>OY757317.1:81354730-82681562 GCA_963583905.1 Stenurella melanura
CATTAAATATTAAAAAATGAAAACAATCTTGTGGACTCATGTATTTGAGGTTGTTGAATGTAAATTTGATGTCAAACTGACAATCCTGACATTTGGGAGCTGTCAACTGTCTGTCAAATCATCATTAGACATTAAAAAGTGCTAGCAACCTGGTGACATTACGTTCTTGACGTCATTTAAATCAGATCTGATAATTAATTGACGATTTTGACACTTCAATCTCAGGATTTCAAGAAATATAGAGAAACCAACTTTCCCCTTTAAACCCGAAACGTTTTTCGAAGAAATCTTAGTGAATTATAATTAATTATAGCTGAAGGGGCTACGGGGATACTAGTTTACTCTTCTTGGAAGTAAGGGGTTATGTAGATATATATACTAGTGTTAAAATGAGAATAGTCAAATAAGAAATAGATAAATTAATTTTAGATTTTTATAATTGCTAGCATAGCCATCGATAGAGTGCAAAAATTGGAAATTATGTTTTTATTCTTCTGTTTACCAAATCCTATAAAAAATATGTTTTGTTAAAAATAAATGTTTTTACTCTATACTGAATATGCTACAAATAACCAATTAGAAAATAAATTTTAAAAAAACTGGATTTTAGAGCGATTTTAAAAGAGCCTCCAGTGGAATTAGCAAAATAAGGAGGGTTTTTAAAAAACCGGCATGTCAGCACGATTTATGGTAGAAAGTTGGATCTTGGGGTACTAATGAAGATATCGATGTTCCGCTGAAGAATTGGGATGCGCATCGTGGTTATGTACAGGGCGTTTCATTAGTAATTATACATAAGCTAACTGAAGAATCCTTGGCCCAAAATAAGAATATGTAACGCAAAACACTTAGATAAAATGTTCCTCCTTACTGAGATACAGTGTGTTTTACTTCAAATTAAAAAAAATATTTTTGCCAATTTGTTACTGTTTAATATTTATTTTTTATATTTGGCAGAAAGTTTTGGTATTTTAGGTAACATCAAACCATGGTAAAATATAGTTTCTCACTATTACCAGAGGCGTACGACAGGGGCAGAGGAGTAGTTCCCCCACCCCTAAATAGTACGCCACTGGTGGAATCGCCTTTTCAGTATACTTTTTTAATTTTAAAATATTTTTTACGAAAATAAAGTACTCTTACTTCATAACGATAAAGTAATTATTTTTCGAGATAATTGAAGTTAAAGATAAGGCTGCACAATATTCTGATTTTAATGTTTAATTTATTTTTCATATTCGTATTGATCATTTCGACATCTTTACTCATAAAATTGCATTGGTTACGTGAAATAAGTTTACAATTACATGCTACATAAATTTAAAAAAATTCTTGTAACATGTTTAATAAATTTGTCGTTTTCTTCCCTGTTCTTCTTTCTCTTCCTGGCGTTTCTTATCTTGGTCCATCATCATTTTTTGCATTTGTTCGAACAAGTCCTGTATTTGTTTTTCGGATGCCATGCTTCTGGTCGTTACCGGCATATAATTACGATGAAATCAGCAAAATTTAACAATCACGTCAATATCGGTAATGTAACTATCAAAAATTTCAAAACAGCACAAAAAAGTCTTATCTAGAGTCTGTGTCACTTAACCTCTAATGTCCAAATAAAATGTTCCAAAAAATGTCTCTAAATGCACTTAACACTGTTTTTCTGTTCGAAAATAATCCTCGAACAATGTCCAGTAAATTAGTCCTCTGTGTTAGCACCAACTTCGAGAATACACTGTCAAATCTTCTCGAACACTTCCGAAAAATCCTCTTGTTTAAGTTCCGCTTCTGACATCAGTCGTTACGTGTTTTCGCCCTTTTAGGAAACACTCTGTATGAATCCGTGGGTTCTAAATAATTTTAACAAGGGGTAAACGACTAACACTTTATTTAATAATTTACTGTCTATACAATACTTCAAAATAACCTTTACACTTTAACTTCACTTTTTCGCTATTAATTTCACTTTAATAAACTTCTTCCTCTCGCCGGCAATCGCGCCTTATATACTCTGAAATTGCCTCTAGATCCATCCAGAAACAATCAAGAATTTTCTCTCACCACACTCTAGAAAACTCCATCTCTTTCTACAAGTTTCCAGTCACTCGCTATTAGGCATAGGCGTATCAATCTCCAGTTTCAAGGGGGTGTAATTCATAACAATATCCTCCATATCCAACTTTGCAAAAATTTCCACCCAAAACATAAAAACTTAATAACACTTTTAATATAAGTTTTTAACACAAACTTTGTACGCTATCACTTCAGACTACCAGCGAACAGCTAAATGACAAGCCATCCCAAATAATACACACCTTAAAGAGGGACTATTGTACACTACTTTTATGGCCCTTTCAGGCAATTTAATGGAACTTAACAAATTCAGTATGTTGGCTACACTTCTGACAGTCTGTCCCACTGTGCTATGTAAGAAATGTCAAAAAATAGATTGAAGGAGCCGTTACTCTGTGGTAGTTAATCATTTTGCACAAACAACTAAATAAAACACTACTATATTTTCTACCACTATGTATTTTTAAAAATTGCGACTGCAGTTTCAGTTTTTTTTTTTTTTTTTTATTCACTGCTTGACAACGGATTTGTAAGTCGAAACTGCAGTCGAAATTTTTATAAATGCGTAGTGGTAGAAAACACAGTAGTGTGTTTTATTTAGTTATTTAAGAAATTTCGTTCACCGGGTAGGTATCTGACATAAAAGCAAATAGCCACCGCAAACAATACACAATATTTTCACTTACAATCTACATCTTAATTACGAATAATTATTTGTTGATCTAATAAAGTCATTTAACGCCACCTTTTGTTCTAAGCAAATACAAATATTTGCGGCATAAGTATTTGTACGCAACTAAGTCTTAAATTAAGTCGTTTTAGTCAATTATCAACCACGCTGACGAAATCTGTGAATAAACAGAATACGCCTTATATGTAAAGTAGTAATTCTCACATTTATATATAATTTTTTTCAGGTGAGGCCGTTGGTTTTTGTGCGAACGTACAAACCAATGATCAATGGGTTGTTTGACTTAACAGCCGAAAGTGCGTTGTGAATATACCGATGGATTTAATAAAAACATGTAGAGGATGTAGAAAAAACTAGTTACCTGTGTAAATTGCTGTGTTTACTGCTAGTCATTTAATTGGTTATAAAAATTAATATATTATGCGTACAGCCACTAAAGGAAATTAGTAGAAGCTGAGTGCATACAGGAAGCATTTCCATTGTACGTTGTGTTTGGTTTTGCGAGATTTACAACCCAGTGTTTTGAAAATCAGGAACAGGCAAATAAGGTATGTACCCCAGTTAACTAGCTGCAACTCATGAATATACAAATCAAAATGTTTTTCACGTGGAATTTACTTAAGAGAGGGGAGGGGGTTGATTTTGTTGTGTCAAAATTATTTTTTTAATGGTTGCAAGATAGATTTTTCGCAAATATTTCAAATGCTATTGGTGACTAAAAATAGAGCTTGAAGGAAAGACTTATTAAAAATTATGATAATGATAATACCGGGTGAGTCACGAATTGGGCTCGCCCCGATATTTCCTAAAATACCTATTTGGAATAGAAAATTGAAATTTGGAGGCCCTATTACACGACTAAAATGCCATCTTTTCAATAAAAAATCAAGTTTGGTGCACATCCGGTTTGACCGGAAATGTCCACAACTTTCGATTTTTAAATGGAACACCCTATATATTTTTACATTTTTGGAATCTAGAGGAAATTTTGAATACAATACATCCATTTTTTTCCTTCTTCAATTCTTTGGGACTTCCTGCCACATGTATGTTTTCTTTCTAAGCGGTGCTAGGGGAATCTACAAAATATATCACAATTAACCAGTATGTTACTGGTAAAAAATCTCTACGCCTGTGACGTTTACGTCAAAGGATCAGTTAAAGGTTGGTTTTTATAAATAAACAATACAAATAAGTATAAAAACTTGAAATTAAATATTTCGCCGACGTTTCGGAAATCTAATCTGTTTCCTTTTTCAAGGCTTTTTTGAAAAATCTTTTTTGCTGTGTATGACAAATACAAAGCTCTAAGAATGTTTGTTATATTCAATATCCATAGATACCTACTTACTATTTACATAGAACTGTTGATATAGTTAACAGTTTTTTAGTTTCTATACAATGTTAAGTTTGTGAAGTTCCTCTTAAAATTGGCAGCCAAGTTGTACAGACATCTACGGAACAATTCGACACGCAATTATCCTCATTCAATAATATTATCGCGGATTCTTTAATTTTTCTTTTTTTGCTATCTGCTTCTTTTGTTAAAATTTTTGCCGAGTCCCAGTTTAGACCTAAAACACACTAGGCGGTTTTCGCCGATTCGGCATCGGCAGCCGCTTGTTACAACACACACTAAGCGGTTAACCACTTGTAGGAAGGCAACGTTGTCACTGTTTTCGGTAGTGCTAATAATACAGGGACAAAAATGAATTTATCTGTCTCAAAGAAAGATTTAATTTTGTTAGGTTTATTATTCTGTCCATCAAAAATAAAAAATAAATCATAGGCGCATCCGGGAACATCCTATTGTTAAAGAACTCGAAACAAAAAGTTTGTTTAATACCATATTTAATGAAATTTTTCAATTTCATTAGAATGTCGAAAACATCATTTTACGAATGACTGTATATTTTGGAAAATGATTTAATAAAGAAGAATACCCGAGTGAGAAACAATATAATAAAACAGTATAATAACTACTTCTTCCCAGCACTTTTCTTTTATTTCTGTCACCATAATCAATCTTCTCATATCCCTTATAGCAGGTCGTTGTTGAATTGCATTTATTAATAGTTCAGTATCAGTAATGGGATCTATTTTAGAGGTGTAAATACAATACTTTTAACGTGCATTTTGGCTACAATGCAAGCTCAAACCGCTCGACAAATAAGTGAATGTGTGAACAGGTCCATTTGTTTACATTGCAGCATACGCCGCTCGAAGCAATAAAAACGATTCGGCACATAAATCGAACGACGGTACGCGCGGTGGTGGATGCCGCTTTCTCGCAGCGCGTCATAGTGTGAACAGCTCCATTTGTTTCTATTACAGCATCTGTCGAGGCGGCTGCCGATTCGGCGGCCGACTCGGCGAAAACCGCCTAGTGTGTTTTTAGCCATATTCTATGTCCGTTCTCCCACGCGTGTTCACAGATCTTGGAATTCTGAATTTAATTTTTTCTGATATAATTTGATGTTCGCCCAATCTTACACTAAAAGGCCTGGATGACTCACCCACGTATTGTTTGTTGCACTCACACTACTATAAATGCAGTTTTTTGAATTTTGCTCGTGGTTTGTTACATCCATTTTGGTCACTTTTTGATAAACATTGATAGCTCAAGCTCAAGATTGCCTATAACTACACGAGTCTGTCTGACAGCTGCTATTGTTTTATTACATTCAATGGCTACTATGATTTTTCCAATGTTATTAGGTTACCAGATTTACACAGAAATGTGCCATTTTAGTTTCCAAAGCCCACTAATCTATTATCTATTAGCCGCATGTTTCTAAAAGCTTGGTTGCATTGTATTTTAGCTGAAATCTCAAATATTTCTGAGCGGATTTTCAAATGGTATCATTAGATTCGTATGAAAATGAGGTATTTAAAAATGTTGGTGAACGATTAAATTCCCATTAAAAAAAACCGAGTTAGTGGGTAAAAATCACATTTAAAAATTTTAAACGCCTCTAGAGAATTAAGTAATGCAATCATATTGCTCTTTTTATTTTTATAGTAACGTAGCACACAAAATAAAACATATTTTGGGCACCACAGCACTCTGGATTCAGAAATAGATTTTTTAATAAAATTTTTAATGTTTATCAAAAAGTGAACAAAATGGATGTATTGTATTTAAAATTTCCTTTAGATTCCAAAAATGTAAAAATATGTAGGGTGTTCCATTTAAAAATCGAAAGTTGTGGGCATTTCCGGTCAAATCGGATGTGCACCAAACTTGATTTTTTATTGAAAAGATGGCATTTTAGTCGTGTAATAAGGCCTCCAAGTTTCAATTTTCTATTCCAAATATTTTGGGAAATATCGGGGCGAGCGCAATTCGTGACTCACCCGGTATATTTATTATCCCAGATGCGTTACAACAATATTTAAGGTTATACATCGATTTACATCGATTTCAATACGAAATTAAGTAATAAGGTCCAATTAACCCTAGCAACAAGATGGTGAAATTTTACTTTATAATTTTTAGCGATATTTTTTTAAGGTGGGGCGGCGCGGCGGTTGACTGACTAAAAATAGAGCTTGAAGGAAAAAATGGCTAAAAATTATGATAATAATAATACATTTATTGCCCAAGATGTATTACAACAATATTTAGGGTTGTACATCGATTTACATCAACTTCAATAACATTAAGTAATATGGTCATGTACCCTAGCAACGAGATGATGAAATTTTTATTTTATAATATTTAGCGATCCTTTCTGAAGGTGAGGCGGCGCGGAGGCTGAGTTTTTTCAAAAAAATTTTCAACGTTTTCAACAGTCTCTTACTTAGTTAATAGAATACTACTACTAATAGAAAATATCTGTCATTTTGAATTTTTAAACGTTAACATCAGAATTGGTATCAGCACACCCTGAAATTCCAATATACTAATTATTTGTAAATCTGCAAAATTTTTCAATGCTATTGGATTCGCATAGAAATCGTTTAACCCAATCCAAAATAATGAGCGAGCAAGCGAAAAAGAACATAAGTCAAATTTAGGACCTTCTACTTTTTAAAATTTTTCGATTAAAACCGCTGCCTAAGGAATCACTACTTCCACAACCAGGTTTCCCATCTAAGTCTCTTTAAAGGAAAACATCTTGACTATATTTGCACTCTAGTAGGTATATGGAAATAATTGGTCAAAGAATTTTAATAATATATTTGAAGCAGATGTCAAAAAAAAATTGATGCGTTGGCTTCTAGCATATACGCCAAAAATAAAGTTTCTGGACTATTATTGGCTTGCTTTACTTATTTCCCCTATTTACCCACCACCACCCTAACACTTCAATGGAATTATCTCAATCAGATGTCATTACAATACATACGTGTACCAAATCTCAAGTGAGTATCTCAGTTTTATTTGATCTGAGGGGGTCTGAAAAATATTATAAAGAAATCTGAGGCCTTGACTTCTAGTATATACACCAAATCTTAAGTTTATGTACTCTTACCAGCTTGCTTTACTTATAAAAAATGAAGAATATAGGAGTCAAACAAGGATATCCCCTACCCCCCGACTATTCATCACAGTCCTGGACCAAGTGATAGAAAGCACAATAAAGGAGAATCAAAATTTCAATGGAAACGATGGAACGATAAAGCCCCCCATCGTACTTGCATACGCCGACGATATACTCATCATCACCGAGGAAGAACAAGACATCGTTAAATTTCTAAGAAACATGACACCACGTCTGGATTCCTCTGGAATAAAAATAAACTTCAAGAAGAGCCTAATAATGGTCTGAGACCCATTGACAAAAACAAATCCAACATGTGGGGAAGAATACAAAATAGGAGACTACACCCCTGAGAACCACGGATAGAATGAAATACCTAGGAACATACCTAACGAATCAGCTAAAAAGGAGGGAAACAGTAAGGGAAAGAAACAAAACAGCCTACAGAGTCACAAGAGCTCTACTACCCTTCATTGAGGACAACAAATCACCATGGTGCCTAACCAAAAAGATATACACGACCATCATAATGCCTATGATGATATATGGAGTCAAAAACGCAGCAACGACAAAGGCCAACAGAAGAAGCCTGAGAAGAGCTGAAAGGGAGATTATCCAACTGCTAGCAAAAACAGGAAAACCACAAAAACGACAGAAAACGTCAACATTACTAGAGGAAAGAACAATAATCAAAAGAATAGAATCATACGCAATGAAATACTGGGGACACGTCCAAAGACGAGACACGACACACCTACTAAAGAAAGTGCTGCGACTGAACAGCAACAAACTGAAAATAGGGAGGCCATGCTACACATGGATAATAACAATAGAGAGGATTATGAATAAGCTAGGAAATGATTATACACACTGGAAAAAATTGGCACAACAAAAAACGGAATACTATGAAGGATATACACACTGCCAGACTCAGAAACAGAAGAAACAGAAAACTCAGAAGTAGAATAGGAAGAAGATGATTGTAGCGTACTCATTTTAAGATAGAAGCTACATGTACATTTCATATAGAGCTCCCCAAAAAGAAATGAAAAGCAGTAACCAAGAAAGAAAATAGAAAATACTTCAAGAATAATATTCTAACAAAAAATTAATAATTTTTTGTTAGAATATTCTAACAAAAAATTAATAATTTTTTGTTAGAATATCATTCTTGAAGTATTTTCTATTTTCTTTCTTGGTTACCGCTTTTCATTTCTTTTTGGGGAGCTCTATATGAAATGTACATGTAGCTTCTATCTTAAAATGAGTACGCTACAATGATCACAGACAGAAACTAAGAAGAAGCATATCACAAAAACCTGAAAGTAAAAAAGAAGCACGAAAACCTAAAAGAAGCATCTCACAAATGCCTACACTTTCCATCCGATGAAGACAGACCCCCTATTAAATCCCCCAACGCTTCAACGTAATCATCTCTAAACATAATCCAATTTCAGATGTCGTTATAATATTTATAAAAAGTCTGGGGCCTTGACTTCTAGCATATACCCTAAATCCTAAGTTTCTGTACTCTTATCAATCTGCTTTACTTATTTTTCTCTATTTACCCATATCTAAGCCCCAACCCTTCAACGGAATCATCTCAAAATATGATCTAGTTCAGACATCATTATAATACATGTGTGTACCAAATTTCAATATCTCAATTTTATATTCTTAAACCCTTTAATAAGTGAATATCTCAATTTTATATTCTTAAACCATTTAATAATGGAGAGGGGGTGGTTGGGGGACGGGATTGAACATATTATAAAAATGTCTGAGGTCTTTTGGCATCTAGTATATACACCAATCTCAAATTTTTGCACTCTTACCAGCTAGCTTTACTTATTTTCACTTATTTACCCCAATTTAACTCCCAACCCTTCACTGAAATTAGCGCAAAATATAATCTAGTTCCAGATCTCGCTATGATACACATGTGTACCAAATTTCAATTCAATATCTTAAACCGTTCCTGAGAAAACGTGGGCACAAAAAACGTTACAGGCCGACACATCGAAATTTTATTTCGCTCGAATCACAAATCTCGACGTTTTATGACATTCTACGTCTATTTCAACAAAAAAAAAATTGAATATTTTTTTACGATTACTATATTACCGACAACTTGACTTTTCCTATTTCTATGCGATAAAAATTAACGAAGATATGGCCTATTAATTAAAAATATTGAGATGTGCTGAAATTGACACCATGATTAAAATCATTATTAGTATACATAAAGAAATGCAACATATAGCTTTAAAATCAGAATTTTCTGAAGAATTATATATATTGGAAAAACAGACTGCGTCATATAACGTCATGTCCCAGTAGAAGTATCTTAGCTACAGTAGGACACTGACGTCATATGTCGAATGTAAAAAAAAATAAAAGCACTTGATTTTAGTATAAAAACTTTAAATAAAACTACGTAATCATCATCACTACAATATATAAACGTGTATTCTGGATCCCCAATGGAATCATCTGTATTGTACGTATCGTGCCCTTTTATCTGGCGGAATCTTCGTTCTCACTTTCAAGCTCTTCATACCAACGAAGTAGTTGCTTTTCTTGCTTCTCTTCCATTTCCCACATGAATAAATTATAAAATATGCACAGGAATCAGACAGAAACGCGCCAAACATGGTCCCTAGATCGCCTGACCAAATTCTTTCATCACCAACAAACTATTAGGAATTTTGCCATTATTTTTTTACCGAAGGTGCCTAGTGGGACACTTCATACCTTATTACATGTGAAATTTACGTGATATGCCGACAAGCGTATCTAGAGCGCACTAAGTTTTTGCGGCATATAACGTCTGTGTCCCTAGGGGCACTGTGGGCGATGCGGCTTATGCCGACAGTGTCACGTTAGGCACATATCAATAAAAATGAGTGTCCGCGAATGTGTTAAAAAAACTATGAGACTACCTAAGTAGAACCATAATAAGACTATTGCTATGAATTTTCACTCAATAATTTCAGTGGTTTTCAAAATACTTAGATTTAAATTTAAAAATTATGCTAATCTTCCTATTTCGTAGTTTTAGATTAAACTTTTTGCAAACCACTGAAATTATTGAGTGAAAATTCATAGTATAGTCTTGTTGGTTCTACTTAGGTAATCTTATAGTTTTTTAAATAAATATACATACTAAGAAAAACAAGTTATGGCCAAAAATAATAAATATTTCCCTATCGGATGTCTCTTTCTAGGGAATGGCCACCTTAAGTAATTTAATGCTCTTAACCATTTCAAATATTCTTTTATATGTATCAATTAGTTTAACAGATATTTGATTCGTGCATAGATGACGTTTCATTTTTCAAAACATTCCAAACATTTATCACGGCATTATCGTACGACTTCAACATCACATTGATAGTGGTGTTACAGCATCCGAATTTATCAGTATTTGAGGAAGTAATTGAATAGGTAATCTTATTTTCTAAGTGACAAGGTATTTTTACATAACTTGCAATTACTCTATCAATATATTTTGCGTTTACTTCGTTGTTTGTAGGTGCTCATATTATGTTCCAGGTCTGTTTTCTTTATTCTTTTTTTAATAATTGGATTTGACTATTTTAATAATCGACTTTTCACATTTTTTCGTACGTAAAACATCCGCCATTTTGTTTCTGCAACTTTGATTTGGATGCACTGGTTTGAAAATTGATATTTCACATGTACTGAATATGATCCTAGTGTTTTTTCCTAGTGGAAATTACATTTAGAAATTTTCATACTTTGATTGGTCTACATTTAGAAACACTTTATTATTATTTGGTACTTTACCATCAACACAGGTTGAATTTGCATGGCCATTTCAGGGCCGAATTTCGTAAATTACTGTTATTTAATTAGCAATTTACTTATCAATAACTAAAAAAAAATGATAGAGTTGCGTGTTATTTATTTATTTATTTTCGTTTGCAACAAGTTAATTTTCCAACTTAAAAAACATGTTTATTGATATCCTATAAGTTTAAAATTGTATTGTAGGTCAATCAAAATAAGAATTTGTCATTGACGATTGTAAAAAAATAGTATATAAGCAAACGTGGTAAAAGTCGACAAAAAATATCCAAATTTGAATGGCAATTTGTCAGTCAGTTTTCATCGTAATACCTTTTTTAAATCTTATTTAAACGGTTGAAATCTCTACTTTATTTTCTCCAAAGCAATCCTTATAACTATCTCTGCTGAGAAAAAAATTATAAAGAAAATTGTAAGAAAAGATCATTTTCGCTTTTTTTGCATTGGTTGCAATTCGTTTATGCTTAAATTTCATTAAAAAAATTGTTTTCTCAAGATAGCAAAAAGTTATTTCCATGGGAAATTCCATTTTCTTCAAAAAAGTACTCTTTTAATTTGTTCGAGTTGACGAAACAATAAAAACTATTTAATTCAATTGTTCTTTACTTCCTCTTTTTTTGTACATCCTCAATAGCCTAGTTATGTCTACTGAGATTATCAAGATTACTGTGGAAAGATAATCAATTAAATGTACAACCTTTTACATACTATTAAATAATTGAGAATATCTTATTATCTTTCATACTAAATTGATCTCCTGTAAGAAAGATAACGATTGTCAAATGCACAGATTATTGATATCGACAATACGCACTTTTAATTAATAGTTACTTGCGGATCGACATTAAATGAGAGTTTTTGGTGTCGTTTACATGTTTCCTGTGATCCCGTGACTATTTGTGTTAATATTTTACAAAACTGAATTTGCCTGCTGTGTCTGGCCTTCAACTGAATCATGTAAAGTACTTGGACCATGTTTATGTTTTAAGTCAATCATTTTTGAAACCTGGGTTTTGTGTATTTTCCAAAGTAGCTTGTTGAATTTTAGTGATACTTTTCACCTACTAGTAGCTGCTTTCAAGATATTACGAGAATAATGAGAGTCAATTATCTCTAAGTGCATGGCCACGTCGGCGTACCTCATATCGCACTTCGCACATCGCCCACCGCACATTGCACAGCACCAGCATCAGCGTTCATCGGTTTTTCGTGTCCATAAATATTCACAGTAAAACTGACACCAGAGGCCGTGAACGCAGTGCTGTGAGATGGGCCATGTGCCGATGTGTCCATGCACTAAAAAGTACCTTTTATTTTCTGGTGGAAATGTTTTTCATTTTTTGTCCAATTATTGGCCAATTTTAATGGTCAATTCAATTAAATTAATTGAAGAATTTGTTATCATACACAATGTTACAAAATTAAACGAAAATGGTTACTCTGAGATTTTTGGGGTCGCTGATCATGAATCTGAAGTCCCATTTGGGAAATTCAAAATGGCGAATCGGAAATCGGACCATTCTCCAGAAAAAATGAAAATGGATGTCTTGGCCTTGAAAGTCTGTACTCTGGAATTTTCGAGGTCGCTGATTACGAATTCGAGGCCCAATTTGGTAAATTCAAAATGGCGGACTGGAAGAACAGTTAATTTCTCCGAAAAAACTCGCTGATAACGAATATGATGTATTATTAGGAAAAATTCAAAATCGCGGACCGGGAGTAGTGTAGGAAAAATTCGTATTTTTTCATATTTTCAGCCCAAAAAGGAACAACATACGAAGTTTTCCTGATGATCTGGCTTTACTTTCGGTCCGCCATTTTGTATTTTCTCTAATTGGACATCGGATTCGTTATCAGCGACCACGAAAACCCCCGAGTTTCCATTTTCAACCCAAAGACTAAAATAATACGTTTTCCTGAGAAATTGACTCTACTTCCGGTCCGCTATGTTGAATTTACTAAATTAGACCTCGGATTCGTAATCAGCGAACTGGAAAACCCCAGAGTACAGATTTTCAAGGCCAAGATATCCATTATCATTCTTTCTGGAAAATGGCCCGATTTCCGGTCCGCTATTTTGAATTTCCCAGATTGGCTTTCAGATTCGTGATCAGCGGCCCCAAACCATTTTCGTCTAATTTTATGGCATATTGTGTATGATAACAAATTTTTCAATTAATTTACTTAAATTGACCGTTAAAATTGGAATTAGGTGTTTTCACAAATTTTAAATTCACTTTCACTGTAAAGATAATGCCTTATTATAGTTAAAAACACTTGAATTTTTAGAAACAGTCGAATAATACCTTAAAATAAGCCATTTTAATTTCGTATTGAATTTTTTTCGCCAAAAACACTACATCAATTCACTACACACTCATGACACCATCAGTTATATTGTCAGTGTCCTTTTGTGTTATAAACACGTTATTTTGCAGATAAATTTCCTAAAGTAGCTTTTACAAATCCCGTATTAGGTAGGCGTTACTTATTTAATCACATGTATAACGCAAAGAAAGTGAATAAAATGTTGTGTTTAACAATTTTTAAACGCGATTTAAGAAACTAATATAACCGATGACGTCATCGCGTGTTTTGCGTACTCGTTCAATTACTAAAATTTAATGTTATTTATTTGTTGAAATTTTAATTTGATGGACGATAGAATGCTTTTTAAATATCAATAAGTGCTTTAGTATAACAAGTACTTCATATCAATAAAATCAAAAAAGCAAATTTGTACATAGTGAAAACACCTAATTATTGGCCAAAAAATGAAACCAGACATTTCCGCCAAAAAATAAAAGGCACTGGTTTTTCTAAATGTCTTTATGAACTTTTTGCAACAAAAATGAAATCAGTTGACCTGTACTTTCAATTTTGGAGATTTCCAGGTTTTTCATGCTAAAATGACGCGACTACAATATGTGCTATTGCAATATTCTTGTACATACTTACTATATTCTATATTTTCAATAAATGCTTTATAGTCCGGCTTGTATTTAATTTATATGCACAATATTTTTAATCCACTTCTGCCTGCAGGACTAAGAAGAGTATAGATAACGAAATCCTGAATATTTATTTACTTTCTTTGTCTAATTAATACAGGCTTAAAAGACTTCAGTGAGCCACCCGGAAGCATGGTAGTGGAGAACTGTGAATAAAACAGTTAATACAGGGTGTCGCATATTAATTGTTTATGTTGGTGAAGTTAAAAAGATGATTTAACTTTAATTTGATCTAGGGCACTAACGAGTATGTTATGCAAACGGGTTTATTTGCTTCTTTGGAGTCCTGTCTCCTGTGTCCTCTCCTTTCTTAGTATCTTTTCGGGACTTTCTATACAAAGTGTCCCAAACTTGAGTTCCCGGACGGGAACCTGTGATTCCTGCGTCCAAGTCCAAAAATGCATCCCGGGGAAGTACATTCTCTTAAAGTGAGACAGAAGATATATATTTTTTCCAATAATTTCCGTTATATTGAAGACACAAATTTCAAAAATTGATGGGAGCTATAGGCACTCTATGTGAACTTAACAACAACCAAATATCTTACATTTCCAATTTTTTTCACAATAATTAATATTTACCTGGTTGTAATGTTTTAGTCACTCTGTAAAATTACGAAATACTTGAACATTTTTATAAGGCATTGAAAGGGCTGCAAAAAAGGTACTCTTAAAAGTGTTTGTAGCATCAATCAAAATACAACAAATTATCATTTTTACCTCCGTTTGCATTTAACATTGTAGAATACAATGTTGTAATAACAGAAAAGAACAGTTTATTCTAAGAAATACATCAATAACGAAAAATAAAAAACTATCATTTTATCTCAGTAGGCCGTAGGTGCTTGTGACACAGCAAACCTGTCGCGTTTGAGAAACAAAAGATGGTTGTTATCAAGCTTACATAGAGTACTTATAGAGATAGAGGTCTTATGAAAATTTAAAAATTTAATCTTGAATATAACGGAAATTATTTTCTTCTGTCTCACTTTAAGAGAATACACTTCCACAGGGATGCATTGTTTACCCCGTCCGGGAACTCAATTCTGGAACACCCTGTATATGTCATCGTCATTGCTCGAATGTGAGTATACTACGTAAATGACACTCTCAAAAATCCAACGGTTTCTGAGCGTCTTAATCTTTTGTTGAATGAAAACGTCATGAATTATAATAATGATTAAGTGGGAAACGATGATAGAATTTATATATCGAATTATCTTATTGTGGTTTAGACTGAAAGCACATTAGTTAGTCATATCATACGTTAACGCGGATATAAACCGATCACTAAAAATAATCCCATTCGCAAATGGTAAAAAATAATAGAAATCGTTTTTCTCGCAGAACTGGAAATTATGGATAGAAAAAAATATAAGTACGACAGAGTAAATAGGCGTTTCGAAGAGATACCCACCATTGTGGTAGACAGTCCGTCGTACGACACGCTACCATATGCCGATGAGGAAACAAAATTTATTGAAGCTACAGACGATAAAAAGGAAAAAGATGATGAAGATAATCGACGTGCAGAAGATGACGATGATAATATTATAAAACGTCGCGAGTCCTTGGGAAGGAGAAACAGCATATCACTGCCGAATTTAGACGACCTGAAGGTTTTGAAAGAACAGGTTAGTACTTACCACTTAGTAATCATATTGTCTTCATGTTGGATAACTTGTTCCAAGTATAGATTCACAGTTTAAACATGTACTATGTACATGTATTAAACATTACCCATAAATATGTAATTACGAATTATTTATAGGATATTGATAGTCTCGTTTAACAAAATAATATCGGATTCTTCTCGGACTATCGTCCCGTTTATTACGTTTCAAATCTTCTCATTTTATTACAATTTTTCAATGATTTTCTTTAGCTCGAAATGTTCTATGTGTGTATGTATCTATGTATGTACGTTTTTATCTGGTGATCGAATTTTTGACCTTCCCGATATCCAATCATGCTGAAATTTTGCACACAACTTTGGCTCTGACGACGATAGAATATGGTATATTCAATATTATGGTAGATCCAATATGGCGGCCTCCACAAAATGGCAGATAACCTTTCTCTTGGCAATCCCCTCGATATGGGTATCAAATGAAAGGGTATATAAAGTAGAATATAATAAGCTATGTGACATAATTCTAAATCCAATATGGTGGCCGATACAAAATGGTATGACAAGCAGAATACAATACGCTATGTGACGCTATTCTAAATTCTATATGGTGACCGACACAAAATGGCAGATTACCTATTTCTTTACAACCCCCTTGATATTGGTATCAAATAAAAGAGTCTGACAAGAGTAAACGAAATGATGGCGTTTGAATAAAAAATGAGGCAGGTGGGAAACTAAAAAGTAAAAAATAAATGATTTTTTTTTTTAAACAATGGTTTTCGTTTTGCACTAAAAAGTAGAAAATGATTTTTATTCTGTGATTAAATTACAAAACGTTTACGTTACAATGATCAAAAAGGAAACCATTTGACGCTCCTAAAATATAATATATTATCTTTATCAACAATATAGAACAGAAAAATCCTGATATAAAGCAGTTGATCAGAACCTATGTGATATTGAGATTGACATGAAAATTACGCTTAGCGATTTAACGTAAAACAATCTCAGACCTTTAGATTGTTGTTATGTGAATGCCCTTATTTTTATTTTTCTCTTCTTTTTTCATGCCTGTGAAATGCTATTAGGGAGGCAGAGAGACGGCATAATACTGCTTTCGAGATGTGGGCATGAAGAGATTTGTTACAAACTTCATGGATAGCGCATTGCATCAATGATTCGATGCCTCGATATCCTCCAAAATGTTGGGTTGACATAATCAAAGCACAGGCAACAGCAAAGAATGTTGCCAGACGTACTATACAGCAAATGGAGGCCAGCTAGATAGTACGTAGGTCACAAAAGTATGAAAAGTAAGAACATTTAGAAAAGAAGAAGAAGATACTTTTTCAACCAATAGATCGGTAGTATGAACAATAAAGGCTAAGAGGAAGAATCAGTGCGGTGATGAATATGTTGTGGCATCATATTTTCAAGCACGAGTGAAAGGAAGTAAGAGGAAGAACTGGAATGTCGTCTGACGCCGTGCGAAAAATAAAGAAACAAGGTTGCTAGTTGAAGTTTGGAATTGGATTTCAAGAAGAAGAAAAAGAGAAGGATGCCCTAGAATTAGCTGGATAGATGGTATTAACAATTTTTATGAAAGAATTAATAACAATTATAGTTTTCGACACTGAAAATTAAATTATCACATAAACATCTTAACAAAGTGAGATCAAGTTATTGATGTGTTACTACTAAGCGTACCTGCCAACTGAAAAACAGCAAGAATATTTTTTGAAAAATGCACCTTCCATTACATTTGGCGGTTTGTTGACTCTTAGGGTGGTTCGTTACTACTCTTAGAATACGATATAGGACATCAGGCCTGTAGAAGACGAGACAGAACTACTTTTACCGTTACCTGCTGCTCTCTGATGTATTTGTCTCCATTGATGCACATTTTTGGAAATATATACTATTATTACTAAGCATTTTTAAAGTTTACTTCGTTGAAATCGGGGGCCATCAATAGACACCTATGTGGGGTTTCTTACTATCAGTTACCAACTTAGTCCACGGAATTGCACGAGATGTTAACTTTTAGAGTGCTATAAAACAACGCCTCTTTAATAGGTATATGAAATAAGTCAGAGCTGCATAACACTCATGGTAAGTTTCGAACACATTCCAAGAGACTTTATTTCTAGCATAACCAGAATATAGATTAGGTTATCAAAAAAACAAGGATTGTAAATTAATATTTTTCTAGATAGGTTTGTTTCACGATTTTCCATATACCTATTATGTTTTCTACTGTTTGCGAAGCCCTATAAAAATATATTTAGTATAACCATATGCGAACAAAAAAGTATTCACTTTAAGGATGTTTAATCTCAGCTAAATATAGTGGTTATAGTTAAGGTAACAATTAACTGGCCAAAGTTTGGACCAAAATTAAGAAACCCTAATTTTATTGCAATTTCGAAAAATTTTACTCTGTCTGATTCTGTTGATTTTGCTAATAAAACATTCTTTACTAATATATGCATGAATTATATCATATTCTATTACATTACGTTGCAATGTCTCTAAAATAGTTTCCAAAAACACCAAAATATTTGAACACAACACTACTCGATGCGAGTTTTGCCAACCACATGGGCATTATCGGGAGATTATCAAAATTTCAGGATATTATATTATTATTATTAGTATTATTCTTTATAGGATTTTGCAAACAGCAGAAAAAATAACTATCTATAACTAAAAGAAAAACTGTGTAAAAATATTAATGAAATATTTACATTCTTCCATACATTTCATGACTCAAAAAAAAATTAAACATTTGAAATTTACATTTTGCAAACGTAATTTACATTGTGTAATTATAATAAGTGTAATATAATTGCTTCTACATTATTATGCCTTGTCAGGTAGTCTGAGTTAATACTTGTTACGGCTTAGTAAATAAGGAACTCACGAGTTACATTTTTAATGAACCGACAAGATTGGAAAAATAGCGTGAAACAGAAATTATTTAATATTGCACGAAATTGTCACGTACAAAGTTCTTAAATGTCAAAATTATGCTAAACAAAAAATCTCTTCTTGATTTTCTTAGGCCAAAAATATGTAAAGGCGCCCTTTCTTTCTGTTCCTTTCAGTTAATGGTTTATAGAACAAGTGAATATGTTATCCAATACAGACCGATGTATAGTGTTTACGAAGTCAATTGAAACTGGTCGGTGTTAAAGCACAGGACCGTGCGCACTTAACTTGATATTTTGTCCTATGCATTCAACAATGGTATCGAGAATCGAATAGTAGTTGAAACTGTGCAGGCGAGTCCGCGACTGGCAATGTAATCAGCCTGAATGAACCATCTACGACTGCACTGGTTTAAAGATAATAAAACGGAGAGGTCCACTAGCATAAAAAAAATCTTGTAAATCGTTTCTTAAGAGTCAACGTGGGCTTGTGAGATGTGTTGTCATTGGTCTGCGTTTGAGGGCGGGTGGCGACGATTGGCTGGCACCCGGGTATTCCTCAGTCAGATTGGTCGGTCGGTGTTTGAGTTATATCAGTCATTAGTCAACGTGGACTCGATATTTCTCCAGTGCAGTGCGAAAAATGGTTTTCAGAACAACTTTATACCAAATATTCCGCCTAATTCGGTAATTGTATTAGATAATGCTTCTTATCACTCGCGAATATTAAATAAAATACCAAACACCAGTACAAGAAAGACATTTTAAAATTCATGAGAGACAAGAAAATGGAAATTCCTGTAAAAGTTCCAATAAAGCGCGAATTACTGAAATGAATAAAAGAACGGAATTTCAAGTGGGAATATGTTATTAATAACTTACCCAATATACACGGTCATACACTTTTGCGGTTATCTCCGTACTATGCAAATTTAATCCTATCGAGATGGTTTGAGCAACTTTAAAAGATCGTTTGCGAAAATGTAATGATTCTCCAACGTTAAGCGCGATAGTAGTTGATCATATAAGAGAAGTAATAAATGACCTTGACAATACTGATTTATGGAAAAATTGCGTTAAGCTTGTAATTAAAAAAGTAAATCAATATCCAACAGTACCCCCCATTGCGCCGATTATAATTCAAGCGGATAATGATCCCTCTTCAGAAAGTGTCAACTTTTAGCATTTAAGTTTTTAATATATATTTTCAGAACAAAATATTTAGCTGATATATTAGGTATGAAGTTTACTTTTTTATTGTTACATTTCTTGGAATATATTTTATTTAGTTGACATGAAATTTTAATTTACTTTATTCTAGAGACATATTTTAATTTTGTTTTTATTTATGTTTTATCTATACAGGTATTTATTTGTGTTGTACTAATTCTTTGCTTTGGTTAAGAAACTTACATTTTTATTTTTATTTTAGAAGAAACTTAAATTTAATTTTTACTATTTAACATCCTTGCCCCTCGTCAATCTAACCTGTCCCATTCCCTCATCCCGGCAACGATATGTTCATACCTTCTCGTTGTTCCTTGCTGAACAATAACATATTTCAATATAGGATGGGATAACTTTAAAAGTAAACCCAATAAATTTAAATATTTAGACTTTATATCTAAAACTGTCATAATATTTCAAAAACATGTTATTGGAATTAGAATTAGAACCGACCCACAGTGGGAAATTTACTACTTTTTTTGATAAAAGCCCATTTGACGCACAGTTCTTGCCCTATTTGAATATATTTCCTTTTAAAATACTCGTGAATGATTCTAGTTTACCCTCCAATTGCTACAATTTGAATATCTATTCTTCTGATGAACGTATCTGGTCCAATATCGGAACATTTAAAAAAAAAATTACAAAAATTGTGACTGCTTTAACTTTTAGATCGCCGTAATTTTATAGTTGCATTTTATGTTTTTGGGTCGCCGATTAAGAATTGATATTCAATTTGTCCAAAAGTTGTACAATTTTTAAATATTGGCCGTTTTTTTATTGTTAGGCACTTTTTTGGGTTTTTCGATATATAATTTCTTACTTTAGGCTGTTGTTGAATTATTGTATTATCTTTGGATTGCTTGAGGCTGTTGTTAATTTACTTTATAATTTATGAATTACTGATTACGAACAGGTTATCCAACTTGTCCAAAAGTGGTCCAATATTGGACACTTTTCGGGTCCTGGAAAGTTTCCAGGATCTTTTCGATATACAATTTATTACTCTAGATTGTTTAATTAATTATATCTATGAATACATGTAATGTTAAAAAACCGAAAAAATATAAAAAAATAAGAATATTTACTTAAGGATGACGTTAAATGCAAGTTTTATAAAATATAATAGTGTAATAGATATGTATTTAAGTGTTTACGACTAAGGAGCAGATAAGCAACTTTGAGGTAGCATATCCATGGGCTTCTTATACTTCCAATTTCTTACGCTTGCTTAGCGTCAAAATGGAAATTTGTTTACTTTTTTACTTTACTTGCTGTTTTAATTAAAATAATATACAGGGTGATTTACGTAAGCCGTGCATTAGGAGTTTATCAACTTGCAGTTTGATTATAAATTTGAAATTGGGTACACAGCCCTAATCGATCATTCCGGTTCTATTTAAAATATTTTCAGTCCTCCAGCTATACAGGGTGTGCCAAAAGTCGCTATCAACTTTCTTATTTTAAATGGAAACCTACATTTTTTTCACATGGTTCGATTGTTCTCCTAGTTCTGAGTTTAGTCAAACTAAGTTATGTTAATTTATCTATTTCAGTTCTTGACATATGTCTATTTTTTTCAAATAAACTAACCCTTGTAGTAGTTTACAAACAAATTTGTGTCTCGCAAAACCATTCAAAATTAGGAAACCAAATTTGTGGAGCAGTTAGCTGGAAGTGTAGGCTAACTTATGATGTCTCATCGGTGGTCCCATTATGTACCATTATGGGCGTAGCTAATTTAGAAATGTCGCTGCCTGAAATGGTCAAAAAGTCAATTTTTTCAAATGGCACCTACTACTTTTTCACGGCATTTGAAAGAAAATTGAATTTTAGGGTAAGTTACTTAAGCATTGCCTATACCTAACTTCAACCTCTACCGAGTTATTCAATAAAAATCATGATCGAGATATTTCTTGGTTTTTTAAATATGCCGTGGAAACATAAGACAATTGTAATAATTTAATCAAGATATGGATTACTGTTAAATTTTCAAGTATGCCATGGAAACAACAGATAATTGTAAATAAGAAAGTGATATACTACCAAAGAGAAAACGAGTAGTGCTAATGCTTAAACAAAATTTATTCGAAAATGGAAAATTGTCTTTTGTTTCCATGGAAATTAAATGGGAATCCATAATTTTTATTAAATTATTACATTCTTTAATAAATTATTACAATTGTCCTTTGTTTCCATGGCATACTCGAAAAGGCAAGGAATATCTCGGCATTTCTTGATTCTATTGAATAACTCGGTAGAGGTTGAAGTTAGGTATAGGAAATGCAAGCAATCCCCATACCTAACTTCAACCCAAGGGTATCTCCCCATAAAATTCAATTTTCTTTCAAATGCTGTAAAAGAAATAGTAGGTGCCATTTGAAAAAAATTACGACAATTTTTGATCGCGACATTTGAAAATCAGTTGCGCCCATATGGTACATCATGAGACCACCGATGGGACATCATCAGCTAGCCCCAAAGAGTTATATAACTAGAGGAGGCAAGCCGCATAAGCGTAATGTATAAGCAGCAAACGGCGCGAGTGTTCTCGTCCTTCTCCACAGTTCGTCTTCTCTTTGTCCGCTTCAGCTGTGTTGGTTGTGTTGCTTTGTAAAACAGAGTGGAGAGGGTACGAGATGTGCGACAAGGACGAAGACACCCGCGTTGTGTGGCAAATCAATGGCTTGCCTCCTGTAGTTATAGAACTCTTTCGTTAGTCTAGACTTTCAGCTAAAGGCTCAAAAAATTTGGTTTCCTAATTTTGAATAGTTTGCGAGATACAAATTTGCGCGTAAACTACTACAAAGGTCAGTTTAAAAAAAAAATTGACATATGTCAAAGACTGTTATAGATAAGTTAACATAACATGGGTTGCCTAAACTCAGAATTAGGACAACCGAACCATGCGAAAAAAAAATGTAGGTTTCTATTTAAAGTAAGAAAGTTGGTACCGACTTTTGGCACACCCTATACAGGGTGATTCACGTAGGCCATTCATTAGAAGCTTTTCAACTTGCAGTTGAATTAGAAACTTGAAATTTGGTATGCTGCCATAATCGATTATGCCCGTTCTATCTAAAATATTTCCAGTCCTCCAACTATACAGGGTGTGCCAAAAATTGGTACCAAATTTCTTATTTTAAATGGAAACCTATATTTTTCTTTACATGGTTCGATTGGTCTTCTAATTCTGAGTTTAGAGAACCTAAGTTATGGTAACTTATCTATTACAATTTTTGACATATGTCCAATTTTTTGAAAAAAATTGCCGCTGTAGTAGTTTACGAACAAATTTGTATCTCGCAAACCTTTCAAAATTATGAAACCGAACTTGTGAGCAGTTAGCTGGAAGTCTAGGCTAATTTTTGATGTCCCATCGGTGGTCCCGTTTTGTACCATATGGGCGCAGTCGATTTTCAAATGTCGCAATCAAAAATTGTCAAGAAGTCAATTTTTTCAAATGGCACCTACTATTTTTTTTCACACCATTCGAAAGAAAATTGAATTTTAGGGTGAGTTACTTAAGCATTCCCTATACCTAACTTCACCCCATATCGAGTTATTCAATATAAATCAAGAAATACCTTATCTTGCCGAGAGATTCCTTACTTCATCAAGTATGCCATGGAAACAAAAGACAGTTGTAATAATTTTTAAAGAAAAATATGGATTCTTATTACACCAACAAATTATTATTTACGAACAAGAACAATGTTGACGAAATTCTGTCAGTGAAAACGGTGCACACATTGAGCATTTGTATTGAAATAATTATTTTGTTAATCTGTTTATTTGTTGTTATTTTGTTGTTATTATTTATTATTGCAATACGATTTTTGAATAAAAATTAAAATGAAATGATTGTTTCCAAAGCCTACTATCCTTGAGAAAAAAAAACAATATTTTTTTCAAAAAATGCCAATAACTCAAAAACGACTGTAGATAGACATACACAATGTTAATAAAAGTGGCCCTAAAATTCAATTTTGCATTGATTTCTGGCGTCAGAAATGGTAGGCGCAAAGATGTGCTACGCAATCTGTTGAAAGTGGAATAATAGAATATTTGAACAAAATTATGGTGGTCACATTGAACATTTACGTCAGAATTTCGTCAACATTGTTCTTGTTCGTTAATAATAATTTGTTAGTGTTGTGTGTAATTAAATAAGAATCCACATTTTTCTTTAAAAATTATTACAACTGTCTTTTGTTTCCATGGCATACTTGATGAAGTAAGGAATCTCTCGGCAAGATAAGGTATTTCTTGATTTTTATTGAATAACTCGATATGGGATGAAGTTAGGTATAGGGAATGCTTAAGTAACTCACCCTAAAATTCAATTTTCTTTCGAATGGTGTGAAAAAAGATAGTAGGTGCTATTTGAAAAAATTGACTTTTTGACAATTTTTGATTGCGACATTTGAAAATCGACTGCGCCCATATGGTACAAAATGGGACCACCGATGGAACATCAAAAGTTAGCCTGGACTTCCAGCTAACTGCTTCACAAATTTGGTTTCATAATTTTGAAAGGTTTGCGACATACAAATTTGTTCGTAAACTACTACTGCGGCAATTTTTTTCAAAAAATTGGACATATGTCAAAAATTGTAATAGATAAGTTACCATAACTTAGGTTCTCTAAACTCAGAATTAGAAGACCAATCGAACCATGTAAAGAAAAATATAGGTTTCCATTTAAAATAAGAAAGTTGGTACCAATTCTTGGCACACCCTGTATAGTTGGAGGACTGAAAATATCTTAGATAGAACGGGCATGATCGATTATGGCTGCATACCAAATTTCAAGTTTCTAATCCAACTGCAAGTTGAAAAACTTCTAATGAATGGCCTACGTGAATCACCCTGTATAGCTGGAGGACTGAACATATTTTAGACAGAACGGGAATGATCGATTATGGCAGCGTACCTAATTTCAAGTTTATAATTTAACTGCAAATTGAAAAATTTCAAATGCACGGCCTAATCACCCTGTATAGCTATTATTTTAATTAAAAAAGCAAGTAAAGTAAAAAAGCGCCAAAACTTCAATTTTGGCGCTAAGAAAGCATAAGAAGTTGGAAGTATAAGAAGCCTCAAAGTTGCTCATCAGCTCCTTAGTTGTAAACACTTAAATACATCTATTACCCTATTATATTTTATAAAGTTTGAATTTAACGTCATCCTTGAGTAAATATTATTATTCTTTACATTTGTTAGGCATTTCAAAATTAAATTTAATCATACATATAATTAATTAATGTAATTAATTAGACAACCTAGAGTAATAAATTATATATCGAGAAGATCCTGAAAACTTTCCAGGATCCGAAAAGTGTCCAATATCTAGAAATTGGACCATTTTTGGAAAAGTTGGATAACCTGTTCGTAATCAGCAATCCAAAAATAATAGTATAATTAAAGTACAGCCTAAACCAGTCCAAAAATAATGAAATAATTCAACAACAGTCTAAAGTAAAAAACTATATCGAAAAAGCCAAAAGAGTTCCTAACAACCAAAAAATGGCCAAAATTTAAAAATTGTACCGCTATTGGACAAATTGAGTATCATATTCACAAATAACATGAAAGGCATCTAGAAAATTACGGATCTACAATATAGGGCAATCACTATTTTTGTAAAAAAAAATATATGTTTCGATATTGGGTCAGATACGTTCATTATAAGAAGAATAGACATTCAAATTGTAGCAATCGGCGGGTAAACTAGAATCATTCACGAATATTTTAAAAATATATATATTCAAATTAGCCAGGAACTGTGCATCAAACGGGCTCTCCTCCTAAAAAGTAATAAATTTCCCACTGTGGGAAGGTTCTATGAAAATGCGAACCATTATTTTAATTACTATTATTATTATTAATTTGTGTAAATTTAGTTTGTCTAGGCAAAGAATTTTTCGAGCGCCAAATACTGCAAAGCGTGCGTTCGACCGCGGGCAGCCATGCACTACGCTTCATCCAATATCTCCACTTCACCATTTTTTCACTAGCAAGTCATGGAAACAATTAAATTGTCAATTTAAAAAACACTTATTATTTTACACAAATTATTTTTTCAACAAAATTCGAATAGGAATTCTAATCATCATGGGTAGTCTCTTTCACCTAGCCAACATTCAAGAATTATGCATTTTTCAGTTTTTGAGGTTGTTGTTGGCAACTCTCTTGAGTTCCGGTACATTTATTTTAAGGCAGGCCTGCCTTACAAATTGTTTCCATTTCTTGAATAAGCAATATAAGAATAGAAATATATTATGAAGCAATTGTTCTAATATTAAAATTTTTATTTGTAAATAGAATATGATTAGAATAAATTATTATTATTATTATAGTGGAAATACATATTAAAAATAAAAAAACGTGGAAAAGCGCAACGTTTGTAGTGTGTAATAATAACACTGTCAGCGCAGCTGTGGGTATAATAATAGTAATTGTGATGTAGGAAACTACTTCGAGTTTTTGTTTCGAGATAAAAATAAATAAAACATTAAGTAAAAGTGTAGAAGTTGCAATGAAGCACCTATGCCATTAAATTTGTCTCTATGTGAAATTTCTATAAATGATAATACTGTTATGGAGTTAAACACCGAGGTGATAGTTTTGAAAAAAGAAAATGAGTGTCTTTCTCGGGAAAAGGAATTATTAAGTAAAAGAGTGGAGGATTTGCAGTACACTGTTGCATTACAAAGGTCCATATTATCAAAGTGTAAAGCAAAAACTGTGAGTAGTACTATAAATTTAAGTCAGATAATACACTAACCCACAAAGTTTTTTTTCTCTTAAGGTGGTCATTTCCTAGAAAGAGACATTCGATAGGTAAATATATATTATTTTTGGCTATAACTTTTTTTTCTTAGTACGTATATTTAAAAAAACTATGACAACCTAAGAAGAACCGTAACAAGACTATTACTATGAATTTTACCCAATTATAGGTTAGTTTTGTATTCCTCTTGTCTCATCTCTTGTTTATACCCTCCTTCACGTGGTCCTTCTTGTGATGTTGATTATAATTTAATGCCCTGAGAGACCCCAGGACGAGAAGCGTGTATTCCTCATTTTGTTCATCTCATTCTACTCATTTTGTGTTAGGTTTTGTTTTAGTATTCTATATTAAAAATTGCTCTTTTGTATCTGGCTGTATGGTCTATGACCCAAAGTGATAAAAAAAATTACCCAATAATTACAGCGATTTGCAAAATAGTTAGATTTAAAACCACGAAGCAGGAAAATTAGCATAATTTATAAATTTAAATATGGAGTTATTTTGCAAACCACTGAAATTATTGAGTGAAAATTCATACGAATAGTCTTGTTATGGCCTCCTTAGGTAGTCTTATATTTTTTTAAATATACGTACTAAGAAAAACAAGTTATGGCCAAAAATAATAAATAATTACCTATGTCGGATGTCTCTTTCTAGGGAATGGCCACCTTAAGCCAAATAAGCGATTAAGAAGGTGTTTGACGTGGTGAATACTGTGCTGTTGGCCGCTTTGCGCCATTACGTCACACTTTTGAGAAAACCTAACCTAATAGTGTTAAAAAGGTAATTTCTACCTATATTCGTGCCCTAGTAACTAGACAACGATACGAGATTGTGTAAAACGTATCAGACAATTTTATTCAGCTGTCCAAAATCTTCAAAAACCAAGGAACAATACAAATGAATATACCTATAGATGGCGTAAACATTATTATATTTCTAAGTTTAGCAACAAATACTAGAAATAATAGAATTTTTGTTGTATGTATACAAATAAATCGAACCTAAATGGAATTTTCACGCGCTGAATGCATTGCCGTTTTGCTCTATGAGATCAGGTTAAGTGGCTCCATTGGTTTTGTTCTTTTTTTTTTGTTTTTTGTGTAGTTTTGTTCTTTACTCTTTTGTTTTTGGTTTTTTGTTTATGTTTGTTTATTTTTGTCCCCCTACGTCTACGCCGTTAGCTCTAGGTGATGTTAAAGGGGATTATCTTAAACATTCCCTTCTACTCGTTTAGGGCTAGACCAGTTAGGTTATGATAGGAAAAGAGCTTGAACTGTATTCCTTTCTGCTCGTTTATACCTTGTCCCACTAGATTATGTTAGGTTTCGAGTTCTTTGTTTATGCATTTCTGCTCGTTTATAACTCCACCTATTAGGTTATGTTAGGTTTAGAGCCTGTGGGGTTTGCCTTTCCTCTTGTTTAAGAATGTTTCATTAGGTGTAGGTAGGTACGTTTAGTACCTCTTAAGTGTATGTTTTTACCGTCTTAGCTGCTAAACTTGCACAGACATTTGATAACTTTTTCCGCGATTTCGATCTTATCCGATTTTCAAGTAATTAACACCTAAATCTCTTATAAACAGCCTTTTTCACTTTAAGGTTATATTTGGTAAAGTAAAATTGACAACGGCTTCGTGCTCATCACGTAGAAATCCATCCTAAATAATACCTCATATTCCGCTTAGTGATTGAAATTGAATATTATAAAAATATTTTTTATTCATTTTAAGGTTATGTTTTCTCAAAATACTGACCTCATAGAGCAAGCGGGTAGCAGCAATATGTTCAGCGCCTCAAAATCCTCTGGAATTATTTAGGTCCGATTAACTTGTATATATACTTACGACAAATACTGTAGTTTCTCTTACCTTTTGTTGGGTATTTTGCCACTGAAAAATATTTAAACATTTTTAGTGAAAAAACCTCGCGCCAAACGGATCAGACAGAGGTTGGTTCTTGAATACTTGATTGTTTCAAAAAGTCTCACATCTAAAAATTTTCAAATATAAACTAGAACAAAGTTATAAACTAAAAAATGAAAATAAAAGCTATAGGCAGATAACGTTTCGGAGGAAAATCTACTTCCGTTCTCAAAAACTTTTTGGCCGTCAACCATGACAGTTCGTTGTTTGTGTATTTCCATAGTTACGTGAGACATTAAATTATATTATTTATCTTATTTTTACTTACTTCGTGTCCAAGGTTGGGCAACCAACTAGTACAAAAATCTATTGAATAATTTGAAACGCATCTATCCTCGTTTAATAAAATAATCGTGGATTCTTTAAGTTTTCTTTTAGTTCCGTTGTTCTCTTTTTCCAAAGTCTTCGCCGAGTCTCACTGAATCCTGTGATTATTATATTGTAGTATTTCTTGCTAAACTCAGAAATAAAACAATGTTTGCGCCATCTATAGGTATATCTTTTTTATTGTTCCTATTGGCTTTTGAAGATTTTGGACAGCTGAATAAGATGGTCTGATCCTTCGGAATCACCTATTTGGGTTAAAAGAAACAAAAAAAGTGTTTTTTGCAGTCTGTGTCTGTATTATAGATTTTTACTTCCCTCGCATACCGAAGGGAAGTATTGTATTCGAGAAAAAATCACCCTCCGAGATTTTTTCGGATTCTGACGTTTCAGAACACGTAGATTACGAAAATATAGGTTTTTCAATTCCGTCAGTCTGTCTGTCTGTCTGTCTGTCTGTCTGTCTGTCTGTCTGTCTGTTGGTGCATTTACTAAAAAACTACTTGAAGGATAGCAGTCAAATTTGGTAGATAGTTGACGCTACTGTCAGCGAAGACATGGTAGAAATTTCACTGGAAAATATACAGAGTGGACCGTCTAAACGGAATAAATAGTGAAAAAAATTTTTTTTTGCTCAAATTTAAAATTTCCACGTTTCATGACGCGCTAAACCTATTTCAGAAAAAAAAATTTTTTGAAAATTTTTTTTGCAACATTTTTTAAAAAATTTATACAAATATGAAAAAAAATTTATTTTGCTCAAATTTAAAATTTCCACGTTTCATTACGCGCTAAACCTATTTCAGAAAAAAAAAAATTTGAAAATTTTTTTCACCAACATTTTTGAAAAAATTTTTACCATTTTTATGAGAATTTTTTTCTTTCTTCAAATTTAAAATTTTCACGTTTCATGGCATTCTGAACGTATTAAAAAAAAAAAAATTGAAAATTTTTTTACCAACATTTTTGAAAAATTTTTTACCACCAAAATAGGTGGAATTTTTTTTTGGTCAAATTTAAAATTTCCACATTTCCATGGCATTTTAAACGTATTAAAACAAATTTAAAAATTTTTCCGAACAATTTTCTTGGAAAAATTTGGAAAAATTTATGTATTCATCACTAGGTACTTACTATAAAATAGAAGAAAACATTTTGTTTGCTCAAATTTAAAATTTCCACGCTTCGTGACATTCCAAACCTATTTCGGAAGAAAAAAAATTGTAACATTTTTTTACCATTTTGGAAAAAAAATTACCACTAGAATAGATGGAAAATTTTTTTTTGCTCAAATTTAAAATATACACGTTTCATGACATTTTAAACCTATTTCAGAAGAAAAAATTTTGAAAATTTTTTTACCAACATTTTTGAAAAATTAAAAAAAAAAAATATTTTACATATGCACCTATTATACTTTTATTGAAAAATGTACAGGGTGGTCATCCCAAGAAATAATTCAGTCATGGTGGACATTTGTAAAGGTATTTGCGCAAGCCTGCCATATGTGGCACCTGCTATTTAGTATTGAACTTTTGCTGTTGGATGAGCAAACTGTATATTTTTTTGACGAAAACTTATCAAGTTTTCTTTGTAATAATAGCAATAACTATATTCCGATTATTATTCTCAATGTCATTTCGTAACAATTAATTTTTTAGAGTGACCGCCATGCGCAAATAACGAGGGAAGTTCTGTGTAAATACCTTTACCGATTTTTACCATTTTGGAAGAAAAATTACCACTAGAATAGATGGAATTTTTTTTTTGCTCAAATTTAAAATATACACGTTTCATGACATTCTAAACCTATTTCAGATGAAAACATTTTGAAAATTTTTTAACCAAGATTTTGGAAAAATTTCAAAAAAATTATTTTTTTTTCTTTGTTCAAATTTAAAATTTCAACGTTTCCATAGCATTCTAAACCTATTCAAACAAAAAAAAAATTGATAAAATCTATTTCACTACTTACTATAGAATAGATGATTTTTTTACCACTTTGGAAAAAAAATTACCATTAGAATAGACGGAAAAATTTGTTTTAGCTGGAATTTAAAATGTTCACGTTTCATGACATTCTAAACCTATTTCAGAAAAAAAAAAATTTAAATTTTTTTCACACATTTTTGAAAAATTTTTAACCACTAAAACAAATGGATTTTTTTTTCTTTGCTCAAATTTAAAATTTCCATGTTTCATGACATTCTGAACCTATTGCAGAAGAAAAAGGAGTAAACATTTTTAACCAACAGTTTTGAAAAATTTCAAAAAAAAAAAATTAAATTTTTAACCACCACTGTACTTCCACTTCACTGCGTGAATGTGGAACTGTGTAATGGCAATACTATTTGACATATGCTATTATACTTTTATTGGAAAATATACAGGGTGGTCATCCCAAGAAATAATTTATGGGAGACCTGTTATTTAATATTGAACTTTTGCTGTTGGATGAGCACTATTTTTTTGACCAAAGGTTATCAGGATTTCTTTGTTATAATTACGATAACTATATTTCCATTATTATTCTCAATGTCATTTCGTATTTAATATTTTTTTAGTGATCGCACAAATAACGAGGGAAGTTCTGTGTAAATACTTTTACCGATTTTTTTAGTTCAGTTGTAGTCTGTGTGCTACTTCAACATAACTTTTAGAATCATTTAAATAAAAAGTATTAAGAGCAGTAAGTGCTTCTTACCGGTTGAAGATTATTTTGGAGATCAAGATAAAGCTGATATGTTTAATACTATTCTAAACCAAAAGAGCACTTAATAGCCGTAATGTCTATATTTTCTGCTTGATCGGAAAAAACTGTTACTTAATAAAATGTATAAAAGATAAATAAAAATTTGGGATAAATTTTACTCCGTTGTAAATATCAAGTCGAAGCTTTCACAAAATTCAACAAAGAGTTACTATGATCTAATGAATAATGCTAATATGTGAATGATGAATGCAATCATTTGATCTATTGTGGTTAAAAATTATGTATTAAAAACACTATTAAACTCAAAAGTTCTACAGATTCTGATAGTATTCCAACGTTCCTACTTAATTATGTTATTTTATTTGTATTAGTCAATAATTTTAATACTGCTACTTTCCCAGAAATCTAAAAGATAGCTAGAAGGTAACCAGCGCAGCGTTTAAAAAAGGACTGAGATGTAACTGAAAATTACAGGCTACGGAGTTTTAGCATATGATTAGAAACCATAATGTGATATTCTTTCTAATCATGTTAAGTCTGATATTCGTCTCAGTAGACATTAACTCACGCCTAATTGCTCTCCAATCAGCAATTTGATGTGTAACTAGCTCGGCTGTCCCAAGCAGAAACACAGTAATTGACGAATTTATAAAAATTGAGTTTTCTATAGTATTTGATTTATTGTGTCCCAACACGTCTTGTGGTACACTTATAATTGACTAAATAATGAACATTTAAGAGTTATTATGTGCACAAAACACAGTAAGTGACACTGAATGAGTAGCTGTACCGGAACAAAACACAGTATTAGCCAAATGCCATTGAAAAACACAGTAAGTACTTTGACATTACTGTGTTTTTGCATGGTCTGAGTAGTTACTTTGTTTTGAAAATGGTGGTCAGATCATCCCTTCCATAATTACCACCACTTACTGTGTCAAGTGCAATGATGGGCAGCATCCGATTCAGTTGTTTAAGAGACCTTCATATCCATTTAAATACCTACGTCTGTCTCAATTGTCAATTTCCTACACCCAAACACACTTACTGTATATCTAATGTTTACTTTTTGAGTATCTACCAGTTACAAATACAGTAAATGCAGTTACTGTGTTTTCCATATAAATAAGTATGTATGTACAGATTGCGAAGCTACTTAAAAACAAAGTATATGCTGCTAATCAAACATTTTGAAATATATTTTTACTCTGATAATGGAGAATGACAAAGTCATTTACGAAACTTCTGTGAAAATATATGACAATATCTCTTCAAATGTTGTGAGGCTAACATAATTCATTAAAAATCAATTTTCCCCATACTTAGCCCGACTACAATTACTGTGTTTCTACTTGGGATAGCCGAGCTGAATACTTGGATGGTGGAGGACATATCGATGCCATTGATGCAGATTTTTTTCTAAAATCTTCTATATACTGGATCACGATTTTGCTACGTATATTTTCTGAAAATTTGAACTAATTGAACATTATTTTTGCTTCGTCTCCAGTGAATAGACTGACTGCATTACCGCGGATATTGGTCTATAAATACTTCAGCAATATTAGTTATTCGCCAAGGTTCAATGCTTGGGCCTTTGCTATTTAAGATCTTTATAAATTACATGGTAATAATTCACTTTAAAATATGCAAAGAGAATATACGCCCCACTACTAGTCAGGCGATAGAGAGAGAGGTGAAGGTCAGTTGTTTCTATCAGTCAATGTTAAACATTTCATGTCTAATTAAAAAAAAAACTCAATTTTACTTCCTTATCCTTGTAGTGAAATGGAAGTACAGTAATCGTAAAGAAATTTTCAAAATTTGTTTCTATTGAAATAGGTTTAGACTGCCATGAAAAGTCGAAATTTAAAACTTCTGTCGGTTGGTCCGTCTGTATGTCGGTCGATCTGTCGACTTTTTTGTGCGCATGTTCTCTCTGGAACGGTTTAAGATATTAACTTGAAATGTGCCACTTACACGTATGTATTATGAACTGGATTATGTTTTCAGCTTACTTTGGTCAAAAGTTGGAAGTAAATAGAGGCAAATAAGTAAAGCAAGCTGGTAGGTGTCCAGAAACTTAAGATTTGGTGTATATACTAGAAGTCAAGGGTTTAAATTTTTCGATAATAAGTCGATTAATAAAATAATCTTAACATATAAGTATTAAAATAATGTAAATAAACATTTGCTTTCTTTGAGATGTCCAGCAGAATGTAATCAGCGTTAATCATCTCTTCAAATTAATCTACTCACCCTGTATACTGAATATCAACTAATTACTTTAATGTTATGTGAATTGTAACCTGTTTGGAGAGTATTTCAAATATTCAGTCGCTTTGTTATTAAAATATTAATATATTCCACAATATCTAAAAGTCGTCATTAGTTAAGTTAGTGAGTATAAGTGAAAAAGTATGATAACTTCTCTTGTGTCTGTTCTGTGATATTTGAAATTTATTTAAACACTATTTAGAAAAATGTCGGATGCTTGTAGTGATCATGATTATGAATTTGTAAGTAATGAGGAGTACTTCTTTCGGTTAATGTGTTTGTGTATGGAAATTTATGTATATTAAGCTAGCTCAAATCTTATAAATATACATTATACAAGGTCTAGACATACAAGTAGAAAATTTTGACGTAAAACAACAGTTATTCTGTAGAGAAAATGAAGTTCAAATACCTAAAAGTAACAATGAATACCAAAACCAAATTATAAAGGAAAATACACTCAGCGCCATTAAAAGAAAACATCTAAATTTGAACTAAAACTACAGGCTTAAGAGTGAACACCACGTAAGGCTAGTGGGGAGGGGGATAACGCGCCAAATGAGGAGATATCCCCCTAATAATCAAATTTTAGCCAAAAATAGTCTTCAACAATCCTGCAGTACTTATTTATGTAATACTTACGCTTATTTTTAGTCAAATAACATCACCCAATTTGCAAAAAACAGCTTATTGTTAATCATAATTATAATGATTAACAATAAGCTGTTTTTGGGTGATGTTATTTAACTGAAATCAGTGTAAGTTGTACATAAATAAATACTACAGGATTGTTGAAGGCTATTTTTGGCTAAAATTTGATTATTAGGGAGATATATCCTCATTTGGAGCTTTATCCCCCCCCACTAGCCTTACGTGGTGTTCACTCTTAATAATCGCATACAGTGTCATTGCATTTAGTCAAGAATAAAAGGGATTCTAATAATATCCAGTTGGTCCAGCTCTGGCTTTTATGCATACCTCCACGCTACATGCTTCAGGCGTCTAAAGTTGTTCTGAGAAATCTACATCCAAGCATGACTGCCTACCTGCTTCTTTAACTTTCGGATATAGCTAATTTATTGACCACTTCCACAAATCGCCATATTCAACATGTCTGATAGCTGTTCTATGGGTGATAAATCTGGTAACTTGGAAGGCCAGGGCTAAAGGGACATTAACACAAAATTTAAATGTCATTTTGGGCATGAGAACGTCCGTGGAAAGTTTAGTGTAGGATGTGGTACTCGTGAAGACCAAAACACCTCTTTCTCGAACGATTACTAGATTCAATTGATCCACTTGCAGCGACTGTGCTTTTCTAACAGTCGCTAGAAATGAGGCAAAGGAGAGTACGTTTTAGAAAACATTGGTCACGTTTCTTTTCTCCGTTGTTGTTTTAATCGGCCCAGAGTGAAATCCTTTGGCATGTTGTCTTCTTTTGGCCTCATATTTCAGTTTGATCACTACCAAGTGTTGCCAAGTTTCACCAAAGAGTTTTCTTCAAGCGAAAATAAACTTAACGAGCTTGTTCACTTATTAGAAAACTGAAGCCCAACAAACCCTCAGGCAAGGCCCAAACATGTATCATTTTCGCACGAACAGAAATATGTATCCTAAAATTAATGTAGGATTTGACATTTTCAAACAGTTTTTATGAGTTGTATTTCTCCTTCTAATAAAACTCAATTTTAATTCAAATCGCAATAATCAGCTCCTGTTTGCTAACTTAGGCTGAAAGTACTCATTTTATCATATTTTTTTGGATTATGAGGTTTGAATTTTATATTTCTTGGTTCATTTCCCGTCACTGTTGTATTAAATAACATGTTTAACTCTGTCCTGTCCTCTTTCTATTTGCCATTTTATGTTACTCGTTTTTTGTCCTTTTAAATTACTTTTCAATGTCATAATTTTAAAATTATTAATAGAACTTTCGAAAAATGTAACATTTTAAGCAGAAAATTATGCGCTATAATACGGAATAATTAAACCGTACGCACTTTTGCATTGCACGAAAGGGTTTTTTCAATAGCAATTTCCCTCAGATCATCAATTATGCTTTGGTACATATTTTACAATAGCGTCATTTGCATATATTATTTACCTTAAGTTGTTTTTCTTCACACCTTGTCAATATTAACCTTTTTAATCGATTTTAATCACAACTGACCTCGTCTTGTCCAGCCTCTCAATTGTCACGGCGCCACGCATCATAAATATCTCTAGTGCGTATGCTTCACAAGGAAAATGTTATTACTTAATTTAAAATAAAATTTATTTAATGTGATTTGACTATATTAATGCCAGCAAATCTCAAACTCTGTGAACAATTATTATCGAAATTTAGCGGTTTACTTTTCAAAGCCACGCCGTATAACTGCTTGTATATGCTATTTAATTGTTTTTAACATTCTTAAACTTAGTTTACATACGTAGGAATATGATGTTTGTTTAGAATGTTTGGATTATCATTTCATTGTTGATGAAATAATTTTTATATTGTGTACATTGTTGTCTGGCTCATCCACTGCAACGTTTTATTTATCTAGAATGGGACCTACGGCGACCATAGCATGTTGCCTTTCTTCAGAGGCCGTGTTGTTGCTCTCGCAAACTATGAATGCTGATTCTCTCAGTATTACACTGTAAGACTGAACCCAAAACACTTGCAAGTCGTCTCGGACATCAAATTACTTGAACACTACATTCAAACACTATAAATACTCGACTGGTGTTTTGCCAACCATGTTAGCATCATCAGGAGGAGAATTACTACTGACGAGTTTTAATTATCTCCAGATAATGCCCACAGGGTTGGTGAAACTGGCGTCAAGTTTAACTTCTGAATTTCCCTAAATGAAATTATTATATTTATTGGATTTAACTCAATCATCTTTAAAATATCCACCGTTTTTACTTATTTGCATGTCTTATTATATTTAATTTCCGTTGTAGATAGAAGACTATGGGAAAAGCGGAGAAATTTCGAATAGCGAGAACGACGTCACCGATGATGAAGAATTTCGGTAAGTTAAAAGTTGCTAATATTTTTTTAGGAAGACGATACACTTTTACTATTAAACTCTTAGGCGATCACAATCGGTTTGATTTCTTCTAGTCCAATTTCTATAGATTTTTACCTAAAAATAATTCGATAACTAAGCAAACTTTGTGCACGTATGTTACTTTATACAGTGTGGCCCATTTGTTTTGGAGTCACCCTTTAAAATCTTTATTTAGTGTGCAATTTTTAAAGTTTTATTTTTAAATTGTAGAGCTTGTTGAACTGGGTCTTTGGAGCAAAAGGAGCCAGATTCCTATAAAATCCATGGCCTACTACGTCAGTTTTTAAAAGTAACATTTTATTAATACGTATTAGCGATTTTTTTTAGAAAAAAACTAATATGGATTCACCACCCCTGAAAACGGGCCTGTACGAAATTTTGTTGAAAATTTTTAAATAGTTTTTGTATCGGCATTCTCTATTTTTTATTGTTTTGTAGTATTATTGTTTTGTTTTTTTTTTTATTTGTTAAAACTGACATGTATTGATGTATTGATAATAATTTTATAACAAGAACTAGTTAATTGTAAAGCTTATGTTATGAATCCTAATATTTCAGATCACAGAGGAATAATAAATGAAGTTCAGACGCCTGCCTCTATGTTTAGCACAAAATCTAGAATTATAAAATTTAGGCCATATTCACAGAGTACAGCGATTGACTGTATTTATATCCTAAAAAACTGTAATTGGGATGAACTAAAATGTATAGATAATACCAGTGGCATGTTCAATCAATTTTTTGATATATGTGTAAAGACAATTACTCTTTTCCATTAAAACTAAAACTATAAAAAACACAAATAAAATGAAAAAGTGGTACACAAATGATTTGAAAATAAAACGAAAAAATTTGCAGTTCTTCACATTGTTAGCGCGGCAAAATAGTGAATCCCAAGGACTATCAGAATATGTAAGACATTTAAAAGAATAGTACAAAAGTGAAATGCAAAAATGTAAAGCTGACCACATTACTAGCACGGTGTTATACTCATCCAACAAATCGAGAGCCATGTGGAAATTAATTAATGAAGCAAAATCCGTAAAAAAAACAAACACAATATAATAATGATATTAACTCTAATGATCTCAATATATATTTCACAAATATCTCTACAAATATAGGTGACAATCTACCAAAGTCGGCTATTAATCCCATCGAAATTATGGCAAATAATCCACAAATTGATAAATCTGCGACCTATTACAGAAAGGGAAGTCGACAACATAATAACGAATTTATCGAATAGTTCTGCAAAGGATATTTATGGAATAAATAATAAGCTCCTTAAATTAATCAAAGATGGAATACTAAAACCTTTGACAATTATTATGAATAAATGCTTCGGATCCGGTGAATTTCCAGATAAGTTAAAATATTCAAAAATATCTCCCCTATACAAAAATAAAGGCGACGTAAATGATATGAATAATTACCGCCCGCTAGCAGTTATACCTACGTTTTCAAAACCTATTGAGACAGCATTTAACAATAGAGTAGTAGAATATTTAGAAAAGTATAATTTGTTCAAACAAACTCAGTTTGGATTTCGACGACAACTTTCCACCATAGATGCTAATATAAAAATGGTCACAGATATATTACATGCTTTCAAGAGAGGCGAGATATTATCCGCTACTTCCTGTGATCTCTCGAAAGCATTTGATTGCGTCTGTCACAATGTCTTAAAAGAAAAACTCTCGTACTACTTCATAAGAGGTCTATCACTTGATTTTATAATATGCTACCTTCAAAATAGAGTGCAAGTGGTCGATTGTAATGGAAAGAGGCGGTCAACTATGTTAGTAAGTGAAGAAGTGCCTCAAGGCTCCATCCTAGGTTCACTCCTATTTTTTATATATGTGATTGATTCCTCAAATTATATGAACAATGTAAATAGCATACAATACGCTGACGACACCACTCTGTATAGTAGAGGGACAGATAAAACAGAGTTAAATTAAATTAATGCCTCAGCTCAAACTTGTGCTGACGACTGGTTCGCTGCCAGTAGATTATCTCTCAACAAAGATAAAACAATACATATACGCTTTACGTTAAGAAATTCTATAGATGATCAATCCACAAAATTTCTAGGTATAATTTTAGACAAAAGCTTAAATTGGAAAGACCACATCAACATGGTAGCTAACAAATTGTCAAGCCTAATATTCCTACTATGTAAAATAGCTTCATATGTCCCAATAGAAATAAGTAAAATAGCATATATCGGACTATTTCAATCACAATTGTCTTATGGTGTACATATGTGGGGAAATTCGACTGAATTGAGTAGGATATTTCTATTACAAAAAATGGCAATTAGGACAATGACTAACAATACATCACGTGCTACTTGTAGGGCCTAGGGTGGGCTGAATTTTAACAATTTCGGAATTTCGATTTGGAATAGTGAGGGAAAGTTGCGTTTTGCCAATACAAAGAAAATGTTTATTTCCGATTTTTTTATCAATTTAGTTTTTTCACCCTCTACCGAGGGTTAAAAAATTTGAAAATTTTGAAAAACTGAAATTTGCAAATTTGACTTGAAATACGGCGGAAAAGTTTCCTTTTGACAAAAGAAAGAAAATATCTATTTTTAATTTTTTCATCAATTTGCGTTTTCCACCCTCTACAGGGGGTTAAAAAATTAAAAACAACGATACAATTCAGATTTCCGAGTTTACCAAAGAATAGCGTGAATTATATTCTGTATTTTGATCCATTTACCTCTATTATTCCCTAACAGTTCTAAAAAATTTAGCGGGGTGTTAGAAAGATGGTGATTAGGTCTGTAGATTCTAACGAAACAAAAAAATTATTGAACAAAAGTCTTAGATTGGAAAGAGAATCACAAAATAAGAATTTAAACATTGAAAATAAGAAAAAAAGTTTACAACAAAAACATCAGTGCGTCAGTCAAACTTCTCAAATGTGAGCGACTTGCCATCCACCTCTGCGGAAATTGGCGAAATATTAAAGGTACTTCTAAATACTGTAAGGCTTCCTACGGTTGCCAAAATGTATGACAGATTTGGTGTGTCAGATAGATCTGCTGCAGTCGCTACAGCAGTATTACAAGACTTTGGAATCGTTTCAAAGGATGACACTGTGCATGTGATAGACAAAAATAAATTGAGGCGGGCAAGAGAAAAATCCTATTCTGAACAACAAGATGTATCTCTCAAAGCAATATGTTTTGAGGGAGAAAAGTCAAAATTCTTATGGTGGAAAAAGTCGAAGAAAAATATCACCGACAGGCAGTTGTTCAGGAGCACATTACTTTAGTACAAGAACCAGGCTCCATCTTTTTGGGCCATACGGTGCCTTCTAATGGATCAGCAAGAGTATGTCAAAGTATTTTAACATTTTACAAGAAAAGAGCTGTGATATAAGTGACTTGCTTGTGGTTGGTTGTGACGGGACTGTAGTGAATACCGGATTAAAGAATGGTTTAATTGCCCAACTTGAGGTAAAATTAGGTCATCCATTACAGCATTTCGTGTGCCAGCTGCATGCCAATGAACTTCCTCTTAGACATATCTTCCAACATATTGATGGACAAACAAGTAGTCCTAAAGCATTTGCGGGTCCATTGGGAAAGCAAATACAATACTGTGAAACTTTACCAATTGTAAAATATCAAAAAATTGACTGTATGTTACCTCCTGTGACTTGTAGTAACCTCAGTACAGATCAAAAATATTTATACGAAATCTAAAGCAATTTCCTTAGGCGTCTGTTGCACGGACTTAGCCAATCGAAATCGCGGTAAATTAAGCCATTCCCGATGGCTAACTTTAGCTAATCGTATCTTACGTCTGTATGCCGACACAGAAAATCCCAATATAAATTTAAAGCAGTTGACTATTTTTATTTTAAAAGTATATGCTCCCATGTGGTTTCTAATAAAATATAATCCATCATTTAAACATGGAGCAAAGCATATTTTGCAAACTATTAAGGTGAGTCGATATTTAAGCCAAGAATTAAAAAGTATTATTGACCCTGTGATCCAGTGCAACTCATATTTTGCACATCCAGAGAACATTTTGTTGTGTATGTTATCTGATTCTCGTCAGTTTGTTAGAGAACTTGCTCTTAGACGGATTATCAATGCGAAAAATAAAAAAACTAATAAAGATAATAATCAACATAATATTCGGATTTTTACAATACCAAAACTTAATTTTGACGTTGATGATTACATCGATTTGATTAACCGTCAGGAAAATGAGATTACCTGTCCCCCGATATTACAAAGCATGAGCGCTGAAGATATCAAGTATTTAAAAAATGATCCTGAGAAAATTTTAGAATTTGACTCATATCCATGTCACACTCAAGCGGTGGAATGATATGTAAAATTAGTGACGGAAGCTTCATGTTTAGTTGTTGGCATAGATAAAAGGGATGGTTTTATTAAAGCAAATATAGATTCACGAAGATCAATGCCATAGTTTGAAACTAAACAAGACTTTAACCAATAAACAACTTGAGTTTAGGAAGAGGGAGGGTGGGATGGAACTAGCTAAGCAGCCACCTCCCCGCGGTGAGTTCTGTGTTTTTTAATATGTATTATTGGCCTAATACATGTTAAAAAAGCCAAGAGCTGCTCCATAAGCATCATTTTTAAGGGTTGGTAACGGATAATAAAGCCAAATGTATAAAAATACGGAATATAATTCACGCTATTCTTTGGTAAATTCGGAAATCTGAATTGTATCGTTGTTTCTAATTCTTTAACCCCCTGTAGAGGGTGGAAAACGCAAATTGATGAAAAAATTAAAGATAGATATTTTCTTTCCTTTGTCAAAAGGAAACTTTTCCGCCCCATTCCAAGACAAATTTGCAAATTTCAGTTTTTCAAAATTTTCAAATTTTTTAACCCTCGGTAGAGGGTGAAAAAACTAAATTGACAAAAAAATCGAAAATAAACATTTTCTTTGTATTGCTAAAACGCAACTTTCCCTCACTATTCCAAATCGAAATTCCGAAATTGTTAAAATTCGGCCCACCCTGTAGGCCCCTATTTGCCGAATTAATAATTTTAACGTTCCCGACATTATACATATATCTAATCTACATAAAGAAAAATGAACAACAATTTCAGAAACAAAGTGTCAACCATAAATATCAGACTAGAAAATCCAACGAATTAGTTCGCCCCCAATATAGACTAGGAAAAACATATAAAAGTTGTTTATGTTTGGCTATAAAATGTACAATCAATTTCCTAACAAAATAAAGGAATTATCATTCTCCAAATTCAAAATAGAGATCAAAGAACTACTCACCACTCTAATATCATGCAGTATCGAAGAATATCTTGATAAAGTATTTCATACACCATAATTAATAGTCTTCAATTATATATATTTATTATTTACCGCGTCTTAGCTTCATTCATCAATTTTTCGGTCGTTTACTTTTTTATTATTTTAACTTATAAAACTTAATATTGTCTTATTATAAATTTGTAGTATATGTGATTGTCATTTTAGCCCAAAGTGTATCTTCTAAAATATTTGATATGTATTTGTTGTGAGTTGTATGTATGTCTGTTCTTTATATATCTTGACAATGCTAAATCATATATAAAATTACTCAGCACATAAAGCAGTTTATTATTATTATTATTAAGTATAAGAATAACATGTTGCTAGAGTTCAACTTAATTTTATTTTTTTCTCATGGATAACTTAACTTTTAGAACAAATTTATGAAAATGATGCATATTGTGCCTTTTTAATAATGTCTACAGAAACATTATTTTAAAAAATTCGTTAAAATTTCGTACAGGCCCGTTTTGAGGGGTGAAGAATCCAGCGGCGTGCACAGATTTTCTAAAAAAATCGCTAATATGAATTATTAAAGTTTTACTCCTAAATAATAAATTAGCAGGTCTTGGATTTTGTAGAAATCTGATGCTTTTTGTTCCAAAAACGCAGTTCAACAAGCTCTATAATTTTTTTAAAAACTGTGAAAATTGCACACTAAATAAGGTTTTACAGGGTAACTCCAAAACAAATGGGTCACACTGTATATATAGCATATGATGTGAAGAAATTGCCAGGATAGGGTTGCCGCAGTGTCCTAGAGATCTCTAAATAATGGGGTAGTTATATACCACTGCAGTTTTAATTATATCTTCGCAAATTAAAAAAAAAATCGGTTTTATATATAGGACAAAATTTTACGAAAAAGAAGTTCTAAGTATTGTCACGTGCTTCCGCCCCTTAGGAAACCTCCCTTATAATATCGGGGTTCAAAAATTATAACAAGAGACAAACACTAACACCCTTTTTTTAAATAACTTACTGAAAACTTCACAATACTTTTATTAACTAAAATACACATTTACTGACTAAAATAATGTTTAACAAAGTTTACTACTTGATATTTTCACGCTACTGTTCACTTTGTATCACTTCCGAATTATCTAATCTCAATTCATTAAAAACTTCCTTCCCGCGTGTTTACATTGGCTTATACTCTATAAAAGGCATCTAGAAATCTTCCATCAACTTCCATACATAAAAAAGTTTTGAACCATTTTCTACAAGTTTCTAGTTTAGTCTAGTCTACAAGTCATCCTACATTAGTACCTCAAAGATGGTTTGCATAAGTAGTCCATTACAGACATGCAGTTGCCTATCTGCAGTGATTTGTATCTAATTGTTTTGGTTTTGGACAGGAGCAAAAATGTTGGAGCGAGCGTCTCCCATTTATCTGTTAATATCGTGTTTGTGGCGCTGGTGTAAAAAATTTAGTATAAAGTGTTTCGTCCACAAGTGTATGCAACAATGTAATATTCTGAAAATCAATTGATATAAACATGCATTGTGCGTTATATTATTATTTTAACAACGAATCCATGTAGTCCTGGAACTATTATCAGCTTTTTAATTTTAAATAGTACCCTCTATATTTTTTTATCTTATCGAATCTAAGTTTGATTTGAAACAATGAGATTTACAAAGGTTAAAAACAAATTAACATCGAATTAAAAATTACCCTGAAAAATTGAATTGTTTGTAATCACTCAGTGGTCACGAAAGTGATACCGGAAGTGTATTTTTGGATATGGTTAGGTATCCACATATCCTGTACTCTAATTTCAAATTTTCATCGTCAAAAATAAAGAAAAAAGTGGTTGCGTACCTGAACTCCTAGACACCCGTTATATAAATAGAACAAATTTACAATTGTTATTATTATTTTTTATGCATTTTCTAAATACACATTTACGAAAAATAACGTTTACTCCATATCACCCTATCCTTGCAAACTTTTGTACAATTACATACCCTTCATACTTGTTGAAACAAAATTAGCAATTAATTAAGGTTTTGATGAATTTTGTTTTTTGGTGAATGTACTACCGGGTGCCCCATTATAATTTGGCTCTTTTTTAAACCTATATAATTTTTGAACTAATTGAGATAATGAAATGCGGTTTTCGCCAATCTTCTTCAATTTTGAAGTTGTTTCCTGAGCATTTGTCTTTTTTTTTGCTCACTTCCGGTTTAACCGGAAATGACATAGCGCATTTTCGAGGAAAAGCAACTTTGTTATTTAAAGTGGAACACCCTGTATATATTTTCACAGTTGAAAAGCCCATTGTTTCCCCTTTCCGAAAATTACATATTTGTCATGGAAATTATACAGAGTAAAGGTTTTATAAGGTTTTAAAGTGAATACTGCCTTTTATTGAAATGTACGAAAGAAATACTGACTCACAAAGTGGACTATGGAAATAAAAGACATCATTTGTAAACGTCAAATTAGTTTATTAACAATTGCAAGTTACTTCAATTGCTAATTTGAAAATGTACATTTGAAATTGGATATAACAAAGGGTACCGGGATATGTATTAAACAAAGAAAAAATAAACAAAATAACATTTGTTACAAGATATTGTGTTAGTCGAAGGCAATTGGACACAAAAAGTAAAAAATCTCGGAACCCAGTTATACTGAATGGATTTTAATAAAACTTTTTCCATTGAATTTCTAGTATTGAGTACAAAAAAGTTTAAAAGTGGCCGCTTTTTGCTTGGAGGTGGTTCCCATCCCTTCTAAACAGGTGAATAAAAAAGTAAAATAATAATAATAATAAACAATTTTATTAAACAAAATATAAATGCATAGTACAATGTTTTCCGAGGTAATGTACATATATGTATATATTTGTTTTATGCAATATATAAGTTTAAAAGGCGCAAGTTCAGTTGAAATTAACTGATCTTCCACTTTAGCCTCGGATACTTTACGAAAATAAATTTTAAGTAAAGAGAAAAAGTAGTGTAGGTATAACTAAACGATATATGCTTATAACAGAATTTGAGCTATAACATAATTGGGGATACTTAATATTATATGTTACTAGAACAAAAATGAGCAGATGTGAACACACAAACACTATTACCCAGATAGCACAAGATATTCTAAGAATAATCTGAAAATCTTCCCAAAAAATATTATTCGATTAATTATAAAAAATATCTTTAAATTATACTCTGAATAACCAAATAATTTATTATTATTTTTAGAATATCTTCTAATAAATAACATTAGAATAATTGAAATACATAAGTATGGAATATATTTTGAATATATTTTATGAATAATTGCAAAACTTATCTTTGGATTATTATTTTAAAAATACTTCATAAAATAATATGATAAAAATATTTTAATAAGAGAAGTATAGAATATGTTTGAAATATATTTTATAAATAATTTAATAGGTTAACTTTTGACTATTAATTAGACTACTCGTGAAATCGTAGGTTTATATGGCGTGCTTCGTGCTTGACAATTTGGGGTTTGCTTGTTTTATTTCATTGTTCGTTATGTTTGCGATTATGTGCAATCAAAAAAAAACAATTAAAGAAGGTAAGTGAATCGATAAATTTTTTGTCTATTTAAATATATATGTATCTTGGATATGGACAAATCATTTTTGTCACGCCGTCAACATCAATTAACCTAACCTAACTTTATAAAAGCTATATTTTAGCTGGTTTTAAAATGAATATTTGTTTCCGTTATTAGGAAGAAAATAGGTATTAAACTTCACTTCTTTACACAACAATCCTTTTTTTAAATATGTATTATATGGTAGGCAGTATTATATGCAACTGAAAATAAGCAGTACGCGCGCTTATTCCGATTGATCTTTGGCTAAACTTATTACTAGGTCAGTGTCACTTTTAATGTTTACATATTTTAGGTACGTAATTTAGTCTTCGCTTACGCATTATTATTTAAAAAAACCAACAAATGCAAAGAATGACCTACTAATCAGTTTGGACGTTATCTGTCCCGTGCTGGAATCTTAAATTCAGATGCGTATATTGTTCTGTTTTTAAAAATTTGCTCGTGGTTTATAAAGTACCATTAGCACATATCTATAAATGAAAGTTATAGTAAAGTAGTAAACAATTCTGTTTTTTTATTAACAGGTGAACAATTTGGCGAGATTGGGTGGTGGAACGTATTGAGGGTGGAGAAGATTTTTGACAAAACTTATCTCAGGGAATGTTTTAATATTATTTACTTTACATGGGCATAGAGACTGGAGAAAACCTTTGGAGATTCTATTTTATGCAATGTGATTATTGGTAAGGCTACGGTTTTATATATGCACATCTTTTTTTCTGTTCTATTTAGTGTGAATGTGTGTGAGGCATTATGAAACAAAAGTTGACATATCCAATTTCTCCATACTACACTGCTTAATTGTCTAATGCTATAAAATGTATGGGTATATGGTATATGTTCAATTTCAGATGCAGTTTAAAAAAATAATATTGAGGTCACTTCAAAACAAATTGAAGTTTATGGCTAACTAAAGAAAAGACAGAAAAACCAGAACCGCTAGTATGTAGTAGCCTTTGCATTCTTCAAATAAGCTAGCAGAGACCTACATGGACTGAAGTGTATATTTATTATATCATTCTTCTTCCAACAACTAAATTTACTATTTAAGTTTTGTTCCGTTATTGGAATTTTAGAAAATGTTGCGAGAGTAAATATTTAACAAATAAATCTTTAACCCAATTATTAGGAGTGTCTTATTTTGCTTTTATGTAATCTATATATTCCTTATCTAAAATATTTATAAACTGCCTGATTTTTTAAAGAATAAGTTAAAAATGTCCGTATTTGAACATTCTGTATAACAAATTATTTCAAAATGAAAATATTTGTAGTTACTCTTGTAGGCCATTTCCTAGAAAGAAACATGCGCTAGGGAAATCTTTATTATTTTTGGCCATAAACTTTTTTTCTTAGCACGTGTATTTTAAAAACTATTAGACTACCCAAGTTGAACCATAACAAGACTATTACTATGAATTTTCACTCAATAATTTCAGTTTGCAAAATAGTTAGATTTAAATTTAAAGATTAGGTATGAAGTAATCTTCCTATTTCGTAGTTTTTAATCTAGCAATTTTGGAAACGAATGGAATTATTGAGTGGAAACTCTAGTAATAGTCTTGTTATGGTTTTACTTAGGTAGTCTTATAGTTTTTTAAATGTACGTGCTAAGGAAAAAAGTAATGGTCAAAAATATTACATATTATTCTGAATTAATATAAAGATAACCTGAAAATATGATCCAAGATTAAACGTAAAAATATCCTAAGAATAATTTAGTATTATGCACATATAGTTTGGGGTTAGTATAAAGATAACTTGAAAATATAATCTATGATTAACCATAAAAATATATTCTCAAACTATTCTAGATTCTCCAGAGAATACTGTGCGAATTATTCCGAAATTATTCTAAAGAGACCTATAGTTGTACCGTTTGTTACTTCTAGGAATATCCTTAAAAGATAATAATTGTTTTCGTGTTATTCTAAGAATAATGAAATATTCTGTAGGAATATCTTAGGAATAACATAAGTTTATGTTTTTGCTATCTGGGTAGCGAGCTCTTGTTTTTTATGTAACAGATTGAGAACAAAGGTACGAAACCTTTTTACTGACAGACTTACACTCTTTTGGTAACTCACTTAACTGTGAGGCTATATTATATACAAAGGATCTTTGGGACAGCGAGGATTTATGCTGAGGAATAATTAATGCATCCTTACGTCTTTTATTCATATTATGAACAACTGTTCTGTATCTTATTTTGTTATGAAGATATGCCGGAGTATGAATAGTTAAAATTTAATGATATAATATATAAGCATGCAATTTTCTACGACTAGCCATGTCCAGCCAATGGGCTTTGGTTAGAATATGTGATATTCTATCGTATTTACATATACCATATATAAACCTTAAGCATGAGTTTAGTAAGATATGTATTCTTTTAGAATCTCTTGATGTAAAGCATGGCCCATAAACAAAGTCACAGTAATTGCACTGAGAAAGGACAAGAGAATCGCATAAAATTATTTTTGATTTTCTGTTTAAAGTGTGTCTGTTAGGATACATTATTCTTAGTTTGCCATAAGATTTTTTTAGTAAATCTGAGTTGATTATCTATAACCATACCTAAATTTCTTGCTTTAGATGCCACCTCTATCTTATCCTCTCCCAGTTCAATCACCATGTCTTTTTCCGAGAGGTTACCAAATAATACAACCGAAGATTTTGTGGAATTGATTTTAAGATTGTGTTGTTTGGTAAGATTTACTAAAGCTTTTATATCGTTATTAATACTTTGACATTCAGCTGCAATACTATTACGATCAAAAAAGTGATATAGTTGCGTGTCGTCTGCATACATATGATAATTACAGGTATTAAGAACAGAGGGGAAGTTGCTTGTATAGATCGTATATAAAAGTGGTCCCAAGATTAACCCTTGAGCAACCTATTTGACAGCATCATAACCCTCTGATGTTTCCCCAGATAATATCACTTTTTGTGTCCGACCCTTTAAATAATTTTTGAATAACATTATAGTGTTTTGACTTAAACCTATAAAGTGGAGTATTGCAAGTAATATGAATGATTGATCATGTCAAGAGCTTTAGTATAATCAAGTAGTATTAAGGCTCCAACATTTTTTTTGTCCAGTTCTTGAATAATATCATCGGTTATATTAAGAAGTTCAGTTCCACAGCTGTGACCTGGACGAAAACCTGATTAATTAGATGGTAAGGAGTTATATTTTATTGAGTGGTTACGTAATTGCCCTTCAATTATCCTTTCTATTACCTTAGATAAAGCCGGTAAAACGGTAATTGGGCGGAGGTCTTTTATTTCCTTAGGGGAATCTACTTTTGGAATAGGTGTAACTCTACCCTCTTTCCATTGTTTGGGAAATACCGAGTGCTTAAAACAAAAATTTATTATTGGCAATAGAAATGGACAAGAAAGTTCAATCATTACTATATTTATACCATTCATTCCATAGGCTTTAGATTTAATACTTCTTATGACTTTTAATTTCTGTGACCTCGATTAGTTTAAACAGTTTCAGATTATTTGATTTTAGGTTATTATTGTAGACATCTATTAAATTCTTATTAGGTTCTTCTCTAGTAGAACACACATTTGAAAAATGTTCCTTGATTTCGTTAAGGTTAAATTTTGAAATTATTTGGCTTCTATTATTGTTGTTAGTATCGAATTGTTTAACTATGTTCCATAACTGTTTGTTATTTGAATTTAATAATTTGTGTTCCATGTAGCGTCTTTTTTCGGTTCTAATTGCAAAAGTGGTATAATTTCTAAGTTCTTTGTAATAATTCCAATGATTTATATTTTGTGTTTTTTTGAACTTACTTAGAGCCTTATTTCGTAAATTCATTATTAATTTTATGTTGTCTGTAATCCACGGGGATGGAGGTTTTGTAAATCTTGAAGTTTTAATTGGGGCATGTAGATTCACTAAAAAAATTAAATTGTCATTTAGAAACCTTACCTTATCATCCACTTCCATCAGATCAAAGTAAAATAGTAATCATAAAATTTGATATAGAATCAGATTGTAAGAGAAAAAGATAAGTTCTCCAAGTTATAACGATTTGAATATTACGATTTTAGCTTTAAAAAACTGGTGTAGTATACTGTTTTTTGTAAATAACTCAAGTCTTACATTTATGGAACACTTGGTATGGTACAAAAAATAATATTATGAAATTACAAATATTTTATTTTTGTATTATTTCTGTACCATGAATAATTCTAAATATATGATAGTTTAAAAATGGCGTTCTAATGTTTATCAGTCGAGATATAATGTTTAATCTCAAATATCTCAGAAACAATCAGTATGATGTTAAAAATACATATAATAGAAATTAAATTGCTTGAAGTACTCTTTGATATGGTTTCATTTCTATTCATACAGCTTGAAGTATAACGATGTTATGTGCAAAACAATTAGTGCTTTGTAATTTTTCTCAAATAAAAAAATGTAGAATTTTCCTGCTGTCAGTAGCCATAGAATGGAAATTGAAAACCATACTCTACCAGTTCAAAATATCATGGGGCACCCGGTATTACAAAAATACTTTTCTGAAAAATAGTTTTAGGTACGAATTAAAAGACGCGCTTCACTGCCAGCATCTTGTACGAATAAAAAACCTTTAATAATACGTTTTGAATTAATAACTTGCCAGGAAACCGCAGAAATTAAATCGTTACTCTGAAACTTAATCGCGACAAATACAGAAAAAACTGACTCGTTATTGTTTCGACCAAGATATGTTGATTAGCGTTGCACTTGAATTAGGATTTATTTACTGATTAGATAAAAATTCAATATTGACTTGTCCACAATGAAGATATAGGCTATGGTTCGTTAAATAATAATTCTAATATAATGCCGTTTCTGTGATAGTTTAAGTGTGTTGTGTTTTTCTTTGTGTGAACGAGGGTAACCAAAAATGAGAGTTCGTGAAGGTGATTATGAAAAAATCCAGTACATTTCAGAGGCAATGGAGAACGAGATTCTAGAGTAAGTCTTCTATCAAAATATTGTGATAAACGTGATCAATTATATTAGTAATGATAAAGGTGAGCTACCGGTTGCTGTTTGTGTAAAATTAGTATTTACTTAACTTAACGAAAATATAGAATTTGATACAGTTAAGATGTGGTTTATTTTTATTAGAATATTCGTATACGTGAGACATTTAGAAGTGATACAAAAGCAATTTCTCAAAATAATGTTTCTTAAAAATTCCAGATATCCGAGCGATTTATTGTATCATGAGTCTGAGGTATTGGACATTAGACAACTGTTTTTTATTTCCGTAAATACTAGGCAATATATAAATAAAAACAAATTACTTACCTACCAACGTGCATATGCTACTAGACAACAAAATAAATTCATTAATCCGCTAATGTCAAAAATGGTAGGACAAAAATGCTATAAATACCTAGGGCCAAAGCTATTTAATACATTGCCCGATATTGTAAAAGACTTTAACTTTATTTAAAAGAAAATTAAAAATTTACATTAAAAATGTACCAAGAATAAATATACACAATTTAATTAATACGACAAATACCTGATTCTGTTTAAAAAAAAAAAAAATTAAATACTTGATTGTTTCATTACAAAATGTGTAGGAACCAACTTGCATACGGTATGTGTGGTGTGTGTGTGCGCGTGTGGGTGGAAATGTAACTTAATTATTATAGATGTTTTTAATTAAATTACAAATTGTTATCTTGCAAACAAGTTTTTACTTCTGCAAATTTATTGTTGTTTATTTACATGTATACATTGTATTATTTTATTGCAATTAGGTATATGAATGGAAAATAAATAAACATTATTATTATTATTATTATTATTATTATTATTATTATTATTACTTATAAAAATTTGATCTAAAAAAGTTAAATTAAAAATTTAAAACACCCCCGACGCATAGTGGTCAATTTTTAAGTTATAGGAAGAAAGAATATTGAAAACAATTTAGACACTAAGGGAGTGGTTTTTGAGGGGATTTAAAAAATGTATTTAGTTCTAAAATTCTGAAACTTTGTAGGTGCGACAATATTGTGCCCGTGAATACAACAAAACTAGTAAAAAAATTCTAATAATAATAATAATGGATCTTTATTAGCTCAAAAAAGCTACAATTTGATCATAACAATATAGAGATCATAATCACATTAACTTTTCATTAGTTTATCTTAATTCTATGCATATAACAGTAACTGTAAATTTATTACAAATCTATTTGTATATTAATATAACTTGTAAAATTACCTAACCTAATCACAAGATAATCAATATTCTTTTTTAATATTAACTAACACATAATTTAATGAAAATACCATCTTTTTCACAATATTTTATTTCCTTTGGCTTACTATTAAATAATTGAATACCCTTACAAAACAAAGATTTCGATTCCTTTAAATTGTCATACCTCTCTACCACCATATCATTTACACTACGAGTGTTATAACCATGAGTATCTCGGACGAAACTCAATTTATCACATAAATACCTTGGAGCCATACCATGCTTTATTTTAAATATAAATTGCAGTGATTTTAATACTACACGTTGTCTAACATTTAAAACATTTAACATTGTGTCGATGGAAGTATATCTGTTACACTTTAATATTATCCTCATAGCTTTGTTCTGCATTTTTTGTAACTGTTGTATCTCATTGTTATTTAAATATAGTTGTAGCATTGCACAATATTCAAAATGTGGAGCTGTTATAGATTTATATACCAATATTTTTGAAAACATTGATAAATAATTTGAAATTCTACGTAAAAAATACATTTTTTTTGCAACTTTTTTAATAATATAATCACTATTACTTTTGAAAGTCAAGGACTCATCTATTATAAAACCAAGGTATTTAATTTCCGAAACTTTTTCTACCTTTTTACTATTTAATACTTTCCCCAATTTGTAGCTGGCTTAGTATATGTCTTTTGCCGAGAATCATATATTTACATTGGTCGATATTTACTTTTAAACTATTGTCACATAACCACACAAATATATCTTTTAAATCTTGATTAATGACATTAATAACTTCATTTACAAATATATCAACGTGTCATCTGCAAATAAATGTACCTTACAATTTTTTATAGATTTCACAATGTCGATTATAAATAGCACAGATAATAAAGGTCCTAGCACCGATCCTTGCGGTATTCCAAATTCATTGTCTATTACGTTCGACTCACTACTTATATATTTTGTTTTTTGTCTTCTCTCAGTTAGGTAGGATTCGATCCATTCAAGTACAGTCCCTCCAATGCCCATTTTTTCTAACTTTGATACCAGTAACTTCCGATTTACCGTCTCGAATGCACGTTTAAAGTCTAAGAACACTGCAACTTTTATTTGATCTTTACTTATTGTGTTAACCCAATCTGATATAATGAACTGTAGTGCGGTCTCACAGGAATGGCTTTCTCTGAATCCACATTGATTGTCCATTAAAACGTTACTATCCATGCAACATGTTGTCAATTGTTCTTTTACTACCAAGGGGATGGTTTTTAATGGGGTTGATAATTAAATATTATTTTAAAATTACGTAAATGTTTTAGTAAGATTTGTAAATCTACGAAAAAAATATAAAGTAAATATATTGAAATAAATGTAAGAGGTAAGAAATTATTTCAATTATCTTTTTTCTGTTTTTGGTGCAAAATAATTTACTTTATAATTTTAGATTGTTCTTGAAATAATATTCAGATATGTTGTAACCTAACTTGAATTTAAAATTAATTGCTCTATATCCAAACACATATCAGTGGTAATAAAAATAATAGTAATCAAGAAAATTAGTCGCTATCACTATCATCACAAACAATTTTCGTGGTAGGCCAGGTGTTTCGGACGTTGATGGTTGATTAGGCGTGTCCTCTAACAACTTTTCCAGCTCCCTAAAATTAATTTCCCCATCCAACCAGGAATCATTAGTTTTTAAAAACTTGACCTTAATCCTACAACTTTTTCGTCATCATTCACTTTGATATCCTATTTTGTATTTTTTTTTCATTATTGCCTGTCCTAAAGTTCCTCTATAATGTTGTATGCCAAAACGATTCGACATGCAAGTACATCCTATTATTTCTTTTCTTTTTGTCAGATTCCATTGGATCATACCCAAAAGAGACTTCTCTGTGGTATAGCATAAGTAACTAAAAAGTAAAATCATGATTAAAGGAGCAGATGGTAGCAGCTTTTTTCCCCTTAAAATGATAAAGTAGTAACAGGTAGTTAGAGTTCTTAAAACGACAAAACGTGAATCAACATGAAAAAAACTATACAGCTATAGGAATTTGTAGATATTCAGAAAATTAGAATTCTCGTTTGGTTAAAAATGACATCCCTATAAAAAGTACTAAAAGCTAAATAACGGTGATTTTCTTTAAGAATAAAAAACTACATACCTTGCTGAATAATGTCTAATCACAAACTCAATTTTACTTGATCTGCACCAGTCCGCAATCCTTTATAAAAGGGTCATCTACTGCTGCCGTGTTTATACTTAGCTGCTTGTATTCCATTAATATTAATAAATAAAGTTGGTTTTGTTTGATTTTTAAATTCTTAAAATAAAATCATGTTTCATATAAATATGCCTACTCTCTTTTTTATGTTCAAATATTCAGCCCCCTCCCCCACTCACGTATATCTTAATTACACCAAAAGTGTAACTGTACACTGATACCGTAATAACCAATCAACCAACAGGCCAAGAACAACAATTAAAAAAATTTTACCCACGAGTTTCGCAAAAATTGATCTTTTATCCCATTTTCCGCTCCCTATATCTCAGAAACGGTTAGGATTACAAAAAAATGAGAGGGAACTTTTCTGTAGTAAATTTAATGTACTTTGATTTTGTCATCTTGGCTCTAAACCTCGTACCCTTTGAGATATTTGAGAGAAAGAGAAAAAAAAACACATTTCGACCCTTCCCAATTAATTTAAACGTATCAGGATAAATATGTGGTATCAGTTCAAGATATTTTTTAAAACTGTTTAAATACATTTCAGACAAACATTAATTTAATATGTGAAATAACACCGGACCCTCCGCCATTTCTTAGAACACAACGTTCGTTGCGCTGAGTGTTTAACAACGAAACCTAAGAATCTTGGAAATGGCGTACCCAATTTCCATCAAACATGGCTAAGAACCATCTCGCAAATACCAGCTTTTGAAACAAAAAAACCGATTTTAAATCGGTTCAGCCGTCTTGGAGCTAGGTAGCTAGACACAGACACACACAGTACCACTTTCGATTTGTGATCAGTCTTGATGTATCATCTAATCGCCCCACAGAAATTTATAAAGCTATCCACAAATGAACCACATTTTCAATAAATGTTATCACCGTTAGGCCCAAACGGAGACTTCCAAACATATCCTAAGCAATTTGAATCATCCTGCGACAGTAGAGTGACATCCTTATTTTAATCCTTATATACAGTTGAGATTAAACATCCTCGGGATGTGTCCCACACTTACCATGTGTGTTATGCAGATTTGATCTGTTTTTATATACTAAACTACTTTTAATTTTTAATGTATGCACAGGGTGTCCCGAACTGCATAGGCCAAAGTTCACCAAGTGATAGAAATTTTCAAAATAAAAAAAAATCCTATTAACATGACCCGGCAAGTACCTCGTTTCCGAGGCACAGGTAGCTCAAATCAAAATTCTGAAAATGGCCTTTTTATTAATATTTTCGAAAAGTCTAAAAGTAAGCAAATGTACACAATGAATTGACTTTTATGTTTTATAAAGCAAAATGACAACTATGTACGAAAATTACTCGGGAGCGGATAAAAGTGGGGGTATAACTTTGTCCCAACTTTCTTGTGTCACTAATTTATTGATTGATTGATTGATTGAACTATCAGCGTAAGGTGGGCATTGCTGCCGATTCCGGGCATCCATGGAGGTTCGTTCCAACACGCAGTTCGAACACGCCCAACGGACGGCCAAACCGCGTACCTGAACCAACTCTCGGATGTTTTATATACCGCTGGACCGGCTGCATACGCCGAGTTGGACATTGGACATGCTTCTTGTCAGCAGGGAGAGCCGCATGACGCATGGGGTGGGAATATAGGATGGGAAGTGTAGGTGTTTGAGAGATGCTTCTATTAAGTTTCCATGCTTCTATTATTCTGTCTCTGAATGTGGCAGCTTTTATTATTTTTCATTTTTTCCCCCATTTTTCTCTTTTTTTAAAAATTTATTAACCGCTCCACAAGTAAATATCCATCTACGGTGGAGTTGCTGGGAAGGGCCCTATCTCGCGGTAACAATTTTTTCTTGCGCGTTATAAGAAAAGAGGTCTGAAGGGATAGTTTGCTCACCCTGGATGTCGTTTCCTTGAATCAATCGGTTTCAATTTCGGGCAGTTTTTCCATTTCATCACCTATATATTATTTTTATTACCTGTATATTATGTTTAATATATTTTCAATTTTGATCTACAATTCTTAGTTAAAATTTAATGAAGACATAAATAAACTAATGCTACATTAACAAAAACTTATCTGTTTCATTCACATATCTGGCTGGCTGTTGCTTATTTTATATCACCCACTTCAAGAAGGGACGAATCCAGGTATACATTTTACGGTCAAGCACTCAAGCAGTACACTTTTCTCGGCTTGTTTATATACACTATTTTATGTTGCTTTATTCAACCGACATAATTTAATTAAATATGAAGAGTAATTTTACTTGTTTTACCGGAAAATGGCCTTTTGCGTTTTCTCGAATAAAATTATCAGTTCTTGAGTAAAACCGAATGTGAGAATAGTTTTCTATGAATATTTTTGCAAAACAAAAACATTATGACAGTATAACATAATTTGGATACAGTAATAGACAATCCCGTAAATCCTCGCATTTTCTCTAGTTATTTTCTAGGTATTTTTTGTTCTTTAAATAAAAAGGCATAAAAAGACAGATGGAATGAGATTCTTAACACAAAAAACAATTTCATACTAGTGCTCTATTCATTACATATCCATGGAACTTACTGTATTTTCGTCTCCTATTGAAGGAAGATATTATTTCTATAATTATTTTTAGAAAAATAATTGTTGATGAAGAGATAACTCCAACTTTTAAAACAATATTCGTCAAGACGCGAATTCAACTGTCTGCTAATAGTTAAGATTAAGAGTGACACAGTAATGATTAACTTTATCAAGATTAAGTTCAGACTGTAGAACTCTGTAAATGATAATATCCGCCGAGTGGAATTACCGTTGAAATTGTGGGGGCGACAATATCCTCACTCAAATCTTTTCGAAAGAAATAATATTAAATAGTAAAATATATTATGACTGCTTTTTCAATTAAGAAAAATGTAATACTGTAAAAAATATCTAACTTATTAATACCATGACTATATTTATATACTGGTATTGGATATAACAAAATAACATGACGTTATCTTGCATGAAATATCGTTTTCCAGAGCCGTAACTATAGTTTTGTGTCCCAGTCCCCACTTTTAATAAAGGCTTGAAACAGACAAAAATATACATATCCTAAAACGTGTATTCGTTTTTTAAGACTATACCCTGTAAAATAGCAACATTCTTGTGTGAGCAGCAAAAAGACAAACATCGAGTTTTGTAGATTTTTAGGTGTTTTACTGATAAAGGGACAGTATATTGCACGGTGCACACATGATGTGGACTAGATCATAGCAATGTACAAAACATGGCGCTACTCTGCCACGCTGTTCGCCTACTTGTGTCATTTTATTTATTTAAAGTGTCAAAATTTTAGATCTTGTCCTTGTTAATGTATAAAAAAGTACAATAGATTTATGTTTATATAGCATTTTGTTTGAATAAAGCGCCTCACCGTTTACCTTCTTTAAGTACTGACATAAGCTTAAAGAATAAATTATTGCTTTTTATTTCCCTATAATTTGGAATGCCAACCAACCCTTCTTCATGGACGGGCATTAGCGGTCTACATTTTTTCCATTAGCTGATATTGCTTACCATGACGTTATGGATGAACTCAACACCGCGTGTCTTATGGACCCGACAAAAATTTGTAATTATCTTGCACTGAAAGTGCCTTCGCAATGATCTGTGGCTATCTCCACTGTCTGGCGGATTCTTACAACACTTAAGGCCTCCCCAAAGACAAGAATAAAAAAACGCTGCCTAAGGAATCACTACTTCCACATCCAGATTTTTCATCCAAGTCACTTTAAAGGAAACATCTTGGACTATATTTGCACTCTAGTATGTGGAATTTATTGGTCATGAAATTTTAATAATATTTGAGGCAGGTGTCATAGAAAAGTTTGAGGCGTTGGTTTCTACCATACGCGTTAAAAATGAAGTTTCTAACCTACTCTGCTTAATACATACATGTGCTAACTTTCAAGTGAATATCTCAATTTTATGTTATCAATCCCATTAATAATGGGGCATAGGTAGAGGGGGTTAAAAAATATTAGAAAGAAATCTGAGGCCTTGGTTTCAATAATATACACCAAATCCCAAGTTTCTGTACTCTTACAGCTTGCTTTACTCACTATTTCCTTATTTACCTCGACTTACCCCCACTCCTTCAACGGAATCATGTCAAAATATAATCTAGCTTCAGATGTCGTTATAATACATACGTGTACCAAATTTCAAGTGAAAATCTCAATTTAATTTTACCGCCTCTTTTAATAAGGGAGTGGGAGTGGTGGAGGATGGAAAATATTATAGAAAAACTGAGGCCTTCGCTTCTAGTATATACACCAATTCCCAAATTTTTGTATTCTTACCAGCTTGTTTGACTTATTTTCCCCTATTTACCCCTATTTAACCCCAACCCTTCAACGGAATCATCTCAAAGTATAATCTAGTTCCATATGTCGTTATAATACATACGTGTACCAAATTTCAAGTGAATATCTAAATCTATTTTATCAACCCTTTAATAATGGAGTAGGGGTGGAGGGGGGTTGAAAAATATTATGAAAAAAATCTGAGAACTTGGCCTCTAGTACATAAACCGAATTTCAAATTTCTGTACTCTTACAGATTGCTTTAATTATTTCCTCCTATTTACCCCTATTTAACCTCCAACCGTTCAACGGAATAATCCCAAAATATAATCTAGTTTCTGATGTCATTATAGTATATAACCAAATTTCAAGTGAATATCTCAATTTCATTTTATTAACCCGAGTTATCCGATTCACGCCTCAGAATAACATGCAGGTCGTCAGGCTTAGATTTAGTGGATCAAAAAAAAGTCCAATTCAAAATATATTTTCGTGTTTGATTGTAAAACTGAAATAAATATACAAGTAGAAATATTCAAGCCTAGCTAGCTAATTGTACAGAAAACAATGTAGGTCAGAAAGTACCACTCATGGCAAGGCGTCACACGTCTCGAGGAGTCGTAACTCATATTGTACTGGTGCCCATCGACAAAAGTGGCTTAGTGCACCGCAGTTACCGCGGCTTGGTTAAGATGTTGTAGGTATCCGTAGCTACCATTTCCCCCAATGCAGGTCATGTGACCTCGCTCTCTTCTATAGAGCGGCAAGAAACAAAGGGCCGGTTAAATGTTGTCAGAAATTCTGAAAAAATTCAGACAATTTTTGGGCAAAAATAAGCATCTTTTGCCTCTTGGTGCCTTTTTCCAAAGTGCTTCCTTCTGCCGGAAAATAATTACTTAAGGAGTAGAATTCCAATTTTTTAGTCTTATTTTGCGGGAGCATGAGGCACTTTAGAGTAACTGTCTAAGAGGCTAAAGTTTCTTATACTCAACCGAGGAGCACGTCTGAATCACTTGAGATTTTTCTGAAGTAAAAAAATCTAGAGAAATTCTTGGTCGAAATTATTATTGTTATTTGGACAAATATAAGCAACTTTTGGCTTTTGGAGTTTTTCCCTTAAATGCTTCCTTGGCCCTAAACTAATTAATAAACATCTACGATTTTTTTTTTTTTCGGGAGAAGGAAGCACTTGGGAAAAAACACCAATAAACAATATATGCTTATTTTTGCCCAAAAAATGTACCTCAATTTTTTCAGAAATTTTTGTCAACATTAAGAGGCCCTTTATTTTTAGCCTCTCCCTCTCTCGAGGAGAGCGAGGTCACGTGACCTGCCGTTGGGGGGGAAATGATAGCTACAGATGTCTACAACATATCTACCAAACGGCGACAACTGCGGTGCACGAAGCCACTTTTGTCGATGAGCTCCCGTACTAATACAACGGCGAGAGTAATCTAATAATCGATTCGAAATGTCGAATTTATGTCGGACTTTTTGTAAATTATTGACTGTATGTTAATGCACACAAATTTTATATAAATTTTTGGATCTAGGAAATTTTTTCCTCAAACTTTAAAATGGGCTATTCTGGTTAATGTTTGCTGTAGTGGATCAGTCTCGGAGTATTCTCCCCCACGGACAGATCTGAATATTTTCTAAATTTTGCTTTATGAATTGAGCTCGACGCTATGTCCATACTCGAGAAAAAAATGAGATTTGTTTGAATTACGTCGGCCAAAGACGTGTTACGTTGTTCATGTTGCGGGTTGGAACATATCTTTTGTACAGTTTTGGGTAAATTTTTTCTTAATTCGATTTTTTTACTTGGACGCCTTTCCTGGGTTCATTAACAATATCAGTTAGTCGGATTAGTCAGATTAGTCGTGAAAGGAAATTGTACGACTATGACTTTGAATGTGATTTTTGCATCGCACAATATTTCTACCGCGCATTTTTTATGGTAATTTATAGTGTCAATAAATTTAGAGGCATTACGTCTAGCATGTTTATATTTACATTAATATCTAATTAAGTAAACGCATTTGTTATTTAGTAATTATCGTGTAGTTAATTAGATATGAATAGAAATAAAGTGAGACGATTTCATGTTCTCAATACCTTGTATTGTTAATGTGCATTTAGATGAGTATGTGTGATGTATCCAGAAGCGAAAGGTAATGATAAGAGCGTATACGAATTATGACTTATTTTATTATTAACTATCAAATCGCCGATCAAATTTGAAAAAAATCGTATCCACCGAATAATTTATATTATTTCTAGCAAAGTATAACTAGAAAAAATAAGTTAATTTTTTTTTTTTAATCTGTAAATGTCTTTGTAGGCGGGGAGAATTAGACATTGCATCTGAGATTCTTTTAAACGTTGCAATTGTTTGCTTAAAAATAGGTAAAAAATACATACTACATAACAACCTTTGAATCTTTATAGATTTGAAGATACGGAAAATGTTTTTTTATTGCAAAATAGAAAGCAGAACCCTGTTTTCTTCTAGTTTTTCCTAAATATCTCGAACTATTTATAACTCTATATTTCCAATTAATATCGTAGTAATAATATCGTCGTGTAACACTAGATGTACGGAAATTATGTAGAATCTAATAGGGGAAACGTAGAAGATATATGCGGTATCTGCCAATGACTTCAGAAAACTAGAGTCATTGGTATCTGCTATATAAGTAGTGTGTATAGGGAGATATAGTAAAGCTTTAAAGTGTAACAAATGTTCGGTCGCGACCGATCGACGCAGGGTTGGTCCGATCCCAATGTCTTTGGTATCATTATGTATTTTTTTCTTACTTATTTAACGTCGGCCTATCTCCGATACTAAGACATATCACCGACGCCAGGAGACGAGCTACCACCAATTTGGAAATTTTGCGCAATCTCTTCTCTATGGAAGAGTAGGAATTTTTCACTTGCATAATATTTAGTATACAGGCGGCTTTCCATCCCCTCCGAAGGATGGTATATCCGCTATGTAGCCCCCGCCTAAAGTTACATACCTTCTACGTATGAGCTGATATACAAACCGTACTGGGTCAACCGCCCAAATACCAACGTTGGAGACAGATTGACGGAATACAAAGTCCTTAATTTTTATAATCTACATAGTCTGAAAGGTCCAAATCCGAAGAAATCTAGGAGAGCGATGTTTTCTGATTACAATACTTGCTTTCAGTAAACGAGAGAAGTTAAAAAAAACGGTTAACGGAAACTAAACCTCACATAACTTGTTTTGGGTTATTCTAACAAAAAAACTCTGTAAACCTTCTTGAAAGCATATTAACTTAATTAAAAACATCGGTAAAGGTATTTACACAAAACTTCCCTCTTTATTTGTGCATGGCGGTCACTCTAAAAATTATTAATTACGAAATGACATTGAGAATAATAGTCGGAATATAGTTATCACTATTATTACAAAGAAAACCTAATAAATTTTGGTCAAAATATAGAGTGCTCATCCAACAGCAAAAATTCAATACTAAATAACAGGTGTCAAATATGGAAGGCTTGCGCAAATACCTTTACAAATGTTCACCACGGTTGAATTATTTCTTGGGATGACCACCCTGTACATTTTTCAATAAAAGTATAATAGGTGCATATGCCAAATATTATTGCCATCTGTCACATTTTCAATTCCACATTCACGTAGTGGAGTGGAAGTATAGTAGTGGTTAAAAAATTTCATTTTTTTAAAATTTTTCAAAAATTTTCAAAATTTTTTTCTTCTGAAATACTTAATAGGTTTAGAATGTCATGAAACGTGGAAATTTTAAATTTGAGCAAAAGAAATTTTTTTTCATCTATTTCATAGTAGTGGTAAAAAAGATTATAATTTTTTTTTTAAAAATGTACAATTTTTTTTAAGGGTTTAGAATGCCATGAAACGCGAAAAAGAAATTTTTCCAAAATGGTAAAAAAATGTTCAATTTTTTTTTTCTAAAATAGGTTTAGAATGTCATGTCATGTCAATTTTCATCTATTCCATCGTAGTGAGTAGATTTCAATTAAAAAAAAAAAAAGTTTAGAATGCCATGGAACGTGGACATTTTCAATTTGAACAAAGAAAATTTGTTTCCCATATGTTTTAGTGGTAAAAGAAAATTTCAAAAATGCTTTGGTAAAAGAAAATTCAAAAATTTATTATTTTTTTTAAATAGGTTTAGAATGCCATGAAACGTGGTAATTTCAAATTTGAACAAAGAAAAATAAATTTTTCCATCTATTTTATTGATACAAATTTTTTCAAAAATGTTGGTAAACATTTTTTTTTCTGAAATGGGTTTATTTGAGCAAAAATTTTGTTTCATTATTTATTCCCTTTAGACGGTCCACCCTGTATATTTTGCTCTGTGAAAGTGTAACCATCTCTTCGCTGACAGTAGCGTCAGCTACCTACCAAATTTGACTGTTCTCCGTCAAGTAGTTTTTTAGTTAATGCATCGACAGACAGACAGACAGGCGGAATTGAAAAACCTATATTTTCGTAATCTACGTGATCTGAAACGAGTAAATCCGAAAAAATCTCGGAGGGTGATTTTTTCTCGAATACAATACTTCCCTTCAGCATGCGAGGGAAGTAAAAATATGATTCAGTTACTGAAACTGTGCAAAATGATTAAATGTTTGCAAGATCTTTAAGAAAATATCTGTTTTAATACACTTCATCGAAAAATTCACTTTGCGTTTTGATTCAGACACATACAGCTAACTGTTATACAATGTTTTTGGATTGTTTTTTTTTTTTTGAAAGTTTACATAAAACGAAAACAGCATACTTACTTCAAAAATTTGCACATGCTTTTTGTTCTTAGAATTAAGACACGTTGAGATCAATCAAAGCTACACTTTAGTTCTCGCAAAATCGATGTTTCGGAATATTTTTTGTCATCTTCAGACTGATGCGATAGAATCATAGTGAGTTATTTGAAGCGCTTCAGAGTAGTTTTCACTTTTGAATATAAATCAACTTCATTTAGCATACTTCTGGATATTAGCCATACTCAGAAAATTTCACAAATTGATAGTGAATTAAAATCATAATTCATTCTAATTATTTAAATGAGGAGAACGGGATATCTTTTAGAGAGTGAAGATTTTACAATTTTTTTTAAGTAGGTTACCTGCATATATTAAGATGTGATAGCAAAACTATTTATAGATATCAATAATCAACAATGAAACAACACACTGTTTGAATTTGTCAAAATATTTTTATTTATTTTGATGCCCTTGGAAACTGAGAGGTCAAAAAATTGAAAATCAACCTTTGCTTCGACCGCACGATTTTTTTGTTTTCTTGAATTGTGGTTTGACCAGTACGGTAATGAAACCGCACTAACTTTTATGATTTGGTTGCACCAAACTTAAAATTAGCATCAATAACGGTAGGTTTTCAGATATAGCTTAGATTTTACTTCGAGCGGTTAGATTTACAATACTTAAAAAAAAATTAATAGATGAAGGTGCCCAACTGTTGTTTCTTCATGTTGAAAGCGTAAGAAAATGTGTTTTGGGTGCCACAGTAGAGTTAATAAATAGTGAGAAACTCAAATGGATTTCTGCTCAAATAGGTAGCTATTATAGACTTATTAAGTAAATAAATTGTAAACCTCGACCTTGGTTGTACGCAGTGATGAGGTTTATTGAAATTCTTGTTGTACGCATATAATTAATTACCTACCTTTCACAAACACAAGTCCAAAAATGTAATTATTTTTTTTATTATTCTACGCAAAGTTCGTTTAATTAATGAAAGGAATAAAATCAAACGATTAAAAGTTGGCAGGTAGTTTCAAGTAGTTTTAAATTAATTTACAAAAATAAATTAATTTCAAATAGATTTAGAAAAAAATCATTCCACATCAACAGCATTAATACATTTAGTAGACGATTCGCTAAGAAACATTGAAGGTGGAAAATGTACATGTTTAGTACTATTAGGTGTTCCACAGAGGTCTATTTTGGGCCCTATGCTTCTTGTTTTGTTTATTAATGATATTGATTTTTTGCCATCAACCGCACATTTCACTGATAATATCAAATCCATCTGATAATATTTTGGAACAAGATTGTAATGCTATTTTAAAAACATTAATCCATTGGGTGTCCCATAATAGCCTGTATCTCAGTACCGAAAAAACTCAAGTTATCAGATTTCACGGTAGGCAAAAGGAATGTGATAGCTTAAGTATTAAAATAGACAATAAAAATATTTCTAAACTGAGGACAATGTTAAGTTTTTAGGGGTATATTTGGACGAATGCCTAAATTGGAAGCATCATTGCGAAACTTTGATATCCAAAGTCTCCTCTATAGTATACCTGTTCCGAAATATTAGGGGGGTCTTATCAAGAGACCAACTTATTAATTTATATTGTGCCCAAGTTGATTCACGTTTAAGATATGGTATCTGTTTTTGGGGAAACTCCACCATGTCTTCAAATGTATTTATTGCTCAAAAACGTGTCTTGCGATGTATATTTGGTATACCGAATACTTACACGTGCAAGTATACCTTTATAGAAAATAAAATTCTTACCTTGTCTAGCATATATAAGTTTGTATGTATGTTTTTAAAAATAGAAATAGTTTCATTTTAAATAGTGACTACCATAAAGTCAATACAAGACAAAAAAATAAACTACATGAACCTCGTGCCAGATTAAAAATCACAAGTGATTCTCCAAGATTTATAGGCCCGAAATTATTTAACCGTCTACCGGATGATATAAAACATCAGGAAAGAGAGCATTTATTTAAAAAAGAACTAAAGGAGTTTTTATCAGACAAATGTTATTATTCTCTATCAGAGTTTTTCTGCATTTAAAGTATACTAATACACAGCAAGTTAACGTTTTTTTTTGCTCAAATTTTGTTTTGTACTGTACATTTTTCAGTGTTCTGTGTCCTCGTATTATACAACTGTGTGTTTTACACTGTATTCGACTCTTAGTATAAGCTTATATTATGTTATATTACTTAACTAGTGTGACTTGTCTTATATCATGTACATGATCAAGAAAAGACCAATAAACATTTGAATTTGAATTTGAATTAGATTTTCCAAGAAGCTTTTGATACTTTACACTATTCTATGCTACTAGCAAAGCTCCATTATCTTGCTTTTTCGTAATTTGCGACAGATCCCATGGACTATTATTTATGTGGAAGAAAACAAGCTGTGGTCATAGATGATGGTCACACTTACGAAATTTAAATACAGGTGTGACTCAAGGTTCCATCCTGGGGCTACTGTCGTTTACTTTATACGTTTCAGATATTTCAGATGGAGTCACTAGTTGCCAACTGCATCAATATGCAGATGACTCGTAGATATACAAATCATTTGTTTTCCAAGAGCGGCAGTATGCTTTATCTCTAAAAAAAAAAAATGAGTATTCATCTTACCATAATTTAAAACTAAACTCTGAAAAGTAGCAAGTAATGCTGATAGGTACGCCCGTCACAGTGAAAAAGTTTCTTTTGATTTTACTATTAATAATAACGTCTTTCCTATCGCGAATGAGGCAAAAAGTTTAGGGCTTTAGCAAGGTTCAACATTAAATTTTGAAAAACGTATTTTATCCAAACTGAAATTAGCATATAGTCGATTGAAAAAATTATACGGTTTTGCGAAAGATAAGTCCAGCGAGTGTTAGTCAAAATTTTGTGACTCTCGCGTTATCCTTAATTGACTATGGTGATGTATTATATGGGAAATTGTTGTCAACGACAGCAAAAAATAAAATTTAAAAACCACAAAATTCAAGTATATTTACTGCATTCCGTATAGACAACATATATCGCCATATCTAAATGAACATGTTATATTAAATATGGAAAATCGTAGATGTAATACAAGATACATGCAAAATATCTTGATAACTCAGTATAAAACCGCGATGTGTCAAAGATCATTTACATATTTTGCGTCTCATCTCTGGAACTAACTTTCAAATGAACCTAAACATTATAATCATAAAATAATACATCAAGGTAGTCAAAAACTACATCCTGATCGGTCAGAGGTTGGCAACTCGATGTCGTGTTGTGGGTGTACATATTTTTTAGGCGTTTCTGTTTTCATTTCGTGAGGTCAACCTGTTCTCCGTGTCTGTTTGTATTGTGTAGTGCTATTGCTCTTATTATTATAAAGTATATCATTTATTAGTATAAAATTCATATGTAAAAAACACAACTTAATGTATTTTTTTGTAGAATAGATACATATTTACTTTTTAAATTTTAGAATTAAGTTTTTGTATTGGGCAAGAACAGCTCTTCAGATGAATTTGTACCATTTCTATTTCTGAGTAAAATAAATGTATTATTATTATTATTCTTTTTTTTTAACAAACATAAAGTGTGTCTCATTTCAACTAGTTAGCTAGATTACCTAGCTTACTCTGCTTACTGTAAAATAATTTGAATTATTAAATTATCCCCATGAAGTGGTTCAGACTCCAATATGAACTGAAAGGTCTCGTTTCTTTTTCCTCAACTCAAAATCTTAGATTTTCAAGGAGTTACTAAGTGGCTTGAGAGGCGTTTAAGAATACATGTTTTAAGAAAACTTAATGGTAAAATATGACTGCACAGATGGTAACAATGGTAACAAAAATTGTCATTAAGATTCTGGCTTATGGTGAAGATCGAAACCATACAAACCAAACTTTTCTCATATCTTAGAAGTAGGTAACGATACCAGAATATTGGAACTGTTTCTGGGTACAAGGTCCGTTTTTCAATGGTATGTTTTTTTTTAAGAAAAACTTTTTCCTGCTGTTTAACAAACATGGCGTTGTTTCTTTTCATTGTCACCGACACTTGATAATTGAAAATCCCCATTCGACAATAAATCGTAAAGAGCAATATTCACAGAAGGGGAAGGCGTGGACTGGTATTGCAAATACAAAAATTGTTGGGCAATTATTTTACACAAAACTTAATTGCCAAGAAGTGCCGTGCCTATGAAATGCTTAAACCATCTTAACGTTAAATGTGCAAGATGACTAATATTTTCAGTAAGACGGCTTCTCCGTACATAATGCACTAATCGTGAGAGATGGAATATTCCCATCATGTATTGGAAAAAATAACCCCTTAATTGAGTTCCCGCCTCGATATCCAGATCTAACGCCGCTTGATTTTTACCATAAGAAATAAAGTTTATAGAACTTGGTTATAAAGTATAGAAATTGCGAAAGAATTAGACAGTATGTTATGGAAAAACCCATGGAGAGTTCAAAAAACTAGTTGAAAATAATCGTAGAAAAATCGAATAACTGCATTAGGTTGTATGTTGACCGAAGATGAACTTATACATTCGATGGATAACTTTATAAAATAAACTGATTAAGGTTTAGGTGAAAATTGCAACAAAACGAAAACTATAATTGTAAACAGAGCAAATGGAAACCACCCATGCAAGATAGGTCACTGTGAGGATATAAAGAAGATGCTATACCTTAGAGATTGGATGACAAGATCGACAACTAGCTAGTTGAGAAAAAACTGGCGCGACAGAGATGCACAAAGATCGGATCCCTTAGTTTTCTCCATCTCTTTTTACATCTGTCTTCGTTTGCATGAACTACATAATAACTTTTTTTTGAAATCTTCCAGTACTTGTAGATATTAACATATCTACTCTCATCATACGTAGATATCTTATATGATCTATACTGCATGATCAAATTGCACTACCTAATTTTCTTATTCTCTTAGTTATGCGTTTCCTTATTCGCAGTAGTTTTTATTAGATTATATTTAACTGCAGTATAAAGAGGTTGCATTTTTGTCTGGTTTATTTCACGTTTGTATTTGGATCTTAAGAAATACATTATTATTATTATTACTAATCTTATTTCTTTTTCTTTGTGTTTACATAATTTTCGGGGATTGTTATTACCCAAGACAAAGATGAATTGTGGTGACAATACTTAGATAATAAAGGCAAATGTTCTTCGACGGGTGGGTTAGTGATTGCAGCTTTGTTTAATGGGTTTAATCAAGACTTAAAAATTTGCGGACAATATTGGCAGTGCCTAATAAGGCTGCTTTTCGAATGGTACGCAAATGCCTTTCTTGTAGTTGCAATTCTTTGTCAATAACCCATTTGCAGACACTACCACTGGGATTATTTCTACTTCCCGCAGCTTATATGTATCTTTCAACTCCACAGCCAGTTGTTGGTATTTTCTCTTCTCGTAAATGGTTGTTACTAGTTTGTCATCCGTGGGGACTGCGGCATCAACGATTATTACTTTTTTTCTATTTTATCAAATAGGACAATATCAGGTCTGTTGGCTTCAACTGATCTATCAATGATGATCGGACTGTCCCATGGGATCAGTGCCTGGTCGTTGCTGATTACTTGCTCAGGTTTGAATTTATAATATGGTACCTCTTTGCAAGAGCCTGGCGAATCACTTTGGCAACATGGTTGTGTCTTTGGAGATATTCAGTTTGTGCCAGTGATGGACATCCATAACATACATGTTAGATTGATTTGTTGACAATTCTACATAGGCGGTATTTACTGTCGATCTGTTGAGCCAGAATATATTTCTGATAGTGTCTGGTCTTAATTACTTGATCTTGTATTGCAAAGAGGCCATAGAGCCCCCCCGTTCGAAGCCACTCTGTGGAACTTCTTTCATCTATATTGCCTGAAGATAGAGTTGCGACAAATCTACCATGTAGTTCCTTCTCTTTCCAAGCATTAATGCGATCTTGAGTTTTTACGTATAGGAACTGTTTGTCATCTTGGGCTTGGACTCAATGGGCTGACCTTCTGATCTTGAGAACAAATGGCTCTGTGGAGATTATTATTATTATTATTTTTATTCTCTTCGCAAATACGAAAAGTATACTGGATGCGATCGGCACATTTCCAGAACATAAACCTCACCGTAGGGAATCAAAAAAAATCTTATAATTGTATATACGTAAGTTTAAAAAAATTGTGATTTTATTATTTACTCTTTTAATTAAACAGAAATATTGTAAAATATTCAACCATAAAAATAAGATTCTTACAAAGACACATGATATTATATTTTTTTCCTTCTTCAATTCTTTGGGACTTCCTGCCACATGTATGTTTTCTTTCTAGGGGAATCTACAAAATATATCACAATTACACAAATATGTTACTGGTAAAAAACCTCTACGCCTGTGACGTTTACGTCAAAGGATCAGTTAAAGGTTGGTTTTTATAAATAAACAACACAAATAAGTATAAAAACTTGAAATTAAATATTTCGCCGACGTTTCGGAAATCTAATCTGTTTCCTTTTTCAAGGCTTTTTTTGAAAAATCTTTTTTGCTGTGTATGACAAATACACAGCTCTAAGAATGTTTGTTATATTCAATATCCATAGATACTTACTATTTACATAAAACTGTTGATATAGTTAACAGTTTTTTAGTTTCTATACAATGTTAAGTTTGTGAAGTTCTTCTTTTAACATTGGCAGCCAAGTTGTACAGACATCTACGGAACAATTCGACACGCAATTATCCTCATTCAATAATATTATCTCGGATTATTTAATTTTTCTTTTTTTGCTATCTGCCTCTTTTGTTAAAATTTTTGCCGAGTCCCAGTTTATTCTATGTCCGTTCTCCCACGCGTGTTCGCAGATCTTGGGCCTCTGAATTTAATTTTTTCTGATATAATTTTGATGTTCGCCCAATCTTACACTAAAAGGTCTGGATGACTCACCCACGTATTGTTTGTTGCACTGACACGGAATACTATAAAACCAGTTTTTTGAATTTTGCTCGTGGTTTGTTGGTTTCGTCTTTGTCAGAATAGATCTTAAAGTGTTGCTTGTTTGAAATACCATCCTAATATCAAATCTATCACCGATGCGGCGCAACTTTTCGGATAATCCGCGTACATAAGGAATTAACGCTGTGTAACGTTTTTCAGGTTTTTGTCGTACCTGATTGTTAGTTTCAATATTTATGAAGAAAGAAAACATACATGTGGCAGGAAGTCCCAAAGAATTCAAGAAGGAAAAGAATTAAGATAATGCCACAAATAACATTTAGACAATACATGATATTATAGACATTAACCCCTGTAAAAATAGTGAATGGTGTTTTACTTTATTTTATATTTATGAGTGTTTCACGAATTAAATTGGCATCATAGAATTAAAAATGTTTAAAACTAACACTATTTCTAAAACTGTGAAGGGTTCCTGCAGAATTTGCAAGAATTATATGAAAAGTTCAGTAAACCGGCGACTATTATTATTATTAATTCAACAAGTTATGCACTGCTGCACTAGTCGGATTACGTTGAGATTGATATCCTTATGATATTTACATTACATTTTATTACTTTTATTACGTTCAATACGATAATTCTCCTCGAAACAATTTGTCCCCTTGGAAGTTCAACTATTCTCATATCTCTGATAGTATTTATCTACTTTAGGTTGAGTTAAGAGGAATGGGCTCAGTCGAATGTTATTCTGAATGCATTTCAGTGAACGTTACTAAAGATGCAGTCAGTAATCACTTAAAGTCGTGGTTCACTTTACGTAAATAGCGTAAATAGTTAAAAAGTCCTCTAATTTTGTTACTGTTGTATTACATATTACTCTGGTTTAAATCGCGTTATTAGATTTTTGTAGCTGTGATTTTTAAAGCTTGAAATGTGTACTTTAAGATGCTTCAAAGGGGTTTACCTTAAAAATTAAATTAATTCTCTTTATTTTACGAAAATAAAAAAAGTTCTTTGCTCCAAAATTCCTAAAATTAGGTGTAAAATAAACGTCAGTAACTTTTGTAAAAAATATATTTGGCATACCTATCGAGCATATACTTATAGTAGGACCGCAAAACAAATACATGACAGAGTTTTTGGAATATATAACAACCTATACTTTTCACGAAATATTGAAAAAATAAAGGTTTTTCGGAGAATCGACTCAATGATGACTGATTGATTGATTTGCCAGCGTAAGGTGGGCATTGCTGCCGAGTCCGGGTATCCATGGAAGTTCGTTTCAACACGCAGCTTGATCGTCCGTCGAACACGCCCAACGGACGGCCAAACCGCGTGCCGGAACCAAATCTCGGATGTTTTATATACCGCCGGACCGGTTGGACATTGGACATGCTTGCTGTCAGCAGCGAGAGCCGCATGACGCACAGGGTGGGAATATAGGATGGGAACTGTAGGTGTTTGTGAGATGCTTCTTTTAAGTTTCCATGCTTCTATTAAGTTTCCATCTATGATCATCGGTTGGGGTGTGCATGTGTTTGCTAGATGCTAGTTTCCGTGCTTCTTTTAAGTTTCCATCTATTGCCATCTCCTTATTCTTCGTCTTCTAAGTTTTCTGTTTCTTCTGTTTCTGAATCTGGCAGCTTTCATTTTAGTATATATATTTTTTGTTTTTATTTATTAACCGTTCCACAGGTAAATATTCATTTACAGTGGAGTTGGAAGGGCCCTATCTAGCGGTAACAATATTTGTTTTGCGCGTTATGAGGAAAGAGGACCGAAGGGATAGTTTGCTCACCGTGTATGTCATTTTTTTAAGACAATCGGTTTCAATTTCCGCCTTCCAAATTAATAATAGAATATTATGTTTTGAATCAATAAATCGACCTGATAAAAATTAAGATGGTAAAGATCAGATAGAAAGATAGAATAGAATAATATCAATTAAATCAGATAAAATAAAATAAATTAATTTATAGCTTACCTGTCTATCCGCAGCGTCTTGTGATTGCTGTTTTATTTTATTTCCTTTCCTTTTCTTTCTTGGGTTGAGTTGATTTTGTCCATTTAAAAACTTCCCACTGGATACAATTACTTTAGGTCGCAACACAGCTATAATGCTTTCTAAACATATGTGGGTAAATCGACTCGATGATGTTTCTAAAATTATTACCCTGTTTAAAATATCAAAAACACATTCAAAATATTCACGAGGTACAGGAACACGAATCAAATTATAATGCCTGTATAACAGAAATGGAAAGCAAAAGAACATATGCGCGGCAAGCAGTACGCATCACCTGCCCCGCACCATATATGGTGCTTCCACAACAGAAAAGTATTTAAGTAAATATCGTTTCTAATGCTTTATTAAAGGAACAACAAAGCAAAATAGATTGAATTTAGCTACACTACCAACATCAGAAGACGCAATTAACCTTCACTTTCAAAGAGTTTATTTTCAAGTGCAGACGTGGCTGTCTAATAATTTACAAACAGGAAACTGGGACTGGAAACAAGAGGATTCGGGTACGACACCAATTACAATGACTTAAGATTCAGCACCAAGTAAGTTGCTACAATGATTTTTTGAGGATATAAGATTGGTTGTGGCAATCGGTGTGGCTGCAGGGAAGCCATCTTACGTTGCACCGTAGCCTGCTCTATTTGTGCCAGATCTGTTTGCACGAACCATCAAATATTTTTGGAATAAAAGCAGGAACAAAAAGAGCAGATCGAACTTCCATTAACTGAAGAAATCGATATTTAAAAATGAATTTATATCGCTCAATATAATTTGAATATGTATTGTGTTCCACACTTATGAAGCATATAAAGTACCACTTTATAGTGGAATAATGAAAAATACAATCTTAAATCAATTATTTTTTATTTAATTTTTATTAATATTAATATTAACATTTATATTAATAGACATTTCCTTATTTGTTTTATCATATTTCACTTCGTTTCCATTAATAACAAATTTGTAGTTGTCATCGATTTCAGAATGCATAGTGCTTGTCGAAATTTTTGATAAATCTGTAGAAACAGTGGATGTCTCCTCTTGTAAGGAACGACTAGTACTAGGAATACCTTGGATTTTCCTTGCGATATCAAGCTTATTGCATATAGAATCCTGATATAACTTTCTGCAATAGCGGAACTTTTCCACCCACCAAGTCGTTTAATTTATGTGAGGGCTGCACCTTTATTAGCCAGTAAAGTTGTTGAAGTGCGCCTCGTGAAATGGCCGCTATAAACTTCTACGTTTGCCAGATTCAAAAATGAAGCAATTCTTGAAGTATCGTAAAAAGAATTTGTCGTTGGATAACTTCTTCTGACGTAAGGACATGTATTTTCTACACGTCTCCACAGTATTGATAGAGAATCCTTCTTCCATAATTGTGAATTTTCGTGAGACGCTGGTCTTGGTATCTGGTACAGAAACAAGCAGATATGCGCCCTTGTCTTCTACATCCTTGATTTTCAAATTCGTCAATTCACAGCAACGACAGGCCCCAGACATCCCCATTATTATTAGTGCAACCTTAAATATTTTAAAGTTTATTATCTACAATGTCTAAAAGGTTAAGAGATATTACCTTAATCATCAAGTATTCTCTATCGCAAGCCCTTGTCAAAAATTCTTCCACATGTGCTCTTTCCAATACCTCAGCTTTCTTCGCTTTGTACTCTTTCGACTCACTCTTCAGATCGGCAGTGAGCTTACTATATTTTCCAATGTCTATGTTTTTAATTTCAATAATTTTTGACGTTACACCCGCTGCCAGAGCGAAATGTGAAATCATTTTTTGATGAAATCTGATTCTAGATGACCGTGGTTGTGGATAAAACGTTGTATAGCATTCGTGTTTTAGTCGCGTTTTCTCCACTCAAGAAAATTCGAACTTCGTTCTCGAGTTTAAACTTTCTGGTGTGGATAAAACGCTATCTAAAACATTTATACAATAAATAACTATTATTTTGCTTAAGTCATTTTCACCTTTTATATCGAGTTATATTATTATTTAAGACCTCATCAACACCATATTGAATATGCGAATCCGAGCGCAATTTGTTTAAAATTTATCGAGTTACGTAATTTTTAATTCAGATTTTATCGAATAACAGGCCATACTGGATCAGTCATTTTAAATAGCGTCCTCGAAAACCCCTAATAGAACAGTAATTGGGGATTTTTACTTGGAAATAACTCGGGAAGTTTTGAAACTTTGCAGGTTTGTAGGTTTTGGGGTCCATATCTAAAATTCATAAAATGCACAATTCGAGACTTACCGCCGAAGCCGCCATCTAACCAAGATGGCCGCCAAAACGGTTTTTCGCAATTCTCTCCAAAACTATGCGTTTTTGAAAAATTATGTAGAGAACAAAATTAAAGAGGAGGAAATTTCATACAAAAAATATCCCTTCACATATTTTCGCTAAAGTTAACCGTTTAGACAGAAAAGTTAGGCAAATGTTGCATTTCGGCTCCAAACGACTCGGTGCAACAGGTAACCACCATCAATTATGTATACTTTTTTGGTTCCAAAGTCAATGTCTGTAACTGGCAAAAAAGCTTTGTACAGTAGGGACTTCGCAGTTCTTCGCATTCCGGCTTCAGAAAACAGGGACAATGAGTACGGAGCCAACTCATACTGCAGATGCTGTTCGAGTTCTTCGTTGCTCTGTTTTGCAACACAAAGTCAACGGGCACTACTTTATCATCAATTCGAATGCTCGAGTTCACTGCTCTCAGGAGCAGTACTTTGTCTTTGCGTCTCAGTACCACATCGCCAAAGTTTTTTCCAATTATATTATTTATTCCAACTTTTCCAATTTGCTCTGCCTCAAAACAATTTATTGTTTGATCTCCAACAACACCTGAAAAAATAGACATTATTTCGTCTACGTCTGGAAAAGACGGGTGTTGCGTAAATCAAGACAACATCTTTTCCACATCATTATCGTCTCGAATAATGCTTGAATTTCTCATATCCACGTGTTATTCTGTACATTCAAAATAAACACCACAAAACTTTTCCATTTCATCACATATGTTGTGCAAATACACCATTCCCAGTGTTCACTTTGTTAAAACGCTATCCGTTATCCCTCGTCCACGAGTGAGACCACCAACAGATTTCATCATCCTCATCAGGGTTTGTTCTATGTCTGCCCAAATACCTGACCAAAATCTGTTGCTGCGTCTGATTGTGAAAAAGCCGTCGCTTGTAAATTGTTGGTATTCATCAGGTGGCATTTTGTCCTGTAGGGATAACATATCTTGTAAACCTAAATGACAGGATTTCTCATAATTATGGTGGCCGCTCGCGTGGAAGTATGGGAGCCTTTTCTAGGTGGAGTTGCCAGTTATCCATTCTTTCTGCTTCTATAAACTGTTTTACTAGAGTGGCCATTTTAAAATATTGCACCCAGAGTTTCGCGGTAGGTCCATTACTTTCTAGTTTTGCAAGTGCCTCTCCAAATTTTCCAGTGATTGTTTGAAGTAAGTCTTGGTAATCCGTTGCAAAGATCGTGGATCCGTCCAAATTAAAAAAATGTTTTCCATGGCCAGGCGTCCTTCTTCTGTAAATTCCGCAGTCTCCATAATAATCTGTCCCAGAGCTCGGTGGACTAAAAGATGGCCATCATCTTGTCTACGGAATTCGGTGCATAAATCACTTGGAGAAGCTCTTGAGCCTAAACCGTTAACTTTAGCGAAAATATGATGAGCATATTTTTTGTATTAAATTTCCTCCTCTTTAATTTTGATCTACATATTTTTTCTAAAAACACATAGTTTTGGAGAGAATGGGATTGTTCGACATTTTTTTTTATTTCATAAATCGAAAGTGCAAGTATAAATTAATGGATCTGCAAAAAATCAGAATCTTATTCGCACGTTTAGTATCTTAAAAACTATTACAAATTTCCATCTCGCGAAAATGGGGCGTGGCCAGGCGCTACGTCACTATACGCATAGACTCGGCGATCTCAATAGACTTGATGCTCCTTATTGGTTATAATTATTATAAGTGGTTTCGAAGTATTGTTTGTTTTGCTTACTACTTGACAGTAGGGGAGTACAATTTGGTGAAATGTCAAAAAATTACAATTTTCTCTCGCTCCTGCCAGAACGAATTTTCGATTTCAACCCTGCAATTTACGATTATAATTCATCGCCGACCTTCTCCTTTCCGTAGACATATAGAACGAACTTCCACTCGACGTATTTATTTAGTTACCAGCGTTTAAAAATTCCATGTTTTTCGACTTTTCAGGTTAAATTTGAAAGGTCCCAGAAAGCCATTTTTCTCACGTCACTTGCGTATAGTGACGTCACAAATGAGCGCTCGGTTTTTGCAACTATTACTAATTTCAACTCCTTATATCTCGAGAACGGAAAAGTAAATACGAAATTGTAAGTGTATAATGAGAATATCGAGTACTATATGAAAAAGTATAAAAACCATATAAAAAGAATATCATGGAACAAGCTCATTGCAAAAAATGGTTTTTGGCGGCAATCTTGGCAAGATGGTGGCGCCGGCGGCCAGTCTCGAATTGTGCATTTTGTGAATTTTAGTTCTACACACCCAAACCTATAAAATTGCCAAATTTCAAAACTTCCCGAGTTATTTCCAGGTAAGCCCTTCTTTTGATCCCCAATCACTAGCCTATAATATGTCAATCAGAATTTCTCAACTTATAATAATTTTATTTTTAAAAAAACTTTTTTTTGTTTAAATAATTAATAAACAATTTCCTCACAATTGTCTGCTTACAGCTTTTTATTTTAATCTATGTAAAAGTAATATCAAAAAGGGAAGAAGAATTATTCCAAAATAACGCATATTTTCAGCCTCTACTGACTCCACTAAAAGGAATATGAATGTTTCATTACTCTTGAATGCCAAAACTGTAGAAAATATAATTTTTTTCTAAGGCTATGTCGATCAGATATAAGAATTAAGGTTAAATATAGCAAGCGAAGAACTCTTTTCTTACTAACTAGACATTAAGTATAGTAGGAAGAAATAAAGATAAAGGATAGAGACAAATTTTTTTTCAAAAATGTTCAAGGAATAAGTTGATATATTAGATTAATAATGTTCACTTTGCGTCCTTACGGAAAAATACTCTCTACCGTTTTATTTGTCCCTAATTTATTATTAAGTACCTACTTACCAATGATATCTCTGTTCATCTTGGCAAGGATTCAAAACAATAATAATTAAGGAAACTCCTAATATATTTTTGCTAAATATAAAAAGCAAACACATGTTGGGAAATGTTCACGTAAAGTAAACCAATTTCAGTTAAAACCCGCTTTCACATATTAATCTCTATTAAAGCATGGTTTTGTTTTGGCAAAATTTGAAATTCATATCAATAAATCGTCTCATAAATATTCATACCCATTACGTATCCGATAAACTTATTAAGAGACAGAGAAACGTAGCAACATCATCCAATTCCTCTTAAACGGTTAACTTTCTTCGTACTTATATCTTATTTAGTCAACTTTGTTTAGTAGACAATTTGACTCTATAGCAAGTGTTTACAGTAATATAGTTATTCTGACAAAAGTTCGACGATAAACTTACAGACTCTTATGTGGACAGAATAACAGGCAAAAAGTCTAGTAAGTTAGGCCATCAATAGGCACATTAGAAGAAATTTTAATCAACTTTATCGATAAAATACTTGTGAATGTTGGATCTATCCTTGTGGTCATCGTTCAACTGGAATAAAACGATATATTTTATGGTAAGAGTAATTCCGACTAAGCTAATTGAATTTAGGTTTAGATGTTTTCCATGTTATCGTGTTGCAGATAAAAGCTGCGTAAAAAGTTTGAAAGGTCAAGATTTATTTGTATTTTATATTCGCTTAGGCAATATGATATATTTTAAATCCAGATTTTCAAGGCTTTCTTAGATTACATCTGAATATTTGTTCTTTGTTTTTAATTGATTTAAAAAAAAATTAATGAGGAACTTCTCAATTGAATAGGTTTCTTTGTTTGTTTCGTCATTTCCCTGTAACGGTTTCAGCGAAATAATGGGGCAAGCTGAAGGGTATGGATCAGCGATGGTCCCTTATTTGTTTCATCAAGCTATATTTAGTATAAAGTGCGAAAACAAATCTATTCGGGAATTTTTTGCAATTTGGCGAAGTCGCCAGGGACATAATCGTGTCAAACATAGTAGTTAGTAACTGAATTGTATGTGATGTCAAAAGTTAAAGACTCAAATTTGTAAATCCAATAGGGCTGCCATAGTTAACATAACTCTTGTTGATTTACAAGAAATTTGAACACTAAAAAAAAGAAAAGAAATGTTTGACACAAATTGAAACGCCTTTAAAAACTACGAAATAAAATTTACCGTTATCCAGCTATTTAAACTGTATTATCTAATGTCAATTAGAAATTGTGGCCTTGAATGGCATAATGGCGGGTAAAAATCATAGGCTCAGAACAATAAAACAACTTTACCCTTTTGCCAACGTTTTGTTTGCGAGGCTTAAACTTCTTCATGAATGCGTTGAAGTAAAAAATTTCTTCTATTGCTAGCTCATAAAAATTCAATGTGCCGTACTCACGACGCGACGATCTTAGTGGTGGTAGACTAATATAGTTGGATGAAGACTTGTTTGAACTTTTAAATAATACAAAAATTTCCTGACATCGAATGACGTAGGTCAATCACCGAAAAGCTACCCCTTTATGTTGGTCTGCCAGGGCTCACGGCGGCGGGAGGGAACACCTAGTTTTTCTGTAACTATTAACCCCTCTATATTTCTATATATACACATACAGTCGTTTATTTTTTTACACTTTCGACTATAGATTTAAAAAATGCTGTCTCACGGCCCTCATAGTACTATAGTTACATCGGAAAAATTTTATATTTAGTTTGAAGTTCCGCAAGGCTCTATTCGTGGGCTTTTACTACTTTTGCTTTATATCAACGATTTGCCTGGCATTTCTGTTAACTTTTTAATTGTTTGCGGATAATAATTCCTACTTGTGTTGTAGAAAATCTCTTGAAACAGCTATATCTAATGTACAAACTTCACTAACTGAATTTGCTGATCACTCTATATCGAACAGGCTATTTTTAAATATATCCAAAACTATTCGTTATATTTTCTCCTAGGCATAATATATATGATAATAGTCACTTAATAAAAATAGCTGGCAAATCTACAGAACAAAACTGCCATACTATACTGAAATCTTGATAATATTTATAAACAATGTATGGGTTGTATATATTATCCGAAAATCAAGTAGGAAACTGTGTTGGCATATTATTATACAAATTTTATGTCGAGGGCGACATATAGGATTCTTTTCTGGGCTCTTCAGGACTTTTTGAAAGATTATTTAAACTTCAAAAGAGTACATAACATTATAGGAGTATCTAAATATACGTCCCGGAGAAATCTACTTATGGATCTAAAAATGTTGACATTCTAGAGATCCTCATATATGTTAAAAATAGTCTAAGTAAGTTTTTACCAAACAATTAGAATTATAATTATGATACCAGAGAAAGAAACAACTTAAGCATACCGTTACATAAATCGTCAAAATATGAAGAAAGCCCAAAATATATCGGGATAAAATTGTATAGTAGAATCTGAAATTTCTTAAAAAGTATTGAAAATACAAAGATATTTAAAAACGAGACAAGAAATAGTCAACTATATGTTTCTATTCAGTTGAATAGGCATTGAAATGACCTTTCAATAGTTTAGTTGTGCTATATTACTTATAAACATAAATGTATAAAAATACATATTAACATTTATGATGGTGTAAATCTAAGGGTCTAAATTGTCTAGAAAGGAATTATCTATGGCACTACTATACTAGTACTATTATAGCAAACTTGTTGAAAACATTTCAATAATTATAGTGATAAGTTTTAGATTAAATCCGTGTGGTGGAAAGCTTTTGTTTAAACAAAAGAATGTTCAGAATTCTGTATTTTCGCAGATTTTCTTAAATATCTCTGATTGTATAATCCGTATCGCAGTAAAGAAAGAGACAGAAACTATTCACAATGAAACTGCGAACAAAATTAGAGTTGTCCGATAATTTTTGGGTCAATATTCTAATGAAACTTTAGAGAACTATACGTGGAGTTAAACCATCAAGCCAAGTTCAAATGTTTACAATAACTCCTAGAAAACAATTGCAGTCGAAAATCGAATCGTCGATTGTTTAGGGGCATCAAGTCGTACATCAAAAATTAGTGTTTCAGATTATAGTTATTTTTATGTTCTTTGTGGTGGCATAAACAAAAATAAATTTTAAAATTTATAAAACTGAAAACATGTTCATAATATCTCTTATCTTGCTTATAAATGGCTATAATGCAAAACAATGTCATATCTAGTGTCCCTATAGTGTATATAAAACTACTTTTTTTAAATAGTCCGTTTTTATGTACTTTTATATATACCAATAATTCTTATTTTTGGGCAAAATATTGATGAGTATAATTCACTCGTTTAAAAAAAAGAAAATAGAAGAATTGAATAAAATTGGCTCCTATACTTTTATATTTTGTGGCTGTATTTATCAGTACAATTTTTCATATAAATTAGCGGATCTTGCTCTTTTACTATTATTATCAGTTTCCATGAAGTAACCAAGTAATAAACATATAATAGATTGCAATTTCTATTTAATTCTTTTTTTTCATTACACATTTTATTTGCTAGCTTTATTATCTTTTTTTTTTTTCTTTAGAGCCCATCGTGCATAACACGACTATCTTGTACGATGCGGATCTGCTTGCTTTTTTAGTATTATTACGGTTTTTCATATTTATAAAAATTTTGTAAAAAGGTAAATAATAGTAAATACACACACACAGAAGCAGGGTTGTCTCTGAACGGTACAAATATTTGATGCTAGTCTAGAGAAATAGGGTTATAATTTTATAAAGAGAAGTTGGCAGAATAACAAATTCCCCTAAATACACAAGTTAACTATCAACTTAAATAAACCGAAAACAATAGAGTACGGTGCAAGAAGACGAGAGGTAATATTGATTTCAAAATTAAACCTGGATTACTTATTCATCAGTTAAAATGAAAACAGTACAAATGGATAAGACTCTCTAAAGACAAGTACATTTATTTAAGTAATTATTATACTCTTCGCAAATACAAAACGAAAAGTATATTGCATTCGATCGGCAAATTTCTAAAACCGGTAATATTGCTAGTAGAGAAAAAAATTTCATATCACTGTGTTGGTGATGGAATTCTGAACAACTTTCAAAATGTCCGTCCGTCCGCCTGTCCGTCCGTCTGTCTGTCTGTCCGTCCGTCCGTCTGTCCGTGCATTTGTCTGTCTGTCCGTTCGTCACGTTTCTCGTAAGCACGATAACTTAAGAACGAAAAGTCCGATAGTATTGAAACTTGGACAGTAAGTTAGTGTTAGCTAGAGGAAGAACCCTATTGTTTTAACAAAATCGATCAATAAATAAAAAGTTATTAATTAATTTTTTAAATAAAAAAAAATGTTTTTTAATTAAACAAGAAATGTTTGAAACTAATATCATTTACAGTCGAGCAAATGAAGCATTTAACCCCAACATGAGACTCCGCCCCATCTGATTTTTATGTGAGATGGCGTAAAATGTTCCTAAAGATATATAGAATAAAGTTATGGTCATGGGAACTGATGCTATTTCGATTTCCGGTCGTAAACTGGGACAGAAGTTCGCTATTTCCGGTCACCAACAATTTTTTTTTAAGTTGAAAAAGAGCCATTGGATTTTGACATGTTTTACCTAACCTCACACTTCTCGAGATATAAGCGTATAAAAATAAACGTGTATTTAGGTTTTTTTTTTCAAATGACTAGTATTTACGATTATTGACAAAAATGTGGAGTTGATATTATGAACAATTCTAAGCATTTTTTGACTCTTGACAATTTTTAGCTGACCTCACCCTTTTTGAGATATATGCATTTAAAATTAAAAAAAGGTATACTTCAGCTATTTTTTTCTTTCAAAAAACTAGTATTTACGATTATTTATGAGCGTTTATTATGGATTAAAATATGTACACTTTATATCTTGGACAATTATAAGCACTGTTTGTCTCTTGACATCTTTTACCTAACCTCACCCTTCTCGAGAAATAAGCGTTTAAAAGAAAATAAAAAGTGTATTTAATTTCTGTATTTTCTAAAAACTAGTATTCTTGATCGTTTATTATAAATTAAAACATAGAGACTTTATTATTTTGAGCAATTCTAAGCATTTTTAGACTCTTGACATTCTTTAGCTAAATTCACCCTTTTCGAGGTATAGGCATGTAAAAATAAAAAACGTGTATTTACGCTATTTCTTTTTAAAAAACAAGTACTTACGATTATTTGTGGACGTTTATTAGGAACTGAAACATGTGGACTCCACATTTTGGACAATTATAAGCATTTTTCGACTCTTGGCATTTTTTTACCGAACCTCACCCTTTTCGTGATATAAGCGTTGAAAAAAAAAAACAAAATGTGCATGTGTTAAAAAAAACTAGTATTTACGACTATTATTGGTCTTTGACCAATGTTCTAATTGATAATCAAAGACCAGAAATAATCATAAATTCTAGTTTTTTTGAACAAACAGAAAGCTTAAATTCACGTTCTTTTTTTTCTAAACGCTAATATCTCGAGAAGAGTGAGGTTAGGTAAAAAATGTCAAGAGTCAACAAATTCTTAGAATTGTCCAAAATATAAAATACAATGGATTTTTGTTCAACTTTTTGCGCCATCTCACATAAAAATCAGGTGGAGCGGAGCCCCATGTTGGGGTATAGGCCTTTTTCCTGCTTCATTTCCTCGACTATTACAAAGAAAAATGCGAAGAATATCCTATAGAATGTTCAACAATTATGTAACAAGTGTAGTAAATCGGCGAAAAGTATAATGGTTAGCTTGTTCTTCTGTGTGTACATATCTTGAACTGACATTGCATGTGACGTTGACAAACAAATTATTTTCTCATTAAATCTAAGTATACGTTGAAGAAATTATAGCTGTAATTAATTTGATATTTCTTGTAGTGCATCGTGTAATATATTGACGCAATTTATTATTTATATTAAAATAATAATATAAATTATTGTTTCAGTGGAATTTCACGTAATGTGCGAAGGAAATCCGTACTCAGTCCCAGAATGCTTAAACCACCTGGAGACGAGGAATGTGGAAGTAATTCCCCTGCTAATTCCATTACCTCAGTGAATTCTTTAGCTAGCTTACTTAGAGAAAAAATACAGGTAGGTAATGGCTAGTTGCACCAACTTCATGTCAACAAACGTTTAATAAAACCATGATTTATAAGCAAACTTGGGTTACATTGTTCTACATTGCACCGCATGGAAGTTGCAGTCGATTAGTTAAGTGGGGATTTCTCTTCTGTGACTAATTTCGTTTCCTTACATAACCTTAAAAGTTGTTGTATATTTGACATGCATTTATTCATGAATATTGTCGATTTTTGCGGACGATTTTTTGATTTATTATTATAAGATTATTATTGTAAGATGTAACCTGTTGATGAAAAAAAGGTCTGCAAATTTTACTAATAACGACAAATCTCCGTTGTTAAATATTGTGTCCAAGCTCAGAAGACACGAACTACAGTTCCTGTCTTCTGTGGTCCAGGTATAAACATATTGCAGATATTTAAAAAACAAACGCAGTAACCACAACTTTCGAAAAAAAGTGTAGTCGTCCATCTCGAAGAAATATTTTCTTAGTTATACTTCTTTGAAAACACCTTAATTTCATCTGTATTAGTAATAATGCAAGATGGGCTTTTTTTGGACTAGCGCGCGGAAACGGCGCACCGGAAAAGCTATCCCGATCTCCGATTTTTTCCGTGCGCTGAATAAAAATACCGATTATATGGCTTTAAAATAGAAATATACAGCAAAGTAAACTAAATTTAAGAAAGTCTATATGCTATCTGATATTTAACATGTACCTATCTGTATCTTAATTCGCAATAAATGTTTGAATATTTGGATGTACTTCTGTAACATTTTTTTACGCTTTGTCAACCTTATCTGACATAGACTAATTTAAAACAAATCACCTTTGAAATAATTTGAGAGTAACCATGAAAACGCTGCATTGTCAGCGTTGTTTATTTTCTGTCCATTTTTATGCTGATAAAATGTACTCAGCAACCTCTATAGCCAAACCTTTACTAATCACAACTTTCTCAAATTCTACACTATATCTTTCAAATCTATTCTGTTCTATCCCTCTTCTCTTCCTTTAATTGTTTTCGTTTTTGCCTTTTTTGTCTTTTTTGTTCTTGTCATTTTTGTTAGAAATTCCCTTTAGACCAACAAATTTAAGAAATCTAAACATTAAAAAAAAATAAACTTCTACTTCCATACTCTCCCAAACGGCGGGCAGACCGTTGGGAAGTCAATTGTCTCGAACGGGTTTTTTCGTTGAGTTTTTCCCGTATCAACAGCCAACATCAGCAGTGCGGTAATGATGGTTTTAAAATTGGTTCTTAATTAACTTAATGTTTAATTTAAAACAATGTTCAATTTTAATGTTAATTTTAAGCCGCCACAGACGGCAGGTGTTTTAGCTTTTGTTTTTTTGTTGCTCCATTATATTAAACCGAACCGGTCGTGATCCGTCCAACCTAACGTCCGCCACGACGTAACGCGCCGTGGTTGTCTGGTTGGCTCCGGATCGCGGTCCGAGGAGGCAATGTTTGTACCCTTTTAATATTTAATAAATCTGTTAAAGTAAAAATCCAGGTCAAAATATGAACACGAATATCAACGTTTTACTGAATGGCGAAATCTGAACAAAATCAAATCTGTAACTGACGATATTCTTCTAGATTACTCTGTCGAAAGAGGAATCTTCCCCGATTCTCAATGCTAAAAAGTTGTTTGGCCTTAAAAGAAAATGCTGACATCAACAAATATCCTAAAACTATGGCTTTCTTGAAGCGTCAAGCTGTAAGATATATACGAAAAAAGTCCAGAGTTTTAACAGCAGAACCTAATTAAATTTTTATGTGAAGCTCCAGATGAACAATATCTACTAGCAAAATCAATGTTGGTGTTTGGGACCTTTGGTGCGTGTCGGTGAGATGATTTAATACGTTTAAATTTAGACAATGTGGTAGATAATGGGCGCTCTCTTGTCGTGTTTTTATGAGATGAAAAAACTCATACATCAAGAAGTTTCACAATTAACAATGAAGGATGTACATTTGAGCCTTGCACACTTTATTATAAATATGCAGCTCTACGACCTAAAAATATGAACAGCAGAAGATTATTTGTTGCATATCGACATATCGACACGGCAGGCGTTACGCTCAACATGTTGGATGCCCTACCATCAGTGGTGTTCCGAAAATTGTTGCAGAATAACTAGAACTAGAATATCCCAGGGAATATACCGGGCATGGACTAAGGCGTTCTTCGGCAAGCATGTTGGTGGAAAGCGGCGGTGATTTACTGACTCTGAAATAGCACGGAGGATAACGTTCTGCCAATGTAGCAGAAGGATATATAGAAGAATCCATACAAAGAAAAATTGAAGTATCACGAAAACTGCTTAACCCTGCTCACTCGCAAAATACAAGTGTATCATTCGTTCAAGAAAATCAAAAAATTTGCGAAAAGCCTGCTTCAATAATAGCAGAGTCACAAAATGAAACTCCAAAAGGACTTAACCTGTGCAATAATACCAATTGCACAATAAACATAACCATTAATAATAACAATTCAAACTAAAAACATTATTAGTTGGAGCTGTTATTATTAATAGTTAGTTAGTTAAATTTTCAATGTTCTTACTCTATAGTCTGTTTTAAACCAGGAGTAGTAAACATGGAAGTTCTATTCACACCATAAAAGTAACCAGAAAATACACTAAAACCTTATTCGCGTTTTGGGCAGCCAACAATACGCGACTGCAGTGTTTTTGTGTGTATTTTATTATATTATATAAATGTATCGACCTCTATTTGACCTCTAGGTATTTTATACAGCAACCATACCATTTACGCAATATAAAGGCATCAAGTAATTAACAACTTTAACCCCCAGATTGATATAAGAAGGATTAAAAACTGATATATAATGTGCAAACGGTAAAATAGAATATAATTATATGCAAATGCAACTTCCTGGAACTGTAAAAGCTCTATAACAATAGAAACAAATGAAAATATATTACCAGAAAATACTAGTAATTTATTCAAACTTTTACAAAATACTTATCACAAATAAGTTTAAAACATATATCTTTCTTATATCAATCATAACAAAGAATATGACCATTGGTAAAATAGAAATTATAACCAAATAATTTATGACATGAAATTTAAATTTTTACAATATGTCAAAATTTACGACTATTGCCTTGTGTAAAACTGGCGACGGCGTATCCAATCGCAGATGTATGATTTAGCGCGTTAAATTTAAAACGTCCCTCCTGGTTTAAAAACAGACTATAGTAGTTACTTATGAAAATAAAAATGTTCCAAGTTTCTCTCGCATGTCTTTTTTACATTACTTACTTATAGCTAGCCAATTTATGGTTCCCGTTGTATCGGCATAACCATTGGTTCGCTATTTATATATATACGAATTTACTGTGGCGTGCTAACGCAGCCTTAACGCGTCTTGGAAATCCATTCTCAGTAATTTCTATTATTTCTACATCATCGTCACAAAGATGTCCTCGTATTCTATATTTAAATCCATTTTAATTAACAAAGAACTCCTGTCAGAAAATCAACTGTCAAAATTGGACTAATAAACAAGAACCTTGTTCTATACTTCTTGTGCAGATGTATATCTGCTTAATAGTACGGGAGGCCGTAACCAAAAAAGCCTGTTATTCCCTAATGGATATGACGAGGTTTAATGGGTAGTTTTTTACAAAACAAACAGAAAATCTCTCTTACAAAAAGCCCAAAAATGGGGCGATTAATTGGGAAACAATTTTCCGTCCGTAACAAATCATGTCATTTTTTCTTCATCGCCTAATGTCGGTTTAAATAAAGACACACAATACGCAAACGGACATTAGGGAATTACATTTTTGAGCTTGTATTTTTTACATTTTCAATAAATAATTAAATAGTTTTCGCCCCACTAAAAATTTCCATCACCGGGGACTTTTTTGTTGGCTATGTCATAATCTATCAATCTATATGGTCGTGATTCATCAGGCGATCAGGCGAAAATCTTGGTTACGGCCTCCCGTACTATAACCACAACACCAACCAAACGTGGGCTAAACTGTCAAAATTGGTGGTTTAACTTGATCTGAGATTATACAAAATTATCCAACGTTCAAAAGTGTTAAATAGTGTTGGTGCAACTAGCTGTTAATCCAGTCAACCTAGATTTTGTTTGAATAAAAAATTTTCACCAAGCTAAATTTTTGTATGAAGTATGTTTTCAATAATTTGAACAAAATGTCAAAAGTCCTTATAGTCCATTGAAATGTTACATTTAGGCCGAACCTTGCATTTTGGACAGGACAAGATTTTATTTTTCTAATCTGTAGGGGGGTCCAGTATTAGTATAGAACTCGGTTTTCGGGATTGAAAGCCCCCCCGCCTCATTTGACCGCCTTGAAAAAGGGGGCGCTTTTTCGCGATGTCTTGAACCCCGTAAGCCTAACAAAACATTTTTTCAGACTTTTCTTGTAGAGAATTGAATTCTCTGCAGTCTTGGTCTAGATACTTCTTACCGTAAAACTAAAAATGAAAAAGTTGAAATTAATAATAGACTAACATTTTCTGGAAAAATATCATTTAAGGGTTACAACTTTTTTTTATTGATTTTATTGAAAAAACAAACCCGATGTTTTTTGTAGATCATTTTATTGCGAACAATTTTCTCTACTCATTTTTTAAATTTACTTTCTTTGGAGAGGTGTTAGAAACACGCGAAAGGGTGCACGAAGGAGCACCGGTCTGAAATTGCTTTGGCTATACGTGTCGCCTATAACGAAAATCGGGGTCCCGCAATCCTGAAAGTTGGGGAGCATCCCTAAAAACGCAAAACACCTCCTCTAGAGAGTTTTTCGCGATAATTTTAATAAAAATCTAAAATGATGCCATGAAATCCCCTTCTTTTAATATGCAGCGTGTCCCGCTTTTTATAAATCCACCCTCATGTCTCAGTTCTTAATAATGCGATTTTCTTCAAATTTGGGTGGTACTTATACGTAGGAAAAATGAATTATTTGGCAAAGTAAACATTTTCATTTTTCATTGGTATGCGGTTTTAGGGGGTAAAATAGGGTAGGTTTTTTGGCAGAGGACATTAGGGCTTATTTTAGACAAATTATTCTATCACATTTGGATTCAGCATTTTCAAAAACCCCTTAATCCATATTCTCCATGATCTCAAAAACGGATTATGGCAGACACGAAAACTTTTTCTTAAAAAAAAAAATACTTTTTTATAACTTTATTTAATTGTTATAACAAACCTAAAAACATTATTTTTAAATTCTGGTCTCTTCAACATAACCACCTTCCAATAAAATATACTTTTCAACAACCCTTCTTAACAGTTCAATCACTTTTCTTAAAGTTTAGGGAGTAATTTCTTGACACGCTTGCCTATCCTACGGCAAAGCTCTTGTACGTTAGGCGGTCGAGTAGCATACACTTTATTTTTCAAGTATCCCCATAGAGAAAATTCATAAGGGGTAATATCAGGCGATCTAGTGGGCCACGGTTCTAAAGGGCTATTTCTACCTATCCACTTCATAGGGAACTTTGCATTCAAAAAATTTCTATCAGAGAATTGTGCGCCGGGGCACCATCTAACTGAAAGTATACATTTTCTATATGTGCTAAAGGCATTTCCATAAAAAAATCATCTAAATCATTTAGTAAATCCAGTTAAAAGGGGCCAACAATTTGTTCGTTTAATATGCCACACCACACGTTAACTTTTTCACTGTATTGGTTTTTACAGTTAATTACAAAGTTGGGATTTTCGGTTGTCCAATATCTACAGTTTTGACTAGATGCCACACCGTTGCTCGTAAATGTTGCCTCATCACTAAATAGTATGTTCTTTAACAAAAATCTGTCGTTAAGGTTGCAACCACAGGCAAAATTCAAACCGCCGCCGTACAGTGGGATATTTAGCACTTTTTTTGGGCAAACGTCCATTTGACGCACAGTTCTTGACTAATTTGAATATATATATTTTTTAAATATTCATAAATGATTCTAGTTTACCCTCCAATTGCTACAATTTAAATACCTATCTATTCTTCTGATGAACGTATCTGACCCAATATCGGAACCTACAAGTTTTCAGGATCATTTCGATATATAATTTATTACTCTAGGTTGTTTAATTAATTGTATGTATGAATAAAATTAATTTTAAAAAGCCTAACAAGTGTAAAAAATAAGAAGATTTACTCAAGGATGACGTTAAATTCAAGCTATATAAAAGATAATAAATGTATTTGTGTTTACAAGCAACTTTGAGGTTGCATATCCATGGGCTTCTTATACTTCCAATTTCTTATGCTCTTTTAGCTCTAAAATTGAAATTTGGTTACATTTTTAGCTTACTTCAGTTTTTAATTCAAATAATAGCTATTTATAATTACATTATATATATATGATAACATCAGCCCGCTGATATTCCGATATTGGGTCAGATACGTGCATCAGAAGAATCGATATTTAAATTGTAGCAATCGGAGGGTAAACGAGAATCATTCACGAGTATACAAAAAAAGTATAATACACTGAACTGAACTTGTGGTAGGTTCCTTGTGAAACATCTTGAAAATAATTGTTAATAAATTAAACACTGCTTTTAGATGAATCAATCAATATATTATAAATACTCTACATATGTTTCGGCTTATTAGGCCTTTATCAAGAGTATTACATAGTAACACAGTATTCACTATGTAATACTCTTGATAAAGGCCTAATAAGCCGAAACATATGTAGAGTATATATAATATATTGATTGATTCATCTAAAAGCAGTGTTTAATTTATTAACAAAAAAAGTATTATTCAAATCGGTCAACAACTGTGCGTCAAATGGACTTTTGTCCAAAGAAAGTGCTAAATTTCCCATTGTGCGCCGTTCAAAATCACCTTCTAAGAGAGTATGCAAAAATTTTGGTTTAATTGCCCTAATCCTATTGCTTAAGGTATGGGAGAAAAAAAATGTTCAAATTTCATTGTTGGCTTCCAAACCCAGATCCACTATAAATGCAATTTTCATGAGCATATTTACTGATTGTGTTGAAGTCGTTGAAATTAATGTATTTATAGGTTATTGTTTGCAGCTCATTTACTAGGACGATAACATTTTTGAATACAGTCACACGGATCTGACCAATTATAGCCGGAAAAAAGGCTAATTGTTCAAATATTACAATTATGAAACGTTAATCGAGAACAAGTTGAAAATAAATTATTCCCGAAAAAAGAGGCAGAATGATACAATTTTAAAATTTATAAAAATTAGTTGAGTAAAAATAAGCGAAAGGTAATGTTAGAATAAAAAGTATAATAACAATAAAAAGGAAAAGAAAACAATCGACTACGGCGGATCTCAAATTTAAGTTTGAATATAACCTCGGCGGAAAAGGTAAAATCTTAAAAACACCAAATTTTCAAACATTAATATCTAAATAAATACGTTGGAAGGTCGTATGATATTTCTATGGAAAAAGGAAGATTGGCATTCTGTCGGTATCGTAAATTGCGCCGGTTAAATCGGAAGTTCGGCTCGGCACGAGCGAATCAAAAATAGCTTTTTGGACATTTGTGATAGGTACTGCATGTAAGTTATTGACTAGGCCGCCGCGAGCACTAGTAGTAAACTCCGACTTTCTACCAATAGTCTATAGCATTACCATACCAAAGATTAGAGAATTAACAAGATAGGACACCCGGCGGAAAACCTTTTATTTTTCAGCAATGGCGCCAGGATTTCTCGCGCAGTTGCCACAATGTGACAATCAGACGGAGAAAGTAACATTATAAAGAGAAACCAATAGTGAAAAATGGACAACACTGTCCTGATAGAACGACCGAACTCAGCTGTCAGTACCCAAGGTCACTAAAAAGACAGGTTGTAATATATGTCACATGAAGTATTTCTATGTTTATCTATTTGGTTAAGATAGAATTGTGCATTAAAAAAATAATTTTGAAACTTTTTTCTATGAAATAAGAAAGAAACAGCCACACGCAGCTGTCATCGAGGTCTATACTTGTCGATTCTAATGAGCTAGGTAACCTACCTTTTAGTAAGCTTGGAAAACCGTGCATTGGCAAAAGCATTTAGAACTCCATTATTAAATAGTAATTCTTATAAACGTTCTGGCATTTTATAAAACTGTTGCATTTCTCGGCACGTTTCATTAGCAATTTTAAAGCCTTGGATTTACCTTTAATAAGCAAAAACGATGTCGTATCACAGCCAGTAATTGCATGCAAAAATAATAGAGATATTATGGAAAAATATTAAAGTTATCAGAGTCTTCCTGATATCTTGCATCGAAGGGTTAATGTTTGGAAACATAAAGGTTATGTATAGAAATTGGCCTAGCAGTCTTCAAATAGGCATTATTATATAACATCTGACTTGTTTTTTTTACTGTACCTCTGGCCTGTTCAAATCATACACGGTGTGACTGGAGCATTTCACCTCGACCTTCAGCCATACATTATATAAGAAAATAGGATCATTATGTTATATAAATTGGGTAAAACACATCACTTATTTTTAATGGTACGATAATGAGGTTTAATTAGTTTAATTGTTGTTGTAATCAAATACAATAAATACACTGTTAGCCGAGTCAAGGTTTTACTTCAGAATTCTCAGCAACAGTACTGATTTAGATGGTTTTTTTAATGTTTGTTTTGTTTGTTCATTTCAAATCAGAAATATTGTAGTCCAATAGAAGTAAGTAAAAAAGTTAGAGTTAAGTGTTGTTTTACCTATAAGGACTAAACCGGCTCTAATCGACAAGGGAGGGTACCCAGATGAAAGATCTCAAATATCTTCGGCTGGAGTATCTTTCCGAGGTTTTCAGTTATTAAACAAATACGGTGAAGAAAATTTCGAGCACACTCTTATTCATTATAACTCGGAAATGGTGCACCTTAGAGTGTAGGTACGAATATACCTTTTTTGTTCCTAAGATATCAATGTATAACATTCATGGGTAAAGAAATTTTTTGTTTCATTGCAAAATTTGGCAGAAAAAACGCGAAAAATGGCCAAAAAGAGCTTCTTTCAATTATATTTATTTGCTAATAAATATTAATAAATAATAGATCCTATCATTTTGAAGCCTCAGCGATTACGAAAGAAATGAGCCCGATAACTTTCAATTCGGCCAGACAGTTTTTGCAAAATTCCATTTAACACTAAATGTCTCGAAAATTGTTACCAACTTTGCCACCAAGGTACGGTCAAGGTCAAAGTTATTATTTGCCATTAATCGGAGCACCGCCAATCGAGGGTAAAACATTAAACTTTCATTTGCACATGTCTATACATGTTTTCATTATTTACAACAATTACAGCAGTTTTAAAAAAGTGCAAAATTTCTTTTTATAACAAATGAAATGTGCGATTTTCATATCTGGAAAGTGCTTGAAAAAATGCAAATTAAAAAAAACCTCTCTGCTCAATTTGGGACCGAGATATGGCCCATTTTATGTTTATTCTTCTAGCGGCGATTGTGACCTGCAATTTGTTGATATAGAAATGAAGAAATAAGCAAATTAATCTTCGAACCTTCAACTTTCATTTTTTTTCAGCAGCCAAGTAATCGGGTGCAATATTAATTTAAAAAAAGAAAAATAAAACAACATTTCGATGAACGAGCATTGAAATTCTGGGGCCTTTTCAGAATTGAGCCCTCGAGACTAAAACTGCATCGCTCGGAAGAAATAGCAGTAACTTCATTGTTTTTGCACTTAGAATGGTCATTCAACCACGTTTTCCAACTACTTTCATCATTCTAAGGCAGAATCTAATTATTATGCAATTTTGCATGTTTAAAAAGTTATAAATAAATAATCAATAATTTTTTCTTTGTTGCAAAATCAATTACTTAGTTCATTTAACTTTTCATCGCCCAAACTTCGAGGGTTATTAGAGAATAAAGTACTTTTAAAAATTACATAATTAATAAAATATTACTAATTTTTCATTAAAAAAAATATTGTTTAAATAAATTATCAAAATTTACAATTTTGACCCGAAAAAATGTTTTTTTAGAATTTTTGGGACATTTTAAAGACACACTGGCTCTTGTGATTTTTTCCTGAAGAAAAATTTGTTTGAACTTTGAAGCTGAATTTTCCTTAAACAATATCGACATAACAAGAGTCATCTTGTCTTTAAAATGTCTCAAAGACTTTAAAAAACCTATTTTTCAGGTTATACGTCCGGAAATATGGTCTATTTTTAAACCTCTGTTTCCTTTGTAACATTTTTGAGACCCGTTCATTTATACATTCCCCCTCCCCCCATTACATTATGCAAAATAATTCTCTTAACTAGTTTGCCATCATATACTAAACATAAATTATTGAATATACAGCTTTCTTATAAAGACATTTTTTTGCCAGAACGTTCACTTATTATGAACGCCTCCCCCACCACTCCATCGTACATGTCGGCACATTTTCACGCGGACTCCCTACCCCCTCCTAAAAGTGACCGCATTTGTTGGATGCCCATAAAATATGTTAGACGGCACCAGAATTAGATGATCATTATTTTCTCGTGGTATCTCGTTCCTAGCCAATCTTTTAACAAGACAAATGAGGATCCTGTAAGAGTGATATAAATGAGGCAACTAACTTTTGCATTTTCTCTATGATGTGAACAGTAAAACTATCTACGATGGCTAAAAGCGCCATTAATCGACGTTAAGAAGATAACAGTGAAACAACGAAAGTATTTATTTCAGTACACATAATTAATTTTCAACAAATTTTTATTTTCTATAAGACTCCATATTATACACAATATACAGCATTATTCAAATATTCAAATATTTATTGGTCTTTTCTTGATCATCTACATGATATAAGACAAGTCACACTAGTTTAAATAATATAATAATATAACATAATATAAACTTACACTAACAGTCAACTATAGTGTAAAACACAGTTATATAAGACGAGGACACAGAACACTGAAAAATGTACAGTACAAAACAAAATTTGTAAATAATAGTAAAAAAATAAATAATAATAATAATAAAGTTAACTTGCTGTGTATTAGTATACTTTAAATGCAGAAAAAACTCCGATACAGAATAATAACATTTGTCTGATAAAGACACTTTTAGTTGTTTTTTTTTAAACAAATACTCTCTTACCTGATGTTTTATGTCATCCGGTAGACGGTTAAATAATTTCGGGCCTATTATTGCAATTAATCGCGTTATAACCACTGACATAAGTCATTGATTATAACATAAACATAAATCATATTATATTTCGTGAAATATTTTCCCCAAATATCACTTGTGGTTTTAAATTTTATTTATACATTTATTTTCGAGTCTATACCTCAGATTAATATAAAGGGGATGCCTTAGACATATTAGCTGAGGCAGAAATCTTTTTAACTTACTACATAAATTTTCTTCAAAAAATTGTTATGCTACTACTCTATCGTCTCTCATGGCACAGTAAACATTAAACTGCTCATGTTCTTGAATATTTCGCTTCCTGAATACATGAGGATTCGAGATACTCCAGTAATCGGAACTATATCGATTAAAAAGTCAATTTTTAGTAAATTTAGCGTCCATGTAATATTTCACAAAAAATAATTGTCACCTTCATGTCTTATTAAAATAAATTCATAAAATGTTTCTATCGTCAGGAAATATGTTTCTTTTAATTATTGAACTATATGAAACGAGAATGGATTTATGTTTTGACAAGATTCTGTGAATTAAATTCTTGGATAATCCCTATTCCAAAGCAGCTTGACTTAATGACATAATTGGAAATTTCCGAAAATACACCAGAATTGCTATTTCTATGTTTTCGTCATCAACAATAGACTGCCTCGTTTGAATTGCTACCTGTACAGAGCCAAATATTTTAAAATTAACCAATATGCGTCTTATAGTGTATGGCGATGGTTTCTGTTCTTGTGGGTATCGACTAGTATCGAGTAGCAAATGTGTTACATATTGTTGATATTTACGTTATCACATTCTCTATAAATAGTAAATAAATTTTCGTGAGTGTAAAGTAAACATGCTGACATTTTTTGACATAAGAGAATGACTGACATTAATGATTATTTCTAATCATGACTAAGTTGATGACAATTTTTATTAAAAATTCTTGAACAATTCAGAAAATCGCCAATATTTCAAAAAGTTATAACTTTAACTCCTACAATGCCTATACTAGAAAAAAGGTACTTTAATTTCGCATAATTTTATGTAAAAAAGTATAGGGTGTTCCATGTGAAATAAAAAAGTTTTTGAGGTTTGAATTTGATAAAATGTAACGTGAAAAATAGAACAGTTAGTATACTATTACGGAATTTATTTTTATTGTAGAGACTAGCTCTTCTCGTGTTATTTCCACGTGACAAAGACCAAATGAGGATCTTCTACACCAAGAAAATTATAACGGTTATTGCAAACCATTGCACCTGTCAATTTTTTTATAAAATGTCAAATATCTCCGAAACTGTTGGATTTAGGTATAGGATGTGCTACATGTTTCGACTTAGAATTTCATGGTCACTTCGAAAAGTCGGATGTATATAGGGTGTTCCATTTAAAATAAGCAAGTTGGCATCGATTTCCGGTATAACCAGAAGTACCACATGCTTGTAATTATTTTAGATCGACCACACTGATTTTAGTAACTCCCAATATTTTCAAAATTATTTGTTACATGCTTTTCCCAATATCGACTGATTGAGTTCCTGGTGTGTATAACCTAACCCTTGCTGATCTGTAAATAATCCAAGTACTCTACTTTACCTAAATAAAGTGTTAGCTAGACTATTAGAGTTTAATCGAAGAGAAAAACTTTCAGGCACAAATGACATGTAAATCAGGCAAGTCGATTATTACAAGTGTAAATAAAAATGCCGTAATGCTACATAAACCCGCCCACACAGAAGATATAAGCTAAAAATGTACCTGCTTGCGGTAATCCATAAAAAAGTAACAACACGTTAATAATACGGGAAAACACGTATATCCACTGTTCGTTACAATTATTCGTGGTAACACTTCTTCGGTCTTCCAGACAATATTCTCTGCTCAGCTAAATAACTTTCCATAGCACTAGTAATATTACACACGATAAACTAATAATTTTTTACTGTTACAGAGTTTACCGCAAACGTTCCGAAAGAAGAAAAACACTGAATACAAGACCAAGATATTCGTCATACTCCTGTTTATAACCATAATAGTGCTCATCGTCACAGCGTATTTCTTGTACCATCAAAAGATATTGGCAAAAGCTTACTTCGAAAAAATCAAATTCAACAAAGTGAAGAGGCACATGAAAATATTTAACAATGAAGGCGTCGAAATAGTCCTTGCTAGGTTAGGGACCACGATAAACTATGATAAAGTTCTTCCATGCTTGCCAATTGATAAAAGGAAGGATGGGAGTATATGCTTAGAATGGATGCACAGGTAGGTCCACATTCATCATATCTGATACTATTTTATTATAAGTTTTATTAACAATTTAGTTAATAATAATTAGTGGCAATTAAAAGAGAATAGAAGTTTCAAGGGATAAAAAATAAGAAAGGTTAGTGCGCCATAATCCGAAAAAGTTAAACACAAGCAAACTGCAAGCCTCAAATGTAGACTGAAACTGAGTATTTTCCTGCGCTAACGAGGAACAGTAACTTCCGAACAGCTGCATAGCTGTCCCATTATTTGAGATATGTTGCCTAATTTCCTTTCTTGATTAGCTATATTATGGTTATTTACAAAACTGAGTTGTTTGAAAATGACTCGAAAAATGGTGTCTTTACTAAAAAATATTTGTCTTTACTTTTTGTAGTTACTTTCTATTACCTTTTCTGTTTTCAAGATTAAAAGCTGCCCGTTTTATGACAAGAAATAGTTAATTATGCCGTATTAATTGAAAAACGAAGTAGTAAAAAAATTTCCCATTTTCCTTTTTTTTTAGGAGTCTTAGAATAACTTTTTAGAAGAAATTAATAGATTATCTTTAAATGTGTTCTGGTATTATTGAACGTTTTCATCATAAAAAAATCGGTAAAGGTATTTACATAGAACTTCCCTCTTTATTCATACAGAGCAGTCACTCTAAAGAATTATTAATTAAGTCCATGGTAGTTTATCTTCCTCAATGAAAGGTAGCTTTTGTGATTTTGTAGGCCGCTTTGATTCTTTCATTTACCGTTTCCCTCCTTTTCAGTTGTTTCATTGGATGTGTTTCTAGGTATTTCATTATGTTCGTGGTTCTCAGGGTTTAGTCTCCTATTTTGTATTCTTCCCCACTGGCTGGACTCTTTAGTCAATGGGTCTCGCATCATTATTAGGCTCTTCTTGAAGTTTATTTTCATTCCAGAGGATTGCAGATGTGGTGTCACGTTTCCTAGAAATTTGACGATGTCTTGCTCTTCCTTGTTGATGATGAGTATATCGTCGGCGTATGCAAGCACGATGGAAGGCCTTCTCATTTCAGCGTTTTCATTGAATTTCTGATTATCCTTCACTGTGCTTTATATCACTTGATCCAGGGCTGTGGTGAATAGTCGGGGGGATAGCGGACATCCTTGTTTGACTCATATGTTCTTCTTTTTTGATTCTGTCGTCTGTCCAAGCCATTTTATTGCGGTGTTTTCGTGTAGGCATGCTTTTATTATCCTGTTTATTAGGTAGTACGGCACTCCCCTATAGCCTCATGACTTATGGTATCAAATGCGTTTTGGAGGTCAATTGAGACTATATGTAGTTTTGTTCCTTCTCTCCACTTTTCTTCCAGAATCCATCTGGTGGTGTATACATGGTCGTTCGTTGATGTGTCCCTGATGAATTCCGTTTGCTAGTCTGGTAGTTCGTCGATGTACTTTTCCATTTGTTGGAAAAGGAATTGTGCGTAATATTTGTACCCTACACTTCAGAGTGTTATTCTTCTGTAATCGTTTGCCTTTTGTGGTGACTTGGTTTTGAGGAGTGGTATCTGATGGTTGTGTTCCACTCCGCAGGCAGGGGTGTGGTTTCCATCCATGCGTTGGTAATGATTTCTAGGGTTAGCTGCTTTAGGCTGTCCGGTCCATAGTGTAGTAGTTCGTAGTTTATTTTGTCTATTCCGGGTGCCGTGTTTCTCGTAGCTCTGGCCATTATTTCTAGTAATATAATTCGTCTTTTAATGGCGGTTTACCCAAAGGCGAGTGGTCCATTTCTTGTATTAGTTCTATTTGACTTCTGCGTTTCCTTCTTCTTCTAGTTCCCGGATCCAATGCTGCAGTTTGATGTATTTTTAGTCGACAAATAAAAAGAAGCCACCAGGCGCAGATTAAGTCACACCCATTCTGTCTAAGACTCTACGCCATTGCGCTACTGACCAACATGGATATGCAAGACCTATCTTTCTCTTATCGGAAAAAGCGAAATAACGTGGCAACACCGAAGTGTAAGTCAAAAAATAACATATGCCTGGATTGAGAATTAAAAGGCCAATATTTAAAAGATGTTGAACTTACTAATATTTACAAAGCTTGAGATGGCAAGCTAATACTTAGGTGTAAAACACCCTGTAGATTTATAAAATAGTTTTATAATATGGTCATGGGTCAAATGCCCTTTGGGATTGTTTCGTTTATTTGTTACCCAAATGCGCGACGTTCACAGGTATCCCCCACATGACTCCGTTGCCCAGAGCAATACCGGCGATACCCATGGCTAAAATCACTTTAAGTTGCTTGGCATACGAGAGGGCTTAATTTAGTTATTGAATGAATACTTTGTCAAACACAAATAAAGATAAAGGTTATATTTACATTTTTAATCATCACTCCTGGGAAGCCACCCCCTAGCAGAGGAGTTGGGCCACGCAGCAGCCGTTCTTGATATTATAAAACCTAAACCCAACTGACTTTTTTACTCTTTCCCGGCACCATGACGCTTTTTGCAATTTAGTATTTCCGTCCTAGTTACCACATAGCCTCGGTGAATATATTCTGCTGACTAAGGCTTTCTCGATTCCAAAGTGAACCATGCTTCGCTTCAACAATAAAATAAGTTAAATGATCTAATGTATTGAATAATATCCTTTACTAAAAAATGTTGTGCAGGGTTTTTGAAATAAATCTCAAGTACTGAGAGACAATATGCATGCTTTTGATCTACAATTTTTATCGTACAGTTTTTCTAAATGCAAACAGTTGAGAAGATATTAACCGTCCGCACATTTGTGCCTCACTCTGTATAATATATCAACTTATTGAAAAACATTTCTATCGTCGCTGATAATTAAAAAGAAAATGTCTTATAATTATTATAAAATAGTTAAATCTTTGCCACCAAAAAGAGATTAGTGACGTCACAACTTACATAAGTCAAACCAACGTGTGTTTATTGCCGTTTATTGGGACTTTGATCTCGAAGTTACTTGTAATGTCAAAAAAGACTGCTAAAATATTTTAATTTAAGTAGTATAAATGATTTTAAGTAAAAAAATTTTTTTTCACTAAATCTACTACATATTTTTTTTTATTTGAAATCCATCCGCCAATTTTCATTGTTCCAGGGCTAGACTATACCTTAACTTTTACGAGCTCGAAGAAGACATAAAATGTTACAATCTGCGGTGGATCTCGCTGTCGGAGAGCGTGGCCCCGACCGATTGTTTCGACATGACAAATGGTCACTGGTACGGCGGAGGTCAGACTGCGGAATCTGCATGGCCACTGGAAAAAGGCGGTCACTCTTTTCAACCATTTATCACAGGAAAGGTCGAACGTCACGAATGGGGGAATGTGCTGAAAAGATATTTCATCAGTTCAAAAGGTATGTGTGAGTAATTTACAGTATTTCAGCACGGAGCTGCGGACATAAAAAATTGGATTTACACCACGATACAATGACTTCAAGATATGATAACTCTGCTATCGTTTTTCGCACTGCTACTCTCATTCGTTCATACTACGTATATATGTTATTAAACATTTTAATCGTTGCACCATTCACTGAGTATCTATTTTTATTAAAAAAAAAAGAAAAAAAACGACAACAATTTATAGGGACAGGCTGGACAGGGCAATCTTATAGAAAAAACCGCTGCCTACTTCCACATTTAGATTTTTCATTCGTCACTTTAAAGGAAACATCTTGACTACATTTGCATTCTAGTATGTGGAAATTATTGGTCATAGAATTTTAATAATATTTGGGGCAGATGTCATAGAAAAATCTGAGGCGTTGGTTTCTACCATATACGTTAAAAAATAAGTTTCTAGCTTACTCTACTTATTTCCCCCTATTCACAACCTATGACCTCCCACTCCTTCAACGGAATCATCTCAATCAGATGTCTTTACAATACATATGTGTACTAACTTTCAGGTGAATATCTGGTGGCGAATTTTATGTTATCAATCCCAATAATAATGGAGCGGAGATGCTGGGGGCGGGGGGTTGAACAGTATTAGAAAGAAATCTGAGGCCTTGGTTTCTAGTATATACACCAAATCCCAAGTTTCTGTACTCTGAGCTTGCTTTATTTATTTTTCCTTGTTTACCTCTACTTACCCCCCACTCCTTCAACGGAACTGATCAACTCTTTTAATAAGGGAGATGGGTGGTGGGGGGTTCAAAAATATTATAAAAAAAATTTGGGTCTTGGTTTCTACTACCTACATACACCGAATTTCAAGTCTCTGTACTCTTACCAACTTGCATTACTATTTAATCCCCAACCCTTCTACTGAATCATCTCAAAATATAATCTAGTTCCAGATGTTATAATACATATGTGTACCAAATTTCAAGTGAATATTTCAATTTTATTTTATCACCCCCTTTAATAATGGAGTAGGGGTAGTGGGGGAGGTTGAAAATATTATAAAAAATCTGGAGCCTTGTCTCCTAGAACATACACCGAATTTCAAGTTTCTGTACTCTTACCAGCTTGTTTTACTTATTTCCCCCACTATGTGGATGTGGAAGTAAAAACAATGTAAGTAGAGGCACTAAAATATGTCAATTGTCGGCAAACAAAAAAATGCGTGGTGAAACTAGGAACGCTTGAAATAATTCAATATGATAATAATAAAATAATAGCAAAAACTGACACATCTTTGGTATACACTAGATTACATAGAAAGAAAAAATAACAAAAATATATTTCAAATAAGTATCGTACTATCAATAATACCAACAACCGCTACTATCATAGTGGTGTAGCACTATTTAAATTTTGAACTCTATTACTAATTCACTTTTTGATCCGATTCCTATATAATTACACCCAAGTTACACCGCATTAAAAAATGTTAGAAAGCTATACCTCACTTGATAAAATACACCCAAATAGTGTAATTACATCGCAATTGGCAATACTGGTTGAGTATTAAAATATGAATCGTCTTGTTAGACGTTTCATTCCATTGCAAACGTTATCCGCATACGAATATAGTTCACCAGATATGTTATGCGCTTACCTCAAACGAAAGTAGTTGGCTGTTTACCTGGCTCACCATTACAAGTCCGCTGTCTGATTTGGTTTATTCATATAATTGCCGGTAGCATAACCGTAGGTTGAATGATATTTATTTACTTTTATTGAATCATTTATGGAGTTGTTCATTAAACTAACATTATTTATTATAAATAATAATATTTTAATTATTATAAAGTGGTAAAACAATATTTACAATTATTAGAAAGTTATTCTTTGCCTGTCTTTTTTGTCATTTTCAAACTTACACTGGATAAGCTATACCTATTCATATTGGCAACAACTGCAGAAACCATTATATGATTTTTTTTTTCAATTTTCAGGTGCCGCTGTAGTAATAGACAACGACACCCCTTTGTACATCTCTATAGACAACTCTCCTAAGAAGCAGCTCTGCCTTAGAGCCCAGTACGACGACTTTGCTTTCGTGAACAGACAGACTACTACGCCCCAATTGAACTACAGCATTTGTACGAGTTCCAACATGTCAGAATTGCACGGTCGTCTGAGCGAACACACGCTCTGGGATGGGCTAAAGAAAGAAGACGGCATTATCATTGACTCCTTGCTGAGCGAGCCTCTGTGGGAGATCACATCGGACAGCAAGGAAAAATTGACCGAACGTAAGTGATTTAAAAAGTGAAATCGTATTTTCAAGTTTAAAATTCGCGTCATTTCGAGTCAGTCATTTTGAATTTTACAATTTCCACAACAAATTTGTAATCAACGATCATTCTTGAAAACCCCCGCCTATATTTTTTTTCTAAGAAATTTTAAATATTAAATCGTTTCTTCCAGTGTTAAGTTGTTATTATGCATCTATGGTATGCATTTAATCATGCAATTTTGGGCCGTAAAGAGCAATTCGGTAATTTCTCTGTCCATTACATCAATTTTCTTCTGAATTTCAGAGACCATCGTAAACTTCACAGTTGATATGACGAATTCCTTGGAAGTTCTGAAGCAGGGCCACGTGCTAATAAACGAATTCTGGCAGAACCAAGTCGGAGACTTCGAACTGGACACCACTCGCTTTCCCACCTTCAACAAAACCATGGAGATGATGAAAAGGAGAGGGTTCCGCGTAGTCTTCACCATCCAGCCTTTCATATCAACGGAAAGCATCAATTTTGCCGAGGCCGTGAGGAAAAGGCTTCTCATATCCGAACGCTTCAGCGACAGACGCATACCAGCATTGACCAGATATAAAACGCTGCAAAGTGGCGGGGTCTTGGATATAACAAGCTCAAACAGAACTATTCCTTGGCTGGTAGATAAATTAAAGAGAGCGATGGAAAGGTATAAATTCGATGCCTTCTACTTGGACATGGGTTCGGCCTACAATATGCCGCGCTACTATCAGTGCGAAGAGCCCTTAGTCAATCCAGATACATACAAGACTATTTTCGTGAACAAACTACAAAGCGCAGTGCCCATATTCGGAGTTAGCAGCGCCATTGAACGCCCTAAGTCCCCGGGATTTGTTGTTCTGCCCGAGTTCGAGTCGTCGTGGGAGGGTCTGCGAAGAGTTATACCAACTATCCTCACTTATGGCATCCTAGGGTATCCCTTTTTAATTCCTGGTGCAGTCGGAGGGGACTACGAGACGCCCGAGGTAAACTTCTTGAACGAGACCGCCAGGACTCTACCGGATCAGGAGTTGTACATAAGGTGGCTGCAGCTGGCCGCCTTTTTGCCCGTGGTCAGGTATCATCACTTGCCCAGCAGCTATGGGGAGAAGAACATCTCAGATATGGCTAAGAGTTTGGCCAAGACGAGACAGAATAAGGTGAGTTTTTCGTCTGGTGATTTATTTCAGAATCAAGGTTAATAAAATGTTAACGCCCCCGTGTAGTATCTGACATAAGCACACTTGGAAAACTTTCCATTAGTGCCAAATGTTTCTTGAATGGAATAAGTCTGTTCTTAGTAGCATATTAACTAACGTTCTATGACCCATGCATTATTATAGTTGGTTTCCTTTTGCTATTAGAACGTCTGACAACGTCACGCCTTCTACTGCGGTAACTGAAGGTACACAATTTTAGAAAGGAAAAACGAATTAAAATACATTTATATGAACCACATATATTCTTAAAGAATTAAGACAACATCTTAGGTAAAAAAAATTCATTTGCACAACTAATTTTGAATTTCGACCCGACCACAGTCGCATCACGGTTTTGCTTCATATAGTTATATTATTTAGTATCAACTATTAATGACAGAGAAGCGCGGAGTGATTTTTTCATGCCAGAGGGTCCTGATTTTCTCAATCTGTTTTCAACAATCTCAAATTATTTAACTTTTTAGTACCGGTGTACCTCAAGGATCCATACTTAGCCCGCTGTTCTTTAGAATTTATATGAGTAACCTTGTCAGTAACTTAAATTATTGCACAATTTATTTATACATAGTGTACATAGAATTCTATATTCCCTATATTATGTGAAAAGATCCAGCTTTCAAATACATGAGGATATTAACAAATTCATTGCAGATTAAGGTCACTCAAGGTTTGATGATTAATTAACTAAATTGGAAGTAATAATCTTTCAACCCAAGAAGCAAACAATGTTGTTTCTACGTATATATTGTGGCATTACGGTAGATGTTTAAATAAAACTGACCACTTTACTTTTTAATTCTTAGGTGACACCAAAACTGACGAAATTCGCTAGGGTCTCCTTGAACTTGGGCCTTCCCGTGATACGTCCTTTGTGGATGTTAGACTCTGAGGATCCTGCCTGCCATCTTGTCGTCGATGAATTTTCCATTGGCGATGAAATGATTGTAGCTCCAATTCTGTATTCCGGTTCAAGGCAACGGGAGGTAAGACACATTACAATAAGTCAAACAAGTCTTCTCTTGCACATCTTCTGAAATGGTGAGGAAACAGAGTAGCAGTCATTATGTGACGTGTGTCGTGTTTTGAATCTTGTTAGTAGTGTGAACATTTTTGCTAGCATTATACAGGGTTATTCAGGGAAAGCGGGTGTTAGACGTTTCTTGGGATCTGTTCAGTTTAGAAATTTGAAAATTTTGCTAAGGGATTTTTTGGATATGGTGGATCTAACGAAAATATTTTCGTGCATCTGTTGCTTCCGCTTACACAGAATGTAGCACCTAACTTTGTTATTTTAAATGGAACACTCTATACTTTATTTCACATTTGGGTTCCTTATAACATTTTAGCTTGGATTTATGTACCATAATATTAAACTTACTAGTTTTCGAGATAATTAATATTTTTGGGGGTTTTTGACAGTTCTTACTGTGGCGGTAAGGTTTTGTTCGGTGTTAAAATATTGTGCAAGTTGTTCAAGTGTAGGCCACCTGGTTTTACCTGGCTAGCACAGTAAAGATACGGAGAGCAGAAGGGCAGTGAGTTCAAGGCTTGGGCGCCATGATTACTGAGTATAATCAAGGAAAAATAAAGATAAAGATAAACAAAAGACAAATATTACAGATATACAATAGTACTATATTACAAAATGATACATTACAACAAAAGAATGAGCTATCACAGCATCAGCGATACTGTATAGCAAAATATCAAACAGAAATATGTACAAGATAAACTATATTACAAGGTACAGGTTGCTCAACAGCAAAATAAATTTGAGGTGTTTACGAGACAAAAAAAAATATGTTACAAAAGATGCGTCTCGTAACGTTATCTCAATACTAAAAAATCATATACTACAACAAAATGTGAGCATTTACGAGATTTAAACAGAAATATATTACAAAGGTATCTCGCAAACAATCCGACAAACAAAATATTTACAACACTAGATATACTAAAATGGAACACAAAATTCACACCATTAGATATACTAAAATGGCGACACAAAATATATCACAATGATAAGATAATAAAGAAATAAAAAATATGCAATTTCACTCGAACTTGATATTTATTTGAGCCTACCAGTATATAGCCTCCCCGCTGCGTAATGCAAAATAGGTACTCAAAAACAGGACACCCCCAAGTTATATAACCAAAAAAATTAATACTAGAACTTATCTCTAGCAGATAAAATACGGGACACCCAGTTATATAACCACAAAAAGATAATACTAGGATCCCTAGCAAATAAATACACATTTCACCGCGGCCCGAACACCCGAATTCCTTTAGTTAAATAATCCACATAAGTGATGCGACTTGACGAGTCAAATCTAAAACAAAAGTACTTTGACAAAGCAATACTGGTAAAACTCAAATAATATCATGTTATCTAATAACCACGATTACGTTAAACGTTGACAACAAGGAATTGATACTACGACGAAATATTTGTAACAGCGAATATAAGAATAAGTAACTACGAATTAATGTATAGCGATGGATATGTGAAAATAATCCCTTTTACATGTAATAATCAAAGGTACTTATCTTTTGTTATAATATCCTGATGAGAGAAATTCCTAAGTACGCCCCTGTTCTCCGATGATAATAGATTAAAACCGTTATGTAGTTAAATAGTTGAGGATCTCCATTTTGCTCCTCTAGTGAGATGTCACATGTGCCATTCCACTTTGAAGGTTATGAAATCGTAGAGACCCTGCTATGCTCGAATAAAATAAATAATTTCTTCGCCCAGGTTTTCGTTTACTTGATAGAAAATCTTAAATACGTGTTGCGGCGAAACATGTCATGATGAGGACAAACGTAGTATTCTTACTTATCGAAAAAGTTATTCTTAAGAAAACGTAAAAGTGTAGCGTTGAGATACTTTGACGTTTAAAAGAAATTTGATATCTTATTGAAAAACCTAAAACAATATTTTTAAACGTTAGATGGTATTTAACGATATATGTGTAATTAATTAACTATTACCTTATACGTCTATAAGGTTTCTCCATTTTAATATCCCCTTTAGGGTCTAACAAAATTTCAATTACTTCCATCTCAAAGGACGGCTCGAGTGAAAGAGAAGCAGAGAAGGAATTTAGTCTAGCGCGGTATATTGTTCAATATGTCCCAGACCGGCAGTCACGTGGCTCCGCCCAAAAAGTAGTTCTCTTCTATTAAGGAAATATTAAATTAAATAAAGGATCTATATTGGTGTTGATAGTTCTCCGTTTCATATGACTAACCGACTTTATTATAATTACTCGACTCAACTTAATTTTTCAGATAGTTTGATTTATTTATTTTATTTAATCTGAATATTATCGAGCTTGCGCCGTTTAATATACTGATGCGTAAGCATGAACTACTGACAATTTCAAATCTGCTCGGAATAGTTCGTTATAGTACCAGAGCATAGGAGAATAAAATGTTTGATTATTAAAAATTTTCAAATAAATGTTAGAAAATGTAACGACGGATGATTTTGCGCATTCCGCACGTTACACTACCCTTCCGAAAGAACATCGATATCTTCTATCATGTGGCGGATTTGCAGACTTTCTCATATACATGACGAAGTAGCATCGTTCGAATATAGGTGGTTTGGCTACCGAGGATCTTTGAGATGGCCAGCAAGATTTGATCACCTTAGACTTTTACCTTTAGGGTAATATCAAAAACATTGTATATGCCACCCCGGTTACTGCCAAAGAAGTTCTGAAGAACAGAGTACGGGCGCATTTGAGCAAATAAATTCACTGCGCCACTGTAAGTGCCGTAAATTCCAGGATATTGGCTTGTCAGCAGCAAAGTGCAGGGCATTTTGAACAGTTTTTGCAATAAATATTTATATTCAATGTGTTCATTAATTATGTAAATTTTATTCCAAAGTACTTGTTTTAAATCTAATATAAAATGATTTATTGTTTTTGATATTATCTTGGTAATAAACAAATAATTATCAATTATCTACATAATTATCCTAGTTTGTGATAAAAAAGCAACAAATTAGGTGACTTGTATTGGCTACTAACAAACAGTGCTGACTCTGCAAGTACTTTTAACAAAATAATATAAACGCAAAGAGAGATAAGTATAGGGAATGCTAATAACAATTGATGCATAATTTATAAATTATATGAAAATATACAATTCCGTTTGAAAAAATTGACTGTTGGACCTTTCAACTAAAACAATGCTCGACTGTGAAAATAAAATACCCTGTATGATATTGTGAAAATATAAGACAATTTTTAATTAGATCATAGGGTACTTGTATGAGTTTGAAAAGAAAGTCTCTAAATCGGTCACATGATAGAAGATATCGATGTTTTTTGGAAGGGTAGGAACCGTAAAGTATCTCAAAAAATATTAATTATCTCGAAAACTGGTAGGTTTAAGAGCATATTATGGTACATGAACCCAAGCTAAAATTTTGAGAGAAATCCAAATATGGAATAAAATATAGGGTGTTCCATTTAAAATAACAAAGTTAGGTGCTACATCCGGTCTAAGCGAAAGTAACAAATGCATGAATTTCGTTAGATCCGTAATTTCCAGAAACCCCATTAAACTGGGCAGATCCCAAGAATCGACTAATACCTGCTTTCCGTGAACAACCCTGTATATTATATTCTATTGGTGAACTGTACTTTTATGACTGACTGTTTTTATAGAATTTTCATTTATAATTAGCTTTTTACTCTTCATTTCCAAATAGATTATAAGACACTGCAAATCAGTAAACAAAATTACCAAAACGCTTCAATATCACACTATGAATAACATACCCGACACGCATTTCGTCAACTATATTGGCATCATCAGGTGATGATCTTTACATATTGTCCAGTGTTTTGTATAAGCTGATTAAATCAAATGAACAAAGAGAGTAATGCCGAAAAGAAGGATGCATTTTTTGGTCCATCCTATAAATACTAGCTAACATTTCATTAACAGAGTAAACGTACTACTTGTGAATTTCAGGTTTACCTACCAGCCGGCGTATGGAAGGACGGTATAGACGGCAGCCTGAGGAAAGGCAGCCGTTGGATTCACGACTACAAGGTAGAAGAGAACGAGGTGGCGTACTTTGAACGGATGCCTGACGACACTAGATTCTAAGCTCGAAATGTTTTGTAGATATGAACGTTTCTAGAACGTAATTAGGAACAAAGAACAAGGAAATCGATGCGTCAGAATTGTATTTTTCTCACATTGTCACGAAAAGCAGCTGTGATGGCAGTAATAGAAAGCGGGACAATTTGTGTTAATCGCCAGAATTACCACCCCACCACCCCAATAGTACATTTTATTATCATATTGATCATAAAATAATGTACATAAATGCGCGAGTGCGAACCAAAATTGTTTAATTCATTTTTGATGAGTCTCTAAATGAATTCAGAAATATTCGGGCATTGCGAAATACGTAGCTATAAGTTCATTATGAGTTATTTTTATAGCAACATTAAATTTATAGGGTATATTTAAAACTTTTATAAGTAGTGGAATAATTCCAGTTCTGGACCTCCCTCCACCATTTGGAATTGAGAATATCACCCACAATAACTAGCTGTGGTTCCTGACTGAGATGGATGTTCTTTTCAAGATAAGGTGTTAGATGGTGAGATTGGTATTTTCTCGCTACTAATATCCAAGATCACTTTGTCCATCAATCGTAAGGTTTAAGCTATTCTTTACCTGGGACAACCTGTTCACGCCGTCTAGTCGACGTCATGCATTATTCTAATTGGCCTATTTTTGCTGTATAACACGTCTGACGGCATCATGCCATCTGTCGCGGTTATCTGTTAGGCTCACAGCCTGGACAATCAAACTATTAGTGCGATACGCTGCCCAAAGACTTCATAACAACCGTCTCCAAATCCACATCTTCAAATCGTCAATGCGTCGTATGTCTGCTTCCCCACCGATCCATGTCTCAGAGGGATGAAGAAAGATGGAAGAAATACAACTGACATTAGCCATTTTAGCTGATAAGTGATGTAATGTTTCAAATTAACGGTGTCGAACTGTCGTATCATCTCTAAACTATTCTTCTTGATCTGCATCGACAATTTTTCCCTCGGAAGAATTAAGAAACCAAGTGACACCATAATCAAAAGTTACTGTATAGTAGATTCATAAAGAATGAAAAGTAGAGCAAAAAATGAGCGGCATTTTTGTCAAAGGAAATTGTCGCTTTATTTAACTGAAGCTATACCGTTGTTGACACACAGAAGTACATTAAACATTTACTAACATTCACTAAATTTATCAAACAATTTTCTTGGCCGACCAGGTGTTTTGGAAGTTGATGGCTGATTAGGCATGTCTTCTATCAACTTTTCCAGTGCACTAAATTTAATTTCCCCATCCAACCAGTTAGTTTTTAAAAATTTCACCTTAATCTTTTTCGCCATCTTTCAGAAAATTCAGAAATTTTATATCGAAATTTTTAAAATCTTGTCCATTATTGCCTGTTCTAAAGTTCCTCTACATGTTGTACATTAAGGACATGCAAGTACATCCTATTATTTTTTCATATTTGTCAGATTCCATTGACTATACCTCAAAGAGACTTTTCCGTGGTATAGCATAAGTAACTAAAAAATTAAATCATGATTAAAGTAGCAGATGGTAGCAGCTTTTTTCCTCATAAAATGATAAAGTAATAATGGGTAATTATAGTTCTTAAAACGATAAAACTTAAATCAAAATGAATAAAATTATACAGTTGCAAGACTTTGTAGATATTCAGAAAATTACAATTTCCCACTGTTACATCTTTCTACTTAGAGTAATTAATTTTAAATACAAGTTAGTTTACAGCATACCTTAATATTATTTCAAGAACAACCTAAAATTATAAAGTAAACCATTTTGCATCAAAAACAGAAAAAAGATAATTGAAATAATTGCGTCCTCCCAGAAATATAAAATTGTCCGCTGCACCCCTTTAAAAACCACCCTTTAAGAGCTTTACTTTACATTTTTCTCGTAGATTCATCTTATTCAAATGTTACGTAATATTAAAATAATATTTAATTTTCACCCCCCTTAAAAAAACATCCGTTTGATCCTTAGAATATTTTTGGTGTATTCATGGGTATAATATTATCGTATCTACAAAGTTCGAGAATTTTAAAACTAAATAATTTTTTAAAACCCCACAAAATCCACCTTTACAGCCAGTTTTTCAATGTTGAGTTAAAGTTCGAGTTAGATAACTCTTACTCGCACCTTAACTCGAGGCTAAATTCGAGTTAACGTTACAATTGTTTTTCATTACTATTTCTCATTCGAGTTAGTTAACTCGAATTGTGTGAAATATTTTGTTATGTTGACATGAGAAGTATGAATTTTAACCATATTTTCGGAATTTTACACAAGTATTCTAATGTCTTCTATAGTTCTGTGATGGTAAAAATGTTACATTAACCTAACTTTCTGTGATATTATTTGTAAAATGTAATATTTATATATTTGTTTATACAATTTATTTTAACGAGGTCACTTTAATGATGGTCTGTTGATCGGCAATAATGGCCATCCTGTGAAACTCTGCCTCATGACGCCTCTTGTGTGGATCAGAAATAATGTTGAGAATTTATTTAATTAATCCCACATCAGAACAAGAAACACATTGGAGAGGAGCATTAGCACTAAGGCTGCGCCTTAAAATGGATACCATACAGACAGTTGCGGCTACAACAATTCTCCACAACATAGCATGCGATGAGAGGAAACCAGTTCCCTCATGTAAAATAAACATTGCATGTTAATATTTATACACCACAAGATAACAAATACATATTCGTAGAATACGAAATAATATATTGCACTTTTAATATAATATCTACAGTTCTTGGAGGCAAATGAAATCGCGCAAAAAAAATCGTGTCGATCCCATTCTTCAATGTGGTTTGGCCTATATCTGATTACCTTGGGTCTTCTAGCTTTTTCATCACTGCTGTAAGCATTTACATTAAAATCATAATCCATGATGTGTTTGAAAAATATCATAATTTATTTACACCATAAAATAATTTTAGGTTAGTTTTAAGCCGAAATTTGTAATTAACTCATACCTCGTCTAGAGTTATCTTAACCTCGATTTAACTCGAAGTTTCAAGTTAACTCGGATTTGAAATACGCAACAGTGCGCTTAATCCAGAGTTAACTCCAGTACAAGAGTTAACTCGACATTGAAAAACTGGCTGTTAGAGTCTAAATTGTTTTCAATATTTTTCCGCCTTTCTAACGAATATTTTCTATTCATTTGCAAATTTGTAGAATTTTGTCCGCCTAGAACTTGAAAATTAACCACTGTGCGCTCGCCCTTGAATCTACTTTTCACTGTTTTTGAACCGACTATAAATCCGTAAAATGAAATGAATAAATGCGTCTGATCGACGCACGCGCAAGGAATCCTCACGACGTGTGAATTTGGAGGGGATGCAATTCGAAATAAGTTTTACAAAGGCTTACGTCATTTTGTTTCACTCTTAATATTCAGTTCATCAATATAACTCCTCTTACGGATTTAGTGTATATAGTATACATTAGAGCTAACGTTAATGCAAACCGGCCTAAAATATTATGTAATACGCGAATAGACGTGGTTTAAGTGCCTTTTCTCGTCAATTTTGTTTGTATAAAAAGATACTATGGTCCAATTAATGCAATAATCTACATTGATGTTTGATAAGTTTCTTATTTAGAACAATCGCTGTAATATATCATTTAAATGATCATCCTGTAAATAGAATGACAGTATATTATTCTTACATTACAGCTAAAAATTCACAGATTTCGCAATCCCTGCAATCATCGGGACATTGGAAATAATAACACCATACATAAAACATAAACTTTTTCAACTTTTAGCACAATAGCACGATCCACTACACCGCTGTATTTCCACCTTAAATGAAAACTGGTAACTTGACCCCCTATGATATACGCAACCCATATTACATTTGCGTATATCAGCCGTTTCATACGATAATCTCAGTCGACCGTGACACCGCTGTCTTTTGACTTTGAACAAAAACTGGTAACTCTCCCCATATACGAAAACATTTCCAATGTTAAAAAGTGCATTTTTGTATGTACCATGATGTAACGAGACGAGGTGTGTTCACGACCATATTTGAAAGGAGTGAGTAGTAAGGCTTATTTTTGGCCCCAGGCAAGATTTGAAAAAAAACTTTTTTCTAAAATGTTTTAGGTGTATTGATAAAATTTAGGATTTGAATTTGCTGGTTCTGTTATTGTCCCTTTTTTGTCTGAAGATTGTTTTAACATGTTATACAAGATTTGTATTGATTTGATTTTTTTCGTGTTATGTGCCCTTCTCATAACACCATCGTAATATTCGTAGTTTTAATATATGTCAATATTTAAATAATAAAGTGAAATGTATATAAAAATTAGGCTGGTGTTATGAACGTTTCTCATCAAAGACATTCAAATTGATTAAGAAAATATCGAAATACATGTCGGAGACGATCCCCTTATTGACGCCTACAAGCACATAATTCACTGAAGTCGTCAACAAGTACCGATTGCATTAAGGAATGTGAAGAGTAAACATCTCCATATGTAATCGTGTGAACCAGATGACGCCTGGAGTATCCTGGGAGCGAAGCCCTCTCCCCGGCAAGCGGAACAACACCCCGGAGAGTCCCGTAGATGAGTATTCTAAGATAAACTTTGTATAACGTGGTTGAAATCGTGGGACTAGTGGTGGTGGACTATTAGCTCCAGTGTTTGTGATATTGTTTGCATTTTTAACAATAAGACATTATTATTTGACATTTACCTGTTTAGATAAATCATAACTCATGTTACTTTGTTATTTATGTGATTATTATTTACATGATTATATTGTGTTTACCAATATGTGGCCTAAATCTAAAATAGATGCTCTGGCATCTTCGACATACATTATTTTCTAAATAACCTATTTCAGATCTTGTATAACATATTAAACAGTCTTCAGACAAAAAACAATCATAGAACCAGTAAATGTAGATCCTACATTTTATCAAAACCGTCGCAACATTTTGGAAGAAAAAAATTCAATCCTGCTGGGGCCAAAAATTAGCATTATCTAACAACCTCCTCTGTAGTTTCTGCTGGCATCGCTATGTTTTGGACTTTGGTACACCAAAAGTTGCTAAATGTATTTTTATTCATTCCTGTTCCAGCTTTTACATTTTAATACCGCACAACCTGTTACTTTCGTCTTATCGTATTACACTTCATAGACGTAGACAAACCGCGGATATATTCAATAGGCAAGATCTTGGGAATGCCAAAAATGAGACTGCCAGTTGAACACATCTGTTTCCTTTCATCATGGTAGGTATGTACTATAAGAAAATATATGGCAAGGAAATTTATACGAACACATTCTTCCATTTAAAATCTTTTTCATCGAGTTTATTTATACTTTCATATCCATATTATCTCATATTGTGATATTTGTATTTAGTTTAATAAACTTATCATAGACTGAATTTGATGTTTTATTTTTAACAAGCATTTATTAACTTTGTATGTAGGAAAATCTTGTAACTCAATTTTCGTTCACTTCCAAATCTCGTATTGCCATGAAATTTTGCTTGTGTATATAGAATTTTCTTTATAGAAAAATACAAGATGGCGGACAGCTGGTCATTTAATAACCGATTCTACTAAAAATTGGCACCTGGGGGTTTTTGAAGTCGCAGATTATAAATGTGTGATCGAAACTCAAAGATTCAAAATCTCAGCGTTAATACAGCAAATAAGTTGTATTATCATCTGATTCGACAAGAAATCGGCATCTGAGTGTTATCGAAGTTGTAGACGTAATAACGTATAAAACCCATTTAGGCTGTAAGACTTATTTCTGAGTGAAATACGTGACGTCCACAGGTATCTCCCATATTTCCCGGTTGCCCGGGGTCCTATCGGTGATACCCATGAAGTCACTTTGACTCGCTTGGCATACGGGAGGGTTTAAATTAATTACTCAATGAACACTATCAAATAAAATATAGTGGTACAAAACAAAGTACAAGTTTATTAAAGAAAACACAAATGTAAAAAAGGTCGTACTTACATTTTTTACTACTTCTGGGGACGAAACTCTCTGGGGGAGGAGTTGGGACCACGCAGTACCCGGCAGAACTGTATCTTGCAAAACTCAAAACCTAACTGACTTTTTTATTATTCCACGGCACCGTTCCCCTTTTGCCTGAGTCCGCATTTCCGCCTGGTTACAAGGAGAACTCGTCGAACCTTATTTTTCGTTGACTATGACTCTTGCAATTTCAAAGTGAAACATGCTTTACGTCTCTACATAAAAATACGTTCAACAATTTAATGAATCAAATCATATCCGTTACTAAAAATTGATATACCAGGTGTTTAAAATAAATCTCAAGCACTGCGTGACACATCTCCCCACCCAGCAATGCTGGTCCACAGCTTTAAATATTTGGCTATACAGTTATCATAAGACATCAAATTATCTATTCAACCTTACTACTCTATAAACTATTATTAAAGACAGCGAGTCAAGAAAATTAAAAATTCAATAATAATTTTAAAAAAATTCATATTAGTATTTAAAAAAAATTAAAGGATCCTTGCAGTAATAAATTAAACGAGTTTTAAATAAAAATACACCACGAAAAAAATATGTATTTTGCTGGAATGTAATAAAATTTTGAAGATGGTGTTTTAAACACCCGGTAGTCCAGGGCCGTCGAGAAAATCGGGGCCCGGGGGGTTGCACATACGACTTCCACCAAACTTTAATATAAATTTCGAAGAGCGGGGAGTGGCATTCGTAGTAATTAACTGTATATCTCTGCAAAAATTTCTAAAAGCGAGGGGGAGTATTCCTTAGAGTTGAATATTTTTCTCCATCGGAATTTTGAAGAGCGGGGGAGTGACATTCCTCAAAATTAAATATTTATCTCAATCAACATTTTGAAATGCGGGGAGTAATATTCCTCAAAATTAAATATCTATCTCAATCGAAATATTGAAGAGCAAGGGGTGATATTCCTTAGGTTTCAATATTTATCTCGGTCAAAATTTTAAAGAGCGGGAGATGATTTTCCTTATGATTAAATATTTACCACAACATAGACATTTTAAAAAGCGGAAGCGGGGATATTCCTTTATCTGACAATTTCTTACTTGTCACATTATATACAGTACGGAATACGGAACTCGTTGTTATTATTATTTAATCATTTAAAAGCATACCTCTCTCATTTTACCTGATGCAAATGCTAATCTTCAACTTCGGGTGAAACCCGGGCCCCCTCAAAACCACCGGGCCTTCTCAAAAACCGCCGCACTCGGGGGGAGGACACCCCCGACCCGACCCCTCTCGACGGGCCTGCCAGATACATCAGTTTTTAGTAACGGATATGATTTGTTTCATTAAATTGTTGAACGTATTTTTATGTCGAGACAAAGCATGTCTCACTTTGAAATTGCGAGTCATAGTCAGCGAAAAATGAGGTTTGACGAGTTCACCCTATAACCAGGCGGAAATGCTGACTCGGGAAAAAAGGGGAACGGTGCCATGGAATAACAAGAAGTCTGTTGGGTTTTGAGTTTTGCAAGATAATAATAATAATTATTATTACAATTTTCTCTTTTTAGTGCCCTTATTAACAGTTTCAGTTGATTTTTAAAAACGTGTTTTTTAGTATTTTAAAATTATTTATTTATTAATTTATGTTCGTAGCTACTTTGGTGTAGATACTTCACCTTTTTCGCACCGCCTCCTACCTTCCCACCAACTTGTCCCCCATTTTACTCTACCCTCCCACCAGTATTTCCCACCCCTATACCATCTTCCCTCAATTCTGTACGATCTTCCCTCACCCAGGGTTCAGACTCGTATGGAAAACCTGGAGAACCTGGAAAACTCAGGGAATTTAAAAATCTTAAATAAAACCTGGAAATATCAGGAAATTTTGTAAATTGTATAAAATATCAGGGAATTCTGCGTCTCGATATGGAAAACCATAGAGTCTTTAAGAATTTTCACTGATTCAATTTAGTTCAAGGAATTATTTTATGTCAAATAAAAAATTATTTCACTAATAAATATATGGAAATTAATATTTTTGGTTATAGAAAACCTGGAAAATTCAGGGAATTTTTTCCGCTTCGCAAAGTCTGAACCCTGTCACCCCACCTATGGAATGGTCTACTAACACTCTCTGAGTGGAAGACACTTCTACACGTATTTCCTTTTTCTTAATCGCCTAATTTATGTAAATTATTCCCTGTGACGTTGTCATCTGCCGCAGTTAAGACTCGAACTCAGGATAGATAACAGCGGCTAGCTGTGTTGTCCTACTCTACCGGGGTCTTGCCCACTACTAGCGGCTCGATAACACATTAAAACCGTTACTACATCCCTACCCTAGTCAGGGTTCGAACACGGCACTTCGTTCTATAACAAAAATTGGGTCATGGTATGGCAACGAGCGTTTTGTCAACTAGGATTACATCATCGGAAGATCATTGATATTAAAAGTATAGCAATGATATCTTAACATTTTTAAGCATAATTTTATACCTCCCCCTTCAACCCCCTCGGAGTGACAACTAGCACGAGGATGCGTGTGATAGCTCATTTGAAATACATCCAACAATGCAAGAATTTTTGAAATTCTCTAATTTCTTTATTGAAAAATATTACATTTTTAATGTTACTAAGTAAACAAAAGAACATGAAACAGTTTAAATCAAATGTTCAAAGTGGGCGCCCGTTGCTTCTTAACAGTAATGGAGGCGTTGATGAAATTCTTCTAAAACATTTTGTATCGTCTTCGAGATGATTTGATTATTTTCTTGCCTTATTCTGCATTTTAAATCATCGACGTTATTTGGTCTGTCGAAGTAGACTCTTGATTTTAAGTAACCACATAAAAATAGTCAAGCGTGGTCAAAGCTGGAAAACGGGCAGGTCACTCAATTTCAGCGCGTCTACCGATCCACCTATTGGGAAAAACTTGATTGAAATGGGCTCTTATTAGTTTCAATGCAAAATGTGGTGTAGCTCCGTCGTCCTGCTGATACCAAATGTTTTGTTTCAATTTCATTAGGGTTGTCATCATCTAGGAAAAGTCTACTTAACTCTGAAACTAAGAAATTTTGCAAGAAATCCAAGTAACGCGCGCCGGTTAATATGCTATCAAAGAAATATGATCCGATAGTTTGAGAATTTATAATTCCAGCCCAAATGTTCACGTTCTCAGGATATTGAGTATTGGCCTTCATTATTCAATGTGGGTTTTCTCTACTCCAGTATCTATAGTTCTGTTTGTTGACTTTTCCATTTAAGACGAATGTTGCCTCATCAGAAAAAAAATATTTTTTATATAAGTATAACGAATCATCTTGGCATCTATTTGCTGTGATTTCGCAGAATTCCAATCGTCGATCAGGGTCATCGTTGTTAAGTTCTAGAACCAAATGAATTTTATATGGGCGGGATTTTTCATTTTTTAGAAGACACAATATGGACGTTTGACCAACATCATTATCGGCGGCAACGTGTCTTGTAGGTTTATGTAGATTATCTTGAATATCTCTAACAATATATCCAATTTCTTTTCATCGTCTAAAATGCGTTTAATATCTGTGGCATTTCCAAATTCATGAAATCTGTTTTCTACTCAACTAATCATAGACTGATAAATGCGACAGTCAGGATAAAAACCTACACATACCTTTTTGGTAGAGCATCAAATTCTCTAAATTAATGGTTACTGCAAAAACGATGGCATATATGATAATTAAGTTTGTGCAGGTCGTAAAGTCGCATAATGGGATTTTGAGTTTATTTCTCGTAATTGTTTGATAACAACCTTAAGACGTTTGTCAGTCGTTTAAAATGCAATAGAGCACTAGCAGTGACGTCACAGTTATGCCAGCTGTCACGTGATTGGTGGAAAAATATGACATATGAGTAGGTGTCAATTTTCGCTTGATAAAAATTAAAGTGGAGGATTTCTGAATATCAGCTATGTGTAGTGATGTTTGTTAATGTTTTTTTAAAAGCCTAGTGTGAGAAAGAATTTTATATATACTTTATTAGTGTTGTTTTTCCAAGTGTAAAATTTGATGTCAAATACGTTGACATCTTTGTGAACCCATAATATGGTGAAAATAAAGACTATATTGGATTTTTGAACTTTTTTGTACATATATAATATCACGACCGACATATTTCAGTAAATGTTTAATTAACACAGGCTCAGTTACGCAGCTAAGCATAGGTTAAAAGTTGTCACAACATTCGTTGATTCATGCCAATATATCAATCATATATTAATGATTTTATAAATCTTTTGTGAAATTAAAGTTTTTAGACAATTCAAACCATTTCCCATCAACTTTTTATTGATTATATCTTACTTTCATTTGGCTCAACAGTTTCTAATAAGTTTACTAGTTTAACACATTAATAACAATAATCAGAGGTTTGTATTGTGAAATGCAGGAATAATAGTAAATCTAATATAAAGATAAGACTGAGGCCGTTTCAGTTTCCATTTAATTAAAATTATAAACAAATAGGTATGCAACGTAATATGCTCGAAATACTTTATATGTATAAGCATACTTACCTAGTTTGGTATTTGTTTTCATTCTTACAATTATAATCACAGATGTTTAAAATATTGATAATGCTTACAAATAAAATACCAATGAAGGTAAGTGACCTAGAACGCGACAGAACATAAAAAATAACACTTTTAGCGGGAGTAAAATAAAGTTCTTCAAAATGATGCTTATAAACATAACAACCATAATAGGATGTTTAAGATCGTACACATTATAGATAATAATAAAGGTAAGTATGAATAATAACAGTCTTATAGTTTAGATAGCATTTTTATTTCCAAGAACGGTCACAATGGTTCATTAATTCAACACTAAGTTGGAAACAGTATGAATCTTCCACTTTTAAATCCTATAGGTTAACTCCATTAATATATTTCAATTTAGAAATGTTACGAGGGGACTCCTAAAATGTAGAATATAAATAAAATTATAATAAATTCACTAAAATTCACTTACAATATCGAAAATTAATAACTCTTGAGATGTAGACAAGATAACACGTTGGAAGAAAAACACAAATAAAACACTAAATTAAAGTCAGATTAACAAATTACGAAATGTATAATACACGAAAAACACCAAAAATTGATTTTACACAAGAAAAACGTTTAAAAAAGCACTAAAACATCTTTAAAAACTCGAATTAATCAGCATGGACACAAACGCAAAACTAGGTTATTGTCCACCAATCGACCGTGGCGGCCATGTTGTGACGTCAGCTGATACTGCTCTATTAAGAGTCTGAAAAAATTCTAACGCTATCTGTGGATTAGATACCTGCTTCTGCGTTCTTGTTTTATCACCACATTCTAATAATATCAAAATTTCAATTCTTTGGGTAACCAGCTCCTTGTTAACATAATGATCAACTTCACAATCAGTGATAAATAACTAGAATCATTAATTTCTACAGATGTAGAAAATAAAGAAATTATAATTTTTCCTGATATATAAAAAGAAACCCTCTTTACTTTATTTCCACTTGTTGGGCATTTTGCCACCTGCGTATCGAATAAAACGATACATTTAAATTGAATGTTATGACACGACACAAAATGAATTAGAAAAAAGTCAGATTTGACAGATATTTGGTACATAGGCATAAATAGTTTAGGACACATTTCAAATACATTTTCAAATTTAATTTTCTTGATGAATACACAAAATTCAAAAAACCTTATATTGCTGGATAGAGAATTAAAAACTATTTTAAATGAGCTATCACACGCATCTTCGTTCTATTTAAAAATTTTAAAGCTGCCACTCTAAGGAGGTTGAAGGAGGAGGTATAAAATTATGTTCGGAATATATCATTTTAGAATTAAAAATTGGTGTTTTAGAATTTTACTCATAAATTGTAAATTACGTAGATAATGAATTTATCCTTTACTTATGGACGTTACTGTATATAATATTCATATCTATTCATTTATAGTTTAGGTTTACAGTTTTTCAAAATGTGCTTTTTAAATCTGCAAGATATTGTTTTCTAGTTAACCCTAGAATCCCTGTTGTGATTAGGGTTCCAAACCCCTTTTTGAATTTTCTAGGACGCCTATGATAAAGACCTATCTATATTTCAACAAATATATGCAGCGCATATCACATCCATATGTGAATTGAAATTAGCACACACATAACGTAAGAATGGTTACACATGGTTGCTGAAATTTGAGCACTAGTAGCAGGAGAACAGAACAAGTAGAGTTGAAAAGCGAAGATTCGCAGAACTTGGCAAACATACATTATACAACACCGCAAAATAAGACAGTATATTTAGACGAGTAAAATTGGGAAGCAAAGACGCTTAGTTTCCGAGAAAAAAAAAACTGGCGTAGAACCAAACCAGACTTGGTGCGATTCTTTAATTAGGTGATCGTGTACATGAAACCACTTTTCACGACATTTTCTGGTGGTCTGGAACTTTTTTATTTCGAAAAAACTGTAAAAAAATGAATTTTCCATGAAACATGTTTTTTAACGTCCCCATCATTATATCTTTAAAAATAATTGTGCTATGGAACTGATTTTTTTTTTAGATTGAAGTAGACACAATAGCGCTTCTAACTATGTACAATGTGATTGTAAAATATATTTTTTTTAATTGTTAAAATAATAGCAAACTTAAAGTTGTTATTTTCGTGAATGTATTTTTCAGCAATCGAGAAAAATTTTTATTTATGAAAATATGTATATACATGCTGTGAACAAATTGAAGCCAATATATGAAAAAAGTTTTTAGAATCATAATTTTTGATGTGCAGGTTATAGTATGTAGTCAGCGATTTTTTTAAAACGGGCTAAATCATATTCTTGCACGCCCGGCTCTTATTATACTGCTTACCGTCTGCGAACTACGGTTGTTGGATTCATGGAGCTGTTAATAAAAACCCGATTAGTACGGGTTTTTATTAACAGCTCCAAAATAGGTACGAACCTACCTTTTGTTGTTTTAAGGTAAAAAATATTTAAAAGCAGGTAAATATAAATCATTGTTATAAAGTAAGTACCCACCTAATAAGTAGGTTATTACACATTTTTGATTGAATTAAACCAAGACGCAGGAATAAAACAACTTTATTTTTTTGCAACTATTTTTCTATTGAAAAATGAGTATTTAGTTACGTAGGCCCTGCGTTAAAAGCATTCTAGTTCGTCTGTACATTCATCGAAACCTTTAAATAACCGTATTTCAAGTACGGCATTTACACTCGTTACAACATTTTAGGCCTTCTTTAACACAATCATATTTTCGATTTTCACAATTTTTATCTGAACAGTAAATACTTAACGAAAATGCAAACATCGTCACTTAAATTCCGTCCTGAACCATGTGCATTTATAAGTGTACTTGGCATATTGCTTCTGTACGATATTCTAAGTTGATGCATAAACCTGCAATAGTTAACTAAATGTATTAGATAGGAAATCTATGATTTAAATATATATGTTTACCTTAAGAATGGGTGGTAAAAGGTGCCTTCAGTTGAAGGAAGCTCCGTTTGTTGTTGTTGCTAATTTGATCCTTAGGTCGTTTAATATCTGAATTTGTTTACTTTTGTTTTTGTGCAGTACTAGAATCAATTTTGTAAAGATTTTTAAAGCTTCGTCTTTAGACAGCAATGGCAATTTCGATAATTTTTTAAAAGCAACAATATTCTTTAAGAACATCAAACGCAGATTTTTTAAATATTTAAAAAAAAACATTAGTGGTGTCGCAACCAGTAAAACAATGAAGACAAGAACAAACTGTAGTTCATAAACTTTGGACTACCTTCTATATTTACAAAAATTGTCTGCTAGTGAAAAAAGGAGAGTAAGTAAAATTAATACATCTATATCAACTAATTTCACCAATGTTTGTTTGCTAAATTTAGTTTCGTACATTGCATGCAAAATCATCCTGGTATATCTTACTGTTTGCTAAATAGATTTTTGGTCATTTCTGAATGACGTTTATGTAGTGAAACTACTTTTTCTGTTAATTTAAATCCTCCATCTATTATTAATATTTCGTATTCGATTAAGTACTGTGCAGCATCTGTTGCAAATCGGCGCGACGCGGCGGCACTGTATGATTGCAAAAAACGTTCATGTTTTCAAAACTTGTCTACCTATACGACAGTCTATATGATATTTTAATTAAATTTCGTCCTTTAAAATATCTTTTCTGACACAATATTTCCGCGATGTCGTCTTTTTTCAGCACTAGATATTAGTGACAACAAACCTTGTATCCTAGGTCTTGGTACCACATATTTGTCATCATCCCGCGCAATTTTCTTACAAATAATGCACTCCATTATTTTAGAAAACTAAATTGCGAATATTCTACAGCATCGCATTTATTTAAAACTATTTATACGTATACTCTAAATCCCGCAAACTACAAATATACGATTCAAATGTATTGACCCCTCATTTTAACCGCGAAATCTCAAAAATGGCGGACCAGAGAAAATTTGAGAAAATATGTGTTCATTATGTGTCTATTGTAAATTATTCACTGAAGTTTGAATAATGTACATTGGACGGTTTTGAGGTTCTGCTAAGTTATATTGAAAAATACCCTACTTTTTAAGGAAATTTTGACCATACCAGTTTTAAATTCATTATATCTTGAAAAATATGCCTACTATATGAATAATATTTTAGATACCGATAAAGCGCGGCATTTTTTGTACGAAGAAATTCTTTCATCATTTTTTATTCTAAAATTTGGCATTATGGCATATTGTTGACTTCATGTTTATTCGGCTATTTATCAAGGTATTTAATAAAATTTTTAATAAATTAGTTAATCATATAAAATGTAAGGATTTTCGGAAAAAAGAATTGGTATATATCAAATATTAATTTAGTTATCAAGTGCAATAGATAATATTGCAGAACCCGGGCAGTAATATTATCTATTGCACTTGATAACTAAATTAATATTTGATATATACCAATTCTTTTTCTGAAAATGCTTACATTTTATATAATTAACCATTTTATCAACATTTTTGTAAATACCTTGATAAATAACCGAATAAACATAATGTGTTTTTTAGAATAACTGCAAAATTTTAGAATAAAAAATTATGAAAAAATTTCCTCGTACAAAAAATACCACGCCTTATCAGCATCTAAAAGATTATTTATATAGTAGGCATATTTTCAAATATATAATGGATTTAAAACTGGTATTGTCAAAATTTCCTTAAAAAGTGGGACATTTTTCAATATAACTTAGCAGCACTTCAAAACTGTCCAATGTACATTATTCAAATTTCAGTGAATGATTTACAATAGACACACAATTTTTTTAATTTTTTCTGTTCCTCCGTTTTTGAGATATTCGCGGTTAAGGTGAGGGGTCAATAAATTTGAATAGTCTATTAGTTAGACGCATCTTATCCTACCTTCCATACGCGGTGTACAATAATACATATGACTAATTTAGCGCGCTTTAAAAAAAATCGCTGTTGCCAAACGATACACATTGGGAAAAAAATAATTATATTAAAAACTTTTCTAATGTTTGGGCTACATTTGCTTCACTGTATGTGTATAAAAATTTTCAAAAATAAAAAAGTTTATCGATTGGTGAAAATTGTAATACGTAAAAGTCAAATATCTAGTTTTCCTAATTTTTAAATAAATTAAATTGCGAACTGTGTAAAAACCATTAGTACAGTTAAAAGCGCTATTGTGTGTACTTTAATTGAAAAAAAAAACAACGTCGATAGCAACATTAGTTTTGAAGATATGACGGTGGAAACAAAAAAAAACACATTTTATTTAAAATGCAATATTTCCCCTTTTTTTTAATTTAAAAAGGTCCAGACCACGAAAAAATGTCGTGAAATACGATTTCATATGCCCAGTGATAGGCTTAACAAAACCTACCATGTTTGGCCTGGTTCTACGCCAGAAAAAAAAAACGGCACGATAGAGTCTCGAATTCGCTCCTCTAATTTACTTATCTTACCAATGAAAACATGATTCAATGTCAATTTAAAAAAATAATGAAGAGTTAACAATAAATACAGGTTTATTTAATAAAAGGAAAAAATTTCTCGAAAAAAATCCGTTTCTCTCTGTTATTATTAAATATAAGTGAAATGGGACTGTTGAATAATACATACTGGGTGAGTTAACGGTATACGGTGTTTGCAATTTTTGGAAAGGAAAATTTGTACCCTGAATTGGTAGTGAGTTATCTCAAGAATGTCAATTTCTACGCTAATAACTTATGTAAACATTTCCTGATCCACAGACCGGTAGGTGAAGGACCTATTGAATGGCCGGCAAAGTTCCCAGACCTAACTCATTTGGACTTTTTCCTATGGGGGCATCTTAAAATTTGTGTGTTGAGATTACGTATTGATAGATTATGTTTACAAAAACCATACGATAACTAAGTGTGAAAGTTTACACTATTAGTTGAAATTTATGGTTCTGGAAACACACCCTCGATAACAAACTGAGTTTCAAGTACTTTAAAAGGGCATTTTATTAAATAAAAAGATTTTAGAGTTAGTTCTGTCTATACTCTCGTGATTTAAACGCGTAATAAATGATGAATCGTATAATGGTATTTTTATTAAAGTACAACCCAAACTTACAATAGGTTATGGGCCCAGGTATTACGCGGAAGCCAATATTATGTGAAACGTTAGTGCGTGTCTTATTAAACAAATATATTTGACTGTTTTATTTGTTGAAAATATATTTAGTGAATTTTCTGTTTAACTGTTCACAAACAAAAGGAACATTCAAGCTTCCAATGGCGAACGATACAGTGTGTGGAAACTAATATTGTCAAATAAATACTTACGATGGTATAATTACTGCACTAGAGACGCTCAGTAAGAACAATTCAAACATGGCTTTCGTAAAAAAATAGAATCGTAGATCATGAAGTGATATTAAAAACTGAAAATGTTATAAGTGCAAAAGTGCTACATATGAAACGTTTTTATTCAGGAAGTGAAATACACAAATTTAAACAAAATAAGAGTCATGAAAAATTCAAAATGAAGAAAGCAATTTTTCAAATAAATATAAATCATCTAATATATTAATGAAGGATTAATCATTGTAGAAGAAACAATAATTTACAAAAGGATCGTTTTCGATACAAGGAAGCGCATCACAAACAATCACACACGTACACTGCAGAATATACGAAGAGACAATCATTGAGAGAAAATCGGAGCCCGGGGGTAGTAACATACGTGTCCCCCTGGCAGTCAAAATCTGCATTTGCAGCTCCAACTTTTTCCAGATTTCAGAAATTCGGGTGGAATCTGAACCCTCTCAAGAACTCCGGGCCCGGGGGAAACTCCCCCCCCCCCCCTCGTTGGGCCTGGATACAACGAAAAGAAACAAAGATTAAATTATATTGTATTGGATTTTGGGGCACCAGATCACATTGTTAATCATCTGGATTTCTTCTTGATTACACCTACGAATATTTGCGTGCGATGAATGGGATGTCAATGACAACGACTGAAAGAAGGACCATTTAAATTATGACTAATCTCGGTGTCCAAGGACGATTGAAAGATTTGCTGCACAGATCAGAGGCTCCATACAATTTATTATCCGTTCGAGGAACAGTGGAATGAATGTCAGTAATTTTGTATCCCGAAAGGGTAAGAATAAAAAAATGGTAACAGATCCATTTTAAAAGGTAAGTCCTTGAATGAGTTATTTCATATCTATTTTAAAAACCTTTGTGTCCTAATTTAAGACAACAAGGGGTATAATTATATCAGTTCTACCAGTCTTACAAATAATTAATATCTTTTTCCAATGGATGGTTTACTTGTGGATGTCGAGTGATGCGTACCCCCAACATGTGGAACACTGAGACATCATTGATCTACCCTTAGACTAGGGAAGATAGATGGTGAGGACTCGTAACAGCGCATAATCGCCACGCTAACAAGTTGTGCCTAAGACGCCATTGCGGTGGTGGCACACAAACGGTAGAGAGCAAAATGAAATTTTCCAATAGAAGTGATTTATAAGTGATTTAGTGCTAATTTATGTAATGTACCTACATGATGGTATCATATTCTATAAACTACTGTAAAAATCACAGCGGGAAAAAATTGAAAGGAGTGACGCTTTGCAGGTTAAAGTATATGCAGTTTTCACTTTACCTAGTTAAATTAACTGTAGGCCTATTATTTACTTAATTATGTCCGTGTGCATGCAATGATAATGAGAAGCATAGTATATCAATTCCTGGTATGCAATTTGCACGTTATTTGATTGAAATTTTCATTCATCTTTTCTTCATTGAATATAGAACAGTGCATCCGAAATGACACTTTTTCCATGGGCGTAGGTATATCGATTATGGTGTTATATTATATAGAATGTAGAATAAATTCTGGTATGTAAGATATGAGTAAATATATTTATGATAGTGAATATTAATTGTATTATTATGAAGCTGTTTTTGGAAAAATACCAGTTTTGTATCGTTTTATTCCTTTGATGTGATAAACTTGACACCTACATATTGTACATATGTTCCGCCACTCGCGCTTGCTCTCTGGTGGCAGGTGGCTTCACCATTGGCAGTAGCGTTACGACTCCTTACAATATATATCTTTCCTACTCTAAGGATCTACCCAATACCTACACGAAATAATACAACAACAAACGACTCTTAACATTCTTGGAGATAATGAAAAAGGAAAAATGAAATGTTTTTTCCAGATAATTCATATATTTCGAGATTTACACGTTAATCAAATTCTCGGGATGTTCATTTTTGCTTACATGAGGTGGATATAGTACAAGTGGTTAAAAACACCATGGATTTAACAAATCTGGGAAATGATATAAAAGTCATGGAAATAAATTAGTATAAAATAAAGCATGAGCGTTCGGGCCATTCGAAAAAAAAATTCTTAAATTAAAAAAAATAGTAATAATAATAGTGCTAATAGGATTGAAAATAATGTCACACAAACAACACATGCGGAGCCTGCATTTATGTGTGACATTCAAAATTACCTGAATGCCACTTGTTAATTTTTGTTTTAACAGCAATGAATTTTTGTAGTCTGAAACCACAATTCAGTAAACTTATTAATTAATTTTTCAGTTCAATCCTGAAGCCGTCCCTGTCTTACGGAATCTGGAAGAATGTGTATTCATCAACCCAACTTTAAATTAGAAATTAGCATACTAGCGCCATCTGTCACTTCTCTTGCAATACACCTACAAGTCATCTGGTACAACAAATATTTAAAAGAAGAAATCTGTATTTAGTGAATAAATCCCAAATCAATAAACAAAATTATAAATCGATAATTCTGATTCAATTAGAACTCATATAAATGATACAGTAGAGTAATTGTGTAGATTTGTATTGTATTTGAGGAATTATTTACGTTACCAGTACCAGCGACATCTCGCGTAATTATGGGTAACTAAATTTTTTAGATCGTATACGGGAACAGATACAGAACAGGTCCATTTTCCTGGCTATTTCGTAGCGATACAGACGTATTTCTGACCGTGTAATACCTCATCTGGATGGTACGTTAATAGATACTTTATAACATGTATATAATTGCCTACTGTAGTATTTGTTGTATATGTATTTGTAATTTAATTGTTGAATTTATCATAATTAAACGCGATGTTTGTTGATCACAAATTACCTGATTCGCGGCGCGTGGCATGTAAAGATGGAGACCACGCGGTCAAGTTAATGTATGAACGAGTATTTCGAGACATGTGTTTAACTCGGTATTAAGATATATTGAGAAGTAAATTTTATTAATGAGTAATTGAGGTTTAATAGGGGTTTAAAGACAGTTCGAATTTAGTAAATTATGTTTTCGTAACCTTATCGTATAATTAAAACTCAAAGGAATTTAACTCGATATTATTATGCATTAACGTGGAGATTTTATCAAACGCTCTAAGAGTGCCCACTAGTAAGTAAAGTAATTTCAAGTGTAGTAACAGATAATAACTCTTGTAGCAATTGAGGTGTTAAGTTAACCCTTAAAATTGGGAATTTTACCATAAATTTGGCTTAACCTTGTGCCAAAAAACTGGGCTGCTGCTGCTAATTCAGGGGAACAGGATTATTTGCCAAGAAGGAGTCTGAAATCTAAGTTTGGAGTGTCTTGGTATAGAATAGTCCCCGCTGGATGAGAGCACCAAGTTGTTGGGTTTGGTAACCGTTCACAGACGTCTAAATTCTGAAAAGTCTTAGGAAATCTGCTTGAAGTCAATAATCAAGTAGTGGGGAACACAGTGAAGATTCAGTGAGACGAGGACCAGGGTTGGTTACTGCAGAACGCAACCGGTGGTAATATAGTATCAACTGAATTTCTTCTCAACATTCAACCACATTATTCAACTTTCGAAAATTTTAAGTATTTCTAAATTTTTATATGTTATATATTGCCTTCAGCTATTTATTAATTTTTTTACATTTAATTTAATCACAGCTTTACGATAAATTGTCATATTTTGTATTTCTCTCGGTCTTCAACCTAACCATACTTATTATTATATATATAAACTTTCTGTAAGGAAGTAGCTACATCCAAGCATAAGGTGTAAATTAAATTCAAATCACTTCAATAATTGTAGAGTCAATAAACAAGATATATTTAACAAAGTAGTGTTTATCTATGAGTATCTATGACATTTTAATTATCTCTGAGTAGTCACAGTCGTACAGTTAGACAAGTACGTTATAGATGCTTTTTTAATATGACTACTGGCGCCTAACCTAAAATAAAAAAATTTCTGAATAATTTCCGAACCACGACCCAGTCTCCACAAACAAAACGAGAACCGGGCAACCTCAACTTCCTAACCTGTTGGGGGCTGAAGTTGGTGGTACATATGGCAAACAGACCCGACTCCCATTTGCTAAATCAGTATCAAAGGTGATAAGAAAAATAATTCATTCGGATGTTTGTAGTCCGATTAAACCGAACACTGCAGAGAATAAAAATAATAATGATAATAATAATTACAATATAATTGTCGTTGACGACTCATTACACGGAAACGTATTTATTAAATGTGTTTCGTTGTGAAAGACGAAGCAAATTTTAGATTAAAAATCACAAATTTATATTGTGAAAATAGGTGTGAGTATTTATCAAATGACTTTAGAGATGATTTGTGTTCTGAAATGGATCAGTTATCATTTAACAAAATGTTGTAACAGAGTGCATGACTCGTACAAGTACAGCAAACACTAAATTTCGATAAATTCCTTTGGGATGAAGCTGTTTTAACGGTAACATACTTGGTAAATGTATCAACTGCAAGGGCTCTGCACCTAAATAAAACAGAAGGGAACAAATACAGTTTGATGTTAAATGTGTTGGTTTGGAGAAGTCACAGGAAAGTTTCATGGCCTAATTTCTTGGCCACCTGGAAGCCCTAATCTGACTATTATGTATTTTTACTTATGGGTTATCAAAAGGCGTATGTTGGAGTTTGGAGTTTGTGGGAGGGCAGTCACATTTAGGTGACCGCAGCACCTAGGCCCCATTGGGCCCCTTGTACGTCCTCCCGAGGGATACAGGATTCCACCTAGGCCTCCAACCATCCTAATCTTGTGAAGAAGGTGGTGATGCTGCCTAGGGGAATATCCCTCAAGTCGGCCAGTGTAGGCCAACGTTCTCCCGAAATGGATTCTCTGCTAGAGGAGACTGCCGGGCACTCACAGAGTACGTGTTGGACAGTCTCGTCTTCTTGTTCACAACCTCTGCATAGGGGTGTGTCATTTAACTTCATGTTATAAAGGTGCTTCCTCAGCTGGCAATGACCAGTAAGAATTCCTGTCGCGAAGCGCAGGTTCTTCCTGGACATTCCCAGGTAGATCATCGTTGTATCCTTGTCAGGGTATCTAAGCAGATCCCTGGCCAACTGACAACTATGAGTTTCATCCCACAGTTTTTTAAATTTTCTGTGGGTGTCTTCTTTAATCATTAGCATTATTGCTGAGGTCGGCAGTATGTTGGAAGGGCCAGGTCCAAGTATACTTAGACTGGCTGCCTTCTTAGCCAGACTGTCAGCTTCCCTGTTGCCTCTGCACTGTGCATGCCCTTTGACCCAGCATAGAATGACACTGTTCATGCTGGAGGCGCCCACGAGTGCCTGATGGCATTCCCATACTGACCCTGTTGTTATTTTGTGTCTCTGTAGGGCCAGTAGTGATTGTCTACTATCAGTGTAGATTCTTATTGTTTTTCCCGTTATTTGTCTACGGGAAATTTCTTTTGCGGCTATGGTTATTCCCGCCAGTTCTGTTTGTATTATACTGGCTTGTTTGTCCATAGCCCATTTAATTTGAATTTGCAGGTTCCTGGAGTATACCCCACAACCTGTTCTTTCTTTCTTTTTCGATCCGTCTGTGAAGATGTTAACTGTTCCTTCACTGACGGCCTCATTGCTACTGTTGGTGTGTATTTCATAGGGTCTATCAAAGATGAACTGTGGAGAAATACCATCTGCACGTACCTGCAGAAGTGGCATTTGTTTAATTGCCTCATTCCACAGCCGGCATCTGGTCACTCCACATCCTATGTTTGGCTGTATGCCAACGGATTTGAGACGTGCCATAGTAGTTAGGGCCACCTCTTCTAGATATATGTCTAGTGGTGGCAGGCACAGCATCACTTCCATTGCTCTTGTTGGTGTTGGTGTTGTAATAACTAACAATTTAGAGAGTTTAAAGGAAAGGATAGGGGAAAAATTGATTGCAAAAACGTGAGTCTTTGCAAACGAACAGAAAAACAATGTTGCAGTAGAAGGTCAAGACTTTATAATTCACTGTAACTTCCAATAACATTTTTTAAAATACTGTTTCTCAATATTTTTGCAAATAAAGGTTCTTTACTCATTATAGTTTCTCACACTTTTGCAAATATTTAACCCCTCTCCATTTCCACCTTCTGTGAAACCTTAAACGAACGTTCACTTGCAAACTCATTTTGCTACATTTTCGGTAACTTAAGGCTCTATAACTCTTAGTAGCAGTACGTTAGGCGTGGTTTACAAACGATAGTTATTTATCAAATGTCACACCCGAGTTACAAAAAATGTCAAGATGGAAAAGTGTGTGATTGTTGGATTAAATTTTGGTGTGGAAGATAAGAAATATAGGTCGACCTTTAAAATTTTACATGATCTGAGTTTAAACGGATTGTTCAATTTGTAAGCAAATTATCAAATAGAGCAACATTTTGTTTTGTTGTAAATGTCATACTTAGCATTATATTTTGCTTCGATTGAAAGTGACTTGTTATTGCATACATTAATATACGATCAATATTATTTTGCAGTTCAAGGCAATCGTTTTAATATAAAACATTAAAAATAGTTCCAAATCATCCTCGTATAAAATGCAGTTAACAGTAAGATTGTCATTTACAAACAAAGAAAAAAATGGGTCTGAGTTGGAATTTTGAGAGAATCCTGATGTAGATAAATCTTCGATCGATCTAACACAATAGTATTACAATATATTGCTTTCTATTAGTCAGATAGGATTTAATAAATCCAATTGTAGGAAATGCCAACAAATTCAATTTGAGTATCGTGGCTCAGTCTATCGAAACCTTTAGGAAAGTCAGTATATAGAACAAACGTTTCTACACCTTTATCAATGCCCTTTTATCTGTAGAATTAGAAATAAACTGTAACATTATTTCTGCAACTGTTGAACGGCGTTTAAAAAATAGCTGGTTGTAACATTTTTCCTGCTTGTAACGTAGAATTTCCAGATGTCAGGATAATATTTTTCCGACTTGCAACTCGAAAGATCTGGCTTATAATTCGGAAAAATATTTAGGAACTTTATTTCAAGAGGGCACGAAAAATTGTAAATGAAACACCAGAATAAAATTTCCGAATACGTCCCTGTTCAACACACTCTTTCAATACATAACTGTCCCATCTCTTTCTATCTTCCCCACTATTTCATCTCCTATCTTTTATTAGAACTATGAAATAAACTTCAATCACTCACTCATATGTATACACGTCACGTATACCGCTGTACGTTGACCGACCGCCGAAAAAAAGAATTTATTAGTTATATTATTAAAATTACTGCCGTTTCCACAAAAGTTGAATTCAGTTTTCGAGCTTTTTCCAGAAAATTTTTATATAACGTACCAGGACAACAGAATAGGCATGCAGTGTAGAGGATAGAACAGAATTTTATCGAGATCTATTGGAATTTGTCATCAAGAAAGCGATTTTATAAAAAATTATAGATACAGACACAGCTTCCAAAAGATTAAAAATTTTAAAACTTGAGGAAAATTCTCTTTGAATAATTGTCTTGTACCTATTTATTCAAAACAGTACAAAGCGATTAGTAATATTCCATAATAAAACAACATGAGCAAGGAGCAAATAATTACCCATTTAATTCGTAATTAGGTAAATAAATGTCAATTTCATTAGTTAGAAATAAAGAACAAAATGATTCAATCGAAAGCAATCTTTATTTTGCCAATTGTAACAGACATTTCTTTATGAGATGTACAATTGTGTGAAAAAATATTTTTAAAAGCTTTAAACAGTTCCATGCTGTTCTGTTCTCCTAGTCCAAAGCGTTCATGATTTGCATATTCCGAATATCTTTCTTTAATAATTTTAATAAAATGAATTAAACTATCTATACAATTAACTCTGTATTTTATTTTGCGCCCTGTCATGAAGGGTCTAAATAAATATTAAAAGTTCATGGGTCTGGTCTAGCTTATATCGATGGGCTTTTTCCTAAATAAGTGGACTTTTAGGACGCTTTGAAAAAATAAATAAATTATAGAAACTGGATCACCGAATGGAATATATATTCGTTTTTACATTAAAAAAATAAATAAATCCCAAGTGTTAGTTAGTTAATCCTCTGCGAGAACAAAAATTAAATAACTAAATCTTTGGAATTATTACATCGGCTGGTAGCAGGAGACTATAAGAATTGGGAGGCTCAAGAACGCATATCTTGGCAATAAGACGGCAAAAGAAGATTAGTTGCAAGATGATAAATTCACGGCACTTTTTGATTTTAATTGAAATGTAAATTTTAATACTGCAATTATCATGTTAATTAAACCACTGTTGAGAATAGACTATCTTTATTAGTTATAAAAAAGGATAAGTACAAAAAGTAAGAATATAAAAAGTCGGTAGGTACCTGCCATTTTAATAGATAGTGACATCTCCCTTTTTAAAGAAATTAATTAATAAATAAAACTGCATCCTTAGCTATTTACAAACATTAACTATATTCTAACCTATCAGGTATTATTTTATCATTTCCTCGCTAGCTTCATCCTATGAAAACGTATTATTTAAATTAATATTAAATTAAAGGCCAATAATCTGAGAAAAAGAATAATTTGGTGTATGATTTTCCGTTTCAACTTTATATCGTTGCTAGCAGAGCTATTTTCTGGTACAATGGCTATAAAGCCTGTTTCTTATTATAGAAGAACCATCATCACTATAGAGATGCCGCAAGACCGAGACTAGTCTCGGACTTGTCTTGGTCTAGTCTTGAATTTCAAGACAAGACCAAGACAAGACCATCTTTGATTTCGAGAGCAAGATAAGACCTGACCTTTCAAGACCAAAACTCTTGTCGAACGTCTTTAGTTTTGTCTTCCAATAACAATTGTTTTAATTTTTATTTTTAAACAAGGTATTTTTTAATGAACAAATCATTCTAGAATTTACTAAAATTTGAAGGGCTGTATTAAAATATTTAAGCATATGGGAGTATGAACTATTACAGAATGAATACTATTGACTGTTGAAAAAAGTTTATTTCGCATTTTTATATAACTATATGAACATAACATTGTAAGAATATAAGAACTATTTATTATTCATTGAACTGTAATGTTTCCGCCGAGGAATTATGGCATAATACATATTGCGCAGACTCCGCATTTAATCGACCCTCTAACAGGAACTGATGTTAACTGTTATAGAGTCGGGTCCAGTTTAAAATGACCGATGTATGAATTAATGTTGGGCATGCGTCTTAACTATCTCTCGCACACAAACTTAAAGCAATAACCTAAAGACATTGTCAATGTATGTTTACCAAGATTCTTCCCCACTTGTTTTGAGACGGAAATATGAAATGTACACTGAGTTGTGAGAAACATAGTCATAAGCTCAGCGATTCTCAAACTGTGTGTTTGATGACGAATATTATTTATTCCCGTGAACTAACATCACTCTAACAGTGGCGGCTCGTGATATTGTCTGCAGAGGAGGCTTGATATTCTGAAAGACAACTGATGTGCAATATGACTACAATTTGTACATTTCCCCACCACCCCTGAGGTATTAAAACGGCGCGTTACATTTTTTGCCGTGGGTTGTTCGCCAGGATACCGATTCACGACTTGAGAGAATAGAACTAATAAAAGAATAAAATGAAAAGGAAATAGAAAATATGATGAGATGAAAACATTATTCTCATGAAATTCTCGTTCCTACGACTCGAGTATCGGTATCCAAAGGAGTCCTACTATCCCACTTGTAATTAAATAATATAACTTTTAATAAAAATAAAAATAGTTTTGGTAAAAAAATTAAAGTGTTTTTCTACAAGCAAGAAATTGTATTCATTATCACTGCCAGGCGTGTAAAATTATAAGTTTTAATAGAAATTAAAACAGTTTTGAGAAAGAAGTTATATAAAAAAAATATAACCGCGGAACTCTATATTATGGAGAATTATAAAAAATATTTCCTAAAAAATAAATACTTACCACAAATAAATATTTTTTCTAAAATAAAAACTACCTATATTAATCTCTGCTTTAAAGCCTGAATATTTTTATAAATGAGTGGTAACCTGCGATTTTTGGAACTAGCAAAATGGTTGATTATTTCATCATAAAATGAATCGCGTTTCCTCAATTCTGACAAAAAACGTTTTTCTATTGAAATAAGCGATACATTTGAAAGGCGGTCTTGACTCATTTTGTTTCTAGTAAAAATGTTTTTATGCGTTTAAGTGTTGAAAATGATCATTCTACAGAAGCTTACCGGAATTGTCTCAAAAAATAGTGGCGTTATTCAAAAAGTTCTCTAATTTTGGATCATAAGTTTTTAAAAAATCGACCAGCTCTTTGAAATTTCCTTTATTGCACGATTCTCGTTTTTCGTCATGTCCTCGGAAATAATTTTCTTATGAAGATAACTATATAACGGCATCTATTAACCTCTTTAATATTTCCCTATTCTCACGGACCTTTTCGTTAACATTTTCTATTTCTCTCTTATGTGCAGAATCCAAGAAATTTACAATATTTTGTTTACCAAACATTTCGAATTTAATGCAAGATGAAATGTGCTCCTGGGATTTTTCGTGCCTTTCTAAACCTCGCGACAAATTTTGCAAATTATTAAACCCGGCCCTGCCCCAAATTGAGGATTGATCATTAGTAAATAATAAACATCTCCAACAATATAATTTGTTTCTAACTGTTGATGCCGTTAACCACTCGACTTTTTTATAATTGTTATCACAAAACCCTCTGTTTTGTTTACCACTTTTAAAAACTAACGAAAGCATTGCTGGTGTAGGCCTGGCATTTCTTTTAATTCTTACCTTTTCGTCATAAATAAGAGTAGTAAATCCATTTAATAACAAATAATCTACCACGTCTGGACAACAAGACATGTTGTTGGGAATATTTTCACCTAGAGCACTTATTTCTAGCCCGCCTATCAAATGTTTTATGTATTTATACGTCAAGTTGTTCTTAACCGGCTAAACGAAACTGTCAGACGTCAGTTCGTTTTCATTGTGAATCACCTGACTCTTGAATGACCTGTGCACGTGCGCTATAAAGAACTGAGATCCGAGGCTAGCCTCATACTTGGCTATTCCAAGTGTTGCTATTTTACACAGCGCAAAGAAATTCAAGGTCATTCACGTTATAAGTAAATGCGGTAAAGTTAGAAGCTATTTCGTATTAGCCTCCAGCGAACCGCAGTGTTCATTCAGTAAAAGACCGGCCGACCGGGAAATATGCATACAAAGACTATCCGAACTGTAACGTTATAGGTATGTTTGTGGAAAGGAAATGCAAAAATGTTATATGTAAACTGAAAATTAATTAATGAATAATAAACAATAAAAAATATTGAAAATTGAGATATACCTAATAGAAATTTCTTAAGATATGACTTTTGAAGATATGGTGGTTCTTCCAAGGGGAGGCTCAGCCTCCCCTGCCTCCCCTGACGAGTCGCTACTGCACTCTAAATATAAAAAACGTCTTTATATGAAATATTTAAGTTATTTTTAGTGATAAATAGTGGATATTCATCCATCAAACGAACAATGTCAAACCATTAACTCATACAGTTTTCTAGTATATACATATTACACGTTTTATAATATAATAAACATAGGATTCTACATTTCTTTATCGTTGTAGCAAACTCTAACAAACAGACAGTAAAATTAAATCTTTCCCCTCAAAACTAATGTCGTCCATGTAGTTACTAATGTTTTTGTGACCGAAAGTCACCCAAATATTTTTTAAATGGATTTATTGTGAAACTCAACTGTTAATTCTCGAGGCGTTAAAAGTGTGCCAAAAAAACTAACTACATGGTTCAGGCACACTATTAGACTATTTTGAGAATCTGTATTGTACATTAGCAAAATCCATATACAGGATGATGTTTTTAGATAAGATCCAAAATTTAAAAAAGTGGCTCAGGCCCTCACTCTATTTTTTGTTTTCGATACTGAATTATGTAGACCTCTATTAGTAAAACATATCTATTAAATTTGGTACAATTTGCTACAGCCATTAAAACAATACGGCCGATCTAAATTTTGGCAAAAAATAGAAAACACGTTGTATATCAGAAACGAGAAGCATTAGAGATCTAATAAAGCTCACTAGCGTATGGCCAGTCACTCACGAAACACGCTGTATGTTGAGTGGAAAACAATTTTAGAGAAACAGGTATGATTGAAGATAAAATGGGGTTTATGAATGAAAAAGACATAAAATACAGGTGATACCATGAGGGATGTAGAAATGTGAACATTCTGAGACCAAACATAAGCATACCCTATACCTAAACCCAGCAGTTTCAGAGATATTTGATATTTTATAAAAAAAATTGATTTGAAATTTGCTCTTTGGCACGTAGAAAGGACACACGATGACCTACTCTCTACAATAAAAATAAATTCCATGATAGTATACCAAGGGTTTTATTTTTCACGTTACGTTTTGTCAAGTTCAAACCTCAAAAACTTTTTTATTTCAAATTTTACATCAAATTATGTAAAATTATATTCCCTTTTTTCTAATATAGGCGCTGTATGGGTTAAAGTTACAACCTTTTTGAAATATTGTCGATTTTCTTAAATGTTCAAGAATATTTAGTAAAAATTGCCATCAACTTAGCCATGATTAGAAACAATCATTAATGCCAGTCATTCTCTTATGTCAAAAAATGCCAGCACGTTTAAATTACACCCATCAGGACTTTTAGATTTGTTTATTATTTATTGAGAATGTGATAAGTAATATCAAGAACATGTAACACATTTGCTACTCGATACCCACAAGAACAGAAACCATTCACCATACACTGTAAAACGTATATTGGATAATTTTAGACTATTTGGCTCTATCAAGACAGGAATTCGATATTTCCCGAAGTGCCGCCATTTTGAAATTATTGTACTCGCAATGGTTGACTATGATAGGGTACCAAATATCAATTGTCTGTCTCATCTGCAAGTAGGAATTGTTCTAATGACCGCCTTAAAAGAATCACCCTGTATATGAAAAAATATTGCATGGTCTTTAAAACAAAAATAGTTATAAGCGGTAAAGATCAAATACCCCGACATTTTTTATTTGCTTTGAATATATGAGAACTATACTAAAAATCATGAAATACCGTCTCGCCATTGCGATTTAGGTTTCTTTGCGAATAAATAGCTTAATTTGTGCAGTGGCAGTTTTACGAGCATTGGAGTATTGTTTATTGTATTGTTAAATGTAGTATATTTAAAAATGTTTATGTACTTCTAATTTTAAAAGCAGCAATTAACTGCTTACACCGCTACAGGCTACAACAGTGGTTCCCTTTCGATAAGCCTTGAGAGAACTTACTTTGATAAATATGATGACGTCCTAGAAGAAAAGCAGTTTGAATTTTCCATAATTTATTGTAGTAAATTAGATATGTATATTGTATGTATGTATGTATAGGTCCCCTTTATCAAATGTTAAGTTATTCTTAGAGAAACTCGAAGCATTATTATACCGGGTACCTACAAAATCGTCGATTATTTTAGCTGGAGATCTTAATATAAATTTTAGTGACTTGGAATCAAATGATACGCAATTGCTAAAATCCCTGCTAACTTCCTTTAATCTCAACATGCATGTCAATTCACCTACTAGAATTTCCCAGCACTCAGCTACAACCATCAACTATTTCTGTAGTAACCTTAGTAAAGAAAATATCTCCTGCCGGGTCATCCCAGCTGCGTTATCAGGCAGTATATTGTTCATTACAGACCTCTTGGAATGCTTGTCAAAAATTCAAATATGGCCGTTTATATAGTGGGACTAATTATAATAGGTTTTATCAAAATTGCCTTGGGTACAACTGGGAGGATCTGCTGAATAGAGCAGAGCCATTTGATGCCTTCTACAGGTATCTTAAACATGCATTCAATGAAGCATTTCCAGTTCAAAAAATTAAACTAAAAAGTAAAAAACCGTAGATATCTAAGGGTATAAAAACATCTGCCAAAAATCTAAGATCTCTTCACTATATAAGAAAGTACACCAACGAAGAATTTTTCTTTGAATACTATAATAAATACCGTAATATCTACAGAAAAGTCATCAAACAAGCTAAAGAAAATCATTACAAGTCCAGAATAGAACGAGCCAGTAACGGAGCAAAAGAGAGTTGGGCTATTATAAACGAACTTGGGGTAAGAGCCAACCGCCTGTAACAACGTCTTTAAACTCCAATATTATAAATAACTACTACTGTTCAATCGCAGGCAATCTAATGGAAAACATAATTCCAACAAATGACCCCTTGAGCTACCTTGGAGAAATATACAATCATAAGACCTTGTACCTATATAGCACAAACATCGACGAACTTAAAGAAATTATAAGCGACATTAAAAATAAGAAGTCGTCTGGCCTCGACGAAATCTCTGTAAATATATTCGAAAATCTACCAAACTCTGCTCTTTATATATTAGCATCTCTAATAAACGAATCGCTTGAATCCGGAACATTTCCATCTTTTTTAAAAACTTCTGTAGTTATTCCACTCTATAAGGGCGGAGAGGTAAATAATCCATCCAACTTCCGACCCATCTCACTAATCCCCACATTAGCAAAAATTCTCGAAAAATTAGTTAAAAAAAGGGTTGTAGAATTTTTGTCCTCCTGCAACCTACTAAGTGATCAACAATTCGGATTTCAAAAGGAAAAAAGTAGAAATGATGCAATGTTCTCATTTTTAAGTCAGATTTATACCGAAATCAATAACGGGGAGGCAGCGGCAGCAATTTTCTACGACTTATCGAAAGCCTTTGATTGTGTCCAGCATGAAATATTGTTACGAAAGCTTGAGCATTATGGTTTTCGAGGCACTACCCTAAAGTGGTTTCAATCGTACCTATCAAACCGTAGCCAAATAGTTAGAAATACGAATTATTCTGATAAACCAAATATAAAGTTTGGAGTACCCCAAGGTTCCGTTCTTGGCCCAATTCTTTTTTTATTATATATCAATGACCTGACAAAAATTAATATTGAAGGAAAATTCACTTTATTTGCTGACGACACCACCATACTGTGGCACAATAAAGATGATACTGTCCTTCAGCAAACGGTGTCGGCCGATATAAATAAGGTCAAAGAGTGGTGTGACTCCAATTTGCTTTCATTCAACATTAACAAAACAAACATAACTACATTTCACTGCAATTTAACTGACATCTCCTTAGGTAACCATTTTCTTGAAAATAAACCCTGCTCAAAATTTCTTGGACTAAATATTGACTGCAAGTTAAAATTCAACGAACACATTAAAATACTTAGTAACAAACTAGCATCCGGATCCTACGCTATCAGAGTGATCACAAATGAACTGGGTTATGCAGCTGCTAAGACTGCTTATTTTTCACTAATCGAATCACACTTAAGGTACGGCATTGCCTTCTGGGGCGCATGTAGTAAATATCTTTTACAAACAATATTGGTACTTCAAAAACGTGCTATTCGCTACCTGCACAAAACTAGAATTCGTGAATCATGTAAGCCACTGTTCTTGACATATGGATTTCTCACTGTGATATCAATTTACATTCTAGAAACAGTTTGTTTAGTTCATAAGCATAAAAGTAATATTATAAATAATTCCTCCATACAATATGTCACTCGGCAAGTCAATAACGTTACTCTGCCAATTCCCAGATCCACTCTAGTCAAAGACTCAATTATTTACAATGGCTATAAGATGTTCAATCACTTACCAAATAATATTAAAGAAATGAGCTCAAATACAAATTTCAGAAAGGCGGTTAAAAGCCTTTTAATTGTTAAACCCTATTATAATTTAGACGAGTACTATAATGACATATTCTAATTAGGCATTTACTACCTTATCTTATCGTATTTTCTGACTTTTTACATTAACTATTATAATTATTGTATTAAAACTTATATGTAATCTATGTTTTGTATTTATATAAAGTAGGTGCACTGTGTAAACTATATATGCTATGGACCTACGCTTATTTACTTTGTTAATGAGAAACTCTTTCTTCTGAAGAATAAAGTATATTTTGATTTGATATGATAATGATAAAGAGATATAATTACAAGTCTAGAAAATTGCGAAACTTTTTTTAACAACGAAATAAATCAAGAGATTTTTATATTATTCTCATATGCACCTAATCACTAGCAAGTAAATAAAAGCTATTTCGTAAGCCACAAAAATAACACGTCGATTATGCTCTCCTGGTAGTTGTTGGCGCCAGACCTTGCTTCAAACTTCATACCGTGCGAATTAAATCCTTACCAACCCCCTTGGCACCGACGCAACTCCAGGGTGCGCTACTTCCTTCCGCCTCCTGGTTTCCCGATAATAATAGCGGGCTTGTGACGTAACCCTGCCAGAAATGATAGACGGCTGACAGCTGTCAACAAATTCACACCTGCTGGTCAGTCTCTTCCGATCGATCTTCTTTTGTTTGGAAGCGTTGTCGACAAATTCAAGCAGGCGGATTGGGCATGGGCGTACCAGAAATTTTGCCTAGAGGTTATAGAGAAGTTATTAAATTCTTAGATCGTTCGTGTTACTGTAAAAATGTATATCCTTATTTACAAAAAATGTTTATTGGCATTATGTGCCTAAGAAATATGCATTCTATAAATGTAAATGATCAATCAGAGAAAAAAATTGTCATAACAATAATTTTTTATTTACCCACTTAGAATTGGTTTTATTCAGAAGACTTACCGGTTTACTCATCACAGTCATCACTCATCACACACCGGTTTTCCTCTAATACATGATACCTTTCACCGGTTGTCAGTCACTAGAGTATATTCACCGAGAGCTGAGAGCGCGTCAAAACAAATGCATGCGCTGTTCAAGTGAAGTCGACACAGCATTTGGGAATCTCCTGAAAATGCAACCAATGGGGATGGAACACGTCGCGATCACGAGGCAATCACGCATATTTGTTTGTTTTGATGCGTTCTCAGCTTTCCGTGAACATACTTTGGACGCTATTTTAGATATGGTTTACTAGTTTAGGTATAGTTGTACCTTATTTTATGTACGAGAACAAAAGTTCTTAAAAAATGGTATAGCATCAGCCACTCCCCATTGCCACACCACATACTGGAGTGCCAATATACTATCATATATTTTGGTTTAACGAGACTTGGATAGGAAATCTTTTTAAGTAATTGTAATTTGAATAATTATATTATTCGTTGCTCATATGTAATTTATTTCTAGAGTTCGGTTTCGGATGGCGCCGGAAGTAGTCAAGCGGGTGTAGCTCCTACGAAATCTCGAATAAACTCAGTTAAAACTGTAATAAATTGTGCGAAATTGTGTTGAATTGAAGCGTGGACAATTCTCCGTTGATTGATACAATTTAGCATGGGTCTGGCTATTTTGTGTAGTTGATATTTGTTAAGATATATCTGTTGTGTGTGGCATCATCTGAAAGCGTATATAAATAACTTGAAAATGGACGTCTGGCAATATAATATAAGCTGGTGATAGATGGAAATTCTCTTTTATTTTTTGCAGATTCTACTTTTTATTTTGCTTTACCTTAGCGGATCGGTATACAGGGTGTCTCAAATGTTCTCTCGGGGCTCTCTTTTGCACACACTGTAAATGGATATTTACCTGTGGAACGGTTAATAAATAAAAGCTTTCTGCGCCGAGCTAAATTATGTCTTAGCAGATAGGCGAAGTGGACGCACTGATGCAGAACGTTGAAATGAAAACACAGATCTCTGGGAAACATGAAACCATATGGGCCCAAGCAGGCAGGAGGGGTGCACGCTGCCAGATTCAGAAACAGAAGAAACAGAAAACCCAGAAGAAGAAATAAGGAGATGATGGTAGATGGAAACTTAAAAGATGAACCTCATAAACGCCTACTCTTTCCACACTATACTATGCGTCATGTGGTAGCGTATGCAGCCAGTCTGGCGGTATATAAATCATCTAGATGGGTGTCCGGAATCAGCAGCAATGCCTACCTTAAGCTGGCAAGTCAACCAATCAATCAATCAATCAAAATGTAGTTTATTTGTATTTTGTAAAATTGTCCTGTAACTGATTTATTCTGTTGGTAAATTCATTATTAATATTATTACGGTAAAAATTGTAACAATTTATTTTTTGCCCAGCAGAAATTCGTACAATTAATGTATGCAACAAAGTATGTAAGTATAATAGTAACTGACTTATATGCGGATATGGAGACCCTAAAAATAGCCAAATAGCTACCTCGTCGAAAGTTTTTCCAAAAACTCTCATATCAGTCTGGTTTACATAATTAGCTACAATAAATCATATTTCTCTTAATTGGCACATTCAAATTCATAACAAACGATTCCAATTATTTCAAATAAGATTAAATAATTTTGTCAATTTTCCGCTGTCCCTCCCATCGCTCTTGCACTGGCACTGGTCCAGGCGTAGACCGAAGATAAGGAGGCTGCGTGAAGAACTTCTACGAAGTGGCCGTTTGCGCGGTTCTCGAGAACCATCTTCCCCATTTCCACCTGGGTCGCAGCAATGCGAGGAGGTATCAGAGGCCCGACGCAACAGAGCGACTGGCGAAGCGAATCGTTGTCCTGCAGTTACATAAGTTGTATTGGGTGTTGCCTACCGGCAGCAACGTAATTCTACGTTCAACGTCAATATGTAACAACTATTTATAATAATTAAATTATCATGGATTAAATAACTATAATTGTCATTCAATTCACAGTAACGGCTCATAGAGAGGAATGTAGAGTTGGTAAGTAGTTTATAGAAAAATTATTTTAAAACAAAAAAGAGACAGAATTCTTTAAAATTGTTTATAATTTTCGAGATACTATACGAAATTGCTTATACCCATTGTTAATTTCGTTCACAATGATGCAATATGAGATGAAAAAGTTGAGAAATTAATTTCGAACTAAATTACAAAATAATTATAAGCTATCAAAAATATACCGAAAATACCGGAAGTTAATACAAAAGCTTGATAAACTAAGTGTAATTATTTTCAAAGCCACCCTTAGCCATTTCTTATCTTTTAATGAGAACAAAATTAATATTTATTCGCGGACTGTAATTTCAGTTTCATTTGTCCCAGATGCAAAATGGCACATCAGAATATTCCTTATTATACTTTTCGCAAATACAAAACGATGAGTATATTGCATTAGATCGGCACATTTCAAAAACCGGTAAAACTGCTCGTAGAGAAAAAAATTTCATTTCACTGTGTTGGTGATCGAATTCTGAACAACTTTCAAAATGTCCGTCCGTCCATCTGTCCGTCTGTCCGTCCGTCCGTCTGTTTATTTGTCCGTCTGTCTGTCCGTCTGTCTATCTGTCCGTCCGTCCGTCCGTCCCGTTTCTTGTAAGCACGATAAGTTAAGAACGAAAAGTCCGATTGTATTGAAAGTTGGACTGTAAGTTAATGTTAGCTAGAGAACGAACCCTATTGTCTTTGAATAAAATTGATCAATAAATAAAAAAGTTATAAATAAAAAAAAATTACATAATTTTCTTTGTTTTGTAATTAAATTAAAAATGTCTAAAGCTGATATTATTTATAAAAAAACTGCGAAGAGTATCCTACAGAATGTGCAACAATTATGCATAAAGTGGAGCAAATCGGCGAAGTGTAGATAGAATATAACGGTTAGCGTGTTTATGGTTGTATTGAAAGGCCATTATGGTTTTATTTGGAGAAATTAAGTCTACCGCGAAAAAACATTTTGGAAATCTGTGATTACTCATAAATGATATGATTTAATAATGTCGAGGTAATTCGAATATTCTAGCACAGCATACATAGGGCCGATCGGAATTGGATCGAGACAACCACAGCACACCTAAATAATAATAATAATAATAATAACACTCTATTTGGGCGAAGTTCGCTTATAATGCGTTCGTCCACTTAAACTTACAACGTAAATATTACAAATATTAATTACAAATTATATTCTTATACAAATACGGACAAAAAAAATAAATTTTAAGTACAGTAATGTTACAGTCAGCATATAAATTTATTTAAAGTTTGAATTAATAAGATGCTTATGCATATGTATACAGACATAGACACAATATATACATGCACATATGCACACAGATACAACTTATTATAAACTACACTTAAAACTAACGAATTGATGAATAATCCAATTCTACAAAAAGGGAATACATAAATAAGAAACGCGTGTGTGAATGAAACACGTACTTTGCTATTATGAATTAACACATGTTACTCAGATCATACACAAGTATACATAGACAGTCATGTTGACATATATATGCATTTACACCCGTACATATATTCGCATAAACACATAAGATATTTTAACAAATATATTTAATAATTAAAATTATGCACATAAGCACGTGGTACATACAAATACACAATAGTTTACTGGCTATGTATAGCACACATGTACGTACATACATACACTCATGAGCAAAATTATTGTATTTATTGAATTTTTCAAATAATTTATTACTCTTTTCTTCTTTTTTATTTTATTATTTAGAAAACACACAGTATATACGACTTCAGGGTTCAGATTTTGCAAGCTGAAAAAATTCCCTGAATTTTACAGATTTTCCATAACCAAAAATATTAATTTTCATATATTCTTTAGTGAAGTAATTTTTTATTTGACATAAAATAATTCCTTGAATTGAATTGAATCAGTGAAAATTCTTAAGAACTCTACGGTTTTGTCGGTTTTCCATATCGAGACGCAGAATTTCCTGATTTTTTATACAATTTACAAAATTCCCCGATATTTCCAGGTTTTTCTTTAAAGATTTTTAAATTCCATGAGTTTTTCAGGTTCTCCAGGTTTTCCATACGAGTCCGAACTCTGGTAAATAAGTAACTTATTTATGGGATTTTATATAAAACAGAAACTGGAACTTGATAAACAAATGTTTTTATTAGAAAACAATAAACAAAGACAAATTCAATAATTAAATGCAAAAGTTTGTTATTAGCTGCCGTTCTTCAATGAAAACAAAAATCTTCTTTAAATTTGGAGTTAATACCGGGTATTACCTCATTTAGCGTATAATACAGCTTGCATATGCTTTCCCATTCGAATAATCAAATTTCTTAGATAATCCAAGCATGTTTCTTTTTAACTGGGGATCCAGTTGTTTACCTTAAATAGGTTAATGAAAACAGTTTGTATTATTCAAAGAAATGTATTTTTAAGTTGTGACTAAATTTATTCATAAATAAACAGAACCTTTCTCGTAGTAGCAAATACTAAAAATATGCAATACTTTTGCTCACGAGTGTATATCCAGTTAAGGAGTATGAAGGTAAAGATGAATATTCTTCTTAAGTTCTTGTTACTACATTTTGAAAAAAAAATGTAGTATACGTTTAGCATTTTTCCGGTGCACCATCGAAACCCGAAAAAAACGTCGGATCGATGTGAAAGTCATATCTATCGATTCGAAAGCGAATTTAGAAAATTCCGTCCGTCGGTCAGTCGGTCTGTCGGTCTGTCTGTCCGTCTGTCTGTCGGTCTGTCTGTCACGCCCAGCCCCCTTAATCCGTTTTCGGATTGCGATGAAACTTGGGTGGTTAATAGGAGGTCTTTAGAAAACCTTAACGCCCGAAGCTCGGCTCCGTTCGGAAACCGGAAGTACCCGATATAGACGTTTCGAGTTTTTCGGGAGAAATTGAATAACTCGATAACGGGTAGTCGGATCGAGACATTTCAAAAAGAAATGGTGCCGCTGGCAAAGCTCTACAAATAAGTATACCAGAGGTTATGTCGCAAAACAAATGAAAATGGATTTTTTTTGCAAAAAACTGGTTTTCTCGAAATCGGGCTAGGAAGCACGATAACTGTCCAGAATATTGATCGATTTCGATGAGACTTGGTGGGATCAAAGGTACCCGGCCACAAATCAAGCCTATTGCTGGCGGCCCAAAGCCGTTGACCGCAAGTATGTTTTCCAGGGCCGAGTATGATTTTTCAAAGAAATTAATAACTCCCGAACCGAAGGTCCGATTTTGATTTTCAAAAATGGCAATTGTAGGGCTCGATTAGGTCTATTAGTTGACGTTTGTGAGAAATTTGAGAAAACAAAAGCGAATCTACAAATCCTGGAAAACTTGATTTTCTTGATAAATTCTACAAATTCCGAACAGTTTCCTAATAAGACTCGAAAATTAACTATTCCGTCGATCGATTTCCATAACCAGTATAAGGCACGGACCTTTTTGGACAAAAAATTAGAAATAGAGTTTTTTCGAAAAATTTAAAATAAACGAGTTATTTACAAAAATGCATTCCATAGAATTATTTTAAAAACATGTTACAAATTGATAAATTCTCCGTGCGATAGAGGTGGCACAAAATAATGTAATGTTATGTTTAAAATATCATCATTCATTTCCTTATTTTCATTTACTAAATAAAAATAGAACCGATGCCCTTTCCGTGTATCAAAATGTAGTTAGCTTTTACTTTAGTCAATGCAAAAAGAAAAAGGAGAAAAATAAAACATGTCAAAGCACTGAGTCGTCTTGCGACCCTCTGCTGAAAATGTAATGAATCATCCCAACAAATTGGACAAAAAACATATCAAAATGTAGTTTTTTTCACTTGTTACTACATTTTGAAAAAAAATGTAGTATACGTTTAGCATTTTTCCGGTGCACCATCGAAACCCGAAAAAAACGTCGGATCGATGTGAAAGTCATATCTATCGATTCGAGAGCGAATTTAGAAAATTCCGTCCGTCGGTCAGTCGGTCTGTCTGTCTGTCTGTCTGTCTGTCTGTCTGTCTGTCTGTCGGTCTGTCCGTCACGCCCAGCCCCCCTAATCCGTATTCGGATTGCGATGAAACTTGGGTGGTTAATAGGAGGTCTTTAGAAAACCTTAACGCCGGAAGATGGGCTCCGTTCGGAAACCGGAAGTACCCGATATAGACGTTTCGAGTTTTTCGGGAGAAATTGAATAACTCGATAACGGGTAGTCGGATCGAGACATTTCAAAAAAGAAATGGTGCCGCTGATAAAGCTCTACAAATAAGTATACCAGAGGCTATGTCGAAAAACAAACGAAAATTGATTTTTTTTTGCAAAAAACTGGTTTTCTCGAAATCGGGCTAGGAAGCACGATAACTGTCCAGAATATTGATCGATTTCGATGAGGCTTGGTGGGATCAAAGGTACCCAGCCACAAATCAAGCCTATTGCTGGCGGCCCGAATCCGTTGACTGCAAGTATGTTTTCCAGGGCCGAGTATGATTTTTCAAAGAAATTAATAACTCCCGAACCGAAGGTCCGATTTTGATTTTCAAAAATGACAATTGTAGAGCTCGATTAGGTCTATTAGTTGATGTTTGTGAGAAATTTGAGAAAACAAAAGCGAATCTACAAATCCTGGAAAACTTGATTTTCTTGATAAATTCTACAAATTCCGAACATTTTCCTAATAAAAATCGAAAATTAACTATTCCGTCGATCGATCTCTATAACCAGTATAAGGCATGGACCTTTTTGGACAAAAAATCCGAAATAGAGTTTTTTCGAAAAACTTAAAATAAACGAGTTATTTACGAAAATGCATTCCATAGAATTATTTAAAAAAATATTATAAATTGATAAGTGATAATGTTATATTCAAAATATCATCATTCATTTCCTTATTTTCATTTACTAAATAAAAATAGAGCCGATGCCCTTTCCGTGTTTCAAAATGTAGTTAGCTTTTACTTTAGTCAATGCAAAAAAAAAATAAAACATGTCAAAGCACTGAGTCATCTTGCGACCCTCTGCTGAAAATGTAATTAGTCATCCCAACAAATTGGACAAAAAGCATATCAAAATGTAGTTTTTTTCACTTGTTACTACATTTTGAAAAAAAATGTAGTATACGTTTAGCATTTTTCCGGTGGACCATCGAAACCCGAAAAAACCGTCGGATCGATGTGAAAGTCATATCTATCGATTCGAGAGCGAATTTAGAAAATTCCGTCCGTCGGTCAGTCGGTCTGTCTGTCTGTTTGTCGGTCTGTCCGTCACGCCCAGCCCCCTTAATCCGTTTTCGGATTGCGATGAAACTTGGGTGGTTAATAGGAGGTCTTTAGAAAACCTTAATGCCGGAAGCTCGGCTCCGTTCGGAAACCGGAAGTACCCGATATAGACGTTTCCAGTTTTTCGGGAGAAATTGCATAACTCGATAACGGGTAGTCGGATCGAGACATTTAAAAAAAGAAATGGTGCCGCTGGCACAGCTCTACAAATAAGTATACCAGAGGCTATGTCGAAAAATAAATGAAAATTGATTTTTTTTGCAAAAAACTGGTTTTCTCGAAATCGGGCTAGGAAGCACGATAACTGTCCAGAATATTGATCGATTTCGATTAGACTTGGTGGGATCAAAGGTACCCGGCCATAAATCAAGCCTATCGCTGGCGGCTCTAATCCGTTGACCGCAAGTATGTTTTCCAGGGCCGAGTATGATTTTTCAAAGAAATTAATAACTCCCGAACCGAAGGTCCGATTTTGATTTTCAAAAATGGCAATTGTAGGGCTCGATTAGGTCTATTAGTTGACGTTTGTGAGAAATTTGAGAAAACAAAAGCGAATCTACAAATCCTGGAAAACTTGATTTTTTTGATAAATTCTACAAATTCCGAACAGTTTCCTAATAAAAATCGAAAATTAGCAATTCCGTCGACCAATCTCTATAACCAGTATACGGCACGGACCTTTCTGGACAAAAAATCTGAAATAGAGTTTTTTCGTAAAACTTAAAATAAACGAGTTATTTACGAAAATGCATTCCATAGAATTATTTAAAAAAATATTACAAATTGATAAATTCTCCGTGCGATAGAGGTGCAAAAAAATAATGTAATGTTATATTTAAAATATCATCATTCATTTCCTTATTTTCATTTACTAAATAAAAATAGAACCGATGCCCTTTCCGTGTTTCAAAATGTAGTTAGCTTTTACTTTAGTCAATGCAAAAAAAAGAAAAATAAAACATGTCAAAGCACTGAGTCATCTTGCGACCCTCTGCTGAAAATGTAATGAATCATCCCAACAAATTGGACAAAAAACATATCAAAATGTAGTTTTTTTCACTTGTTTATTATATGTTTTAATATGTGAGGGGGCTATTTATTATATATGTCGAAGACGGCAAGAGGAGGGGCATTTTAGGGCGGATCTATTAGATTTAGGCCGCACATTGGTAAACACAATAAAATCACTTAAATAATAGTCGCATAAATAACATGATTTATGATTTATCGAAGCAGGTAAATGTCTCAAGATTGAAAATACAAACAATACCACCAAAATACTGGAGCTAGCAGTCCACCACTGCCAGTCCCGCGATTTCAACTATTCTCTACCGAGTTTATCTTAAGACTAGGTACTTATCTACGGGACTTTCAGGCATGTTGTTCCGCTCGCCGGGAAGAGGGTTCCAGGGACTCCAGACTGATGGTTCACACGACCACATATCAAGATGTTTACATTAATGCAATTGGTACTTGTTGACAACGTTCTCTTGACTTCAATGAATTATGAGTTAGCAGGCATTCACAAGACTATCGAAAGGCGTCTACGAAAGTATCGGAAGGCGAGCGCACGGGGAACGTGAAGGGGACATTTCCGACATATATAAGATGACAGGCACTATAGGTAAAAGATTTTTTGAATTGTGTAGATTTAAATTTAAGAATCGATAGCAAATTATTTGACCTTACATTAATAGAGTGAATAATTGAGCGCGTTGTCAGTAATGTTTTTAGGTAAGTAGGTTCACCAGTGACTAATATTTTGTGGACAAAGTTTGCCAAGTGCCTCATATCGTCTCTGTTGCGTAATTAACCAACCCAAATTTTTAATTTTGTTTGAGACGGAGTCATACTTTCTAAGGCCAAGAATAAATCGTGTACAGGCTCTCTGAACTTTTTCAATTTTATATTGTGTGCCCTTATCCAAAGCAGGGCTATAAACAACATTTGCATAATTAAATCTACTTAAAATGAGTGAATCACAAAGCACTGCTTTAAGTTCTGTTGGAATGGATATGATATATCGTATAACTGGATTGGAAAAATAATGTAGAATCAAAAAATGCAATAATATATAAGGTAGCACTTTCGCTGAAACCGAAACTGAAAAAATTAATTTATGTCAAGAACAGTTATTAAATACAGACGATATAAGTTTTAATAAGGTATCTTCAAAAATAAAGAAAACAGGCGGTATAACATGTTCGTGCGACACCCGGTATATACACAGAAGATTGAAGTTAGAGCCAGAAATGATGGTCCATTTCATTTATATCAGTTGATCAGCTTTAGCTTTTGTATAGGGTAATACCCACAATAGATTTCATACGGATATTGTACATTGTGTCACTGCTCGAAGCTTTTCTAGTATAATCAAGGTCTACTAGTATAATATATTGGCTTACTTCATAGTATCAAATAAGCCAACGCCCGTATGTCTAATCAGTTCATCAGAGGGAAGTTTGCCAAAAACAAAAAGAATTTATTACTCTGACATGGGACTTGTCTTTCGGATTTCAGCGAGATATTCCAGAACAAACATATTACCTACTTCGGATAGTAGAATAAAAAGTGTTTTCGAAATAAAATTATCATTTTCGTGACCATTATATCATAAAGTTATAATTTTCTTCTCAATAATAATCTAGTACAGTTTTCCAAATCAACTTAAACTAATATTGATATGTTATTTACTATTACAACGGTTAAGGAAAATATTGTTTACACAAAATGTCTATGAACTTTCAAAATCGGAGCCACCTAAACAAGTACAACATCCTACCCATAAACCAATCAAGGTTTAGAATTAGTCACAATTGCACGTCTGCATTGTTGTAAACCACTGATGACATTTAATTATAACCGCTTTGGTGCTGGTTGATTACTAGCGTTTTGTACAATCAGTCATCAGTTATTATATTCCATACTACGTTTCACCGTTTTCTCCGAAGATTCAGTAACAATGATATAAAATTACTTGCAGAATTGTGTGCCATTTGTAGAAACTACAAAAGGAAAGTATAATTATGGCAATATATCGTACCGTATCCCGCAGGGATTCATTTTAGGACCATTATTATTTTGAATTTACACCTGCAATATTGCCAGTGTTTTAAAAAGTTATAATGTACATATTACTACATATGTATGCTGATGACACGCAAATTCATCATTCATTTAATCACACGGGTACTTATAACAATAATACTAAGGTAAACAATGACCTATATAACAGAACTAGAATTTGTGTCAATGCTTCATAATTTGCATTTGAATCCAACCAAATCAAAAGTTGGTGGAAAGTGATATTACCACTATAATAAACAATAATACATTAATATCTACCAGTAGATGTACAATTCAAAAAACATGCCTAACAATGCTCGTAAAAGGCATATTTAAACTTAAAATTGTTGTATCCACATAGTCACACGCTTTTTAAATCCTTAAAAATAAAGTCGATACATTAGTTTTATCCCATTATATTTACTGCTACATTGCGTATTGTATCTGGGTAAAGTGCATACTAACCGAATCGAAAAAATACAAAAATCATGTCTCAGATTTATATTTGAAAAAATATCTCACAAAATTAAAAACATAAATTAGCTAACTATGATTGCTATAAGACAAGTTCATTCACTAACACTTTCCCATAGTGTTATTGTTAATAAAAGTCCTCCATATCAACATAATAAAATGAGATTTCATTCAGATGTTCACAATTTGAGGTTAAGACATAAAGAGCAACCTTCACCACTTCCTCGCAAAACAGCTATTTACTTAGATCCTGCTCATATATCATTTATTGCTTCTATAATCAGTTACCACCAGTCTACAAACATCTATCTACCTCAAGCTTTTGATTTCAACTCCTAGCTAATACTAACTGACTTAAATAACAGCTAAAAGCAAATATTTGTTCCGCATACATGGTTCCAATTAGATGGATGTCCATTACACTCTACCAGTCTACCGAAGGTTCCAAGACTATTTCCCGGTTGCAGTCGAGACTGCTCTCGCTCCTAGTCTGCGCGCTCACCGGACATGACTCCCATGGACTTTTTGTATGGGGTACAATGAAGGACAAAGTTTATATGAATCTCTGCCCTCCATAAAAGGCTTGTTCAAGCAGCCCGAAAAATCACACCATCAGAGTCTCGTGCAGCCGGTTAGTATGTCGTCTGTAGATGTGAGCTTTGCATTAAAAATGGTGACAGTAATTTCGAGCAGCTTTTGTGAATTTTTAAAACTTCACCGTTTTGAAATAAATGCCAAGAAACGACATGCATTTTTCTTTCTTTTTGTTTTTTGTTCCTGCTCGGAGTGGATGAATTTTTGGAAAAAAGTTTATAGATGAAATAAGTCTTATTTTAACCTGAAAAGTCGATCCTGAACGTTTGGCGGTCTAACTCTGGGTCACCCTATACGGGGTGGGCCATTGAAATTGAAACACGCCTGTTTTGGGACACTTAGACTAGTTTCATGAAAAGACGCTCGGACAGGTCGATTCTTTATTTTTGGGGGACAACTGTTGATGTCAAACTTGACAGTGACACGTCAACCCCCTAGCTCCAGCAACCCCTGAATCAAGAATTTAAAAAAGGAAAGGGGATTGAGTGTCACCTCATTTGAATCGTCTTTCAATTCTCCATGCGACAGCATGGTCGAAATTAGTTTTTTCAATTTTTTTTTCGTCCCCTTGAAAACTGACTTCTAGATTAAATAAGGCGGGGGTGTTGTTTGGGAAAAATCCTGAAACACCTTTTATCTTTTAAACGACACATTTTGATTTACAAATTTGACTTTGTCAGGTCAACCCCCTACCCCCAACAAACACAAAAACTACGGTAAGGTAGTCGAGTGACCCCTCATTTTAAAGATCTTTTGTTTCTAATTATAAATTTGAAAAATTTTAACAGTTTAGTATTCAGGGCAGAAAGGGCTTTCAAATCACTGTATCTGAGTCTCGGGAGGTTTTTATAAACACCGAAGGTAAATATATTGCATAGTTTTTTTAATTTAAATTAATAAGCATATTATCAGTTGTTTCAAACAAAACACGAGCAAACCTAAAAACAATCATGCACTCGCATAGAGAATCAAAAGTCCTTTAAAATGAGGGGTCATTCGACCACCTTACCATAATTTTTGTTTTTGTTGGCGGTTGTTGGGGGTAGGGGGTTAACCTGACAAAGTCAAATTTGACATCAAAGTGTGCCGTTCAAAAGATAAAAGGTGACGTGTTGCAGGATTTTTCCCAAACAACACCCCCACTTTAGCTAATTTAGAAGGTGGTTTTCATAGGGAAGAAAAAAAAAATGAAAAACTAATTTCGACTATGCTGTCGTACAGATAATTGAAAGACGCTTCAAATAAGGGGTCGACCCCTATTTAAATTCTTAAGTTAGGGATTGCTGGGGCTAGGGGGTTGATGTGTTGCTGTCAAGTTTGGCATCGACAGTTGTCCCCCAAAAATCAAGAATCGACCTGTCCGAGCGCTTTTCAAGAAACTAGTCAAAGTGTCCCAATACAGGCGTGTTTCGTTTTTAACGGCACACTCTGTATGTAATTATTTATACTAATATTAAGTTATTCAATGGTTTTCTTTAGCTCGAAATGTTGTGTGTATGTATGTATGTTCAAATCTGGTGATCGATTTTTGACCACTTTCCGATATCCAATCATGCTGAAATTTTCCACACAACTTTGGTTCTGAAGACAATACAATATAATATATTCAATATTATGATAGATCCAATATGGCGGCCAGCACAAAGTGGAGGTACCTTTTACTTGACAACCCCCTCGACATGGGTATCAAATGAAATAGTATATAAAGCAGAATACAATAAACTGTGTGACGCCATTCTGAATCCAATAAGGCGGCCGATACAAAATGACGGATTATTTCTTTACAACGCTCTCGGCATGGGCATCAAATGAAAGGTTATGACAAGTAGAATACAATAAGCTGCGTGACTTTATTCTAAATCAAATAAGGCGGCCGACACAAAATGGCGGATTACCTATTTCTTTACAACCCCCTTGATATGGGTATCAAATGAAAGAGTTTGACAAGAGTAAACGAAATGATTGCGTTTGAATTAAAAAATATGAGGCAGACGGGAAACTACAAAGTAAAAAATAAAAAAATTTAATGAACATTTTTGAAGAATGGTTTTCTCTTAAAACCGAATTGCATTAAAAAATAGAAAATAGTTTTTATTCGGTGATTAAATTAAAAAATGATGATAAAACCATTGGGCGCACATAAAGTATTGCTGTTTCAGTTATATTACAACATACTATTCATAACGTTTTATCACAATGCTGATTGTTGATAAAGGTTGTATATTATATTGTGATATTGTGATAAAACGTTATGAATAGTATGCTGTAATATAAAAGCAACAACAATACTTTATGAGCACCCAATTGTTTCCTTTTTTATCATCATTTTTTAATTTAATCACTGAATAAAAATTATTTTCTATTTTTTAGTGCAATTCAGTTTTAAAAGAAAACCATTATTAAAAAAAAATACTTATTTATTTTTTACCCAGACGAATATAAGATTGATTACATTATTTAATTACGGCTAGACGTAAGATCAACAATCTCCCTATGGGTTATGTTGTTTCTAGTCTGTTCTGTAGATTATGCAATGATTCTTTATTTTCTCTGTTGTTTATGAAATTAATGTAACGTTACATATTCTGCAAATAAAATTCATTTATTTTTAATTATTAGTATTTATGATCTCGTTGGCTATCAGCGTATGGCATCTAACTAGTAAATTCATTAATTCGCATATCGGTATTTATTGTCAATAGGCTCCAATTCAGCATTAGCAATGCATTGCAGTTCATGTCGCCTAATTAGAAATTACGTACATTCGAAACATTTCTGAAGATACATTTCGGCACGCAGCTTCTGTCATCAGATGGTTGGCGTTGCGAAATCGTGATTAACGGATAGTCAATAGCAATATGTCGATTTTCAAATTAATTTAGTAATTCTGCAGAAACGAGGAGTATACTACACTTGTGAAGTACTTTTCTAAAACTGCAAGTATAACTCGTAGAGAAAACAATTTCATATAGTTCGTGATCTAATTCTAAATGACTTTTGAAACGCTTGACTGTCCGCCTGTCGTTTCGTCCGTCACATTTCTTGTAGATACGATAATTTAAGAAATAGAAAAGTCTGACAGTATTAAAAGATTAGTAAGTTAGTGTTTTACTAGAGGAAGATCTTCGTTGTTTTTGAAAAAATCAGTAAATATAAACAGTAGAGTAAATCTAAGGGCTCAACCCACCTAAAAAGGAATTACGATAGCAATGTTTGTACTGGAACTTGTAAACATTGGAAGAAGTTTTAAAAAATCTTGAAATGCATTCGAGTTCAGGAGATATTTCATTAAAAAAAATAATTTCTAAATTGGGTTTTTATGCTGTTTTTAGTCGAAATATGGTTCTATTAGAATTAAATTGTAGAGAGAAAATCGAATCGTTTATTGCTTACGTGTAATCAAGTTGCAAAACAAAATACAGTGTACATTATTGTTAAAGTTACAATAAGAATGTATTAATAAAAAGCTGCACAAAAGCTATAAAAAAGATCTTTTCTGATCGTTTTTTCTCCATGTTAGCGGGCAGTGGGATTGCTACATCCAATAGATATGTATGTTTATGCTCTTTGTCCATGAGTATAATGTCCGGTCTGTTATGTTGTATTTGTATGTCAGTTATTACCTCCCTATTCCAATGCAGTTTAAAGTTTGGATTGTCGATGACAGACTTCGGGCAGTATCTGTAATAGGGAGTCTTCAGATCCGGGGATAACTCTTTCCAGAAATGCCTGATGGATCACTCTTCCAACATTATCATGTCGTTTGGTGTAATCTGTTGGCGCGAGGATCTTGCATGCGCTAATTATGTGGTCAATGAACTCAGTTTGGTCGCCGCACATTCGACACCTATCTGTTTCTATTCGTTCTTTCATTATATACCGTTGATAGTTGCGCGTGGCTATCACCTGATCTTGAATTGACACGACAAAACCTTCTGTTTCTCAAAACAGGTACCCTCTCATTATCAATTCCAAGGAGGCTTTCTCGTTAATGTGGTATTGTTTGAGAGTTGCAGGGTACCGTCCATGGAGTTCCTTGGAATGCCATTGTCCTACATAATCTACACCTTCCATTTCCACCACCTGATTGACCGACAGAATGAGTGGTGTGAGCTTCTTGTCTCTGTTGGCTAGACCAACACAGGGTTACGGTTAAACATATCTTGAAAATATTTTCGGAGGCTTGTGAGTTGCTGCTTGTGAAGTTCAATGTTATTAGATATTCCTCTTCCACCACGCTCACGAGTGAGGTGGAATCTTTCTACCGAGCTTCTTGGGTGGTGTATTCTGAACTTCGTGCCTAAGGTGCGTATCTTTCGGTTTAGTTGTTCCAGATCTGTTTTCGTCCAAGTGATTACTTCAAAGCTATACGTCAGCACTGGCACGGCGTAGGTGTTGATGGCTTTAATCATGTTTTTGGCTCGTAGTTTTGTTTTCATTATTAATTTTAGTCGCTGTTCCAGGTCTCTTGTTAACAACTCCTTGGCCTATTTCTGATCAATACCTCTCGCTTGTTGGTAACCAAGGTATTTGTACAACTCCTCCTTTTCCATTCCCATGATCTGCTGTTCCTCTTCACCTATTTCGATTCCTTCGTGTCATCCATTTTCCTCTCTCCATCACATTTATGCGACACTTAGCTAATCCGATTATTATTATTATAGTTCTCACACACTGAGGGTGGGGTTCGCTTATTATCGGCTCTTTAAAGCAAGATAATAAGTTTCTATTGTAGGTTTCTTAAGTTGGTAGATTTAAAAACTTCCGGACTGTATTGCAAGTGCTGAGTATCGTAGCTTTCTGTATCAGACCAATAATATGCTGACTAAGGCCGAGTGTGTCTAGGCCCTTCTTCAAGTCATTAGGAACAACGCCAGTTGAGGACAGAACGATCGGGACAATGGATACCTTGTCTTGTTGCCACATCTTTTTAATTTCTTCTGCAAGTTCACTGTATTTATTAAGTTTTTCCGCATGTGCTTGTCGTAGTCTGTGAGTATTTGGTATGGCTATGTCAATCAGAAAAGTAAGTTTCTCTGATTTGTTCGTTAGGACGATGTCTGGTCTATTTGCAGAGATGGTTCTATCAGTAATAACAGAGCGGTCCCAGTAAAGCCGGTAGTTGTTGTTCTCCAAGACTGCGTTAGGCGAGTACTCGTAGTATGGCTGATTCGTGCTGATTATTATTATTATTATTATTATTATTATTATTATCTCTGTGGAAATATTTTATTTAGGTATTGGAGCACGTCAACTCCACAATGAGGCGGAACTCCATCTTGCTCATACGAAATTTCATCTGAGAGTCGTTCAGGATTTGCCTGGTTTGGAAATAAAAGATATAATGCTAGAGCAATTTGCTCGCGCAAAGGTTGTAAATAACGATTGGAGATTAAACTTCCTCTAAGAAAGAATTGTCCGATGATGTATCGATGATGTATCGCCGTCCATACATTTAATTTTTGAGGGTACTGTGGTGTGACATTATTTTATACACCACACTTTTTCAGGGAATGTTTTTTACTACACTAACAGAGTATGCATTACTCTTAGCTATATCCTTAATTATAACTTTCTCTTTTGCAAATATCTGCTCATCCAGAGAATAACCGGATAATGTTGTGAGTCATTAAAGCCACTAGAATGCCTTATCTATAACAATAAAATTATAACTTATTTTCACTATTTCTTATTACGAATGAATCTAAAAATGGTAATACCAATAGGTTTCAATTTCATATGTAATTTATACTGAAGTGAAACGGCTATTTAATTTCGAAACAAAGTTGTCGACATCTGCAGTTTTTGTTGAAATACTGCAAATATATCATCCACATATCTTAAGTATATTCAAGGGAAATACTCGAATTTTTCCTTTATTTCTGTTTTGAAACTGCATAAGATGGTTGGTCTCAATTTATTGATTCATAGATATTGTAATACATGCAATAAATTATCGGTATCTATTTTATGGTTATGTTCTAGACAAATAAATGATATTTATTCATTCATTCATATAATAAATTATATCTGTTCTTAAGCTAAAGTTACAGCAATGGAAAACTTAAGCATATTCATTATTAGAATATTAATTAAAAATTTTGTACGATTAAGAATGAAAAAATTTAAAAACTTACATAATTGTAATCGTCGGAGTAATTAATAGCAACCATGGTATAAAATGCACAATTATTTTTAATTCTTTTAAATATTTATAAATTAGAAATACATGCTTTATTGACTTTCAATAAAAGGCAAATATTAGCCAAGAGAATAAACCTCCAAACCTTTTTACAAAACAAAGTTTTACTAATAATTCTTAGTTTCAATAGAGGAAACATCTTATGAGACAGGCACGTTGGCGTTGGTAGCGAACTGTATTGGAATTATTCGAATTTGCTGGCAAGGAAGCCACCATTGACTGCATACTGTTGTAGCAGTAAGGGATCAATCTCCTCTCATCCTATGCATTAAACTCGTTTTATTCCGCCAATGCCATTTTCGGCAAACATCAGTCGGAATACTGTTCTCTTTTGCTATTATTATTAAATCGCCGAAAACGAATGCCTTAAACGATTCCATTTTTGAAAATCTTGATTTATTGAAGAATTATAATTAATTCGTTACTGATGTAACTCTCTTAGTTTAGGAGGGGGTAACTCTGGGGTTCTCTACTGTATTCATGTTTTTCGATTAGTTGCATATACGATACATAATGGGTGAGTCAATATTTCCTCAACAGATTGAAATGGTAGCTATAGACGGATATATAAGGTCGTGAAAAGTGCGCCGGCGGCGTCCTTTTTAGGTTTCCTATCGACTGAATGTTGCTCCTCGCCTAAAATACATGAGTAATTTCAATTAACAAGAGCAGGTGAAGAGCAATATTCAGTCGACAGGAAACCTAAAAAATACGCCGCACAGTGAGGTAGATTTCCAAAAAAGTGGAGAAAAACAAAAATGCCTTTTTTCTTGTATTATCTCAAAGAGGATACGTCCTTGCATGCTTTATCTAAAGGTAAGGCAGGTAGCTTCTAAATCTGAGCAGGTGAAGAACAATATTCAGTCGACAGGAAACCTAAAAAATACGCCGCACAGTGAGCTAGATTTCCAAAAAAGTGGAGAAAAACAAAAATGCCTCTTTTCTTGTATTATCTTAAAGAGGAAACTTCCTTGTATGTTTTATCTAAAGGTAAGGCAGGTAGGTTGTAAATCTGAGCAGGTGAATAGCAATATTCAGTCGACAGGAAACCTAAAAAAATACGCCGCACAGTGAGCTAGATTTTCAAAAAAGTGGAGAAAAACAAAAAATGCCTTTCCTTCTTGTATTACTCAAAGAGGAAACTTCCTTGCATGTTTTATCTAAAGGTAAGGTATGTAGCTTCTAAATCTGAGCAGGTGAAGAGCCATATTCAGTCGACAAAAAACCTAAAAAATACGCCGCACAGTGAGCTAGATTTTCAAAAAAGTTGAGAAAAACAATAAATGCCATTCTTTCTTGTATTATTTCAGAGAGAAAACTTTCTTGCGTGTTTTATCTAAAGGTAAGGTATGCAGCTTCTGAATCTGAGCAGGTGAAGAGCCATATTCAGTCGACAGGAAACCTAAGAAATACGCCGCAAAATGAGCTAAATTTTCAAAAAAGTGGAGAAAAACAAAAAATGCATTTCTTTCTTGTATTATCTCAAAGAGGAAACTTCCTTGCATGTTTTATCTAAAGGTAAAGCAGGTAGCTTCTAAGTCTGAGCAGGCGAAGAGCAATATTCAGTCGATAGGAAACCCAAAAAATACGCCGCACAGTAAGCTAGATTTTCAAAAAAGTGGAGAGAAAAAAAAAGTCCTTTCTCTTGTATTATCTTAAAGAGGAAACTTCCTTGCATGTTTTGTGGAAAGGTAAGGCAGGTAGCTTCTAAGTCTGTGACCACTCGGCATTCCGAACTTACGTACTTTCGACACATCCGCGTTTGTGTGACTCAACTGCAAAACATACCCTACACGTAAAGTGTTGCAAGTTTCTTTTTGAGTGTGTAATATTAATTCTGCTCAATAGAGGGTGATCCTGAATGTATTGTTATGTATTACACCCCGTTGAGACTGGAGATTGATACGCCTATGCCTAATAGTGACTGGAAACTTGTAGAAAGAGAAGAGTCTAGAGTGTAGTGGGACAAAATTCTTGATTCTGTTCTGGATGGAACTAGAGGCAATTTCAGAGTATATAAGGCGCGATTACCGGCGCAGGAGAAGAAGTTTTAGGAAAGTGAAGTTGGCAGCGAAAAGAAGTGAGGTTAAATATCAAGTAAACAAAGTGTAAACGTTATTTTGAAATATTGTATAGTCAGTAAATTATTAAATAAAGTGTTAGTGGTTTACCCCTTGTTAAAATTATTTAGAACCCACAGATTCATACAGGGTGTTTCCTAAGGGGTGGAAATACGTAACCGTATGTAGAATATTTGTATATGTTATTGAATAATAATTCATGCTAATTTAGGAAAACAACCAGTATCTGCGAGTAAAAGCATTTTTTTGACAATTAATTGATACGAAACTGTAAAAATAGTACATCGCCCACTACCGCCCGGGCTAGTTTTACGTTTATCGTATAGGTAACACTTTATCAAATAAGAATTCAAGAGAGTTGCATGCCAAAACTTGTCTATACGCACTTGGTATAGCGTGAGCCACTGACATGCGCGTTCTAGAGTCTATAGAAGTGAGGGGAGAAGGGTGCTTAATAGCTCCCCCTAACCGCTCGTCACTTGCCTAGCCAACAGTCATTCTATTCAAGGTGTCCACGCGAGAAAGGCCAAAATTTATATACAGTGTATTGTCTGTAATTGTTTATTTGTGGCATATTCAGATTTTCTTACTTTTTATTGGGTATTTTGCCACTGAAAAATATTAAAAAAATTTTAATGGAAAAGCCTCTGCGCCAAAAAAAAAAAAAAAAAAAAAAAAAAAAAAAAAAAAAAAAAAGGACTGTCATGGTTGACGGCCAAAAAAGTTTTGAGAACGGAAGTAGATTCTCTTCCGAAACGTTAACTACCTATAGCTTTGATTTTCAGTTTTTAGTTCATAACATTGTTCTAGTTTATATATTTTTAGGTGTGAGACTTTTTGAAATAGTCAAGTACTCAAGAACCAACCTCTGTCTGATCCGTTTGGCGCAGAGGCTTTTTCATTAAAATTTTTTAAATATTTTTCAGTGGCAAAATACCCAATAAAAAGTAAGAAAATTATATACAGTGTGTTCTAAAAATCGTCCGCCATATTGGATCCGCCATTTTGTTTTTGAAAATTCTGATAACTGATGAGTGAGTGTGGCGTGGCGTGTGACGTTTCCTTTACATCTCACCGCCGCATAATTTGGTCCACTACGTATATATACGAGCGGCCATGTCGAATTCATTGGAAAAGCGTATAAGGCAGTGGCTACTCCAGCCTTAATGACGAGTTCATGGAGTAGCCACGGAACGAAACGCTAATATTTTCTAATCTCACAATTGGTTACCCTGATGTGATCTAATCACGCAACATGATTTACGACGTACTCTACACCTCCTCTACACCCTATGGAGTGACGCGCACAAGCATGTTTGAGTTTATGAGTTATTTCCTCCTGGAGCATTGCAATGGTTAGTCCCTCTCCTAGGAATATGCTGATGCGGGTAGAGTGCGTCAAGTAAACAGTGGGGTACTCGCTTCGTTCCTGTCCAGCTTATCCATCGTTCTTCTACCATCAGGTTTCTCGTGACTTTGTCACTGATGGGGGAATGATGTGGCGTGTGACATTTCTCTTACATCTCACCGCCACATAATTTGGTCCACTAAGTACACATACAAGCGGCCATGTCAAGTTCGTTGGAAAAGCGTAAAAGGCAGTGGTTACTCCAGCCTTACTGACGAGTTCACGAAGTGGCCACGGAATGAAACGCTAATATTTTCTAACCTCACAATTGGTGACCCCGACGTGATCTGAACACGCAACATCAGAGTGGGCTTTGGAAAAATAATAGTACATTGTTATATGAGAGAGAGTGAAGATGATGCTTGAGCTCACGAGCCGTAGGCTAGTGGCGCAAATCTTCTGAGTGAGTAATGGTCATAACCGCGAACGTAATACTACTAATATACAAATAAATTAGACTGAAATTTGATAGCGTTAATCGGTACCTACTCGGAGGAAGTGGAAAAGATAATCAAACAATATGGCAATACACTTGATTGTCACTGTCAGCGAGTTGATTGTCAGCTGCAGCAAGAGATGATTGCAGTCGATTTAAAACATCATTGGGTCAGTGAAACAGTGATTTTTTTATTTGTATTTGTGATTCACTACAGTGAATTATAGGTACGATTTTTCACCAAAGAATGCTAATAACTGTCATATAATTAAACAGTTGTCGAAAAAACAATTAATTTACAGATAATATAACTTTCACTACAGAAAATGTCCATTTTATCAGAATTATTAAGGGGCCCTTATCACCAGACTATGAACTCTAGCATAAAGGACCATGTCTAGATAAGGAGCTCTAAGGAAAAACAAACAGGAGTGCCACAATAGGCCCATAGAGGTCGCGGTGGTCAAGACCAAGCAGCCAGCTCCTACGCTCTAATCTAATCTTATCGATCTCGTTGTTCACAATAATTTCCAGGAACTCATTCACTCTTATAACAAAAATAAGTTTTCAACATGATGGAGCTATTGCACATTATAGTCTTATGGTTAGAAGGCACTTAGATTATGAATTTCCTGAATTGAATTGGCAGATGCAACCACAACTTCTCAGCGGAGTGCTGAAGAAGCTATGAAAGCGTAGCAACCGGTTAGCTCAGGGGTTGGTCGAAGGTCACTCTGTGGCGAGAAGAGTTATTTAATAATTTGAATGTAACAAAACAAAAATAAACAAAGAAACTGGGCGCCAGCGTATTCATACAACTGATATTCCTGCAACTGTTTAAGGAGGAAACAATCAAAAGCAAAATTTAAACAAAATAACAATATATTAACAAGAAATAAAGTTTAAAATTTACAAAGACTTTACAATTGTATTAATGACAAAAATTTTTTTAGAAAATTTACTACAATAAAAATATATAAGCTTAGAGTTAAAATGATTGAGAATGAATACGTGATTACAAAAAAATTGATTTATTTGAATATTTAAAAATGATTAAAAACAATCTCTATCAAAAGAATTAAATTGAAAAGATCAACTGGTTTAACAATTTTATAATTTTCTTCTGACCAAGAAAAGCTATGACGATAGGTAATTGCTTACGTAACTTTGGGTGGCGAGTGCGGAGTTCCAGTGTGTCAATTCCTGGAGATGGCCACAGGTACCTGGGTTTAAGGACTTATATTGTTTGTCCGGTCTACGAGGAGGTTCCAGGATGACACGAAGTTGGAAATATTCAGCGAATTATAGTTCTTGTCCAGCCACTAGCAAAACTACCATGTGCTTGATCCAGAATTGGTCGATCCAGTTATTACATGAAAAACAATGATAATTCAGGAACCAGTTGATGCAAATTTAGTTAAATCACACAAAGAAAAAAAACTATCGGTTAAAATTTAAAATGGCTAAATAAATTATTAATTAACTTTAAAACTTACTGAAAAGAATGATCTAGCAGAATACAAAATGGAATACCATTGGTTAAGCCAAGGTCACAAATTTTATAGAAATTACACAAAAAATAGGTATTAGAATTTGTAAAATTTAAGCAATGAATCGAAAAAAAACAAAAAAAACTAAACACCAATAAAAAAAACTCTACTACTAGATTATCACAAAATGTTGGCCCTGAGGCTGTGAATCAACAAAATTGTTCTAAATTATGATGAAATGATTAAAACAGCATAAAAGAAATCGATATTAAGATATGACATTAAGAAAAATTTAAATAAGAAAATTTAAAATTTTGGAGATAGTCTCCGTACTATTATAAAAATTAATTTAAACAAATTGACTTTACGTCTCGTACTTTAATAAATTCAATAATTGGTATACTAGTCGTGAAATGAGATTATCTAATAAAAAGTTTTAGAGCGACCATAAATACCAAAAAATATATATATATGTAAGTATATAATATAAACTACTGGCAAACAAAAATTATTGAAACTGTTAATACATAAACATCCAGCAGGAACTGTATCAAAATGACAAATAAACTACTGCTGGGGCATCCTCTAACAAGTGGTTTCTTATTAACCACCAAGGTTAACCTCAAATATATTAATAATTTAATTAAATGCCAGCTTAAAATTTGATATCAATTAAAAATAACTAGGTTATTGTTTTAATGAATTATAATACAATAATAAAAGCAAAAATTTCAGGATGGCTCTAAACTTCAAATCTTTTAAGAAAAAAAAATAGAACAATCTCACCTCAACGACGTCAAGACGGAAAGTGCCGGTTTTCAATTCCTGTCAGTCCCATCTCTCTCTAATATTCCGCCCGCACATGCTCAGTTGCTTCTAACTTGGTTTTTATTTCGGTTATTGTAGCACGGTCGCTAAACATGAGTTTTTGGCAACAAATTGAATTTATTCTTAGTACGGGTGCTGAATGGAAAATATTTGGCAACTAATTAAATAATTAACAAGTTGCGGAAAAAACTTGTTACACCACGCGAACTTCCGAAAAAAAAAAAAATTTTTTTTTTTGGAAAACTAAAAGTGAAAAAAAATTTTTTTTTTTGTAAAAGGAAACACCCGGTAAATCACGCTATTATCGTATAGTTTAACTAATCGAGGCGAGACAGAAAAGACTAAGAGAGAGAGAGAGAAGAGAGAGAGAGAATTAGAGAGAAAAAAATTAAACTTGTATGATACCTAATTATACAACATACCACAGGAAAAGTTCGTTTTACCACTGGACAAAGTCATCAACATCACCAATTCCGAGATCATTCAACAAAAGTCCACGTAAAGTCAAAAAGATATGAAAAGATAGAAGGTAATTTGACTCACACCCATTCTGCGCTAATTCAAGTTGCATGAAGAGCCTCGATAATGAGTGTTGCTCGACAGCACACGAAAACTTTTGAAAATCCCACTCGGAAGAGATAATGCTTCGCCCAGAGTAAAATGAAACTGAAAAAGAGAATAAGAAAAGGAAAAGATGAAATGTTTTAGGGGAGGACCTCTAGGGATCAGTCCCCACAGACACTGTGGTGGAATGCCTGAGCAGCGTTGTAGCGGCTGCCAGTGCTAAAATTGGTAGAGGCATAAGCACACCTAGACCACGATACAGGAAACAAGTTACCTGCCTAGACACAACAGTAGGAGAAATGTCCTAACTGTTAACAAAAAAAGTTGGATATAGCTCCAAGGTCTTAAACTAGAAGTACGTAACATAAAAAAAAAACTTTGGATATAGCTCCAAGGGGCTTATACTAGAAGTACGTAGCGACTAGGTGACAAAAAGGACCATTATTTGGGAATACTCCTGCTTCCGGCGCGATGAACAGTGCCTCGATCGGGCGATAGATCAAGGGCTGAGTTGAAGCGGGGAGGAAGACCTGTCTCTCGAGGAACGTCAGACGACCTAGGCCACTCCTGACTGACAAGCCCCCTTGCCTACGTGTCCGCTCGACCCTCCTTGACCCTCTGTCATTGAAGACAGCCCGATCGAAACTAGTTCATCCCCATCCCGAGGCAAGTTCCCTAATGGCAACTAAAATATCCTACTAAATAGGATAATGTTAAAAAAGTTTACCTACTAGAGAGTAAACATAAAGCAAGATAATAATTGATGCCTTAATTACCCATCAAGACAACAATAGTGATATGAACAACAACTATACCAAACGAAAATAATTACAATCATGATGACGAAAAAAAACAAAATGGGACAAAAATTTCTCCGAACACTATATAAACAAGATAAAGATAAAAGATAATAAACAAGATAAAGATAAAGTATTTTCGCAATTTACCTAGCTGAAGAAACAACAAGTAGCAAAAACATAAAGTTACTGATTTTAAATTCAGCTATGACTCAACTAAATGAAAGCGAGGAAGGAAAACTACCTAAACCACTGCTAAGTACGTTGTACTATAGCACAGCGACAACCTGTTTAACAAACGGCACACGCCATACAGGAAAATATGTTCCCATGAACAAATTTCCTGCAAAGATACGTGGAACTAATCCACAAGATAAGCAAAATATGTGGACTTAACCCACAAACCAAAATACGTAGGACTTAACCCACAACTAAATAATATATCTACCAGACCACAAATTCAAAAGGCACAACTGGTAAATGATATATTATAAACAAAATCAAAAACAACAGGTAGTAGTTTCCATATAACAAAAGACCAAAGCCTTCCAGAAAAATTCTAAACATTAGTTGAAGAGTACTCTAGCAAAATTGTCAAAAAGCTACTTATAATACAAACGACTAAAGCAGTCAACTAGGCAAAAGTAAAAATAAGAGATAGTGATTCTAGAGAAATATAGGAAAATAGAACATAGCGATAGAAAAGAGAGAGACAATCACAAAGAAGAAGAATGACGTTGTTATGTCATATTTTTGACATCAACCATGCGCAAGAAAATTCACCAAAAATGTCTACTAACTATAAGAAACGAACCTGTATTATGACAGCGAACTCCGATAAACCACAATAAACTCGATAAGAAACGAGAGTGAGTCGTTTGTCTAATAACTGACTTGAAAAAAAAATAATTATGAATACATATTAAGACAGCAGATTCCTAACAAATTCAAAAATAAACCGATGAAGGATGATATTTGTCTCATTTTCATTAAGACAAGAAAAGAAAAATTTGGTGAATTTGCAACTGCGTAGCTGAAATCAATTGCTTGATTATAGACACCCAAGACGTATGCAACCAACAAAACGTGGCTTGCAAACGTCTGAAGTGCATACAATCCGCAAAAAAGTGGCCCACCCTACAACCCTTGAGTAACTGTTGTTACTCAGCCGGAAAAAGAAAGATAACAAAAAAAAAAAAAGAACAAAAGAAGATAAGAGACTTTAAGGTTTCGTAGGCCAGTTGGTTACTACTAATATGTCACGATCCCCGTTTTTCGAACAGGGGTATGTACCTAGTAAATGTGCGGAAACAAGTTGAAACGGAAAATTTGTATTTTGACATAAACCCTTTAAACCAACTCTAGGTAAATTTGGGCTTTTATCCATTGCACAAACCTCACATTTTTTAACATAGAGGTACACATCTCTACGAATACCGGGCCAGTAATACAGATCTAAAATACGAGAAAGAGTTTTGAAAACTCCAAAGTGTCTCGCATTTTTGTCAATATGATATGATTTCAAAATCTCACTACGATTAGCGGTAGGCACAACAATTTTCCACTTTGACAAATTATTAATTTTAGATGGGTGAGAAAAAATACGTTTGTAAATAATATCGCTCTCAACACGAAAAGCACGGTAAGACTTAGGTTTTTCTTGAATTTTCTTAAGCATATCAATATACCAGTTGTCCCGTTTGAAACTTGAGACATCTAAAACTGAAAAGTTTGGAACAACATGAACTGCATTATTAAAATTTTTTACCTCAAAATCTGAACATAAATCGTGAGCTTTACCCACAAAAACAGAGTCAATACTGTTTACTGACTTGCTTGAGCGATAAAATTTTCCAACATTGTTTACCCAACTGTCCCACTCTAACCGTGAAGTTTCAACCTTAATTTTGCTAAGTTTCTTCCTTTTTCTTTTACGTTGCCTATGCTCTTGCCTTTGACTTGGTTCGAGCCTATGTTGCGCAAAGTGAAGACAACATATATTGGACTTTAAGCCACTGTGACGAAGTCTAGTGTTTTGCCACCTGGTAACACGAGGTTTTGGATTACAACGAAAACATTTTGGCTTTATTACCTTTTTACGACCGCAACCATAACAAAACATATTTTTTGGCTCTTTACAAGTATTAAAATGATGGCCAACCAGATTACAATTCCAACATCTGATTGTGGACATTGCAGCAATATTCGAAGAAAAATTTGTTCTAGAGGCATTAACATGACGAAAATTTTGAAAATTACGAGAAGAATTTTGACTTTTATTAAAATTACTAGGGACATTTTTATTTACATTAATATTATGAGAGGTATTTTTGTTAACATCAAAATCACAAGATATGTTTTTATTTACCGTAGAACTAGAATTTGCAAAATTATAATTTAACTCGGGTTCTAATAGATTAGTTTCCTCAGAAGGAGGGGGCTTATATCTGTCTGATATGGTGCGTGCTTCCTCTAAACGTTTACATAATTCTAACAGTTCTAAAACAGTTTGAGGTTGTTTCAAAGCTAAACTTTCGATAAAATAAGGCAATAAATTCCTACGAATTTTATTAACTTTCATAATTTCTGAAGGTTTTTCAGACAGTCTACTAAAAAGATTTTCCATCGAGGCAATGAAAATTGTGACTCGTTCGTCACAGCCTTGTGTTCTATTGTTTATTTCTAGCCACAAACTATCGTCATAAAAATATGGGAGAAAATCCCTTCTTAATTGTTCAACTAAAGCATCCCAGTCGTTAAATTTGTATTTATTGCTACAGAACCATGTCCACGCATCATCTCTGAACAAATCACAAGCCGACAAAAATAATTCTGACTTACTTACACCTCTAGATTCACGTAACATGTTAACTTTTTCCAGAAAAGAATTAACTGATTCTTGGCTCGAGCCACTAAATTGTAAATTCCATTTATATGGAGCAACATATTTTACCGGAAACCTATCTGGTGTCATAGATACTGTAGCAGTAGCAGTAGTTTTTACAGCTATGTCATCCTCTAAACCCAAAACTATAAGTTGCAAAGTCTTTTTAGTACCTTCTTCAGCTTCAGTATCAGCTTTTAAACGCTGTAGTCTACCCGAAATGTGGGTTAACCTTGAGGAAATTACTTTATAATCCACATCAGCGGTGGTACCAGAAAAATTTTCAATGGCAGACTGCAAATCAGTTATTGTCTCATTAATTTCTTTGACATCTGACTTATGGTCAAAAGAATTTACAATTTTACCATCGTTAAAACTACGTTTGGCATTTTCCTGATGAAAAACCCCCCTTAAAATTTTTCTCTTTCTATCGGCATCACCTGAAGGTTCGATATTTCTGATCATTAATTCATAAGTAATTTCTTTAAGTCTTAAATAATTCGGCTCCATTTTGGGTTTATAAGTTGACAAAATTTAATAAAAGATATGATACGGTAAACTTTACGATAAATAAATTTAATGCAAAAAACTATACGGTAAAATCATGATAACGCTAAAAAAAAATTGTTACTTTTAAATCACAAGTCAAAACGCAACGTGAGGAGAAACTTTGCAAAATACGCAGCAAAATATTAGCAAAAGATATACCAAAACAACAATAAATATCAACAAGATAACAAAAAAATTCAAATAGGCATAAATAATTTTCAGTATCAAAAACAAATAGATAAATCAGATAACGAGAAATTTTCTATAATAAAATATTGTACACCGAATACGCAAGTGTGACAATATCAAAATACAAAATATTAGAAAAATATCGATAAATTTAGCAGAGTCTTTCTTTGGTCAGAATTTGATTGTTTGTTCCTTGAATTTGCAAGAATATCAGTATTTAGGAAAGAGTAATAAAATTCAAAAACACAATTATTTAAAACCAATTCAAAATCTCTAACTCGGGCCCCACGTTGGGCGCCAATTTGCAACCACAACTTCTCAGCGGAGTGCTGAAGAAGCTATGAAAGCGTAGCAACCGGTTAGCTCAGGGGTTGGTCGAAGGTCACTCTGTGGCGAGAAGAGTTATTTAATAATTTGAATGTAACAAAACAAAAATAAACAAAGAAACTGGGCGCCAGCGTATTCATACAACTGATATTCCTGCAACTGTTTAAGGAGGAAACAATCAAAAGCAAAATTTAAACAAAATAACAATATATTAACAAGAAATAAAGTTTAAAATTTACAAAGACTTTACAATTGTATTAATGACAAAAATTTTTTTAGAAAATTTACTACAATAAAAATATATAAGCTTAGAGTTAAAATGATTGAGAATGAATACGTGATTACAAAAAAATTGATTTATTTGAATATTTAAAAATGATTAAAAACAATCTCTATCAAAAGAATTAAATTGAAAAGATCAACTGGTTTAACAATTTTATAATTTTCTTCTGACCAAGAAAAGCTATGACGATAGGTAATTGCTTACGTAACTTTGGGTGGCGAGTGCGGAGTTCCAGTGTGTCAATTCCTGGAGATGGCCACAGGTACCTGGGTTTAAGGACTTATATTGTTTGTCCGGTCTACGAGGAGGTTCCAGGATGACACGAAGTTGGAAATATTCAGCGAATTATAGTTCTTGTCCAGCCACTAGCAAAACTACCATGTGCTTGATCCAGAATTGGTCGATCCAGTTATTACATGAAAAACAATGATAATTCAGGAACCAGTTGATGCAAATTTAGTTAAATCACACAAAGAAAAAAAACTATCGGTTAAAATTTAAAATGGCTAAATAAATTATTAATTAACTTTAAAACTTACTGAAAAGAATGATCTAGCAGAATACAAAATGGAATACCATTGGTTAAGCCAAGGTCACAAATTTTATAGAAATTACACAAAAAATAGGTATTAGAATTTGTAAAATTTAAGCAATGAATCGAAAAAAAACAAAAAAAACTAAACACCAATAAAAAAAAACTCTACTACTAGATTATCACAAAATGTTGGCCCTGAGGCTGTGAATCAACAAAATTGTTCTAAATTATGATGAAATGATTAAAACAGCATAAAAGAAATCGATATTAAGATATGACATTAAGAAAAATTTAAATAAGAAAATTTAAAATTTTGGAGATAGTCTCCGTACTATTATAAAAATTAATTTAAACAAATTGACTTTACGTCTCGTACTTTAATAAATTCAATAATTGGTATACTAGTCGTGAAATGAGATTATCTAATAAAAAGTTTTAGAGCGACCCTAAATACCAAAAAATATATATATATATGTAAGTATATAATATAAACTACTGGCAAACAAAAATTATTGAAACTGTTAATACATAAACATCCAGCAGGAACTGTACCAAAATGACAAATAAACTACTGCTGGGGCATCCTCTAACAAGTGGTTTCTTATTAACCACCAAGGTTAACCTCAAATATATTAATAATTTAATTAAATGCCAGCTTAAAATTTGATATCAATTAAAAATAACTAGGTTATTGTTTTAATGAATTATAATACAATAATAAAAGCAAAAATTTCAGGATGGCTCTAAACTTCAAATCTTTTAAGAAAAAAAAATAGAACAATCTCACCTCAACGACGTCAAGACGGAAAGTGCCGGTTTTCAATTCCTGTCAGTCCCATCTCTCTCTAATATTCCGCCCGCACATGCTCAGTTGCTTCTAACTTGGTTTTTATTTCGGTTATTGTAGCACGGTCGCTAAACATGAGTTTTTGGCAACAAATTGAATTTATTCTTAGTACGGGTGCTGAATGGAAAATATTTGGCAACTAATTAAATAATTAACAAGTTGCGGAAAAAACTTGTTACACAGAAGAAAGCCGGTTATGTGGTCACCCAAATCTCGAGATCTAATGCCATTAGAATTTTTCTATGCGAAAGAAGTTGTTTACTAGACTAGAGCTACTACTAAAGATATGACGAATAGAATAAGCAGTGTATTAAATTTAACAGATCCTCCTACACTTAGGAATATTGAATGTGTAACGTGGAGCGAATGGAAGGAATATCGACTACTTATTTTGATGTAATTATATGAAAGTTCAAGACATTTATTTTTAATAATACAAAATTTTAAAAATAGCTGCGAAGTACATAAGTACTCCTTACTGACCTTACTTGGTATTCTAGATTGTACTAACACGGTACTCGTACTCTAGTATTCATGTATACCAATCCTTCGGTACTCACCCAGCTCTACCGATGATGGTGACATGAAGTTGATATCAGAAAGCTCAGATGTGTGTTTTCATAGTTGCTACTGATCTGCCATTTATTAGATCAAATATAATAAACCTTGATGTTATGCGTAAAATTGCTACAGCCATTTAAAACCCAAATTTGGCCAACAGAATGCAAGAAATGGCTGCAGCCAAAAACGGGTGAGATAATTTATTCTTTAATGTAAAAATGTAATGTAAAAATCAAAAACATAGGATAATATCGAAAGCGCAGTCTTTCTTTTTTCGTTGATCTGTGTTATCTATCAAGTGATCACAAATTTAAGGGCATTGTATCTATGAAACTCGTAAATAATTCACGACTAAATCGAGAAGTAAAATTAAACATGGTCGATATAATACATTTCGATAAGTATACATATTTTAGCAGCTCTGAAATGGAAAGTACACCTGGTCAGGGAAACTAGGTTAAAGTTCCTGAGTGGTTTGAGTTCTAAAAGTTGTAATTCTACATTTAAACATTAAAAGACTAAACAAGAAATCAAATTCAGTCTGTACAGCAAAATTTAATGCGAATGGAAATTAATAAACACATTTAGAAAAAAATCTGCAAACGTGTTTATTATTGTTTACACAATACTTCTTCTCTTTCTATTTAGTACCTATTAATTATTCATTATTATTCTTCTTTGGGGTGTCCACCTCATTTTTTTGGCAATAGCGGTAATTATGTACGAAATATTATTGTTTCTCATTATATTTTCTCCTTAGTTACCTCTTAGGGTATCCAACCTGTCCATTTCTCACTAAAAGTATACACGGTTTCTGCCTTGGTAACAGTGCCAACAGCCGACAAACAGACTAATGCAATTTTCGTATCGACTTAGTCTGAAACGTGAAAACCTGTATAAATCTAGGAGAGTCTCTTTCACTAATCGAGAGAAGTAAAAAGTTTGCATTCTACTTTCGTCCTTACCAAAAACCAACATTCTCTCAGCAATTATTTCTAAATTCGAGTTAATCTTATCCTCATCTAATACAAAATTAATTAAACCTAATGAAAACTATACTTTAGTGTCATCAACAGATTGGTACATTAAGATGAAAATCTGAAGTACAGATAGAAAATAATAGGGGTCCTGGGATGTTACCTTAAGGAACTCCTTATTTGTATATAGTTGTTATGGTGGTGCGCTAATCTTAATTTTTGATCGTAGTTTTGTTTTGTCTGTTCTAATTTTGTCTTATATTTGGATTTAGTTTCTTTATAGCATGAACCTCTTTCATCTTTTCTCGCCGATTCTCCTACAGATATTGTCTGCGCTGTATCTTTTTACAGGTTATTTTGACTCTTTGAAGAAATAATTGTAAATACAAAATGTGTTGTGGCGTTGTTTTGTAAGGTTTGCCCAAGTTATTCAAGTGTGGGCCACCCTACAAGCGACGTAGTTAGCGTCACTGGTTTAACCTGGCTAGCACAGCAAAGATGCGGAGAACAAATAGGGCAGTGAGTTCAAGGCATGGGCGTCATGATTAACTAATATAATCAATGAAAAGAAAAGATAAAGATCAACAAAAGACATATATTACATATATACAACGGTACTATATTACAAAATATTATATTATACAAAAATGGAGCTATCACAGCATCAGCGATACTGTATAGCAGAATATCAAACAGAAATATATACAAAATATACTATCTATATTACAAGATACACTATATTACAATTTTCTTAGCTGCAAGGTAAATTTGAAACGTTTACGAGAAACAAAAAATATATTACAAAAGATACGTCTCGTAACTTTACCTCAATACTAAAAAATCATATATTACAACAAAATTCCCGCAGCTTTAATCATTACCTAACTTCGATGTAAACTTGAGACTTTCAGGAGAGACAAAATAACTATATTACAAAAGTATGTCTCGTAAATTAGCTCAAAATGCATAAAATTTAGATACACTCGTCACAACAAAAATGCACCACGACTTACTATATTACCAACAAAAGTGCATTACAATACCACGATAAAATATTGACAGTAAGGAATCACGATAACATTAACTACGAAATAAATACTACGACTAAATATTTGCAATAGTGAATTTAAGATATAAGTAACTAAGAATTAATGTACAACAATAGACTAATTATAACAACGGATTCAAAATGTAATCTAACAAAAAAAAATTGATTTCGCTTAAATCTAATATTTTAAATTTAGATACTTGACTTTTATGAACTAAAACTGCATGTGAAAATAATCCCTTTTATATGTAACAATCAAAAGTACTTACCATTTGTTTTAATATCCTGATAAGAGAAATTCCTAAATACGCCCCTGTTCTCTGATGATTACATATTTATTAAAAGTTGTGTAGATGGTTTGATGTCTGAGGACTTCCATTGCTCACTTAGAATGATTTGCACATGGTCGCCTTAATTTCATTTTGAGGTTATAAAATCATAGAGAACATGCTCGTAATTAAATAATTTGTCGCCAAGACAAAATTAAGGAAATTTCTTCGTCCAGAAGGTTTTCCTTTTACTTGGTGGAAAATCTTAAATATGTGTGGTGTCGAAAAATTTCGTGATAAAGACAAACGCAGTATTCTTATCCAAAGAGTTATTATCAAGAAAACGTATGCAAAAACGTAGTATCAAAATTGAACGTATGTAATCTTGCTTAAAGCAAATAATATAACGTTGAGATACTTCTACGTTAAAAAGAATTTTGTTATAAAGAAAAATTGAACGTAAATAAATTTGGTTAATAAGAAATTAATTCTTGAGAAAAACCTCATGTGACCACTAGGTTTTTCAAATTATAATAATATCCCCTTTACATGTTAAACAAAATTACAAATTCGTCAAATTAGTTGAATAGTTTCAACGAGAAAGCGTTTCACTTGGCGTTATATAGTTGAATTATCAATATTATCATACATGGTGCGCTATTTATAATAATAATAAATAATAATGAATTGGATTTTGGTCAGACGTAAGCTCCTCTAGCGCAACAGGTAGTGTAGAGTTGGTTACGTCCTCATTGACCACTATGTCAATAGTCGATGGAGTACCGCCGTTATCTAGACAGTGAGTATGTCCATCCGGATACTGACCTTATAAGGTTTGTTTTGGTTCGCAAAACGGAAACAGTTTGGAAACTGCGCGGGACAGTATGCGTAGATGCAAAAAATCCGTAACAGTCCGAAACTGTCGAGGACTCGTAATTGAACCAGAACGAATATTGGCGCGATTAACGCGCCATCTTTTGATGTTTCTTCTTATTACAGCCATTCAGGAACTTTGAGTTGGCTGCCTTCATATGTAATTTTAGTTTTAGCAGTTGACACCGCGTTTTGAAGAATTATATTTTGTATTTCTATATTTTTCACAAAGCAAAGTAAGCAAATACTTCAGTTTTTAAAACCTTGTAGAACTATGTCTGGTAGGTAGGTATATGTAATAAATAATATGAAAGAGGACGAGGTCTACTCCATCGTACATTAAGAGAAATGAAGTCTTAACCGACATAAAAAACGATTTAAGGCATATATATTATGCCGAAAAATTAAGCATTCAAAGAGAACGATTGCAAATTGAAAGAGAAAAGCTGGAAGATAGAAAAAAGAGAACTCGTCTCCTAGAACAACATTATCATTGAGATAATAATTTCATTAGTAAAGTTTTCCGATAAAAAAAAGCAGAATCTATGTTTAATTTTTTCAGTTAATTTTGGTATACAAGTGGTTTTGTATTTCTATGGGGGTGAATATGTTTTTTTATGACACGCTGTATATTATGTATATTCCCAAAATAAACGTTTGTGAAAATATTAGTTTTTTTTTTTTTTTTTTGGTACGTGATTATATTTCATTATGATACACAAATAGAAATCTTTGTCCTGAAAAAGGTAAATATACATGGTGTTCCACTTTAAAACTCGAAAACTTAAAAGATATATTTTTAGCCTGTAAACGGCACGTTTGATGGTGATGAAACGCAGGCATTTGGCATTCTCAAATAACAAAGATGTTGTACCACGTGAAACTCAGAAAAATTGAAAATATTTGCCGCTTAATAGTATTTAATATCAAACAACATATGTGCCGCATACGGAGTAAAAGTGACATTTTTGTGTTGAGGATGTACGTGACAAACGAGCAAAGCGAATCCAGCAAGAACAGCTAAGAGAAAAAAAAAACACTTTTACTCCACATATAAAACATGCTATTTTTTCTTCAAATATCAAATACGAATTAAATAAATAAGTATAACTTACTGCTTTGAAAATAAAATCCTAGGATTAAAAATTATATATTTTTTTAAAATAATGTCTATCTATTTATTTCTCATTGACCGTTTGAAGAAAAAGTAGCATATTTTACGTGGAGGAGTTTTTTGATTTTTTTATCTCGGCTGTTCTTGCCGAGCTTGCTTTGCTCGTCTGTTAAGTAGGTACATCCTTATTGACACAAACAGTTTTACTTTTATTCCTTATAAAACAATATACTATTTTCAGTTTCTGAGTAATCAGTGCTGGGAGTTTATGTGGAACACCCTGTAAACATACATTTTTAACTAAAATATTAAACACATTTCTATATATTATTGATTGGTGATCAGATCAGAGCGCCATACTGGTAGCAGCGAAACGTGAAACGCAAAAGCGCATGCTCAACAAAAACAGTCCAGATTTGTCCATACTCGAGGGCATGTACGATTTCTGACGGTCCCTGACAATCCAAGATTATTTCTAACAGAAAACCAGAACAGATGATCGGTGAATCCGAACTAGTCAAAGACAAACCAGAACGCGTTTTACTAACTGCGCATGTGCCTGACATCCGAGGATGTCCTCGGACAGGGTATTTCTCAAAACCAGAACAAACCTATAATTATTGACAAATTGAAACAGGATGCAGCCAGTTGCGTTGTTGCGATGACAGTTCCATGCGTTATGTCTAGCGTTAAGATCACCTATCACCTCGTCTAAAATGCGTTTCCTATCAGATTAAGGAATATTTGTGACATTTCCAAAATCACGAAATTTGTTTTCTACTTTAATAATTGTAGACTGAGAAATGCGATGATCAGGATACTTAGTATTGAAGATTTCGCATACCTGCTTTTGCGATCTTGTTTTATTACCACATCCTAATAATATCAAAATTTCAATTCTTTGTTAAAATAATGATCTACCTGACAATCAGCGATAAATAACTAGAATCATAAGTTTGCACAGATGTAGTAAATAAAAAAATTAGAATTTTTACTTCTCTCGCATACCGAAGGGAAGTATTGTATTCGAGAAAAAATCACCCTCCGAGATTTTTTCGGATTCTGACGTTTCAGATCACGGAGATTACGAAAATATAGGTTTTTCAATTCCGTTAGTCTGCCTGCCTGCCTGTATGTCTTTCTGTCTGTCTGTCTGCCTGTCTGCCTGTTGGTGCATTTACTAAAAAACTACTTGACGGAGAGCAGTCAAATTTGGTAGGTAGTTGACCCTACTGTCAGCGAAGAAACGGTAGAAATTTCACTGGAAAATATATAGGGTGGATCGTCTAAAAGGAATAAATAATGAAAAAAAAATTTTTTTGCTCAAATTTAAAATTTCCACGTTTCATGACATGCTAAACCTATTTCAGAAAAAAAAAATTTGAAATTTTTTTTCACCATTTTTGAAAAAATTTTTACCACTAAAAAATTTTTTTCTTTTTGTTCAAATTTAAAATTTCCACGTTTCATGGCATTCTAAGCCTATTTAAAAAAACACTACGTGTATGTGGAATTGAAAATGTGACAGATGGCAATAATATTAGGCATATGCACCTAGGTTACTATTATTGAAAAATGTACAGGGTGGTCATCCCAAGAAATAATTCAGTCATGGTGGACATTTATAAAGGTATTTGCCCAAGCCTTCCATATTTGGCACCTGTTATTTAGTATTGAACTTTTGCTGTTGGATGAGCACTCTATATTTTTTTGACCAAAAGTTATCAGGTTTTCTTTGTAATAATAGCAATAACTATATTCCGATTATTATTCTCAATGTCATTTCGTAATTAATAATTTTTTAGAGTGACCGCCATGCACAAATAACGAGGGAACTTCTGTGTAAATACCTTTACCGATTTTTTCTGACATGTAAAAAGAAACCCTTTCTACTTCTATCTTTTTGTTCAGTATGTTGCCACCTGTGTATCAGAAAAAACAAAACATTTAAACTGAATGTTATGACATGACATAAAATTTATTAGAAAAGTCAGATTTGACAGGTATTTGGTACATAGGCATAAATAGTTTAGGTTACATTTCAAATACATTTTAAAATTTTAAAATTTAATTTTATAGATGAAGAATATACAAAATTCAAGAAACCTTAAATTACTAGATGGAGAATGAAAAACGCTCCATTTAAACATTTTAAAAGGGTAGCTGTCACTCCAAGGGGGTTGAGGGGGGAGGTATAAAATTATGCTCAAAAAATGTCATTTTAGAATTAGAAATTGACATATTTTAGGATTTTACTCATGAATTATAAATTACGTAGATAATAAATACTTATATCCATCACTTATGGAGTTCACTGTATAGTGTATATACATATACGTGCAAATATAGGTTCAAGTACCTCCGATTAGGTCAGAATCGACTAAATTTCATTTGTTATATCATAAAACGTACATTCCAATTGCTTAAATCAAAATGTAAAGGGGGCCGGAAACCGCCCTTAGGAACCCTTATACTTTGTCTGACTGTTGGTTTCAATGTATAACATCTTGTTATGGATCGCGTGATATAATACTTTTCGTATAGCTCAGTTTCAGCAAATTACCAGCGAGCAAAGCTTGTTCTGTAGCCTCAAGAAAAAAATGAAATTCTGATAATCTCTATCTGTTTTGAATTTATATTAAAAGAAGAATGGGATATATAATACCAACGCCTGTATAAAATCATGCGAAGTCAAGATATTTGTTCATATTAATCGATACATACGCTAAAATATTCTCAGGTGATTATTGTGTATAAGTACTCTTAACATAACTCGGTGTGTTCGAGTATGTCGCATGGAATAAGCAATTACCGTCATATTCCGTGGCGTATCTTGATCAGTTGTAGAACTTACATAATATGTATCCCTAAGACACAAGGGCGTAGTGGTTGGATAAAGCGAGGACTTATAGGATTAAAAAAAAATCTATATACTTACTTCATCTTTTGTATTATCATTTTCTCACGAAAGATAAATGCATAGGTCTGCAAAAAAAGGTTTAGTCCAAAGATTATCATCTAACTTTTTTGAAGCCAATATTGTCAAAAAAAAAATGTTTCTATGGTGTCAGTTTTTCTTTACAGGCCATTTATCCCCTAAAGAGACAAACAAGAGGTTTTCCTTAATATATCGACAGTTAACAAACAATAAATTTCTTGTTTAGTTTTATAAAGTTATGTTATACGTCATGACGTCGACATTACCTAAGTTTGAATTCCTTAAAAAATCACCTTAATAACAGAGAGATACATGCGCTTTTGTGTAAAGTATAGTAGTAGAAGTAAACTTTTTTATTCCTGGCACGTGTGGAACTTCAGTTTTGTGACACTTCTGAGATAGTATAAAACTAGTGAATGCAACGCCACGTTTAAGTGAAAGAAAATGCGTAGAACTTTCGATGATGGTTGGGTATGGTGATAGGCTGAGAACTCATCAGGAAGCATGTGATGTTTTCAATGCCAAGTATCCCGAAAAGCAAATTTCTAGATGCACTGTAAGTAGTTGCTAGATATGATGGGATAGATAGTGGCTAGATATGATATATCTGGCACTGTAGCTGACCTCCCTCGATCTGGTCGCCCTAGCACAAGCAACGAAACCAAATTAAACATTCTTCTAGAGTGGGGAAAACCACCATCTTTCGACAAGGCAGCTGGCTTTAAATCATAACGTGAGTCAGACTTCTGTTGTACGTCTATTGAAAAAAGAAAAATACCATCCATACAAAGTGCAATTAATCCACGAATTGAATGAGGACGATCCAGATCGGCGCTTACAGTTTTGTGAACAGTTGATGACCTTGTGCGATGAAAATCCAAATTTTTTAAAGAACATTGTTTTTTCTGATGAAGCTACATTTTCTTTAAAGGGGACTGTACATCGGCATAACTGTAGGTATTGGTCACGCGAAAGTTATCATTGGACTCAAGAAGCCCATACATAGCGACGAGGCAAAGTAAACGTGTGGGCAGGTATGATTGGTGATCGTTTATTGGGACCTTTTTTGTTTGAAGAACATTTTACAGCCGCAAGATGTTTACAGTTTTTGCGAGTTGAGTTAGTGCCAGCCTTAGCAGTTATGTTTCCGAACAATGGAGATGAAGATATTTCTGCTGAAAACGTCTGATTTCAGCAAGATCTCATTTTGGGACAGCAGTGCGTCAGTTTTCAGATGACGCTTTTACTGGAAGGTGAATAGGTCGTCGAGGTCCGATTGAGTGGCCGCCGCGTTCACCGGATTTAACCCCCTAAGACTTTTTTCTTTGGGGTTTCTTAAAGTCAAGGGTGTATTTTAACAGACCGGATACCATAAAAGAATTGAAAAACAGAATTGGCTTGGAGATGAGACGAATTGCCCATGAGATGATTCAGAACAGCGTGCAGTGTCTACACCCATCTTGGTCAATGTCAAATGGTTGGAAGGTCGCAATTTGAGCAATGGAGATGATTTTTTTTCTCACAATTACTTATGTAAGGTATCAATCGATAAAAATATTTGTTTCCAAAAGAATGGCTTAGGTAATATCAATTATTTTCATATCACCAGAAAGCTAAAGGAATATACCACCAAAAACAGTAAACGAAAATGTCTGTTTCCATTAAAAAAAAATTATGATGACATCATAACTCAAAAACCAATGACGTCATAAATTTTGGTATAGTGAAAAAATGTAGCATTTACAAAACTTAAATCGACCTGTTCGAGGATTTTTTTGACAAATGACATGTACCAAAGATATGAATTTTGTACGTTTATTTATTTCTTTTATAGTAAAGTTATGAGTACATAATGATATCTGCATTACCGGAAATGAATTATTCAACCCCTACTAACCCTTACTACCCTCTTAGTAAGGCAGAAAACAGAAAATTATAATTTTCGGTGGACACAAAATCTCGATGAGTTTTGATGACGTCGACATTAGCATAGTTTGAATCTTCCACCATCCACCATCCCTCACTACCCCCTTAGGGAGGTAATAATTGCATTTTCCTATATCAATCGCCACTTAATGGCCAACAAATTTATTTTGTTTATATTGTAAAATTATGAGTATCCGATGACGTCAATGTTATCGAAGGTTAAATCATTCAACCCCTATCACCACTTACTACCATCTCAGTGAGGTAAATAATACATTATCCTCCGCAACCACCCCCACCTCATTATTAAAGGGCCAAACAAAATAAAATTGAGATATTTACTTGAAATTTGACACACGTGTGAATTATAATGGCGTCTGGAATTAGATTATATTTTGAGTTGATTCCGTTGAATTGTTGAGGAGGGTAATAAGGACAAATAGGGGAAAATAAGTAAAGCAAGCTAGTAAGAGATCAGAAACTTGGGATTTGGTGTATATATTAGAAACCAAGACGTAAATTTTTTATGACATCTGCCGCCCCCACCACCACCTCCAACATTTCCACTTTATTATTAAAGGAGTTATCAAAATAAAATTGTCGTTTAGTGTGTATATGAGAAAAAGGTTTGGAAAAAAATCTCTCGGCATCAGCCATCCCCATTACCACCTTGAAAAAGACGATTTCAAATATTATATTAATGAAATTTTATGAGCAATTATTTTCACATACTGGAGTGCAAATATAGCATCAATATGTTTTCCTTTAAAGAGACTTGGACGGGAAATCTGAATGCGGTAGTAGTGATTTCTTAGGAAGCGGTTTTTTTGTTACATACAGTTGAAACCACCAATCTGGTCGTTCACGTCATAGTTTTCTAATTTCCGAATCAAATAGGTTCAAGGTCACACAAAATGGCACGCATAGGCGTACCATTTCAAAGGAGTTTTCAGTAAGATAATTATTACTTCATACACTTTTACAGCCAGTTTCACAATCGTTGGTTAACTAATGGTTAGGATTTGACCAATGATTACCTATAAAAATCTGTTTCACGATATCTGGTTAATTTCGAGATCTTGGTTATCTTGTAGTTAAGAAAACCAGTAGATAAGGTATTGGTAAACCAACAATTTTTGGTTAACTTAAAGTAAACAACTGTCAACTTCAGTTATGTTTTTATTTCGTGCAGTGCTTTAGCTTTGTTTTATTATTTTGCTAATAATGGATATTTATGATTATCATGTGAATGATGAAGAGGATAACGTGGGAGGTTTAGAATATTTAGATATAGACCTAATTATTTTGAAGAATATGACCAAATAAATTTCCTTAATTGATTTCGACTCAGTCCTATTAAAAATTTATCAGAGGAAATAGAAGAAATTAATGACTACTTATATGGATATTCAATCTAACAGTATGAAATACACTTCTCGTTTAGAACAAATATAACTCACTTTCTTACCACAGAAAACCACCCCATAATAACGTTGATTAACCTAAACAATAAATGTATGACAAGTTTTTCCGTCTTTTCTAAAATAAATTTTTAGGACATATGTCAAAATCCTAAGAAAGTTCGTATCAACTATTCAAAACTTAAACGTAACCATTGGTTAGATTACTGAATATAGAATAAACGTTGTGAAACCCACATATGAATTTACCAATAGTTAACTTACAGGTTCAGGTTCTTTAACCAAAAAGGTAACCAACGATTGTGAAACTGGCTATTGTGTTATAATATAATATTATGGCCAAGGGACAACACTACTTCAGTGGCCGGACAGACTAACTACAAAAACTACAAAATCAACTACGCCACAGACTTACTTTCAGAGTACGTATTATAAATAGTATCCTTTGCATCCATCTTCTAACCTCCACCAAGTCCTTGATTTTATTTTTTTTGCTTAGTTCATATTTTGCCACAGTAGTATTTGGGGAGTCCTGCTCCTCACGGGTTTCCTCACAAATTCGTTGCACCGTCCGCATACAAATATCTAATGCATTAAAAGTACGCTAAAAGAAAATTTACACTATAGAAATCTGCCACATTTATTGTAACTAAGTGTGAGACAGGCATCAACTTCCTGAAGAAGGTTGCTAAAACTTGGTGGGGAGCCGATCCAATACGCTACTGTTTTTTTTCAAACCTATACACACTCGATAATTCATTATGGATCAATTTTATATGGATCTGCTAGTAATTCCATCTTAAAAAGAGTCGACACTGTCCAAAATAAAGCATTACGTATGTATAGGAGCAATGAAATCTACCCCAGTAATTCTTCTTCATGTAGAAATGCAAGAGCCCCCCCTGCAATAATCGTAGACAATTCCTTAGCGAAAAATATGTCCTGCAGGCTGAATACAAGCAGTTACCCATAAAATTTCTAAATTGAGTACCCATGCCTTAACTAATAAATACTAGCCAAAGAAGAATTCTCCGCCTACATGTTCTGCATTTCGTGAAACTAGTAAATATAGGGATAACTTGCTCTTCATCTCTAACATCCCGTATGGGTATTTAGAATATCAAAACCTATTTTATGAACCTTTTGTTGTAATCCCGACATATTCGTATGTCCCTAGAATTAACTTGAATATATTAAAAGAACTGGAATCAAGATTCTCAAGTTATTTACAAATTTATACGGATGCCTGAAATATTTCCAAAAACGTAGGGTGCTGTTCATATTCCATCTAAAAATTTTGAACACAAAATGAAACTGACAGAACATACATCTGTATTTGTTGGAGACGTCATAGTGACTCTTAAAGCCCTAGGATATATTAAAAGCAATAAAGTTAGTCATGCAATCATATTCAGACTCTTTAAGCGTTCCTGTAAGAATTAAAAGAGGAGCAGTTAATTACATCCACAAAAATGCATACATCCTCCATATAAATCTTCTATATGAATTACATAAAAATGATTTTTTTGTTAATTTTGTTTGGGTTAAAACCCATGTAGGAATCGCCCATAAAGAATATGTTGACAACCTTGCTAAAAAAGTGCCTTATCTTCTAACTTAAATACCAATTCTAAAATATGCCTAACGGAAGCTATAAATTCATTCAGGCACAAAGCACTCGATAATTGGTCCATATCTTATGAAAATTATCAATTAGATAACCCTACTAGCCAGTACTCACAAGCAGTTAGTAATATTCCCAAGTCACCGTGGTTTAAGGGCCTTAACGCCCCTAGGAAATTTATCACCACAATTTTCAGGTCATGTTCGGTCATGCTTGCTTTCCAAAACACCTAAATAGAATTGGTGTACTTGATTCAGATACCTGTAGTACATGTGGTACTACGGGCGATCTGAACCATATTTTTTGCCAGAATCACCAAATGGCTATCAATGCAATGCTAAATAACTTAGTCCACATCAAAGTTCCTCTACCAACTAATGCTATTCATCTATTGTCTCTTAAAAGTATACAAGTCTACAACGCATTGGTTAATTTCATTAACACTATTAAATTGTTGCCTTAACATCGTTTTATATTAGGTAAGCTTCGTATTCCTTAATTGTGTCTCCCATTGTCATATATACCCCATTTCCGTGGTCTACCTGTGTAATGCTATATCAAGAAATGTCCTGACAGACTCCTGGACAAGAAGAGAGTGTGCTTGTGAACTATCATCTTGTGTATATTACATGTTTGGGCTGTTGTGTTAGGTTTTAGGTAAGTTATTAACGAATGAATAAATGGGCTAATGGAGAAAAAAACATAAGTATGTTGACAAAGCGAATCTGCGATACTGGTTAAACTCAAACAATATCACGCTATCAAATAACTACGATTCCGTTAAGCATTGACAACAAGGAATCATACTACGACGAAATATTTGTAACAGCGAATTTAAGATATAAGTAACTGCGAATTAAGGTGTAGCAATGAATATGCGAAAATAATCCCTTTTCCATGTAATAATCAAAGGTACTCATCTTTTGTTATAATATCTTCATGAGAGAAATTCCTAGTACGCCCCTATTCTCCGATGATAATAGATTTTGACCTTTGTATAGTTAGATCGTTGAGAACCTCCATTTTGCTCCTCTAGGGCGATGTCACAGGAAATTTGTTATTTTTTATAGAAAAATTCTAAACGTAGATGATTTTGCGTAACAAAAAAGTGTTGCGTTAAGATACTTCGACGTTGAAAAGAAATTTGTTATTTTATAGAAAAACCTAAAACAATATTTTTAAACGTTAGATGGTATTTAACGATACATAATTATTTAACTATTACCTTATACGTCTATAAGGTTCTTCCATCTTAATATCTTAATTATAATAATAAAAGGGGGATACCCTTTTATTATTATCGCGCGAGCAGATCTGTGGAATCCGCAGCACTCAGGCCTGTCGGCCCATTGTGCATTCGCGTCGTGTGGGATCTTCTAGAAGATACCAGTGCTCTGCGCAAAGGATAGCAGTCTATTCCATGGTTGATCCCGCAACTCCTCCGGCTGTAAAAATTGCCTTTGGAGATGCCTATACCTTAACGCACCTAAGGGTGCGCAATTGCATAGGATATGAGTGGTGGTTTCATCCTCCACTCCACACATCCTACAAATAGGGCTGTTTTTCAACCCCATTGTGTGCAGATGTTTGTTCAGAGGACAGTGTCCTGTTAACAAGCCTACTATCCGTCTTATTTTTTCTCTATCGAGCCCAAGCAGCCACTTAATGGCTGAGTCAGTCGAGGGCCCCTTTATATGGAGCCTCGACTGCCTAATTCCAGGGGCCTGAGTCCAATAGTTGCTGAACCTTGCAGTGGCCCAGTCTCGTAACTCTGATTGAATCAGACTTCTTGGCAAACCGAAGGCTGGCTCAGGGCCAGGGAACGGAGTTATTGCTCCTTGTCCCGCCAATCGGTCTGCTTCTTCGTTGCCCTCCACACCTCTGTGACCGGGCACCCATATGAGTTTGACAGAGTTGTGTTCGCACAGTTCTGTCAAAATATTTCGACAGTTTAAAACTAGTCTTGAGGTCACTTTGTTTGACACAAGAGCCCTCAAGGCTGCTTGGCTGTCGCTACATATATAAATATGTTTGTTGGCGATACCTCTCCTGAGATTCTCGCTTGCACGCACCAATATGGCATATACTTCTGCTTGGAATACACTAGGATACTTTCCAAGTGTCGCCGATATACGAGCCCTTGGTTTGCAGCCGTGTATGCCAGCACCAGTTCCCTCCTGAGTCTTAGATCTAATATCCCCTTAGAGATCTAACAAAATTTCAAATAAGTCCATCTCGAGGGACGGCTCGAGTGAAAGAGAAAAAGTTTCACCTAGCGCGGCGTATCGTTACATATTTCCCGCACTAGTAGTCACGTTGCCCGCCCAAAAAGTAATTCTCTTTTATTAAGGGAATATTATATTAAATAATGGATCTATATTTGTTTTGATAATTCTACATTTTTATGTGGCTTACAGACTTTATTATAATTATAGTTTAATTTACTCTACTTCACTTTAAAGTCAGTTTGATCTATTTATTTAATTTGAATATTATAGGGCATGCGCCATCAATTATCTCAAGGCATAACCATATGCTTCTTCTTCTTCTGTGACAGTACCAAAATAAATTATTACGAGAGCATCAGGAGAACAAAATTTCCAATAATTAAAAATTTTTCAATAAATATTAAAATTGTAACGTAAAATGCTTTTTGAGCATTGGCACGTTACAGGATTCACCAAATCGAACCAAATTTAGTAGGCATGATTCACTAATAGATGTCTTGACAATTCAATACCGCAAATGAAAAAATATCAGAAACCGGCTCAACTTTTTTCTTTTGGCATTTGCCTAAAATTATCACCCTGTATCTGCATTTTGTCAATTTCAACACAGAATTTAAAAATACTCTAATAACATATTTAAACCATGTAATTAATTTCTTTGGCATAATTTTAATGTTTCGAGAATTAACAACTGAGTTTCAAAATAAATTCATTTAAAAAATCAGTATTTACATAGGTGATTTTAATTTTACGATACAAAAGTCAACAAACATTAAAAACAATTTATTAGAACAAATGCAAAAGAATAACAATTATAGTAACTGAGAAAATAACGCATCCAATATTTATTTTAATTAATTATTTATCAAAAACAATTACACAAAATTAGGATAACACAATGAACAAAAATAATATTAAAATACTAACTGTAACAATTTTTCAAAATGTCTGCCCCCAAATTTAATACAATTTCTGGCGCGAAGCGCCTAAAAAATTCAAGTGGATCCATTAAGGATTGCTATCCGTAGAGTGTTCAATACGTACACTCCAACTAACAGTTGATTCATCCTTTTTTAGAAAGTTACAATTAAAAATGACTTCTATCAACAAAACTGAACGCTGGCGCTAACCAAAACTAGAGCAAACACCTAGCCGGTGCACCACGGAACCCAAAATCCTGGCCAAAAGTCTGAAACTTCTCAGATAATCTGATGATGGGGTGTTCAGGGGGGTTGGAGGCATGTATTTTTGTACAAATGGGTAAAATTTACTAAATTATGTGACGAGGATAACTCTAAAAATATTTATAAAATCTAATTTATGCAGATGTGATTAAGTGGGATAAAAACTGAATTTGAGACCAAATTCGGTATTCTCAAAAACATATTAAATTTTATTTAAAGTAATTTTTAAATAACACAAGGGATATCCTTAAAGGGGTAAGAAATTTAAACACAGACCAAATTTTCTTTTGTTAGAGTGTTCAATTTATTCAAAACTGTAACAAAACTTTGTAAAAAAATACAATAAACAATAACTACGAGGAAATCAGTAATCATCGTCATTGTCATTCTGGGTTTCGTCAGAAGCTGAAGTCTCTGTTTCAGATGCACTTTGAACCAGTTCATTACATGTAAGTTCTTCTTCATCAGGAGGAGCCAAAAGTTGCAAAATTTCACGAGGGAAGGTGTCTGGACCTTTTTGGATAAGCCCGTTAAGCCCGTTATAACTGGATGTAAACTCTCTAGAAGCAGATTAAGAACAAGGGTAGCAAGTGAAAGCAGCTAATTTTTTACAGAATAAATTGTACATTTGAAGTATATTCTGAACACACATCTCGTGGCATGACTAAGACTGACTAATTTTGTAAGCCAACAGGAAATTTATTTATTGCGACATTAACCCCAAAATAGGGACGTTTATTTAGCTAAGAAATATTTAAAAAGTGAAATAGTGAAGTAGCACGCTGAACGTCGCAACTTCGATTGGCTTGTACCTGCTTATCTATCTGCCTAGAACCCCTTCATACGAGTCGTGTTATATCTTAAAGTGTGTAAGTATGGTTATCTCTTACAGTAAAAGTACTTTAAATTCAATTTTATGGCTATTTCCAAAAGGGCAATGTTTTACTAAATCAAATTGTTACCAGCGTCTGCGGCCACCTTGAAAAATGCATGGATCAAGATTTTCCTATTCTTTGTACTCAAACTTTTACTCTTTTACATCCAAGGAGGTTAATAATAGTTCTAAAATTTCTTTTTAAAGCGCCAGGTTTCTCTGCACTCTGGCCCACTGTGCGGTGTAAAGATCTATTGTCTTTGGGCAAATTTAAACGACTTTACATACATAAGTATAGGTATCCTAGAGAAGTTTCCCTAAAATATAGTATAGCCTCGAATTAATAAATCAGTACGAACATAAAATTGTTTTATTGATTTAAATTAAATGTATATTTGATACTTATTACGTCAAATTATTAATTATCACGTAGAACGATGAATCAAAACAAATATTTGTTATTTATTGTTTGTACCAACAAAGGATATTAAACATCAACATATAACATTTATTTTAATGCATAATATAATAATATCCTCGTTATAATACGGTTACATAACGTTATTTGGAAATTAATGAAGTAGAATTTAAAACAAAAATTAAAATTATATTTTAAATTTAAAGAACACACGCAACACGACCAGTAGACCTAACCGCCTCGATTATCACATATTATACAATGTAATACAAATTTTAAAAAATTACAAAGCAGTTCAAACATGGGTTCCTTGTGGACCCTCAGAAATTATCTAAAGTTTTATGAGAATTGGAATGTAAGACGCCCTCCAATACGTTGGGCTGATGGGAGGCCATGCACCTAACAACCTCGATAAAAGGCGTGATGCTATTATACGTACCATGTCATAAAGGTAGGGCAAATAGAATAAAAAAATATTCACAGCAGATGTCTTTTTAACATCATGCTGATTGTATTGAAACATGTTTATAGGATTTTGCAAACAGCAGAAAAAATAACTATCCATAACTAAAAGAAAAACTTGGTGTAAAAATATTAATAAAATCTTTGCATTCTTTCGATGACCTGAATTCTGGTTATGCTAGCAAATTAGAATCCTAAAATGGATTTGTCTAATTTCCTATTTGACAATTCTCATTCTAACACTAGCATTCACACAGTCCCTTACGGCCATGCAGATTAAACTAGTATCTACACAACCCCCCTACGATCATGAAGATTCAGTTAAAAATGAGAACTAAGGCCTAAAATGAATTTATTTATCTACCTTGTCTAAAAAATGTTTCATTCTAATGGATTATATTTAACTAAGTCAAATTAACATAAATTTTACCTAAAAACTGTCTTCAGAGTCCATAGGTCTATTTAAAGACATTCAGCAAGGTAAGAATTCACCACAAATTGATTTCAAAAATTACCTCTTAGTCATACACATAATAAGTCATTTAATAGGTTGCAAATGACTTAGTTCTAACCATTCAAAATTAAAAAAAAGGCGAAGTAATATTTTAGAAAACATCTGTCAAAATAATTACCATTCAGTAACCATAGAGTCAAAATTACCATGGGTATTGACCTGTTGGAAATAACGACAATAGACAAAGTCGAAATTACCAGTAAAAATATACCAAAAAGCATTTTGGCCTTGTTTAGTCTTCAAAGGCGAGCTAAACCACAAACTTCATCAGTTAGGCACTAGGTATCGGTTGCTGTAGAGTGACGCCATGTTATATTGTACAGTAAACATTAAAAACAAAATATGGAGAATAAAAATAAATTCAAGCCTTACCGATATTCCACAAATTATTATAGGGTTATAAAGAAAATAGGAGGAAATAATAATGACAAGACACTCAAGAGAAGATGTCAAGTGACAAATACAAAATCTGATGTGATAACTGTGGCATCTGGGACTACCTTTATTAAAAACAATAATCAATTAACTGAAATCATTCAAACAACAGATTTTTGTGATAACTATAGTGTATTTCATGATGATAACTATAGTGTATTTCATAACACCGCGACGATTTTAAAATACGCCATTATAAAACAATCACCACTAGGTCACGAAAATTACTAAACTGGGACATTGGACCTGATAGTCAACAGTGTAGAGCAAATTGACCTATTTTATCACTTACTTTACAGTCTATATTTTTTAAATAAGAAATGTAGACCTCAAAATCGAAAATATTGGTTATATCGCCTTCGGTCTAAGAAAACTTGTATTATAGGTTTATATTCGAGGACAATTAGACTTTCAAGTTTAACATGTAAAAGACTCCATATTTAACTTGAAAAATATTCGTTCGCAATTTTGAAAGATAATGGCACACTGTTTTGAAGTTGATATTTAAATTGATTGTCTTGCAAAATATACTTGCAGTTACTTCAATAAACCATATTTTGATTTCCAGAAATCAGTTGGACATATTGTTAGACAATTACCACAGTTTTAAAAGATTTAAAAAAATTAACATTTTTAATTTTTATTTCATTTGTATTTATTTCAAGAGCACACACTTTTTTTAGAAGTACAATAGTTATATTTACAGTAAATTTTAATTCGCAATTAATTTTCTTCCAAACACGGTGAGAGATACCATTCCAAATATAATTTGATTAAATCCACTAATGTGTCCCCTACCAATAGTATACTTCTATCATCGATAAACCATGTACAACTTATAACGTAAAACATGGGCATCATGTTGGTCATTCTGTAGTTATTACCCAACCTGCAATTCTAGTTCCTCTTCTCTTAATTGTTTTTGTGGTATGGGTAAATAGCTATTATTTAAGTAATAAATAAAGAGTAATTACGTTAAAATTACCACAACTTGACTTACTGACAGGGTTATGTTACCTTTAAATGTCTTTGACATCTTGAACAAAATGTCCTAGCTTGCCTAATTTTTACTTCAGATTTACTTTCATTTTTTCCCCCATATTGGTAAACTTGTGGTTACTTTTAGGTAAAAATGCCTACCACCAAATTAGTCAAACCGAAATTCTGACCTATTAGTAGGACGAATTAACGTAAACTTGACAATAAATGTTGGTTGGGACGCCTTTAAACCGAAAAATATAAATTTTCATCAAAAATTGTAAACCACCTTTTTTTTACAATATGATTTTATGTCAGATTCGGTGGTTTGCATTTTACTTTTCCCCAGGTAAAAAGCGGAAATTTTAATAATAAAACTAATTTGCATTCAGTATTAGAAAGTCCATGCAAAAAAAAATCATTCGAATCCATTCATTATAGCTGGGTTCCGTAATTTTTCATCTTCAATGACTAATTGCACTGTACTACGTATGCGTGTTTAAACAAACAAAATCGACCTGTACAAGCACTTCTCGAAAAACGAGTTTAATGAAGTTATTCGAAACTTTTCACCCGCCTCGTAGATAATTATTTATCTGAATAAGTGGATAGTAACTGTTTAATTTCATTGAGCAATATTAAAAATAGCTGTAATGATCACCCCTCCCTTTTTTTACATCTCTCCACGCTACTGAGCGCAGGACTCCCGACCCGGAGCCAACAGGATTTCCTCAGACTGGAAGGAAGTGCGCTTGCGCCGCAGCAATCCTTCCTTCGGCAGCTCAATACTGAACTACTTCCCCTCAGGCTCTAATAAATTTATTCTTTTTCTCTTATTCCAGTCGTCGTATATGGGAAACCTCACCGTATCTACCCCTGGATCTCTTTTTTCACATAATTTATTTATTGGTCCTTAATTGTACCAATTTTTATCGTGGACGTCTTCGAATGTCACGAAATTATATAAGGTCTGTTCGTGGACGACAATATTTGCGGGCATGATTTATTGTTGCTCTATTTCTACAGGTTGTTTAGTTTTCTAATATTCTGATGACTGCTTTTTTTATACTTGTAAATATTCGGTGTAATAAATATTGACGATGAACATTAATTACCTTTATCGATTACTTTACGCACCTAGAGGGCAATTAAGGAATATAAATAGAGTGAAATAAGTGATAAATGGTAGGTCCTACATCAAACATTATTATAAGTGAACGGCAAATGTTTTGTTACCTAATACATTAGGTGCCATGAATCAATACTTACCAGTTATATATAAAAAAACTTAATTATTTTCCTGAGAGCAACTGCCATCTGCAGGAAAACTACATAAACGGTTTGTTATTAGTGGACTGTATGTTAAAGTAATCGGGCTTGTTTGTTGGTACACTATGTGTTTACAATTTTTACATGTGTCACAACTAATACAAACAAAAAACCGCTGCATAAGGAATCACTGCTTCCACATCCAGATTTCTCATCCAAGTCACTAAAGGAAACATCTTGTATGTGAAAATTATTGGTCATAAAATTTTAATAATATCTGTGGCAGATGTCATCGAAAAGTTCGAGGCTTTGGTTTCTACCATATAGGAGATGGTGGGGGTGGGGGGGGGGGGTTGAAAAATATTAGAAAGAAATCTGAGGAGTTGGTTTATAGGATATACACCAAATCCCAAGTTCATGTACTCTTACAGCTTGCCTTAATTATTTGTCCCTATTTACCTCTATTTTCCTCTACTCCCCCCCTCCTCCAACGGAAGGGGGGGGGTCAAAATATAATCCAGTTTCAGATGCCGTTATAATACATACGTGTACCGAATTCTAAATGAAAATCTCAATTTAATTTTATCAACACTTTTAATAAGGTAGTGGCGGGATGGAAAATATCATTTAAAAAATCTGAGGCCTTCGCTTCCAGCATGTACACCAAGTCCCAAATTTCTGCATTCTTACCACTTATTTCCCCATCTTTACCCCTATTTAACCACCAACCCTTCAACGGAATCATCTCAAAATATAATCTACTTCCAAATGTCGTTATAATACATACGTGTAACAAATTTCAAGTGAATATCTCAATTTTATTTAATCAACCCCTCTAATAATGGAGTAGTGAAAGATATTATAAAAAAATCTGAGGCCTGGGCTTCTAGTACATACACCGAATCCCAAGCTTCTGTTCTCTCACCAGCTTCCTTAACTTATTTTCTCTTATTTAACCCCCAACCCTCCAACGGAATCATCTCAAAATACAATCTAGTTCCTGATGTCATTATAATATATATGTATACGAAATTTGAAGTGAATGTCTCAATTTTACTTTATCAACAAATTTATAATGGAGTGGGAGCGTGATGGGGGATGGAAAATATTATAAGAAATTTTGAGACCTTGGTCTCTAGTACATACACCGAATTTCAAGTTTCTGAACTCTTACCAGCTTGCTTTACTTATTTCCCCTCATTAACCCCCCAACCCTTCACTGGATATGTTAAAAAACAATCCTGTTCCAGATCTCGTTATAATATATACGTGTAAAAAATTTCAAGTCAACATCTTAAACCGTTCCGAAGAAAACGTGCGGACAAAAAGAAAGTTACAGACAAACCAACAGACAGACCGACAGACTGACCGACCGACAGACAGACAGACAGATAGAAAAATATTTGTTTGCTCATATTTAAAATCTCGACATATCATGACATTCTAACCCATTTCAAGAAAAAAAAATTGAAATTATACTTCCAATCCACTACGTGGATGTGGAAGTAAAACTTTGCACTATACACACTTGATGGCGCCAATAAGGTAGAGCATAATAGAAGCGACTAGAGAGACCGAAATGCGAAAGCTTCGACACGCCCAACACGTGATATCACTAGTTTGACTATTTCTTTAATTTGTTTAAATGGAGCTTTTCCAATTGAGTTCGTCTCCATCTCAACAACAAAATTTTTAAAAATGTTTTTTCCCATAAAATAGATTAAGAATTTTACCCATTGTCTAGAATTAAGTTTTGATATGTCCAAATTTACTGATAATTTTAAGCCGCCACAGGCGGCAGGAGTTATCTTTTTAACGATTTTATCGAGCTAAACCGGTCACGACCCGTCCAACCGCACTAACACCACGGCGCTGCGCGACGTGGTTGTACGGTTGGCTCCGGGTCATGATCCGGGGAAGCATTAACTGTACAAAAAACAAAAAATAAATATGTTGATGATGTTGATGATTTAGCTTATGGCGCGTGGGGTCCCGGGTTCAAATTTATATGTCCGCACAACTTTTTTTTTAATTCTGTAACGATAATATATTTTTTTACAAATTCTTTTCTGATTTCTTTAGGTTTTCCTTCTTTTTATATAATAATTTCATTCTTTCGTGTCATTTCTTTGGGTTAGGTTAGTAGGTCTTTATTTTGATATCTAATTGTTAATATTATTAGCGCCGCAGGCAGTATTAGCGTCGTAGACAAAAAAATGGGGGGTGCGGGGGGTGTTCCCCTGCCTTTTTACCACAAAATAACAGAAAATATTTTAATTTCTCCACTTGCACGAATTTATTACACATTTACAAGGTAATGCGCATGCTCGAAGCTTTCGCATTTCGGTCTCTCTAGACTCTTGTGAGCATAATTTGATTAAATAATTGTGATGCTCAGAAGGCAGAGTATGAAAATTACTTAAAACAATGCTCGATAGCAGCACTGAAAATATAGATATATATTGTCTAAATGTTATTTGTGGCATTATCTTATTTTTATCTTTTTAATTCTTTGGGACTTCCTGCCACATGTATTTTTTTCTTTTTAACCGGTGCTCGAGGAATCTACAAAATATCACAATTAACCAGTATGTTACTGGTAAATAACCTCTACGTCTGTGACTTTTACGTCAAAGGATAAGTTAGAGGTTACTCTTTTTTCAACAAATAACACAAATAAGTATAAAACTTGAAATGAGGATAGATGCGTGTCGAATTGTTCCGTAGATGTCTGTACAACCTGGCTGCCAATGTTAAAAGAAGAACTTCACAAACTTAACATTGTATAAAAATTTAAAAAACCGTTAACATATCAACAGTTCCATGTAAATAGTAAGTATCTATGGATATCGAATATAACAAACATTCTTAGAGCTGTGTATTTATCAAACACAGCAAAAAAGATTTTAAAAAATGCCTTGAAAACGGAAACAGATGTAATTTCCGAAACGTCGGCGAAATATTTAATTTCAAGTTTTTACAATTATTTGTATTTGTTAAAAAAAAGCAACCCCTAACTGATCCTTTGATGTAAAAGTCACAGACGTAGAGGTTATTTACCAGTAACATCTGGTTAATTATGATATTTTGTAGATTCCTCGAGCACTGGTTAAAAAGAAAAAATACATGTGGCAGGAAGTCCCAAAGAAATAGAAAAAAAAATAGGTATCTGTGACCTACATGTGATAAAGATAACTTAAGATTATAGTGAGATGAGTGTGCTAATGCTACACTACATTCCTACCATTTCTTGTAATTATGTAATTTGTTGGGTATGTTTCCAACACCATCCAAACACCAACTCTTTGAGGATGTAGGGGAGAGCCAACATAAAAATGCGGAGTATCATACACATATATTGAGATTTGACGTACCCCAATAGATGAAACCAAGTTTTATCAGAAGAAAATGTGAAGTATAGCAGGTTGCCATTCATGCTGTTAGTACGCGAGACGTCTGGGGTGGTCTGTCGTCAAAAGAGTTTTATATTGCATCTTTTATGGATTCATTCCCAAGTTCTGCTTAACAGTCGTTCCGCATGTTCCATAGTCCAATTTTCTGAGAGAGCCGTTTCAAAGACACGACAAAAACCTGAAAAACGTTACACAGCATTAATTCCTTATGTATGCGGATTATCCGAAAAGTTGCGCCGTAACGGTGATAAATTTGATATTAGGACGGTATTTTAAACAAACAACACATTAAGATCTATTCTGACAAAAACGAAACCGACGAACCACCAGCAAGATTCAAAAAATTGCATTTATAGTATTCCGTGTGAGTGCAACAAACATTACGTGGAGTCAGAAAAAATGAAATTCAGAGGTCCAAGATCTGCACGCTTGGGGGAACGGACATTGAATAGACTGAGACTCGGCAAAAATTTTAAGTGAAGAGGCGGATAGCAAAAAAAGAAAAATTAAAGAATCAGCGATAACATTATTAAAAGATGATAGATGCGTGTCGAATTGGTCCATAGATGTCTGTACAACCTGGTTGCCAATGTTAAAAGAAGAACTTCACAAACTTAACGTTGCATAAATATTTAAAAAAACTGTTAACTATATCAACAGTTCTATGTAAATAGTAGGTATCTATGAATATTGAATATAACAAACATTCTTTGAGCTGTGTATTTATCATACACACCAAAAAATATTTTTCAAAAAAAGCCTTGAAAAAGGATTTCCGAAACGTCGGCGAAATATTTTATTTCAAGTTTTTATACTTATTTGTGTTACTTGTCAAAAAAAGCAACCTCTTACTCATCATTTGACGTAAAAGTCACAGGCGTAGAGGTTATTTCCCAGTGACATTCTAGTGAATTGTGATATTTTGTACATTCCCTGAGTACCGCTTAAAAAGAAAAAATACATGTGGCAGGAAGTCCCAAAGAATTAAAAAAATAAGATAATGCCGCAATTAACATTTAGACAATATATACGACCGGTTGGCCTACCAGCCTTTTTATGAGTCAGTTTTGTGAAACATACCAACACAATTAGTAGCACATGTATAAAAATTCTTTGGCATTACTGTTAAGTTTGGTAGGTATCCTTCAAAATCGTTCAAACATAAATGCTGACTGTATTTCCAAATTCCATTAACTCATACGCATACCACACCTATTCGAAAGTAGGCTTCTATTATGTAAGTTTTGCGCTTTGTGATAAAAACCATATTTCAAAAAATTATTCAAAAACGAGTTTTATGATTAGAAAAGAAAGAAAACTTCAACAGAGCTGCTTGTCTTACTTTGATGTAACGATATTTATACTCTTAGTTTCACCAGAGTATAATGATATGTACCTATTATCTGTTTCCACCCTTATCCTGTAATTGGGTCCTAATTTCGTTGAATGTTGTAATTTAAATAAAGATAGAACAGAATAGATAGAATAAAGATATAATAATAAATAATTTAATTAGAGCAAGAAAACACTAAATATATCTTTTCAAATTATATTGAGACAGGATCATTGGATACTCTTAGGAAAAATATAATTAAAATACTTTAACAATTACTGTTGGTATATATCCTAAAAGAAAATTGGTTTTATTATCAGCAACATAATTTTTGGTATGTACAATTTTTCAATTATGAATTTTAAAAATTTTCTCACATTCTTCGTTTATTTTATGCGAAGGACAATAGCTTTAATTCATCATTACTCTCCCTCTGGAACAATTTCGCTCGCAACTTCAAGCTAGTGACAAATTATAATGACAAAGTCCACAAACGCTGTCGTTGAGTATTTCTCATTATGTACTGTGATTTTTATACATAATAGATTTATTCCCTTTAACAGAGATACACAAATACAGACCAGTGTCGATAAATCATTTTTTTACTGGATGTAATGTTTTGTAAAAAGTCAATTGCCAAATTTATAGCAGTCAAAGATATATGACCATTATTTGTCCAAATGACAATACAAGATGTTTGGTTTGGAGAGTGCAGATAAATAATCAAAATTCGTATGTTTAAAAAAAATTGAATGATTAAATCCGGTTCAAGCTCAGAACTAACATGATGCTCTTGACAATGAATGTGAGTTATTAATTATCTTGACTTACTATATTCTTCGCTGCTTCAAAAATGAAGAGTATACCGGGTGAGTCACGAATTGCGCTCGCCCCGATATTTCCTAAAATATTTGGAATAGAAAATTTAAATTTAGAGGCCTTATTACACGACTAAAATGCCATCTTTTCAATAAAAAAACAAGTTTGGTGCACATCCGGTTTGACCGGAAATGCCCACAACTTTCGAATTTTAAATGGAACACCCTATGTATTTTTACATTTTTGGAATCTAGAGGAAATTTTGAATACAATACATCCACTTTGGTCACTTTTTGATAAACATTAAAAATTTTATTAAAAAATCTATTTCTGAATCCAGAGTGCTGTGGTGCCCAAAATATATTTTAGTTTGTGTGCTACGTTACTATAAAAATAAAAAGAGCAATATGATTGCATTAGTTAATTCTCTAGAGACGTTTAAAATTTTTAAATGTGATTTTTACCCACTAACTCGTTTTTTTTAAATGGGAATTTAATCGTTCACCAACATTTTTATATACCTCATTTTTGTACGAATCTAATGATACCAAAATTTTGAAAATCCGCTCATAAATATTTGAGATTTCAGCCAAAATACAATGCAACCAAGCTTTTAGAAACATGCGGTTAATAGATAATAGATTAGTGGGCTTTGGAAACTAAAATGGCACATTTCTGTGTAAATCTGGTAACCTAATAACATTGGAAAAATCATAGTAGCCATTTAATGTAATAAAACAATATCAGCTGTCAGACAGATACAAAATAAAGCGTTGCGGAAATCTCTTTGAGTAAAAATTAAAGAAAATGAATAATTTTAGTAGAAATGAAAAGGTCGATATGTTACTGATATATGGAGAGCGTCTCAAAAATTCAACTGCAGCTGCAGAACTGTATCAGCAACGATATCCCAACAGACGTCATCCAAGCCGACACTTGTTTGCCAGAGTGGAACAAGAATTAAGAAACGAACCCAATCAACAAGATGACCATCAAACATTTATTGTAAGTGAGGACAAAGAACTTGATGTATTAGGATTTGTGATGGTACACCCAACAACATCAACAAGGGAATTGTCAATGGAATGCGACATTAGTCAGTCTTCGGTTTGCAGAATTTTAAAGAAACATAAGTTTCGGTCTTATAAATACCAAATACACCAACATCTTTATGGAGATGATAACGACAGGAGGCTAGTATATTGCAACTGGTTCTTAAATGCAGTACAACAAAACCCAGGTTTTCCTTTTCATATTTTATATTCAGATGAAAGTAGATTTACGAACCAAGGTATGTTTAACAGAAATAATACTAAGTACTGGGCTCAAGAAAATCCGAGGTTGGTAGGGCGGGGGAATATTCAGGAAAGATTTGCGTTTAACTGTTGGCTTGGAGTACTTGGAGATAGAATAATTGGACCCATATTTTTTGATGGAACACTTACTGGTGAACGATATTTATTCTTTTTACAAAACCAGACAGCAGAATTTCTTGACTTACTTCCTCTTGCCTATTTACAAAATCTGTTTTTCCAACAAGATGGTGCTCCCCCACATAATTCCAGAAGAGTGATGGAATATTTAAACAACTTGCATGGTGAACGCCTTATCGCAAATCAAGGCCATATCAGGTGGCCTCCTAGGTCACCTGACTTAACACCCCTCGACTATTATGTATGGAGCACTCTCAAAAATAAAGTTTATAAAACTACTTCAAATACCCGTGAAGAGCTGCAAAATAAAGTTGTACGGGCTCTTAATGAAATAACGCCGGCTGAATTGCATAGAGCCATTCAAGCGACTGTACGCAGAGCCGAATTGTGTATAGAAAAAAATGGTGGACATTTTGAACAATATCTATAAATGTCAATTTATGGTTTAATTATATTAATTATTTTAAAGATACCTACTGTTACCTAGTTTAAGTTTAATTGTTCAAACGGAATTGATTTTTATTTATTTATAGGCCCGATATTTATGTTCATTTAAATAAAACTCTGAAAACCAAACTGATGTCGCATTCTATTGCAAATGTCCTTGTGGATGTAATTGTGTTTACCTCCACATACCTATGCTAAACTAAATTGTAACGTTCTTTGCGCTCACAATTATTAAATGTTTGATAACTCAAGATTGCCTATAACTACACGAGTCTGTCTGACAGCTGATATTGTTTTATTACATTAAATGGCTACTATAATTTTTCCAATGTTACCAGATTTACACAGAAATGTGCCATTTTAGTTTCCAAAGCCCACTAATCTATTATCTATTAGCCGCATGTTTCTAAAAGCTTGGTTGCATTGTATTTCGGCTGAAACCTCAAATATTTCTGAGCTGATTTTCAAAATTTTGGTATCATTATATTCGTATGAAAATGAGGTATTTAAAAATGTTGGTGAACGATTAAATTCCCATTTAAAAAAACCGAGTTAGTGGGTAAAAATCACATTTAAAAATTTTAAACGTCTCTAGAGAATTAAGTAATGCAATCATATTGCTCTTTTTATTTTTATAGTAACGTAGCACACAAACTAAAATATATTTTGGGCACCACAGCACTCTGAATTCAGAAATAGATTTAGTAAAATTTTTAATGTTTATCAAAAAGTGACCAAAATGGATGTATTGTATTCAAAATTTCCTCTAGATTCCCAAAATGTAAAAATATATAGGGTGTTCCATTTAAAAATCGAAAGTTGTGGGCATTTCCGGTCAAACCGGATGTGCACCAAACTTGATTTTTTATTGAAAAGATGGCATTTTAGTCGTGTAGTAAGACCTCCAAATTTCAATTTTCTATTCCAAATATTTTAAGAAATATCGGGGCGAGCGCAATTCGTGACTCACCCGGTATTGCATTTAATCGGCACATTTCTAAAACCGGTAATATCGCTCGTACAGAAAAGAACTTCATATCACTGTGTTAATGATCGAATTCTGAACAACTTTCAAAATGCCCGTCCTGTTTGACTGTCCGTCGGTCTGTCGGTCCTTCCATCTGTCTGTCCATCCGTCACGTTTTTTGTAAGCACGATAACTAAATAATGAATAGTACGATTGTATTGAAATTTCGACTGTAAGTTGGCTAGAGGATGAATCCTATTGTTTTTTAACAATATTGATCAATATCAATAAGTTATTAATTATTTAAATTTAAAAATACATCAATTTTGCATTTTTTATAATTAAAGAAAGAAATGTCTAAAAGTAATATTACCTACAAAAAAACTACAAGGACTATTCTATAAAATGTGCCACAAATATACAAAAAGTGCAGTTAGCTTGTTATAATCTTCGCAAATACATACAAACGAAGAGTATATAAAAAAATTTATCCGTCCGTCTGTCCGTCCGTCACGTTTCATGTAAGCACGATAACTTCAGATCGAAAAGTCCGATTATATTGAAATTTGGACAGTAAGTTAGTGTTAGCTAGAGGAAGAACCCTATTATTTTTTAACAAAATCGAATAAATAAAAAAGCAATTAATTTTTGAAATGAAGAAAAATTTTTTTATTTTGTAATTAAACAAAAAATGTTTGAAACTAATATCATTTACAAAAAAAACTGCGAAGAGTATCCTATAGAATGTGCAACAATTATATAACAAGTGTAGTAAATCGGAGAAAAGTATAATGGTTAGCTTGTTTTTTGTTGCTTATATTTAGTATATTCATGAATAAATGTTTTGCTTTGAATAGTCTTAACAATACATATAACATAATTTCGTACAGAAAAAGAAAGAATTTGAATGTTATAAAGTTGTTTTTTATTTAAATTACTATATCAAATGGGACTAAGGCCCAATTGCAAGATAAAAGTAAAAGCAGATAATACGTGCATAAAAAATATGTGAACTTAATCTTAAAAAAGGAATAAACAGGCCCACAGTCACAGTTACGAATAATTATAGGAAGCAATTAAATTGATAGATAGATAGTGCTAAATTATTATAGTTCAGAAAGACAAAGTTTTAATACAATGAAGCAAAGATTTCAAGTCGCACATATTTAATATTAAACAGTTGTGTTATATCATTAATAAAAATAATAAAACATAACGGTCCTGGAATCGAACCTTGTGGAACTCCTGAATTATTAATTGATTGATTGATTTTCCAGCGTAAGGTGAGCATTGCTGCCGATTTCAGGCATCCATGGAGGTTCGATCCAGCAGGCAGCTTGGTCGTCTGCCGTACACGATCAACGGACAGCCAAACCGCGTGCCGAAACCAAACCTCGGATGTCTTATATACCGCCGGACTGTTTGCATACGCCGGGTTGGACATTAGACATGCTTGTTGTCAGTAGCGAGAGCCACATGGGGTAGGAATATAGGATGGGAAATGTACTCGTAGGTGTTTGTGAGATGCTTCTTTTAAGTTTCCATGCCTCTTTTAGGTTTTCATCTGTCATCATTGGCTGGGACGTCTAGGCGTTTGCGAGATACTTATTTTCAGTTTCCATGCTCCTTAAGTTTCCAGCTGTCATTATCTCCTTATTTATTCTTCTTCAAAGTTTTCTGTTTCTTCTGTTTCTGAATCTAGCAGCTTTTATTTTTACTTCTTACTTTCATTTTTTTTTAAATTTTATTAACCGTTCCACAGGTAAACATCCATGTACGGTGGAAGTGCTGGAAAGGGCCCTATCAAAAAAATAGAATAAGATCTTTTTATATCAGGTTATGAGAAAGAGATCCGAGGGAATATTTTGTACACCCTTAAGCCATCAGTTTTAATTTCCGTTTTCCAATTACGGGTATTTTCCTATTTTATTACTGTTGGATTATGAGGTCGTGGTAAGAAACAATACTGGAGGACACTTGGTTCAATGTATAAACGTTTTTATTTTAACTATGACAATTAACAGATTGACGTACACTTATGATATTTATTATTATAGTAACAAAACAAATGACTATTACTCTAGAACAATAACATTAGAAAATATCCTTCTATTGTCGAATGATTTCCAACACTTCCCCTCAAAATAAGGACATTTTCTTAAGTTAAATTTATATTTCCAATACCAATCCAACTTCGGCATTTTTCTAGCTTAGGCTTAGTCACTGCTTTGGTAAAGGCATCTGCAGGCATGTCTTCGGTAGCCATGAAATTTACTGACATTCTTTCACTTTTTAGCACCTCTCGAATGAAATGATGCCTTACGTCTATATGTTTGGTTCGGGCATGATAAACAGGATTCTCCGAAAGTTTTCGAGCTCCCTGATTATCGTTAAATATTTTAACGTTCCCAAGTTCCTCGAATCCCATTTCTGTTAGAAATCTTTGTAGTGAAATTGCTTCCTTCGCAGCTTCTGTCAATCCCATGTACTCCGCTTCGGTTGATGACAGTGCTACTGTTCTTTGCTTTCTGGATTCCCAGCTGATGGCTCCTCCACTCAATACGAATACGTATCCTGTATAAGAACGTCTGTCTAATATACAGTTGGCCCAATCAGCATCTACGAATCCTTTTAGGTTCTCATTGGTCTTTCTGTAGATTATTCCGAGATTTGAAGTTCCTTTAAGATATCGCATAACACGTTTTGCTGCCTTCCAATGCTCGTCCCCGTAGCATAAATTAAACTGGCTCAGATAACTTACTGTATATGCTATATCTGGTCGAGTCGCTACTGCCAAATACATTAGCGCTCCAACTAACTCTCTATATGGTATATTCTTCGTATTACTTTCCGATACACTGTCCTGTTTTATTAATTTAATTCCAGGATCCATCGGTGTTGATACTGGTTTGCAGTCATTCATTCCAAATTTCTCTAAAATATCTTCAATATATCCTTTTTGAGATAGTGCATATCCTCCCTCAGTTTGCTGGAATTCTATTCCTAAGCAATAATTTATTTCTCCCAAATCCCTTATCTCAAATTCTTGGCTTAAACTTTTCTTAAATTTATTAATGTTGGATATATTTTTACATGCAATGATAACGTCATCGACGTAAATAGAGACTATTAATATATCTTCCCCTTCTTTTGTATATACACAAGGGTCTGCATTAGTCGGCTTGAGTCCCAAAAATCTTAATCTGTCATCAAACCTCTTATGCCATTGTCGTCCAGCTCGTTTCAATCCATATAGGGATCTCTTTAATTGACATACTTTATCCCCCCCTCGAAGGTGACGTAGCATTGCATTTGCTTTTCTTCTAACAGCTTCTTCATTCTCGTTGGATAATATTGCTTCTAATGATTGTTTTAACATCATTGGCATTTCCATGTATATCTCCTCTTCTATAATGCCGTTTAGATAGGCCGTTGTTATGTCTAGTTGATGAATTTTCATTTCACGATGCGCCGCCAATGCAGTGATCAGTCTTATCGATCCCAATCGAGCTACTGGTGCGTATGTATCATGAAAGTCAATTCCTGGTTTCTGTGTGAAACCTTTAGCAACTATTCTCGCTTTTCGTCTTTCGAGTGTACCATCAGCCTTATGTTTGTTTCTCAATACAATTCGAGAACCAATTACGTCGCGATTTCTTGGTCGATTCACAATTTCCCAAGTATCATTCTTGATAAGCGACTTGACTTCATCGGTGATAGCTCTTTTCCATTCTTGAGCTTCAGGACTCGAAATTGCTTTTCCTAATGGAATTTCTGCTAAATTCGCATATTTATCCAGTTCGTCCTCTTCGTCCAATTCTTCTGCACCTGTGACATTTACCACTTTGTACACTTTTCTAGGTCGTCCTGGTCTGCCAGTTCTCTTAATTTGTGGTCTTCCAGGAGCTCTCTTCATCACTGAAATTGGTGTATTTCCTTTTTGTTTTTCTGGTTGTATCAGTTGATTTACGCCATTATCTTCTGTATTATTTCTTGGGAGTTCGTCTTCGCTTTCGATTCCATCGAAATGAACGAGTCTCTCGTAATCAGAAGGTATAGATTCAGAATCGTTTTCCGATGAAACTTCATCATTCATCAAATTTTCTCGAATTCGATTATCCCCAATTACATCATTTGTTGACATGACGTCTATTTCAGTTTGACGTTTATTTGTCATCTCATTTAAATTTGGTGATTTCCGATTGATTTCTTCCCCAAGAATTTCCTTGGTAACGAATCCTTCATCATATTCGGTTTTGTGGTTAAATTCGAATTTCACATCTCGAGTGATATCAATTCTACGATCCTCTGGTATCCATACTCGATAAGCTTTGGATTCTTCTGAATAACCAACCATGATTCCTTCCTTTGAACGAGGCTCAAACTTCCCCTTAGTTGGACTTCTATTCAGAGTGAAGACCTTGGATCCAAATATTTTAAGATGTTCCACATTCGCGATTTTTCCTGTCCATTTTTCAAAAGGAGTTTTTCCTTCTGTTCTGGCGTGTAAGTAACAGTAAGTCTTCTCTTGATTCCGTTTTCTTTCAGATAATCATCGAACTCTTTATTACAAAATTCTTTGCCATTATCTGATTGTAGGCTTTTAATTTTTCGTCCCGTTTGCTTCTCCACCAAGATTTTGTAGTTCTTGAAAGCTTGGAATACATCATTTTTGTTTCTTATGAAACGAGTTTCACACCATCTGGAGTGATCGTCGATAAACGTTACGAAATATCTCGATTTTCCATTAGATTCGGTCCTCATGGGTCCACACAAATCTGTATGTATTATCTCCAACAATTCAGTACATCTTGTAGATTGTCGTGGAAATGACATTCTTGTCAATTTGCCCCTTAAGCAAATTTTGCACTGTGGCATTTTTCCATCTTCGAATTTTAGACCTCGTACAAGACCATTATTTTTCATTTTAAGGAGATCTTTTATGTTCAAATGTCCGAGACGCTGGTGCCAATCTTCAATTTTGGACAACGAATCGATAGATGTGGTAGCCTTTCCACAAACATATGACATATCTTCTTGTATTTGGTACAATCCACCAACTCGTTTCGCAATCATTTGAGTATTACCTTTTGTATCGATTACCATAGCTAAATCTTTCTTGAAGATTACGTCACAACCTCTGTCAGTAATTTTGCTTACAGACATCAAATTTACACGCAAATCGGGCACATACAAAGTTTCTCTCAGATTTACAATCTTTTGTTCCGTTCCTACTTTTGTTGAGAACGTGACTTTGCCTTTTGCAGTAATATTTGTTGACGCATTGCTTGCTAGGTTTAGAACTTCGTGTTCTGTTTCTAGATCTTCGAATCTCTCCTTACTTTTGCAAATATGTGCAGTACTTCCACTGTCCAAGCACCAAATATTGCTTGTAGTGTTTTCAACTGAAAATGTTGACTGATTGTCCATCATTCCCATGGAAACATAATAGGTAACTGTCTCTGCCTTTTGAGAAGTTTCCGCCTTTTCAAATTTGTATTTGTCGATCTTTGCGTTGTGACGTTAAATTGGATTCCGCCCATATATTTGTATGTGGGAATATAAACTTAAAAATTAGTGAGGCTACGATTGTTTTTTTAATGTTGCTGTTGGTACCTGAGGAAAAAAAGGATATGAATTTTCTTCTTTACTTTTGTTGATAGCAAGGAGACCAGGTAAAATAATGTGTATTCATCTTTATCGATGGCTAAGTAAGAATACTCCAAGAACCTTAATGTTTACTATGTGATTTTTAGTCATTATAACTTAGGTTCATTGTTTTGTTATGTCTGGGGTGTTATTATAACTTCATTTAAGGTAATTTTCCGTGTTATTGTTAGAAGGAAATTTCGTTGGTTAACCTAAAAATGATAAACGCACATACGAAATTTAGTAATCACTACGAGCGGGCATATATTTTATGACTTTTTGGTAATTGTTCAAGCTAATACTATTTGCTCTCACCTGTAGTGGAGAATCCTCATTTAGTTAAACAAATAAGGTTGTAAACATTCGAATTTACGTCTCCTTGATCAGCTGTCATATTTAAGAGATAGGGAATAACGTGTTACCAACATTAGGTTATAAATGGAATATTTACTAGTCATTAAATCGTGGTTTTATTTATTTTATTGTTTATATGGTCCAATAATGGGTTTTGTGTATCTTAGTTTCTATTCTAAGGAGAGTTTTAATCATTCTATGGCTGGAACTAATTTTCTGTTACTTATCAATTCCTAGGGTATTTTCCTATGAGATGTTGAATTGTGATTGGTCGTTAAAACATAAAAAACAGGTGATTAAGGGAAAAAACGGTTGGTTTCGAAAACCGGCGTGCTCTTCCTTTCTTTATTGAGTCGTCAAGCCGATTAGTCAAGATTTTTATAATTGCTTGTAAAAGCAACCCCAACTTAATTACGGGGGATTATACTATAAAATTCTTACATTTGGAAGGCCTAATTGTGTGTAGCTGTTTGAAGCCAAATTTTGTTATAGAGGACTTCTAAATAGGCAATAAATACGACATTGTTGAATACCTGTTTGTGCCCTGACGATTTTGCGGGTAAGCACCATCTTGAATTCTCTGGAAATACTGACTCCTAATTTTTGTCATTCTTTTATGTAGGCAATTTGGACAATTTGGATAATTTGGGTAATTTGGATAATTTGGGTAATTTGAAATAATTTGGAAAATCTGGAAAATTAGACATTATACTCAAGTGATACTAAGTTACATAAAATTGTGAAGCTGATAAGCTGTGTATGTCTAGTAGTTTTTATCGACTTGGAAATTGGTGAATCGATTGTTGGGAGGTCCCGCGAAGCCATTTTCTGAAGTCGTCGTTTTGGTATGGTCACATGTCACAGTTGAGACACATGGTTTCTGGTTATGAGGTCACATGGATTTAAATGTTGATGAGATACTGAAGCTGAGGTGTACATGAGGTTTTTTGCAGTAACGACATAGTAACCTGTACTAACAGATTTTTGCTCAACGCTGGATACCGGATGAGTACCTTTTTTTCTAATGTTACCAGGATAACTAAAAGTTATATGTGTATTAATAATCTGCTGTTATATTTATTTCTTTACTTATTTCTCTATATATATATATGATATTTATGGTCAAATATTTTCATTAGTTACTCAATTAAGCATATGAGAAAATAAGACATGTGAGTAACTGCGCAGTTAACATCTTGTTTACAGGTATTTTATGGTTATATCATTAGTTTATAAGGTATATCAATCTTTTTTATTTATGTTGTTTATTGGCAACGTCAATATAGAGCAACATATTTTAATTCAACCTAATTAGAAATCATTGACAGTACATCGTTAGAGATCGTTAGTAAATCGTCAGTATATTTTTAACAATTCATTTGCAAAATATCAGTGATCAACCAATAGTGGTTTTTGTAAAAAAGTAGAATATTTTTATTTGTAAGTTATTGGTACAATAGTATTACTAATCGTAGATCTAGCAAATAAGATTCTTTTTTAATAATTTCCTATTAATAATATTCAGAAAACTGAGCCGATTTGTACATTATTAATTGTATTTTGTATGTAAATTAAATAATTATTTTAAATAGATTTCTTTGTGTTTTGACTTAAATTAAATTTAACACGGTTTTTGGTAGTTTTTTTGATAATCGGTGTGTCATACTCACTCTAAGGGGGGCTGGAATTTATAGGAAATTACCTGGCGCTCATTTCAACTTATGGCAAAATTGAAATCGTTAAAAATAAACGATCTTCACCTCTGAGAGTCTCGTGAGAGAGCTAGCCGACCTTAAGATTTAAGAACTAATTGTAATTTAGAGTCAAATTTTCCTTTGTATTTCTTAAATTCAATTTGACCCGTAACAGCGTAGCAATTTGCAGCTTTATGTCCCTGTTTTCCACAACGGTGACATTTAAATTTGAACTCTTCTTTGGTACCGTGTCGTTTATCAGTTTTCTTTTGATTCTGCTGATATTTCCTCGGTCCGTTGAAATTTCTCTTCGCCATCATGGCATTCCGCATTTCTTCGTATGAATTTTCCTTACGAGCATCATTTTCCTCTATAATTTCGATTCGCAGGGTCTCTGGTTCCGGCAGTGTATCACGTGACTCGATAGCACACCTAAAGTTTTCAAAGTTCTTCGGTAGGCTATAAAGAAGTAAAATTGCAAGCATATCTTTGTTAATTTCGACTCCCATGTCGTTTAATTTGTCGACGGCATCGAAAAACTTTCTTAAATGTTCATGGACTTCTTCTCCTTCTTGCATTCGCTGCAAAATAAGCTGTTTCAGTAAATTAGCTTTTCTCGCTGGCCCTTTTGACTGATATATTTCCTGAAGCTTTAGCCAAATATCCCGTGACGTTTTACAAAATTTGATCTGTTTCAGTTCAGAAGGATAATGGATAAAATGAGATCTGACCTTGCCATTTTGTCCGCTTCTTCCCAGACTTTAACTGCTGCTGCTGATCCTTCCCTGTCATCTGCCTGTATTTCTGGCTGAAGTCTCTCCACTAACGTATTTCCAGGCCTTGCTTTTTGTTAACAACGCTTCTACCTGAATTCTCCATGTGTCGTAATTATTTTTATTTAGTGCTTCAAGCCTGACCGTGCTACCATTTCCACTCATTTTTGGTATTATTTCCGTATCCGACGTGAATGACACTTGACAGTAATGTTTTTAACACCTTTTTTTTTTAATTTTCTTTAAACTTCCTAATTACTCCACGTACCTGGGCCCATAACCTGTTGGATTATGAGGTCGTGGTAAGAAACAATACTGGAGGACACTTGGTTCAATGTATAAACGTTTTTATTTTAACTATGACAATTAACAGATTGACGTACACTTATGATATTTATTATTATAGTAACAAAACAAATGACTATTACTCTAGAACAATAACATTAGAAAATATCCTTCTATTGTCGAATGATTTCCAACAATTACCTAGATTTTATAGCTTTTCAATTTTGCTTTTAATTTTTTTTCTCTGTTGTGCAATAAACTAAAAATTAATAAACAAACAAATTAATAAGAAAATAAAATTAATAGACTAGACTATACCAATAAACTGAGTTGTTAATAAATTAAGTTATTTTATTAAGTTAATAAATTAAATTAATATAGTTTAGCTGGTTTTTGGTTGCCGGTCTATCCTCTGATTTCTTTATTTGCACTTCAGTTCGTATGTATATCTGCCACTGCCTTCCATTTACGAGTTTATGGCATGATGCACTTTATACCTGCACTGGTGCAATTGCACGTGTTTTTCTTCTTTTAATAAAGTTTTCTTATGTTGCCAGATGTTTGTACCCTTTGTCGATTTGCTTATATACGCTTTCAGTGATACTATAATCAAACATCAGCTATATGAAACAGCCAAATTTATGATAATTTATATCAACCAATCGTCCACGCTTCAATTCAACACATTTCCGCACGTTCTCTCACCGTTCTTACCCAAGTTCATTCGAGATTTCGTGGGATCCACTTAAAACGCGTCTGCCTTCGTTGACGACCGAAATAAGACTCCTTGTGAAACTCCTAATGATTTAAAATATTTTTCACGTTTGAAACCACGATAAACAACTAACTGCGATCTATCATTACAATACGGTCAAAGGAGATTAAGTACATTCACAGACATATCAAATGTATTTCGTTCTTTTTTAGCGATAACTCCTGGTTGAGGTAAGTAGTTGAAAGTTAGAGAAATCAGTATAGATGGATCGCATTTCTAAATATTTTAATAATTTTTACTTGACTGTTTAGTTTTAATTTTAGTTCAGTTTAGTTCAGTTTAGTTTAGTTCAGTTCGAGCAACGAGGAGCAGCAGTAGCAGCAGCAGGCAGCTTTCAGCTAGAACCTGATGATGCCAGATGAGATTCCGCCGAAACGTCGTTCAGACAACCATGGCTACAACAGGAGCCTACCCACTACACGGGAAAACACCCGGAAGCACATCAACACTTCTTTTAATTTTATGTATATACTTGATTCTGTCTATTTATTTCTGTTTCTACCTAACTTGCCTATGTGCCAAGAAGCCTATTTAAGTGGTCCGAAAAAATTGGACAAATTAATTCGCACATGTAACCATTTGATTATGTAAAATAACTCATAGCAGCTATCAATATCGCTCTTATATAGACAAGTCTTAAAATATGTATTCTCATCCATAAACAAGTTTTTTCATGATTATTGTAAAATTAGATTTTATTTTAAAGGAAAATATCACTTCAATAAAAACCATTTAATCATTATAAGCATTATACCAAACCAATCCACATGTCCGGGACATCATTAAAAAACTAATTACGAATAATATCTGTTGAAAATAAACTTGACTTTATGCTACTCAAGGCCGTGTAAAAATCACTTATAATAAAGTTACTTATATTGCTTTTTTTAACGCATCATTATCTGAACTTACATTTTGCGGTCTTCGCAGAACTCATTTTCAGCCTTTCTTTTCTTGTATCCATGTAATATATTACTTTAATAGCAAATATCTGATAAAAAGAAATTTTCCTCTAAAAAAATAATACAAGTCTTTTTGAGGCTTGTAACTGTTATTAATTTCTGGTAGAATGATCTTGGTCTATAATACTCAATCTATATTAATTTTAAAATTGATCTGTAACCACATTTACGAAAAATAATTACCATTTATTTAAAATTCTTGTTCAATATGTTATAAATTCTGAGCGTAACATTATTGTGTAACAGCATATTACACGGGTTCGTCAAGGGACGTTTAACAGTTAGCATTTTACTAAATACAGGGTGTAATCAGTTTCACGTCATTAAAAAAAAAAACTGGTAGTGGGGAGCGACTAGACAAACAGAAAACTTTTATGACTTTTCCCTCTAGGGGCACTTTGAAAAACACTGATCTAGGTTAACACATTTAATATTATGGTAGACAACTATTGAGAACCACTGCTTTTCTTGGTCGCTGGACTTGTACTTCCCAATCATACAACTTTTAAATTGTCATAAAAAAGTGCTGGCCGGCACACGCGGTGTCAAAGGATCATCGACCGCCTTTGATGTACCGCCTCAACTGAACTGAGGCAAGTATAAAGAGGTAAATAATTGCAAGCAAATAATGGGCATAGAGGTTTAAACAGAGCATTTCTTTACATGTGTGTTTTTTAATTTGGAACAAAATATTGGATTGTTTATAACATTGTCAATAAAGAAAAATAAAATAAAAACCTGGTACAAAAGCCAAAAAGGAATACAAAAAGAACGAACAAGTAAGTTGTGTCTGTACGTAATCAAGAATTTGACAACTTGAACGGTAAGTCAATAAAATAAATCTTAACTATAAATACACATTGACACGAAATTCAAAAATAACAAAAACAACGAACGGCGGGTTGGACGTGTGTACATAACGAAACACCGACAGTAACTAAAATATGGCACAAAGGAGAGTTAGTATAGTTTCAGATCAGATCTAGATCTAAACCTACCTCAATATTCCAGCAGTTCTCAAAAAATTTTATTGAAAATTTGCGAAATTTTTGTTTATTTTTTTTCTCGAAAACTATGAGCTTTAGACCCCATGCTATATAAGGTTTTTTTGTTTGTCTTGTCGTTCCCTACCACCAGTTTTATTAATGACATGAAACTAATTACACCCTCTATTACAGAGTTCATTCCTGATTCTATTGTAGGAATGTATAAATAAATATACACTATGTTTCATTTTTCATGACTCCTATATCACAACTTCCTTATTATAGTTGTCTTCATATACTTAAGGCACATAAAAAATGTCGGCGCCTTTGACTTTGCGGTAAAGATCAATGTGATTTTTTTTAAATATGGGTGGAAGGTACCCATCAGGAGATTGTGTCGCGGTAAGATATTTAGAAGTCCACCAGTGGCGTTCATCCTTATGAAGAAAAATGAAGTTAATTTTCCATAAAATATATTAGGCAAAGGTTTAACTGTAAAACACTAATTTTCAATAAGGTAGTGTACTTAGTGTTAACGTAAGAAGAAAATAAGATTTCTCTTTTTAAAATACCAATTATTACAGTTATAACTTTATTTTCAGATGTAACTAAGAGTTAGTTAAACATACGACAGCGTGCGTTTTCTTGGTATTCATTTAGTTGAATTTCTCAACTGGAAGTCGCATGGTCTGAAACTTATTTGTAAAATAAATTCGTTGAAAGGTCTTTTGATTAATTTGTGGATGGTACTGAAACACATCAGTTAGTACAGGTGTACTTTACCCAAGTAGATACAAGACTTAGGTACGGAACAAAATTTTTATATTTTTAAGGGAAATTTAAAAAATGTTTTAATTGATAAACGTTATTATAAAGTGACTGAATTCTTGCATTAATTGACGAATCCGAAACAATGTACATTGTCACAGTGAAAAATAAATGTTATTACTATTATTATTATTAACTTCACCAGATAATTCAAAATAACAACAATTGTTACAAGTGCATGAAGCGAATATCTCTTTATCGATTACTTGTCACAAAGTGAATACAAAAATGCAATTGGCATGCATTTCTGTTATTGGATATACAGCGGCACACATTTTAAACCTTGAAGGTGTCTGTTTACTTTTAAGCTATGATCAGTAAATGTCAAGCTGTTTTTTTCTTAATACTTAATTTTCCAACTCTAAGAAAAATTCTCATATCACCTTTCTTGTCTACAATGCTCTAAAGCAAAGGATTAATCATGTCCTAGCTGTCATAAATGTGTCAGATAACACAGCCCCACAAATAAAAAAAAAGTTTCGGATCTGGATGACTAACTATGGTAATCCTATGCACTTTTCGACGCCGAATCCGAATCTGAGGTCAAAAATATTCTTATACCCTTCAATTTTTGTGTAGGGGTGAAAACATCCCTTCAATAAGGTAAATTTATGAATAAGTATTGTTACGTTTTTTCCACCTTTTAGGAAACAGCCTGTATGAATCCGTGGGTTCAAAATAATTTCAACAAGAGATAAATACCACTAACACTTTATTTAATAATTTACTGACTATGCAATACTTCAAACATTCAAAATAACCTTTACACTTTATTTAACCTCACTTTTTACCGAACATGTCACTTCTAAAATAAACTTCTTTTTAATCAACTTCCCCTTCCGCGCTGGTAATCGCGCCTTATATACTCCGAATTTGACTCTTTAGATCCATCTAAAGGCAATCAAGAATCTTCTCTTACCACATTCCAGAAAAGTCCATTTCTTTCTGATAGCTTCCAGTTACAATTAGTAGGCATAGGTGTATCATCTCCAGTTCCAAGGGGGTGTAATTCATAACAGTATTATTTTGGAAAGAAGCATGTGTTTATCACATAATCATGATGTGCCGATGTGCGCACTATGTTAATTTCATTACTATTTTTTTAGATCCTGGACAGTAAAACAAATAACATATGTTTTTGCTGTGCTAAGATATAAACAGAACACAATAGTTAATAATATAATAATAGTATTAAAATTACTTTATTTGGAATACGAGTTTACAATGATCATTCCTAATATTTAGGAAACTAGCTTAAGGCTTCTCACCCTAAAATTACTTTGTAGGTTCCCAATGGATGCTGATATAAGAGAACCAGGGTGTTCTATCTTTGGAAAAGAAAATATTATCACCAACAATAGCTCGATATGCTCAGGTCACTTTATACCAAGTGATTTTATAAAAAAGCCGAGTGGCACAAAATATTTAAAGAGTACTGGCCCATTACAATATTACCCGATGGAAGTTATAAAACTAATACTTAGTAAATATTATCGTATCACAATTTATTAGAAAACCAGAAAATTAAAATATGTAGGAGGAACTAGAATAAGAAGCATTTTGATAAAATACTTTTAAAAATCAATAATTTCTTGTTTTGGAATATGCAAATAAAGTTGCTTTACTACAATATATTTTTTTCTGTTTAACTCTCTGTATATCCGGTGGTAACTAGGTGAGCTAAAGGGTGTTGTGGGTAGCAGCATTTTTGATCCCATTGTCTAAAAATAAATGAATTCAATTCCCAGCTTCTATCTACATGGTAATGTTGGCTAGTAACAAATGCATGTCTGTATTATATGAAATATGTAACTAAATAAAACACACTGCTATGTTTTCTACCACTATGTATTTATAAAAATTGCGACTGCAGTTTCGACTTACAAAGCCATTGTCAAGCAGTGAATCAAAAATGACTGATTTACAATTATACAGAAATGTTATATATATAGACAATTTTGGTTGGATAGATAGGTACAATAAGGGCTTAGGCAGGTAGATGACAATAATAAACATAATTATGAATATTCAATTATGGGTCTGCCGGCTGTAAATCAAGGTGAATATATCAGATCTAATTGATCATGTAACAAATTATAATCCTTGATATTATTGTGTTTATGAATTTACAGAGATTCTAAAATGTTTAATTTAAAGCCTTTTGTTGAGAAATGTAAAATTTCAATGTCGTCTAATTCTGGAAAACCATGGTTGTTTTAGAGGCAGTGGTCCGTGAAAGATGAATCAGTTTTCTGTAACCTATATGATCTGAGATGTTCTTGATACCGTATTTTGAAATTTCTACCGCTTTGCCCTATAGAGATACTATTACACTCTGTACTTTTTAACTTATAAACTCCAGATTTGTTAAATTTACGTGTTGGGTCTTTTGCATTGTATAATATGTTTGATAATTTACTTTGTGATTTAAAAGCTGCCATCAATCACATATTGTTTTGAGAAGTTTTGCTTCTTAACAATTTCCAAAAGATCTTTTCTTCCTAAAATTTTCTTCAAATTCCAAATTATGTTTTCGGTGAAATTCTTGAATATCTTTTTTCTTTGTTCCCGTATTTGGTATTTTCTCAATTTGTCGCGAATGATACGAAGCATTGTCTAAAACAATTACGCTGTTTTCTTCTATATTTGGTAGCAATGAAGTCTGAAACCATGCTTCAAAAATATCCGCAGTCATGTTTTGGTGATAGTCAACGTTTGATTTTTCCATTTTTTTTCCACTTAATTTGAGACCATTATGCACCCATCCATTTTCTGATCCACAATGTACAATTACTAATCTGGTTCCTTTATTTGCAGGCATATCAACTTTACCTTTCTTTAAACCATCTATCCAGCCTTTTTTCACTGTATCATGGGTATCATACCAGGTTTCATCTAAATAATAAATAGGCCGTTGTTCATTTCGAATTTTTTAAATATTTTCCAAATATTCATTACGCCATGCACAATTCTGAAGCTTTCCATAATACCCTTTTATTAATAATCTTGAACCTAAATCCTATCTTTATTATCCAGCGCCCAAGTGTTGCTTGACTAACTGACACTGCACCATTTGTTTTCAGTTCCATATGTATTGATTCCACCGTTGGTACCTCATTTTCCATATACTTGCTATAAATTAAATCTCTTAACAACTTCACCATAGACGAATCTAATGCTCGTGCTGCTCCTTTATCCGATCTAACTTTTCGATTAGGTACCACATCCTTAATTATTCTATAGATAGGCCGTTCTGAGATTTCTGTTAGTAGGCCGTTTTTTCTACGGCTCCTTTTTCACCTTCACTTTATAAATGTTTAAAACTACTTTTTTAGTATGTTCGCAGTCCGCATAAATATTGTCTAGAACTTTTCTCTGTAATTTGCGAGCCATTACCATTTCCCGCATCTTCGTTAAATTCTCTGCTGGTGCTAGGTTGAGGATCTTCCCAAAGCCTGAACATTATCACAATATTATTTTACCACAGCCACTAAAAAACGGAAAACACTCGAATATTTCACCATCCGCCGGAATATTTTTACACAACTACATAAAATACGCTTAAACAAAGAGCAATTTCACTTATCTGTTAAAGTATTATACATTCTAGGCACTCACAATCAAAATAAAATGTAAACACTGAACCACACACTGTATTATTGGATGAAGCACATAACCTATATATTCTAAATATAATAACAAAACTCGTTCGTAATATCGCGGAAGACTGTGGGTCTGTCTCTGCTTAATACCTGTGCTGTTCTGCTTGCCCTTTTACAGCATGATGTATGTGTGTAAAAAATTAAGTAAACAGTAGTGACCGTTAGATCGTAAAATATTTTAGGAGTGAGTGGCGTAATTTATTAGAAATTATAACTGATACTGGCGAGTTTCCCTTAATTTCATATTTTAATCCATGCCCCGATTTATCCTAGTGGTAATAGGCGGCAAAGCTTTGAAATTTTTTATCTGACTTAGAAATATGAAGTTTACTTTATGCATCTAGAACTGTTCTTTGATCGGAGGGGGTAACGCTCCAGTATATGTTAAACACAATACAATAAAAAAATTGTTAGTGTCCCATTTACAAATTCCAGAAATAGATTGTCATCACTATATGAAACACACTATATATTCTATGAGACGTTTTTGCAAATTTTAAATGGCTGAGGAGAAATGAACCGTTCACGCATTACTGAATCACCCTGTATAAGAGCAGGTGACATTGATTAGTATACCTTAAAAATGATAAACAATATTTAATAATAATCATTTGTCGAGATTTCTGCAAAATGAATTAAAATTGGGTGGGGTGGCGACGCAAAAATTCTTAGACTATAAATAAATCAGCATCCGTATTTGAGATTTCTCTAATGGGGTCTATTTAACCACCACGATGCTCCATTCTACTTCTGTACAAAATAAGATCTTGCAAACGCGATAAAGCAGTAAAAATTCCAGTGCATACTCCATGACAGAAGTTGTACGGCTGATTTCTTCGGCATTTTTATTACATGCAATCTCAATCTTGCAAATTACATTACATTTTTATTTGTTTAAAGAAATTAAGGGTATACAAATGAACAGTTAGTCATCACGGATGTGAGACATGATTATTTTGTTGGACGTAATTATAATAAAAATGGTGAAAGCTATGCATATTATTATTTTACTATATTTTATTCATTTATTTTAATAATTAATTTCATACACTGCCCAGCAGGTAGGAGAGTGTTGACAGACTTGGTAAATGCACACAAAAATTGTAGATATAAAAGAAATTAAACCAAGGTATATAATACCTAAACTTAGAAATTAAGAGCACATGCATATAAATAAATTTCACAATACATCAAGAAGAAAAATAACGTAGGGAAGCAATATAAAACAAACGATTTTGATTATCCTGTATGACGAAACCAAAAAACACTTAGCAAAAAAAACCAGTTATATCAAACTTTACCGACACTTGCGTTTTTCAATGTAAAGTTAAGTGATGATTTGTAAACGTGAGGTTGTGAATAAAATTTTTGCTAGAAAAATCGGTATTATACATAAAATGTATGAATTATTGTCAAAGTCACGACGCCTGCTGTCAAATACAAATGTCAGAAGCGATTTATGAGTTAGTGGTTTATTATTAAGTATGTAGTACTTTATGTTTGCAATTTTTTATAAATAAAATCTTTATATACTTAATGTATTCTACATTCTTCTATAAAACATAGAACCGTTTCTTTTAACAATAAAAATGTGTTTTATTTTAAGTATTACATCATGAATAATAAGAGGTGCGCAAATTTTTCTACCTATTTGTAGGATGGGCGATTAATTCCTCTATTTCCTCTAATACAGTTTTCACTGTTCTGGGTGACAATCTGAATCTATTTAAAAAATCTCTTCCATCGTATTCTTCGAAAAGGTTAGGTCTATACTAGACTACCGTGGGCCTTCTTGGCTCCTCATCATTGCTATATGCATTTACTTCGTACATATCCTTTTTTAAACGAAATGTCAAAAAACTATTTTGTGATAGTTATTTTATAGGCTATAAATTGCTAGCAATTTCTAGTTTACTCACACCTCACTTGCTAGTAAAATTAACTACTAGATAACTACGACCTTGAAAATGACCAGCTATTGTAAAACCCAATTTCTATAATAACCTGAAAGTTAACTCTGATTGGCAGTTAACCAGCGATTGTAAAACTGGCTCTAAAACATTCACAGATATGTGTTTCGATATCTACATCTCGTCAGTGCTACCAATTTCAAAGCTTAAACTGAACTAAGAAATATCCGAGGCAAATACCTTTACAATAATATCTTATTTTATACATACACGGTGTAACCAGTTTCTTGTCATTAAAAAAAAACTGGCAATGGGGATCGACTAGAGAAACCAAAACCTATATGACTTTTCCTCTAGGGGCACATTGAAAAAACTGACTTAGGTCAAACATTTGAATGTTAAGGTAGAAGACATTTGAAAACCACTGTTTTTCTGGGTTAATCGACATAGAAATTTTGATACCAATTATGAAATGGAAAAGTTCTATTTCTGCACTACACAAGCACAGGATGGCCGCAGGGTTTAAACAGAGGATTTGTTTACATGTGTGTTTTTGAAACAGAATTATTGGAACTTTTATTTATAAAATTTAAACGTGATTTATTAACATTTATAACATAAAGTAAGTGTTCTGTGCTAAAAGCTAAATGAATGATTATTTCACCAAATTGTAAAACGAACTGATTTCTTTTTATGAATTGCGCGCATAGCTTTTTCCAATCAGGTATCGCAAACTGAAAATCAAGTCTTTGGTCTCTATGGAAATCAATGTAAACAATAATAAACAAATCGGATCAAAACAGCGAATAAGAATAATCCACTAATACCTTTATTGCCCAACAGAGAACGCCCAATAACAGAACAATTCTTTTGGATTTGTCACAAAAACTGTTCGAAATGACCTCCATCTCCATCAATTTACATCTTGGCACGTCGAACTAAGGACATACGCACTCCGTTCAACACATTTGGTAAATGGCCACATTAAACTATCAAATAACGTTGTCAATAGAGAAAGAAATACGAAAAACTTGGTCCAAAATCCAAAAGGCAACACAAAAAGAACGATCAAGTAAGTAGTGTCTGTTCGTAACCAAGTACCTAACGACTTGAACGATAAGTCAATGAAACAAATCTTAAGTGGCCCAAAATTCAAAAAGAACAAACACAACTAAACTGCTGGCCACTCGAACTTACACATAGAGACTTTTAGGCAAAATTTAAAGTTCAATATTTTCAACAGGAATGCAAATTTTTGAACGCGGCTTGCAAATTTTAAGAGCTAGTTTTTTTCGGATTAAGCTGCATGACGTATATTTATCGTAGGACCATAAGTTTATTATATACGGGGTGATCAATGAAGTCATGCAAAAAATCAAAAAGTTTGTATGAGTGAAATTTCCGCAAAAAATGTTTTTGGTCGTTGCAATATGGTTCCTTACTAAGGTAACATCAATATCTCTAGACGGTTTTGTCAGTTTTTGGATTAAGGCCCTTAGGCCTTGTACACACTACTCAACATAAAATTTGGATACCGAAATCTTTAAAATGCTATAACTTGACATTGGATTGACGGTTCTTGATGATTTTTGCGGATTTGGAATCCTTATTTCACGTAGATTTTCTACGGTCTAAGCATTTTATTTGAGGGTTGAAATTTACACATTATACCGGGTCGATAATAAACAAAAACGTAGGGTACGACGCGCTCTAAAGTTTGGCATTATTTAAGTTTTTGTAAAAATAAATTCTCACCTCAAGTTGTTTTTATTTAATGTTCTTCTCACTGTTCTGTCCGAAACTCACCCCCATGCCCATAATTATGATCGGGTGTAATTTCTACGCGACGCGTCAATTTCAAAGTAGGCATTGGAAAAACAAATTTGTTGCTATGGAATTAAAAACTGTTTACATTATTTTAGACATAATCTGACATATTTCAATGTTATAATTTTGTAAAGTTTAATTAATATGAGGCGTTTAACCACGGCAGAAAGGGAAAATTGCATTCGACTTCTCAACGAAGGAATGTCAAAACAGCAAGTTGCGCACATTTACAATGTCAGCCGAAAGACAATTTATAATTTGAACCGCCGCGTCGAAACTACTGGTGATCATAATTATGGGCATGGGGGTGGACATACAAAAAAAATAAACCAAAGAACCGAAAGAATTTTAATGAGAGAAACTATGCGGAATAGAACAAAGAACTCTAGAAAACTAAATGACTCTTTAAGACAACAAACTGGGGTGAGAGTTTCGGACAGAACAGTGAGAAGAACATTAAATAAAAACAACTTGAGGTGAGATTTTTTTTTTTTAAACATAACATAATGCCAAACATTTTAAATTATAGAACCCGTCGCAGAGCAAAATGTGTGCGGTTATTACAACGCCATAGAGCGAATAGGCGGGCATGGGCAAATCGGCATGCGAATTGGGGTAATGCAGAGTGGAGCCATTGTTTATTTACTGACGAAACAAGATTTAATTTGTTTCACTCCGATGGCCGAATGTTAGTTTGGAGAAGGTCAAATCAGCGATATTTGGAGGAAAATATGGCCCCTCAAGAAGCATTTGGTGGCGGAGGTGTTACAGTGTGGGGAGGTATCATAAGAAATGGTAAAACCGAGCTATTCATTACCAAGCAAACCATTAATGCTACTGTTTATCAGGAGGAAATTTTGGAACCTATTGTTGTTCCTTTTGCTCGACATTACGGCCCAGAAATTCTATTGGTTGATGACAACGCTCGACCTCACAGAGCGCGAAGGATCACACAGTTTTTGCAGGCACAAAACATCAATAGGATGGACTGGCCTGCAAAGTCTCCGGATCTTAATGTCATCGAACACGTTTGGTATTATCTAAAACTTAAAGTAAGATCTCTTGATGTACCCCCTGAAACCTTAGAAACGCTCAGTGAGGCCATTCGTGAAGAATGGGAGAATATTCCACAAGATTTTATAAATAATCTTGTGGATACTCTACCAAATCGATGTCGGGAAGTAATATTCCGAGCAAGAGGACCAACAAAATATTAGCTTCTCTTTTTTTTAATTAATGTACCTAATTTTAATTACTTAATTTTAATTTAATTTTAAATTAAGTTTAAATTAAATTAATTATTAATTTCTTAGTTAAATTTTTTTTCAGTTATTAAAAATTACCAGAATTAGAATTATAAATTTTTTAAGAATTGACCTTTGGTCGTTGTTAAGCAATGTTGTATATTGTAGAATTTAATGTAATAAACTTGTTCTTGTCGCTACGTTTTTGTTTATTATCGACCCGGTATAATGTGTAAATTTCAACCCTCAAATAAAATGCTTAGACCATAGAAAATCTACGTGAAATAAGGATTCCAAATCCGCAAAAATCATCAAGAACCGTCAATCCAATGTCAAGTTATAGCATTTTAAAGATTTCGGTATCCAAATTTTATGTTGAGTAGTGTGTACAAGGCCTAAGGGCCTTAATCCAAAAACTGACAAAACCGTCTAGAGATATTGATGTTACCTTAGTAAGGAACCGTATTGCAACGACCAAAAACATTTTTTGCGGAAATTTCACTCATACAAACTTTTTGATTTTTTGCATGACTTCATTGATCACCCCGTATATAATAAACTTATGGTCCTACGATAAATATACGTCATGCAGCTTAATCCGAAAAAAACTAGCTCTTAAAATTTGCAAGCCGCGTTCAAAAATTTGCATTCCTGTTGAAAATATTGAACTTTAAATTTTGCCTAAAAGTCTCTATGTGTAAGTTCGAGTGGCCAGCAGTGTATATAAAAACAACGAAGTGGTAGGTCGAGTGTACGTTCTTAACCAAGTAACGGCAAAAAATAAAATATTGCTTGAGAATATCACAAGGGAGAGTACCTGTCTGCACAAATGTCATACACGACCAGCGTACTGTAATAAAGCCTACCTACAATATGCCAGCAGTTCTCAAACAAAAATATTAAATTTTTTAAAAGTGTTCTTAAAAAAAATTCTCCAAAACCATGGGCTTTAAACCGCATGTTATATAAGGTTCTTTGTTTATCTAGTCATCCCTCGCTACCAGTTTTTTAATGACATTAAACTAATTACACCCTGCATATACATATTTTATAAGTATCTAATACTAATAAGCTGAAAAAGTACAAATGAAGAATTAGCTACTTTCGAAAAAATTGTAATAAGCTGTTATCCCCTGTAACGAATTTAATTAGAGCACACCTATGTATCACACAAACTAACACTTTGCATTTTGTACAATAGACATCGAGTTTTGGGTTTCATGAAGTAATCCTGTCTGCCATTGTCCGATATCCTTTATAATCTCTATACCACGTCCAGACTGTTGGCTTACGAAAAACAATAGTAAGTGCCTGTATATTTCACATTGTTCTGACAGCGTTAGTCCTTTTCAGAAGGGATGCGGTGTTACTATGCTTTCCTCTTCCAATTGCCAACGTTTAAAATAAAAAAAATTACAGACACTTTTTTAATCTCCTTGTGTCTTTTATGAAATCGCATGGCTGTAATAGTTATAGGTTGTTCAAGTTTACACACTTCTAAACTTTTGCAAAATGGGATAAAACAGAAATACCTCTGTAGTTAATCATATCTATGTCACCAGTTTACTTCCATTACATTATCCACGTAGTGAATTACAAGTATAGTAAATCGTAAAAAAAATCTTTTTTTTTTTTTCTTGAAATAGGTTTAGTTAGAATGTCATAAACGTCGAGATTTTAAATTTGAATGAAAAAAAAATTCTGTCTGTAGGTCTTTTTGTCCGCACGCTTTCTCCGGGACGGTATAAGATATATTGACTTGAAATTCTATACACGCATATATTATAACGAGATCTGGAATTGGATTGTTTTTTTAACATATCCGGTGAAGGGTTGGGGGGTAAATAGGGGAAAATAAGTAAAGCAAGCTGGAAAGAGTACAGAAACTTGACATTCGGTGTGTGTACTGCAAGCCAAGGCTTCAGATTTTTTTATAATATTTTCAACCCCCCACCACTCCTACTCCATTATTAAAGGGGTAAACAAAATAATATTGAGATATTGATTTAAGAATTGGTACACGAATGTATTATAACGACATCTGGAACTAGAAGCGAAGGCCACAGGATTTTATTATAATATTTTCCATCCCCCCACCACCCCACTCCCTTGATAAGGGTTGATAAACTTAAATTGAGATTTTCACTTGAAATTTGGTACACGTATGTATTATAAGGACACCTGAGACTAGATTATATTTCTACATGATTCCGTTGAAGGAGCGAGGGATAAGTAGAGGTAAATAGGTACAAATAAATAAAGCAAGCTGGTAAGAGTACAGAAACTTGAAAATCGATGTATGTACTAAAAGCAAAGGTCTCCGTTTTTTTCTTTTTCAACCCCCCCACCACTCCATTATTAAAGGGGTGGATAAAATAAAATTGTGATATTCACTTGAAATTTGGTACACGTATATATGTATTATAACGATATCTGAAACTAAATTATATTTTGTCATGATTCCGTTGAAGAAGTGGGGGGTAAGTAGAGGTAAATAGGAAAATATAAGTGAAGCAAGCTGTAAGAGTACAGAAACTTGGAATTTGTTGTATATACTAGAAACCAAGGCCTCAGATTTTTTCTAATATTTTTCAACTCTCCCCATCCCCACCACCTCCGCTCCATTAATAATGGGATTGATAACATAAAATTGAGATATTCACTTGAAAGTTAGTACACGTATGTATTGTAATGACATATGATTGAGATGATTCCGTTAAAGAGGTGGGAGGTTGTGAATAGAGAAGAAAAGCAAAGTAAGCTAGAATTTTTATCATTAACGTATATGATAGAAACCAACGCAACGCCTCAAAGTTTTCTATGACATCTGCCCCAAATATTATTAAAATTCTATGACCAATAATTTCCACATACTAGAGTGCAAATATAGTTAAGATGTTTCCTTTAATGTGACTTGGATGAAAAATCTGGATGTGGAAGTAGTGATTCCTCAGGCAGCGATTTTTATATATGGGACACACTCTTGCCAGTTTCCAGTATTCAGGAGAAATTGATGTTTAAGTGATAGATTAAATAAGATTAACAGCGGAGTAATAAACACATCAGAGTAGTCATTTATCAGAAAGCTAGGAATCTGGTCGTGACATGAGGTCATTTTATTTTTCAACTCTTTAATAGCTTCCGATCCTGACAAACGTATAAGGAATTAATGTAGTAATCTAACAGCAAAATTAAGAACTTATATGGACCAAGTATACAAACAGTATATAACTAAAATTCAAGAAAACATTAATGTTAATTCAAAGCCATTTTGAAAATTCATGAATAATAAAAAAGGGTCAGTTTCCATTCCGAATGTGCATTTAGATAACTTGGAATATAAACGCGGAGAGGCAATTGCTAATGCATTTACCAATCACTTTAACAGTGTATATACTGTTGATTTCCATAGAGATGACTTACATATAAAACTTAATCCGCATATAGATCAAATATAGTTAGACACATTGGGTTGATTCTACGGTTGGTTCCTTCTTCCTTCAATAATTTAAATATAAGGAAAATTATGCTTTTTAATGTTAAAAAAAGTTTGATTAAAACTCTACACGTGTTTCGGCATATTAGGCCTTTATCAAGAATATCTTGTACTCTTGATAAAGGCCTAATAAGCCGAAACACGTGTAGAGTTTTAATAAAACTACACTACATGATAAGAGATGCGAGATACTGCGAAAAGATTAAATAAAGCGGATCTTGATATTTTCCCTTCGTACGTTGTATTAACGTTCTTGTGTACTCGCCTTATCACTTATAGAACCTAAGACTAAAAACTAATGCCCTTTAGCAAATTTGAAAAATAATCACGCTTGCCTAGTGCACAGGAAAGATGATAAACTCAACATTGACAATTATAAACGTATTGCTACACTATCAATACCAGTATAATTTCATTAATCGATTATCTGTAATAATATCTATAATTCATCTGAAATAGAATATTCATACACCAACGCCGTATTATGAGACTACCAGTAATTTACTTGATGTTATTCAGTATATATTGCAAGTTATACACAATGGTAATCAGGTGGATGTATTCGACACTCTGGACTCAAATAGTGCTTGATTCGGTGTTACATTATTTCTTTTTTGTATGAGCTTGGATATCACGAAAATATAAAACTTCTTATTTACAAAATAAGAACAGCATGTGTTTGTGAATGAATAATTTATTGTCTTGTGAAGGGGTCCCTCGGGGCTCCAATCTTGGACCAACGTTATTTTTCATATTAATAAATAGTTTAATTGAAATAGCTGAATTTTTCAAACATTTATTATTTGTAGATGAGCGAAAATCTACATTAATGTTGAAATAAATATGAACTGCTATATGCTCCAAAGAGATAAAATTTGTCATTGTACCTTAAACAACAAAAATGACAAGATTCCTAAACTATAGAGACTGATCTGTATGAATTTGATGTAGACTAGAAATATTTGGGAAACGACATAATCTTAAAACATTGGAGAGTCGATGACAATTCAGTCATATTGTATATCTTAATAAACTTTTACATGGCAATCTTAATTTATCTTTAACATGTTTAAATGTACCCATGTATCCTACCAGAACATTTGGAACTTAGTAGAAGTAATTACCAAATACATCCTTGGAGACCATATTAAACCCCCCCTCACTTAGCGTTGTGATCCAGAGAGAGGGGGCACATAGGCTACAAAACTCAGACAGCCCGAATCTTCACGGAGCTAGAACGGGAGGACCTTCGATGATAATTAACACTGTAGAAGATCCTCTATTGAATCTGACGTCGCACTACGTGATACCAAAAATTACCTTCAACAAGCCCTTCATTGTCACCATTGGAGACAGGAAGGACTAGTCAGCAGGAGCTGCTGACATACCACGTAAGTGCCTAACGAAACAATATTAAAAAAATTAAATAACAGGTCATTTTGAAAATGATAATTTATTTTAACAAAAATCAGCTTGGTTTTTGCAATGATACTGCATCATTTGTTGATTCACCTTATAAATAATATTGTTGACAGTCAAGAAAAAAAAGAGTATGTTGGAGTTACCTTTTGTGATTTGCAGAAGGCTTTTGACTGTGTTTCACACCATGTGCTGCTAGAAAAGTTAAAGTATATCAATGTTGAATTAGTAACTTGCGAGCTAATTAAATCCTACATATTAATCGTAAGCAATATACGAGTGTAAATAATATAAACTCCGATCTGAAGGATGTGAAAAGTGGAGTACCTCAGGGGTCGGTATTGGGAACCACTTTATTCCTGCTTTATGTAAATGACTTTAAGCAAGCCATACCGGAGGCAGACCTCGTATTATTTGCAGCTGACACCACGTTGTTAAGATCGAATGAATCATTAAATGCACACTACATACACGATCAAATGCGGCAAGATGGTTTTCCTGCAACAAATTGTCCCTAAATCAAAATAAAACAATAAATATGATTTTTACTCATAGATCTATAATAGTGACCTACGAAAATTCAGAAAAAATCTTGGTCTTTATGTCGACCCAAAGTTAAATTGGTGTCAACACGTGGATTCCCTTGAAAATAAACTGAATAAAAATATTTCCATCTTAAGAAATTTGAGAAATGTTGTGCCAATGAATATTTTAAGTATTGCCTATCATCATTAATTGCATCTCATAAAGCATATGGACTGTTAAACTGGGGGCATGCACTTCAAGCTAGTAGAATATTTTCTGTACAAAGAAAAGCTATTAGAATCATTTTAAATCTGGGATATAGAGATGATGTTAAACAAACGTTTATCGATTTAAATATATTAACATTCCCTTCACTATATATTTATATACAGGGTGTTGCATCATGAGAGGGACATAGCTTAATAGGAGGTAGAGAACATCAGTGGTAACCGGAACCTCCCATAGAAATGTCTCATTGGGCCTTCACTACGAAATTACAGGGTGTTAAATAATTTTTGGCCAAACATGTTTTTTGTCATAACTTTGACAGGAAATGAAATAACGGATTCATATTTGGTACGGCTAATGTACAAACGAGCCCCAAGAGGTACATGTATAAAAAAATATATATCCAGGTCCGGACTCACTATAATTTATGTTTCTTCTTTGCATCAATAAAACATCACCCTGTATATATTTTTTTGAAATTTCGATACGATATTCGAAAAGAGCAAGAAAAAACAAACAAAATGGCCTATTTCATTTTTTTGTTACACCTTCGTGGTTATTTAAATACGTTGTTAAATGTGCAAGAAAATGGATTACAGAACCCTATTAAATGAGAGGTACGTGAAATAAATAGTTTTATAACTAAAATTTGCAAAAATTCTATTGAGCCTAGGTGGTCTGGGTGAATCCTAATTCCGGCACGTTTTAAAGGTCCATTTTGGTAAAAAACTGTGGTCCTAATAAGTAATCGGGTATGAAATAACAAAATTTTTAATCAATCACAGTAGGCTTGTTCAAAGTGACAGATAATAAAAAGAAATCTCCTAAACAGTTGAATAATTGTTTATTAGTAATTTAATGTGTCAATAATCCGCATTTAGTTAGTGAAAACTTGTGAAAATATTTTAACTATGCCAGTAAAATTTACAAACGGGGAATATGCTGACATAATATTCATCTATGGTTTCTGTAATGGAAATGGTAGGTCGGCGGAAAGAGAATATCGGCTGCGTTTTCCTGGTCGTCGATGCCCTAATCATAAAACCTTTAGTACGGTGTTCCAGTATGCAAGACAATACGGAAAGTTTCCTACTTCTGCAGTTGTGGAGCGTGTTTTACAACAAGGTGTGCAGGAACAAAACAATATTATAAACGTAGTTCAAGAAAACCCAAATATGAGCACTAGACGAATCAGTTTGGCAACTGGTATTCCTCATTGGCGAGTATGGAGAACCCTAAAAAGAGAACGTTACCATCCATATCATATCCAGCAGGTACAGCGTCTTCAACAAGGCGACGATATCCCCCGCCTGGCATTTTGTCGTTGGTTGTCTAATCATCGCCCAGTCATTAACAATTCACGAAATAATCATAAATGGGCACAGGAAAACCCAGATGCGGTACGCCAACGCCGTTCGCAACACAGGTTTTCTGTAAATGTTTGGGTCGGACTTGTGAATAGACATTTGATAGGGCCACATTTTTTTGAAGAAAGATTGAATGGTGAAATTTACTTTGATTTTCTTCAAAACATTTTACCGAATATGTTAGAAAATATCGGTATAAGAGGCATGTTGTTTCAGCATGATGCGGCCCCACCACATTTTAACCTTCAAGTAAGAGAACACTTAAACAATGTGTATCCTAATAGATGGATTGGACGCGGGGGTCCACATGAATGGCCACCAAGATCTGATTACTTTTTATGGGGCCACTTAAAAAACGAGGTTTATAGCATTGAAATTGAAAGTAGACAACATTTAATCCAGCGCATCGTTACAACCTGCGACGAAATACGGAATAATCCAGAAATGATACGTCGAGCAATTGGTGACCTTTCTAAACGCGCAAGAAAATGCACAGAATTTGGGGGAGGACATTTTGAAAATTTACTTTAGTGTCAATTACGTTTTATTTTTAAACACATTTAGTTATTGTTTTGTTATTTATTGTTAATTGAATGGAAAATATTTTATTTATTTAGATTTTAGTTTGTTCTCTTCCAATTTTTATTAAGTATAAAATGTTGATGATTTTCTTGATCAAAGTAACTGGTTGCTTAGGCCTAAATGTTTTAAATTATCTGTCACTTTTATTCTTTGAACAAGCCTACTGTGATTGATTAAAAATTTTGTTATTTCATACCCGATTACTTATTAGGACCACAGTTTTTTACCAAAATGGACCTTTAAAACGTGCCGGAATTAGGATTCACCCAGACCACCTAGGCTCAATAGAATTTTTGCAAATTTTAGTTATAAAACTATTTATTTCACGTGCCTCTCATTTAATAGGGTTCTGTAATCCATTTTCTTGCACATTTAACAACGTATTTAAATAACCACGAAGGTGTAACAAAAAAAGGAAATAGGCCATTTTGTTTGTTTTTTCTTGCTCTTTTCGAATATCGTATCGAAATTTCAAAAAAATATATACAGGGTGATGTTTTATTGATGCAAAGAAGAAACATAAATTATAGTGAGTCCGGACCTGGATATATATTTTTTTATACATGTACCTCTTGGGGCTCGTTTGTACATTAGCCGTACCAAATATGAATCCATTATTTCATTTCCTGTCAAAGTTATGACAAAAAACAGGTTTGGCCAAAAATTATTTAATACCCTGTAATTTCGTAGTGAAGGCCCAATGAGACATTTCTATGGGAGGTTCCGGTTACCACTGATGTTCTCTACCTCCTATTAAGCTATGTCCCTCTCATGATGCAACACCCTGTATGTTTATTATTAATTTATAAGAATGTTCACTTGTTTGAAAGAAAAGGCTCTAATCATAATTATAATTCTAAACATGAGTTTGACATAAAACTCGACTATTTTTTATAATAATCACATAATCACATGTTGGTAGTCTCCCAGCGGCGAGGTATAAACATGTGATAAAGGTTTTCCTTATCAAAAACGCATTTTACGATATCCATGAATTTTTAAATTGTGATGTATCTACGCTGTGATAAACAGAAATAGGTATTTCAGGTCTTCTGTAAGATTTACTATTTTAGTAATATGTACTATTTTAGTATAACAAAGACTGTAATAATGTGTAATGTTTTCTCTTTAAATTACGTATCTCTATTTCTTGCTACCTAAATTTGTAATGAATGCTATACATTCATTACAAATTTTAAATTTTATCTATGCATGATGCTTTGTGTATATTGACGTGTGTAAAACACATACAGTGTTGTGAACATCAATAAATGATTTGATTTGATTTGATTTAATAACCTGGTATACTTCAATAAAAACTTTGAAATGAAAATACTAGAGAGGAAAGACTCGAAAACAATTTCCCAGTATCCACACAAACTGTGTAGTATATCGACGGTTTCAAGGCAGAATAGGGACTGATAAGCTCACCAGAAAAGGCGCGTCTTATGCCCTAATATGCAGTGTGGTTAAGCGAAGCATACGAACATGATAAACTAAATCTTTGGAATGGTCGAACAGTTTCCCACGACAGAGACAGGCCAAAAAGACCATTAAAGAACGATCGGCCAAATTTACGGAAGACCTATTATGCCAAAATAGAAAGCCTTTAGAATAACAGTAGATTTTCTATCCGGGCGCTACTGCTACGGCAGATTCTGTCAAGAGGCAAAGGAAACTTCAGTTCATGTATTATGCCGTTGTGAGTGCCTAGCTAGAATGAGATTTCAACTCCTTGGTGAGGAAAACCAAGAGTTCTAAGCTGTACTAGGGAGCCCTTATCCTATAGAAAAGCGATGACACAATAGATAGACAGGGATGCGGTGGTCAAGGGCAATCCAGCCAGCTCCTCCTTTCTAAATATAAAAAAAAATTCTGCCAGTTTTCGACATTTTTTATTATTAATTAAGTTTAATAATTCCTAAATATTGTCTAAATTTTATTTGTGGCATTATCTTAATTGTTTTCCTTCTTCAATTCTTTGGGACTTCCTGCCACATGTATGTTTTCTTTTTAAGCGGCGCTCGGGGAATCTACAAAATATCACAATTGTCCAGTATGTTCCTGGTAAATAACCTCTACGCCTGTGACTTTTACGTCAAAGGATTAGTTAAAGGTTGTTTTTTTAAAATAAACAACACAAATAAGTACAAAACTTGAAATTAAATATTTCGCCGACGTTTCGGAAATCTATTCTATTTCATTTTTCAAGGCTTTTTTGAAAAATCTTTTTTGCTGTGTATGATAAATACACAGCTCTAAGAATGTTTGTTATATTCAATATCTATAGATACTTACTATTTACATAGAACTGTTGATATAGTTAACAGTTTTTTAAGTTTTTATACAATGTTAAATTTGTGAAGTTCTTCTTTTAACATTGGCAACCAAGTTGTACAGACATCTAAAAAAACTTTAATAATTCCTATTGGAAATTTCATTTATAACTTTTTAAATACCGACAGTGATGAAATGAGTTTTAAATTTACATTTTTGTTTGACTTTTCAGCCCCAGTTCGTCCTGCCCTTCAGCTGTCACGACGCTAGTCACCGTGGATGTCTGTCAGGCTCCAGGTTTGATTAATTTATTGGTTGGAGTGTTAAAATTAATATAAACGTATTAGAATAGTAGTGAATTACTAAATGATTGCGAATAATATTCTTGCTATGGTTACGTGCTCTCGTAAATTTTCTTTGAAAACTACAAAACCATCTAATTAGAGACTTCAGTTTGGTTTTTCACTTTTATCTCAGTTATTTTAAAATAAATACCATACGATTCAATGAAAATGTGTCTCCAACGGTGTAGAAGTTACAATCACCGAGGCGAATCTTTTTTATTATATAAATATTGTCAGCTTGTCAATTCTTTATGTACCAAGTTTAAGTTATACGTTCCTTGGAACCGAACAAAGACATTCTGTGAAATACCGTTTGCAATCCAAATCGATACACTTAAAAAGCAAAGAATTGAAAAGCAAAATAACTTCTATTTTATTTTTAATCGTTACAGAGGACTTGTAAAATTCTATTCGAAATAAAATTGATTCGTGTCTGATGTCATGTCTCTCTAAGCCTGTGCTATAATTAGAATTGCTTTCACTACGCTAGAATTTAAGTTCTTATTTTTTACTTTTCATTCTGCAATAGCGGGTTCAACGAAATAAAAGACCAACTTAGACGCAAAAGCAGTTAACTTTAAGGAGAATAATTCTCGTGCATAATTCCTATTTCTATAAATTTATTACTTCATGTAATTTAAACAGACACGAATTTAACACTAGGGCCTCAAAATATGCCTAATGGAAGATTATATTGTTATGATTTCTTAATTGCACTCCGCTGAGTGTGTTTTCTATTCTCACTTAGCGTGCCAGCGTTCAGTTTCGTTGATTTATTATTAGTTCATTCTGTAAGGAATCTATTTTAATTATAGATTTTTAAAAAGGGGGCATTCTACTTTAAAATTTTACCATTTTTTGAGTTCTAAAATTGCTATTGAAAATTACAATTCTTCATCAGTTCAATATGATCAGTCGAGCAGTTTAAATACTATAGGTAATTATTTAACATCGTCTTCGCGGACCATTTCCCTCGTTCTCTGCGTCTATTGAATCAACAGTAATTAACAACAAAACTCTTCTTTCTTCGTTTACCTCTCGCTAACCCAAAAACAAAACAATCAATTCGTCTCAAATTTGACTATGGTTAACAAAATATGTGAATATGAGTGTCAAATTTTATTAAGTGCAGAAAATATATAGCCTCTTCTAAGGCTATCTCGATAAAATCTGGTCGTTTGCAGAGGTATGTACAGCAAATGGCAAACTCTCCCAAGTAACAATTTAAATGATTTTTAGATTTATTTAGGTTTTATCAGTGTTTTATAATGGCCACCTCATAAATCACTGATTTACGCCAGATTTATTAATTGCCAAATGCATTTGTGTGTGTTTCAGGTTTGTTGACTACGGTTACAAAAACCATTCGCCAAGTTTCCTAGTATAATAATTTTTTTTTTAAATTTTATTTCTTATCACATTATTCCTTGGTTACCAATGTGTACCATTTTTTTTAACTACATATTTGTCTATTGTATATAACAAGCATATAAGTATTTACGTAAACGAATAAGTACAAACATACAAACATATATCTTTTTTTTCGTGATATTTTTCTCAGTTTTTTTTTAATATATACTTATTCTTTTTTTTATATATGTATTTTTTTCAATTTTTTTTTCGTGTATTTTTTTTATTTCATTTAATAATTTTTTTTTCAACTTATGATTGGGAACTGACAGTGATACAGGTACGTCTATGGGTCCGTACCAAATGCATTTAAAAATAGTTTTTCCTTAAAGAGAGTTTTAAAAAGGCGTTCAAGAACTTGCATTAAAACTAAATTATCCTTTAGTTTTTATTGGCTTATGATATATATGATATAAAACTTTATAGCTGTTAAGTTCAAGTTATGAGGATCAAGTTTTATTGAGATTAAGCAAATGTTGTGGTTTTATAATTGCTTTATAAAATTAATTTGAGGTGGTTGTTAATGCTGGACTATAAATCTAATATGCTTTGAAATCGCTAAGTTTCAGGTCGAACCTTCATAAAACCAACTGCTTGCAAGAGTTTTAATGAAGCAAACAAACATCTGTAATAAATCAGTCTCAAACTTAAAAGGATTTGGTTTACCTTTGCCCAGACTATAATGTTTTAAAATAGGTAGTTTTAAAACTGTCGTAAGATATAAGTCGGCATTTTGTGGCATTTAGTGGACATATACCTAATAGCGACGCGGCAAACTGACTTTTTAGGTTATAGTATCCGAGCACCATTAATTCCATAGGTTTTAAATCGATTGTGTTATGTACTAAAATCTGAATCTAATAGAAATGTTTTATAAAAACAATTTACATATACTAAACCATATCATGGGTAGATGCTAAACCTCTCTTTACTTTTTAAGTCTCATAAAAAATTAATTATTTATATATATTTTTAAAATTATGTTTTTAGGGAGCACACGAATTTTTAAGAACTATGTTTACAGTAAACTTAGCCTCGTTGAACATTTTACCCCACTATAACCAGTCCCATCAATTCATTACAAGTAGTTCTTCATATTTAACTGTTTTTGTGAACTGTTCATAGTAGTCGCCAATTGTCCATTTTATAAATTATATATATAACTATAGCGGCCCATGGTACATGTAGAATAGATTTATTTGCATTTATTTTTACTTCATTAAATACGCTCAAAGCATTTGTGTGTGTCTTTTAAGTTTTGATATAGCGCCTTTCCTAAACCAAGTATGGTTTTATAATACCCTTCAGATACTCTCTGAGTAAAGCTTTAGATAATTCATTAAAACTTGAAACTTTTAATAGTAGTTTTAAAAAAAGGCATGTAGGCCCTTTTCTAGATGGGCCCATGTACTCTTATAAAGGTTTTAAATCGGCTTCATAGAGTCCCTCCAAACTATTTACGTTTATCGGTAGTCTTGCAAAATACATTTTAAGATAACTTGTATATTATTTTAAAACTGTAATTGTTACCTGGGCGTTTATCTTTCGAAATAGGTACTTATAAAGATAAAGAATAGAGGCAACTCTGTTATTTGAAACTTTTTTCCTAAGATTACCAGTTTTCGAGAAAATTGCCTGTGAAAATATAGAACTCTCTTGCAAATGGACGATGCAAAAAACGATGTAAAGTTAGTAAGGTAGGGAGTGTAACTCGCTTTGAAATCGAAACACGACGTTGATTGCAACATAATAGATAGGAGCACTGCAATTGTACAAATATTTAATGTATACATGTTAATGTATACATGGTACAGGCACTTTACGATAATGGTAAAATGTTCTATTTTATTTTTGAGATATTGACCACGACTTTTGCTTTTCGTATGGACTACATATTGCATTTTTTGTGTATTTGGCATTACTTTTAATTCTCTGTCCAACGATGTATTACAGTATGACAACATTAGTGTCTCAAAAAGAAAAGACATTTTGATGGTCTCTCTGTCGCCTAAAATTTGTGTTTACATGCGTATGAGTGTCCACTGGTAGGCTTCTAATCGTCACATAGTTAAGGATTTTAAAGAGAAATATTTCCAGGTAAAATAACCGGCACTAATAACCGCTCGACGTTTTGTGGCCAGCAAGATCCCCTGGTCTATATCCACTTGATTCTTTTCTATTGGACCATACAAAGGTCATAGTTTATTTATAAGAAGCTCCTCGTACCACTCAAATTTTAATCTTCTAAAGTTTGAAGAAGGAATGAGTGATATTTTTCATTCCATGAACAGGAATACTATACTAACTGCTGTTGATAAGATACATCGTTGAAAGTAAAATACATGAAAAATCCAATATGACGTTCATATAAAAATAGTTATAGTCAACATCTCAAAAATCAAAGACCCCATTTTGTTTCTTCTACCCCACCGAGAAGATCTTGAAAAAGTACCTTAATCAGTATATAAAATAAAAATCCTTTGCCTTAGAAAACGTGAGGCAGAAACGATTTTAATATATATTGTTTAGGTTGATACCTGAATTTTGTTAGTCTAATATACAAGGAGTCACAGCGGCGGAAGATGAACATTTTACGAAAAAATAGCCATTTCTGCTATTTCTAAAAATAATTTCTGGCCATTCGTTACATAACTGTGAAAATTTTGTAAACTTAAAAACCTGACAAAAACATGTATATACAGAAAGAGTAAGGAATTTGGTCTTCTTCAAGATTGCTATAGACACTGTTGTTGCGGGATCAAACGTTGGGGACATATTTTGAAAAAAATTCCATTTATAGCACCTTAAATCCAAGATGGCGGTTCCGCGCCTTTCTCCCCAAGGTCAAAAGCTTGAATTTTTCATCAGGATCCCGATCTAACCAACATATCAAAATCGTTCAAATATCTACTGACATGATAATTAAGGAAATATGAGAGGAATCACATGATTTGGTTTTTCCCAATTACCTAAAAAATATAAAAGCACCATTGAAATTCCTAACAAATTCTTTAAAACTTTTTCATTTAACGGAGTTTCCATCTTTTATGCTGACGAAGATAGCAATACACGTAGAGTCAATTTAAGACACACTGTATATCTTTATTTAAGTATTCCATGTTGCTGAGGAGTATAAATGATTGCATTAAATGGTAAGTAGACGCCGGGTTTTATTTCAGTATATCTATTTTCAGCATAATGCACAATTGACAGCCTGGATTGTTCTCTTTAGAAACACTGGTATTATCTATGAAAGCAGAACATTCTCTTGAATATACACGGAAATATCAAATAAATGTTTCAGTGAACATTGTGTCCCTCCAACAAAGCATCTGAAATAAACTAGATGTCTCTGTTGGATTCTCTCAGTGAATTTACATAATTCTATAGTTTGTTGTTAATTGTTCGGCAAGAATATTAACGATTACTGCTTTGAATTAATTAATTTTTCGCATTTCAGATTTAACATTTCAACGACTTTATAACTGAATTGCAGTTTGTCTAGAGAGGGATATGCTCATATTCTAGTTGTAAGAACAGTAACTATATTAAAAGTTTATTCCTAAAAAAAAACGCACTTTTAAATATCAACTGAAACTGATAAAAAATGCACTAAAAAGAGGAAAATAATGTTGATAATTATAATAACAATTATGTTAATAAACGTAGGAGGTGTCGGATGAGTAATATTTTTTGTTTTTCAAAGCATTTTGAGCGCACGCGTTTAACTGTTTTTAATACATCATTTTCATGAATCTTTGGAATAGCAAGATGTACATTTATATTTGTGTCAATAGTTAAAAAAATAATCAATCACGGCCTACTAAGAACAACCGGTTAAAAAAAAACACGAATATTTGAAAACCATAGTAGAATTTGTATAATCTAGAAATTTCATTAAGAAAATCTGTTTAAAATTAAAAATTTAACTTATACGGATAATTTTTTCAATCTGAAACTTTCAAATATCTCGAGTAATAAGCGCTCTACGAAAAAATGTTTCAAATAAATCAAAGTGTATTGTAGAATTAGATGGGGGCAGTTCGGCGGCATATGTTACTTTGACTTTGGGTGGAAGGGTTAAGATCATTCAAGGTCAAATTCGGTTTTTTAAATGGGAACCCCCTTTTTTATTGCAAATTCGGATTGTCTGACTAAAATAGATTAGGTACTTTTGTTCGAAACATTTTTTTTAAATTGTCATCTTTTGACGTCTTCCAAGTTTTGTCGAAACTTTGTAAAATTTTAATTCTTCCTCGCGAATAACTAAAAAAAATTACAATTTTAGAAAATATATTTCGAACAACAGTAGTCTATTTTTAATTAGGCAATCTGAAATTGCAAGAAAAAACCGGAGATCCTATTTAAAAAAACGAATTTGACCTTGAATGACCCTAACCCTTCCACCCAAAGTCAAGTGATGTATACCGCCGAATTGCTCCTATCCAGTTGTAGAACTTTTATTTGAAACATTTTTCCGCAGAATGCTTATTACTCGAGATATTTGAAAGTTTCCGGTTAAAAAAATCACCCGGTATACAATTTTTCGAGAGAAAACATTTATTTTTAGTATTTAATTTATTTGAGTAATTAAAATATCAATTAGTCATTTTTATAAATACACTAATGTTACTAATATCGAGAAATTAATAAAATTTAACAGAAGCAACATAATTAACTTCCGTTAAACAACCATCCAATATAATGAGTTTATCGAACCGCTTTTTCAAATGTTTAAACATTTTTTCAGTTCTCGGGGAGTAATTTCTTTCAATGCTTACTAAACGGGTACTTTGAGCACTTAATACAGGGCGATTCATCATTAATGTCCCTCCCCCTCCAACTTGGTTATTTCTGGACCGATTCGAGAATTTTAAAAACAAAATTAAACATTTTTTAGCAAGTTTTTATGCATCATATTGAGGAAATAATGACGTCAAATTTTAACCATATACAGGGTTTTACTTGATTTCTTTAAGGGACTCGAAAATTGTAATCCTCATTTTTCTCAGATTTCAAAAATATAGTATTTCACATGTTTATCTTCTATAGTTTTTCCAATATTTACAACAACGCCGATAATTTATAAATTATTAACTGACCAGTATATTTTAAGTACAATGCCTACTTCAAACCATCCAAGTGTCGATCTGAACTATGACAGTTAGTTATTTTATATTATCGAAAGAGAAAGTTTATTGTCTAAAAAATGTCCTATTATAGCGGTGATGTTAGATCAGATATATTAAGGGTGTATCTCAGCAACAATAAAAATGCTAGATCTTCAGTAAGAGTGTATAGGTGACTATATCCGAATCGTCCCGTTCCAAGTCGGAAAACTTTCCAACGCATGTTGGTCAAGATGAGTGATACAAGGAAATTGGAAAACAAGAAGAAGAAATTTGGAGCAATGATGAAAACCGTAAGTCGAATATTTTGTTATATTTTGACGAAGATCGAAAGAAATCCCTCAGAGACTGTTCAAGAGGTTTAGACTTGGCACATCTGTTGGATCTAACAGTTAGAAACACATGGAGCAAGAACCTAACCTGCCTTAATACCTGGAGTAAAGAAAACATCAACTCTCAAATAGACCATATCCTAGTGGATATAAAAATAAGGGACAGGGTTATTAAGGCAAAACAAGCAACAAACGTCAAAACAGATCACAAAATATTATATGAAACACTAGTAATAAAGAAACAAGAAGCACAAAAAAGATACAACAAAACAGCAAATGACACATGGAACATCCCCCTGCTACAGAACGAAGAAATCAAAAAGAAATACCAGGAGGAGATAGAAAAACAATTAACAGGAAAGGAACTAAATTGGTCAACAATGAGTTTAAAAATCAAAATAGCGGAGAGAAAAACGTTGAAAAGGAACAAATCCCCTATGAGCCCAACAAAAAAAGACTCGAAAAGAAATTACGAAACACTAAAGTAAATAAAGGCCACAGGAAAACAATATACACCAAACATAGACAAAAAGATAATAGAAGCAGGAAAAGCAAAAAAAGAGGCGCAGAGAGGAGGCACGAACAAAAAAAATGCAGGGAATTCTTCGAAAACATAGAATCCACTCCAGCAGGACAGAGATTAAACCAAACTTTCAGACACCTCAAAACATACAGGAGAAACAACAATACGCAGCCAAGAAAATACATACCACTGCAGCATTGGGTCAGGAAACTAGAAGAAGGAAACGCAGAGAGAAGTCAAATAGAACCAATACGAGAAATGGACCACTGGCCTCTGGGCAAGCCACCGTCAAAAGACGAACTACTAGAAATAATGGCCAGAGCTAAGAGAAACACGGCCCCGGGAATAGATAAAATAAATAACGAAATACTATACTATGGACCGGACAGCATAAGGCAGCTAACCCTAAAAATCATCACCAACGCATGGACGGAAACCACACCCCTGCCTCAGGAGTGGAACACAACCATACAGATACCGCTCCCTAAAACCAAATCACCACAAAACATGGACGATTACAGAAGAATAACACTATGTAGTGTAGGGTACAAATACTACGCACAATTCCTATTCAGAGAAATGGAAAAATACATCGGCGAACTACCAGATTATCAAACGGCATTTATCAAGGGTAGATCAACTGACTACCATATGTACACCACCAGACGGATCCTGGAAGAAAAGTGGAAAGAAGGAACAAAAGTATATATAGTCTGAATTGACCTCCAAAAGGCATTTGATACCATAAGGCATAAGGCTATAATTAACACTTTGCTCAACAGGGGAGTACCGCACTACTCAATAAACAGGATAATAAAAGCATGCCTACACGAAAACACTGCAATACAATGGTTTGGAGAGACGACGGAATCAACAATGAAGAATATAGGAGTCAAACAAGGATGCCCCCTATCCCCCCGACTATTCACCACAGTCCTGGACCAAGTAATAGAAAGCACAATAAAGAAGAATCAGATTTCAATGGAAACGATGGAACGCTAAAGCCCCCCATCGTACTTGCATACGCCAACGATATACTCATCATCACCGAGGAAGATCAAGACATCGTTAAATTTCTAAGAAACATGACACCACATCTGGATTCCTCTGGAATGAAAATAAACTTCAAGAAGAGCCTAATAACGGTCCGAGACCCATTGACAAAAACAAGTCCAACAAGTGGGGAAGAATACAAAATAGGAGACACCCTGAGAACCACGAATAGATGAAATACCTAGGAACATACCTAACGAATCAACTAAAAAGGAGGGAAACAGTAAGGGAGAGGATCAAAACAGCCTACAGAGTCACAAGAGCTCTAGTACCCTTCATTGAGGACAATAAACTACCATGGTGCCTAACCGAAAAGATATACACGACCATCATAATGCCTACGATGATATATGGAGTCAAAAACGCAGCAACGACAAAGGCCAACAGAAGAAGCCTGAGAAGAGCTGAAAGGGACATTATAGAATAGGAGAGAAGATGATCACAGACAGAAACTAAGAAGAAGCATCTCACAAAAACATGAAAGTAAAAAGAAGCACGAAAACCTAAAAGAAGCATCTCACAAACGCTTACACTTTCCATCCGATGAAGACAGAAGGAAAACAAGAAGAAACATCTCACAAACGCCTACACGCTCCATCCTATACTCCTACCCCATGAGTCATGCGGCTCTCGCTGCTGACAACAAGCATGTCCAATGTTCAATCCAGCGTATGCAGCCGGTCCGGAGGTATATAAAAGCACCGGGGGTTTGTTCCGGCACACGGTGGGATGATCCGTTGGTCGGTCGGGTGGAGCCGCATGAATATGTAATAGACGACTGGGCGACTGCAGATGGACGTTCGGCGGGCGATCGGGCTGCGTGGTGGAACAAATCTCCATACACCGGAATTGGCAGCAATGCCCACCTTACGCTGGCAAATTAATCAATCGTATTCAATGACTTAAGAACTTTCCATAAATATAAATCTCGAAAACCAAGTATATTACAGAAATTATATCCCAATGAAAATATTGGGAGGAAATTTTTTTCTCAAATTATGCTGGAAAAGCACAGAGAAGATTCACTAATTTTCTCTTGACAGATGAAGCATCATTCAGCACGTCACATCAATACAAGCAATATTTTGGAAAACGTGTCCAGAAATTTTATTAAAAGAATGAACTTGTGTGTAAACAACGGTTCCCACATAAACAATTATTGTAATTTTTCTGTTGTTTTTCTTCAATAAGTTTTTTGTCTTGTGCTCAAAATTATTAAAATTTTTAATACAGTTTCAAGATACGAAACCTTATACTTAGCATACTTTTTGTTTCAGTAATTCCCATAAATAAAAATCCAGTGGCGTTAGGTCTGGAGATCGAGGCAGAGGAAAGTGTTCGTTTAATCAGGTGCGAACTACCCTTGAACTATGAATGGGTAATCCATCCAATTATAGATATAAGTTCGTTAACGTGAGTAATGGTATTCATCAATAATGTCTACTACGTATTTTGAAAAAAAAATCAGAATTCAAATTATTTTCAAAATAAAAAAGTCCAATAATAGTTTCGTTGAATATTTCGTATCAAACATAAATTTTCTCAGAGTATTATCTACAGTCTATGATGAAATTAGGATTATCTGGTACCCACCATCTGCAGTTCTGTGACGAAACAATACTATTCGTAGTAAATAATGCTTCATAACTGAATATTATCATTATCATCACTGGGTCAATCTGATTATTATTTACATGATTTGGTCTTGATTTAGAAACGTTTTAAGTATTATTAGAAATGTCGTTACCATATGCAAGAGTTTTAATACAAATATTTCTAATTTTTTCTAGGCAAAATAACCAATATTGTTGATTGCATAACTGACAAAAATTATACGAAGTTGTGTAGGCATAAAGTCGGACACACTGCATATATATATTTGTAAATTGAGGAGAAAACATTTAATATTCAAGTAAAATTTGATTTATTCACACCTTATTCTCCTTTTATAATGCTAGTATTAACACACATGTTAACAATATTAGCTTATTAAAAATATGCATACAAGTTTCAGCATCATTAAAATATATGGCATACATTGTTATAAAAAATTAACATAGTCTAGTTAATTATATTTAAATAAGTTATAATTTTCTTTGGGCTCATCGGGCATAGCGGAGATTGCTAATAATGCTAATAGCAATGAAAAATTACACGGTTAACTAATAAGGACCTAAATTAATTGTTAAATTGTTGCAATTTAAATTGCAAAGCTAAGTTTAGATAATTTTTATAACTTAATGACGCTTATACAACGAAATTATTCGGATATTATTGTTTCTGTTTCAAAATTAGCCATTTAGAAACTGTTATATTGCACTTATGTATGTGGAGGATTGGTTTAATAAATATTAAAATGTGATGCATACTTGTCAAACAATACCAAAGTACATTTTATCTGTTTTATAAACTTGGATTTTTAAGTACTTCCAGAAAAAATCGAACGGTATTAAATTTGGATATCTTGCAGGCCATTTCTGAGCGCCTCCCCTTCTAGTCTATTTTCCAGGAAAATTTTCACCCAATCATTTGATTTCATTTAATTTCTTCTTCTGTTATAATCATTTTCACCGAGTGTCGATGCCCAACTAGTAAAATTTAAAACAGTACTACAATTTTATTTTGTTACTGTTACATTCCTGTTCTGTAAATGCTTTATTGTTTTATTAAAACCGCCAAAGTGATTATTCAGTCTTCACAACTAAATCATCATATAAATACGTGCTAAGAATGTTCTTACAATTAAATTATAAGAATGTAGAATTTGTTTTTCACTGTTTTATAAACGTCTATGCAGCAATTATAATAGGATGTTTTAACTCACGGAGCAAAATGGATTTATAACAGATTTATAGTAATGACCCCGGCAAATTTTGGTCAATTTGTGAACATTTATAAAATAATTCATTAAGAGTTTAGCTAAGCATTAATAAAAAAAAATTATTAGGATTCTTCTTAACACAATATTATTTCTGGGAGCACATTGTAATCTGCCGTAGCTGCTAAACAATTGTTACATAAACGAAGCAGACATTACTCTCATAAAACACTTATAAAATAGTTAAAAAGCTGAAAATTGTTCCCAAACGCTATAATATGTTCTGTATGTACCATTTTCATAAAAAATATGGGTAGATATTTATGCACCATATTGTTTTCTCATTAACAGTAGTCTTATACAGAACTCAGCCGTTCTGGCGCGTTCGCCCAGTTTGTTTTAGGATGACGTCACATAATTTATCGTATTCTACACGTGTGCAAAATTTTAAAGCTCTAGCTCAATTAGGACTAGTCGAAATTTTGAATGCAAGATTTGTTTACATTGGTTCAAGTGAAGTTAAATAAAAGCGTTATTTATATTGAAATTATTTGGATAGTGCAATTTTTGACTAAAATAAAATTACTTCAAAAATAAAAATTATTGTGATATGAACATTTTAGCAACAATCTATTATTGCGAAATATTCTTTTATTTTTTTAAATTTATTTAATAGTTTTATTTATATTAACGTCCTGGCGGAGTTTAGCTAATGCTATTCCAACACTCAACCAGGACACGTATACGTAGACATCAACATAACAACCATTCCCTGCGATATTGCCATCTACCGCAGCTGAGTCTCGAACTCAGGATAGATAACAGCCAACCCAACAGCGGTCTAGCTCACGGCTACAATCTCGGTAACATATTAAAAACGCCACTAAACATCCATACTCTGGCCAGGATTCGAACCCGGGACTCCGTGGTCGCAAGCCAAACACCTTGGCATTGCGCCACCGAGCCGACTATGTTATCTCCGAAACAAAATTGGTGCGATACCACAAAAAGATCTAATACACATTTTTTTTTCACTTTATATTTTTAACTTTGATAAATATTCGTTATTTTTAGAGCGCACAAAAATTTCATGGTATATGTACCACACATTTCACACAAAAATTTCCTATGTAGCCCAAAATCACTTTGCTGTTGGCATTTATCTCATATTTCGCTAAACATGTTGTAAGTTACGCCGCCATGTTACATAGAATAACATAACAAAGAATTATTGATATGACTCAAATTTCCTTATGAAAATAATTTTCAGTGATAATGCAACATTTACTACGAATTGTATTATTTCATCACAAACTGTAAGATACAATACTCTTGGAAAATTAATGTTTAGTGCGATATATTCAACGAAACTATTATTGGAACTTAAAAAAAAATGAATTGTAAACTGTTTTTAAATTTTCCAAATACCGAGTTGAGTAGTTCGCACCTGGGTAAGCGAACATTCCATTAATATACTGGCTGCCTCGATCTCCAGACCTGACGCCACTGGATTTTTATTTATGGAGATTACTAACACGAAAAGTGTACAAACATTCTCATAGCAATGGAAATCAATTGTGCGCCAGTATTCGGCATTTATTCCAGGAAATTACTCCATAAGAACTGAAAAAAGTTAATAAACATGTGAAAACGCGGGTCGATAAATGTATTATATTGGATGGTTGTTTAGTGGAAGTCAATTAAGTTGTTTCTATTAAACGTTATATTTTTAATGAAGACGGTACTTCCCAGCATGACATGAATACCGGGTGAGTCATGAATTGCGCTTGCCCCGATATTTCCTAAAATATTTGGAATAGAAAATTGAAATTTGGAGGCCGTAATACACGACTAAAATGCCATCTTTTTAATAAAAAATCAAGTTTGGTGCACATCCGGTTTGGCCGAACTTTCGATTTTTAAATGGAGCACCCTATATATTTTTACATTTTTGGAATCTAGAGGAAATTTTGAATACATAGCATAGGTATGTGGAGGTAAACACAATTACATCCACAAGGACATTTGCAATAGAATGCGACATCAGTTCGGTTTTCAGAGTTTTATTTAAATGGACATAAATATCGGGCCTATAAATAAATAAAAATTATATCCGTTTGAACAATTAAACTTAAACTAGGTAACAGTAGGTATCTTTAAAATAATTAATATAATTAAACCATAAATTGACATTTATAGATATTGTTCAAAATGTCCACCATTTTTTCTATACACAATTCGGCTCTGCGTACAGTTGCTTGAATGGCTCTACGCAATTCAGCCGGCATTATTTCATTAAGAGCCCGTAAAACTTTATTTTGCAGCTCTTCACGGGTATTTGAAGAAGTTTTATAAACTTTATTTTTGAGAGTGCCCCATACATAATAGTCGAGGGGTGTTAAGTCAGGTGACCTAGGAGGCCACCTAATATGACCTTGATTTTCGATAAGGCGTTCACCATGCAAGTTGTTTAAATATTCCATCACTCTTCTGGAATTATGTGGGGGAGCACTATCTTGTTGGAAAAAGAGATTTTGTAAATAGGCAAGAGGAAGTAAGTCAAGAAATTCTGCTGTCTGGTTTTGTAAAAAGAATAAATATCGTTCGCCAGTAAGTGTTCCATAAAAAAATATGGGTCCAATTATTCGATCTCCAAGTACTCAAAGCCAACAGTTAAACCCAAATTGTTCCTGAATATTCCCCCGCCCTACCAACCTCGGATTTTCTTGAGCCCAGTACTTAGTATTATTTCTGTTAAACATATCTTGGTTCGTAAATCTACTTTCATCTGAATATAAAATATGAAAAGGAAAACCTGGGTTTTGTTGTACTGCATTTAAGAACCAGTGGCAAAATACTAGCCTCCTGTCGTTATCATCTCCATAAAGATGTTGGTGTATTTGGTATTTATAAGATCGCAACTTATGTTTCTTTAAAATTCTGCAAACCGAAGACTGACTAATGTCGCATTCCATTGACAATTCCCTTGTTGATGTTGTTGGGTGTACCATCACAAATCCTAATACATCAATTTCTTTGTCCTCACTTACAATAAATGTTTGATGGTCATCTTGTTGATTGGGTTCGTTTCTTAATTCTTGTTCCACTCTGGCAAACAAGTGTCTGCTTGGATGACGCCTGTTGGGATATCGTTGCTGATACAGTTCTGCAGCTGCAGTTGAATTTTTGAGACGCTCTCCATATATCAGTAACATATCGACCTTTTCATTTCTACTAAAATTATTCATTTTCTTTAATTTTTACTCAAAGAGATTTCCGCAACGCTTTATTTTGTATCTGTCTGACAGCTTATATTGTTTTATTACATTCAATGGCTACTATGATTTTTCCAATGTTATTAGGTTACCAGATTTACACAGAAATGTGCCATTTTAGTTTCCAAAGTCCACTAATCTATTATGTATTAGCCGCATGTTTCTAAAAGCTTGGTTGCATTGTATTTTGGCTGAAATCTCAAATATTTCTGAGCGGATTTTCAAAATTTTGGTATCATTAGATTCGTACGAAAATGAGGTATTTAAAAATGTTGGTGAACGATTAAATTCCCATTTAAAAAAACCGAGTTAGTGGGTAAAAATCACATTTAAAAATTTTAAACGCCTCTAAAGAATTAAGTAATGCAATCATATTACTCTTTTTATTTTTATAGTAACGTAGCACACAAACTAAAATATATTTTGGGCACCACAGCACTCTGGATTCAGAAATAGATTTTTTAATAAAATTTTTATTGTATATCAAAAAGTGACCAAAATGGATGTATTGTATTCAAAATTTCCTCTAGATTTCAAAAATGTAAAAATATATAGGGTGTTCCATTTAAAAATCGAAAGTTGTGAGCATTTCCGGTCAAACCGGATGTGCACCAAACTTGATTTTTTATTGAAAAGATGGCATTTTAGTCGTGTAATAAGGCCTCAAAATTTCAATTTTCTGTTCCAAATATTTTAGGAAATATCGGGGCGAGCGCAATTCGTGACTAACCCGGTATAAATGATAATAATAACACAGAAAATTTCACACGTCACTTTTTTAGCCATCAGAAGTTTGTTCTTGGTCTTTAATCTATTGCTAAATTGTATATAGGCAATTCCGAGAGTTTCCCTTCTGATTTTTTGGTACTCTGTGACCTAACAAACACCACACATCCCCAAATCCAAATCCTCTCATAGGCTGTCCGGAAGGGGGTTACACATTTAAAAAAATGGAGACAACTATTACTCACCAACATTGCCAGTGCTGGGGATCGAACCCAGCACACGTAGGCAGTCTGACCAAGCGCGCTGGCCACTAAGACGCTTAGCCGACTGAGCTATCTATATACCTTAGTGATATTTTAAAACTATTTTGAGAATTATTATTGTCTGCAAAACACTTAAATAATAAACAAATAAACAACTTCTTTTGTTGTTCCTGTACATAACGAAAAAGTATCGGTGGAAATAATAACACGATTTTAAAAATGTTTTGTCGTATCTGGAATAATTTTATAATTATCGGCTACTAATTATTTTAATCCTACGTAAAGGTTTATACAATTATTTTATAACACCTGTGAGAGCCAAAATAAAATAAATTAAAGAACTACATTATTTTACAAACTGTGCCTATTTGCGTCAATAAGCGCTGTATAAACGTTTTGAAAATGTTTATATCAACAATCTTGTTTTATAAAAAATGTTCTGTAAACATTCTTTCAGCTTCTACAAAACATCGAATTGCTAGTTGGATGAATTTGCACTTACTTTACACGTAACGAACGAATTATCTTTAGTACTGAACTAATAGAAATGAGAGTTGATTTATTTATACTCAAAACAAAGGTATTTGGATCCACAGCGAGATAATCAAGAATTTCGATCTGTGCTGCTTCATCCAAAACTCCTGGTTAATTTTTTTTAATTATAAAACTGAATCATTTCTTCAAATTGTCAAAGTGAATCCAGCCATTCATAATTAAAGAGAATTCTACCCACAATATCTGCCAGTTCCTGAATTCATACCTCATCACTGGAAATCAATTACAACTCTGGTGCACCTCAGGGTAGTAAACTATAAAAGATTATTTGAAGATCACAGAGGAAAACGAAACATTTGAATTAATAACTGCGTTGTTTATTCTTAAACGTTTCGAAAAATGTCTTACGTGAATCGCTTGTAGACTAAATTAAGTATAACGTATATATAATATGATGTATGTATAATAATTAGTGTTAAGGTAATAATTATAGCAATCGGTTAATAGATTGTAACGCCAATAATAAACAAACAATCTAGTAATGGGGAGAAGAATCACCGTTTTGCTCTAATTGTTTACTGTTAAATACCGTTCTTGATAATTAATGTGATGTGATGATTATGTTATAAGTGGAAGATATAGACAACGTCTGGCGTAATAATCTATAATGTGAGGATCAGAGGAATGACAATAAATAATATCTTAAACGATTTTAGAGATTTATTTGTATATGTTTAATGTAGTGTAGTATTGGAAATATACCTAGTTATTTTGTGTAGTTAAATATATTTGGCAAATCATCTGCCATAATTGTATTTGTTTTGATTTTATTGGCTCTTCATAGTTTATTATTAAAATTCATAAGGAGTGGTGTACCACAGGAATCAGTTTTAGGGCCACCCTTCTGTCAATTTATGTTACTGGTCTTGGTAAGTCCATGCCAGATGATACTGCACTCCTGGTATCTGTCGTTCAAAGGCGAATAGATGAAAATAAGTTAAAGCTTTAGAGGGGTTTATATCGAATAATCTATCACTAAATGAAAATAAAGCAACATAAGTCCTGCACTAATATCACTAAGTTCAGAAAACAGATCACAAACCTAATTGTTGATAAGCGCATAATTTAAATATATGTTCATTTTCTCGGGGTTGCTTGTTTATCATATTTTTAATTTATTTGATCTATGTACTTGCTATGGGGTGGTTATATGGAAGAGCACTTTCGTGAATATCGCCACCCATCTTTGAACATTTTCTTTCGTATATTAATATAAACCTGAAAATAAGGACATATTATTATTATTATAAATGATTTTCAGTCGTCGATCTCTTAAAAGTTATATGAATTCAGTAAAAGGTCAATATCCATGAGAATTTCTTGACCCAAAAAATTGACTCCACCACGTTGATACATTATAGCAAAGAAAAAACAAAAATATACTGTGCTAAGAAAACTATTAAAGTTTTGACTACCTGGATCATCCGATCTCAATTCCAATGCCAAGTCAGGCATCACGTGACATCCCCTTTCCATTTGAAATTTTGACAGCTACCGTATAAGTGACGTCACCAACACAATGAACACATTAAAATCTACAATCGACGTATTTCAGGACTTTTTTGAAGTTACAATTTAAAAAATATTGAGTCCATACGATACTTTCCCATCACACTGTGTATGTACTAAAATCTGGATCGGAAAGGAGACATAGACGAGGCTTAACGAGAGAATCACAGTGATCATAGAAAGCAGTCAGGTTATACTCAAAAAACTTATACAAGACTTAAAATAAATGACGAATTTTGCAGCATTTCAGTTATCTCTCTAAAATTTCCGGTTCCACAGGAAAGCAACTCTATAAGAAGATAAAAAAACTTTCAACCTTCTAAAAAATACGATTTACCATGGTGATGGCTTTGTCCTTTCGGTCCTTCCATTGAATGGCTACCATATACAGTGTGTTTCACTTTTCACGGTAACACCGTATTAATAAATCGGTTTATATTAAACTTGGGTAAATTGTATACAACTTCAAGGCATTTCAGAACGCATATGCCTATTTAATTTATTCCATAGATGTGCGGATTAGGGGGGTGAAAATTGCGCCAATTTTAAGATAAATCACATTAGTGATTTAAAAAATATATTACCACCATCGTATAGGACATTCTTCAAAGCACCTTTGTCCCAAATTTTGTTCAAATATCTCGAGAAGTTTTAGAGTTATAAATAGGTAAATATGACGTCTTGTCAGGAATTGATGGCCTGTCAAAAACGCTTAAAAATATTCATACACATAAGCCATATTCAATCTACTCGTTAAATCTTTGATATCGCAAACAATATCTTTATTTGACAGTAATGGAAGCTTAAGGCTCTGTAGTTATTCGGTCATTATCAAGGCTTGAGAATTCTATCTCGGCACCAGAAACGGCTCATATATAGCCAGAATATTATATTGCAAACACTCGGAAACAATCAGAAAAACGATGAAGGGGTGAAATATTCATTATTGCCAGATACAATGTATTTTTGGAAAATGTAACCTACAAACGATTCTTACAAAAACACGAAGACGAAGTAAGTAAAAATAAGATAAATATAATTTAATGTCTCACGTGACTATACATAAACAAAGAACTGTCATGGCTGACGGCCAAAGGTTTTGAGAACGGAAGTCGATTTTCTTCCGAAACGTTAACTGTCAATAACTTTCATTTTTACTTCCCTCGCATACCGGAGGGAAGTATTGTATTCGAGAAAAAATCACCCTCCGAAATTTTTTCGGATTCTGACGTTTCAAATCACGGAGATTACGAAAATATAGGTTTTTCAATTCCGTCAGTCTGTCTGTCTGTTGGTGCATTTACTAAAAAACTGCTTGACGGAGAGCAGTCAAATTTGGAAAATATACAGGGTAGATCGTCTAAAGGGAATAAATAATGAAAAACATTTTTCTTTGCTCAAATTTAAAATTTCCATGTTTCATGACACGCTAAACCTATTTAAAAAAAAAATTGAATTTCTTTTTAACATTTTTGAAAAAAATTTTACCACTGAAATAGATGGAAATTTTTTTTCTTTGTTCAAATTTAAAATTTCCACGTTTCATGGCGTTCTAAACCTACTTAAAAAAAAATTTTTAGAATTTTTTTTACTATTTTTGAAAAAAATTTACCACTAATACAGACTGATTTTTTTTTTCTTTGTTCAAATTTAAAATTTTCACGTTTTCATGGCATTCTAAACCTACTCAAACAAATTTAAAAATTATTTTGATTAAAAATTTTTGTACATTTGTAAGGGTATTTTTTTTTTTTAGATTTAGGGCTCCTTACTAGACTTTCAATCTGCTTGATAAGGAGCTCCTTGGTGAAGTTATCAGCCCTTCGTTTCTATTTTCTCGCCAAGCCGTCTCAGTTCAGTCAAGGCTATTACAGCTCATGACATAAACTGACGTACCTGAATGAGAACTCACTCATCCATGCGCTGGACCCGACCGACGAAGAGGTATTTGCGCAAGCCTTCCACATTTGGCACCTGCTATTTAGTATTGAATTTTTGCTGTTGGATGAGCACTCTGTATATTTTTTTGATAACTATATTCCGATTATTATTTTCGATGTCATTTCGTAATTAATAATTTTTTAGAGTGACCGCCATGCACAAATAACGAGGGAAGTTCTGTGTAAATACCTTTACCGATTTTTTAGTTTATAACATTGTTCCAGTTGATATATTTTTAGGTGTGAGACTTTTTGAAACAATCAAGCATTCAAGAACCAACCTCTGTCTGATCCGTTTGGCGCAGAGGATTTTTCATTAAAAATTTTTTAATATTTTTCATTGGCAAAATATCCAACAAAAAGTAAGAAAATCATAGCATATCTTGTAAAGAACAATAAAGTTATTGTTAAAGACACATAGATTCAAAATAATACTGATGATTTCAATAAACTGTTGTAATGGTCTTGATGTACTGACTTAAATGTGTGCTAAATATATCACATTGACTGCTAGCTGGTTCCATGATAGAGTAGAGTAGTATTATTATGAGAAGATGCTCGGGGCGGAGCTAACGTGCGCGAATACTTTTACCAGTGACACATCACCTGGGGTAGAAGGATATATAATAATTGTAATAAAATTTTCGAGGTCGAAGAGCTGTGTAATGTGGAATATTAAAGCTTGTCACACTCTGGTGTTTACGATGAAGACATTCTTCACTGAAAGTAAGGTTATATCACTTAATTCAATCAGAAACGGCGAACACAACAAGTATATCGCAGCACAGATCCTGTGACAGCAGGTTGACGGTGCCACTGGCTTCGACGTCAAATATGACGCAATTCTCTCTCGTTGGCCTAGAACAATGGAAGCACACAAACTCGTTTCTGCGCATTATTTTTTGCGAGCATCTTCTCATAATAATACTACTCTAAATTGAGAGACTTTTTGAGAATATCTTGACGTGCTCCTAATCTTTGAATTCTGAAAGTAATTTTTGATAACATTGTCGGACAGTCAATTAAATGGTTAAGTAGTTTATATTAATAATACCAAAGTAATTAGTATTCTTCTATTCTCTAATGATGTTATGTGTAATCTTGATAGTAACAGAGTGTTTGGATATCCCTGCTCTGGATAGTTCGTATCCATACTGAAGACTAAGTACTTCATACATTTTCGTTTAATTCTCTCTAATGCTTGTGAGTGAACGTTATAAACTGGGTAACAAATTATCACACCATTCTCAAGTTTTGATCGTACCATTGAGAAGTACAACGTTTTAAGTGCATTTAAGCGCAATTGTTTAAAATTTCTTGTTATAAAACCCACTAATTTTAATGCCGAATTTGTGGATGAGTTTAAATGTTCTGTAAAATCCAGTTTAGAGTTGAACAAATCTCCCAGATACTTAGTTGACTATGCTCTTGTCGTTGAAGGTATACAGAAACTCTATAAAACTGATTTTACTACCTTACATTTTGATACGTTCATATTTAATCTGTTAGAAGTACAGCATAATTTAATTTTGCGTATTTGCTGCTGTAAAATCAGGTAGTCCTCGATGTTATTAATTTTACTAAATACTTTTAAATCATCCGCAAATAAAAGTTTTTCGTAATCTAACATATCACACAAATCATTTATAAATATAACAAACAAAGGTAACCCCAAGCTTGAACCTTGAGGTACCCCTGATGTTGCTAGGTAAATATTTGACATAAAACCATTATATTGAACATATTGTAACCGGTTTTCTAAATATGATGTAAAGAAATTTAATATTAAATTACCAAAAGACTAAATTACTAAAGGACATTCACACGTTAAATAATGAATTAGTTGAAAGATTGTGTAAGAATATATTGATTTTACTAAATTTTGCAAAAATATACTAATATGTAATTGTACAACTAAGCTTGATTAAAAAACATATTCTTGGTTTTTGTATTTTAAACAGTCCTCTAACTATAACTAACTTAGTTCGGTCCTTGTACTAGAGCCACCCCTATCGGTCCCTCGTAGTAGTTTCTACATTGCGATTGTTAACAGTTCCAATAATTCGAGAAACATGATATCCTGGAATTCGCCAAGGAAATTAATGTCTAATTTATCATCTATGAAATATCTTCCTTCCTTTTGATAATATCACGCTCGAATTAATAGTTTCATAGATTACCAGTGATATATTTTACATGTTCAATACGCTGTTTGACTAATAATGCTCCAAAACTTAGACATATCTTATTTACTGAATATATACCATACAAGTTACAGAATTTCTTGTTGTTAAGTGAACATAGAGCGCATACATGTAAATCAAGCCAAGATATTTACTTTCATTTAATTTGATTTCCTTTGATTTCATTCAGTTGAATACATTTCGGTTCAGTTCAATTCAATTCCATTTTATTTCATTTTATTATATAACCAATCAATCGGTTTAATATCTTAACATTCATATTATTTGTGCTTAATCAAAAACCTTAGTAACATGTTGCTTTAAAATTATAATGTAAAACAATTCACATAAAAATGATAGGCTACACGTTGCTGGCGAGCGCCTTGTACGACAAATACTTCACAATTTTGGCAGGAAATATTCTTCTATGCTATTTTGCATATGTGCTTTTGAAGCAAAACTTTTGGGTTTAACAGAAGTTCAGTGTTTTATGACACGGATTTCTGTATTTATACTTTTTATTCTACGATGATTATTGAAAGTTATTGACTGGTTATAATGTATTGATTAAATATCCTAGCCGAGCATATCCGCGATACCCTGTATGTTACAGATGACAAATTCAACAAGAAAATTATAAATAATTATAAATAATTAGGACAAAAAAAATTCGGTATTATTTAAAAATATTGCGAAGTTTATATTAATTTGAAAGTCATAAGGCGATGTCAACCTTGAATTCAGTGCTGCATAAAGAGCCGAATAATTGTTTAAATTTTATTTTTATATAAGGTATTATGCAAATATTATTTGGTCTACTTAATCTTTTACCTAAAAATAAACGAGTTTTTATTGCAGTACATTCACATCCAACTTCAGGTAAGTCCCCGTAAAAGACAAAATTAATTTGTTATTGGACCATTTTATTGTCAAATAAACACGAGGTTTTAATCAGATTTTCCAATTTCATGGCTTGTCATGCACGTCTTGATGAGGATATTAAATAGTCACAAGGTCAGTTTCTTCTGTGCATTAAAGTCTTAAGAGGTTTTTTAATTTTGAATTTAATCTAGTACTTTAGGCAAATTAGAAGTAAAAAAATTGAAACTTCGTAATAATTCTCGCAGAGCTGAAAATTGGTACAAACCTTGAACACACTATTACAAAAGGAATGTCAAAAATCACCGCCGATCCCATGTCGGAAAAAAATCTTATTCAAGGACAAAGGTCACAAATAGGTCATACACAGTTTGTAGATCATACAATTATCTACAATAATTCACAGATTTCGTAATTCTTGCAACCATCGGGACATTGGAAATGATAACACCATATATAAAACATAATTTGTCGGTCTGTCTGTCTGTAACTTTTTTTTTTGTCCGCACGTTTTCTCCGGAACCCGATTGTTTTTTGAAGATATCCGGTGAATGGTTGGGGGTAAATAGGGGTAAATAAGGGGAAATATGTATAGCAAGCTGGTAAGAGTACAGAAACTTGAAATTTGATGTATGTACTACAACCCACGCCTCAAAATTTTTTATAATATTTTTCATCCACATACTCCATTATTAAATGGGTTGATAAAATAAAATTGAGATATTCTCTTGAAATTTGGTACGCGTATATATTATAATGACATCCGGAACTAAATTATATTTTGGGATTATTCTGATAAAGGGTTGGGGGTTTACGCCTAGTAAATAGGGGAAAATAAGTAAAGCAAGCCGGTAAGAGTACAGAAACTTGAAATTCGGTGTATGAACTAGAAGCCAAGGCCTCAGATTTTTTTATAATATTTTTCAACGCCCACCACCCCTACTCCAGTATTGAAGGGGTTGATAAAATAAAATTGAGATATTCACTTGAAATTTCGTACACGTATGTATTATAACATCTGGAACTAGATTATATTTTGAGATGATTCCATTGAAGGGTTGGGGGTTAAATAGGGGTAAATAGGGGAAAATAAGTAAAGCAAGTTGGTAAAAGTACAGAAACTTGAAATTCGGTGTACTAGAAGCCAAGGTCTCAGGTCTCTACTCATCAAAAAAGCATACCTTGCCTTGAAGTTGCTATACAGAAATATAAGACATACATTTTAAGTTACGCAAGGAACTTACGGAGACTCTAGTACTGTCAATCTTAAATTATGAAATTACATTATATTATCCCTGTCTTAACAAAATTACGCAAAGCAGACTCCAAAAAATACAAAATTGTTGTTGTCGATTTGTTTATGGTTTAAGGAAATACGATAGAGTTTCGGCAAAAATAAATCAACTTGGCTGGCTAACATTAGAAAATGCATACAAATACCACACATCAGTACTTGTTAAACGCATTCTCACTTGTTCTTCACCACCCTATTTACAAGAAAAATTTTTATTTAGACGTGATCTACATAACATAAATGTTCGACATGTTGGTCAAATATCCTTGCCTAGATTTCATTCAGCCTTGTTTACTAGATCGTTTACGTATAACACAGCCAAAATATACAATAGCTTAAGCGATAATCCGAAAAACCTCTCCTTATGCAGTTTTCGTAATAAAGTTAAACACACCCTTCTACAGTCACAAAGTTAACCGTAATTATTGGATATTCACGGTATGGTCTGTTATCAATTTTATTAATCTTATTAATCTCTTATAAATCTCTGTTTAACTGTTATATTATTTTTCAGTTGTATTTGCAACTAAATGCCTTTTATATACATATAGTCCCCTATATGTGTTCTCGTTTTTTTTTCCTTCTCTTTATTATTTCACATATATTTTGTATCAACAATTATATTTTAATATTTCTATCACATTTTGTAAAAAATAAAAAATTAATAGTTTAGTTTTAAGCATACCTGTTGTTAATATTATTAATGTTATGTTCGGGTAGGGTTAAGTAGAGTAGCTTCGGCTAGACTTCGCCCTTGGTATTATATATTGTAATACTGAATAAAGGCAATTTATTATTATTATTATTATATTTTTCAACCCCCACCACCCCTACTCCATTATTAAAGGGGTTGATAAATTAAAATTGAGATATTTATTCACTTGAAATTTGGTACATGTATGTATTATAATGACATATGGAACTAGATTATATTTTGAGATGATTCCGTTGAAGGGTTGGGGGTTAAATAGGGGTAATTAGGGAAAAATAAGTAAAGCAAGAGTACAGAAACTTCAAATTCGGTGTATGTACTAGAAGCCAAAGTCTCAAATTTGTTATAATATTTTTCAACCTCGTACCACCCCTACTCCATTATTAAAGGGGTTGATTAAATAAAATTGAGATATTCACTTGAAATTTGGTACACGTATGTATTATGACAACATCTGGAAGTAGATTATATTTTGAGATGATTCCGTTGAAGGGTTGGAAGTTAAATAGGGTTAAATAGGGGAAAATAAGTAAAGCAAGCTGGTATGAGTGCAGAAATTCGGTGTATGTATTAGAAACAAGGTCTCAGATTTTTTTATAATGTTTGTCAACCCCTATACCCCATACCCCTACACCATTATTAAAGGGTTGGATAAAACAAAACTGAGATAAGCAATTGAAATTTGGTACACGTATGTATTATAAGGACATCTGGAACTAGATTATATTTTGAGATGATTCCGTTGAAGGCTTGGGGGTTAAATAGGGGTAGATAGAGGAAAATAAATAAAGCAAGCTGGTGAGAGCACAAAAATTTGGGATTTGGTGTATATACTGAAAGTGAAGGCCTCAGGTTTCTTTATAATATTTTCCATCCCCCCCCCACCCCCACTCCCATATTAAAAGAGTTGATAAAATTAAATGTAGATTTCACATGAAATTTGGTACACGTATGTATTATAACGATATCTGAAACTAGATTATGTTTTGACATGATTGCGTTGATGGAGTGGGGGGTAAGTAGAGGTAAATAAGGAAAAATAAATAAAGCAAGCTGGTAAGAGTTACAAAAACTTGAAATTCGGTGTATATCCTAGAAGCCAATGCCTCAAATGTTTTAATAATATTTTTCAACCCCCCACTACCCTTACTCCATTATTAAAGGGGTTGATAAAATAAAATTGAGATATTCACTTGAAATTTGGTACACGTATGTATCATGACGACATCTGGAAGCAGATTATATTTTGAGATGATTCCGTTGATGGGTTGGGAGCTAAATAGGGGAAAATAAGTAAAGCAATCTGGTATGAGTACATAAACTTGAAATTTGGTGTATATATTAGTAACCAAGGCCTCAGATTTTGTTATAATATTTTTCACCCCCCCAATATCCCTACTGCATTATTAAAGGGGTTGACAAAATAAAATTGAGATATTCACTTGAAAGTTAGTACACATATGTATCGTAGTGACATCCGATTGAGATGATTCCATTGAAGGGGAGGGAGGTGGTAGGTTGTGAATGGCGGAAAATAGGTAGGGTAAACTAGAAACTTCATTTTTAACGCACATGGTAGAAACCAACAAACTTATCTATGACATCTGCCCTAAATATTATTAAAATTCTATGGCCAATAATATCCACATACTAGAGTGTAAATTTAGTCAAGATGTTTCCTTTAAAAGGACTTGGATGAAAAATCTGGATGTGTAAGTAGTGATTCCTTAGGCAGCGGTTTTTTTGAGTTATATTAGAAAGTCCTTGGATTATTAGTTTCAATCCACCGCGAACTAAAATTATTCTTTAATCGTTACGTACTAGATAGACGCTCAAAACAATTTCACCCTGTATATGTTTACATAAAATAGCTGCCGGCCGCACATTGAAAGGCACGCGTTCAAACTTAGATTATACAAAGACAATTTCACTTTAAAATTAAAATCAATGATTATGACAGTAAGATTACATTTTAGATGTTTCTATAAATTTTAAATCAAGGATACAGTCGGACCATGATTACAAGTTAGTGTCCTTAAAAAATTACAACAAAAATGTTTGTACCAAATTGAATCGCCTTCAATATAAATGGTACCACCACATCGAACTTACTTACTTCCTCGCGTGAATTTTTCATGACGAGTCATGAGTAAACTACCTTTATGATAATTTTTCGGGAAGAACCAATAGTGGCATGCTGCTTAAAGATTATCTATTTTTCATATTAGTAAACTGCTCTTTGGCGAATTTTCCACGGAGAACCACTAATGGTATAATATTGTAATGTACTATTAACGCACATGATTTGAGCAAAATCGTTAGAGCCATTTTTGAGATATTGGAAACCGAGACATTGAGCCACCAGCTCGATGACTCAGGACTTACGACTTTAGTTTGAGACCATAGAGTCCCGGATTACAAGTCTGGCTAAGGAGTAGAGTATATTTAGTGGCATTTTTAATATGGTATCAAGACCGTGGCAGACCGCTAGACCGCGATTGAGTGACATAACTCGTCTAGTCGTTATTATCTCTCCTCAGTTCGAATCTCGGCTGCGGCAGATGGAATTATAGTAGGGAATGGTTGTTGTGTTGTTGTCTGTGTGTATATGTCCTGATTAGCTATGGCTAAACTCCGTCAAGATGTCAGAATAATTGAGATTAACAAGAAATCTTCAAAATTGTGCAGGTTTCAGATTTTTTAAGTGTATTACATAACCTCAAAAAAATTAAGTTCAAAGCGCTTAGTAATTTTTAGTATTTTTAAATTACTTAGCTTTTAATGCATATATTTGAATGAAGTTTTCGAAAAATATACTACTTATGATCATAAACGGTAAGTTTTAAATTGAAGAAAATTGAATTTGAATGTTTTAATAATAACAATAGTTACAATGTTATAATAGTAACATTCTTTTTAAATTTCTTGTTCTATGCCTATATTTAAAATGCTTTCTTAAATTACAGTTATTAATATTATTTTGTGTAAAAATATAGATTTTTTTGCGGAGAGAGACGGACCATGTGACCCTGGCGCCGCTTTCTTTGTGTATTGCACATTCTCTCTTCCATTCATACGATGTTAGAGAACTTATAACATTTTTTTTTAAATTACGTGTTCTTTACACAGGCATTTTAAGATGGTTTTTTAGATTTCAGTACTAGCTGCAATTCTGGGTAGAACGAAAAATGTTTTGGACAATATACTGCAAAGAAAGAAATGAAAAGCAACAACAAACCAAAGAAATCTAATTCTTAATTACATCAAAAATGTCTTATACCATCTTAAAAGTACATAACAATATTTGTAGATTGACTCAAGGTTCGTTGCTCTACGATGCGTTGCTCAATAATAATAGAATAATCAATTCTTTATTTCAAGACCATTCTTCAACCCTCGCTTTAGCCCTTAAAAAAAAATAATTTAAACCACACTTATTTATGATCACAAGAAGTATCTTTATTGAAATATTCATCGAAATATATGCAATACAAGCTAATTTCTAAAAAGCCAAAAATTTCTGAGCCCTATAGTCTTCATTCTTTTGCGTTTATGTGATTCACTTAAATAGTCGAAACCAACACAATATTGAAGTAAAGACTATATTTACTTAATAATCTGGTTTTCGACCCATTCCGATACGACTAAGAGAATGTGAGATATTCAAAAAATGCTAAGCAGAAACAAGTATTTCTTTCAAAATATACAAAACCCTCTGTAATGTCTAAATCTCGCTATTTCATGACAATTCCTTTTTCACAAACATTTTCGTTTATCTGAAATCATTAATAAATTTTGTTCTGTCTTCAATAAACTCCATAGGATCTTAATGAAAAGCTTAAGTTAGTCACCACATACATTTTTATAAATAAATATCTCATCTTTTAGGTATAGCTTTAGAATAATTAAAAGTGGATAAAAGATAGCAATACAAAAATTCAAATTACTTTAACTAATTATTTGTAAACATTGTACATGAAAATAAATACACAAACAGGTAGTTAGCGATATATGACATCCTTATGTAAGTAAAACTCTACCCTTCAGACATTTTGCACAGGACGAAGACAAAGGCAAGACCTATGAGGACTTTCGTTTACGTTACGGCTGACTAACCTCCGTCACATCCATAAACTATTGTTTAAAAAAGATGAAAACGCCGCATTCACAGTATTTCGCACTAAAAACAATATAGAATCAAGCAAGGAGGAGTAAAAGGTTTCCCTGAAACGGAAAACCGTGCCCTACATCTCTCCCATCGTTTGCACCCCGACGCCATCGTCAGCTGAGCGCGCGAGTGGGGTACGTCGAGGGGGGAGTGGGGGGGTCGCGATGCCCCGGCTACTGCATAGCGCAACGTACGGGCTCATTCGCGAGTTACAGGGGATCCGGGGCACAACTCCGGAACAGTGTGGGCCCTAAACAGGGTCGGCGCAAGTAAGAATTTTACAAAAACTACTAATTTGGGGCTGTGAAATACAGGGTTGAACTTTAAAAAGGCATGGAGACTGTGAACGGGGTGACGGATGTCGACAAAGGGGGGCCGCCGCCCCCCAGCCCTCTGACAGGGTGTTATTTGCTGATCGTCGTTGGGGAGCCGCACAGCGAGCAACACAAGGACATTATTTTACAGAGAATCGCAAAAGGTAAGTTTTTTAAATTAATATAGTTGGCTGTGTTAGGGTGGGTAAAGGTGGATTTGACGGACAAACGTCAGCGCCCCGCGGGGGTGAAATCGATTGCTGTGCCGGCCGGTATTTTAGAACGGTGGACATTTTGGAAAATCTGATGCAACTTTATTGAAAAGAAACTTTCACGGTTTTGTTACTCCCGCTATTAATTTTGTAAAAATGAAATAATACAGTCCACTTCGTATTTGTCAGATTTGATTGTCAAATGTGCTACCACTATGTCGTATAAGATATTAATTGTCATCAAATTCTCATTTATTTAAAGTCTCTACGTAAATTTACTAAGTTTGCTTTAAACTAAGTCTAAACAATTTGAAGAGATGGGGTAGATAAAGTACAATCTCAGAAATCTGGCAAATTGATATGTTTCTGTTATGAGGTATATTAAAAATTTGTTTCTGACATTACTCTTCACAAGTCGGTAACATAAAAAATAGAATTGGTTTAGAGTGTCATATTCACTGTGAGGTATATACTTCCCCCCTTGCATTGGGGTAAAAAAAATATTAATAATAATAGCAATAAATACAGATACAAATAGGGTACATTTATGCTTTTTCTTCTTTATTTTGAAAACCAAGCGAACGTAAAATACTATACGTACCGTCTTGGCACAAAATTGTTTAGAATAATAGTTACAATAGAAAAACGGTTGACAGTTAAATTTGTGTAGGCCACCAAAATTTCATTAATATGGTTTCGAAGTGGTAGTTTTTCGTCGTTGTTTAATAGTAATCTGACGGATTTTCTCGATCATTTTAAATGCAATTAATAATCTTAAAAATATCACACGTCATCTGTGGAATCCAGAAAAAAGTTTTCATCGCACAACATACTGCTTAGACCTTTTTTGTTTATGTTGTTGCTATATAAATTAAAAAAAGTGACTTTCTTGTATTGTCATAGTTCTAGGCTGTTTTCGGGTCCTAAATATTTTACTAGACAATTTTTATTTGTTAGGAAACTTTCGATGAAAAAGGTATTCATTATTTTCTTGTAGAACGAACGCTCATTTTTGTATTCGAGCGCGAAGCCATGATATACTGTGGCCCAGACAAGAAATGCGTGTTTTACGGAAGAAACAGTTCTGCATTATAATTTGTTTTATAATTTGTAGAATGTATACATTTGTAAATCATATCGAATATATATTTAATGTTACTCTTTATTATACACATTTGGTTTAACCATATAGGTATACTATGCAAAAATGTTTACTGTTCATGACAAACAAAAATCTTGTACGTAAATTCGTTTCATCACAGGCTGAATTTAGATATCGAATAAAATATGTCCGTGTCTGTATTTAAGGGTGTGTGTACGTGTGTAGACCATTTCTTGTAAACAGGATCATTTCTTTTAAACAATAATTTTTGTTTCAAATTTGGCACATGTATAATAGCACACTTGAACACTATGTATTGAAATTGGGCCATATCCGTCATACAGAGCGATCTTCAGAGGTGTGTGAACTATCACGTTTTCTATACACTGTATTTTATTATAATCATAAAGCAAAATGTTACTTAGTTTTTTGAAAAAGCACACAATATTACGAAGATGTACAAGATATGGAGATTGTGTAATGTCAGGGTGTCTGTCAAGTTCGAAACAACTTTACACTATGAAATATATCATTTCGATTTTAAAATATGACTGAAGTAGGTATACAAGTCTAGGTACGAAACGAATGAACGTTGTAGTCGGGCCTTGCCGAATGTGAATACTTTTTTTAAATGCGATTATTTCTGTTAGATATAAAATTTTTATTCAAAATTTGCAACATGCAAATAGTAAGAAATTTGCACATATATCATACAGACTGAGCGTAGGAAGCATGTGAACAGATATGTTTTGTATAAATCATATTTTATCATAATTCTGAAACAAAACGTTTTTAATGTTTTTCACACAAGGAACACATAGAAAGATGTAGAAGATATCAGGATGCCTTTAGGCTTTACTGAACCCCGCCCAGTAAAATCGTTACTCTAAATCGTAATATTAATTTGATTAATAAAGTCGTTTGTAATTATTATCATGCAGTAAAGAGTGTGTCTCAGGTCCGAAAGACCCTTATATGGGTTAGGCGATATATCAGTATTAATTTAAAATGCTATTGAGGACTTTTTGATAACATTGTTACGAGAGAAATTAAAGTTTCAGTTAGGCGCTGCACAGTGGGATAAGACTGTAATGTTTAAAAGTGAATTATTATTTGTTTGCTTATTACTGTAATGAAACATATTCTTTATAGGATTTTGCGAACAGCAGAAAAAACTATCTATGAGAACTAAAAGAAAATCTATTTGTAAAATTATTGGTTTCGATAACCTGAATTCTGGTTATGCTAGCAATTAAAATCCTAAAAAGGAATTTATCTCTCTTATTGGACAATTCTCATTCTAACATTAGTTTCCACACAGTCCCCTACGGCTATGCAGAATAAACCAGTATCCACATAAGACTGTAATGTTCCACCCAAATCAACTTATAGATCGCAAAATTAAAGGTTTTAAGATGTTCACTATGAAATTCTCTATAAATCCCTCCTATCGGGTTTTCGATTTTCGTTCGCAATTACTTCCACATCCACGTAGTGGATTGGAAGCATAATAATCGTAAAAAAATTTCAATTTTTTTCTTCTTGAAATAGGTTTAGAATGTCATGAAACGTCGAGATTTTAAATTTGAGCGAAAAAGAAATTCTGTCTGTCGGTCTGTAACTTTTTTGCCCGCACGTTTTCTCCGGAACGGTTTAAGATATTGACTTGAAATTTTGTACACGTATACGTTATAACGAGATCTGAAAGTGGATTTTTTGAACATATCCGGTGAAGGGTAGGGGGGTAAATAGGGGTAAATGGAGGGAAATAATAACGCAAGCTGGTAAGAGTAAAAAAAACTTGAAATTCGGTGTATGTACTAGAAGCCAAGACGTCAAAATTTATAAATTTATAAATTATAATATTTTCCATGCCCACACCACCCCCCACTCCATTATTAAAGGGGTTGATAAAATAAAATTGCGATATTCATTTGAAATTTGGTACACGTATATAATATAATGACATCTGGAACTAGATTATATTTTGGGATTATTCTGTTGAAGGGTTGGGGGTTAAATAGGGGCAAATAGGGGAAAATAAGTAAAGTAAGCTGATAAGAGTACAGAAACTTGAGATTTGGTGTATATATTAGAAGTCAAGGCCACAAATTTCTTTATAATATTTTTCAACCCCACACCACCCCTATTCCATTATTAAAAGGGTTGATAAAATAAAATTGAGAAATTTACTTGAAATTTGGTATATATTATAACGACATCTGAAACTAGATTACATTTTGACAAGATTTCGTTGAAGGAGTGGAGGCTAAGTAGAGGTAAATAGGGAAAAATAAGTAAAGCAAGCTGATAAGAGTACAGAAACTTAGGATTTGGTGTATATCCTAGAAACCAAGGCCCCAGATTTCTTTCTAATATATTTCAATCCAATTCAAAATTGAGATATTCACTTGAAAGTTAGTACATGTATGTATTGTAATTACATCTAATTGAGATGACTCCGTTGAAGGGGTGGGAGGTGGGGAGCGTTGTCAATAGGGGAAAATAAGTAGAGCAAGCTAGAAACTTCATTTTTAACGTATGTGGTAAAAGCTGAAGCCTCAAATTTTTCTATGACATCTGTCCCAAATATTATTAAAATAATGATAAATAATTTCCACATACTAGAGTGCAAATATAATCAAAATGTTTCCTTTAAAGCAACTTGGATGAAAAATATGGATGTGGAAGTAGTGATTCTTTGGGCAGCATTTTTTTTTAATAATTATTATCTAAAGACGTACTTTTACTAAATACAATACACTGAAAATCAGTGTCAAGGTCACTTTATAAATATTTTTGATATTATTTTTAAAATGTTCATTTTATATGTAAGAAAATGATCTGTCAAATTATATTGCCAGTTTCTTTTTTATTATTGACCAAACTAACTGTCAAATGTAATAACTTTAAAGTGTATTCTCTCTTATATAAAAAATAACGTAAGATTTTAAAGAAAATATATATAAAATACATTAAGACTTTCTAGATACGTAACTGATATTAATCTTTAAATTTGACAGCTGTCAATTTATTGTCAATTTACTTAAAAATTTCACTTGTTAATTTCTAAAGTTAAAGTGATAAATAGGTAATCTGTATATATTTTGGATTTACTTAATAGGAAATTAATGTCTAATATATTATGATAGTTGGCATGTGTCAAAATTTCTGTCAAAATTAAAAATAAGCATGTGTGTCTTACGGTATTACAAAATATTCTTAGTTTCTAAAAACAAGAGATATTTAAAGTGATTTAAAAGTAACTAGTCAACTCAATGAAAACGCCATTTATGAAGTATTTTCAAAATTTAAATTGCTAAAACTGTTTATTTCCTGTGGATTTAGGAGATTCTTGAGAAGAAATGGGAAGAAAATGTCAAATATATTATGTTAGTAGGCAGCTGTCAAAATTTCTGTCAAAATTAGAAATAAGCATGCGTGTGTTAAGTTATTACAAAATATTCTAAGTTTCCACAAAAAGAGAAATATTTAAATGAATTTAAAATTAATTAGTTCTGTAGTTGATATTTATTTAAATTATATATTATAAAGTTGTGACCTTGACACTAATTCTCATTGGAAAAACCCATATTTTTTTAGGAAAATATGTATTTCGATGACAATTATAAAATATAACAGATTTCGCAATTCTTGCAACAATCGGGACATTGGAAATGATAACACAATACATAAAACATAAACTTTTTCCGGAAAACAGCTACGATCCACTCTCGATTGCGACATCGCTGTATTTCGACCTTAAATGAAAACTGGTAACTTGACCCCCTGTGATATATGCAACCTATATTACATTTGCATGTATCAGCCGTTGCATATACGACAGTCTCACTCGACCGTGACACCGCTGTCTTTTGACCTTAAAATTGTTTAATTTTTAATTTCAAATTTAGCACAAATGTGGAACAGCATTGTAGAATAGAAAAATTAGGCAATATGCGTTATACAGGCTCCTCGCCAGGGGGATGTAAACGGTCAGTTATTATATATACGATATTTTATTATAATTTTAGAGTAAAATCCAGGATCTTTACTACCTTCGACTACCAAAGGGAAGTTTTTGTAAATTTTTAAAACTTCATCGTCTTGTAATAAATGCTACGAAACGAGACGAATTTTTCTCTCTTTTTTCCTCCTTGCTCCTACTAGAAGGGGGGTGCATTTTTTGAATAAACTTTATACTTAGATTAAAAAATTCTTATTTTAACTTGAAAAATCGATCCTGAACGGTTGGCGGTTTGACTCTGGGTCTCTCTGTATTTGTTGTTATCATTGTTAATAACAATTTTTATCCCGAAGAAAGGGCATTTTAAAACAATTCCATTTTTTTATGACATCAACTTATGATGGGACAAACATTCCGTTTGTTTCGAATATATGAAAAAGTACTGCTTAAGAAGTAACTTTTGACTGATAATGTGAAATATTTATTTATTACAAGGAATAATACTAAGAATGCTAGTAGTCGTAAATAAGATGTATTTATTGTTTTGGAACATAAAATTAAATAAGTGGATGCTTATACGCCTCTCTGAGTCTTAAATAATAGGAACCTAACTGAACGTGTCATACATGTAATTAGCAAGTTTAATTTCTTTTTCCACATTTTTACTTCATGGGAAGTGAACGATTTAAAAATTCTATATCATTTATACCTATATAATATTCTACACACTTATTCCTAATCGATCAATGAAGGCTCTTAAGGAGTTTTGAATACTTGGCATGCTGTCATAATTGACATCCATCCTGATTCGATCTTCCAACTCGTCTAACGACTCAGGTTTAGTCTTATAGACAACGAATTTCAAATGACTCCAAAGAAAATAGTCTAAAGGACTTAAGTCTGGCAATCACGGTGGCCATTCAATATGTCCTCTTTCGACTTACCCATCTCTGTGGAAATATTTTATTTAGGCATTGACCTCAACTCCACAATGAGCCCCAGCTCCAACTTGCTGATACCAAATTTCATCTGAGAGTCGTTCTGAATTTGCCTGGAATAGTAATAAACGATTTAATTACATTAATACAGTAATGACTTGTTTTCGCTCAATTCAAAAGAAAAAAATGGTTAAAAAAATCATATTCATATTAACTTTTAAACAGTCCTGTAACCGAATAGTAACAACAGGGCGTCCCAGAGTTAAACCTCCAAACGTTGAGGATCGAATTTCAAGGTTAAAATAAGACTTTCTTCATCTATAAGTTTTTCCAAAAAATTCGCCTTCTCCGAGCTAGGACAAAAAGGAAAAAGAGATAAAGGTGCTTTTCGTCTCATGGCATTTATTACAAAATGTTGAACTTTTGAAAATTCACAAAAATTGCTCGAAATACACCATTTTCAATGAAAAGCCCATAAGTACGGACGACACACTGAGCAGCTGCACAGCACGCTGCTAGTGTGATCTTCCGGGCTGCTTGAACAATCCTTTCGTGGAGCACAGCTTCGTCGATGATGGGCTCCACATAAACATTTTCCTTCATCGTACCCCATACAGAAAAGTCCAAAGGAATCAAGTCCGGAGAGCGCGCAGGCCAGGGGCGAGCCAGTCTCGATCGCGACCGATTCATCTTCCTGCAAAATAGTCGTTGTATAACCATCCTTTGACTGGTAGAGTGTAATGGGCTGGACATCCACCTAATTGGAACCATCTGTTAACTCTATAATTTAGAGGCATGTCGTTTAAGATTGGTTGAAAATCATATTTCAAAAAATGAAGAAAAGTTGGACCATAAAGGCGTGGAGGCAGAAAAATTTTAAAAAATTAAGTCGACCGTGTCTCTATTAGACGTTGAAACGTAGTTATTGGAGAACATTGATCTCTCAGGAAACCTCCTTAATGGGAATTTACTGGCGTACTGCAGCGCGCGCATTGCCATCACAGTACCCGTAAACAAACACAATATCTGCGTATTCAGCTGTAATGTAATATTTTGCATTATTCTGATTAATAATACTCATAAACGTACTTTAAATGCACTGTCGTCCATAGGTTTGAACTTTGCATTGAAAATGGTGCGGCAGTCATTTCGAGCAGTTTTTGTGAATTTTCAAAATTTCACCGTTTTGTAATAAATAACCATAAAACAAGACATTTTATCTCTTTTTTATCTTTACTCTAGTTCGGTGGGAGTGAATTTTTGGACAAATCTTTGTAGATGAAAAGTGCTATTTTAACCTGAAAAATCAATCCTGAGTTTTTGACGGTTTAACTCTGGCTCACCCTGTTTAAATAAAGCATAAATATGAATAACTATTTATTCTTCGATCGATTATTTTGTTAAAAACGATGTCAGGTACTTTTTTTCTTATCTCTTGTGTATTAATTCATATTTCATATTCAGTTCTCGTCACATTTACTAAAAATAAAGGAAACGTCACAATTTCAACTCTAGATTAATCACGAGAAATGTTGTCATATTTATTTTGTTTTCACTTATATTTAGCAAACCCTCTTACACGTATTTAAAACTGTATATTAGTGTATGCATATACACAAATATGTGTTAAATGCCTATGCAGTTTTAATATTCACTACTGGGTTCTTTGAAGTACGATGACTCTTCTTGAAAAAATGTATAACGACGCTAAACATAGACAATACAAATTTAAATTGATACAAAGTGACTCACAGCGCGTTTATTGACTCGGTAATAGTCTGAAACTAGCAAGGGGAGCACGGTGGTCGATATTATTTATATTTCGGGTGAATACATGAAAATGTAATAGGTAAAATTTGTCTATTGCTTTTTGCAAGGCTAGAATACTCATGTAAACGGTAACAGCCTAGAGAAACTATGTAAATGGAACTGTTTAATCGGAAATTTGCTATTTTCTTCACGTGGTTAACAATCTGGCATTTACTTGAACTTTTCTTTTTATGATTCAAGTTGGCCTTCCTTTAACGTATGGCGCGTCTGATAGCATTACGTCATTTGCCGCAGTTATCTGTTAGGAGTCCTCAAAGTTTTTTAATCGTCAGTTCCTGGTGAGGTAATAAAATTTATTTCCGTATTAAAATTCGATCCTTGGGCTGTTAGGGTATACTTTTGCAAAGAACTCAAAAACAAAATGTTGTCTTAAAAAATATTGCAGTTATCAGTAGTTGGGGGCATGGCAGCTTAGTGGTTAGCGGTTTTAGCTTGCCACCTGCTTAAGAGATCACTATATGCACGTTGTCACGACATAATGTCACTAGCGGACTATATCAAAGTTACATCTCAAAAACTCAAACTATCAAACTTGGTCTGCTCACAAAAAACATTACGGAAATCATTGAGTTTAATGCACCTATTCGAATAATACGCAATTTTCGATCCTAAACTCTCTCTTTTCTCTTCATTGTTTTTGTTTGTTGCTTTTTGTTCGATTTCTAAATTTTTCTATTTCTAACTATAATTTTGGAAATATTATAATTACCACAATATCATAAATTGTGCAGTCTGGCATTGTTATTCGCACTCGTAGTGGCTTGGACTGGGGACTTGGTCAGAATTTTTCCCTGGTATTTATTTACACATGCGATTCTTGCGGTTACAGTAATAATCGTATATTCAAAATGTTTTTTGTGTAAATTGGAGTGCAAACATAGTATCAACATGTTCTCGTTTAAAGAGACTTGAATAGTGATTGCTTGGGCAGCCGTTTTTTTAATTTAAATTAGTTATTCATTACATGTTTAATTTGTATTAATATTTATATTGCACCAGGAAATATACTGTTTTTAACGTTACCTGGTCGTGGATGTCTAACTAGCTCCGGGTACGATCGTCTAGGGAGGGAAAAATTTTGCAGCCTAATAAAGTAGTAATAATTGATTGATTAATAGCGTTTAGTGTACAAAACAGGATACCTAGCGAAGCCAGTTTGAAACCTGCTTACTGAAAAATACTTTTGATCATAAAATAACTCCCAATAAGTGGTTCGGATTCCATTGTAAACTGTAGGGCATCGTTGCTTTATATGTCAAGGAAAATCCTGGATTTTCAAGGAGTTACTTTGGTGACTGGAGAGGCTGCTTATTTTACTTAAATGAGTTTTCTTCTTTTAATATCTGGAATATAAAGTTCGTCTATCTGTGCTATATGCTCTAGTAATAAACATTATTGTCGTTACTTTTTGCGATTCCGCGAAAGCATTTTTTCTTTATAAGTAGTTTCCTTCTTAACCTGCTCACCTTGTACGCACACAATATAAATTAATAATTTTGTTATTAAATACCTTACACGTATCCCAAAAATTCTCCCAACTGAAAATCAATAATAAACAATAGGGGTTGCCAGTTCGCAGGTATTTAATCAATATTGTTTCACCCCTTGTACCTTGACATATCGAGTCTATTTTAGTATGTTTGATTAGGGTTGACTATTTTAATTAAATTTATTTGTTTGCCTTTGTGTAATTGTGTAAAATGTCAAAAGAGATAGAATATTCACACCATTTACCAAACAGTAATTTACTGTGCCAAAGAATCTTCTCACATTTTTTTCTGTCACTACATAGAAGTTACGCAAATAACAGGCTGCTAGAGAAAATTGAAATAAAAAGAAGTAATAGAAATTTGAATCACATGCAAAGAAGAAAGTGTTTTAAGTATAATACAAAATTTCACTTAGTTTTGTCAAATTTTATTTTTCGTATACCGGGTCCCCACGAAAGCATGCGTTCTGATACAATACTTGTATTATCAATGACTTGTATACAAAATTATTATTCGATCCGGGAATATAAACAATCTTGTCCTTGTCACAGCAAAAATTGAAATAATATGTTTATATTTTTTTTCACAGTCAAAATGTAATACTAAACAAAAAGACCATTTGATATACAAAGTGCTTGTCATAATGGGAATTTTAACACAGGACATATCCAGAAAGTTTTCGTGACTGTGTTACCTAATTAAGATAAATTAATCAAATTTCTCCCAAAATCTTACATGTTTTCCTAATTAGATATGGACATTTGCCATGTGATTATCACCCAGATAAAAAAAATGAAATTACCCGTCAATAGTAAACGGGTACCATGGGTAATTTTAGGTATTTTCAGAATTTTTTAACGTCCACGAAATCGAAAGAAAATAATACCCATCTTGTTTCCCTCCCAACACCAAGCAACTTTTGCCGCTTGTTTTTTGAAAGTGTATTGTTTCCGATATATTTCACTGTCTGAATTCAAACGGACCACCCTGTATGTATTTCTAATTCAGTCGATCAGAGTTCTCTGTAATACAGAACTTTGAAACATGTATTAGAATCGAAAACAGAACTATATGGATAGTCATTTTCATACCGAGTGTTTTAAAATAGTCTCTCATATATACTGAAGCATCAAATTTAAAATGTTCAATAAGAAATAATTTACTTTTTTTTATGTTTAAATTGCCACCATGGCTCGGGTATAAACTTTGTGTTTATAGCCGTCTAGTTTTTAAAGTAAGATTAATAATGAAAACACATTTTAAGGAAGGTATAAAACTAAGTAGAGAAAAGTTATGATGCTTCTAGACATTTAATCTCATTATGTGAATATTGTCACATTGAGTTTTGTCCTGATTGAGGGAAATTTAATCTCGGAAAAGAGGATTGCAAGTTGTCGTTAAAAAGGAGGATGATCATCTCTCATTTTGTAGTTTGTTAGAGAGCTTGAAATTGAGTTACAAATTTTCCTTCCTTTTACATAATTTCTTTCAGTTCTTTTAATGCGTCGCGACAATCTACGACGACGCGACGTGGAGTGACAAATACTCGTTCACTTTACCTTATCTAAGAGAAGAAGCAATGTCATTAAGGGACTAACAAGTAGCAACTGTAGAAGTCGTAACCTTATGTGATCTACTGAAATTTAATAAGTAATTTTTTTTGTTAATAACTTACAATAACATATATGTGACTATTAATATAACTGTTTAGGAGAAATTAGTTCCAATATTTTCGGAGATTGGATGTGTGTTCCTTGTATTCAAATGTGTAGTCTTCCAGAGCCCTCAGAGATAAAAGGTTTTAACAAGTGGTAAATTTTTATGCTTAAGAAATGATTCGATTTCCAGTATGAACTGTAGCACCACGTCTGCTTCTCTAACAAATTTAGATATTAGAGTGTTTTTATAAGAAGATCTAAAGGGTAGCTCACAAACGTCTATATTTTATTTTCATCCCTGCATCTCCTGAAATTTTGTTCCATAATTCCTAGCTATCATTTTTTTGAAAGTGGTTCCAACTTCTTTTCTATATAATTTTTTTATACTGGTCGAATCTGAAATCTGAATATCACCAAATTCTTCTGATCTTTCCCTAATTATGGTCAACTTAAATATGAAAATAGGACTATGGATTAAAATCTGCTATATGGGGGTCATACAAGACTCTCTATTTTTTATGTTTTTATCCAATTATCACAAAGTTTTCTGTTACATTGTATAACTTTGATGAATTCCAAACCACAAAGCTTCAATATGGCAAGCACTGGTTTTTTATCGAATGTATGTTGTATATTAGAGACAAACTGTACAAACCAATGTAAATAAATATTGACAAACACAAATTGTTTCAAATGAGCCCATCAATAGCATGCGACTGACACGCGTGACAGTTGGAGCTTTCATCGGACAATTTTCTAGATTTTATATGTATTGATTTGTCTACAATAGCAACAGGTTGTGAAATAGCTTGGAGCTTCTGTATTACTTTATTATTTTGAATGTTTGAAAGAATCGTTTTAAATATTTAAAAGATTATAAAATTTGATTTAATTAGTTTGCAGAATCCAATTTAATACATTCACACCAATACGATTAGTAATACATTAAAAATAAATAAAAATTAAGTCTTGGACGTGGTCCTGCAAGTCGTTCAAACATAAACGGTTTTTTAATATCGTGAGATCTTTGTCAAGATAATTTTTGATAACACGCTCCACTGTGAGTTTATAGGAAAATGTTGTCCTGTTTGGTCCTAATTTTAAAATAACAGGGTATTTTTAATTAGGATCAAGACTCACTTACCTGAAATAATCGCTCTGCATCACCCATAAGCATTTTTTGTGGACAGAAACTTCTGGACATTTTTGAAACAAAATAATCCATTTTAAGACGAGTAAGGGTACCTAAGATTACAAGGGTCAAGCGGAGGTATATGTGTATAAATATCTGCTCTTAGTAATCAGTTATAGAATAAATATAACCTACTGCACTTCAAAAAAATTCATGCCCTCGTGGAAAAATACCAATAACAAGCAAACTCAAAAATGATTAATAATTTTGGAGTGATACTTCTAAGGTGAAGGTAAACTCGTTTGACAGCATCATAAAATCTGTAATGCCTAAGTATGAAGAAAAATGGTTTAACAGATCGTTTACTTGACCTGAAAGTAGTTTCGTCAGTGAAAAAATTGCACATCATCTTCTTGTTATGGCACCGATATAGAAAACAATCCACAAGAAATCACTGACAGGGGTACAACATGTGTTGTACACTGTTTCTACTCTTGCACGGTCACGTTTAGTTGAAATGTAAAAGAAATGCCTGAAAAGATGTAAAATGAATTCCAGCATCACTACTCGCTGCCTTGGTGACAAATCAGCGTTTTCAATTTGACGTAATTTATTATTATCAAAGTCCATCGAATTTCATCTGATAGCCCTAGGCCGCTGACAACATGACTAAACCAATTTTATGACAGCGGCGCGCTGTTATATTCAAACTAATTGCTAAAATCTGATGACCTGGAAGAATTTCACCTGATTAAATTTTGCAGTCTGCGTTTTAGATTGATTGCCAAATAAAACTATTACGTATAAACTGTTATGGAAATTATCTGCGAATTACTTTTGGATGACTGAACGTATTCTATACTTGGCAAAAATTATAGAATGTACGTTTCTATAAAGTAACGCAAGGTTTTCGCAAAGTGTAATCTCAGTTTTCCGAAGAATTTAGTAACATCCTAGTGTCTGAACTTCATTTTGCAGTAGTTTCTTTTCCCTCAGAGTCTTCTTAGGGTATGTATGATTTGATTGATTGATTGATTCCGGCACCCAGTCTGAATGTTTTATATACCGCCGGATCGGCTTTAAAGAAAAATTCATTTGTATTATATACAGGGTGTTACTTAAAGTATGCCACAGTATTAAGGCAAAGGACAACTAGAACATGTATTTAAACATTTTTGTAAAAAGATAACTAAATATTATGAAATAAATTACCACCTAATTACCAATTACCTTATTATCTTTCACCGACCATGAGGCTCGTTAAGATTACGCATGGTTTTGTTAGTGGTTCAGCTTTACATAGACCTCGACATCTATTATAATTTCCAAATGCTCTAAAATTAGAAAGCATCAAGTCACTGCTGTAACAACCTTTAAAAATGGAATACTTCAAACTTATTTTTCTGATAAAGTTCATGTATCGTAAGGAGTGTCTCAAGGATCTATACTTGGGCCCCTTTTGTTTATCTTATATATTAACGATTTAAAAGAAAATACCGATATAGATGGTTTATATCAATATGCTGATGATTATTCCGGTGTGGCAACTGAAGAATCTGTGGTGGCTTGTGCAGGTAAACTTTCCATAACATCGTCAAATATGACCAAATATTGTGGCTCGTGAAGTTACTCTTTTTATCTTTTCTCCAACTACTGAACCAGATTATTCGTTGTAAGACAGATTAAATAGTTCCTCAATTACACAACTAGAAAGAATTTATTCCTGAATTCTATTCACAGGATTGTACAAACAGACGTTATATATACTGATTTTTCCAAAGCTTTTGATAGACTGAATCACGGTATCCTCTTACAAAAATTTGAATGTTATGGCTTCTCGGGCAACCTTATTGGGCTTTTTAAGTTATATCTAACTGATAGAAAGCAATATGTTGTATACCATGGTATTAGATCTATTAAGGGTTTAGCCACGTCAGGAGTCCCCCAAGGTTCAAACTTAGGTCCACTTTTCTTTAACTTGTTTGTAAATGATATAGTAGATAATCTAACTGTTAACTGCCTTCTATTTCCGGATGATTTAAAACTCTTTTGTAATATTGTAAGTGAAAAAGATTGTTATGAACTTCAAAACAATATTGATCGTATTAATATATGGTGTGTGATAAACAAATTACCCTTGAATGAAACAAAATGTAATGTTATGACATTTACAACAAAGCAAAATATTATCCTGTACGATTACAAATTAGACAGTCATATACTTTTCCGGACAGACACTTTTCGTGACTTGGGTGTGACATTTGATAAAAAGCTAACGTTTGTAAACCACATCGAACTTGCTGTCACTAAAAGTTATAGAATGCTGGGTTTTGTTATTAGAAACTTGTCCTTTAATATATTACAAATTTTAATGTGTCTCTCTCATCTTATTTTATTCTAACATATCTAGAAATTTTACAATCACTTCTTGATAATGCTAATGTCTTTTCTTTGTAAGATCTATAGCAATAGAATGTATTATTGTTCTATTACACAAAAATAACAACGCTCAATTATTAGATAATTACAACCAATAACAAATTCATAAATAGCTGAAAAATCAGTATCCACAAGATTGTACAATTATCTAGAAACAAATTAGCTATACATACATCCATATTGACGGTTACCGAAAAAAAAAGTTCACAGAAATAGCCATTTTAGAATTTGTACAAATAATTTATGGGTTATTTTGACATGGGTAATAAAGTTAAACGATTATTTTTCGATTTATCCGCATCTGCTCTAATAATTTTAGTTTTATATAATTCATACAAATGTTTATTATGTTATACAATTTTACTGTTTATGTTCTACATTTGTATTATATGTGTACAAAAATAAAGGGGGTGGGGTGCAGATGTTCGAATCATAAATTATTCTCACTCACAATAATTAATTAAATTCAATTATAGCACGTAATAAGATTTATTAATTTCAATATTAATCGACAATTAATAGTTGCCAAAAGTGAAATTATTCAAACATTATCAATTAAGAAAAATAATGAAAATCTGGCGACTGTGTTCACCAGGCTAAGAAATTTTGATGGGTGAGACAGGCAGGTCGCTTGTTGTTTACTTTTACAAGCATCATCTTTCATCCAGTTGGCTTCGGGGCTTCTACAGGATGAACTGCTAATACAATATTAGATAATAATGTCTAATTAACAGGATGGCTAAGTGGAACCGGTTTCTTAATTTTTAGTTATCTTTTTGTTTGAATGGCTTTCAATAATTTGCAAACAAGTTTTTTCACCATCCATTTGGAATTGTTTATTTTTGACACCAGATTCGATATCAGTTACTCTGAAAATCCTATCTACCAATTTTTAAAGCAATGCCGACGAAACATGAAATTCGGATAGTTTTTGAAAGTTTAGACCACTGTGCACTGGACGTTCGAATCAAAGTTATTTTAGTCACAAAAAAAATTACCTGCTCTTCGACTAATACCAACCATAAAAATGCCGGCATTTCAAATCAACATTTCACAGAACTGCAGCTAAATCGAATGTGCTGATTGAACAAATCCGGCCATTTGTAAAATTCGTTAATTATTAAAAAGAACCACTCGACACGCAAATGCATTCAGTAATATAATTAACTATTCCATTATCCTTCAACCACAATTCTAAATTTACCAAAACAGTAAATCGAAAATAATTCCACCTCTTCACTAATTTACCAGTTGGATTTATTATAATCTAATTAATTTTTTGTTTGCCTGGATTTAATGGATTGTATGAATAATTAAATAGTAAAAAGGCTTTTTAATGGAAATTTTATTTTTATGGCCGAAAATCAGCAAAAGCTTACATATAGTAAAGGGTTATACGGACCAAAATAAATACGATAGGTTCACTGTGGAACATATCGTGTTAGATCAAACTGTAAAAATTTCTAAAATAATGTGGATTATTGAATAAACTGCGAAAACAACCAATAATTAGAATAGAATAGAATATAATGTTTGTTTGATACAAATATTATGTACATTTGGCACGTCAATAATAGATATTTATTAGGCTAGTGAGTTATGTGACTTGTATGTAACAAGTCACGAAAAATAAGAAAAGTTTAGCCCGCGAGCCCGAAGGGCGAGTGGGCTAATTTTCTTAAGTGACTTTCATGTAATAACTCACGTGTCTAATATAACATTTTATCCAACACTTTCATATAAATGCGTTTTCAGTAACAAACAATAAAATTATTAAAATGTCATATCATCGATTTTTTGTTAGTTGTCAACGTGAAAGTCAACAGTGTCTCCCCAAAAATATAAAATACAAGTAGCTTATTGCTAAGTAGATTCTGAATGGATGTGCCGAGAAAGCTGTGGTTATTATCCATTTTATTTGTAACCAGGGGTTTGTTGAATAAACATTGTGTAATTAGCATCAAAATGGAAAATTGTGAAAGATATAATATGGAAATTCGGACCGAAGCCAAAGAAGCTACAACCAATTTAATTCCAGAAAACTCCAAAGTAACCCATTTTAAAGAATATCTACAATTTGAAAATAGGATGAAAAAAAGAGGAGTTAGTGCTGTAAACGAGGAAGTGCTTCTTGCTTACTTTCTTTTAGCATGAAAACTGTTTGAATTTGATCGAGTCTGAATGTTTGCCTCACATAAGTCCACACACAGATTACCCAATTACCCACTATACTCGATCCATGGTGTATAAATATACGAATACTATAAAAATTAAACCCTTGTATTACACGTAGCACTATTGATTTAAAGTAATTATTTGAAGCTGTCGTAGCTGTGATATAACAAAATAGGCAACTTAATTCGAAGCACTGTGCAAGATGAGATACTGTGTACTGTGAGTAAATTCGTTCTTATAGAACATAATTCCCCATTAAAACCGTGCCCGGATAAACCCTTCGATAGTCTGAACCACGGTGTGCTCTTTAAAGACATATATGAATTTTATGGATTTTCGAATATTGTTATCTTTAAATCTAAACTGATAGAAAGCAATACATTGTATACCATGGTGTTAAGTCTATTGAAATATTAGGTATATCAGTAATCCCCAAGGTACAAACTTAGGTCCAATTTTAAAACGTGTTTGTAAATAATGATGGGGGTGAAATGTGTTATAAAAAGTTTGAGGCTTTGGCTTGCAATATATACACCAAATCTCAAGCTTCTGGATTATTACCAGCTTATATTACTTCCTTTCCCCTATTTACCCCTATTTACCCCCAGTCAACCTTCACCGGAGTAAGCTTAAATTATAATCTAGTTTCAGTTCCCGTTATTATACATACGGGTACCTTATTTTAAATCAACATCTTTAACTGTTCCAAAGGAAATGTGCGCAAAAAAAGTTACAGAAAGAACATTTTTTCTCTCAAATTTAAAATCTCGACGTTTCAAGACATTTTAAACCAATTTCAACAGAAATTTAAAAAAAAATGTTTACGATAACTATACTTCCACTCCACCACGTGGATGTGGAGGCAAGATAACACAGAAATACTAGTACAATTTTTCTAAGGTTCACATTTAAGGAATACATTGTCTAAAGTCTAGAACTGAAAATAAAGCGATGTACATTTTCTAAATTAAAAGCAATTTATTTGAGTTTATCTCCTATGAAGCTTCCCTTAAATTACAAAATATTTTCTTCTTTATCACTATATTGCTGTACCACCAACGAGCTTAATGAAATATACTTCTCATGTTGACTTAAGAAATGATAAAAGGAAGGAAAAAAGCAAAATTTATACAGCAATAACCAAAATGCCGCTTCTAGCTAAGAACATGAAACGTCAACTTTGAAGGAATTGCGCAAAGAAATATTCTCTTGTACAGAATTGTTCTTTCTACATATATCCTACGTGATTATCTAGGAATTTTAGAAAAAGAGATACCTTAGTTACTGTTTTTTCTTTCTATATCTTTATCATTCACGAGGAGGTTTAGCCATAAGTTTTATAATCGATGCATTATTTCAATTGGTCTCCGTTTGCTGCATGGTACATCTGACGGCATCCCGCCATCTATCGCGGTTGCATATTAGGTGAACACCATCACTAACGCTCTTCCTCTTTTGACACTTTATTCCACATTCACGTAGTGGAGTGGAAGTATAATAATCGTAAAAAAAATGTCCAAATATTTTTTGTTGAAGTAGGTTTAGAATGTCATGAAACGTCGAGATTTTAAATTTGAGCGGAAAAAATACTTTTTTTGTACGCACGTTTTCCCTGGAACGGTTTAAGTTATTGACTTGAAATTTGTTACACGTATGTATTAGAATGAGTTTTGAAAGTAGATTATATTTTGAGATTAGTCAGATGAAGGATTGAAGATTAATAGGGGTACAAAGAGGAAATAAGTAAAGCAAGCTGCTAATATTCGAGAAATTTCGGATTTGGTGTATATACTAGAAGCCAAGGCCTCAGAATTCTTCATAATATTTTCAACGCCCCACCATCTCCACTCCATTATTAAGAGAGTTGATAAAATAAAATAAAGATATTCATTTGGTACACGTATGTATTATAACGAGATCTCGAACTAGATTAAATTTTGAGCTTATTCTGTTGAGGGATAAATTAGTAAGGCCAGCTAGCAAGAGTCTAAAAATTTGGTGGAGATTTGGTGTATATATACTACATTTTTGTGACATCTGCCATCAATCAATTAAAATTTAAAAAAATGGAAAATACCCTTAAGACATTGTACTTTAGAGTAATGTTGCGGTAAAGTGGCTTTGAGTTAACCTAACCTAAAAATCGTAGGTGAGAGACTAGGGTTATAACTTTTAGGCGTGTGACTTATTTAATACATACAATTTTCCACTTATAGGTTATATCAGGTTTAAAGCTGTTAATTAGGTTAGTCTGAATGCATAGGAATAAAATTATATGGATAAAAAACTCTCCTTATTTTAAACTTTCAGTAAAATAATATTTATAAGTTCAAACGCAACTAGTGACGAGTATTTGGAATATCGTCATTTTTAGATCAATAAATCCTGAAGACCAAGTTTATTTCGCTTTAATCTCACCAACTTAAACCCTCAGCTCCTATTTTAACCCATTAAAAAGGTCAGGTTAACTCAAAGCCACTTTGTACAATGTCCTAAGGGTATTTTTCACTTTTTTAAAATTTAAATTGATTGATACTATCTCCTGTCGGCAGATTTTTGTTAAAAAAAGCCACATTTTTCCCACTGTGCGATGCCTTACTATAACTTTCAGTCGTTTCATGACAGTCTTATCAAAAATAATGTATTTACATTATAAAGTACAATTCGTATATTACTTAATCTATGCAAAGACAGTTATAACCTGAAATATATTGTGTGTTATAGTTTGCATATCTTAAACATTTTCGTATTTTCATATTTCTCTGTGCTTAGCTATTTTACATATGTACCTTTGCCAGCAGTTATCATGTTTACAAGAAACGGTCTCACACACATACCTAACATACACATACAAATCAAACAATAGGAATATAAAATAAATCCTGTAAATATAAATTGTGCACAACCACAAATCACAGTTTTTTTAAACACTTTTAAAAACGCAAGAACGTGATTTAATACATTTTTAAGCATAAATAAAACACACTAAGTACTATGTTTTCTACCACTATGTATTTATAAAAATTGCGATTGCAGTTTCGACTTGCAAAGTCATTGTCAATGAGTGAATCAAAATAGACTAATTTGCAAGTGTACAGAAATGTACAGTTGTAAACATTTCTGTACACTTCTAACTTAGTCATTTTTGATTTACTGCTTGACAATGACTTTGTAAGTCGAAACTGCAGTCGCAATTTTAATACATAGTGGTAGAAAACATAGTAGTGTGTTTTATTTATTTATTTGTGTAAGATGATCAACTACCACAGAGTAACGGTTCCTTCAATCAAATTTTTAAGAATCTTACTCAAATTAAACAGAATTCGATTGTGTGCTGTGGTCATTATTATCAAAACTTGTGTTATACTGATAATATTTGGAATACTTTACATCTATTTTAACCTATTCTTAAAACGATGATAAAACTTGCAAATTCCGAGACGATAAAAAAACAATTTTAAATTTTATTATATGCAATAAATTAATTGAACAATATTTACGTAACCTGATATGCATCATAAATAAAATTGCACGTTTATTATTGTTTTCCATTTTTACTTGTAATTAACGTGATTTATTCTTCCAAAATAGACCATATTATTATTGTCTGTGTGTTATTTGAAACTAATCTTGTATAAACTATCTATTGATCTTAGTTTATATTTGATATAAGAAGCGTTTCTAAAGTGAAGGCATAATTTCACGAGCATGTTACTATTTGAGAGCAGGAATCTTTAATAAATGCAGGGTCCAGTATATCTATGGAATAACGTCTGCAGGCCTTAAATTTCTTTAAAAGGAAGGAGGTTTTCTCTTTTTACAAACGACATTTGTGACCGGCGTTGGTCCCAATGTAGTTATTTCGTCAAGCTACGACCAGTGCATAGTGGGCAGGATTACTAAAAACTAGATAAATTTCAAATAAGGGCGATATGTCATTAAAATTGGTAGTTATGTATTTCCGGACTAGTTGATACCTAATCTGATGTTAAAAGTAAAAAATCTGCTTCCTCAATCGTTGAATGCTTCCAATAATAGGTCCCAGGTTCGATTCTTGGTTAGGGCATGGATGTTTAGTGGCGTTTTCAATGTGTTACCAAGACGGTAGCAATGGACTAGGCCGCAGACGAATGGCACAACACGGCTAGTCGCTATTGAGACTCGAAGGAAATGGGCGATTAAGTTAAAATGGCGAATCCAGTATGACTGCCAAAATCTTTGTAAAATCATGAAATTTGGTACATGGAGATTTTAGGATGAGGATTCTCTGATAACGAGTATGATGTTAAATTTAAAAAATTCAAAATGACGAATATGTTCTTTTATGTAGAGCCAAGTAGGAGACCACAAAAACACCGCTGCCTATGGAGTCACTACTTCCACATCCAGATTTTTCATCCAAGCCACTTTAAAGGAAACATCTCGATTAGATTTGTCCTCTAGTATGTGGAAATTATTGGTCATAGAATTTTAATAATATTTGGGGCAGATGTCATAGAAAAGTTTTAGGCGTTGGTTTCTACCATATACGTTAAAAATGAAGTTTCTACTTTACCCTACTTGTTTCCCCTATTCACAAACTACCACCTCCCACCCCTTCAATGGAATCACCTCAATCAGATGTCATTACAGTACATACGTGTACTAACTTTCAAGTGAATATCTCAATTCTACGTTATCAATCCCATTACTAATGAAGCGGAGGTGGCGGGGTTTGAAAAATATTAGAAAAAAATCGGAGGCCTTCTTCTTCTTCTTTTAGCGGGGCGCCTAGAGGTCGCCCCACTCAGGCTTTGTGGCCCATTGTGCTACCGCTAACAATTAATGAGCTGCCCCGTACAGACCGGATTCCAGCCCAAGAGCTGAAATCCTTCCCACGGGAGAACTCCTTATTTCCTCCAGCACTGGAAAACCAGTACCAAAGTGTTTGTGTCTCAGGTTCATAACCGGAGGCCTTGGTTTCTAGTATATACACCAAATTCCAAATTTCTGTACTCTTACTAGCTTGTTTTACTTATTTTCCCCTATTTACTTCTATTTAACCCCCAACTCTTCAACGAGATATCGTTATAATACATACGTCTACCAAATTTTAAGTGAATATTTCAAATATCTTTTATTTTATCAACCCTTTTAATAATGGAGTAGGGGTATTGGTGGGTATATTATAAAAGAATCTGAGGCCTGAGGTTTCTAGTACATACACCGCATTTGAAGTTTCTGTACTCTTATCAGCTTGCTTTACTTAGTGTCCCCTATTTACCCTTGTTTAACCCCCAATCCTTCAACGGAATCATCTCAAAATACAGTCTGGTTCCAGATGCCGTTATGATACATACGTGTACCAAATATCAAGTGAATATCTCAATTTTATTTTATTAACCCATTTGATAATGGAGTATGGGTGGTGGGGAGTTATATTATAAAAAAACTGAGGCCTTGGCTTCTGGTACATACAACGAATTACAAGCTTCTGTACTCTTACCAGCTTGTTTTATTTATTTAACCCCAACCCTTCATCAGAATAATCCCAAAGTATAATCTAGTTCCTGATTTCATTATAATATATGCGTGAAATTTCAAGTGAATATCTCAATTTTATTTTATCATCCCCTTTAAGTTTCTGTACTCTTACCAGCTGTCTCTACATATTTCCCCATATTTACCCATATTTACTCCCCAACCCTTCACTGGATATCTTCAAATAACAATCCAGTTCCAGATCTCGTTATAATATATACGTGTACAAAATGTCAAGTCAATATCTTCCGTTCCGGAGAAAACATGCGGACAAAAAGAAGTTACAGAAAGACAGACCGACAGACAGACCGACAGACAGACGGAAATTTTTTCGCTCAAATTTAAAATCTCTACGTTTCATGCATGACATCCTAAACCTATTTCAAGAAAAAACGTTGTTGATGTTTTTTTTACGATTACTATACTTCCAATCCACTACGTGGATGTGGAAGTAAAATAGCCACCTTTTTTATGAATGTTTAAAATAAAAGTTTTTTGTAATTTTTTTATACATTAGTGCGGCCCTGATTTTTTTATTATCTGCTATAGAATAACTGCTGTGACCAGCAAGTTGAATTTTTCAAATAACACACTGTCTTTTTTGCATTATATGGCATAAAAGACTGCAGTCAGGTTTAGTATTATATGAACAGGACGAATCAGAATTTCAATGGAAACGATGGAACGATAAGGCCCCCCATAGCGCTTGCATACGCCGACTATATTATACTCATCATCATTACCGAGGAAGAACAAGACATCGTTAAATATCTAAGAAACTTAACACCACATCTGAACTCCTCTGGAATAAAAATAAACTTCAAGAAGAGCCTAATAATGATGCGAGCCCCACGCTAAAACAAACCCAGCCAGTGGGGAAGAATACAAAATAGGAGACTACACCCTGAGAACCACGGACAGAATGAAACATCCAGGAACATACCTAACGAATGAACTGAAAAGGATGGAAACCTTAAGGGAGGGAATCAAAACGGCCTACCAGAGCCTTACTACCCTTCATTGAGGAAAATAAACCACCATGGAGCCTAACTAAGAAGATACACGATCATCATAATGCCTACGATGACATATGGGGTCAAAAACGCAGCAACAACAAAGGCCAATGGAAGAAGCCTGAGAAGAGCTGAAGGGACATTGTCCAACTGCTAGCAAGAACTAAAAAAAAAACACGAAGACGACATAAAACGTCAACGTTACTAGAGGGAAAAAGAATAGAATCATACGCAATGAAATATTGGGGACACGTCTAAAAACAACACACGACACACCTACTAAAGAAAGCGCTAAGACTGAACAGCAACAAACTGAAAATAGGGAAGCCATGCTACACATGGATAACAATCATCTAGAGGATTATGAATAAACTAGGAAAAGATTATACACACTGGGAAAAAACAGCAAAGCAAAAGACGGAATACAATAAAGAAATAACAAGGATATACACACTACCAGATTTAGAAACAGAAGAAACAGAGAACTCAGAGAACTCAGAAGAAGAATTGATGAGAAGCACCTCACAAATACCTGCACTTCCCATCGTATATTCCCACTATTCCAGCGTATACAGCCGGTCCGGCGGTATTTATTTACTTATTTATTTAATAATACCCTGCCCAACACAGCATTCCAATTACAGGGCAGGAGATGATAAGTACATACAAATATATTAAAAAATATTAAAAGAATATAAACAGAAATGTGGTAACGTGTTTTAATTTATACAGTTAATCTCTTTATCTCATCTACATTGCAGTGGAATATATCAAACTGGTCTTGAAGACTATTATAGTTCTCACACATTTTGTACAATGGCGAAAATTTCTGTACGTTAGTTCTGGGGGTCGACAGATAGAATAAAGAGTTTTGTCTGGAACCTGGTCTAGGTGTTAGAAAATTTAGTAAACTTAAGATAGCACTACAATCTGTTATATTATTTATGTATTACTTTAAAAAGAAATATTTGTTGTGAAATAGTTCGGCGAGTCTCCAAACTCGAAAGGGAAAATCTGTTTAAAAGTGCAGTCTGGGGAAAACCAATAGCAGGATAGACACCGTCCTCCTTGTAACTTAAACTCTTTAAGAAACGTCTCTGAATTCTCTTTATATTTTGTATATGTATGTTGTAATGAGGAGACCAAATAATTGACGAGTATTCTAATTTTGATCGAACAAAAGACTGATATAGTAGTTTCAGCGTGTTACTGTCGTTAAAATCATGAGAACATCGTATCCACAGTATTCAATGTGGTGGTGTCTGTGGTCAAGTCTGTCAAATGCTTTAGTGAAGTCTATATAAATTACGTCAACTTGTGAGTTTGCGTCGATAATAGCATCAGTTATGCATTGGGTAATACAAAAAAAATTGGTTGAGGTAGATTGTCCCTTGAAGAAACTGTGCTGGTATTCAGTAATGCGATTCTTTGCATAAGAAAATGTTGGCTCATACAGCAAAGTTTCGAAAGCTTTGGAGAAATTCTTAATAATCGTCATGGATCTGTAATTCTTAATACTGTTTTTTTCACCTTTTTTATATACAGGAATTATCTTAGAACATTTGAGTGAATCGGGGAATATGTTAGATTTAATAGCCAGGTTGAATAAAAAAGTGAGAGGAATTGCAAACACGCTAGCACAATCGTGTAATAGAAAGGCGGGAATTTTGTCAGGGCCCATCGTACATTTAGGCTTGATTTTTTTTAGTGAATTTAAAACTTCTTGCTCTGTAAACTATTCAATTGTTAAAGAATCAGTATTTGCGTCATGATTGTCCTCAGTTGGAACACCTGAAGTAATATAAGAACTACAAAAGTGTTCAGAAAAACCATCTACCAATATATAAAACATCAAGAATGGATACCCGGAATCGGCAGCAATGCCCACCTTACGTTGGCAAATCAATCAATAATAATTTATGAGGATTTTTTTCAAACCGTTTGTAGGGGTGAGAAATAGAAAATTTCGATTTCGAAAAAGATGGACAACCCGCCACCCTATCCTATCCTTAAAATATTATGGATACATATTTTTTAAATCTGCACATTTTTATGCATATAACTATCACGGGGTTGCATTATGAAATTCTACTTAAAATCTAATTTTCCGAAAATTGATAGGTACTCAACAATTGAATTCGTTAAGCCATTTTTTCAGGAGACTGCGACGGAAAAGCCACCTTTATGTCCCTGAAATAGGAATTCGCATTTGGTAACTCCCGCTGACAATTATTACAACTTAATAGTTGTGACCCAATGGTCACTTAAACGAGGAGAATTCGTTCAAATTGAAGCTTATTTCTTTTCCTTATACGTAACTTTTAAAACCAAATCGATGCAGCTTTTTTATTGGTGGCTATATAAAGCTAATTAATTAATGGGATATAAAAGTAAAGTATGTCTGGACGCACAGAGTGGTATTTAGAGAATTTAGTATCAGTCCATAACCTGCATGTAGTTCATGGTTATAATAAAAATATACAGCTTGTCTCCTGATTGAGACTTTCAGCGTATTGAACCTTTTAGGCGGTAATATTTATCATTTTAATAAGGTATAGTCATTATTCATAGATAGGTTGCTAGGGCGACAAATCGTTCAATAATCACAGACACACAAAAAAAAGTTGTCGATTTCATGTACCGTTTTTACCGTATGTACATGCCCATTTTCGCGAAACTGCTTTTCAATTTTGTTTGCCTACTGCTCGTGGGCTTAAACCTCACCTTCGTGAATAATGGCTATCAGAATCACTCATACAATAATACACTATTAAAAGAATTTTCACTTGACACGGCAAAATGTTAAGGTGTTAAAATTCGCATTATTTAGCGCCGTCCTTCCCTGCTTCACCTCTGAATTCACTCCAGCTTACATAAATAATTAAACAGGCTTCAAATAAAGTTCAAAAGGTGGACACTCTATCGATCCTAAGACGGGTGTGTAGTAGCAGTCGGTCACATAAAGAACGCTAGGAACTTTCAACCGATCTACCGCATTTTACACCGTCAAATTTACGCTTCCACGTACTCCATAAATAACGACCAAGTTCGGTATTTATTACGTTTATATTTTAGATATGTCTCGTAAGCTATCAGGTTCATGAATTTATGGACGCAGTTTCAGAATTTGAAAAAAACGTATTTATCGTAACGGAAAATTCATAAAAATCTGTGGAATTCTGTTATTTATTCTGTTAGTGCTCTTACTGCGTGAGACATAATTGTTTCACACTTATTCATAGAAATTGTCTTGGTTTTGCATGAAACATCTTTATGGGTGCTTTATGTCTTTCTTATGAGCTCCAGAACAAGGGCGAAAAACGTTTCAAAGGCTAAGAATTTCCAAGAAACAGAATGATAGATTTCATGAAAATGTAATCCATTGAAATGAAAAAAATATTTAAGACAAGGTAGATAAATAAATTCATTTTAGGCCTTTGTTCTCATTTCTAACTGAATCTTCATGATCGTAGGGGGTTACGTAGATACTAGTTTTATCTGCATGGCCGTAGGGGACTGTGTGCATGCTAGTATGAGAATGAAAATTGTCAAATAAGGAATTAGACAAATTCATTTTAGGATTTTAATTTGCTAGCATAACCAAAATTCAGGTTATCGAAATAATGCAAAGATTTCATTAATATTTTTACACATAGTTTTTCTTTTATTTATAGATAGTTATTTTTTCTGCTGTTTACAAAATCCTATAAAGAATATATTTCAATATAATTTTGATATCTAAAATAACTGTCTAATATCTCTAGTCATGGCAAGAAAGGGTAAAATTATTGAAGTAATAATTGTGGAAAATTGTTTCGTCTTTCTATCTCATGGGTGTTATTGTCAATTGGCCAGATGTAATTTTCTTCGCGGATGAATTTGCTAATATGGCTTATTTGAAGAAATTTTTGATTAGAAAGGTGCCTTGTTGTAAATATGGTATTTGTCATAGGATTTTTCATCCTAGCACGACAGCATTGAGTATGAAGTACACAGAAAGCAACAGCTTTTGGCGTATATAGCTCTCATAAAATAGTTATTTATGTTACAAAGATGCCAATCATTATAGTACCTACTAGTTGTGAAAATTACGAATATTAACGGCAATTTGAATATCAAAATGACCGAGTAAATATCAATATTTAGTAAACTGGAAGCAGAACACATAGGATTCGATAATATACGATTTGGTAATTCTGCTTCATTATTCATAGTGTCATATCTAACAGGCAAAAGCAAGTATTACTTGGGAACAACATTTCAAATATTCTCAGTAGGATCTGGAGTTCCTCAGGGTTCATATTAGGCCCATTTCTACATAAAGTTGATTCAAAAATATCGACTTCTTTTACTATTTAATACAGGTTATTGTTATTAACACTCTACTTAAGGACTAGGGAAAATTTAAGTCTTATTTTTTATCACAAACTTAGATTTAAAGCATCTTCCAAGAAAAGGATGTTTAAATTAAAAAAATAATTTATCCACAGAGACATTACCAACTACAAAAATTAAAACAACGCTATTGCAGTATGCATTAAAATTATTGGAAGTTAGGCGTTTTTTTGAGTAGCTGCTACTTCATCTGATGTCAAATGTTTAAAACTCAAAATGGTGAATCCAATATGGATGCCACATTGCATTCAAACCAAATTTGCAAAGGACTTTAACCTATAGTCTCCAAATGAAATTTAGCACTTATTGCTATTTTTCATTTTTTGCCAACTTTAATTAAATGAACAAATACGAAAATATTCTTAACAGAGTTCAATACTGATATTAGGTATTAAGGTTAAATTAAACGCACGCCGTGCAACAGTGAAATTTTATTTCATAATTGTTAACAACCGTTGTTTTAAGACGATTCAATTCTTTCAAAAATGTTTATTCTTCAAATTTTTACCGACACACTATTCTTCATAACGATTGATCGCAATCTTACACATTAATCGTGATTTTTCCGCTGCTTAAGGAATTACTTCCACATCCAGATTTTTCATCCAAGTGTCTTTAATAATACTTGAGGCAGATATAAAAAAATTGAAGCGTTGGTTGATTCTTAGCATATACGCCAAAAATGAAGTTTCTAGAATCTTATTAGTTTGCTGCACCCATTTTCCTCCACACGAATTTTTCAAAAACTTATTTCATTTTTTGGAAGTTCATATGTAAGATCTAAAGATACTTATTAGAAAAAATTATATATGGTAAGAGAACGTTTTTTTATTATTGTTTTGGAGCGTCAGAAAAAAAATTGGTGATTTTTCTATTTAAAAATATTAATAACAATGAAAATATAAACTTTACGAAAAATGTTATATTTCCTTTTGTAATAAATAAAATTGTTTTAATCAATATGAGACCAGGTTATCGTCTGGTAACAGGAATTTTCATAATCGCTAGTGACTCCTAAACCGATTCTAGCAAGAATACTGCGTCCGAAATGTATCCGAAACTTACACGCCCTTATCACAAGCTCTAATACCTGATCTTTCAGCTTGATAACTTTTTAGCTCAATTCATTTAAAAATTTTTAAATTAATTTACACTACCAGATATATTTTGTATGCAATTCGGATCGTAGCTAAGCATTATGGTAGGTATAATTCATGTTAAAATTATCAACCTTGACTAACGCCTAGATAATCCTAGTGCCGCATGCCGTACTGATGGGCGTTACGATTCTTATAACATTTATTTCATTTCTTTATAATCAAAATAAGTACTTTCCTCATAAATATTCTTTTCGGGAAGAACAACACAATTAAAGTAAATTCTCTGTACTATATTTATCAAAGGAACATCTGGTTGGTATCGCGGCAGTAGTTAAACTTGTGGCTAAAATAGCTACGTTCCAAACAAATGTGTTTCATAAATTTTTAAGTATAACCAGTCATGAAAGTATAAGAACGCCATTCCGCGCCCCGAGAAGTAATAAACCTTTCCTATTAGACTACATGATTAAAAGTATGGATTTTGGAGCGATAATCGTGTATCTAGCAAGTCGTGTTTGTAATTAAACATGAATCTAATGAGAGAAGACATATTTTTTTAATTCTTTGTATAGCTGATGTATTTCTTTTCTACTAACACTGTTAACTACTTGAGAAACGCAATGTCGAAAAAAGGTTTATTCATCGATTTATCACTAAAAACCCAAATTCCCAAATGATGGCAACCCAGTTGGCGAAACTAGCATCAAGTGATATACCATTCGAGTATTTCAGTATTTGTGGAATCCAATTCGGTGTTATTTGCATTAGTTGGTTGACTGATTGATTTACCAGCGTAAGGTGGGTATTGCTGCCGATTCCTGACATCTAATCTGGACGTTTCTATATACCGCCGGACCGGCTACATACGCTGGATTGGATATGAGGCATGCTTGTTGCCAGTAGCTAGAGCCACATGACGCATGTGATAGAAATATAGGATGGGATCTGTAGGTGTATGTGAGATGCTTGTTTTAAATTTCCATATGTCATCATCTTCTTATTTATATAGTTGATTGATTAATTGATTAGCCAGCGATGCTTCTTTTTAGTTTCCGTCTGTGATCATCTTCTCACCTATTCTTCTTCTGAGTTTTCTGTTTCCGACTCTGGCAGTGTGCATATACTTGATATTTCTTTGTTGTAATCGGTCTTTGGTTTTGCCATTCTTTCCCAGTGTGTATAATCCTTGCCTAGTCTATTCATAATCCTCTCGTGTGTGTGTTATTTATTTGTAGGATGGCCTCCCTAGTTTCAGTTTGTTGTCGTTCAGTCTTAGCGCTTTCTTTAGTAGGTGTGTCGTGTCTCGTCTCTGGACGTTTTAATTATCGTTTTCCGCTCTAGTAATGCTGACGTTTTATGCTGTTTTGTTGTTTTCCCGTTTTTGCTAGTGGTTGCTTTGTCGTTGTTGCGTTTTTGACTCCGTATGTCATCGACGTTATTCTGACTCGAGTAACTGTAGTGCCAGTTATCACACAGCAATCTAAAGGCCGGATATTATGTTCTAAACTTGAAACGTTAGTAGGTATATGGTAACTTCAGACCTCCCCTACCACTCCACTATAGGCCACGCCCCCTTCCATCCTGGAGAAAATTCGGTTACCTTTACTCAGCTTTCGCAGTAAAAAAGCTGTTCTATATAAAACAGTACCTGGAGATCTACATAACTTTAAGAAGCTGTATCCATAAAACTACAGACCGGAAAAGACACACATTTTTCCATGGGTCTGTAGTTTTATTGGTAGTCATTAACAGGTCGTAGGCTTACTGTTTCAGCGTTCTAGAGCTCTGTAGTTTTACTGGTACTAGTGTAGGCGAGCTAGCTCTCGAGGAACCCAGATGTCAGACTAACTGCAACCTCAGCAAAAAAGACTCATGTAGTTTGCCACGTCTTAAAGAAATGCGAAAAATGTGATCGAAAACCATTCATTTCAGCGGTGCGAGTTCAAGCGGCGAAGAGTGGGGATGACCGAGTTTCCCTTCGCTCCCGCTTGCCTACTTGCCACCTGTACGGATTTGTACTTTTACTGGTTTGCTGATACTTTCTTTATAGATATACATATTTACAGGTCCGGTTCTTTACAGATTTGTACTTTTACGGGAACGGCCTTTCCATGGATCCGTATATTTGTGCTAGAACTACGCAAAGGCTTTGAATTTCTCGCTTGAGGGGAGAGCTTGGTGTAAAGTGGAGTGGTAGACGTAGTCTGAAGTAACCCTATACTGAGTAGCGTTTTCCTTCTACAACTTGTTTGTAACTCTCACTGAATTAATTTCCATGATTATCTCTTAAATCATTATTACTGGATAAAAAAACGAAATAAAAAAATTGAAGAACCTTGATGGTTGTTCTCGACTCAGTATTAACACCATCTGGTCTTCTCTGCTGGTAGAAAATAGAACTAAACGGGCCAGGGTGGCTAATGTAGAATATCTCTACTGGGACATATTTTCAAATATCCACACTACGTCGAATCTCGACGGGTTTAACCTATTTTTACATACAAACAGGATGAAAACCTAATCCCAATTATTTGCCCAGACAACTTGATGTAATTTTTGTAATGCAGGTTGTTTATAACACAACGAGACAAGAATCCTAGCAACTGATATTCTAGCTCAATGTGATTAATTTTTATGCAAGAAATACAGGGTGTAATCAGTTTCATGCCAAATGGGGACCGACTAGACAAACAGAAAGCCTTTATGACTTTCCCTCTATAGGGGCACTTTGAAAAAAACTGATCTAGGTCAACATTTTTAATATTATAGTAGACAACTATTGAGAACCACTGCTTTTCTTGGTCAATGGACTTGTAGTTCCCAATTATACAACTTTTAAATTGTCATAAAAAAGTGCCGGCACACGCGGTGGTCTGTGGTGTCAAAGGATCATCGACCGCCTTTGATAGACCGCCTCAACTGAACTGAGGCAAGTATGAAGAGGTATATAATTCGTTCTCTCTTCGTGCACAACTGCTAGCAAATAATGGCCATAGAGGTTTAAACAGAGCATTTCTTTACATGTGTGTGTTTTAATTTGGAACAAAATATTAGATTGTTTATAATTTGGAAAATTTAAATGTGGTTTATTAACATTTGTAACATAAATGGGTGTCCTGGGTTAAAAGCTTACTACCTATCTAAATGATTCAAAATCTCTGCATCAATACACAGTTCGGTACGTCGAATTAAGGACATACGCACTTCGTTCAACACTAAACACCAAACTATCAACTAACGTTGTCAATAAAGAAAAATAAAATAAAAGCTTGGTACAAAAGCCAAAAAGGTATACAAAAAGAACGAACAAGTAAGTTGTGTCTGTACGTAATCAAGAATTTGACAACTTGAACGGTAAGTCAATAAAATAAATCTTAACTATAAATACACAATGACGCGAAATTCAAAAATAACAAAAACAACGAACGGCGGGTTGGACGTGTGTACATAACGAAACTCCCACAGTAATTAAAATATTGCACAAGGGAGAGTTGGAGTATAGTTTTCTTCAGATCAGATCTAGATCTAAACCTACCTCAATATTCCAGCAGTTCTCAAAAAATTTTATTGAAAATTTGCGAAATGTTTGTTTATTTTTTTTCTCCAAAACTATGAGCTTTAGACCCCTTGTTATATAAGGTTTTTTTTTTGTCTTGTCGTTCCCTACCACCAGTTTTTTTAATGACATACTAATTACACCCTGTATAATAATGTGAATAACGGTACTATGTTATAGACGGATATATTAATTTATATTATATTAAAGATTATATGCATCTGCTATCTTATTCATTAAGTGCAGATTATTATATTATTAACTTTTTTTAATTAATTACATTATCAGTATATAAAACAAAGTATTTTATCAACTTCCCTATATTATTAGTTCGGCAGAATTAAGTGAACAAAAAACATGAGTGTTTAATTAATTTCTTTGACAAAACATGTACAAATTAAACTTGTATGGTTCTATGAATTTAGGAGATGACTTTAATTTGAAAAATATAGGATTCAGTATAGTTCTTAATCCTATCAAACCTACTGAATGCGTTTCGGCAACCAATCAACCAATTTCGGGAGACTATTAAAACTTTTAAATATTCCTAAATAAATTAACATACTTTTATATAAACCACTGCAAAGAGCATTCTACAAAGAGTTCAACCATTATATAAAAACTAAGGTAAACTAAAGCAAACCAGCGATGAATATGAAGGTTGCATCTAGTTTTCAAGTGTTAAAACCGATACATCTGGACCACATAAAATATATCCATTGCATGAAATGAGATATTGTGGGAACATTTATATAAATAATCACATTTTCTGCTTAGCTGTGCATCGTGTACTATCCCAATTGAAACGTATCTTCGCTATTCGTACTTATTTGTGCAAATACGCTCAATATATTAATGATATATCTATACCTATATCCAATCTTTCGTATTCATCACGAGTATTTTTGTATTAAGAAGTTTAAGAGCAGTTTTACTACAGTCAAATTAATAAACTTTTTAACAAAAATTCTACAGTCGGTTTTAGCATTTAGTATTAGTGGAGGGGTTCTTTCTAAGTGTAAAACAAAAAAATTTGCCTTGTAGGGCATGGGTGTTGGCTGCTATATCGGATAGCAGTTTTTCGCTATTATCAAGAAACCGCTTATCCTACGATACCATAGGGACCTTTTTTGTTCAGAACCAAATTTCCCATTTCATTGTATTGATTTTTCTGGTAGAGTTGGATTTGGGGGTTGAAAAATGGAAAATAAATTATAATGATCGGAAAAAGCTGAAAATCGACATTTGTGTGAAATTCGGTGCTTTGAAATTTTTTACAGGTCAATTGTAATTTTTAAAAGAACACCGGATGTGTCTTGGAGGTTTCAAAAGTGGGGGAGGTCGGGGGGTGAAAATTTTGTTTTATGCTGAAGTTTTGGTGAGAAAAAATGTCAAGTTGCGTTTTTGGCAATATGTGGACGAATCTGTCGGTTTTTAAGAATTTTTGGCATAGCTAGATTTGGGGGTTGAAAATGGAATAAATAATAGTCGACCGGCGCCGGCGCCTAGGGTGCCGTCCATAAAATACCTCACTCAGAATTTCCCCTGTTTGGACCCCTTCCTCCCCCTCCGTCACGCTAAGTCACACTTTCAGTGACCCCCCTAACAAATATTACATCACAAAACCTAGCCCACCCCCCTATGAATGATTTCTTGTGTTTAAAAATAGCATACAGATGAATAATTTAAAACATTTTTTATTTCGAAATTATTGGATCTACAGTCATCGATCGCGATGAACGCTGTTTTCGACGCCATATTAAACATAAGTAAATGTTTGTTCAAATATATTATATTAAGTTGTCCCTATTGTGACCACATAAGTAAATAAATAAGTGTATACAATCTGAAACTTGAATTCTTGACTATCCATACGTTTATTTACGGGCTTTTAAGTACTTGAGAATGACTTTCTATCGTAATAAAACATTTTTTAGAACTGCCAAGTTGAGAAAAAAATTAAAACAAAATTAATGAACTGCGAACGTCACATTTCCTTAGACCCCCCGCCTCCCCCTTGTCATATTTCGTCAGGTTAAGCAGTACCCCTCCCCTCCCCATTATTTACGAACGTATTTTAGGAACGGCCTCTAGCGTCGATTTTGTAAATTTCGATACCTAAATTCATGTTCTTGAATTTCTACGTCCTGACGCCTAACACCGATTTTGTAAAACTTCCGAATTTGATAAATTTAAGATTCATATTCTTGCATTTTTTCGTCTCAACGCCAACCGACGACGCCTAGCATCGTTTTTGTAAAACTTCTGAATTTGATAAATTTTGATACCTAGATTCATATTCTTGCATTTTTACGTCTCGACGGTGACCGACGCAGGGCGCCCACCACTCCATCGTCGATATTAGTAAAAAAGTGAGAGTAATAATATAGCTCCATACAATTATGTATTATAATAAAATGTTGCTTAATTTAAAAAAAATACATTAACCCATTTTTTTGTGAAATATGATACTCCGAGCGGTGTAACTATTGTACTTTCTTATCCGCTGCTTAAAAAAAATTTGAAAATTTTTTAAATTTTTCTTTATTTCTAGCCCTTTCTAGCATATTTTGCAAATTTTGTAAATATCACGTCAGACTTGAAAGTTAGCCAAGTTCATTTTCAATGACTTAACGCAGTTTACTAAATTGCAACTTCTGTAAATTTATGTTCAATGATTATGCTTGGATTCAGAAGTAAATTATTCTAGTATACAAATTTAAGGAATGATATTTCGAAGTTATAATGAAAAGATATAAACGTTGTATTTTACATGAGAGTAAAACTGTGGTGTCAACATGTCAAACAAAAAATAATTCGGATGAATGTCTCAGTACAAAATTCTTAAGGGTTCATGTAGACACACATTTAAATTGGATTGAACATATTAACATACTTTGCAACAAATTGTCCAAGTCTGTTCTTGCAATTAAAAAAATAAAAAATGCTATAAATGAACAAGCCGCTAAGACAACATATTACTCACTTTTTCATTCTCAGTTAACATACGGAATACTTGCTTGGGGAAATGCAGCTCACTGCTATTTACAAAAAATTTTCATCCTACAAAAGTCAGCAGTAAGGAGTATAGTAGGTGCTAAATGGCATGAGAGTTGCAGGCCCTTGTTTACATCTCTAAAAATAATGTCACTCTTCTCCTGTATAGCATATCATAATGATGCAAGTGATAACCAGTAAAGTTTTATTTTAATTTTAATTAGAATGGTAGATGTCTGTCCAATTTGACGTATCTATAAAATGTATGTTTTTTAAAGGTAAATAAACTATTATTATTATTATTATTATTATACTTTTCTCTGATTTCTTGAAAAATAGCTTAAATGTCAGGCCTGAGCTGGCAAGGACTTTCATTCCGATCTGTAACCCTCTATGCCTGTAGATTATTGTATTTGTTCGGAGTTGGATCCACGTAACAAAATCCTTGCTTTAAATCAAATAAATGACTGAAATTAGTAAGTTATATCAAGCTGGGATTCCTTTATTGATGAGCCCCATTCAAGACATTACACAGGAACAGAAGGCACACCGTGGGGTTTCACGAAAGGAACTCTAACATCCTCTAACGAACTTATACACATCGAATATCTTAGCTTCAAATGACTGCAAACGTACAGAGCAGCACTGGCAAAAGTCGTTAAGGCGCTGAATATACATCAAATATTTTAGCTTCAAACGACTGCGAATGTAACGAGCGATACTGGAAAGAGTCGTTAAGAAGCCGTATTTCATCTGGTTTTGTGGTTGTTCTCGCTTTTGTGCTAGATATAATTTGAATATTCAACGGATCGTTAACCTAAAAAATTATTTGTGTTCCAAGAAACAATTTAAATACCAGACAATTAAGTATCTATAAGGAGTTGTTAAACTGCAACTGTGAGTGGTCTAATTCTTTTAAAATTTCTCAAGACAATGCAACATGGCCTGCTTTTACTGCTTTAGTTATAAGGTAATGCAAATTCAGAACTAATGTATTGTAGACTATATTTTTGTAACAATGGAATGTGAACGTGTCATAGCGGCTAAAAAAATATATCTTTTATTGGCAGAGAAAGTCAGAAAAATTAAGGCTGCGTAAATATTAGTAACTGGAGTAAGACCGTTCAAATACAAATTGAAGTATTTTGTTACTTTTTATTGGGTATTTTGCCTTGAAGTAATTCATAGTATTCATAGCTTCCAAAACTGGAGTGAAAAACATGCTAGAAGTTTAACAAAATTCTAGCTAAATCTACCAGTGACGTTATTTTTCAAGGATTTAAATACGTATTTAGTCGGGGAACTATATGAGGAAGACGCGCGAGTTCTAATACGCGCCTTTTCACGGAAAACAGTTGGTACAGTAGATATAGGTTTTTTTCTATCTCACTATCGAAATGCCGTACTTTTCAACTGTCATTTTAGTGTGAAAAACGTCATTTTAACGCATCAGTAGACCAGTTCGAAAACAACTGTCACTTTTCACACTCAGTGCGAAAAGAACTGTCGCTTTTCGCACTTATTACAAAAATCAAATTTTACATTAAGCACATTAACATTAAGCATTTATTTGTTATATACTTAGGATGCATTTCGTGCAGTTGTTGAAAGTTATCCGCGACGACGCGTCAGCTGATGGGACGAAATTGTGCTTTCCATCAGAATTGCATCTCCAACTTCCTCTGGTGGCTGTTCGGCTATATTATCTCGAACTTGGAGACCAATTATTTATCCCCCCCCCCCCAATATTTGAACAGTTGTCCTCCGCTTATTTTCCGCAGAGTTTTCTATGTATCCTTCTGCAACGTTGGACGATTTCCAAGCTCCGTGACGCTTGAGCGTTAAAATATCGGCTCCGGAATCTGTCAACAGTGATGCAGAATATCCTCTGAAACAGTGTCCTGTGTATCCTGAAGAATCAAATAATCCTAGAAATAAAGCTATCTTCTTGAGCATAGCACCAAATGTGTTAATCCCAATGGGTTGCTTTGTACATTTACCATTTCTGTAACCAATAAAAAGTCGAGCATGGGGAGTTTGTGAAGGACGTAAATGTGCATATTTGCAGATCATTTCAACTAAGTTCACTCCTTGAATTATGAATTCCCGAGGACATTTCGTCTTAGTACTGGGGATGATAATTTGGTAAACATCTCCTTGATCTTCGATGTCTTCAACTTGCACGCGGCTTAGCTCGTCTCTCCTGCATTCCCCTGCGATTCCAATAATTAACGTAACTTTAAAAGAAATCACTTTACAAATAAACTATATTTATTCTATAAGATTAGACATACCTTCATCATCAAAAAATCTTGATCATCAGCTCTCGTTAAAAATTATTAGATATTTTCTTTACTCAATACTTTGGACTTCTTCGGTTTATAGCCATCAGATTGCCTTTTTAAAAATGATATTAGGTTATTATATCTACTTATGTGAACATTTTTATTTTTGGATATCATCGTCCTCAACATTGAGTAATGGCTCCAAAGTGACGATGGCTTTTGTATTTTTGATTTTTGCTGAAAATATGCTAACAATGCAGTTTCCGTGGGGTGCCTCGTTCTCTTCTCATTGCATCATTTTTCAAAGCGTATATACGCCGTCTCATGTTCAGATTTGGACTTAGCAGGTAATAGTCCATCAATTGCCATTCTTGCAGACTCTACGTCAGACGCAACGCTGTCACTATTCTCGGTATCTAAATCACTCACAGTTGCTAATAGTAATAATGAAATCACAATAATTAAAGATTATTTTGACTTTGCGAGATTTGAACGTCGCTTGTAAACAATAATTAATAAAAACAAACTTTTATTACCTTAGAAACTGTAGTACGGCAATTTTTTAGATGGTGTGATTACGAATTCAAAATATCGTACTGTGACATTTGATAGAATAATTGATTATTCAAAGAAACGTCAAGATGCAAATTCAAAATATTTTGACATTTTGAACGTCAAGATATTTAATATTTTTCAATAACTTTTTACTTCCCTCGCATACCGAAGGGAAGTATTGTATTAGAGAAAAAATCACCCTCCGAGATTTTTTTGGATTTTTACGTTTCAGATCATGTAGATTACGAAAATATAGGTTTTTCAAGTCCGTCAGTCTGTCTGTCTGTCTGTCTGTCGGTCTGTCGGTCTGTCTGTCTATTGTTGGTGCATTAACTAAAAAACTACTTGACGGAAAATAGTCAAATTTAGTAGGTAGCTAACGCCACTGCCACCGAAGAAATGGTTAGATTTTCACTGGAAAATATACAGGGTGGACCGTCTAAAGGGAATAAATGGGTAATGGAAAAAAATGTTTAGTTCAAATTTTAAATTTCCACGTTTCATGACATTCTAAACCTATCTCAAAAAATTTATATTTTCAAAATTTTTAAATAGAAAAAATTTTGAAATTTTGAAAATTTTGAAATTTTTTTATAAAATGGGCGATGGAAAATTTTTTTTTGCTCAAATTTAAAATTTTCACGTTTCGTGACATTCTAAACCTATTCAAAAAAGTCCTTTTTTTGAAAATTTAAAATGAAAAAAATTTTGAAATTTTCAAAATTTTGTAAAAATGGATGAAACGTGGAAATTTAAAATTTCCACATTTCATGATTTTATTTTTATTGTTTTTAATGAAATAAACATTAGAACGTTGAAAATTACGTAGCTCTCAGTATTGTGATGGCAGTAACAAAACGTTTCAATGTAAATTGACTAGTAGCGCGACTTGGAGCGTTAGTTAACAAACTACTACTCGCTCAAATTTAATTCGAAGAACATACGTCATATATGTTTCTTTCGTAAAATTTTCTGTTCTTTCATACAAATTGAATTTAAAAAATTCTTTATGAAATATCATATTTTTGCATCTCAATTGTTTAATAAAAAAATTTCCGTGCAATTCCTCGTTGTGGCATTTTGATATTTTGTTCTCCACACAATCTTGAACACGTTTCAACAAAAATCATCGATAGAGGAATTTTTCCGAAGTGAAAATCTAATTTCGCTCCCCAATAAGTAGAATATCTCTGGAACCACTATCAAATGCCTTGCTTAATCGAGAAAAAGTGCCAGCGTAGGTAGGCACAATGTATTGTCTGTCAGATTTAAGTAAAAGCTGCAATTATTTTTTCACCACCCATACCGATATTTTTAGACTGGTAAAAAAAGTAGCGCTCGAATATCCATTAAACGATTAAAGTGAGGGTAAAGAAATTTATGATGTACGTAAGCAACATTTTTCACACTTTTTAATGAGACTCGTTGCGGCTGTGCGTTGAAATATCTGGAACCTACATTGCTCCTCTAATCGTTTAACGTCCGAGGCGGCGAAGCAAGTGTGAAATATGACTTTGAGGGAAACTGCCTGAACGTCAAATTATCTAACGAAAATTTAATTGAATGACAACCACCGTTGAGACAGCCTTCTACTTGCCACTAGATGTAGGTCACAGAAGTTTTAAATATTTAATTGATGCTTCCAGATAAATTATCCGAATTTTTGTCCTGGGTTTTACACTGAGCAACACTACACACTAAACATGAGATTAAGCTTGAATTTCCGTGTTATAAAATTTTAACAATTTGTTCGAAAATAGTTTGGCTGTGTTCAATGTGGAGATCTGTCGTAATCTTGTGTTTACTGACCAATAACATGGAAAGTCTATTGGTTATTTTGAGAAATTATTATGTTGGTAAATCTGTTTCTGAAATTATAATTCTATATATTGAGTCATACTAACATAATCACATGACGGATAAGAGTGATAACTTTCCCGATAATGAAATCAGTAGAATAGGCTTCCCGTATTCCGAAATGGATTTAAAAAAATTATCAGGAGAGATACGTTTCCTCAACACTTGCTCCAATATGTTGTACTTCTCAAAATGCAGCACGTAACATTCTTATATACAAAGTCGTCCAACGTAATGTGAACGTGGTGAACATCTAATATGTGAAAAAATTATTCCATTTGGCTCTTGTCCGTTAAAGGCATTAAAGCAAGAACACACTACACAGTACGACACACAGTGAGACAAAACCGTAGTGTTCCACCTAAATTCAAATTCAAATTCAAATTCAAATGTTTATTGGTCTTTTTTTGATCAAGTACATGATATAAGACAAGTCACACTAGTTAAGTAATATAACATAAACTTATACTAAGAGTCGAATACAGTGTAAAACACACAGTTGTATAAGACGAGGACACGGAACACTGAAAAATGTACAGTACAAAACTTGTAAACAAGAGAAAAAAAAACGTTAACTTGCTGTGTATTAGTATACTTTAAATGCAGAAAAACTCTGATAGAGAATAATAACATTTGTCCGATAAAAACTCCCTTAGTTTTTTTTAAAATAAATGTTCTCTTTCCTGATGTTTTATGTCATCCGGTAGACGGTTAAATAATTTCGGGCCTATAAATCTTGGAGACTCACTTGTGATTTTTAATCTGACAGAAGGTTCATGGAGTTTATTTTTTTGTCTTGTATTGACTTTATGGTAGTCACTATTTAAAATGAAACTATTTCTATTTTTATAAACATACATACAAACTTCGAAAATATACATGCTAGGCAAGGTAAGAATTTTATTTTCTATAAAGATATACTTGCACGTGTAAGTATTCGGTATACCAAATATACATCGCAAGACACGTTTTTGAGCAATAAATACATTTGAAGACATGGTGGAGTTTCCCCAAAAACAGATACCATATCTTAAACGTGAATCAACTTGGGCATAATATAAATTAATAAGCTGGTCTCTTGATAAGACCCCCCTAATATTTCGGAACAGGTATACTATAGAGGAGACTTTGGATATCAAAGTTTCGCAATGATGCTTCCAATTTAGGCATTCGTCCAAATATACCCCTAAAAACTTGACATTGTCCTCAGTATTAGAAATATTTTTATTATCTATTTTAATACTCAAATTATCACATTCCTTTCGCCTACCGTGAAATCTGATAACTTGAGCTTTTTCGGTATTGAGATACAGGCTATTATGGGAAAACCAATGGTTTCATGTTTTTAAAATAGCATTACAATTTTGTTCCAAGATAATATCAGATGGATTTGATATTATTAGTGAAATGTCGTCAGCATACATTGTGATATGTGCGGTTGATGGCAAAAAATCAATATCATTAATAAACAAAACAAAAAGCACAGGGCCCAAAATGGACCCCTGTGGAACACCTATCGTTAAATTTAAACATTCTGAATTAACACTGCATACGGTGTTATCGTTTTTATGTTTTAAACCTACATATTGTGTTCTATTTTCGATTAATGTGGTGATCCAGTTTAATGACACACCCCGTATACCACAATCAAATAATTTAGATATTAATAGACTATGATTGATGCAGTCGAATGCCCTGCTGAGGTCACAAAATATTCCAACAGGACACTCTCCCGCATCAATTAATTCTAAAATTTTATTTAAAAAAGAATGCATTGCCGTGCCGGTCGACATGCCACTAGAAAAACCATGTTGGTTTTTTGTAATTATTTTAAAAGTTTCTAAGTAATTTACCAGCCTATCTAAATAACAATATTCGAACATTTTTGAAAGACCAGAGGGCACGGTTACAGGCCTATAATTTTCTAATAAGGGCAATTGGGCATCCTTTTTTTTTTAAATAGGTATCACCTTTCCGGTCTTTAGGCTATTCGGAAACGTTCCTGTTTCAAAAGATAAATTAATGATATATGTTAGTGGTTTAATAATATAAGGTATTACTTTTTTATTATAAAGCAGGGCATATCATCTGGACCAGACGACTTTTTAGCTTTAAGTTTTTTTGTTAATAAATTAAGCAATTTGTTCTCATTTTTAACTGAATCTTCATAATCGTAGGGGGTTATGTGGATACTAGTTTAATCTGCGTGGCCGTAGGGGACTGTGTGGATGCTAGTGTTAGAATGAGAATTGTCAAATAAGAAATTAGACAAATTCATTTTAGGATTTTAATTTGCTAGCATAACCAGAATTCAGGTTATCGAAAGAATGCAAATATTTCATTAATATTTCTACACAAAGTTTTTCTTTTAGTTATAGATAGTTATTTTTTCTGCTGTTTGCAAAATCCTATAAAGAATATTTCAATACAATTATAAGCAAACAAATAATAATTCATTTTTAAATTAAGCAATTCTTCTTCACTGAATGGTTTTAAAAACAATGAATTTGTCTGCTGAACTGTACTGTGTGTATACGTACCGCAGTTTAATTTCGGTATTTGCCTAATGGTAGCATGCGGCGCCTCTATGAAAAAATCATTAAATAGCGAGGCGACTATTTGAGGCTCATCATGTATAGTACCTTCATTATTTAAAACAATATTAGAAAGGCTTTTATTTCTGTTTGATAATTCAGCTACGACTCGCCAGCTGGTCTTTACTGGGTTATCAGAATTTATTATTTTATTTTGAAAATACGATTTTTTTGTATTCTTTATCAGACGACTATGATTCTTCTTTGCAATCTTATAAGCCGCAGTCATGCTGGGACATACTTTTGTTAACATAAAAAGATCTTTTAATTTATAACTAGATACTCGAACTTCATCGTTTACCCATTTCTTATCTCGAGTTTGTCTTACATAACATTTCTTTTGAGGAAAATGTAAATTAAAATAGTATACAAAAATGTTGTTAAAATTAGTAAATGCATCTTGAATATCCGCAATATTAAGGAGGTTTTCCCAAGATTCGTTTTTTATCGCTGTTTCAAAACTATTTATTGCATTTCCACTATAGCATCTTTTAAAGAGTGACGTATTTTTAACATCTATAGTATGGTTGTTGTAACGTATATCAAAAAGCACAGTTCTGTGGTCTGACACAGCATTATCAAACACACAGCATGAATTTTCACATTTGAAATTAATGAAAATATGATCTATTGTACTAAGGCTAACTAAATCAACTCATAGATCGTAAAATTAGAATTTTAAGATGCTTTTTTTTTAAGAGATTGTGTGAAGATTGTGGACAAGCTGTCGAACTACAGGCCCATGGAAGCAGGTGTAGCGCAGGGATCGATACTCTTTCCCCACCTGCTTACCATTTACACCTCTGACATACCAAGGACCACAAGGAGCTCTTTAGCGCTCTACGCAGACGACACGGCCGGGATTAAACCAAGCTTTAAACTTTAGTTTAACAAAATATCTGTTTTGTAAAATAAATATATATTTATGTAGTTGGCACACCTGTTTTCCAGGAAACTGCAACTTCACGGTCTTCGACTAGTGAATTCTAACCTAAGATAATAATATAACCTTACTTGTTACTGTATTTTATTTTTACAAAAATTGATAAAAAAAGAACGGCCAATTTTACGGAAAATGAGATAATTTAACTTAATTAATCTGGTAAACAAATACAGTGCCATTGTGGAGTGCAAAGTCACAGATGCCGTGACATCGTAAAAAAGTAAGTACCTGGGAAATAAATCAGGAATTCAACGCAAAAAGCATAGTGCTCTATTACATTAATAATTTCTTCGTCGTCATGAGATAGAAAATAATCAACTATTTCGAAAGCCTTCATCATCTTATATAAAAAAACAAGAATTTTTTTCAATTGTGAGGTTATGAATACTTTGAAATCTGAAATCTCCAGTTTAAACGGTCTCCATCCACCGTTTGTAGTTTAACTTTACCGTGACTGACCGTGACGTATTTAAACTGCAAACTGAAGATTATAAAACGGACTTTTTTTTCAAGGCCGTAGTTTAATCCGCCCTCCGCGGTTTAATCCGACATTATAATACTGGCCGTAAGTGTTTAACCACAAACTAACCACACTATAGACGCTCAACGTAAATTACCGCAAGTTGGCCCGGTCACGTGGTACTCGAAAGTTGCGCTTCCAACCGAGAGATGTCGCAAACTCTAGAGAATTTTATGAGTAAAGTTGGCAGCGCTGTGTTATTGGTATGACGTTATTGGCAAATTGCTGTCATATGTCATATGGCAAACTGTCAATTTTTATACGACGAGTGTCTTCGTGGATTTGTGGATTATTTATAGTGGTGTTTCCTTGTGATATTTTTTATAAAGTGCCGAAATTAGCACTTTTCAGTTTATTTTTAAGTCAGAAAATCAGACCGAGCCAGGAAATGATTATGACAGTCCTGTAAATGCTTTCATAGGACTCATTTCTCATTATATGGCTCAGTCTGTTAAATGCGATTTTCTGACCTAAAAATAAACTGAAAAGTGCTACTTTCTGGCCGGTTTCTTAAAAAAAATTAAATAAATAAGAAACGTGTATTCTCAAGCTTTTGTAAATTTTTTCGCTAGAAAACTACCACTTGTTAACCAATCTACTATTTGTGGCTTTAGTACTTTATATATATTGATACTATGATATAAATACAAATGAAATAAAATCCAAACTATATTTGCTTCTACAGCATATCAGCATAATTTCAGTGTCTCGGAAACTGTGCTAGTCATATTTTAATATCAAATGTGGCATAGCACTGTTTGAAAGAACATGTGTTTTTAAAATCATGTATATTAATTTGACAGTCAAAATAATTTAAAGTTCCCTCCAATCCTTTACTACCGCTTCCAACCACCAGAGGCGCGTCAATTTTAGTCCCATTCGAATGTACGGTCGTTGAGCGTCTATAGTGTGAGTGGTTTGTGGTGTTTAACGATGAAACCTGATCTTGGAAACGGCATACCCGATTTCCACCAAGCATGGCTAAGAACCATCTCGTAAATACTAGCTTTTGAAACAAAGAAACCTTTTTGAAATCAATTCAGCCGTTCTGGAGTTTGAATGCCGCAGACAAACAGACAGATAAAGTGAACTTCATATTTCTAAGTCGAATAAAAAATTCCCGACAAAGGAGTAAACACGGCACGAGACACCCAAAAAAAGCCATAAAACTCGGCCATAAAGGTGTCAAAGCCGACGTAATTTATTGCGGCTCAGGATCGTACTTAAAATTATTGTGCCGTGAGTTACAATCTAATTAATTTAATGTATGGTTGATAAATAAATAGTTATTTGTTACAGTGATAATGATAAATTTAAAAAAAAATATTCTGTTTTGCTTGTGTTAAGATAGGAATAATATTTTATATATTGGTAGAGCACTGATGAATTTTATTAGTCTAAATTAAAATTATACCAAATATTCTTTTGTTGCTCAGTTTCGCCAATAATAATTTAATATACCTATCGAATTATTATTGTTGCCCAGCAAGGACCACGAGGAGGTACGAGCAATTCCTTGCTGTGGGTTCAGAGTTAAGGTTATCGATATTATTAAAATAGGTCAAAGAAATTAAGTAAATTTTTAAATTCATTAAATAAAGAAAATATTGAATTTATGTCAATAACCCGTAATCTAATTAACCCAGACTAAATAAATAAACAAAATTCTAGAAAACAAACAAATAATTGAAATAAATAAATTCAATTCTGGACAGCTAATAAATAACTATAAAATAAATAAATTCAGTTCTGAAAAAGATACAAATAAATAATTATCAAATAAAATATGTGTACATATAATATAATAAATAAAAATCACGTTATATTGCATTTGCGCGTATGTAAAACACTAATGAAACAATAAATTCACAATGTACACTAAATCAAATCACATATAACATTTTATTTAAAACTCTAATCACTACACTCACTGAACACTTCATAACCACTTTCTAAATCGGTATCATCGTCGGTATCTGAATTTACAGATACTATTAAATGGTCTTGATTAGGGCTGATGCTTTTTGCTAACTTAATATATTCATCTTCAATTTTAATGACATGCTGAATACACTTTTTCCAATTACTTGGTGTTATTTCTCCCACTTTAGCTTTAATAAGGTCGACTACTTTGGCATCAAATTTGGGGAAGGTGTTATTTTTGCGAATACTTCTTTTCAGCTGACTCCATATTAGTTCTATCGGGTTAAAAATGCAAAAATATGGGGGTAACCGTAAAACTGTATGTCCTTGAGCTTTAGCCATGCTATCAATCACATATTGTTTTGGGAAGTTTCTTAACAATTTCCAAAAGACCTTTCTTCCTAAAATTTTCTTAAAAATTCCAAATTATGTTTTCGGAGAAATTCTTGAATATCTTTTTTCTTTGTTCCCGTATTTGGTATTTTCTCAATTTGTCACGAATGATACGAAGCATTGTCTAAAACAATTACGCTGCTTTCTTCTATATTTGGTAGCAATGAAGTTTGAAACCATGCTTCAAAAATATCCGCAGTCATGTTTTTGTGATAGTCAACGGTTGATTCTTCCATTTTTTTTTCCCACTTAATTTGAGACCATTATGCATATTTTCTGATCCACAATGTACAATTACTAATCTGGTTCCTTTATTTGCAGGCATATCAACTTTACATTTCTTTGAACCATCTATCCAGCCTTTTTTCACTGTATCATGGGTCTCATACCAAGTTTCATCTAAATAATAAATAGGTCGTTGTTCATTTCGAAATTTTTTTATATTTTCCAAATATTCATTACGCCACTGCACAACTCTGAAGCTTTCCATAATACCTGCCCTTTTATTAATAATATTGAACCTAGACTGTGGTCCGTCTCTGCTTAATACCTGTGCCGTTCTGCTTGCCCTTTTACAGCATTATGTATGTGTGTAAAAAATTAAGTAAACAGTAGTGATCGTTAGATCGTAAAATATTTTAGGAGTGAGTGGCGTAATTATTAGAAATTATAACTGATACTGGCGAATTTCCCTTAATTTCTTATTTTAATCCATGCCCCGCTCTGTCCTAGTGGTAATAGGCGGCAAAGCTTTGAAATTTTTTATCTGACTTAGAAATATGAAGTTTACTTTACACACACACACACACACACAGACAAACTCAAAGCACATAGTATATTTTCATACAATAATGAAGCCATTATATTTGATAAATATTGCTGACAAAGCGTGATTCATCAGTCCATAAAATGATATTTAGAAACTGTTATTGACATTCAATTAAAATATGAATTGGCTGAAGAGTTGCCTGTGCGTCATCGACGCAAGCTCTTGTAAATAATTAAATTTGTAATTGTAACAATTGCAACCTTTTTAAAATTGTGGAAAATGGAATTGTAAGGATGCATTTCTAACTGAATTTAAAGGATTTCCTTCAAATGACTGAAAAGCAACGAAGACGATTAGTGTATAAACTAATGAAACCTACGAATCCCATTTTCTCTGCAGCTATCTATTAAAATTTATATTGCCTGCTATTAAAGGCATTCTACTAGCCCATAGCAATTCCATGAACTGCAATACGGTCAATTCAATTACCTTCATTGAGAGGAATAGGCTGGTGACAAACGGTGGAAAGGTCAGCTCGTGTCCCTTAGGAGAATTGATTTTCTTGGAATGCTTATTTCGTGTGATGTTGAAGGCAGTGGGGCAGATATTAGTATGTTTAATGCATCAAACATTCCATAATCGGCACATTTCAGCGTCACTCCTTGTTTCAAATGCGTTTAAGAAAAATTATTGATCAAGCAGATGGCATAAAAGAGATTTCGAATGGAATTGATTATTGCATCTCACATTTCAATGATCGTCAGCATGCTAACTAGCTCAGTGATATTTAGCATGTTGTAACAGGTTTCTACCCCTTGGGAAACACCCCTAAAATTCGTGGGTTTAGAAATTATAACTCGAAATAACCTGCTAACACACTATTTATTGGCTACACTATTTATTTGCTTCTTATTTACAAAACGTTTACTAAACTCATGTGACCTTAAACAATGCTTATTATTTGATATTTCATTTTGCTGTCCACTTTGGATGACTTTAGATTTATCAAAACTTTACTGAACTGAACTTAATTAAAATCTGCCTCCACAACGTAAATCGGTCGCCTTTTATACCCCACAAGATGGCGTCTAGATCATTCTCCAATATCCTTCCTGAATAGCCTACACCTCTCCTCGTCCCTTGTATTTAGAATTAAATTTTTGAAAAAATTCACAAATCGGGATTTCCGGCCAAAGTGGAATGGGGATATGGGTAGAGTCTAAAACCAAAAAGTCGGGACTGTACCTGCTGGCTTCCGGTCGGCATCTTGGAAAACGCGAATGACGTTGAAGCTCCGTTCCTGGTCGTTTTCTCGGAAAGTTTATGAGAACCGAAGTTGTAGAAAATCATTTTATCTTTCATTTTTAATTTCAATTTCTTTTTGTAGGATTGATATTATAAAAGTTACAGCAGTTTGAAAAAAAAGTTTTTCATAAATTTTTCAACTACTAAATGAAAACTACTCTAAAATTACTCTAAATCACTCTAACTCAATTTAGTACTTCATGTGTATGATCATTTATGTTTTACTCATATTTATTGTAATATTCATTTATATTGAATATAAAAATTATGGGGAACATAAGGTCGAGAAAAATATCATTTAAAGTTAATATTTTGGAGAGTACTCCGTATGTATGAAGAATAATGAATTTATTTTAATAATATTTATAATATATTTAATGAAAAATGATATAAAAAACAAAGAATCGATATTAAAATCACTCTAAATTATCGTTTGATACCATGAGGTACGGCATGCATATGCGGTACAATTAGTTCGTTTCAAATCCCGTTGAAAATGATATGGAAACACACATTTTTGAAAGATTTCCACGAGTGAAATGAAAAGCACAGTCACAATCTCAGCAGCTGTTGTTTTATTACAGGAATGTCGAATACGCACAGACAAGAAATGCAATGGCAAGGGGCAAGATGGAAAAACACTTTTTTTTCAAACCGCTGTAACTTTTATAATATCAATCCTACAAAAAGAAACTGAAATTAAAAATGAAAGATAAAATGATTTTCTACAACTTCAGTTCTCAAAAATTTTCCAAAACACGAAACACTTTGAGCAAATATCTCGATTCGTGCATTTTTTCAAAAACTACATTGTTTTCTGTCTAAATGCGCTAGACTATCCGGAATGTTCTAGAATCCTTCTAGTACATGTATCTGGAACAATTTAGCAAAGTCTCGATCCAGTTTCTTAGAAACCCTAATTTAATTATAGGAAACTATTTATTCTCAGGCGCCACCTCTGAGGAGGCAGTTGCCATAGCAGCAGACTGGGTGTGGAGACATGTTAATGAATACAATCCCTACTTATTAATTATGTTACCTACACCTAGGGGCCGCGAATACGTGAAAATAACCTTGTAAACAAGGTACACCTGACGAAGAAAGCTGAAACCTCGAAGCGGTTCAGATCCACCGTAAAGTATAGCAATTTTTGAAAAATTACCAAAGTAAAAAAAGAGGTTAAAAATCAATAACCTCTTGACATTATGAAAGTAGAGATGAAGGAACCCTACAATTTGGGCCTGAGAACGTTTATTGGTGAATCGAGCACCAAATTCCAAAAGATATAACGGTTTTCCGGATTTTCACTCTTTTTGAAATCACTAGGCAATTCATATTTTCAAAACTGGTCCACATCATTTTCTTAAGGATGTCCTTAGTTACAATTTTCACCTCAGTCGCACGTTTTGAAAAAAAAATAGATTCAAGGCAGTAAGCTGTATTCTTCGTTTTCTTGACATTCTAAGGTTAGATTAATTTTTTTGTGTAAAGTTTTAACAGATCGATATATGAAATTTTCTTTCAGATTTTTCAAATTTTTCAAAAAAGAAATTAAAACAGGCTTTCTTAAAAATTTATTAGAACAACGAATTCTAGCGATTCAAAAATGGCATCAACATCACTTTCAAAAAAATAATCTGTGAGATTTTTTGAGAGTTCTTATAGTTACTACGATATTTTCGAAAAATTAATTTTTGTGGCAATTTTTTATTAAAAATTAAGTTTTCCGTCCTGCTGTCAACCTGTGCCTTTGGCACGGTAAAATTAATCCTCTTCTAAATATTCCACCTGAAAAACTTTTTTAATACAATTCTTTTTAAGTTGGATTTTTTTCTATTTTACTGGGTTATAGGCATGTATTTATTTTGCAGTGTTCAACGAAAAATGATAAAATATGGTGGAATAATAGCAGGATTTATATTAATTAGAAATAACTGCACATTTTTAATTAAAAATATTATGGTGTGTGAATTATGTAATTATTTTTAAATTGGACTCTTCTATTAATTAACAAATAAACATGTGAATTTATTTCCATATTAATATCCAGATAGTTAAGAAAATCTAACTAGATGATTTTAACATCAAAAATAAAACGTCAGATACCTATATTTAATCTCTTCGATGTTTTAGAACATGATGAAGGAAAATAATAAAAATTCATGTTTTAAAATGATACATTTCTAGTGGCCACTTTTTAAACAGCAATTCAATTTTCTAAAAAAGAAAAAAATCATCCCATTTAGTGGTCTCTTACATAGTTTCCAGCGGGCAAACATATATTTATTCATAACTATTTTTTAACATCATACTCATTATCAAAGAATTCATGTATTTGATGTAAATCTGCAAAAGTTTCTTAATTATGGCAGCCCTATTAAATTCCCCATTTTGAATTTTGAACTTCTAACAGCAGATTCAGTATCAGCTACCTAGAAAATACCTATCTATCAATTTTAATGCAATTCCGATGAAAATTCTCGAGTTGAGAAACTCGATTATGTCAAATATTTAAAAAAAAAACATACATACCGGTAAAATTGAGAACATCCCCGTTTTTAAATTTTTTTAAAGTTAGTTAAAAAGAAGGACTCATAAAAACCTGATTACGACGCGATGGTCTGTTTGCTTACCTACTCTTTATTTCAACAAATAAATTCAAGGATCAAGTAAGGGCTGTGACATTATTTTATAATTTCAAATCTAAATATAAGCAGGGCTATAATTTACATAATAGAACTATCAGACAGAGTTTTGAGATATTACATTACAACGTAATTTTTAGTCATATTAGTCCAGGCGAATTAGCGGAACGGTTGCACAGTGTTGATCCAGGGCTGAACCCCCCCCCCCCCTCCCGGTTTTCGGGGCGAAGAATTGACTTTGATGGGTCGGCGAGTCGAGAAATTATGACTTCACCTCCTATTGGCCAAGAACTACCTCAAAATGAGGGTTTTCGGGATATAGGGGGTGAAGGCGGATGTTACGGCGATTTTTTTTTTATATAAAAGTTGTTACTTGTTACTTGGAAAGACCATAAGGGAGAAGGCTAGTGATATGAGAGGAGTGGAAACTACCTCCATGAAGCAAATATCGATCTAGGCCGATTTTTTTCGGGTTTCTTTGAGAGAATCGGGCAGGGAGGTAGTCGAAAGGGACGAGTCGGACTAATTTCTCGTCTCCCCACCACTCACGTACTAGGAAATCATCCCCCCGAAGAGAATACCGTACTCGCTCGACTTTTCTCGAGGTTTTGCGAAGGGCTCCGGTTGGGAGGTGGTCAAGAAGGTTGATTAGAGTCAGATTCGTCTACCCACACCTCTCGTCCCTTAAGTGTTATTCTCTTTAGTTTCCAGATACGTGAGAATATGGAGAGCTGGGTAGACGAATCCTAGGGTCAGATTCATCCTTCTTGACCATCTCCCAACCGGATCCTTTCGAAGAAACGCGCCTATTCGAACGCAAAATAGCGCAGGGTTTCCCCTTATTTTCCGTTCATTGGGTGCCCAATTTACTACAAATATTTTAACCGCATAAAACCTTTTTTAATTCAGTCCTCGCCCCCCCCCCCTTAGTTTATGCAAAAAAAAATCAGGTTGGAGTGGTCCATTTAATTGTCAACTAACAAAAAGTTCTTATAAACGAAGCTGAAAAGGCAAAAATAAACACTTTCTATTCGTTTCGAAAAAATTCATTATTAACATTTTAATGTCAAAAAAGACAAAATTTGGTATTATTAAAAAAAAAAAATTGACTCATGGAAAAAATGTAAAAAGAGAATTGTAGAAAAATGCCTGTAGTAGAATAGTCCAGTCGGTAAAGTAAAAAATACACCAGAGGCTGCGAGCCTCTGTTGTACCCCCGGCGCGGTACCCCCAGAACTGATTTTTGTGGTTTTGTGATGTATAATTCCATTCCACTAATGGTTACTGAAGGAAAAACCTTATAACATTTTTTGCTATGTTTCCATATTATAATTATTGGACTGTAAAGCAATATTTTAAAATAAATTATTTTACAATTTAGAGCATACAAACTATTGTTAAAACAATGTGTTTTCTTAATGTAAAAAGAAGTACATACGTACGCGCGCGCATTTACAATCGTTGATAACAACTTTTTGTTAGTTAACAAATATATTGTTTATAATAATTAACGGACAGCCCCAACCTGGATTTTTTCCTATTCGCTTAGTCTGGGGGATGCGAGGCATGAATTAAAATAGGTTTTACGTGATTAAGATGTTTTAAAAAATTTGGAAACCAATTCACTTTCTAAGCGTTAAAATAGGGTAAACCGCAGGCCTACTAATATCTAATTAAAGTGGAGGTATATGTGATATAAAATTATTCTTGCACGTGGTAAATATTTGTGTTTGGTTCTTACGTTTTTTACCGATTAACGTAAATATAACACGTAAAATTACTACACTCTTCAGTCAAATTTACTAAAACGGAAGTAATCTTTTCAGGAGCTTGATAAAAAGCAGATCTTATGTTAATAAATATATGAGGGAACTACATTGCTTTAAAATGTTGGTTACACAATCTAATAGTGCTTAGATAACATTACCCGAGATATACATTCTAATGAAGTTGGATCCTATTACTTCCACATCCACGTAGTGGATGTGAAAGTATAGTAATTGTAAATAGTTTCAATTGAAATAGACGTAAAATGTCATGAAATGTGGAGATTTTAAATTTGAGCGAAACAATATTTTTGTCTATCGGTCAGTTTGTCGGTCTGTCTGTAACTTTTTTTGTGCGCTCGTTTTCTTTGGAATGGTTTTCTCAAAGTCAATATCTCTATTGACTTTAAATTTGGAGCACGTATGTGGAACCAGTTTATATTTTGAGCTTACTTAGATGAAAGGTTGGGGAGTAAATAGGGGTAAATACGGGAAAAAGTAAAGCAAGCTGGTAAAATTCCAGAAATTTGGAATTTGGTGTATATACCAATCCATCAATTTTTTATAACATTTGCCACCCATACCACCATCCCCACTCCATTATTAAAGGGATTACTAAAATAAAATTGAGCTATTCACTTGAAAATGTGCACCTAGATTATATTTGGAGATGATTCCGTTGGAGGTTTGGGGGTAAATAGGTGAAAGTAAGTAAAGCAAGCTAGTCCCAAGTAGCACCTTAGGTCTGAATTACGTAATGCAGACCTAGTTTGGTGTCGTTTTCCCATTTAACCTAACCTAATTGACTTAAAATATACGTAAAATATAAGTAAATAGGGAATGAGACGACGTCGGTAATACGTCTTAAATAAGGCCACTCAGTTATAATGACCTATAAGTTATAGAACATATTTCCTTGAACACGTAATTTAAACATAACATTGTGTTTAATTGTGGCCGTTAATACGTAATATCTGCCAAACCACCTATCGTTTTTCAACTGCAGTCTGTCTTTCTCAGACTAATAAGGTTTTATCTACAGCAATGATGACTTACTTATAAGGCATCAGCAGCATAAGACATAATAGAAACCAGAAATCTATTATAATGAAGGAGTAAGAGTATAGCATATAATGTCAGACATAGTTGTGAAATAATGTGTCCACCTTTCTCCTCTCTGTGGTTTTTTGCTGCCAATCAGTTTTCGTCGCAAATATATCAATTCTACCTCGGAATATTAAAAGCGCCTCAAGTATTTTACGTTTTTAAAGTAAAAAAAAATTTCTCAGCTTCAGTGTGTTTTAAAAATATTTGTAAAAGCCTATACAATTGTCCTGCAGGACTTTCCTGGAGCATAAAATATGCCAATATTATACTTGATATCTGTTAAATAACACTACATTAATATTTTTTTCAATTAATCACTTATCAAAATTTCATTATAAAATGGTCTCTTACAGCTGGTTGAAAAATATGGCGAATATAGTACCGCGGGACTTCAAAATATTGTTTCCCAATATTTTAGACCTCATTAACATATTTCCTACAGCCGAAGTCGTTAAAACTTATATTATTGACCTTAAAGTTAAATGGGACCAATATAGGTTAAAATAATTTTGTAGTCTTCAAAATTGTAAAGTCTTTAAAGTTCATTTAAAATTAAATTGGTCATATTTCCCAGTCCAGGTTTGCCATCAGGGTCAAGGAAAATAGAATAACAATCATTGTTTATTCGTCAGATAAATAAGTCTTTTATTTATCTGAGATCAAAACAAATACATGCGTTGGTCACGTGGGCTTAGTTCACAGTTTTATTCATGCCTAGAAAAATATGCTTAATACCAATTAGTGGAAATACTGGTTTTACTCGGATTTTCTCCCTTCCAAGTTATCCAACAAAAAATAATGACACGTTTTTATTTCCAGAAAAAAATGCATAACTAGGTTCGAGATTTTAATGTGAGGAAAGGTCAGCAAGTAAAATTTCCCTAATCTGACTGTAGGTGGCGTGTCGATCTCTTGCCTTCCGACGCGCGATATTTCGAAACAAGTTTTAAATATTAAAACTTGTTTATGTGGTCAACAACTGTCAACATAACCTCTGAAAATTTATTATATGAAAAATGTGATACTACCCCATGATTCTAAGCATTAAAGCAAAAGTAAAGAAGTAACTTTTGACAGTTGACACTACTGGGAGGGGCATCAACATAATACAGCCATTTTAGTCCTTTGAAGTAATTTAGACAATGAAAACGTAATTTTGCCTTCTAAAGAAGAGACCTAATTCTATTTTTAAGTAAAAATAAATTCTAGGACATTATATAAAGTAATATTTACCTTTAGGTTAAACACATATGCTAGATAAGTGGGGAAGTAAAATTAACGTAAATTTTACGTAAAATTGGAACGATTTGTGACCATGAGGTTAACGTTTTAACTAAAATCTGACTACAAGGACAAGACAAAACATAAGTTACATTTATGTTAAAAATTGGTAAAATTTCCCTATTTCTATCCAGACAAAAGTCAGCGACTCCAAAGTTAGTAACTTGGTCTAAAATTACGTAATATTTTCTTATACATTAGCCTCAATATACACTTTGACTTTATAGTTAAATTTTAAGGAACAATTACGTTAATATTTCTTGAAAATTACACTAAAGTCAATGTGACTTTATCAGGCATTTCTTAAGAAAATATTACCTAAATATTGCTTAACTAATTACTATTAAGTCCATATGCCTTTAAAGTTGAAAGAAATGGTTGCAATTACGTTATATCAACTATCTTAGGTCATTGTGGCTTTAAACTGGTAAAATATACTAATTGTGCTGCTTGAGGTAAGAGTCCAGATACTAGGGATTTAGTGTATATACTGGAAGCAATACAATAACTTGTGTTAGACTTAAAAAAATTATTCTACTCTCTACTGTTCTACTATCTACTATGTGTTGCGTGCTTATATTTATTATTTCAAATTTGTATAGATTTAAACCAGTATGGATGAATAGTGTTGATATTGAGCCATATCCTCTATGTAAGGTGATCGTCAGAGGTATGTAACCTGTCATGTTTTATGGAAACTGAGTTTCTTTATAGATTTACAGTAAAGTACTACTAAGGTTTTAATTAAGTATACAAAAATACATAAATCATATCGGAACTGAGTAATAAATTTCATTTTTACTGTTCATTGATATTTGCAATTGATAGGCGCTCGACTACAACTTTTACTCCCTTTATTTAGTAGTTATTTAACGATAAGTCAATTCAACAATATTTTTCTCTAGTTCTATCGTCCCAATATTACTAACATGCATAAATTGTACATGGTTTGAAACAGTATATTCTTATAACGAACTCTGTATATGGAAATGCAGCTAAATAGATTTAAGATATCTACAAAATTCCTACATTATTTGAAAAATGACAGTTCTACAAGGAATGGCGGTTGTTCGCACGTCAAAAAGCGACAATTGTTGGTAAAATCAAAAGAGCACACCAAATTGTTTTATCCAATAAGAGCTACACATGTAACATTAGTTCATTTGTTAAATTATTATTATTGTATAATAATAAGAAAATACCTAAATTTACATATAAAAAATCCCTTCTCTCGAAATTCCCGGTCAAAACAAAAAGAAACAGAAAAAAATCTCCACCCTCTAGGTAAACTGGCTACGTCATATCCCACCCACCCTCTACCTATTATGAATATCCAAAAAAACTCAATTACACCTGAACCTGAAACGTTTGTTTAAAAAAAAAACAAAAAAGGGATTGTTTGGCCAATTAGGGGTGGTTCCGCTCCACTACGGGTGGATATTCATGCGCCCATATAAGCTGGTCTAATAAAGCATTAGGCGAAAATAATTGAACATAGAGTAGAGTAGAGTGTATACATTTTTATATGTAGCATCACAACCCCGAAAAAGCAAACATTACCAGACCAGTCCGCGCGTGGTGAGGAAACTAAAATAAATTCCAAATCGATCAAGCCTATTTGTCTTTGCGAAAGTGCCGCAAAGTAGACAAATGGCAAATAAGGACTAAAATCAATTCCCTGGGTTTTATTTAGATGTTAACATGCCTACAGCGAGTTAAAAATGCAAAAGTATTCGCATTGATTAAGTAGAAATAGATACTTAACCAAAGAATTTGTACTGTTAGTTCCGGTCTTAAATTCATAGATGTCGTGTGACTTTTCGAGTCGAAGTTCAAGCTGGTGTTTGCAAGGCGGGTAAATTAATTCATGAATGAAATGAAAGGTTGGGCGGGCGGGCCCGTGGGGTGTGGAGGGAGCTAAACGACCTAGCAACTAAGACAGCAGTGCAACCAGCGTTGCCAATGATTCGGCATGAGATTCACCTACTCGCAGAAAATTATCCGATTTTGTAAGAAATTATCGATTCTTGGCGTTTTGTAGGTACTTTTAAAAATAGCATGGAAAATACTTACATGTGTATATATTGCTTATAATACTATAATCGACTAAAAACATTATGTTTAATTAGTCTTAGAAATTATTTTATGAAGAAGAGCTTTTTTATTGTTTTGTCTTTATGCAAAAAGAATAGGTAGGTAGGTATATGAAATTTATTTAATAGGAATGAATAAAAGTGTTTTTTTTTTCAAGAAAATACCAGGAAGAAAATAAAATATGTTTTATATATAAAAGAAATATAAATACAATAACAAAATCACAAATATTTGGCAGACATCACCATTTGTATAGCTATAGTGTTTATTCCAAATGTACCCCGAAACAAAAAATCGGTAAAGGTATTTACACAGAACTTCCCTCGTTCATGGCAGTCTCTCTAAAAAAATAATAATTACGAAATGACATTGAGAATAATAATCGGAGTAGAGTTATTGCTATTATTACAAAGAAAACTTGATAAGTTTTGGTCAAAAAAATATACAGATTGCTCATCCAACAGCAAAAGTTCAATACTAAATAGCAGGTGCCACATATGGCAGGCTTGCGCAAATACCTTTACAAATGTCCACCATGACTGAATTATTTCTTGGGATGACCACCCTGTACATTTTTCAATAAAAGTATGTGCATATGCCAGATGTTATTGCCATCTGTCACATTTTCAATCCAACATTCACGTAATGGAGTGGAAGTATAATGGTGGTTAAAAAATTTCATTTTTTTTAAATTTTTCAAAAGATGGTAAAATAATTTTCAAATTTTTTTCTTCTGAAATAGGTTTAAGATGTCAAAGGTAGAAATTTTAAATTAGAGCAAAAAGGAAAGTTTCCTTCTGTTCTATAGTAGTGCTAAAAAAAGTTTAAAAATTAAAAAAGATGTATTTTTAAAATAGGTTTAGAATGCTATGAAACGTGAAAATTTTAAATTTGAGCAAATAAAAAAAAATTCGATCTATTTTAGTGGTAAAAACTTTTTGAAAAATGTTGGTGAAAAAAATTTTCAAATTTTTTTTTCTGAAATACCTAGGTTTAGAATGTCATTTAAATTTGAGCATTCTGGTGTTAAATTTTTTTCCAAACTGGTAACAAAATGTTGCAAATTTTTTTTTCCGAAATTGGTTTGGAATATCATGAAACGTGGAAATTTTAAATTTGAGCAAAAAAAATTTTTTCGTCTGTTCTATAGTAGTGATACATAAATGGATTAAAAATGTTTTCAAATTTTCTAAAAACATTTTTAAATTTGTTTGAATAGTTTTAGAATGTCATGGAAACGTGGATAGTTAAAATCTGAACAAAGAAAGAAAAATTCTATCTTAGTGATAAAATTTCAAAAAACCTTTTGTTTTAATCAGGCTTAGAATGCCATGAACGTGAAAATTTTAAATTTGAAGAAAGAAAAAAAAATTCATTTTAGTAGTAAAAATTTTTTCAAAAATATTGGTGAAAAAAATTTTCAAATTTTTTTTTACTGAACTAGGTTAAGCGTGTCATGAAACGTAGAAATTTTAAATTTGAGCAAAAACAAATTTTTTTCATCTTGGTAAAAATTTTTTCAAAAATGTGAAAAAAATTTTCAATTTTTTTTTTTTCTGAAATAGGTTTAGCGCGTCATGAAACGTGGAAATTTTAAATTTGAGCAAAAAAAATTTTTTTTCAACTTGGTAAAATTTTTTTCAAAAATGTTTGAAAAAAATTTTCAAAAATTTTTTTTTCCTGAAATAGGTTAAGCGTGTCATGAAACGTAGAAATTTTAAATTTGAGCAAAAACAAATTTTTTTCATCTTGGTAAAAATTTTTTCAAAAATGTTTGAAAAAAATTTTCAAAAAATTTTTTTTCCTGAAACAGGTTTAGCGCGTCATGAAACGTGGAAATTTTAAATTTGAGCAAAAAAAAATTTTTTTCACTATTTATTCCGTTTAGACGGTTCACCCTGTATATTTTTCAGTGAAAATTCTACCAGTTCTTCGCTGACAGTAGGGTTAACTACCTCCAAATTTGACTGCTCTCCGTCAAGTAGTTTTTTAGTAAATACACCAACAGACAGACAGACAGACAGACAGACAGACAGACCGACAGACAGACAGACAGACAGACTGACGGAATTGAAAAACCTATATTTTCGGAATCTACGTATTCTGAAACGTCAGAATCCGAAAAAATCTCGGAGGGTGATTTTTTCTCGAATACAATACTTCCCTTCGGTATGCGAGGGAAGTAAAAATGAAACATACTTCACGTATAAAAATTGACTCATGTAAAAGAGGCCAAGAATATTGAATATCATGCTTTGGCAACACTTTTTATTTAGTGCCACATTGTTTAAATAATTCGCAAAGTTGAGAAAATCAGTTTTTCGTAAATACCCAAAAAATGAAGAATTTTAGAAAATAATGTTTTACATGACAAATGTTGCTACTAAAAAGACCTACAAAACCCAATAATAAATTTTCCAATAGGTTAATTTGTTTATCTGCAAAATAAAAAAAAAACGTCAAAATGGCCTCTTATTTCAATTATTAATAACTTATGATAAATTAAGCCTTGTGACATCGAAATTATCGGAAGTTGTACGTCCCAATTTATATACTTTAAAAATGCTAAAAATTTCAAATCGATATCTTTTAAGGTTTTTTGCAAAAAGTTATTTGTTTATTAAAAACTTGCTTTCATAAAATTGTCGTAATTTTTTTTTTTTAGACATTTTAGAGTTACGGATGAAAGTGGATTCACATTTTGACAAGTTGTACTATCATGTACATATCAAATTTAATTGATTTTCGCAAATTTCTTTGTTTAAAATCGAGTTCGAAAAACACGTGCGTTTTAAAGTTATAAACAAATTGAATAATTTATTTATTTTTAAGGGTACGTCGTTCGGGCTAGGATCATTTTAAAGCTACGATTTTTCTGCGAATTTAAAAAGAATAATAAATGCTCCAAGTCACTTGGGAACTGAGATAATTTTTTTGTAAAATTCTTAGTTTTTTGGTATTTACGAAAAACTGATTTTCTCAACTTTGCGAATTATTTAAACAATGTAGCATTAAATAAAAAGTGTTGCCAAAGCATGATATTCAATATTTTTGGCCTCTTTTACATGAGCCAATTTTTATACATTTGGAATAAATCTATTACGCTAATGTAAATTTTTGTCGCATCGGTAATTTAGCTCAACATGTTGGAGCGCTCGGACGTAGTTGTACGGTTGGCTCCGAGTCTCGATCCGGGGAGGCAATTTCCTGAATAAATTTGTTATGATGATGACATAAATCCGAGGGTCAGGGGATCGATTCCTACCCAACACGACTTTTTTTTTCTTTAAAAATATATAAATATTGTCATATAATTAAACTGCATCATATATTCATTTGAAATTGTCACACAGTGCAGAGCAGGTCTTAATCTACTTAATGTGTTGATTTTAAATACAAATGCCAATAAGTGAATCAGCTATATGAGTAAAAGAAAAATAAAAAATTATCTCAGCTCACAAGCGGCTTAAACATTCTTTTTTCTTTTAAAATTCGCAGAAAAATCTTAGCTTTCAAATGGTCCTAGTCCCAATGGAGTACGATTAAAAATAATTGAGTTAGTCTATTTGTTTATAACGTGAAAATGTACGTGTTTTTCTAACCCGATTTTAAACAATTAAATCTGCGAAAATCAATTAATTTTAAAATGTACTTGATGGTACAACTTGTAGAGAAGAGAATCCATTTTTGGTCATTATAGTCTACGGTGCCAAAAAAAAATTTGGACAATTTTACGAAAGCACATTTTTAATAAACAAATTACTTTTTGCAAAAACCTTAAAAGATATCCATTTGAAATTTTCAGAGTTTTTTAAGTAAATTGATACGTACAACTTCCGATAATTTCAAAGTCACAAGGCTTAATTTATCATTAGTTAATAACAGTTGAAATAACATGTCATTTTGACAGTTTTCTTGATTTTGCAGATAAACAACCGATTTGAAAATTTCTTACTGGGTTTTGTAGGTATTTTTACTAGCTACATTTGTTATATAAAACATTATTTTCGAAAGTTCTTAGTGTTTTCGTTATTTACAAAAAATTGATTTTCTCAACTTTGCGAATTATTTAAACAATGTGGCACTAAATAAAAACTGTTGCCAAAGCATGATATTCAATATTCTTGGCATCTTTTACAAGAATCAATTTTTATTCATGAAGTATCTTTCATTTTTCGATCAAACCCTAATTCGATTACTCTACTAGGAGCAGTTAACAAAACAATGAATATAATAGTAATAATAGTACATTATACACTAAGGGAGAGAAACGTCTTATTTTTCCTGAGGTGTAATTTGAGGCCCGAGGGCGAAGCCCGATCGAGGGAAAAATGGCGGTCTCTCCCGAGGTGTATATTTAACAATATTCTGAGTTCAAAGTCGGAATATAACAAAATTCCGACTTCAAACTTGAAATTTAACAAAATTCCGAGTTTGAAGTCGGAATTTAAGAAAATAAAATATAAAATTTATTGTGGCCCTTCTACGCTTTTATTATATACTATTCCTAGATGCCTACATTAATTTTAATATTTGAAAATATAATAATCCAATAATGTTTTTTCTTTGATGTAAGCTTTGTTGAACCTAAGTTCAAAAGTTACAATAAATTTAGTGTAGCGCGTCTGAGGCTGCCCACGCTACGCGGGCGTACTGTCGTGTCGCCGCGTCGTGCGTTAAAGAAAATAATGTGGAGCCTAAATTTTTGATCGTAGGAAGAACTTCGAACTTCATACTCTCGATTGGCGCTATTAGTTTTTTTTAAGAAAAAAATATTTTAAGAGATTTTTGACAAAAAATAATTTGCAACTAATTTGTTTAACCAATGAAGGTCAAGGATTATTGTTGGTAACTTTTATGTTGTCCCTGACATATTCAGAGATGTTTTCTCAAAAGTTACCGCTTCCCGGAATTTTTCCGAAGTGAAAACCTCTATCGATTCCACTACACTTAATCCTGTAAAAGAACAAAAAAATAGTTTCATGTAGTAAGTAACTAGATGAAAATATTCGATCGACCTAATTTATAATCACTTGAAAATTATTTTACTCAAAGGCAGCTTTTTACTGTAAATATAAATATGTTTTGACATATGCCATCTTCTGATTGTATATACCCGATGTACCTATTTACATGTTTAAATTTATACACAGAAAAATACGTTTTAAATATATAAACTGCTGGCCACTCGAACTTACACATAGAGACTTTTAGGCAAAATTTAAAGTTCAATATTTTCAACAGGAATGCAAATTTTTGAACGCGGCTTGCAAATTTTAAGAGCTAGTTTTTTTCGGATTAAGCTGCATGACGTATGTTTATCGTAGGACCATAAGTTTATTATATACGGGGTGATCAATGAAGTCATGCAAAAAATCAAAAAGTTTGTATGAGTGAAATTTCCGCAAAAAATTTTTTTGGTCGTTGCAATATGGTTCCTTACTAAGGTAACATCAATATCTCTAGACGGTTTTGTCAGTTTTTGGATTAAGGCCCTTAGGCCTTGTACACACTACTCAACATAAAATTTGGATACCGAAATCTTTAAAATGCTATAACTTGACATTGGATTGACGGTTCTTGATGATTTTTGCGGATTTGGAATCCTTATTTCGCATAGATTTTCTATGGTCTAAGCATTTTATTTGAGGGTTGAAATTTACACATTATACCGGGTCGATAATAAACAAAAACGTAGGGTACGACGCGCTCTAAAGTTTGGCATTATTTAAGTTTTTGTAAAAATAAATTCTCACCTCAAGTTGTTTTTATTTAATGTTCTTCTCACTGTTCTGTCCGAAACTCACACCCCAGTTTGTTGTCTCAAAGAATCATTCAGTTTTACAGAGTTCTTTGTCCACCCCCATGCCCATAATTATGATCGGGTGTAATTTCTACACGACGCGTCAATTTCAAAGTAGGCATTGGAAAAACAAATTTGATGCTATGGAATTAAAAACTGTTTACATTATTTTAGAAATAATCTGACATATTTCAATGTTATAATTTTGTAAAGTTTAATTAATATGAGGCGTTTAACCACGGCAGAAAGGGAAAATTGCATTCGACTTCTCAACGAAGGAATGTCAAAACAGCAAGTTGCGCACATTTACAATGTCAGCCGAAAGACAATTTATAATTTGAACCGCCGCGTCGAAACTACTGGTGATCATAATTATGGGCATGGGGGTGGACATATAAAAAAAATAAACCAAAGAACCGAAAGAATTTTAATGAGAGAAACTATTCGGAATAGAACAAAGAACTCTAGAAAACTAAATGACTCTTTAAGACAACAAACTGGGGTGAGAGTTTCGGACAGAACAGTGAGAAGAACATTAAATAAAAACAACTTGAGGTGAGATTTTTTTTTTTTTTAAACATAACATAATGCCAAACATTTTAAATTATAGAGCCCGTCGCAGAGCAAAATGTGTGTGGTTATTACAACGCCATAGAGCGAATAGGCGGGCATGGGCAAATCGGCATGCGAATTGGGATAATGCAGAGTGGAGCCATTGTTTATTTATTGACGAAACAAGATTTAATTTGTTTCACTCCGATGGCCGAATGTTAGTTTGGAGAAGGCCAAATCAGCGATATTTGGAGGAAAATATGGCCCCTCAAGAAGCATTTGGTGGCGGAGGTGTTACAGTGTGGGGAGGTATCATAAGAAATGGTAAAACCGAGCTATTACCAACCAAACCATTAATGCTACTGTTTATCAGGAGGAAATTTTAGAACCTATTGTTGTTCCTTTTGCTCGACATTACGGCCCAGAAATTCTATTGGTGGATGACAACGCTCGACCTCACAGAGCGCGAAGGATCAGAGTTTTTGCAGGCACAAAACATCAATAGGATGGACTGGCCTGCAAAGTCTCCGGATCTTAATGTCATCGAACACGTTTAGTCATATTTAAAACTTAAAGTAAGATCTCTTGATGTACCCCCTGAAACCTTAGAAACGCTCAGTGAGGCCATTCGTGAAGAATGGGAGAATATTCCACAAGATTTTATAAATAATCTTGTGGATACTCTACCAAATCGATGTCGGGAAGTAATATTCCGAGCAGGAGGACCAACAAAATATTAGCTTCTCTTTTTTTTAATTAATGTACCTAATTTTAATTAGGTAATTTTAATTTAATTTTAATTTAAGTTTAAATTAAATTAATTTTTAATTTTTTAGTTAAATTTTTTTTCAGTTATTAAAAATTACCAGAATTAGAATTATAAATTTTTTAAGAATTGACTTTTGGTCGTTGTTAAGCAATGTTGCATATTGTAGAATTTAATGTAATAAACTTGTTCTTGTCGCTACGTTTTTGTTTATTATCGACCCGGTATAATGTGTAAATTTCAACCCTCAAATAAAATGCTTAGACCATAGAAAATCTAAGTGAAATAAGGATTCCAAATCCGCAAAAATCATCAAGAACCGTCAATCCAATGTCAAGTTATAGCATTTTAAAAATTTCGGTATCCAAATTTTATGTTGAGTAGTGTGTACAAGGCCTAAGGGCCTTAATCCAAAAACTGACAAAGCGGTCTAGAGATATTGATGTTACCTTAGTAAGGAACCATATTGCAACGACTAAAAAAATTTTTTGCGGAAATTTCACTCATACAAACTTTTTGATTTTTTGCATGACTTCATTGATCACCCCGTATATAATAAACTTATGGTCCTACGATAAATATACGTCATGCAGCTTAATCCGAAAAAAAACTAGCTCTTAAAATTTGCACGCCGCGTTCAAAAATTTGCATTCCTGTTGAAAGTATTGAACTTTAAATTTTGCCTAAAAGTCTCTATGTGTAAGTTCGAGTGGCCAGCAGTGTATATATATACTTACCATTAATCAATACAGAACCAATATGATTATCACGCTTACTCCCTAATTGTATTGATTTAATGTAAGTAGGTTGTTTTTGTTTTTAGTAATAAAAACTTAAAATACATTGGACTTATTTGGTTATTTGTTAATATTTGATGTACCTAGATGTAAAAAATTGCTCAATGTCAATATAATTCCTTTACCAGAAAATCAAAAATATTGACGAAATTAACTAAAATACATGTAAGCATCAAGTCTATTTTTGTTGTTAAATTGATTACTTTAAGAAATTATCATAAATAAGCAGCAAGTACAAGTTTTATAAACCGTTTGTAGGTACATTTATTTGTAAAAATCGCTGAACAGTGATCACTTGACGCTAAGAAGACAGACACGTCTCTCTCTCCTCTCTGTGATGAGCATCCACTGGATGTTTTCAAAGATTAGTGAAAGTATTGATAATTATTGAATTATCAATGGTAGCAAGATGTGGCAACACGTAATATCGCGTACTACAGTAGGCGGGGCTTACCCGAGGTCGGCGCTAAGACGTTAGCGGTAGAATAGAACGAAAGCAACTGTTCAGCCGAATGCAACATTATTATGGGATTACGTTGCTTCGGACATTCATCGATAGGTACCGCCACTCTCCAATAATTACGGGAATGGTTATCTATTTCTACTTAATCAATGGTATTCGCTAAGTTTCCCTCTATAAGCTCCTAGCAACTGGAAAATTGCAAATGCGGACATTGACGTACTCCACCTAGTTTCCTAGGGAATAAAACGCCCCCAAAGAACACATAAATGCGACGTCGAGAGTGCTGTAAGCGGTTTCAATGTTTGTAACTCTCAACGCCAAGTTGAAAATAGAAATAATCAGTAGCATAGGTGTGAAATGTTAAAAATAGAAGCTCTATTATACAAAAAAACATTCATGATACCATGTGGTAGTTCAAAGATACACTGAAAGCATTCTAAAGCAGACTCTTACTTTGACATAATAAAAAGAATTCCATCAACTAGGATCAGAAAATGTTGCATTATTAAGGTATTTTATTAAAAAAGAAATGATTGGAATACATTTTTTTTTTAAAGGAGGAGCCGTATTTATGTTATTAATGTTTGTTCAATCATTACTTTGATAGTTATTAAGGCCTTTCAATTCTTTCATACAAATTGGGTAGGTATATTGTAGATAGTTTAAGAGGTGGCTCGGCTCTCTCAACCAATTTTACCTTTACAAACTACAACTACAATTAATTATTTGTTGTCAGATTTTTGTGAGCTAATGTCCTTATGTCTTCAGATGTTAATTTCACCTTTTCTAGGTACTTTAGTATGCGGACTAGCATCTTTCATTTGCGAGCCTTCTGGCATTCTTTCTCGAGTAAGTTCCAAACTTTTTCGCTCGTCTCATTGGCCTGGACTAATCCTCCAGTAGGACATTTTTCTTCCTTTCCCCTCCTCTATGTGATCCTCAGATAAGCCACAAAATGGTGTACCTCAGGGATCTGTCCCTGGGCCACTCTTGTTTAATATATTAATCAATGATATAGCATATGAACTAGCTGTTCATTTTTTAATGTACGCAGATGACCTCAAGCTACTACATAGAATCTCTAACATAAATGACTGCAGTAAAATACAAAATAATATATCTAAACTCATCGCTTGGTGTGTCGAGAACAATCTCACATTAAATGTGCAAAAATGTAACGTAATGATATTTTCCACGAAGGATGTTAATTTTACATTTAACTACTCTCTAGAAAATGAACCATTATCGACCGTCCTCTTTTAAAGACCTTGGAGTAATTTATGACAAAAAACTCAGCTTTGTCAATCATATAGACACGTTAATTTGCGACGTAAATCGAACACTTGATTTTATTATACGCAATGGGCGTGATTTCTCAAATATCGCAACGTTAAAACTATTATATTTTTCTTTTTTGGGATCTAAACCAGAGTATGCGTCTCTTGTTTGGCAGCCCTGCTATAACACTCAGTCTTAAATTAGAAAACGTGCCACGCCACTTTCTTAAATTTGTACATCTAAAATCTCATGGTATATATCCACCAATTGGTTTTCCACAAAGCGATTTACTTCAAATTTTTTCAATGCGTAGCCTGTCTGAAAGTCGCAATGACTTTGCCATAAATTTCTTAAAAAAGGTGACTCATTATGATATTAACTGTAGTGAGATACTCCAGAGACTTAATTTCCATGTTCTGCGAATAAATTCAAGACATGTGCTCTAGTTATAACCACAGCCAGCGTGATATCGACATATTTAATAAATAGGAGATTTTTTCTAAATCATATAAGAATTTTTTGTTCTCTCTTTTTATTGTAAACAAATTCAACTCTTTATTCTCTCTAATATTTATATTTTCTTTTGTTGTATATCTTCACTGAAGTGTACGCTAGTAAATTTAAGTAATTTTTGTATGATGTATGTGTTGTTTCTCATCTTGTAAATGGTCTTGTACTGTTAGATGGTGTATGAATAAAATAAAATAAAAAATGAAATTATTCGGTCCCAAAAAATGGGACTCCAGCAAGTCAGCTAAATTATTTCCTTCGATTGCCTCGTGTTATGGCACCCACATCAAGGTAACCTTGTTATTTTTTGCCAGTTGCTTCAGGGATTGTCTGCATTCTCAGGCAATTATAGACCCAAAGGTGTAAAACCTGAGAGTCTTTAACGGTGCCTGGCCATCTGAAAGCATTTAGATCTTTGCCCTTCGAATGCTTTTATTTGTGCATTGCTGGGCACATATCATAGCATAGATTTCTGCTTGGAAGATGGTTGGAATTACTTTTGACCCAATGAACCCCTAGGGGTTAAAGCGACATTTCCGCAAAGTGAAATTCTCACTTAATACATTTTTAAGCAAACAGACGGGAAGTTAATTCCCATAGGTAGTCATTTTTTAAAATTAACTATAAGGAATCCGATCCAACAAGCTCTCACCGCTTACTACAGAAAAATCTCAAAAAGGGTTGGTCTCTTCGCTTTAGGGGTAGTTGGTGAAGAGTAGGGAAAAATAATGTTTGCATTGTATCCTCGCTTTCAAAAACGGAGGGTAAACATTTTTCGTCCCGTTCGTGGTGTTTTAGTATTGGAGGAGCGGTAGTTTCAACCCCCGCGGGTTGTTTGGGTCTCCACCGGCGAATCTCTACTCAATTTATTAAAATTCGTAAAAAAAATCGATCCACCAAGCCTCCGTTGCTTAGTATCGAAAAGGGGTGGTTGGTGAAGGGTAACAAACGACTAGCACCATCGCGTTTTCCGGCAGCTGTCAAATTGTGCACATGCCCTATTATGTTTTACAACTTTGAGTAATTTATGAAATCAAAGGTTTATTATTTATTAACAGTTAAAAATAATATTCCACTAAATTTTAATCTTATATTCAGGGTGGCCCAACCCATAGGGGCACTCTTATAATTGGCGAATGGATTATTTTCTTTGGTGTGATGATATGACAAGAAATGTCCAATTAGATATATGATGTCCCATTGGCAGATATTAATTACTAAAAACGTTTTCTTGTCAATTTTTGCATACTTACATACTATATATTTATTGAATAACATCAGTGCAATTTTTTATGGCCTATTTTGTCCATTTTCATCCTCTCCACATGTTATACATGTCCTTCATGCAAATTATGGTAAATTTGCTAGTTTTCATAAGATATTCTGTCGCCACTTTGGCAGTTTACTCCTAGGAAAAATTTACAAATATGCAGATGTCCCACTTAAAACTTCCGATGCCATTTTCTCAATAACTAATAGAGATAGTTGAATTCTATAAAAGGTTTTCACTGGAACATATATATGATTTCGGTTTTGAGTAAAAACGGTATTTCTACAATTTGAAATATAGATGGCGTTGCAATGCAAAGAAATTGTTCGATCAGAGGAAAAGTGCATATGATGGGACATTTAAACAACTGTTTGATACGAACAATTTTAGAAATAAATAATTTTTTTTAAACAATGGTTTTCTTTTAGGCAGCAATTTTCTGCAACTTATCGAAAGCGTTTGATTGTGTCCAGCATGAAATATTGTTAAGAAAGCTTGAGCATTATGGTTTTCGAGGCACTACCCTAAAGTGGTTTCAATCATACCTATCAAACCGTAGCCAAATAGTTAGAAATACAAATTATTCTGATAAACTAAATATAAAGTTTGGAGTGCCCCAAGGTTCCGTTCTTGGCCCAATTCTTTTTTTATTATATATCAACGACCTGACAAAAATTAATATTGAAGGAAAATTCACTTTATTTGCTGACGACACCACCATACTGTGGCACAATAAAAATGATACTGTCCTTGAGCAAACGGTGTCGGCCGATATAAATAAGGTCAAAGAGTGGTGTGACTCCAATTTGCTTTCATTCAACATTAACAAAACAAACATAACTACATTTCACTGCAATTTAACGGACATCTCCTTAGGTAACCATTTTCTTGAAAATAAACCCTGCTCAAAATTTCTTGGACTAAATATTGACTGCAAGTTAAAATTCAAAGAACACATTAAAATACTTAGTAACAAACTAGCATCCGGATCCTACGCTATCAGAGTGATCACAAATGAACTGGGTTATGCAGCTGCTAAGACTGCTTATTTTTCACTAATCGAATCACACTTAAGGTACGGCATTGCCTTCTGGGGCGCATGTAGTAAATATCTTTTACAAACAATATTGGTACTTCAAAAACGTGCTATTCGCTACCTGCACAAAACTAGAATTCGTGAATCATGTAAGCCACTATTCTTGACATATGGATTTCTCACTGTGATATCAATTTACATTCTAGAAACAGTTTGTTTAGTTCATAAGCATAAAAGTAATATTATAAATAATTCCTCCATACAATATGTAACTCGGCAAGTCAATAACGTTACTCTGCCAATTCCCAGATCCACTCTAGTCAAAGACTCAATTATTTACAATGGCTATAAGATGTTCAATCACTTACCAAATAATATTAAAGAAATTAGTTCAAATACAAATTTCAGAAAGGCGGTAAAAAGACTTTTAATTGTTAAACCCTATTATAATTTAGACGAGTACTATAATGACACATTCTAATTAGGCATTTACTACCTTATCTTATCGTATTTTCTGACTTTTTACATTAACTATTATTATTATTGTATTAAAATTTATATGTAATCTATGTTTTGTATTTATATAATGTAGGTGCATTGTGTAAACTATATATGCTATGGACCTACGCTTATTTACTTTGTTAATGAGAAACTCTTTCTTCTGAACAATAAAGTATATTTTGATTTGATTTGATTTGATTTTAAAACTGAATTGGAGTAAAAAGTAGAAAATATTTTTTATTTAATGATTAAGTTACAAAATGATGATGAACAGAAGAAAATCATTGGATGCATCAGCATTGCGATAAAACATTATGAATAGTATGTTGTAATATAACAGCAATAGCAATACTTTATAAGCGTCCAATGGTTTTCTTTCTTTCATCATTTTGTAATTTGATCACTGAATAAAAATTATTTTCTACTTTTAGTGTAGTTCAGTTTTAGATGAAAACCATTGTTTAGTTTCCCGTCTGCCTCATTTTCTATTCAAACGCCATCATTTCATTTACTCTTGTCAAACTCTCTCATTTGATACCCATATCAATGGGGTTGTAAAGAAATAGGTAATCCGCCATTTTGTGCCGACCGTCATATTGGATTTAGAATGACGTCACAGCTTATTGTATTCTACTTTATATACCCTTTCATTTGATACCCATGTCGAGGGGGCTGTAAAGAAAAAGGTAATCCGCCATTTTGTGGTGGCCGCCATATTGGATCTAGCATAATATTGAATATACTATATTGTATTGTCCTCAGAACCAAAGTTGTGTGCAATATTTCAGCATAATTAGATATTGGGAAGTGGTCAAATATTCGATCACTAGATTTGAACATACTTTACATATATACAATACATACAACATTTCGAACTGAAGAAAACTATTGAAAATATATTATATTTCGAGATACCTGCACTTCAATACATTTTTTTTTTCAGTAACATAAATCGTCATAGTTCTAAATTAACTACATAATTCTTTTATTCCCTTTATTATCATATTCAAAAAACATTATCTTTTATTTTTCATGAAAATATACAAGAGTGCCCCACTCAAGAATAAGTAATAATAATCCGATGAAATCAGAAGTTGAGATTGAATTTCCTTACTTCTAAATCAATCTATTTTTACTACGAAAAATATGCCAAAAGGGTTTTCGTCTAAAATTTATTTAAAAATATTATGGCATTTTTGTTATTTCAAAAATTTAATTGAAGTTTAAATATCTCGAAAATCAATGATTTTTCGAAAAGAATATTATGAAAGTTGCTTAAAATGTAAAGGCACGTTATATGCACCTCTTTTGAAGGTTTGTGGGATCGAACAATTTCTTTACATCGCAACACCATCTATACCTCAATTTGTAGAGTTTTTACGCAAAATTGAAATCATTGACACATTTTACTGAATACTTTTTACAAAATTCAAATATCTCTCTCAGTGATCGAAAAAATGTCCTCAACATTTTTAAACATCCTGTATATGTTTGTCATCAAAACCTATTCTGATATTTTTTTATTTTTGGTAAAAGTCCATATTATAGTAACCACTTCTTTGTTTCAGGTATGCAACTACCAATTACTTTACAATAAATAGCATTTGGAAAGCGGTGAGTAAAATCGTCTGTTCTTTAAAATTGCGTTGAAAAATAAAGTGTATAATTTGATACTTTATCAAGAGTTTTTTGTCTCCCTCTGCAGTGGATCGTCAACTACAAAGATTTATCAAATAGGTATGTCCATGCAAAAACCAAATAAGTACCTACCTTATGAATGAAATACAAATTAAAATAAAGTAATAATTATATAATATGTATAGAACAACCTTTATTTCTTGAGCTGCCCTATAGCAACAAAAATAATGTTTTGTTTAACGAAACTCGAATAGTCAAATACTGAATTATAACAGAAAAAATTTAAAGACACGATGGAAGTAATTGTGCGTACAAAAAAAAATGCAAAAGTTTTCTAGTTCATTGAGTAGCAAAATGAAAATTAGTGTTTTGAATTTAGTGAGGTTCTCATAGTTTGGCTTCTTTCATAAAAATTAACAAAATATTCTTTTTTCTTTTTAAGCAGGCGAACAGAAAAAAAATAACTAGAATAATTAATGATAATTTTGCAGATTACTAAGGAAAATCTCTTTTCTGTCCCCTGTTAGGCCTGCTATGTAAATAATTTATTAGGAGTTCAGATGTACATTACTCTAAAAGGAAAAAGGTACACAAAAAAAATGTTAATTTAATTTATGTGATGACCCGGCAAAATAGCTTTATTGGTTCCCCAGTTAAAATGGGAATTGCGTAATCTGACCTTTTCTGCTAGTGAAAACTCGTAGATTAGTTCCACACGATCGTAGCGTATTTTATTTTACAAATATATTCTAATTTAATAATGGTAAAATTTATAAAAAAATTAAGGGAAATATAAAATCACTTTCCAGTTAACCCCTGCATCCCATATTAATAATTCATTTGCAAGAATGAAATTTAGTGTTCTAAGAGAGAAAATGTTTCTGTGTCCCTGCTTGTTTTACATATTGTTCAATAGTCAGTTTATTTTCTAAGTAGTTATTTCGACGTATGCAAAAAAGTCGGTACTTTCTTAACTATATAGAACGTAAAAGATATATCATAAACTACAAATTCCACAACTAAAAACTTTGTTGAAATGCGTATCATTCCAACACACTGTGATGGAATAATATCGACAAATCATTTAGTGGTTCGGTTGCTATGTTTACGTCGAACAAAAGGTACTTATTTCTAACGTCACATTTGACGTTTTGAACCGTTTTGAAGGTTTTTTTGTATGATTTATAAAATCTCGTTAGAGAAAGTATAGTCTACAACACGTTTGGAATGGTACATTTCACACTCGCAAACTCTTCGCTCATGTGGAATATGCATTCCATAACTTATTGTAAAATATACTATTTCGCACACGTTTCTAAGCCACCATTTCCTAATAACCAAATTACATTTCTTGATCAATCTTTTTATTGTCAAAAAAAGTATTAAGTATATAAATGTCAAATATAAAACTCAAAAAATATCTCAGTTTAATCATTTTTCTGTATGTGACGTATTTTTACTTCCTCATTCAAGTAGTGGAGTGGGAGCATAGTAAGCGTAAAAAGAATTGAAACATTGATTTTGTTGAAATGGGTTTAGAATATTATGCAACGTCGAGATTTCAAATTTGAGCAAAAAAAATTTCTGTCTGTCGGTCTGTCTAACTTCTTTTGTGTGCATGTTTTCTCTGGAAACGTTTGAGATATTGACCTGAAATTTTATAGACGTGTGTATTATAACGAGATCTGGAACTGGATTGTTTTTTGAACTTATCCGATGAAGGGTTAGGGGGTAAATAGAGGAAAATAAGCAAAGTGAGCTGCTAAGAGTACAAACATTTGGAATTTGGTGTATTTACTAGAAGCCAAGGCCAATGATTCTTTCGTAATATTTTTCATCCCCCCACCACCCCCACTCCATTATTAAAGGGGTTGATAAAATAAAATTGAGATATTCACTTTGGTACATGTATATATTATAACGACACCTGGATCTAGATTATATTTTGAGTTGATTTTATTGAAAGCTTGGGGGGTTAAATAGGGGTAAATAGGGGGAAATAAATAAAGCAGACCTCAAATATTTTTATAACAGTTTCAACCCTTCCACCACCACCCCCACTCCATTAATAAAAAAGTTGATAAAATAAAATTGATATTTTTACTTGAAAGGTATTCATAATATTTTTCAACCTCTAAACCATACCCCTGTCAGGGGGTGATAAAATTAAACTCAGATATTCACTTGACATTTGGTACACGTATATATTATAACGACATCTGGAACTAGATTATATTTTGAGATGATTCCATTGAAGGGGTGGAGGGTAAGTAGATGTAAATGGGGAAAAATGAATAGAGTAAGCTGGTAATAGAACAAAAATTATCTACTGGAAGCCAAGACCTCAGATTTTTCTATAACATTTTTCAACCCCTCCACCACCCCCCCTCCATTATTAAAAGGGTTGATAAAATAAAATTGAGATGTTCACTTGAAATTAAATTATATTTTGAGATGATTTCGTTGGGTTGTGGGTTAAATAAGGAAAAATAAATAAAGCGAGCTGGTAAGAGTACAGAAACTTGGGATTTGGTGTTTATACTAGAAGCCAAGGCCTCAGATTTCTTTATAATATTTTTCAACCCCTCCACCATCCTCACGCCATTATGAAAGGGGGTGGTATAACTAGGTTGAGATATTCACTTGAAATTGGCTTCACGTAGGTATTATAACGACATCTGGAGCTAGATCATATTTTGAGACGATTCCGTTGAAGGGGTAGGGAGAAAGTAGATGTAAATAGGGGAAAATGAGTAGAGCAAGTACAGAAACTTGAGATTTTGTGCATATACTAGAATCCAATGCTTCAGATTTCTTTATAATATTTTTCAACCCCCCACCACCTCCACTCCATTAATATAGGAGTTGACAAAATAAAATTGAGACATTCGCTTGAAATTTGGTACACGTATGTATTGTAATGACGTCAAATTGATATAATTCTATTGAAGGGGTGGAGGGGGGGAGCAATTATCTCATTTGTTTTAAACAAATATTATTAAAATTCTGTGACTAATTATTCTCTTCGCAAATACAAAACGAAGAGTATATTGCATTCGATTTCTAAAACAGGTTATATTGCTCGTAGAGAAAAAAAATTCATATCACTGTGTTGGTGATTGAATTCTAAACAATATTCAAAATGTCCGTCTGCCTGTTCGTCCGTCTGTCCGCCCGTTTGTCCGCCTGTCTATCTACCTGTTTGTCCGTCACGTTTCTTGTAAGCACGATAACTTAAGAACGAAACGTCCAATTATATTAAAATTAGGACAATAAGTTAGTGTTAGCTAGAAGACGAACTCTGTTTTTTTTTTAAATAAAATCGGTCAATAAATAAAAGTTATAAATTTTTTAAGCAAACATTTTTTTTAACACACATTTTTTTATGTATAAGAGTATAACGGTTAGCTTATTTCCACATACTAGAGTCCAAATAAAGTCAAGAAGTTTTCCTTTAAAGACACTTGGATCGAAAATCTGGATGTGGAAGTAGTGATTCCTTACGCAACGGTTTTTAACTCGGCTATCGCTTCAATAAAAAAAAACTACGCCTAATACTAAAAAAGGCACTTTTTCTAACTTGTATAAATAGCTATTAGTCCAATATACGAACACTCAAAAAAACTCATTTTTTTATATTTTTAATCTGAAATGCGTAGTTTCAGGTCTTTTGCCCCTGATTATCATATATGAAAGTTAGTAAAAGAACGAGTAAAACCACATCCAATTTTTTTATAATAACTGAATAAATCAAAATAAAAGTATTTAAAAAGTTGAAGTTCTTTAAAGCTTGGTAGTCCTTGTACATTACAAAAAAAAATCAGGATTCCCGAGGAAGTTAAAATTTTCAAACTTAGAATGTTATTTTGAACCAAATAAAACGTAGACGTATGATAGGGAAATATTTATTATTTTTGACCATAACTTTTTTTTCTTAGCACGTATATTTAAAAAAAATATAAGAGTACCTAAGTAGAACCATAACAAGACTATTGCTATGAATTTTCACTCATTAATTTTAGTGGTTTTCAAAGTAGCTAGATTTAAATTTAAAAATTATGTTAATCTTCCTATTTCGTAGTTTTAAATCTAGCTATTTTGCAAACCACTGAAATTATTGAGTGAAAATTCATAGCAATAGTCTTGTTAAGGTTCTACTTAGGTACTCTTATAGTTTTTTTTTAAATATACGTAGAAAGAAAAAAAGTTATGGGCAAAAATAATAAATGTTTCCCTATCGGATGTCTCTTTCTAGTTAATGGCCACCTTAACGAACGAAAATGTCTCGAGTTATTCCCACACATACTCTATATTGTCGAAGTGCTAACGCGATCAAATCCATAGTTTTCCCTTGTTTTAATACCGGAAGATGGAAGTATGTATTTCTCTACCCTTCTATAAACCTAATTCAGTACAGGATATTCCGTCAGACCCCCTCAGGGACTTCTATGGATTCGAGCAAAGGCCAAAGTGCGTTATTGATCCAAGAGTCCTAGTGCCGCCCCACGTTGTTGAGCCTGCCAATGCGCAACGAACGATTCGTAGACGAGGATTTCATCTCTTTTCACATTTTTTTTTAAATAAAATAGTTACATCGACGGCTAGAAATCATGCAAGAAATTGGATATATGCAACAAATCACCCACGAAATGGAAATGGTATTTTTTAAATATTTATTTGAATTTATTTCGTATATTATTCAATAATTAGGAGAATGGTTGCACTGCCACACTGTGTCGGCGCTTATCAAAATTTAGAGGATATTTTAATTAATTTTTTAAGGAGGATTCATTATAAACTTCGCCGTTTTTTTTATCCTTTGACATAATTATCGCATATTCTGCTCCTCGCAGTATTTTTTATAAATAATGTAAGTTTTGAATTTCTATATTGATACGATTCCAAAGTAACAGCAAAAAATAAATTGACTTCACTCAATCCTTTCCACAATGGTTCAAAATGTTAAAAAGCTGGTCAAAAGTGGAAAGAATAATTTTTATTTTTTGAAACTTGGTATCTTGGGGTTTTTGAGGTCGCTTATTTCGAATTTGACAATAAAAATGTTTAAAACAAAATGGTGGCTTCAAAGTGGCTGCCAATAATATTTGAAATTTATGTTTTTCTACATGAAACTTAATACAGTGGGGTTTTCAAGGTCGCTGGTGTTGAATTCAACAATTGCTTAAAAAAAAAACAAATGGCGGCTTCAAAATGGCTGCCAATAGTTTGAAACTATTTTTTTCTATATAAAACTTGGTATGGTGTGGTTTTCGAGGCCGCTGATTTCGAATACCACAATTGTTAAAAAAAAACAAAATATTGGCTTCAAAATGGAGACCAAAAATGATTTAAATTAATGTTTCCCTATGAAAATTGATATCTTAGGGTATTTGAGGTTACTGATTTCGAATTTAACAATTGCTTTAAAAAAAACATGGCGGCCATAATATCAAAAACTTTTCTCCCTGAGAAAAAGTACTTCGCGACCCCTAAAGCGACTTTGAGTCGAATCAAGACTATAAATAATAAATTGACAAAAAAATAATAAAATAAAAGTAACTGTGATCTCGTGGGACTTCTTTTGTTGCCCTATTTATAAAAAAAATCTTAACATCTTGGATCCGGTCTATTAAAATACACCCTTGACTTTAAGTAACCCCAAAGAAAAAAGTCTAATCCGGTGAACGCGGGGGCCACTCAATCGGCCCTCGACGACCTATCCACCGTCCAGTAAAAGTGTCATCTAACAACTGACCCACTGCTATCCCAAAATGTGGTGGAGCCGTCTTGCTGAAACCAGACCTTTTCAGTAGGAATATCTTCATCTTCATTGTTCGGAAACATGCTAAGGCTGGCACTAACTCAACTCTCAAAAATTGTTAATATCTTACGGCCGTAAGGTTTTCTTCAAATAAAAAGGTCCCAATAAACGATCACCAATCATACCTGCTCACACGTTTACTTTGCCTCGTCGCTGTGTATGGGCTTTTGGCGTCCAATGAGGATTTTCGCGAGACCAATACCTACAGTTCTGCCGCTTTAAAGAAAATGTAACTTCATCCGAAAAAAAACAATGTTCTTTAAAAAATTTGGGTTTTCATTGCATACAAAACACACAAAACTGTAGGCGCCGATCTGGATCGTCCTCATTCAATTCGTGGATTAATTGCACTTTGTACGGCTGGTATTTTTCTTTTTTCAATAGACGTACAACAGAAGTTTGACTCACGTTATGATTTAATGCCAGCTGCCTTGTCGAAAGATGGTGGTTTTCCTCACTTTCTAGAAGAATATTTGGTTTCGTTGCTTGTACTAGGGCGACCAGATCGAGGGAGGTCATCTACACTGCCAGATTCATCATATCTAGCCAACAATCTACTTACAGTGGATCTAGAAATTTGCTTTTCGGTATACTTGGCATTGAAAACATTACATGCTTTCTGATGAGTTCTCAGCCTATCACCATATCCAACCATCATCAAAAGTTCTACGCGTTCTCTTTCACTTAAACGTGGTATTGCATTCACTAGTTTCACACTGTCTCAGAAGTGTCACAAAACTGAGGTTCCACATGTGCCAGAAATAAAAAAGTTATCGATATTTTACACAAAAGGCCTGTATCTCTCTGTTGTTAAGGTGATTGTTTATTTATTATTTTATTTGTCTTGTGTTTATGTCAAATGTTTTCATGCTAGTTAAAACAAAAATGTAGGCAACAAGATTTACCAGTCCATAAGAAAGTGGAACATTACTCGTGAATTTGCGAAAGGTAAGCTATTTTTACATAAAATGTCATTTTTCCGAAAGAATGGATGGAAATTATTATAAAAAATTTTGAGGCCTTGGCTTCTAGTACATACACCAAATTTCAAGCTTCTGTACTCTTACCAGCTTGCTTTACTTATTTCTCCCTATCCCGCCCCGCCCCCCAATCCTTCACCAGATATGTTCAAAAAAACAATTCAGTTCCAGATCTCGTTATAATATTTAGGTGTAGACAACTTCAAGTCAATATCTTAAACCGTTCCGGAGAAATCGTGTGGACAACAAAAGTTACAGATAGACAGACCGACAGACAGAATTTTTATTCGCACAAACTTAAAACCTCGACGATTCATGACATTCTAAACCACTACGTGGATGTGGAAGTAAAATTAAGGAGATCGTTTTTAAAATTCAAATAAATTCTTTATTCTGTTGTCCTTCCTCCAGTTAACGTTAACTTCCTGTTCAAATGTCAAATGCAATTACTTTTCGTTATCGTACTTACAAGAAACGTGACGGATGGAAGATCACAGGGATATTTTGGAAGTTGTTTAGAATTTGTTAACTAACAAAGGGACAGTAGCTTTCTAGGCACCTAATTATGAGTATATTTTCGTTTATAACATATTTAATTTAATGTCAATAATGGTAAAAATTTCATGGTACTGAGTGCTCAGGAAATTGAGAAATTTTATTTATATTGAACAGATGCAATCTTACTCTTCTTACAAACAATAATAAACATACTGAAAACAAAAGTAAGTGCTGCTACGTAGGGTACTAGATAGTTGCTAGTAACAAGAAAGTTGGATATAAACACTGTTGTAAAATTATTATTACGGCGCCCGTGGTAGGTAAATTTAATTACTCAGTAATTAATCTACAAATTTAATAACTTTTTATGAAATGTAATTAATTATAATAAGGTTACTTTTGAAATCTAGCAGTTGTAATTGAATTAGCTGTTACGTGTTGGCAATAGCTTGTTTCAGTAACCAAGCCGCTTTTTATAATAATTTCATTAAAAGAAATTAGATTATAACCCGTATGTTAATAAAGGGTAGGTTATTGCGCTTTAATAAATGTATTATTAACAAGGCTCCGGTTTACCTCGGCGCCAGAAACGGCTCTCATATAGACATATTATATTGCAAACATCTGCCTAAACAATTCAAAAAACGACGAAGTGGTGAAATATTCAATATTGGCAACTACAATGTACTTTGGTAACAAATTTAACCTAAAAACGGCAATGGTTCTTACAAGAACATGTAATACGTATCTAGTAAATAAAAAGACAATTCTGAATCAAACACATATTTTCAGGTTCTGTTTAATATGCTTGGCGTGTTTATTTTATTTTCATAATAATTAAATATAAAAACCCAATTAACTGCTGGCAACATAAAACATTTTTCGCAATAAAATATAGTACTTCCATACTATATTGTATTATAAATGGCATTATAAGCTGTCATGTACCGTGTGCATCACAAATGCATACAAAGTGATAAAGTGAGTTTTATTTCATTTTAAAACGTTAAGACGCATAACCTACTTTTATCGGAAATCTACTATATTTATTAAACATACTGACAATTACCTAAAAACGTAGTTGTGTCTGTTGCAATTGCAGTGTTGAAGGTATTCGACCCTGAGCGAGTGTCAACATTAGATTGCAGTGTGCGGCGGTACTTTCATATGTTTTTTACTAACGCGGTTTTATTATCTCCTTTAATTAGATGACAACGCCGAAATTGTGAAACATTGCTTTGACAAAATCCATTTCTACCCACACTGTGGCAATTCTTGGCACTTAAGTCAACATTAAATAAAGGAAGAGGGTAGACCGTCCGAGATTGCAGTTACGAAGTTTCGCAAACTGTAGTTTTACTTCAGAACATTTGGAACAAATATTAATAATATATTTTATATTCGTTATAGGTCGTGAAAAATTACGTATATGTGTGTGTTACTTTAAGATAGTAAAAAATACATATATCTGTGTTAGATCAATGTTATATCCCCAATACCTCCTCTTCGATTGAGTGTTTATAATAAACTGACTGTATTAACTTTGGATATTACGAAATTCCCTAAAAAAGTATAAGACAAGATATATTGTGTCATACTTGCATAAAAATCTTTCCGCCCTGACAAAGCCAACCCTGATTTTGACGCTACAGAGATACAATTCCCGAGCTTTGATTATTAACTTACGGTATATTTAGATGTAATATTTACAATATATAATTCCTGATCATTTAGAAACTTGTAATTCGCTGCAAACATTCTTTGTCACCAAATCCGAAAAATCCAACATGGCGCATGTAGCATGGTGGTCTTAAGAAAAAGGGTACTCACGTTTTAACCATTTGACCTTAATGGTCTGCAAAAGTTATATTTAAATAAATTAATATTTCCCGATTGTGATGCCTTTTATACAGGTCAAACTGGTCATACATTTCAAATTAGACAGAATGAACACTTACGTTCTTTTAAACATAACAAAGCCAATTCAATGTATTTAAATCAATGTTTAGAATAAATTCACTTTTTCGGAAACTTAGAAACTCTAACATACTCGTACACATATAAGAAAAAATTGTTAAATAAAATTTACGTACTGGAATCTTTAGAGATTTTTAAATTCTCCGTAACTCTATCTTTAACGACCAGTTAAATCTTTATTTTACACCACCCTTTGACGTATTTAAATCATGATTATTTAATATATGTTGTAAAATGTTCTTAATTTTCTTGTCGGCGAATTTTATTAATCCTTTGTGTTAATGTCTAAATAAATTTTCATAACTTACTTTTTGAATGAAATTACAGAATTCTGTTTAGGCTTTAAATAGTGTAACATATTCTTGTATGATCATTCACTGGTAAACGTTTGAAAAGGACATGTTGAGCGTAGAAGCTGCAGCAACGTTTTATTTACATAAATTAGTAAACAAAATACTCAACATGCTTAGAAAGATAGAAAACTTTACACATCCGGCTCCCCCGTTCTTACGTTTATTACTAATATTATTATTACTATCATTAGTGTTTTTTATTGCAATGCTGTAGTTATTGCTAAAGCAGAAGATGGATTGTCAATGAGACATATTGCACTGCGTTATAACATTAACAAACATTTTGTCTTTAACATTATTACAAAGTAGATAATAAACTGTTCGATTAGTAGAAATTCTGGATCAGAGCAACAAAGGATATCCAACTTAACAAGAAACTAACTATTAATATTTTGTTATTGCACCATTTCTATTTATAACTTCTGTAAGTCTGTTTGGCATAGATTTAAATAAACTTATACAATAATCATTACTAATAATATTTTCCCATGCATTATTTATTACTTTCAGTAATTCTTGGGCATTGCGTGGTCGAACATTTCGTCTTTGTATACTTCTTACGAGTAGTCCCCATAGGTCTTCCATAGGGTTAAGATCTGGACTATGACTGGGCCAGTTAAGAACATTAATGTTGTTATCCTGAAATCAGTTAGTCTCGGTATGAGCTGTATGAACTGAACAATTATCTTGTTAAAATATGAATTTAATATTAGGAAATAATTGTGACACAGAAGGGAGCATAATATTTTCTATCCTAATATACGTCTCACTATTAGATCTTTCCTCAATATGCCATAAAACAAGAGGACCACGTGCCGATATCCAAGCCTATATGTTAACGGAAAATCTACCACTTTTGTCATTGTTAGATATGTACTTCTCATCGAGTCGAGTATTCGAAGGTCGGTAAACACGAGTACGACCGCTGTGTGTAGACTGAACATTTTTTCATCTGCAAAGATTATATGGTTCCAAAAATTTACATCATGCACTAAAAATTCAAGCGCAAATCCCAGTCGAGCTTCTTTATGTTCAGCTTTAAGTAGGCATTTCTATGCTGCTGGATGGCAGCGTACCTCCGATTCTCTTAGTCGCCGGCGATCAGTACTATCCGATCCAGGAAAATTCGTTTCTTCAGCCGCCTGAATTACTGAGTGAAATGGATTTTCTACTAATTTATTTACCAATTGCAAATCTTGCTGTTGAGTTGATATCCTTTGTCGCCCTGATCCAGGGTTTCTGCTAACCGTGCCGTTTATTCTTCACTTTTACTTCCCTCGCATACCGAAGGGAAGTATTGTATTCGAGAAAAAATCACCCTCCGAGATTTTTTCGGATTTTGACGTTTCAGAACACGTAGATTACGAAAATATAGGTTTCTCAATTCCGTCAGTCTGTCTGTCTGTTGGTGGATTTACTAAAAAACTACTTGACGGAGAGCAGTCAAATTTGGTAGTTGACGCTACTGTCAGCAAAGAAATGGTAGAAATTTCACTGGAAAATATACAGGGTGGACCGAATAAAGGGAATAAACGATGAAAAAAATTTTTTTTTGCTCAAATTTAAAATTTCCACGTTTCATGACACGCTTAACCTATTTCAGAAAAAAAAAATTTGAAAATTTTTTTGAATTTTTTTTACCATTTTTGAAAAATTTTGTACTAAATGAAATTTTTTTTTTCTTTCTTCAAATTTAAAATTTCCACGTTTCATGGCATTCTAAGCCTGATTAAAACAAAATAGAATTTTTTTTTCCAACATTTTTGAAAATTTTTTTATTTCTTCAAATTTAAAATTTCCACGTTTCATATCGTTCTAAATCTATTTAGAAGAAAAATTAGAATTTTTTTTTACTATTTTAAAAAAATTTTACCACCAAGATTTTTTTTTCTTTGTTCAGATTTAAACTATCCACGTTTCCATGGCATGCTAAAACTATTCAAACAAATTTAAAAATGTTTTTGAAAAATAAAAAAAAAAATTGAAAACATTTTTAATCTATTTATTACTACTATAGAATAGAAAAATTTTTTTTTGCTCAAATTTAAAATTTCCACGTTTCATGACATTCCAAACCAATTGCGGGAAAAAAATTTTTGCAACATTTTGTTACCAGTTTGGAAAAAAATGTAACACTAGAATAGATGTAAACTTTTTTTTGCTCAAATTTAAAAGTGTCACGTTTCATGACTTTCTAAACCTATTTCAGAAAAAAAAATTTTGTAATTTTTTTCATTTTTCAAAAAGTTTTAACCACTAAAATAGATCGATTTTTTTTTATTTGCTCAAATTTAAAATGTTCACGTTTCATAGCATTTTAAACCTATTTAAAAAATATATATTATTTTTAAATTTTAAACTTTTTTATCACTACTGTAGAATAGAAGGAAACTTTCCCTTTTGCTCAAATTTAAAATTTCTACGTTTGACATTTTAAACCCATTTTAGAAGAAACAAATTTGAAAATTTTCTTATCAACATTTTTGAAAAATTAAAAAAAAATTAAATTTTTTAACCACCACTATACTTCCACTCCATTACGTGAATGTTGGATTGAAAATGTGACAGATGGCAATAATATCTGGCATATGCACCTATTATACTTTTATTGAAAAATGTACAGGGTGGTCATCCCAAGAAATAATTCAGTCATGGTGGACATTTGTTAAGGTATTTGCGTAAGCCTGCTGTTGGATGAGCAATCTGTATATTTTTTTGACCAAAACTTATCAAGTTTTCTTTGTAATAATAGCAATAACTATATTCCGATTATTATTCTCAATGTCATTTCGTAATTATTAATTTTTTAGAGTGACCGCCATGCACAAATAACGAGGGAAGTTCTGTGTAAATACCTTTACCGATTTTTTTTAAATGTTAAACACAGAATTTTTGTTATTATTATAATGCAGTGCAACTTGTCTCATTGACCATTCATCTTCTGCTTCAGCAATAACTCCAGCTTTAACTAAATCGGTTATATGGGGCATACCAGTTTTGGCACACTTGTAATGAATTTTGACAACTAACTGACAATGTCAAAAATTAAAGTTAGAAGTGCACAACCAGATACTAGAAAAAATACGTTATTTTTCTTTGCTCACGACAGTACAATGTGACATGTATCTAGTGCGACAGATTTTTGTAAATGCGGTGGTAAATAGTTTATGTCCAATTCTTCTGTTTGCTTGATGGTGTTTTATGATATTACTCCTGTTGTGGATATTATGATCGGCCGTATGTCAACTCTATTTACTCTCCACATTTGTTTTATTTCTGTTTCAAGTTCCATGTGTTTATTTATTTTTGTTGCATATGTAGTTTATAGTTATTACATAGTGGCAACATCAATAACAATGATCTCTCTCTTAGTTTTGTTATAGATTACTATATCCGGTCTATTGGTCTGTATCTTTTATGTAAGTTCTGATCTCACTATCAGTACATTTTATCTGATTTTTACCCAAGAACTTCTTTAGGCTGATATTTGTAGCAGGGAACAGTTTCAGTTTCTAATTTGCATTTTGGCGAAAGTTCTTTGTGAATTATACGAGCTACGTTGTCATGTCTGTGGGTGCAATCATAGTTGGCCAGTGTCTCACATCCCCCTATTATATACTCTATGGTCTCCGATCTTTGCCCGCATCTTCGGCATCTTTCATCGATGTTTTCATTCAAAATATATTTTCTGTAGTTTTCTTGTAGCGATTACTATGTCTTGGACAGCTATCATAAATCCTATTGTTTCCCCATATAGAGTGCTATGACAACCATTGATTGGAGGCTTGTTTATCAACATTCTCTTGGCGCAGATGGTTAGGATGGGTACCATGCAATCGCTTTTTCTCCATGTTGCTATCAGTTCATTATTTGTTACCTCTGTTTCATTTGCGGTTATTTCACCAACTGAGATTTAATGGTGTGATTCCTCGTCATTATTGCACATCACTGATAACATTTGTGTTTCTCTGCCTTCGTTGAGAAAATATTTTTTTTAATGTTTGTTATTCCAAGGCTTCCTCTTGGTGGTAGCATTACTCATTCTATGGATGATTACGGGTGTCTCATTCTATATTTTGTTAATGTGGTTTGTATTTTTCTTTGCATTTGTTCTAAGTCGGTTTTGGTCCATGTTATTATACCAAATTAATAGGTTAGAGTTGGCTCTTAAAATAGTGTGTTTTTATTTTTTCAAATTATTTATTTCTTATATAACAAAATGTAAAAGTACATTTTACGAATTTCATAATATATGTCCTTGGTGGAACAAGGCGAATGCAATAGACATAAATCTCTAGCGGAAACCCGTCTCGACAGTAATCCAAACATTGAGGAAGGCTGTAAAATAAAGCATGGAGGGGCTAAACAAACCCAAATATTGATTGTAGCATGCATATGTAGCATTAGTAAAGACAAGTAATCTTGACATAAATGCTATGCTGCCTTCTCTGTTCTAATTTATTTTGGTAGGGAAATTCTATTAATTCCAGCATATTTTCACTTGGGAAATACGGACGGTCCGGCGGGAAAATACGTCACTCGTCCCTAGTCGGCGACGGACAACAAAAAAGAGGGAAAGGAACAGACAACTAGATGGTCGTAAAACTATCCTTAGTTTTGTGCGAGAATCTGTGACTCTGTTATATGAGTTATTTTCCACAAAAGAAGTTTAATTTGTGCGGATATGATATAACGTCCTGTTCGCTATCCTGTTTACTTATTTTATGTCAGTTAACTTTGTCAGTATAATTAGACCAGTTCCTATGGGTTTTCAGTTGGGATGAAATAATGCATGCACGTAGGTCTTTGCTGGTAGAAAAGAATAAAGAATTCTCAAAACTACCGTGTTTCGGCTCAAAACCTTTAAAGAAATGGTCAGGGAAAGTGCATCATACCTTGTCACATAAATTTTTAACCGTAACAGTTGCTTTTTGCATTGAGTAACAAATTACATTCTTCTTGTCATCTTTCGAGACTATTATTAATTGGTACTCAAGTTTATTAGTTTCTTACAATATTATACGTGTTTACGTTGAAATATATAAGAATATAGAAACAATATTTAATCATTATGTATAGTATCTTTAACAATGTTAGTTATGTCATTACAAAAAACAATAGGATATTAAAGATACTAACTGGTTTATTAAGAAAACTTTGACTAAAATAATCAAAATACAATGAAAATAGATGCGGTTGATCATAGTTGTCGACGCTGCTTAAAAAAATAGTCCAGTCGGTAAAGTAAAAAATACACCATAAGCTCGCCAAAAATGTGATCTGAGATTTTCCTTCCGTCCTTTTTTTATTTTTAGGAAACAATAAAAAAAACCGCTGCCTCACTACTTCTTCACCACATCCAGATTTTTCATCCAAGTCATTTTAAAGGAAACATCTTGACTAAATTTGCACTCTAGTATGTGGAAATTATTGGTCACAGAATTTTAATAATAGTTGGGGCAGATGTCATAAGAAAGTTTGAGGCGTTGGTTTCTACCTGTGCGTTAAAAATGAAGTTTCTAGTTTACCCTACTTATTTTCCGCTATTCACAACATACCACCTCCCTCCCCTTTAATGAAATCATCTCAATTAGATGTTATTACAATACACATGTGTACTAACTTTCAAGTGAATATCTCAATTTTATTTTGTTAACCCCCTTGATAATAGAGTAGGGGTATTGAGGGTTGAAAAATATTATTAAAAAATCTGAGGCCTTGGCTTCTAGGATATACACCGAAATTCAAGTTTCTGTACTCTTACCATCTTGCTTTATTTATTTTTCCCTATTTACCCCTACTTACCCTCCACTCCATCAACGCAATCATGTCAAAACATAATCTAGTTTCAGATATCGTTATAATACATATGTGTATCAAATTTCAAGTGGAAATTTAAATTTAATTTTATCAACCCTTTTAATAAGGGAGTGGTGGTGGTGGGGGGATGAAAATTATTACAAAAAAACCTGAGGCCTTCGCTTCTGGTATATACACCAATTCTCAAATTTCTGTGCCCTTACCGGCTTGCTTTACTTATTTTCCCCTATCTACCCCTATTTAACCCCCAACCCTTCAACGGAACCATCTCACAATATATTCTAGTTCCAGATGTCCTTATAATACATAAGTGTGCCAAATTTCAAGTGAATATCTCAATTTTATTTTATCAATCCTTTTAATAATGGAGTAGGAGTATGGGCTATGGTGGTTGAAAAATATTATAAAAAAATCTGAGGCCTTGGCTTTTAGTTCATACACCGAATTTCAAGTTTCTTTACTCTTACCAGCTTGCTTTACTTATTTTCCCTTATTTACCCCTATTTAACCCCCAAACTTTCATCAGAATAATCCCAAAGTATAATTTAGTTCCCGATGTCATTATAATATATACGCGTACCAAATTTCAAGTGAATATCTCAGTTTTATTTTATCAACCTCTTTAATAATGGAGTGGGAGGTGGTGGGGGGATGTAAAATATTACAAAAAAATTTGAGGCGTGGCTTGTAGTACATACATCAAGTTTCAAGTTTCTGTACTCTTACCAGCTATACATGTTTTTCCTTATTTACCCCTATTTACCCCCAATCCTGCACCAGATATCTTCAAAAAACAATACAGTTCCAGATCTCGTTATAATATATACCAGTACAAAATTTCAAGTCAATGTCTTAAACCGTTCCGGATAAAACGTGCGGACAAAAAAAAAGTTACAGACGGACCGACAGACAGACAGACCGACAGACATACAGACATAATATATTTTTTTCGCTCAAGTTTGAAATCTCGACGTTTCATGACATTCTAAATCTAATTCAAGAAAAAAAAGTTTGAATTTATTTTTACGATTACTATACTTCCAATCCACTACGTGATTGTGGAATTGTGGAAGTAATCGGCCAAAATTTGGCTAACTTCTACATGCTGGTAAATTTGTAAGTGTGAATATTTTAATTCTAATTTTTTTCTGCATTGAATTACTACCTTGAACTAAAATATAGTGAATTTATAACCTATATTAAAATCAGTTATTTTTTATGAGCCTGTGAATAGTTAAAAGTGCAAAAAATCAAGAGGTAACTATATATACTATTATACTGTTATTTTTATATACTAATAGATAGCAATAGCCATCAAAAAATGGAAACACAAAAGAGTATTTTATATCCCCTTTAAAACCCATTTTGATTTTTCTTCCTAGCAGGTTTGGTTTTCGAGCAATTCAATTTTTTCTATAGGCCGCCCGCAAAAAAATTCTAATAAACGAAAATTCGTGCACATTAAAAATACAAATTTTGCGATTGTTCAATATCGATTTTCTCGGAAACCATGGCATATACAAGAAAATTACAAGAGGAATTTCTTTTAGGCAATTAGTCAAGCTTTCTTTTTTATAATGAGCAATTTTTTTATATCTTGAACAGTTAACGAGTTATCATTAAAATAAGGCTTTTTTCACGGAAGGGGTGGTTTTTTGGGGGGGCTACGTGGTACCCACAGAACTCTTTTTGAGGTTTTGTGATGTATAATCCCTCCACTAACAGCTACTGAAGGAAAATCTCAGATAACATTTTTTGTAGACACATGATGTGATTTGGGAGTATTTGCCAGAAATAATGAAGGAAGACGGTTCCATAGATATGTATTTTGATAAAGACAAATCCAACATCTTAAAAATTCAAGTTGGAATCACGTCATATTTTAAGAAAATCATACCGTTGTTTTTTAGGGTATATGCCAAATATAGTACTGATATTTCTGGATTCCAACGATATTATTGAGAGTGTGCTAATGGTATGAGAACAGTTGGATACTGTTCTCATTGGGCAGCAGTCATATCATCTGTGTTACGCCACATACTTTTAAAAAATAATAAGTCCTGCTGAAATCCTTATTAAATTACTTAATGATATGAACACATAACTGTTATTATTTCTACATACTATATATATTATTGCAACGTAAACTAAACACATAAAATATTGGACTGCTCGCCGGCCGCATATAAATATTAATATTTATATGCTCTACCCATTGGACAATTTTAAAATTTGTATATGTTAAATAGGTACATATTATTTGACTGAATAATGATGATTACCCTCTCAGTATAAGATATATTTTTAATTAAAAAAAGGATTGTGCAAATTGAAAATCACAAAGACATTACTACTTATAAGTACATATATAACACATTTAAATTTTATGTGTAACTCGCAACAGCGGTTCCTGAGAAATTATTTTTTTTTAATTCAAAAAAATGTTTTTTCTCAACAGCCATTAATATTTCGAAGCTAATATTTGGCAAGAATTGATGCAACTTAGAAAGCAACTTCTAAGACAAACGCTGCTGCCTAAAGAATCACTACTTCCACATCCAGATTTTCCACCCAAGTCACTTTAAAGGAAACATCTTGACTATGTACTCTAGGATGTGGAAATTATTGGTCATAAAAAAATTTGAGGCGTTGGGTTCTAGCATATGCGTCAAAAATTAAGTTTCTGGACTCTTATTAGCTTGCTCCAATTATTCTCCACTATCCCCCTCAAATTTAAAATCTCGAAGTTTAGTGACATTCTAAACCATTTCCAAAAAAATAAATTACATTTTTTTTACGGTTACTATACTTCCACTCTACTATGTGGATGTAGAAGTAAAATAAGTGAAATTGAATCAAATTGCCCATGCTCATCCGGCTACGGCCTTTCAGCTTTTATTTGCCCCGCAATATCATGTTTCTAATCAAGACACAGATCGCATATATTCTACTTGAATTACTATCACCGCGATCCGCTTTTTAATAAAAAGATAATCTAAATATAGGCGAATTCAAATAAGATTACAAATAATATCGCGTAACTTCCTGTCACCGGCATCAAATGAGGCTTCGCTTTCAAGAAGTAGGAAGTAAGGGAAGTTTGAATTCATATAAATGTAAAGTAGACCGTGTATGTAACAGTATCGTACATGAATATCGTATGACTTTTCAAAAAGCGCAATATTAGTCCGGTTAATTTGGATGAAAAAGGTGCAATATTACAGATATAATTTAAAATTCTGGGATTTAAATCCTTTTCAATGCACTCTAAAATTGATATATTAGAAAGTTTACCCATTATTAAGAGAGCGTGTAAATTAATTATTTTTGAAAGCGTCCAAAAAAATTAATATATTATTACTTCCACATCCACAAAGTGGTGTGGAAGTACACTAATCGTAAAAAAAATTCAAATTTTTATTTTGTTGAAATGGGTTTAAAATTGAATTATTATTTGTTTGCTTATAATTGCATTGAAACATATTCTTTATAGGATTTTGCATACAGCAGAAAAAATAACTATGAGTACTAAAAGAAAAACTTAGTGTATTAATTAAATCTTTGCATTCTTTCGATAACCTGAATTCTGGTTATGCTAGCAAATTAAAATCCTAAAATGAATTTGTCTAATTCCTTATTTTAAAATTCTCATTCAACAACTAGCATCCACACAGTCTCCTACGGCCATGCAGATTAAGCTAGTATCTACATAACCCCCTACGGTCATGAAGATTCAGTAAAAAATGAGAACAAGGGCCTAAAATGAATTTATTTACCTACCTTGTCTTAAAAACTTTCGATTCTAACGGATCACATTTTCATGAAATCTATCTTTCTGTTTCTTGGAAATGTTTAGCCTTTGAAAGGTTTTTCTCTTAATTCTCATAGATAGTTATTTTTTCTGCTGTTTGCAAAATACTGTAAATAATATATTTCAATACAGTTATAAGCAAACAAATAATAATTCACTTTTAAACATGCATAGAGTATACCGGGTGAGTCACGAATTGCGCTCGCCACAATATTTCCTAAAATATTTGGAATAGAAAATTGAAATTTGAAGGCCTTATTACACGACTAAAATGCCATCTTCTCAATAAAGAATCAAGTTTGGTGCACACCCGGTTTGACCGGAAATGCCCACAACTTTCGATTTTTAAATGGAACACCCTATATATTTTTACATTTTTGGAATCTAGAGGAAACTGAATACAATACATCCATTTTGGTCACTTTTTGATAAACGTTAAAAATTTTATTAAAAAATCTATTTCTGAATCCAGAGTGCTGTGTTGCCCAAAACATATTTTAGTTTGTGTGCTACGTTACTATAAAAATAAAACGAGCAATATGATTGCATTACTTAATTCTCTAGAGGCGTTTAAAATTTTTAAATGTGATTTTTACCCACTAACTCGGTTTTTTTTCATTTTCATACGAATCTAATGATACCAAAATTTTGAAAATCCGCTCAGAAATATTTGAGATTTCAGCCAAAATACAATGCAACCAAGCTTTTAGAAACATGCGGCTAATAGATAATAGATTAGTGGGCTTTGGAAACTAAAATGGCACATTTCTGTGTAAATCTGGTAACCTGATAACATTGGAAAAATCATAGTAGCCATTGAATGTAATAAAACAATATCAGCTGTCAGACAGAAACAAAATAAAGCGTTGCGAAAATCTCTTTGAGTAAAAATTAAAGAAAATGAATAATTTTAGTAGAAATGAAAAGGTCGATATGTTACTGATATATGGAGAGCGTCTCAAAAATTCAACTGCAGCTGCAGAACTGTATCAGCAACGATATCCCAACAGACGTCATCCAAGCAGGCACTTGTTTGCCAGAGTGGAACAAGAATTAAGAAACGAACCCAATCAACAAGATGACCATCAAACATTTATTGTAAGTGAGGACAAAGAAATTGGTGTATTAGGATTTGTGATGGTACACCCAACAATATCAACAAGGGAATTGTCAATGGAATGCGACATTAGTCAGTCTTCGGTTTGCAGAATTTTAAAGAAACATAAGTTTCGGTCTTATAAATATCAAATACACCAACATCTTTATGGAGATGATAACGACAGGAGGCTAGTATATTGCAACTGGTTCTTAAATGCAGTACAACAAAACCCATGGTAAAATATAAAAAATTATTTGATTTCGCATTCTTAAGTATATAGGGTTTTTGAGGTCATCGAGTACGGAAACAGAATTTTAAAAAAACTACTTTTTTCACTATTTGTGCGTAAAATATGGTTTATAGTAACAGTCATAAAAGTTAAAAGTGTGAAGACAAATGGCATTATTTCATTCTTATATATGCTGGAAAGTTAACAATTTCAGCCCTAGTCAATAGGTTTTTTAACGCTCTCTAGCATTTGAGTTATTAGAAGAGAACCGTTTTGAGATACCCGTTTTGTCAAAGTAAAGTTACAATTTCAAGTCATTATAGTTTAATATCAATTTACATGAAAAATTATATAGGATCAAAATTTGATTCTCTTTCAGTTTCAGTGGTAAGTAATTTCTTTGGGAACTGCCCCCTTAAAAGGCTAGTTAAAGCTAAAGCCTGTTCAAAATATTTTTTACTTTAAGTAGGATAGATTTTTACTTATGTACTGGAAGTATTAAAAGTCATGTTACGCCCACTAGAGAATAAGCGCTTTAGATGTACACCCAGATTTATATAGAATTAGCGTTACAGATTGTTAACTTAAACAAATCCAAATAATACTAGCAATATTACATTCCTAAAGTTTGAGAAACGGGAGTAATCGTCGAAAGAAAGCTAAATCCCGACCTGTCGCTTTATATTACAGCTTGCGAAGACCTTTAGGCACACAATCAACTGCAAATTGGTAGTGAGCTCAATTTGAGGCAACGTCTTCCGGCCAATTTGGCAAGAATCGCTCCTCCTTGCCGGAAGGCATTTTCTACATAACATAAGCCTTCCTGAACACTCTAAACCATGTGCATCGTAGTCCGTAGATGGTTAAGGAAAGCGCAATATGTAAGGGGTTACTTTTTAGATTTTCACTGACCCGATCCTGTAAGCTAACTAGTTTATTTTTCAAATAACGTCACTAAATGGACGATTCCTTCAAAGGAGGTTGAAATCGTTGGTGTTAGCTGATGCTGAAATAGTTTTCTCAAACACCAGAATATCGGTTTTAATTATCACCTGCTAATGGTAATGTGGTTGGTGAAATCGTCAAGTGTAGGTTACAGTGTTGGCGGTTAAGAGAACTAGTTCAGGTTAAAAAGCAGATAAAGATAAATTATGTTCTAGCGTCTTTTGTGAATGAAATGAAAAATACTTTCTAGAAGGAGATCTTGCACAGGGTATTTTCATTTTAAATAGCAGGACTCATGTAGCTCCAATCGAAATGCACAGGGTGGTGTTAAATTATTGCAAGGGATTTTAAGGGGTGTGTACTTGGTTTTTTATAAAACCAAGAAGTTCATGTGAACAGCTCATTTTTCAAGATGCGGTATGTTCAGTTTCGAAAAAACTCTAGGTTTCTTTCTAAAAATATTGAATACATCTCAAGATATTTTTCTGAAATACGATTTTTATGCCTAATGCTTTGGGAGAAATTTTTTAACAAAAGTTGAACTTTAAGCAATTATTTCCATTTACTAGAGTGCAAATATAGTATCAAAAGGTTTTCGTTTAAAGACACTTGGATGGGAAATCTGTATATGGAAGTAGTGATTCCTTAGGCAGCGGATTTTTCAAGGTACACAATATTTAAATTTGGAAAAAGATTTAGGCTCTTTCCTAAAATCTCGAAAACGGTTCAAGATATTATTCTTAATTTGATTATGACGTTTTAGGAGAAAGCTTCTCATTAGAATTAAATTTCTCTAGTGACGTGCGTGTGAATAACATTTTCCTCTATTTACCCCTATTCACTCCCCAACCTTTAAACGGAATAAGCTAAAAATATAATCTAGTTTCGGATCACGGTATGATAGATACGTTTACCAAATTACAAGTCGATATCTTAAACCGTTCCAGAGAAAACACAAAAAAAAAGTTACAGACCGACCGACAGACAGACAGACACGAATTTCTCTATTGAATATATATTTAAAATATTGACGTTCCATGGCATTCTAAACCTATTTCAGCAAAAGGAAAATTGAATTTTACTATACTTCCGCCCCACTACGTGATACCTTATACACATCACTAATTAATAACTATTACAAATAATTGAGGTCCCAGGATGGGTCCCTGAAGAACGTCAATTGATAGCGTAGACACCTGTGATTATATTATCATTTGCGGTTTTGTTTTAGCATATCTTAAAATGCATCTAAAATATTGGCGATGAAAAAGTTATAAAAAAGAAAATTCTACTACCTTACTGTAAATACTATGCAACGTTTTTAGTCTTACATAATTTGTGATAACAGCAACTCTGTATTTCCCATTTTTAGCGCTTCATGGGGTAAATTGTACTGCCAGGTTGTAAAATCTTTACCGCTTTTCATCCTATGATGCAATAAAAAATGCACAAGACAACCCAACTTCATCGCTTATTTTCTACATTGTACACACATATTTACCAGATTTTATTTCCTAAAGAAAATTTACTAAGCTACAAGCTCTTTCATCATGCTTTTTTTCTTATTTTATGTACTTGGATCCTCGTCCGTTGCCAATGTTGCTGTATATATACAAGCTCCGAATCGATATGATACGAAAACATGGCTGTGAATATACGTGAAATTAAGTTGAGTGGTCCGCTTGATGGAAATGTTTGGAGAGGAGATATTGTATAGGGGCAAAAAACCTGGAAAATTTAAATCAGATTTGAAGCTTTTATTTTTATTGCTGTAATGTACGCTGCCAAACACGGAGACTTTATTAAATTGTGAAATAAGACATTTATGGTCTAAGCGAATATGAAATTGCAATTATGGTAATGGAAAATTTAAGGAAAGTGTGGGGCTCTTCATTCGGTAGACGTAAAATATTATTTGCTTTAGCAAAAACTCGTGATATCCTAATCGGGGTTATAAATTACTATCAGGTATAATAAATTAATGCAAAATAAGAATACTATTATAGATTAAGGCGTACAATAAGTTGCACAATGCAAATATTTAATATCATGTTGAAAATTATTTTTTTATATATATCTACTATTCCTACAGGGGGTTGGAACCATCGTACTGCAATCCACTAGAACGCACGCGAATACTATCCTCGACGTACGTTTCGTCAACCGTGTTGGCATCTTCTGGTGATTCATTACAAGCTAAGAAGCGAATTCAGCCAAACCGCCCAAGTAACAATTGTAGTTTTAAAATTATCTATAGGTTATCCTAAAAACTTATTTCCAAGACTACTTATAAACGTAAATAGTTTGGAAGGACTCTATGAAGCCGATTTAAAATCTTTATAAGAGTACAGGGGCCCATTTAGAGACATGCCTCTTTTTAAAACTACTAATAAAACTTTCAAGTTTTCATGAATCTAACGCTTTACTCAGAGAGTATCTAAAAAGTATTATAAAACCATACTTGGTTTAGGATAGGTACTATATCAAATTTAAAAGGCACGCAAATGCTTTGAGCGGACTTTTTGTATTTAATGAAGTAAAAATAAATGCAAATAAATCTGTTCTACATGCAATGTGGGCCGCTACATGTTAGAAAATGGACAATTGGCGACTACTATAGTATATTCGCCGAGCTCTGAGAGCTGTCACGCGCTGTTCACGTGGGCTTAGTTCACCAGAGTCATTCATGCGTAAAATTATTAAAAATACAAGAAGTTTCCTGATCGATTTTAGAACGATTGAATATTAATGAACATGTAGGATATTGTTCTTTTAACCTTGATAATACACTACCATAAACTTCAAATGGATTCACTAAACTGTTTATGAGTTATAATAATTCAAATTTTCGAACAAATGTATACTCTCTTACGCAAATTACATACAACTGAAGTCGAGAAAACCGTTGGCAATCTCCTGAAAAATGCAACCAATGAGGACGGAACACGTCGCGATCACGAGGCAATCACGCATATTTATTACTCTCAGCCTTTTGTGAATACACTTTAAGAACATTTCAGAAAAACAGTTAAAGATGGACTACTTGTAATTAATGGATGGGACTCCTCCTAGAGGGCTAAAATTTTCAACGAGGCTAGTTTTACTGTAAAACATGTATTAGATAGTTCTCAAAAATTCGTGCACTCCCTAGAAACACAATTTTTAAAAAATATGTAAACAATTACTATTACTTGGGCGCTTATGCTTACCCCTACCTAAACTCTGTTTTCGCTCGAAGAGTGGATGAACCATTTGTCACCATCCATATTTCATTTATTTAACCAATTGGGCAACACTGTACTTCACTTCTCCCGTATTTTGGTTATATGTTCCTTGAGTCTAGGTACGGTGCCGGTTTCAGTGCCGAGAACTCAATCGGCGAAGTTAAGCAACGCCGGGAGAGTCCGTTACTTAGATGGGTGACCGTATCTCATTCCGCCGTCCTGGTTAAGTGGTGGAATAGCATTAGCTAAACTTCGCCAGAACGTTACAATAAAAAAAATGGTTATAATTGGACGTTTCGTTTATCCAACATACTCCAAATTACAATGTAACAAAGTTAGTGGCAGTATTTATTTCTGGATGGTATTAAGCGTTAAATATTATTCTTTACTTTATGGAGGCTTGGTCAAGATTGAAAATATTTTTAGTAGTCATTGTTACAAGATAGAGTCGCTTCTAAACTACATGATTTAATTTATGAAAATTTATAGAAATCGTTTACAAGAAAGAATCGAAATTCTAGTACTTCATTGCAAGGTTACTAACTGCGAGATTAGAGTAAAGCTTTCAATTTTGATTTGTTGTTGGTTATACTAAAATTTATATGATTGGACAAATTAACTATTAAATGGTTTATTATTTATGGTGAAGATAATTTGAAATTTTATACATACTGAAAAGACACCAGGACTCTAAAGTATATCCCTATCTATGACTCACACCATAGTACCAGAATGGTGGATCTTCTTCTTGATTGAGCACTTCCCAACAAACATTTCTAGTAACATGCGGTGACCATTAGTTTTATAAAGGGTCTATAAGTGTAACAGATTTGTATAATCATGTTACGAAGTTTTATACTGTTACTAAAGTAGTTGCGGAGTTATATAAGTGTTTTATAGCGTGACTATTACTTACAGGTTTATAAGATGGTAACAGATATATTTCTGTTACTACATTATAAAACTTAAATTGGTTGCTACCAAATGGTATATAATAAAGTTATATAAGGGTAACAATTACTACATTATATAACTATTAATTGTTTAGGTTTATAGTGGTGTTAGTTGTTACAATTATATACATCAGTTACAGACAGTAACAAGGAGCAACCTTTATATAACTCAAGAGCGCTAGTAGATATACTATAAGACTTAAAAACTTATTAGTTGATTATAGGTTATGTTTTGTAAAGTTTGCAAGAGGAAACAAAATGTTTAATAATGAATTTGGCATTACAAAATTGAAAGAAAATAAAATACAGCAGCACATTTCACCGGGAAGTTTAAATAAACTTTTCAATCCTCTTGAATTCAGTTCCAAAAAATTATACCTTTGAAATTTAAGAAACTGAAAAGAATGAAAGAACTGCAGGACTGGAAGTCAAACGTTCTGGTGGACAATATACAGAAAACGTTCCTTTTGGCAATGAAAAAAAGAATAATATCACGGTTGATAATGATACTGAGGAGGTCACAAGTAAGAAAAAGCGGCTTACTACTGAACAAGAAGAGGTTAATACTGTTGAACATTATGAAAACAGAAATAAGTGGTTTACTGAACTAGAAGACGACGATAAGTTTTCTCAGTTGCATGATTTGGAAACAGACGATGAGAAAAATGAAAAGATGCGTAACGAATTAAGGATGTGGGCAAATATGTTTAATATAAAGCAGAATGCTTTAAAAGCACTATGTAACATTTTTAATAAACGTTTGTCAAATATTTTTCCGAGAGATCCTAGGACATTGCTGCAAACGCCTGTGATTGGTTGAAAATTAAATAACAATTGTTCCAGCCAATGGCAGGCCAAATCACCATTATTTACACGAATCAATCGCAAAAAATTGTCTACTGATGGTGTTATAAGATTACCAAGAGTAGCCTAATAAAATTTAAAGATATGTAATATTTCAAACAGTTATATTAAAGTAACCAATATTTATAACAAAGCTTAAAGTTATATTACATTACTTAAAATACATTAACTGTTCATAATAAAACATCGGCCATAAGTTTGGCAGCCATCTTACGGCAATGAGTAATCATTATTTAAAATTAAAAAATGTGTATTAAAAACTCAAAATTTCGTAACAAATGAAGTGCAGTTAGTCATAATTGCATGTACAAAACATATTTCTGTACTATTTTCTAAAAAAATGTGTCATTAAAATTGTCATATATTTTTTTTATTTTTTTTTTAATTGCTTAACATTTTAGAGGCCCACAGTTTTTTCCGAAGTAGAGGGGCCATATTTTACAATAATAATTTATTCGCACCAACATTTGATCTTTGTGGATGTCAGAAGCCAATTTAAAAAGTAAATTTAGTAACACGCACCTTTATCAGTGCAAAATTTCCACTATACCCATGTAGGTACATCATTTAATTTCATTACCACATTATTCTTGTGTCAGTTGTTATAGGACCTCTAGGAAAGAGATGAGACATTACAAATGAGAGAGAGAGAGAGGTGATAATAACAAGTTTTTTAGTGGTAACGGATATATTTCTATCACCAATATTTATGGAAAATGGTTATATAAAAAAGTGATATAGCAGTAACTGATCTGTTTCTGTTACTTACTGTTCTGCAACCTTGAGGTGTATAGCGTGACTAAATATTGGTGCCTGTTACCTTCATGTAATTCTCCATTTAAGCGTTATAAGCGGTTTATAGGAGTAACAGAACTATTTCCAGTCTTGCATTATATCACTTGAATGTATATAACTCGGTGTCGGTAATAGGACGGTTACTCTTATAGAACAAAAAATGTTTGTTGGGTTATTAGGTTTCCCCCTGAACGCACAGAGCTTTGCAAAAGAGAAATCACAAAATATACTTCTGACATAGGTCAGAATTTCAGTTTGGTCATAATTCAAGATTATTTTTTGCTGAAAATCGTACATTTTTCGTTTCTAAATAAGTGCAGAAATTGTTCGAACGAAATGTTTCTTAAGCCGGGACGGGCTTGGACCGAAACAACCTAGTTTTCTTGGACAACACTATGTATACGTTAATTTTATATATTTAAATATTAGCAATTTCATTGTCAGTTAACCACATGCAAAGCATTTGGGCATGTGTCTATATCTGATAATGTTTAATTACGCTATTCTGGTTAACCATCTCATACATTTATATATCAGCATGGATTTATACTGTGTAATAATTTCGACTATAAAATCATGAGGCTTTATCGTCGTGTATTCTGATTCCCCTCTATTAAAGTAGGGATATGTTTGCACGTTAAGTTTTATTGCTTTATTTGCGGGGATACCAATAGCCATAAATATTATGAACGAGACAATTATTGCGAAGGGGGAACACACAACTCATCGCCGTATCTGCATGTCTACTTGGAGCATTATTGGGATAAAGCAAATCGAATCGAGCGATATTAGGGGGACAAATTGCTATCCTATTTAAGAGAAATTTAGAGAAAATATCAACTTTATTGTTGGGATATATTATGTGAGGAATTAAATAAAACAAAATCATTTCTTTATTTATCTGCAGGAAATATTATATTTTGATAAATATACAGGGTGTAGATTTTTTCTAATTTTCCCTAATTTTATAAGTTGCTAAGCGATTAAAATCTAGAGACATTAGCCGTTTGGCCAGAAAATTATTATTTATAAGTCAGACACACATAAACATGTCGTCGCCCTTATCACATATGGGCGTATCTGAATTTTGCATATTTTACAGGAGAAAGCAAAAACAGAAATGTGTGACATTGAAATGGCCGTATCATTTCTGTTTCACAGTATTCTAAAATGATATCTTAGAGTTGATACCCAGAGAATATGTATTTTATGCTCATTTAATAATAGTTAATGTACCTATCATACTTTTTTTTTTAGAGGACTAAATTTGCAGATACGCCTTTACGTGAAAGTATATTTATTTCGTTACGTAAGATAGGTCTATAATAGAGACGATAAATAACCATTAAAAAATGGTGAAAGTTAGTGTAATTTTTTTATTTAATAGCTTTTTACACAACTAGTGTACTTTACTTTTCAATTCCATTACTGTTCTAACAAAAAAGAATACTGCTATAAGTAAAAATGTAACATTCTGTAATGCTGACTGTAATGTTTGCAAAGAAAAGAATAAAGATGAATTAATTCACTGTTGGCCATAACGCAAAGATCTAAAAAATTCTTTACACAGAGTGAAAACAAATCTTCATATTTTCATTCAGGTATTTTTGGGATCATTATTTAAAGCATGAAGTTGCATATTGGATATGCTACTTTCTAAACATTTCAAAGTAATGTAGTCGTATTCTTTATCAAGATGGCTTTTTTAAAAAAATATTATATTTGTACTTTTGGTCACCATTACTTCCATCATATCTGGCTACATCACATTGCCTCGATCAGTTTCTCTAATTGTCAAGATACTAAGTTGTTTTGAAAAAGACTTGAAATCTTTAAAGTCATTATAATTCATTGGTATAACTCTCTCTATAGGGCTGTTTCCGTCACACTAATCAAATACTAGGGTGAAGCTGGGCAGGAATACATATGTCCCCTGCAGAAGAAATTGCACTATGAGCAGAATCACCCTCGTTGTGCCCATGTGAAGTTTCGAAATATCATAAAGATATTTCTTCTAATGAGAAAGAATAGAGCAACTCTCGTTACAGGTTGCGACCTCTGAATAACCACGCTTACTTATGGCCTTATTCCAGACAAAGTAGAAATCTTCTTTATTAGCAATATCGTAAATTGTCAAGTTTTTAATAACAATCGGCTTTTATAAAAAATTGGGCTTTCCTTTGAAATAGGCAGATATAAAACTTGCTGCACATCAACTATTCCATATAACAATTTTGGGCTTCCTCTTTACATTTAGATTTAATTTTCCTGACAGCAGTTTTTTCTGCAATATGAGCATTGTCTTCCAAACTGTTTTTCGTCTCCTGTTCGAAAAGTTACACATAGTGAACATTGATCCCCCTTGGGTGACAGAAAAGATAAGTTTTTGAACAGACTTATCTGTTTTACGCCTTTACGTGAGAAACCATGTAGAGACTTTGGCAGATACGCCCTCAATTATTATATCGATTGTGACGAAACTATAAGATATACAGTTGCGCCACTTCGAGAGATGAAAAGTGCACCCATGGAAAGCCTAGAACCGGCGTAACTCAATTTTGCATTTTTTGTTAGTTACGCCCATACGTGATAAGGGCGACGATGTGTCCGTTATTTGAAGAGATACGAAAATTTTCTGAGATGAAAACGGTGTTTTATTCATTTATTTCATTCACCAAGAATCCTTCAATTTTCAACCCTAACTGACAGGTTCTTAATAAAAACTAGAGTAAGCACTATACTCCTCGCTGATTTATTGGATATTTTGCAGTTCTTTTGTAAATAATGTTAGTTTTAGACATTTTTTGTTTATTCATAAGACAAAAATAATAAAATATTTTAACATTTAAATACTTAACTTTTTTATTTATCTATCGATTTTCTTAAAAAAAAAATAGGGGTTCTTTATCTAGCTAATCCTAATTTACTGTCCAAGTTTCAATACAATCGGAGTTTTGTTTCCTAAATTATCTCCCTTGTAGGAAACGTGACGGACGGACGGATAGGTGGACAGACAGACATTTTGGAAGTTGTTCATAATTCGATCACCAACAAAGTGATATGACATTATTTTCTCTACAGGCGATAGTACCGGTACATTAAGTAGAATTACTAATGATAAAGATATCGGATGAGCATATTAATGTATTTACTATTAATGTATTTACGGCAGCTTGCTTCCGTCTTTTTCTCTAATACGCCCCTGGAGTTAATAACGACCTTATTGCAGTTTTTGCTCTATCTTCGTTTAACGCACGGCAATACGCTCTCTGCACTTCTCGCTTTCATTGGTCTTGACCGATTCGTCTAACTTCAGTCGACGCATCGATTTTTTTCACCTTAACTAGCAGCCGCTAGAGGCGCCGGCTAATATTTACAAAATTGCTGTTGAATATTTCGCCGAATATGTCAAGCGAGAGGATATGAAATGAACAATGTGTTAAATCGATTTGAAATGCGCAATAATACATCAAATTCAGTATGCCTGGAGTTGCCTCTACCTACCATCGAGCTACTGTGGATCATCGGACGCACGGGTCTGTTACGCCAAAAGCATAATAATGTCTTTTACACCTAGCATGAAAATACTCTATATATATGGCATTTAACTGTAAGAATGTGAACAACTGAATACATGTTTAAATGTTAAAGGCAATGAAACATATTCTTTATAAGATTTTGCAAACATTCATTACTATAAGTAAGCAAATAATAAATAATTCACTTTTAAACATGTTAAAGGTATATTACACAGACCCGCAAAAAACACTTTTTGCTTCTTTACCCAAATAGTTGACTGAACATAATGCCGTTGGTCGTTTTGAGCCAATTTTGAGAAAACCTAACCTTAAAGCGCTAATGTCATTTCCGGCTATATTCGGAATCACCGGACAGAGATACGAGACCTGACCATCTCATTCATCTGTTCAAAATATTCAAAAACCAATAGTAACAATAAAAAGAAACATAACTGTAGATGGCGAAAACACGATTTTATTTCTAAGTTTATCAAGAAATACTAGAATTTTTGTCGTGAGTATGTATACAAGTAAATCGGACCTAAATAGCTAATTCCATAGCATTCCATAATGTTGTTACCCTTTTTGCTCTATGAGGTCAGGATATTGAGAGAACATAACCTCAAAATGGATAAAATAATATTTTTATATTGAACATATTGGGCATGAAAATCTGTGATAATAATTGGGAAGAAAACTATATTAGTTTTTGATTTTCACTTTATTTCTTGTCAACATGACAATTGTTTCGCCACACAGTGGCTTCTTCGGATGTTGAGTACTGGTATACTAATTTTACAATGCACAAACTATATGGTTTTATACAATTTCGACCTAATCCTAATCTTAATTGCTAAGCGGAAAAGTACAATATAATTTTAATTACTAAATGGAAAAGTACATATACTTCTAGGTAATTTATTGAATCTAATTTTAATAGTCTAAGTAAATAAATTTAGTAAGGGAGATGAGTTTGTTTCGATTTGGTCATTTAATAAAATATCAGACGACTTCAGTTTATTTATTTCTAGAGATTCTAGTAAATCGAGTTTTAACCCTTTTTTCTCGGTGTGTAAAAAACTCTTTGTTGAACACGTGCCCTACGTCTATTAGGTAGTTATCATAAGTTGAGTCTGTTTTATTACTGGTGTAACTTTTTTTGTGTTCTGATAACCGTTTACCAAAATTTCTTCCTGTCTGTCCAATATGTACCTTAGGACAAGCACCACGAGTCAAATTATAGACGCCTGATTTATTTTCTGATGAAAATTTGTCTTTTGAATTTTTTAAACGTTTTCCTAAAAAATCCTAAGAAATCATACGTTATAATTCCTGTATCCCGATAAAAATGCTGGATCCGCCTTTCTCTATTACTTTCTTTTACATCTAACTTAACGCACTGTGCGTTGAATTAACAAAATATTTTAAGTAAGCAAAACATAATAATTATATCAGTAAATTGTTTATTCGAAGGTTTATTTGCTATTATGCTCTAATATGTCGTTCGGCGGTTATCTTTGATGATATGATTTCTTTTTGTTGTTACTGACATGATCGGAAGGAAAAGTCTACCAAATTACTACATTTGCAATGTGTTTTTGGAGATACATTAAGACGCGAAAATTGTGAATGTACCTTTATACACCCTCCACATTAAAATCACAGTAGAAACTGTATTAGCGGAACCTTGCGCTGCATTATAGCCTCTCTTGCAATTTTCTATAGTGTCAAGTATTGTTTGGTTTACTATACCTACCTAAATTTTTTATTATTAAAATTTCAAATATATTTTTTTGCGCATATTAAATTTTTTCGCGATAAGAAATAGCGAATATGCAAGTGGTTACATGCGAACAAAAAAATCGTTATACCTACATAGGTCTATTAACTTGGTATCAAAATATAAACAAGGTAATCTGTGATGCTGTAAGTAAATATTTTAACAATAAATATCATGCACAAAAATGTTTATGACTGTACTTTCATTTTTAGATTGCAAGGTCGACGGATATTTATAGAAAAAAAATGTGTGTTATTTTTGGAATAGGATATATCATATCTAATAATTGTTTCTAATACATTCGTATATCTTGCCAATTTAAAATAACATATTGGATAATGAATGACATTTTTGGGAAATTATTCATAAACTGTCAGATGTTTTTTTAAATATTTACCACATGCATTTCGTTTCATTTGTCAAAGATGAGATGTATATTTCACTACAAACACTGCATTTTATATATTACACTGCGGATAATTCTTAAACATATTTCGGCTAGTATGGCATTAAAATCATCTCTAATTTAGTACTTTAAGTTCTTCTGAGTTCAAAGGGTATACACTTTGTTTATAGGCATATCCACAATAAGTCAAGTGGGGTAAAGTCAAGTGACCTAGCTGGTCAAATGATGTTCCCAAATCGTGATTTCAGTTTATGAGGAAACAATGCCATCAAATTATTGAGGTAGGAAAGTCACTAATTGTATCAAAAACGACTTGGATAGCAAATATTAATATTTATCGTTTATATTGGTTTGATTATGAACAATTTCTCTTTCCGAAATTAAAACATGGCAAACGTTCACCAGTATCTACATTTGTACTGGAGATGAGGTCAAAATTTGCCTACCTAGTGAATGTTCTTCAGTAATGTTGAAGCATATTTCAAAGGTTAAAAAACTGTAGGAAAAAGAGTATGTTATTATCAAAATTAATAAGAAACGAGTAGAAACTGCAGTCGAACGTGGTCGACTGCGAATATATATATTTGTGGTGTTATTGGGATTAAGTATACAACTAACAAATTTTTTATTTTTATTTTGTAAATGGGTATTTGCACGGTCCACAACACCCGATTGCAACTTTCGCTTGATTAGTAAGCTTTATGAAAAGTAAAATTGATACCTATATCATCTAATTTACGTAATGTTCGTTAGATTGGATACCTTTTATATCTTCATATATTTGTGCAAACACCTTAGTAACATATTTCTCTAGAATTTCAGGAGATCATGATCTATATAAAACGCGATAGTTTACACACATCTGGCTATCACCTTGGATGACAGATATTATCAAACTTCAAGAGAAGTGTTCTACCATTTCTACCATGCTATTTTATATTGTACCTATTTTGAATCTAGCACAAGTTAGCATGTATATAGAAATTTGTCTACATATACAGACATTTTCTTAATATTTGATATCTGAGTTAGCTTGTTGTGTTATGAAAATTTTTTATACAAACAATTTTCCTCTGCGATGATTAAAAACTCTCGTCACTTAGATAATAAATAAAAACAAGAAATATGGAACAAACAGATTCATTTAGCTACAATAATTAACGATTTTTGTTTCAACTGTTTTGGAAGTTTCCAATTCAAATTTAAACAAAAATGTAGAAATAATTGAGAGACAATTAAAGTCTACATCCAGGTGTTCTACAATATAGAGATAATTGTATTTAATAATAATTGATTGTATATTCGAATTCCAAAAATGAATTGTAAATGTAATAGCACATGGTGTTGACGGTACAATAAATTGGACATATTCTCGTTGTTTTATATTATTAAAGGAAAAAAATCCATTTCTTTGGCGATATAGTGTTCAATTCACACGAACTTTTCAAATGTTTAATATCAAAATACCTAAGTCATTACTACTACATTCTTACTAATATTTTCATTTCAATCGTATTATTGTGATATTCAGTCTCTTTTTAATGTACTCTCTCGCTTTGCTAAGCCAGTACAATAGTGAAATATTTGATTTATCTTTGTGTTTTTTTTGGAAGAAAAATATTTTGTTATAAATTTAGTTAGTAAATGTTAGAGTAGGTTAGCTTTGAAACCTATTCTTTATAGGATTTTGCAAACAGCAGAAAAAATAACTATTTATAACTAAAAGAAAAACTATGTGTAAAAATATTAATGAAATCTTTGCATTCTTTCGATAACCTGAATTCTGGTTATGCTAGCAAATTAAAATCCTGAAATGAATTTGTCTAATTTCTTATTTGACATTCTAACACTAGCATCCACACAGTCCCCTACGGCCACGCAGATTAAATTAGTATCTACATAACCCCCTACGATCACGAAGATTCAGTTAAGAATGAGAACAAAGGCCTAATATTAATTTTTTTATCTACCTTGTCTTAAAAAAATTCATTCTAATGGATTACATTTTCATAAAATCTATAATTCTGTTTCTAGGAAATGCTTAGCCTTTGAAACGTTTTTCGTCCTTATTCTGCAGCTCATCAGAAAGACATAAAGCCAGTCATAAAGATGTTTCATGCAAAATCAAGACAATTTCTATGAATAAGTGTGAAATAATTATATTTGACATTGACTGATAAAAACAACAGATCTTCACCTATCTATTAGCTAAGTAGTATTGGAACCTGGATACAATTATAAGCAAACAGATAATAATTCATTTTTAAATGGGTTAGCTTCCTACTCACGTATTGCCTTTGTTGCATCCTTTAATCTAAGTCTTTGTTAGTAAAAAATAAATTCTTGATAGACTCCTGAACGAGAATCGTGAGTCTATGTGTTGTATCCTTTGTTTATTCTCAATATTCACTTTTCTATCTCATTGTAGTCATGTCATTCTATGCACTGTAGGTTCCTTGTCTTATTCACAACGTCTTGATACACGTTTCGTGATTCATGTAATATTCTAGTTGGCGTCCCCTTGCTGCATGGCATGTCAGGCAGCCTCACACCATCTATCGCTGATTGTTAAGCGCACGGCCTCACCAAAGTTCTTTGCCATTAGCTATTTGGTGGCATTCGGCCCAGCTTTTTCGTGATCTTCTTTGCGTCCTGCCATTTGGTTTTCCTTGGAAAATCAAACATTCTATAATATTCCCTTTCCGGTAGATGTAGCCAAAAAGGATTTGAGAAAATACGATGCTGGATAGTCGCTTTGGGGAACGTATTTGTTGGTGTGATGGGCTTTCCATCCAACTCGCAGCAAAAACTCCAGACCCACATTTCACCTCCCTAAAAGTGCATATCTCAGAGACGTAAAGGTTGAAGAAACTAGAGCACTGTACGTTAGTTCTTGTAAACAATTTTTAGAATAGTAGTTGGCTGTCGGGGCTGTCAATGGACAGATTAAGTTAAATCCTGTTGTCTGCATTACTAGCGATACACTCAAAATACTATTATAAACGCGTCGAATAAGCATATTGTTAAAATATTACTATTACAAAAATATAAGTAATGAAAATGCACTCTATATGAAATTAATTACTTAACGGATAACTGACTGACTAGCAATTGTTTTACTTCATTGAGGCAGGTACTCAGACCACTTTGATCGTAAGCGCTTTTATATTAATTTAATTGAATATCATTTTTCACTTGTAAAGAATTTTTATTTCTCGCTACAATGGTCTATCAGTTACATTTAAAACATAAATGATCGTTATTAAATATGTGTATATACATTACACGGCATTGCCTATTTTGGCGCCTAATGTGGGGCGCCTAATATACATATATTAAAAAACGTATTACATTACAAACTATTGTTAATACTCATTTTTAGAACATTTTCTCTTAAAATTGTGAAATGTTCCGTTGTAATTAGCCAATTTAAAACATTAATTGTCCCTAGAATCAGCCTAATTATGAGTATTACATTACTTGAAGGAAAGAAAAAATAGAAGGAAAAACAAAAAAATGTACATTTATTTAATTACCCTGTACATTGCTCTGACCAATCGATTTCTCAGTTTCAATAAGTATCTGATGTACCGCTTAACTGCTGAAACAGCTGATGGACAGTTAAATTTGGCTTTTTTGGACTTGTAAGAAACACGTTATAGCTCCGAAGTGCTATTTCCCCTTTGATCATTTCCCGTTATATCGCCCCACAAGTGATTAATAGCTGTTTGTTACGTGCCTACAACCCTCGTTAATCCTTATTGCCTAAAGTTAGCTTGCGGTATTCCAATCTCTCTAAATGGATATCAATTATTATGTCGCCATTTTGGTTATATTTAACCAAACAATCAAATCATTTTAGTGGTGGTATTTAAATAATATATTTTAAGGAAGTTTAAGCCTAAATTGTATTTATTTACAAAATAGATTAAGACATGATCCAAAATGATTGACATAGTAAATCACCAATTCGCCACGTACAAAAATTATATCACGTTAACCGCATGACACAACTGATGACATTGTATAATGACACGATATCGATGATTGTGTTTGTAGGATTGGAATCGCAGAACTCCTGCTACAACTCTAACCATCTATTTCAAAATTTGTATTTTAAAATGTTGACTAAAGAATAAACAATTTCATTACCTTTTATGCCACTATGTAATATTGTCCATACAAAATGAACCTCTTTCCCACAGCTAATGCGTTGTGTAGCAGTTTCTTTACTTTTTAACGATTCGGGTCAAAAATAAATTAATATTAATATACTTCAAATCTAGAAAAATAAATAATTTTTAAAAATTTAAAAAACAGGTTTTTAAAAATCAAATGAAATTGTTAAAAACTCCGCTAAAAAGAAGAAAATATTGTTGATAATAATATTAATAATAATTGATAAACATAAAAACGTATTCTTGAGCGTCCCACGCTTTCAAGTATATTAGTCTAATGATGATTATTATTAACATTATTTTCTTCCTTTCAGTGCATTCTTTCACACTTTTAGTTGGTTTTTAAAATTATTTATTTATGTTTTTCTTTAAAAGCTTGAAAACTTATCTGCCATATTGACACCGCTATTTTTAATTCCTAAATTTCGACCAAATATTTATAATTTGTAACCTCGATAACCTTCAGACGCCGTTTTCTTGTCAAATCAGGCGAGAAACTATGAAGCTTATTCACCATATTGACGCTGCCACTTTCGATCTTTGAGTTTCGAACACATATTTATAATCTGCGATCTCAAAAGTCCCCAAATACCAATTCTAAGACTCGGATAATAAATGACAATGAACAGTCCGCTACCTTGAATTTTTCTATTAAAAACGTCAAATTGGATTGTCATTTGAACCGTACACACATGCAAAATTTCAAGTCAATGTGACATTCGGAAGTGGGTTAAAACTGAGTTACAATATTTTCTTACTTAAAAACTTATAAAGTTACAGGTCAAGCTCATAAAAGCGTCTTAAAAAGAGGGAACTCCGAAATGTTTTAATTTCAAATCATGTTTTATAACATCTACCTAGAGCAGAATGATGTCGACCTGTTGTTAGGGAAGAATACATTAAATATTGATTCACAATGACCGAACAAATATTTACTTGTCATGGTCACATCTAGGGTGGTTTTTTAAGCGCTGCACTATATTTGACTTCGACAGCGACAGACAATAATTACAGAAAAAAATATTGGAGGAAATCCACCTATTAAACTGTACTGGTCTAAAATTACACGGAACGTCAAGCCATATCGATTGGTTTGTAACTTTTAATAATATTAAACATAGTTTCGTAAATAATATTAATCAATATATTTTCGTACCACTAATTGTTATTTGAAATTTCATTTGATAAACAATATAAAAGAAAATTTCAAGGAATAATTTATGTTTATACAGGGTGTAATTAGTTTCATGTCATTAAAAAAAAACTGGTGGTAGGGAACGACAAGACAAACAAAAAAACCTTATATAACATGGGGTCTAAAGCTCATAGTTTTGGAGAAAAAAAATAAACAAAAATTTCCAAAATACTTAATAACCTAGTTTGAGAACTGCTGGCATATTGGGGTAGGTATTATTGCCTCGCGTGTTGTCGCACGGGACACTCCGACATTCCTGCAAATAAGTATGCCGACAAAGCAGTTAAAAGCGACCGACAGAGGACATCGTCATGTTTTTTGCTTCTTCGCGGCCAATTATCCTATTAGGCGTGCTATCTCTCCCTTGTAATATTCTCAAGTAATAATTTCAGTTTTGTCCTTACTTGGTAAAGAACGCACGAATGACGCAACGTACCCGTTTCTTGATTTTGTCTGTTTTCTTTTTGAATTTTGTGCCACTTATGTTAAGATTTATTTCATTGACTTATCGTTCAAGTCGTTAGTGCTTGGTTACGTAAGACACTACTTCTCGTTCGTGCTTTTTGTGTTACTTCTTGGATTTTGGATCAAGTTTTTCTTTTTGTTTTCTTTCTTGATAACGTTAATTTACAGTTTAGTGTGGAAAAAATTCTCTTGATGTAATTCACCACCACGCTAAATTTGTTATTGCAAAATTACCCCAAAATTCATAATTGTTTATAAGCCTCTTTCTTTATAACTTCTATAAATTCTAATCACCTGATTTGAACTTTCCAAAGCTCATTTTACTTGAGAATACATGTACTTTTAAATGAAATTGGTTCCATTATTCCTCAAGAATAAATACTATTTTTACATAGCAAAAACAGGCGAATTCTTGCAAAGACTTTTTTGCGTATACTTCAATGGTCACCAAATAGACGGCCGGTGTATATTTTATCATAATTGCAAAATATTGCGAAGGGTCGTGCATCCCACTTTACCTCTCCTGCATTACTAAACTCCTACGCCGCCTGTCTCCTAGATGGACAGCGGCAGTGACAACCCTCTCGGTCGATGTTTCGATATCCTTGTCGTGCTCAATAGAGAACAAGCCTTCAAGGTATTAGTGCATCAGTGTTGCCAGATTATTTCATTTATCATGCAAACAATTTATATTTTTTAAAACCCAACTCTTAGTTACATTTTGGTAAGATAAAAAAGCAAATGAGCTAAACATAGTGATTTCATTGTTTAATATAAATTATAAAAATATGAATTTTATTTTATTTTAATCAATTAGATTCTATCATTCTACAAAACATGGCGTCATTATGTATGAATAAAGTAGATCTGCCAACACTGGATACCTCATTGGATATTTACGATAGTGAGATTAGGTAAGTGTAAATTGCGCTCAACTTTCCTATGAACGAAGAACTTCTGCGTCTACCGCATATTTCATTTATATCAGCTATTAACAAAAGCACATTTTGAGATATATCAAATTATTATAGGAGCAAATGACGCCACATCGCTGTTAAGCTTCCTTAGTTAATTTTGAAGTCTATGAAGACTGTAGAAAATTCTAGTGTTTTGCATTTCGCTCTAAAATCAAAAGATCTTTCAGATAATATAATAAAAAAAGATATGCTAAATGAGCCCATTTAAAAATTGTCTTTATCGTTGAATATTTGAGAGAATTGAAACTGTAGGGGCGTAATAGCTCTACATTTTGTATTTTCTTCATATTTCTTACTTAAAAGAAAAATGTATTTTTTATAAAAAACCCTGAAAGGCCAAATAATTAAGTGTTAACAACTACTACCTATTTATCATGTATCAAAGTTACATACAGTGGAATTGGTAGAACTTAATGGAAAAAAAGTTATCAATAACAATTATTTATTACTCCCGCGTGGTACAAATTCTTTAAAATGTGTGATTCATTGATTTTAGTGTAGAATTAATTAATCGATTACGTCACTTTAACTTAAACCGCACAGTATTGTGGAAATACTCCATTAATTTTATTTCATTAAAAAAAACTTTTTTATGCGCCGATCTTTAGATGTATGCTCGTCAATAAAAGAATTATTATAGTTAAAGAACTATTCTCTCTTCAGCGATCAATTGTAACTTTTGCTTGCATATTCACCCTAGAATAATAAAGCGTTGTTTTTAAAATTGTGATAAATGTTCTCTGAATATGAATTACCGATTATTCTATCGATAAGTGACATCATATCATAATGAGTTTAGTGCATTATCTAATAATCCAATTATTGCAATAGATTACATTTGCGTTCTTGGCAAAACTGTCGATAGAACGTAAAATGATTAAAATACGTAAAAATCATAAATTGTTGGTAAAACTAAGTTGTCCAATAACTGCTAAGTATGCGTATAAAATTAGTTCATTGGCCAAATTGTTTCACACGCGACTTTCGTTCGCCTCTTGACTTATACAGTCCATTTTCTATGAATTCTATTCTAAAAAATTGGAGTGACATCGGTACTACATATGTATGATTCATTTCAAGGTAATAGATTAAAAAGTAAGTAGCGGTTCAAAATTGACTTTCAAGATTTTAACTAAACTAACTGACTGACCGATTGGCAAACATGTGAAGTTGAACAAAAGTTTGCAAGAATAAGTTGCATTTAATTATTTGTTCATTTTGCATAGGTTCTTATACCAATTATTCATATAAATTGAGAGTCTTTAAGTTAATACTAATATTTTGAAAATAACTATATGACAGAATTGTAACAAACTGATTTTTATATCGATTAATTATCACTTAGTAATTACGAAAATACGATTGGCACACATATCGGTTGGTGCCTTTCCAGAGGCAAAAACTTACAAGATATTACACTGGGAATGACTTTGTAATAAGTTGATTTTTTTATTGAAACATATTCTTTATAGAATTTTGCAAACAGCAGAACAAATACCTACCTATAACTAAAAGAAAAACTTTGTGTAAAAATGAAATCTTTGCATTCTTTTGATAACCTGAATTCTGGTTATGCTAGCAAATTAAAATCCTAAAATGATTTTGTCTAAATTCTTATTTGGCAATTCTCGTTCTAACTCTAACATCCACAGTCCCCTACGGTCATGCAGATTCAGTTAAAAATGAGAACAAAGGCCTAAAATGAATTTATTTATCTACCTTGTCTTAAAAATTTTTTCAAGCATTTCCAATATATAATTATAATCTGATACTATAATTACACCCCGTACAGGATTCGAACCGAGAAATCCGCTTTGAAACTGGTCGCTTAACGCAATGTTGCACGGCCGGGGTGGATTTGAAAACTCAATTGATGAAATGTTTAAAAATCATAACTAAATTAGTTAGGGAAATGGCGTGCAAAATCGACGACGAAAAGTTACCGTATGCCACTCAGTAATCGAAGAGAGTGTACAACTACGGAACTTTTTTCTCTCTGAAAATGTTTGGTATGGTAACATTTTTCTTTTTAAAATTCCCTCTACCGCGCACCGAGTAGAATTTTCGTCTGCCAGTGTAACTGGGCTATGTGAAGTACATACACTAACTACCTATGCGAACAGATATCGATAACCATTCATCAATAAAAAAATACCCCGCCCCCTCCACATTCTACCACCATACCAAAAATTTTCAGAGAGGGAAAAGTTTCGTAATTATATGCTCTCCTCGATTACTGAATACCAAATAAACGCATCAGCGGGAAGACTCTCTAATGTTGTTATGGAAAGATCGAAATAGGCCATGACATCGTGAATTCTTGTCACTTTGCTATAATTCCACTATTGCCAGCATCCGAGGTGAGGGAGGTAGCCGTCGTTGGTTATATTTCAACAAAATATAGACTAAGCAAAGTACCATTCTGTTCAGCTATTCGTGAACTGAATATCTATTCAGAAATAGGCTTGTGAAAAAACGCTGTTGGCTTTTTCATACTTTATATATAAATTATATAAACGGAAATATTTTGAACGAGGAAAGTTGAACCTTAAAGAAAAATCTGGCAATGTCGAATATATTTTTAATTACAATAATTGATAATATATTTAGAAGTCATTTTAGAAGAAAATGCGTAAGAGTACTTTCATCTTAGAAAGAGATAAACTTTGATCAAATATAATTGCACAAAGTTTATTACCTGGAGACCTCAAATGGCCTCAAGATTTCAAACAGGTCTAATAGTTTTAAAAAAATGTGGTTTTTCTGCCCCTTTAGGCACCACTACTTTTGTCTGCCACTACAATTATAATACTTATACAACTGTGGCATACATTTCTTAGCAAATGGCATAAAATTGTAAATCTGTCATGCTCAGTGTAACATCTTGCAGGCTAACAGTTTCTGTGTCTAGAGAGGCACCAACCGATATGTATGCCAATCGTATTTTCCTGTTTATCAATTGGCGATTAATCGATAAAAAAATCACCTTGTGAAAAATCTGCCATGCACAGTGAAATACCTCGCAGGTTAACAGTTTCTGCCTCTGAAAACCCACCAACCGATATGTATGCCCATCATATTTTTGTATTCGCTATGTGATGAGTAATCCATAGAAAAATATCAGTTTAATATAAATACTTCCACCAATCATGAAACGCATGTCGACTTTCAAGAGTCATCCTAGTGAACTTCCCACCACTAAAAAATTTCTCATATCACTTTTTTTTCTGTCAAGCTGTAAGGAACAGGATTAACATTGTTTTCGGCTATTACAAATGCGTCAGGTGATTGTACGCTGGCTTCTGTACACTTTTAAAATTTTGTTTATTTATTTTTTAGTTATTTAGCTAAAATTTGTGTGTGGGAATTTTTTAAATTAGTAATTTAATGTATTGAACAGATTGTGCCGTTACTTGATGAAAATCCATGATAAAAATTGGAAAAAAAAAACTATATTAGTTTTTGATTTTCACTTTATCACCAGTACTCAACATTCGAAGAAGCCACTGTGTAAAACGATTGTGATGTTGATAAAAATAAAATGAAAATAAGAAACCAATATAGTTTTCTTTCCAATTATAATTTAATGTATATGCACCCTCCACTAATCAACGTATTAACCACTTAATCCCTATATTACAATAATGTTCCATCCCTGCATGATACACAACTACGAAAGGGAGCTTATAAAAAGAACCTGCTTGGAAATGATCCAGAGTAATCCTCATATTACTCCTAGGTGGGAAAATTGGAAAATAATACTGACTCATCGATCATCGTCAAATAAACACTAGAGGAAAAAAGTTGTATCGCGAAAGCCACAATAAGAAATAGAGAGATGAGCACTGAAATTTCTCTGTGAATGATTGATGGGATATGTATGCGGGATTCACCTCATTTATAAAATGGTTTTATTAATACATGCGACAGAAATGGAACGAGATGCGATGTAAAATCGGATGTAAATTTACAAGGTACACGAATTTTGCTTTTGTGTTAATAATAATATTAAATTTATATTAACGATTTAAAAAAAGCAAATGAGTTTAAATTAGTAACATATTAAGTTAATACTTTTAACTATTTTAGTTAATTTGTTTATTTTATGAGACATACATTGTTTTCTGTTTCTATATCTAGGATTTTTTGTCACTTTTAAAGTATTTTTTTGAATAAGGATAAAAATATAAAAATAATGTATTTTTCTGGCTTCTCGGGAACTTAATCCATTTGCTCTGTCAAAGCTTTATTCGAGAACCTTTTTATGTGCTGTGTATAATTTATTTCTTTTATTTACGACATTTTTGTACACAATGTTTCTTTAACTTTAGACATCTTAGAAAGTTCAGAACATTCTTAAGCAATTTATAAGTATTTCGTAACCAAATTATTATTGCTAAATCCTTAGTTTTAGGAATATGTATGTGTATGGTATATTCAACATTTATAGACACTACTTACACAGAACTACTGACATAATTGATTATTATTATTTTAAACAATATTAAATATGTTAAGAGAGTCTGTTAATGTCACTAAACAGCTTGTACAAACATCTAACACAAGAATTCGGCATGCATTTAAGCTCATTCAACATTATTGCTGTTTCTTTAATTTACTTTTTCTGATATCCGTCTCTTTTGTCAACATTTTTGCCAGTATATTTTAGGTCATTTGTCTCAAGCGTATTCGCAAATATTTGATCTCTGAATTATACGTTCGGTAAAGACTGGGGATCGAGAAGATCCGAAGAAACAATTGTAGTTTTAAAATCATTTATAAGTTGAAACATATTCTTTATAGGATTTTGCAAACAGTGGAAAGAAAAGCTATCTATGAGAACTAAAGGAAAAAACTATATATAAAAATATTAATGAAATCTTTGCATTCTTTCGATAACCTGACTTCTGGTTATCGAAAGAATGCAAAGATTTCATTAATATTTTTATATATAGTTTTTTCCTTTAGTTCTCACAGATGGTTTTTCTTTCCACTGTTTGCAAAATCCTATAAAGAATATGTTTCATTACTATAAGCAAACAAATAATAAATAATTCACTTTTAAACATTTATAAGTTATCTTAAAAACTTATATCCAAGACTACCATAAACGTAAATAGTTTGGAATGACTCTATGAAGCCGATTTAAAACCTTTATAAGAGTACAGGGGCCCATCTAGAGAAGGGCCTACGTGCCTCTTTTTAAAACTGCTATTAAAACCTTCAAGTTTTAATGAATTATCTAAAGATTTACTCAGAGAATATCTGAAGAATATTATAAAACCACACTTGGTTTAGGATAGGTACTAAATCAAATCTTAAAGGACACACACCAATGCTTTGAGCGGACATTTTGTATTTAATGAAGTAAAAATAAATGCAAATAAATATATTCTATATACTAAGAAGAGTTAAGAACAACAGTTAAAGATGGACTACTTGTAGTGGGTTAAAATTTTCAACTATGCTAAGTTTACTGTAAAACATGTATTAAATAGTTCTAAAAAATTCGTGCGCTTCTTAAAAAAATATGTAAATAATTAATCTTTTTTTTTTACTTGAAAGGTAAAGAGAGCCTTGCCAATAATATGGTTTAGTGTATGTAAATTGCTTTTATAAAACATTTCTATTAGACACAAATTACATTTTTTTGTTTAATCTGGGTCAATCCCAATATGGCTGACCGTTATATTCCTCAACCTAATGAGCTGTGAATAATTCTACTTCAAGCATTTTTATCTTAAAATGCCTATTATATCACCAATTGCTCTTTAAGCATGTCGATTTATTCTTGTAAGAGTATATTAAGCCTCACTGGTCTTAACATATTTTTTAAAACTTGTAATCTTATAACCAATTTTAAACCAGTTTAGCACACAACCGCATTAAAACCTATAGAATTTATGGTGCTCGGATTATATAACCTAAAAAGTCAGTTTGCCGAGTCAATATTTGGTACATGTCCACTAAATGCTCGCTTCTCCCGTTTTTATCTTTGTTTTACTAGTGATATTTTAATTTATCATCGATCATTGCTCCACATACACAAACAAAATGTCGACGAATATGTATATATCTTATCACAGTTTTAAAACTACCTATTTTAAAACCCTATAGTCTGGGCAGAGGTTAACCAAATCCTTTTATGTTTAAGACTGATTTATTACGGATGTTTGTTTGCTCTATTAAAACTCTAGCAAGCATTTGGTTGGAAACTAAGTGATTTCAAATATTTATAGCTCGGCATTTACAACCATCTCAAATCATTTTCATAAAGCAATGATAAAACCACAACATTTGCTTAATATCTATAAAACTTGATCGTCCTAACTTGAACTTAACAGCTATAGAGTTTTATTGAAGGCTTGACAAAAACCTTGATAAGTCAATCATAAGCCAATAAAGCCTAAAAGACAATTTAGTTTTAATGTAAGTTCTTGAAGGCCCTTTACAAACTTTCTTTAAGACAAAACTATCTTTAAGAGGATTTGGCATTTAATAAATCTGTCATAAATTAGTGGTTTATGAGCTGGCCATTATAAAACACTAATAAAATCTAAATAAATCTAAAAAGCATTTCAATTGTTACTTGGGGATGGAACTGACTGTATATTACACAAAGCCGGAAAAGCAGATGTACCATAAAGGCGGATTTATACGTGCATGGATTTAGTGGCGCCAGTAGATGCTGGCACACCAGTAAAAATCTACTGCACCTATAAACAGGTACTGGCGAGAACTGGCGAGCAAGTCTGGATCTTGCAAGCATTGATGCAAAAGAGTTAGTAATTTCTAACTTTGTAGCACACCAGTGTCAATTTGTATGCCACTATACATGAAAATTGCACGTGTAAACCTTTATTTGCGCTATGTGTGATTAATAGAACACAAAAATGAGCCAACAGCTAGCAAAAATAAGTGGACTTCTGATGAAATTATAAAATTTATTGCTGCATTAAGAAGAGGCGTGTTTGTGGGATGTTCTGGTAGGAACATTGATATTGTACGTATGTACATTTTGGAACACGATACAATGTACTGTAAAGATGCAAAAGAGTCTCATAGTTACATGTAATTTCAGTTTTGTAGATAAAACATTTCTCATTGGGTTATTCATTTTTTCAATGTATGGTGTTACGTTACACATTCAAAAAGAATGTCAAAATGTGACATCCGTGAATGGTTTCTGTAAAATTCAGGATCTTGTCTTGAATGTTCTGTTAATAGTTTGTTTGCTGCACCTAAGTCGTCTCTACTTGCAATCCATTTTTTAACCACATACGACCTCTTCGCTTATCATTTAATTTCTTTTCAACATTGACAATCATCTATTGAAAAATCCTTCGTAGAACCATGCAGCATCCGGTACGAATTATTATTTTCTTTACTTTATTACTTGACATTTTGCTTCAACAGTCACCTGCACTCTGAACTAAACTCAAATAATGAGACTGGCGAGATATAATTTAAAATTGTGTGTAAACCTATACTGGCACGCAAGTTGAACTGGAGTGGCAACTGGCGCCACTAAATCCATTCACGTATAAACCCGCCTTAATACATAATCATAATCTTAAATATATGTATGTGTTCTGTAATCTACCGATAGTTATTAGTAAGATACAAGACATTCATGTTATAACATGTATTGGTCTTTACTTCTCTAGTTCTCTAGTGTTGGATACATACTGAATAGTTGAATACAATATAATCTATAACATCGGTGTTTGTATTTTTGTTGCTTACACTTTTAATCGATACAGTACATACAAGATTTTATAATAAAACTATGAGAAATGAATAGTTTTCTAACATACCTAGTTTTTGAAATGTTTAAAAGTGGAAACATATGTGGCAAAGAGTCTCAAAAAGAGAAACAGAAAAATTTAGAGAATGCCACAGCATTTAGGCAAGTTTCTGATAATCTACACAATAACAATATCTATTTAGACACATCAAATGAAACACACAGTATTATTTAACCTACAAATGGATCAATATACTACCTTCCAGGAAATGCCTCTGCCAATGTCAAGGATGCTTACACTTTTCAATACGGCTAGATGCCTCTACTTATATTCAAAGAGGAAATTTAATATAAAGGGAAGTCTGTCCGTAAGGATATGTATTTCTAAAGGCACGCGGCTTTAAGGACAGAAGAGGACGTGCTAGGAGAAGGTTACTCCTAGCACGTCAACAGAATCGGGCGTAGATAAAGAACTAATCTGTTTTGAAATTGGATGTGTAAAATCGATTTCGGTTCCAATTCCTGTGTTTAATCAAGCTTGTAGAGCGTGCGATCGGTCGGATGGATTACCTAGATATTAACAATTTGCAGCGCACCAGAAGAGCAATCGTGGAAGTTTCTGGTCGTTCCATGCACAAATTTATCTTGTTATGTTTATACAAGGAGTTCTTTGTAGATGCCGAAGTATTACACTAATAATTCTGATGAGAACATACTGGAATTTTCTAATAATTACGCTACATAATTAACAGATTATATAGTTACAGTACCTGGTGAAAAGATGCAACACTTACAAATAATATCACATGTATACCGGGTGTAAACAGCATCATGGTATTCCCCCTTTTCTCCTTTAGTTTCCAAGATAATTGATTGAAATCTGGAATATACTACATACAAAATAAGCGGCACTTTTTGACATACAGTTGATTTTTTTTAAACTTCCGGTTTCGCCGGAAGTGACACTAACTTTCGATTTTTAAATGGAACATCCTATATATTATTGCATTTTTGAATTCTGCATAATTTTCTGAATCCAACGATGCCAATTTTTTTTATAATATAATTTTTAGTTTTCCATTTAAGTGTGCCGCGATGGTTGCGATTTATTCTAAATGACCCGTGTAATGCTACAGAAATCGAAATCCCGTTAAAAACATTAAATTACGTGATTTATGAGCAAATAAAATTCACCAAAATTGTATTTGGGGCAAATCTCAATTTTTTCAAATGGAACCATATCGGTACCGTGGTACCATTTATTAGTATTATTAATAAGGAATTTATTCATATGTCTTATTAAAATGTGCGATAAATACAAACAAAATTACAGGTAAAAGAAAATAAGAAAATACAATTTTATTCTAATTACCTTGTTACACATGAGGTGGTTTGGGAATACAAAAAATGTACACAAAACATTACAACAGTTGTTCAAAATGCTGTCCATTAACGCCAATGCACTTCTGAACTTGCATAGCTGTTTCTCGAAGAACGTTCACTAAATGCTGGGCCATTATGCTACTAATCTCTCGTCTTACTCGTAGCTCCAGGTCTTCACGGGTTCTAACGGCGGTTGCATAGACAATATTTTTTAAATGACCTCAAACAAAGAAATCAAGTGGCGTTAAATCAGTCGACCTTGGAGGCCACCTCACAGGATCATTCGTCGAAATTACGTTTTCTCCGAATCTTCGTTGAAAGCAATCATGGGGAGGAGCGCCATCTTGTTGGAAATACATTCCCTGTCATAAATCTAAAGGTAACTCATCTAAAATGTCCTCAATGTCATTTTCCAGGAATCTCAAGTATCTGGCACCAGTCAGAGGTCCTTCAAATATTATTAAACCAATGATTCTACTACCGATTATTCCAAGTCAAACATTGAAACCGAACCGCACTTGAAAGTTACCCTCCCGTAATAAATTTTGTTTTCTTGTGACCAATATTTTGTATTTTGTCGGTTAAATAATCCCAAATTTGTAAACCCTGACTCGTCCGAAAATAAAATCAGTCCCAAAAAATAATTATTTGGCTGCACGTTATTATACAAAATCCAATTGCAATATTCCATATACGAACGTAGGTTCGTAATCACTTTCGTACAAATGCTGGTGCAATTGATATTTAAAGGATTTATAGTGGTTTTTGTGCAAAATTCGGCCTACTGTTTGGTGACTGATGTTAAATTCAAACCCAATTTGCCTTAAAGAAACAGTCTTATCAACTTCTATTAGAGCCAAAACATTAATTTCCGTTCCTTAGTGAATAATGAAGTTTTCTTCGGGATCATTGTTGGGCTCTCTTTGAAATTGGTTTTCAACACGTTTAAAATAATTTTTCGCTGGACATTGTCTATCAGGATATCCTCGGCCATAAAGGTCTATAGCTGCAATTCCATTTTTTTTACTTTCCCCATAAATAATTAACATGTCCACTTTTCCATCTCTTGTATAAATAAAATAAAAACACCGTTAAACCAACAAATGGTTGACAAGCTTAATATTTCTTTGTTTTCAAAGCCACCTTAGTTACTTCTTAACATTTAATTAGAACAAAATTGTATTTTTTATTCTGTCTTAGCTGTAATCTTGTTTGTATTTTTCGCACATTTTAATACGACATATGAATTATGCAGAATTCAAAAATGCAATAATATATAGGGTGTTCCATTTAAAAATCGAAAGTTAATATCACTTCCGGCGAAACCGGAGGTGAAAAAAAAATCAATTGTATGTCAAAAAGTGCCGCTTATTATGTATGTAGTATATCCTGAATTTCAATCAATTATCTTCAAAACTAAAGGGGGGTATAACACTCCTAAAAGAGGAAGATGAATAAAGAAAGTGTAAGAAATTTATTTAAAAATATTAAGCAAGTAAATAAAAAAACACGCTTTAATATCTAGTCAAGGAAGCCAATGTATAACTAAAAAACTAAACTAATTTCAAATTCTCATTTTTTCTTGAATCAGTTTCTACATATCAAGTAACTGAAGGTGCAAAAAAAACATTAAGATTCCAGTTGCACTAGACATTTATATTATAAATAGTTAAAATTTTCAAAGAAACCATCGATATCATTTTACTCCTACTTACAATTCTCATCAATGCACGAATTACTGAAGGTTACATTTAAGATGTGCTTTAGGTTTGATTTCTTTTTTAGAAAGGCGATATGAATACTATGGTTTTGAAAATAATTAGGGATATAATAGATGGTCTTAAGGATGGTAAGCTCGTGTCTATTAGTCTGTGTGATCTCTCTAAGGCCTTCGACTGTGTCTCACATGACTTACTCGTTGAAAAACTAAGTTTCTATGACCTAAGAAACTCTTCAACCTTTATCTTAACAGTAGACAAGAATGTGTTGCTATTGATCATTGAAATTATCATATGTTGGGGGTTTGTGCTGCTGAATTTTTCTTCTGTCGTGGCAAAGAAAAGTGCCCAAATAGACTCGATTAGTATTCTGATATTTCTCGTGCCTTGTGGGTCGGGTAAGGGTAATTTTCTATTCGCTAATGGCCAGTTTCATAAATACAGCGTGATCCATTTTAAATGGAAACACCTCTGTAAAAAATGTGTCTATTATCTGATTTTAACGGGGCTTTTTTTAAAAGATTGGCCTACTTTGTGATAAAAATTTAGAGATAAATTTCAATTTTGAAGACCTACTATGATTCTATTTCAATGTCAAAAATGGAAAAATTTGATTAGCGATTTTTTTTATAAAATCTAACTATACCGGTGGATTCAGAAACATCTCAAATGGGAAAATACAAAATTTCGTGAAAAAATATTAAATAATGACAGATTTATGACATAATTAATTTAGGTAAATGAAAAAAATCCTAGTAGGTGTTGAAAATTGAAATTTATCTCCAAATTTTTGTCATAAAGTAGAGCTCTCGATGGCCTATCTTTCAAAAAAAGCCCCGTTAAAATCAGATAATAGACACATTTCTAACAGGGGTGTTTCCATTCAGAATGGATCACACTGTATGTAGAAAAGGATAAAAAAATAAAGTGAACTATATGACAAAGTGAATTTAAATTATCTTTTAAGTCAGTTCTGGTCCACAAAGCAGATTATTTGTTGACTACTCTGAAACACCAGCACGCTCTTTTATAGAATTTCATCATTTTTAACTCGTCCCAACCTAACATTTCTATCTGTATATTATTTATATGCCAAATCACACCACCAAACACTCGTCAAACATATCAAACGTTTGCAGGTAGGGATTTGTAATAAAGTTTAATTTAATCCCAATAAGAATCAAATTCGAGATTGTCATTTACCAATGCTGGCCTTGGATATATGCTTCTTTAGTCAAAAGACTCATTACAAATTGTCAGATCCAGCATATAACGAAACATTTCGTAACCATCTAATTTCATCCTGCAAAATGAATATGGATCTGGACAGTGGACATTCATCCACATCAAAATTCGAAACTTACGAGAAAAAAGCTCTCTCGTAAACCCTCCTTTTAAAGTCGATTATGGAAGGGGTGTTACAAGTAAATGGTGTGGGTATATTGAAATTAAATTTGACTTTATTTTGATTATCGAATTGGTTAGTACTTCCGGTGTATATATAAAGTGGACGAATTCAAGTTGAAATTCCGAGAGCTATATGGTTTTATTTTAAGCATTTCTAGAATTTTTATGACTTATTCATAAGCATATAGCCCAGTTCATCAGGGGTTTTAAGGTGTCGCTAAATGTTATATGGCTAAGCTTTACAGGATAAGTATTCTTTTAGAGCAGCATACGATAAAAAAAGTTTATAGTTGTGAGGTGCCGGCGACCCCTAAAAAATACGAAAATACGAAATACGGTTTTCGGCCAATAACTCGAAAGTTAAAAAACATATACCAAAAAACTAATGGCACTAAGTGATAGAGGGGGAAATTTCACATCAAAAACATATATGAAGTCTTTTTGTACGATCAAAAATGATTTTTTTGTTTAACGCACGAGAATGGGACGTGGCGACACATAAGTACGGCTCGCGAAGCGTGCGCGGTCTTGAACGCGCTACATTAAATTTGTTGTAACTTTTGAACTAATTTATGAAATTGAGCTCAACAAAGCTTAAATAAGAGGAAGAAAATGTGATTATTGCATTATTATATTTTCAAATAAAAAAATGAATGTACGTAGAAATAGTTAGTACACATTATATGAATTCGGAAGAGACTTCCGATGAAATCGGTAAAAGCTCTACCATTTCTACAATTTTTAAGATAAAAACCTGGTGCTTTCATATATTACTCTTGAAGTAATGTATAAAAAGATTCGATGAGGGGAAGAAAATGTTAAAGATTTATTTTTGAAGATGTGCACTTTCAAAGTTTCAAAATCTTGAGAAAGTGACAATTTGATATGTATAACTAACTTTAACCACCTATTATTTTAGTTTAAATCGCGTTATTAGATTTCTGTTGGTACGATTTTTAAAGCTTGAAATGTATAGTTTAAGATGCTTCAAGAGGATTTACCTTAAAAATTAAATGAACCCTCTTCACTTTAAGAAAATAGAAGAAACATTTTTCTTTGCTCCAAAATTTGTAAAACTAGGGGTAAAATAAACGTTAATAACATTTACTAAAAACATTATTTGGCATACTTATCCATTGGATATTTTTATACATTACTTCAAGAGTAATACGTGAAAGTTTCAGATTTTTATCTTAAGAATTGTAGAAATGGTAGAGCTTTTACCGATTTCATCGGAAATCTCTTTATGTTCCGACCTCATATGTGTACTATTCCTACATAATAATCATTTTATATTTGAAAATGTGGTAATCCAATATCCACATGTTTCTCGTTTCATTTGAGCTTTATTGAGCTTAATTTTATTAATTACTTCAAAATTTACAACAAATTTGATGTAGCGCGAAAAGACTTCATATATTTTATGTGAAATTTCCTCATCTATCGCCTAGTACTATTAGTTTTTTAATACATTTTTTTAATTTTTCGAGTTATTGGCGAAAAACCAAATTTCTGCCAGTATTTTAATTTTCGACTTTTTTAATAGTTAAATCAAGTTTTCAGAAAAACGAAATTTTAACATATTACTTTTTGGCAAATGGTATTTTCCCCCTATTTCGACCCCGTTGAATTTGAATCTGTCTATTGCGGAACCGAAATCCTGACCGGAAGTGAGATATTCAAAATGCCGATCAATGTGGTGCCGAAACCGGAAACCGGTACTGTTTAGCCCCTCCTTGACATGGGAATGCGTGCGAAATGTGGAACTAATTATTTTTGAGTATGGGAAATTCAAAAATACATTAAAAAAAAATTTTTGGTTGGTTAAATTCAAGATGGCGGCTAAGATGGCGCCTATTACGGCGGCAGCACCGTCATCGCCATTTTTGACGTAAAAAAGTATGTGAGCGTCTTTATACATGTTTTTAAGCATAAAGGCTTCCAAACATTACCTGTAAAACAACATTTGAACTATACTTTTAATTTAAGTAGGCAGAAAAAAGCTAAATTTTTGAGGAAACAAATCCCACATGATAAGCAAAATTTACTGTGATTCTCCAGAATTGAGGCAGGTACGTTTGCAAGGAGTACAGAGTTTAAGGCAAGAAACATTTGCCTTCCTACAACCGCAAATTATCGAATTACAAATTCCTGTACAGTGGCAAATCATGATTTCTGGGAACGTCTTAGGAATTGGTTCTAGAGTCATGAATTGTGGGACAATTCGACTGCCGTCAAGAGTACATCCGCAGTCTTCCAATGATGGCAGTGATGGCGTGGGAACATGAATATTCTCCCATACACATACGTGTCAAATTACACATAGATTAAATAACGTTTCCACAGTATTTAAGTACATATTAGAATTCAGAACTCACTTGCTAGTGGCACCTTCTTATGTGCAGCCGAATGGCATCTGTTGTAGGAGGGAGTGATTCTGGCTTCTTCGCAGCTACAAATAAAATACTGCGCGGGCATCATCTGCACAGGTTAAGCTGGAATCATCCTGCATAAAAAATAACATTGTTTTAATTTTTTACATGAGATACCGTAAACTTAATTTACAAACGTATGTCTACGTACCTTGTCCAATTTGACGACGAAAGCCTCTACGTTTTCGAGAACGTTCTCACCAAGTGGCAAGCATCCAAGTTCACTCAAAAGCTTGCAGTTCTCTCCACTATAAATCTTCCAGGCGCTTGTCTTCGTTATAGATGAAATTTTGGACGTGGAGTCACATCCAGTGATTACATGAAAAACCAGCAAATTCGTGACTTGCTCAGGTGAAAGAGTCTTGCAAATGTCATGCACTAGAATGTATTTCATGTCCCGCGCAGTGCCACTCATTACCCACAGATGCGAACATTTCATTTTGGCAAAGTGGTGTGCAAGAAGAAGTACTACATCCACAAATATTCATAAAAATAACACACTTCTCGCATAACTGCACAGACAGGTTGCGGCGTGTTGGCAGAAGTGGCAGGCCACCCAAGCGCAGTGTTGCCACACGTCGCAATGCTGCCAACCTTAACAACCAACGTGGTGTTTATTGAATAATAGCTGCGCTCGCATATGTTACGCACCCTTACGCAAGAGATTTCTTTCATATTAGTTATTTAGATGGTGGATTTATTTTTATAAGAACTTGTAAGCATGTAAACTTTTTTTTTTACCTTTCTAACCAAAGTTATTTTTTAGTGTACTTTTGAATTCTCCATGCTCAAAAACATGTAATTCCATATTTCGGACGCATTCCTCTGCCCAAATGGGGCCTTACAGCACTGATTTTGGACATCATCTTGAATATCTCACTTCCGGTCGCGATTTCGGTTCGGCAACAGGCAAATTCGCATTCAGCGGGGTCGAAATAGGGGGAAAAGACCATTTACCAAAAAGTAATATGAAAGGCTTCTAAAAATTTTACGGAGACCTTTTTACGATATTTTAACTAGACTATAAGTGTCGCCGGCACTTTACAGCTGTAAACCTTTTTTATCGTATTCTACACCAACAAAAATACTTATTCTGAAAAATTCAACTAAGTATATAACATTTTGTGACCGGTTCTTATAAATTTCTGTCTGTGACAACTGGGCTAATAGGCGAATACTTATTTTGGCATACTCTGTGTTTTGGTTATAAGTGATTAATATATGACTAATACATATTGATCCATAGTTACTATTATTATAAGCAAATTATGATTATCTCGCGCCAAGCAGGCAACGAAATTAATTCTGCAAATTTCATTATTTACTGGCTAATTACCTAATGAAAACGTCACTTAATCGGTTTGCCAAAGTTGCTTATATAAATGATGCATTTAATAAGAGTGACAAATTGAACATGCAGATATCGCATTCAATGTTAAAGTTCAAGTGTTCAAGGCCAGGGATAATTTTGTCATTAGCTCGAGGAAAATTGGTTACAACCTCAAACAAATTAGTAACTAGCTGAAAATTTGAGGGGATATCTGATAACCAGAGGTCAGATTCAAGCGGAGATTTCAGGGTACGTTTCTGTACACTACTACAGTTTAAATAAATTTAACTTTATTTTAGCGAAAAATAATTTCCGAAATATGTATAGGTCCTTATTTTTTAACTTTTAAAATTTGATCGTCTCACCCCTTCATTTTATTATAATATAAGAGCAAAAAATTACATTACAATTACAAGCTCACACAAAAGGGGTGAATTTTTGCATCATTCTTCATACTCGGGGTATTTGTTAATTATCTCGCAAAATATTGCATAAAGCAATAAAATGCATAGAATATAAAAATAGGTTAATCCATAACTAATTGTCTATAAAAGAATGTTCTAATCCTATTTTATTGTAGGATGTACCGATTCGCGAGAAATCGCATAGACGTACATTGGTAACTATGTTTGTTCTTAAAAATATATTATCAATTGTTTTTTATTTAGCACATAAATACACCTTAGCTAAAATTTAGGGTTTGAAATGTTCTACAGAAACCAAATATACGAACAATTTTGTATTAATAGGCAAATTTTTTAAATGCGAAAAACTTAAGAAAATTTTAAGAAACGATTAAATGTGCTAAGTATATACTGATATGTACATTATCTGCTCTGCACTTCAAAGGTTTTTTGTCGATTATCTTGCATTTAGTTGTTGCCCAGGGCTCCGAAAGATTTTTAAAAAGCTTGCGATTTCCTGAGAGCTAATTCTTCTATGTCTTCAGATGTTAATTTTACCTTCTCTAGGTACTTTATTATAATGCAGATTAATATGAGGATTAATTTATAATTTTCTGCTTTGCCCATATTGTTAAGATATGTTAAGGAACAACTGCCTGTTAGAAAGCCTGTCATCAGTCTTAATCAAACTTTTAGAGTTCTAGAAGTCTTGTGGTAATCATTGTCGAATAAGTTATGAACTTTTTCGCTTGAGTTTGGCCTGAAATGTAATAAATTATTTAAATAATTTGCAGCTTCCATTGGCAAACTCTTAATCAACAATATTAAAAAACTAACCTGTGAAATTGAAAAAATGTTACAAATTTATGACAATATGTAGTTGATTAAATAAATTAAAATTTTTCAATCAATTTGAGAAACATTAATATATCAACACAAACTGAAATGTGACTAAAAAAATAATTTCTATATTGGCAAATAAATAATAATGAACGTCAAAAATACCTTTGCCCTCGTGAGGTCATGTTGAAGTTCAATAGTTCTTATGAGATATAGCTTGAAAAAGAATTACTAATTCGTACTCCTTGGACAATTGTGAAATAAAAAAAATTCAAAAAATTACTAATATATGGCAAAATGTAATTGATAAATTATTATTGTTTATAAAAGAGTCTTACGAGGCTATAATTAAAAAAAGAATGATTAATTCGTATTCTCTGGACAATTATGAAGAGGAGACGAAAAAATCTCTTTTACTTATAAAAAATACATAGGAAAATCCACCCCTTTTGAGGCACGGGAAGGGGTTGAGCTAACCAATCAAAATTTTGTGTGATTTTTTTCTTTTTATATTAAAGTGTGGATGAGAGGACCACATTAAAAAAAAATCCACACCTATACGTAAGGCAATACTCAAAGATGGAATAACAGATGCAACATGTGAAAAATAGCCAAGGAAATGGTTATTGTAAGTTAAATTTATTTCCTTTTACACCGGCTTAAGGTGTTAAGACAAAAATATATTAGACCTATACCACTGCACTGGCACGGCTGGCCTTTGCTCTAGTTTCTTCTTTTAGGCACGTGTACATGTACAATGCACTTTCAGTCAAACTTTTTCAAACATAATATACAGTGTTTAAAATATAATAAATCTCATTAAAAAAATTAACATAATCAACCTGAACTATTATCTGACACTATTTTGAGGCAGTACCGAAAACTTTAATTATTTCACTATATTAACTGAACTTGCAATATATATTTTTAATTAACATCTGTTTTATATTCTTAATATATGTTTTTATGTAAATAAATGTATTCTAAAACTGCTAGGTTTAGATTTAAATATCAGTTCGTGCTGTACCTTAATGCCTTTTTTACTCCCGACACTAAAAGGAAGGGTGTTATAAGTTTGAAGCCTTTGTCTACGTGTGTGTCTGTCTGTGGCATACCATCACCAAGATGGTTGAACTGATTTCAAAGTGGTTTTTTGTTTCAAAAACTGATATTTGCGAGATAGTTCTTAGTCATGATGTTTGGTGGAAATCAGGTATGAAGTTTCCAAGATTTTAGATTTGATTGTTAAACACTATAAACAATTTGAAAACCCCCGATGCATAAAATAAACCTTTAGAAATACCAACTAATTTATATTCGCTTTCTTTTTCCGTAAAGAACCTCTCAAGGAATGATAGGAAAATGGTCGTCGGTTAAATTCGCTGGAATCGATATATGTTATTCCTCTCAACCTCCTGATCGAAAGTTATTATGGGCACGGGGTCGAAAAATGCGCAGTTTTCCAGATACCGGAGATGCAAGGTCGACTATGCAACCCCCGATATCTGGAAAACTGTCCATTTTTCGACCTTATACTCATGAGAACTTTTGACCCAGGAGGTCGAGAGGAATATAAAGGAATAACATATATCGATTGTAGAGAATTTAACCGAGACTGTGGATTAATAGTTTTCGGTTAGGTAGATAGTACATTATTTGTTTTGCTGCAGATATCATCATTATTAAAAAAAAAATCGTAAGTGCGTAGTGGACCGCTGCTGTCTTATTCACAGATATTACTTTATATAATATAAATACATATCTGATTTTATGCATTTTGTTACTTCCATTATGTATGAGAGTTGTTCATTTCAGCGGTCCCCAACGCACTTATGATTTTTTTTTTTCAAATAATGATATCTGTGGTAAAACAAATCTACCTACCTGAAAACTGTCAATTCACGGTCCAACAATAAATTTACAGAAAAAGAAATACCCAGTGTTTCGAGTCAATGAACATAAATGACTTGGTATTCAATGAAGGTTTATTTTTTGTGTCGCGGGTTTTTTAATTTTGAATTTAACTTTTATGTGTCTTGTTTGTACTTGAAAGATACAATAAATATTTTCTATTCTATATGGTATTAGAGGAGTAACTTGGCATATTTCCTGAAAATGTCGACCTTGCTCGGTTTAGATACGCCTAAAAGTTGGTTCATTTCTCAATGGACCAACCTTAGGAAACTTTCTTTAACATGAGAGCAATTCAAAGCTACCGTCTAACACAATTGTTCTAACTTTGTGCAAGGGAGCATTGTTTGGAGTTTCCCAAATTTCAAGCACATTTATCCGATATCGCCGGGTAGCTTGTAGCAAGGACAACAGTGTAATTCTTTTCTACAAGACAATTTACACAGAGATATTTCAACTGATCGCATAATATCGCATTAATAACTTTCCACGTAATATATTTATACTGGCTTTAAAAATATCATTGTGCTTTTTTAGCCATCGAATCCTTGCTCTCGTTTTCTGCTTTGCGGTGTCCTTTTCACTCACATGACGTGGCGTTTGTCCTCCGTTAACTGATGATAAAAAATCTCAATTTCGTTCAGTCAATTTCTCGCACAAAAAAGTCGTCTTTATTCAGCGTTCTGCTTTGTGCTTTGGTCCGACCAAAATTCAAATCACCCTTTAAAACAACATATTTTTTTAACTTTAAGTATGCCGGAGTGGAAACATGAGTGGAAAATCTGGTATGGAGTCATAACTTTTAACAGAGCAAATATTTATCTTCTGATGAGTTGTTTGAATTCAAGATCGTTTTTCTACTACTCGTAGAGTCTATGAAAGTCAAATATTATAATTGAGGTTTAGCGCTCTTAAAAATTTGGTATAATGAAGGATGCAGAATTGTAGAAAGAATGTATGTAGAGAATTATGGGGTGCGAAATAAGCTAATCAGCTGCATCATCTATTATTATATAACAGAAAAAAAATTAGTAATCTTATTTGACATCTTAGCTATTAATACATACAAATATCGAGTGTAGGACACAACAGATTAAACAATACAAAGTACAGTATGTAAAAAAAATGTAAGATAACGAATTATTGTATAAATCATGAGTATTATATTAATAACTTATACCGTGCTTGTAGTGACGGGCTAGGTATAGGGGATAAGAATTGCAACATCGAGTACAGAATGTACAGTACATACTTAGCCCCCCGTTACACACGGTATTTGGCTGAAGTCCAACTTACAATAAGTATAAGGGACTTAATAGTTTTTTAAACTTCAAGTAGTTGTTACATTGTTTGATATTGTTAGTTTGGTAATGTAATGGCACCAAGAGACGCCAAGAGAATCCGCGGAAGAAGGTGAGTGATAAAAATGAATACTTTTAGGAGTGGTCCGACAGTCAGCAATAGGGACCCCTTAAAAAAAATGGAATCGTTAGTACTTCTTGGACATTAAAAAGTAAAAAGTTTGAGTGCCAAAGAGCAAGAAATACTTGGTCCAAGGATTTTCCAAAGCGGACTCGGACGCTGGTAAGAGTTTGATTTGGGAAAAATTTCCCAAAATTTCGGAGCTATGAGGAACCATTTAATCATATTTTTTCTGATGCATTTTAAGCAAATATAAGTAGTTCATGTATCCAAGGGAAAAACTCGAGGGCCGCAAAATGTTATTCACCGAAAACAAAACATTTTGAATCACTTTTTCCAAATTAGTGGGCAATTTATTATACAGATTGATGCAATTATAGTTAGGTGAATGTTTATAGGATGTTGCGGTAGTTTAGTAATCCACAACAGTTCACCATGCCTTGTACCGTGGTCATGAATACAAGAATTACTGCTAAACAGATACAATGTTTTTTGACAAATGTTAAGCATTTGTAGATATAAAGAGTAGGGGTTGTAAGAACTTTGTTATTTATAAACATCTGCCTTCAACTTTCATTTGAACTCAAATTAAAAATTAATGTTAAAAGCTCCTTTTGAGTTACACAAATTCTCGGGAAATCTCTTCCACAACCCCAGCCGATTATATTCAGAGAAATATGCGAGTAAGCCATAGCGTAGTACATATTTAGTTGTCCTGGAATAGTTACGATATCCCTTATTATACTATTCTTTGTAAAATTGCATAGTATGCTTTGTTTGATTTTCTACAAATATCGTCCACGTGAGTATCCCAGTTAAGTCGGCTGTTTATACAAGTTCCTAGGAACATTACTGTTGCTGTTACTCCCAATATATAATATCATTGCAGAGTCCGCAAAGATAGAAATTTTACATTTCACATAATTTACAGTAATTTAAGTGTGTAAATTAAAGGGAATTGGTCCAAGAAGTATTTCTTGTGTGACACCATGCTTGATTTGCAATTTGGTCTTTTCTAAGAGTCATATTTTGTGTTGTAGAATTGAAATATGCTTTAAACCAATTTAAAATATCATCTAAAAGACCAGTTCTCTGTGAAATATAACTACAACTTAAATAGAGTACGGCATTATATGAAAATGATCTCTGAAACATGACTGTTCTGTGTCTGCGAATGGTTAATGACTGCAAGTCTAATGTAGACCCTGTGGAAAGCAACATACCTATATTTGAACAAATTAGTAGCTAGCATTAAGCCAGTGTAAGTTTTAATAGAGAACCGAAATATGATCTTATTTTCTGAGATTATTTGTTAGTCTACACGTGTGTTATATGTCTTGTAAGTTATCAGAGGTCTTGTCTAAATACGGGTAATAAAGTATATTTCAATAATATTGAAGAAACATATTCTTTATAGGATTTTGCAAACAGCAGAAAAAATAACTATCTATAACTAAAAGAAAAACTATGTGTAAAATTATTAATGAAATCTTTGCATTCTTTCGATAACCTGAATTCTGGTTATGCTAGCAAATTAAAATCCTAAAATGTATTTGTCTAATTTCTTATTTGACAATTTTCATTCTAACACTAGCATCCACACAGTCCCCTACGGCCATGCAGATTAAACTAGTATCTACATAACCCCCTACGGTCATGAAGATTCAGTTAAAAATGAGAACAAAGGCCTAAAATTAATTTTATTTATCTATCCTGTCTTAAAAAATGTTCATTCTAATGGATTACATTTTCATGAAATCCATCATTCTGTTTCTTGGAAATGCTTAGCCTTTCAAATGTTTTTCGCCATTATTCTGGAGCTCATCAGAAAGACATAAAGCCACCCATAAAGATGTTTCATGCAAAACTAAGACAATTTCTATGAATAAGTGTGAAATAATTCATAGAAATTGTCTTGGTTTTGCATGAAACAACTTTATGAGTGACTTTATGTCTTTCTGATGAGCTCCAGAATAAGGGCAAAACATGTTTCAAAGGCTAAGCATTTCCATGAAACAGAATGATAGATTTCATGAAAATGTAATCCATTAGAATGAAAATTTTTAAGACAAGGTAGACAAATAAAATCATTTTAGGCCTTTGTTCTTATTTTTAACTGAATCTTCATGATCGTAGGGGGTTATGTAGATACTAGTTTAATCTGCATGGCCGTAGCGGACTGTGTGGATGCTAGTGTTAGAATGAGGATTGTCAAATAAGAAATTAGACAAATTCATTTTAGGATTTTAATTTGCTAGCATAACCAGAATTCAGGTTATCGAAAAATGCAAAGATTTCATTAATAATTTTACACATAGTTTTTCTTTTATTTATAGGTAGTTATTTTTTCTGCTGTTTGCAATATCCTATAAGGAATATGTTTCAATACAATTATAAGCAAACAGATAATAATTTATTTTTAAATATATTGCAATAAGTTAACATTGATAGTACTGAAATTTCGCATATTTTCTTTGACGCTGTAATTTAATATTTGTCTCTTTGGATATAGTAAACTAAGCCTAACATAACATCTTTGGAATAAATAGTTAACTTGTTTAGAAAATCGAAGATATAAGCCCAGATTTCTTGTTGAAACGAGAAAAGAAGAGATTTGAAATCTGCTAGAATATTCATATTTCTTGTTACATATCTTTATTTGTTACAGCAAAGTTGCCTTACATTTCATTTAGAGGAATTTAGAGGCAAGCTATTATGTCTAGCATAGTTATCGTAGAGGGAAAGTTTATTGTTAATTATTGTAACAGCGTTTTGTGAGTGTTCAGCATTGATGTAGTAGTAAAGTTGTGTAACGTTAGCAAAGAAGTAAGCCTGAGCAAAATTCTGAAGTGTATATGAGGAAAAGATTTGGTCCTAAGGCAGATCCCTGGGGTACACCAGAACTAATATATCCAACGGAAGAAACAATGGTTTAGTACGGCTTGTGTTCCGTCTTTTAAGTAGTTTGTCATAAAAATTAAAGGCATGTTAGCATTGTCGAAGTATTTACATTTAGCTACAAGTATACCATGATTTATTGCATCAAAGGCTCTGTTGAAATCTAATAGGATAGTTGTACTATTATTCAAGTCGGAAGTTATATTATCTGTCGAAGCAGTTTCAAATCTCTGCTTACTGCTTTTATCCCCAACAAGTGGATCAAGTTCTACTATAAACTGTACGGCCCATTTTTCTTTGCCTGACACACTTGAGAAGCATTTAAAAATGGATTTAAAAAAAAAATTTAACACGCTGTGATGCGTCCCTCTCTAAAACTTGATTGATGTTTAAGAAATAATTTGGTGGTGCATAGATAATCATGTATTTGTTTGCATAAGATTTTTTTTGAAAATTTTTGACAAAATGGCCAGTTGGGCGTTATTGGATGCAAATCATTCCAGGATGGATTGGAGGTTTTAGAAAGAGGCAGAACTGGAACGTCCTTCCATACTTTTAGAGACAAAAAAAATTATGATACATGGAAGGATATTTAGTTCACAGATGTGCAGATAGTTGGCTTATTAATTTATTTTGTCATTTTGATACAGCAAAATTTCCAAAAATGCAGAAATTCGCTTTTAGCAACGGATTTATTAAATATTAACCTTTGTTTTCGTTCAAGTAAATTACATTGCTTAAGATTTCTCGCATCTTATTTTATTCAAGACTTTGCGTTGTTTATTGCATACGTAAATTTAAAACTGTACTTTGTATATTGACTGACATCCAAATGTCTGGATATTAGTTTTCCGACAGTCGCTAAAAATGTAAACTAAGCTGGATACAGTTGTCTTATCATATAACGAATCTAGGTCAATCGAACAAAAAGAAATCAATTCAAACTGCTTAAAACCTTCCGTGTATCCTTGTAAGCATCCTCTTCCCCGGGGAACACAAGCACCTCAATCTTTATTACCCAATAATGAAAGGATGAGTGGGTCGCTGAACATTACACCGAAAAATCTTAAATTCTTTATTAAGGCAAGCGGTGAGGCGGAAGAAATCTTTATTAATCTTACTTTGTCCGAAATTGGCTATTTTATCTTTTAACACAGAATATCCGATTTATATGTTAATTTTGCTGCTGTGAAATTATTAAACAGAAATTTTTGATACTCTTAGTGGGCATAAATATATGTGAGCATTCATGTTGAGAGTAGTAGGTTAACATCAACCTTTATTTTAGCTGAATGAAATATTACGATATTCGGACTGATTCACATTGAATGCTCACCATTGAGTTCTCGGAAACCGTAAGAGATAGAGAGTCAGTTAAATTGTGGCAAAGTTGCGCAATGCAGTACTTAATAATAATGGCATCAACCGAAAATATTCCGGTTGGCTTTTGAGATATTGGAAAAAAATCGGTAGAGGTATTTACACAGAACTTCCCTCTTTATTTGTGCATGGCGGCCACTCTAACAAATTAATAATTACGAAATGACATTGAAATAATAATCGAAATATAGTTATCACTATTATTACAAAGAAAACCTGATAAGTTTTGGTCACAAAAATGTACAGAGTGCTCATCCAACAGCAAAATTTCAATACTAAATAACACCCTGTACATTTTTCAATAAAAATATAATAGGTGCATATGCCATATAGAAGTATAGTGGTGGTTAAAAAATTTAATTTTTTTTTAAATTTTTCAAAAATGTTGGCAAACAAATTTTCAAAATATTTTTCTTCTGAAATATCCTGAAACGTGGAAATTTTAATTTTGAGCAAAAAGGAAAGTTTCCTTCTATTCTATAGTAGTGGTAAATATATATATTTTTTTAATAGGTGTAAAATGCCATGAAACGTGAAAAAAAATTGTCCATCTATTTTAGTGGTAAAAAAATTATCAAATATTTTTTTCTGAAATAGGTTTAGAATGTCATGAAACGTGAAAATTTTTAATTTGAGCAAAAAAAAATTTTTCCATCTATTCTAGTGGTAAATTTTTTTTCCAAAATGGTAAAAAAAAAATTTTTCCGAAATAGATTTGGAATGTAAAGCGGAAATTTTAAATTTGAGCAAAAAAATTTTTTCATTCATTCTATAGCAAGTAGTGATGAATAGATTAGAAATTTTTGGATTTTTTTTTTTTTATTTTTCAAATTTTTTTTAAAATTTGTTTGAATAGGTTTAGAATGCCATGGACACGTGGAAATTTTAAATTTGAACAAAGAAAAAAAATTTCATCTGTTCTAGTGGTAAAATTTCTTCAAAAATGGTTAACAAATTTTCTAAAAATGTTCTTCTAAAAAGGTTTAGAACGCCATGAAACGTGGAAATTTTTAATTTGAACAAAGAAGAAAAATTATTTTTTTCATCTATTTTAGCGATAAAAAATTGGGAGTGGCTACGTGGACGCCGCGGCAGACATCTATCATTTCTTAGCTGTCCGCCGTGGCAATTGGTTTGGATAGATACTATTTATTCTGTGCTATAGCGTTGTTCTCGACGTGGATCGCTGGCCTATGCGTAACGTTATCGCGTTGTGGAGCGCCAGGTCCCGGGTGCAAATACTGCCCACTTGACTTTTTTTTTAAATATTTTGTAACGATTAATATCCTTTTTCACAAATTATGGTTGGATTTGACGACAGAAATGTTCTTTTTTTTCATATAATAATTTGTCTCCTTCATGTGATGGTAGTTGGGTTAGTTAAGTTGATTTTTATTTTGCTAAATAATTGTTAATAAATTATCAGCGCCGCAGGCAGCATTAGCGTCGCAGACAAAAACGGTGCATGCCTTGCACCTTTTGTTTTTTTTTAAGGCAGCCCACATAAAATAATCACGGGGTGTTAAGTCAGCTGGTCAGGTAGGCCACCGTATTACATTTTGATTGTTAATCCACTGGTCGGGAACTTGTTGGTCCTGTTACATTTTGTTACGCTTCGCTAGTCAGCTTTCAAAAATGTTGATGCCATTATAAAAATCGGTAAAGGTATTTACACAGAACTTTCCTCTTTTTTTATACAGGGCGGTCACTCTAAAAAATATTAATTAAGAAATAACATGAGAATAATAATCGCAATGTAGTTAGCCCTATTATTACAGAGAAAACCTGAAAACTTTTTATGAAAAAATTATATAGAGTGGTTATCCGACAGAAAAATTCAATATTAAATAAAAGATGCCCAATATGGAATGCTTGCGCAAATGCCTTTACAAATAATTTCTACCATGGTTGAATTATTTTTTAGGATGACCGCCCTGTATATTTTTCACTAAACCTATATGACAAATATTATGGCCATCTATGACATTGTTAGTTGCACATTCACGTAGAGGAATGGAAGTACAGTGGTTAAAAAAAAATTAAATACATTTTTCAAACATTTTTTTAAATAGGTTTAGAATGTCATGAAACGTGGATATCTCAAATTTGAGCAAATAAAATGTTCTTCCATCATTCATTTCATGGCATTGATAAAAAAAAATCATTTTTTTTTAATTTTCAAAAATTATTTCTTTTGAAATAGGTTTAAAATGGTCATAAAACGTGGAATATTAAATTTGTACAAAAAATTCTTATTATACCTGAATTAATATCTCTTTAAAGGCTTACTTATACACTTGTATTATAATATACTGTGACGTGCTTTCTCCCGGTTGCCTAGCGCATAGACAAGCGGAAGCGTCACTTTAGCGCTGAGCTGCATTTCGGTTAAATTCGGTTATCTCGAGCGCCAGCTTTGCAATTTTTACGTGGGGCAAAGGTCCCACATTAGCCTCCTAAACGCAGCCTGTTGCAGTAGGGCTGGGATAGCTACAGTGGAGACACGGTATGTCCAGGGGTCTGGACGGCAGATTAGATTTTCATTCACACACAACAGTAAAACGCACATTTTAGAAAATAACCACATTTATTAAAATATATTAAGTATTCAACAACAAACAATAATTATTAAAATAAATAAAACGGTCAGGTACCAAAACACTCTTATAGAGTTCAGATAAATAATATTAAAACTTAAGATATGTCATATCATGAAAAGTTACAAGTAAAACTTAAGATATATCATTTCGGTTTATTTATAAGTGAAACTAAGAAAACAAGTGAAGCTACGAAGACAAGGAACCAGGCGGTGAGAAGATATTAAACTACTGATTTTAATATTTTCTTATTAATTCGGTTATCAACAAAACCAAGCAAACAGTGTGCAAAATGATAGTAGGCTTGGCGGCAAAGCGGTAAAACGGTAGTAAGCGGTACGGTCGATTATAACAGCAAGCAAGCAGGCAGTGGATGTTAAAATGAAACAAGTTAGCATTAAAGCAGAAAGCAATTAAATTTTTAGCAAAAAAACAAACAACTATTTTTGGACAGAATTTATCATATCTGCATAAATGTCAGATATGAGTCGGCAGCATGTGATGTAAAGAACTTGGTGAAATTGTGGAAAACTGATACCGAGTAAAATGGTAATCGGATTCGGTATCAGCTCTCTCGGTAAAGATCATTCTGCCTGCACGGACAGCCAGAATTAATCTCGACGGTGTCGGTTCGGTTCAGAGAGATTCGCCAAGCGCCTCAAACCACATAGTTGAGTACCTCTAATTGCATTCGGTTCTTAGATAAGATTCGCCACGTGTTTCTTGCCAGATGTACAGTGAAAAGGTTTATGTATCAAAATATAAATATAATTTATTTATTCAGAGTATCTCCTAGATTTTCCCCTGAACTCTCCGACTATAACAAATTACTGAAAACCATTTAGAATTAACGGATTTTATCCTAATTCGCTAATCTATGAAATAGTTTAAAACAAAATAAAATAATAAACTAGTCGGAAAACGGAGTTCTACCAATCCGACAACATGTCGGATATTATTTTAACCCAATAAATTATGAAACAACGGTTAAGTTAAAACAATAGGCTTTGGAACAGTTTTACACGGCAAAATTCGGTTTACTAAAAACAGAAATTTATGGACGGCGGGTTTCTATCATTCCAACCAACTTGGCGGATATTATTTTGACTCCACAGTTTGAGACAAAATAATAATTCTCTCGAAATATCTTCTATGTCCATTTTCCCTTGGAAATTATTTGGGACATAGCTATCTGGATTAAATCTTGAGAATCTAACAGGGCCCCCGATTGGACAAACATTAACACGGAGAAATTTTGTTATGTCTATGATGGGCGTCGGTATTTCGGAAAAATATATTTACATTCTGATACATCAAATTTGAAATCGTTTTAAAGTGTTATTGCTAATCACGCGTTTCAATGTTTTATTTCTTATCTGGTAATAGCGGATAAAAACGCCGGGCAAGAAACAGTTGCTTATCTTGGATCAAATAATTTTTATCGTACACTTCTTTAATATAGGCAAATCGGACCATGAATATTTAACAGAGATTTGCTAGTTTATCATAAAAATATTATTTATGAAGTGTATCAAATAAAATAAAATGTGAATTTACACTGCTGATATACGGGGCACAGTTAAGTAAACTCTCACGGGGTGCTCTACGGCGGGCGGTCGGTCGGTACGGTATTTTAGAACCCCCACGTGTTAATTCATTTAACTGTTAAGACGAAATTTAATTTTGAAATTTACGGAAATACCAAGAAATGTTTTAAAACTTACATTGCTATTATATTTTGCGGCGGTGGCAGAGACTATCGAATTACACACGTGGTGATCTTCAGATGAGCGGTCGGTACGGTATATTAGATCCTCACGTGGTATCCCTTTAGGCTCGCAGAAATCAACTTTCGTTTCTCTGTGTCTCTGACTAGCTGGTTCCTCCAGAAAGTAAAAATCCCCTCCAACTTGGTGTTAAATGCCAAGTGGGGAGTAATTTAACTGTGGCCAACGCCACCCGGAATAATTTATCGGAATTAATTAAAATTTTATTTTAGAAAACTTCTCATCGCTGTGGAACCTTACATTATTTTTCTACAGAAAACTACATGTCGCGGGCTAAATAAAAATAAACAGAACAAATTCCAATCTTTCGTCCGTAAGATGGGAAAAGTGGCGAAGTTTATGATTAAATTAAATTACATTTTTGTCTGCAAAAATTCACTTCGTCACAATACTATTTTTCCATTATTTTCTATAGTAGTGCTAAAAATATTTTCAAAACATTTTTTTAAATAGGTTTGGAATGTCATGAAACGTAGATATTTTAAATTTGAGCAAAAATAAATTTTTCCATCGTCCATTTTATAGTACCTAGTGGTAAAAAAATTCATTTCTTTTTAATTTTCAAAACATTCTTTTTTTTAATAAGTTTGGAATGTCTTGAAACGTTGAAATTCTAAACTTGAGCGCAACATTTTTTTTCTATCATATATTCCCTTTAGACGGTCCACCCACACTATATATTTTACAGTGAAAGTCTCACCATTTCTTCGGTGGCAGCGTCAGCTACCTACCAAATTTAACTGTTCTTCGTCAAGCAGTTTTTTAGTAAATGCACTAACAGACAGACCAACAGACAGACAGACTGACGAAACTGAAAACCTATATTTTCCTAAGCTACATGAACTGAAACGTTAAAATCCGAAAGAATCTCGGAGTGTGATTATTTCTCGAATACAATACTTCCATTCGTTGAAAAATAATAATTAAGTGCGACACATAATTGATTTCGTATTACAGAGTGCGTTCCAAAAATGATGTAAATACTCCCAAGTCCTTAAGATTATGAATTTGACGATGGCTCTGAGGCGTAGAACAACGTTCCAGAACAAAACGGATACTATAGGCGTCTAGAGCATTATAAAGTGCTCTAAGAAAATATTTTTGGATTTTTAATAAGTTCAATAATAAGCGAAACATTTCGAAAATTTAAAAAACCACAATTCGGATTTTTTTTTTAATATTTAAAAAACCCACTTTATGCCATATTATTGGGTTCTACATTACACAACTTTGCCACAGTAGTGTAACTAAGGGTATGTGCGCGCCCCCCGCAGATTGCTGAAAACGCCCTGCTAACTTGCACCCATTTTGATCCTCCGTATTTACACTTTGGTAAAAAATGTCACTCGTAAGCCTTTCTTAATTGAAACATTTATTAAATCTTTTATAAAGTAATTCTTTGTTGCAAAAATGATGAAATTTCAAAATAAATGGTACTGCCATCAAAAAAGACATTGATTAAAACAAACATTTACGCCACTGCTTTGCCACCATTTAACCGACTCTCTATCTCTTACGACTTCTGAGATCCCAATGGTGAGCATTCAATTTGAATCAGTCTGTATAGCATTATCTGTGGACCTTGAACGCAAATACATCCGAATTCAAAATGTTAAAAATTCAGATGAGGTGAGTAAAAATTGTGCTGAAGAAACACATAATAGAGATTGATTCGATCGTTGAAATTAAATTTTAAAAAATAATGATATAAATAATCCTGAGAAAACGGTCGAGATGGGGCCAAAATCGACCTCCGACCTTCTTTTCTCTAAGTTATCGAGAAGGATAACTGTCATGAAACCTGAAAACGCTTTTGCTTTTTCAATAATTCGCTGCTTAGGATTTTCAAAATAGTTACGATATTTAGATCATCTAAATAGCAATTCTCCACTAAGATTAGGGAATTGTAGAAAGTTGTCCCGAACAACCAATATCCAGTAATACTAGAACTTACTGCAGTATACTAAAATATATATCAGAGAAGTAGATTTCTACCAAATGTAGTTAGGCTAACCACGAACACAAGCTGGCATTCGCCGAGTGTCGGAAATCTTCGTATTTCAAATCGGCTCCTGCCAGTGCGGATGAAAGTCAACTGGACATATGGTATCCATTTTATTGAACTGCCCGATCTATATATTATATATACCGGGTGAGTCACGAATTGCGCTCGCCCCGATATTTCCTAAAATATTTGGAATAGAAAATTGAAATTTGGAGGCCTTATTACACGACTAAAATGCCATCTTTTCAATAAAAATCAAGTTTGGTGCACATCCGGTTTGACCGGAAATGCCCACAACTTTCGATTTTTAAATGGAACACCCCATATATTTTTACATTTTTGGAATCTAGAGGAAATTTTGAATACAATACATCCATTTTGGTCACTTTTTGATAAACATTAAAAATTTTATTAAAAAATCTATTTCTGAATCCAGAGTGCTGTGGTGCCCAAAATATATTTTAGTTTGTATGCTACGTTACTATAAAAATAAAAAGAGCAATGATTGCATTACTTAATTCTCTAAAGGCGTTTAAAATTTTTAAATGTGATTTTTACCCACTAACTCGGTTTTTTTAAATGGGAATTTAATCGTTCACCAACATTTTTAAACACCTCATTTTCATACGAATCTAATGACACCAACATTTTGAAAATCCGCTCAGAAATATTTGAGATTTCAGCCAAAATACAATGCAACCAAGCTTTTAGAAACATGCGGCTAATAGATAATAGATTAGTTGGCTTTGGAAACTAAAATGGCACATTTCTGTGTAAATCTGGTAACCTAATAACATTGGAAAAATCATAGCAGCCATTGAATGTAATAAAACAATATCAGCTGTCAGACAGACTCGTGTAGTTATAGGCAATCTTGAGCTATCAAACATTTAATAATTGTGAGCGCAAAGAACGTTATAATTAAGTTTAGCATAGGTATCTGGAGGTAAACACAATTACATCCACAAGGACATTTGCAATAGAATGCGACATCAGTTCGGTTTTCAGAGTTTTATTTAAATGAACATAAATATCGGGCCTATAAATAAATAAAAATCAATTCCGTTTGAACAATTAAACTTAAACTAGGTAACAGTAGGTATCTTTAAAATAATTAATATAATTAAACCATAAATTGACATTTATAGATATTGTTCAAAATGTCCACTATTTTTTTCTATACAGAATTCGGCTCTGCGTACAGTTGCTTGAATGGCTCTACGCAATTCAGCCGGCGTTATTTCATTAAGAGCCCGTACAACTTTATTTTGCAGCTCTTCACGGGTATTTGAGGAAGTTTTATAAACTTTATTTTTGAGAGTGTCCCATACATAATAGTCCAGGGGTGTTAAGTCAGGTGACCTAGTAGGCCACCTGATATGACCTTGATTTGCGATAAGGCGTTCACTATGCAAGTTGTTTAAATATTCCATCACTCTTCTGGAATTATGTGAGGGAGCACCATCTTGTTGGAAAAACAGATTTTGTAAATAGGCAAGAGGAAGTAAGTCAAGAAATCCTGCTGTCTGGTTTTGTAAAAAGAATAAATATCGTTCGCCAGTAAGTGTTCCATCAAAAAATATAGGTCCAATTATTCGATCTCCAAGTATTCCAAGCCAATAGTTAAACCCAAATCTTTCCTGAATATTCCCCCGCCCTACCAACCTCGGATTTTCTTGAGCTCAGTACCTAGCATTATTTCTGTTAAACATACCTTGGTTCGTAAATCTACTTTCATCTGAATATAAAATATGAAAAGGAAAACCTGGGTTTTGTTGTACTGCATTTAAGAACCAGTTGCAATATATTAGCCTCCTGTCGTTATCATCTCCATAAAGATGTTGGTGTATTTGGTATTTATAAGACCGAAACTTATGTTTCTTTAAAATTCTGGAAACCGAAGACTGACTAATGTCGCATTCCATTGACAATTCCCTTGTTGATGTTGTTGGGTGTACCATCACAAATCCTAATACATCAATTTCTTTGTCCTCACTTACAATAAATGTTTGATGGTCATCTTATTGATTGGGTTCGTTTCTTAATTCTTGTTCCACTCTGGCAAACAAGTGTCTGCTTGGATGACGTCTGTTGGGATATCGTTGCTGATACAGTTCTGCAGCTGCAGTGGAATTTTTAAGACGCTCTCCATATATCAGTGACATATCGACCTTTTCATTTCTACTAAAATTATTCATTTTCTTCAATTTTTACTCAGAGATTTCCGCAACGCTTTATTTTGTATCTGTCTGAAAGTTGATATTGTTTTATTACATTCAATGGCTACTATGATTTTTCCAATGTTATTAGGTTACCAGATTTACACAGAAATGTGCCCACTAATCTATTATCTATTAGCCGCATGTTTCTAAAAGCTTGGTTGCATTGTATTTTGGCTGAAATCTCAAATATTTCTGAGCGGATTTTCAAAATTTTGGTATCATTAGATTCGTATGAAAATGAGGTATTTAAAAATGTTGGTGAACGATTAAATTCCCATTTAAAAAAACCGAGTTAGTGGGTAAAAATCACATTTAAAAATTTTAAACGCCTCTAGAGAATTAAGTAATGCAATCATATTGCTCTTTTTATTTTTATAGTAACGTAGCACACAAACTAAAATATATTTTGGGCACCACAGCACTCTGGATTCAGAAATAGATTTTTTAATAAAATTTTTAATGTTTATCAAAAAGTGACCAAAATGGATGTATTGTATTCAAAATTTCCTGTAGATTCCAAAAATGTAAAAATATATAGGGTGTTCCATTTAAAAATCGAAAGTTGTGGGCATTTCCGGTCAAACCGGATGTGCACCAAACTTGATTTTTTATTGAAAAGATGGCATTTTAGTCGTGTAATAAGGCCTCCAAATTTCAATTTTCTATTCCAAATATTTTAGGAAATATCGGGGCGAGCGCAATTCGTGACTCGGTATAGTGTTCAAGAGCATAATCTCATATTATTTAGGAAAATAAAAAACGTAGAAAGCTTGCAATACATAGGTACAACTAGTAGTTTACTTGTTTGTGTAACATTAAATTGGTTGTAGAGTCGTGGAAACTTTAGCTTGTCTTGTGTATGAGTTAATAAATGCACGTACTATTTCATTTTCCCTCGCATACAAAATTAAAGCAATACTCTAAAAACATTGTTCACATATCCTGACAAAGCTTGGTTCAGCCGACAAAGCCACCTATTGACTGGCCAAGTTAAAGTATACTGGACTATATTTCAAGTAATACGGTAGTGGTAAAAACACATTTATATATTTATTTATTTATTCGACGAAATATTTTCGTCTAGTGCATTCACCCAATTTCACGCTGTGTGACTCAAGCCTCACCGATACCTGAAATTCCTCGTAATTTACTTTTAAACGTAATTTCCAGCTCTTGATTTTGGTCAAAGGGTGATGAATTTAAAGCTTATAACCGTCCGAGTCAGACGTCTTTGATATGTAAGACCCTTGCTGATTTATAGCGGTTCTTAGCAAGGCACTTCAAATAAACCTGTCTAGAGTTAGGAAGCTGTTAAGATTTAGCCGCATTTCTCCCATTTTCGCATACAGGTTCAAAGTTCGAAGCGGTCGCTACACGTGAAATGAAATCCAAATCGATATATAACCGCAGGGAGCAAATAGTCGGTTTCCTTCTATACGTCCTTCCTTTCACTGTGTTAGTAAATTCTACTGAATAATGAACAGTGCGTTAAATTAGTGATTCTTGATTGGCACTTTCTAGAAACTGCTAGTATACAACTGTTATATCTTTTGTTTCTGCACACACTTCGTTAAGAAAAACATTCCTTGGTTATTTTACAGATAACTTTCATACTCTTATCTATTATTTAATATGGGAAACAACATATTATTATTAGTCCAATAGAATTACAAAAACCGCTGGATAAAATTCCTTACAGGTAACCACATAGTTTATTCGATGTATTTATTGATAAGGAACATACCTGCGAATTTCCTCCAATTTTAAAGTGGGGGAACATTTTTTAAATAACGTTTCTTTGCGAAAAAATCACGAAAAATCGGGTTTTTTAAGCGTAGCTCTAACCGGTTGACAACAGCTATATTTGATGTTATACGTTTCGTAGGTGATATAAAGACAGTTAATGTGCCGCCCGAATCATTTAAGTCGGATAATAATTTTTTAAATAATCAAAAAAAACTGTCGAAAAAATCGAAAATTTCAATAATTTTTAATTCCGTGAAAAATTTTCCTAAATCCTCAAAACATGTCTCATGTAATCCTGAAGCTGCCATAAAATTTTCATTAAAAAATATTTGTAACTTTTCGAGAAAATGCATTTGTTCATAAAAAACGTCTCAAATGTTTCATTCAATGTGACCCAGTTCCCGTCATCAAAAATGACTCATCCGGAGCTGATCTTTTTCGTTGTGACATCTAGTTTACGAATACATTGTTGACATAACGATTTTCATAAACAAAATGGCGTTTGAAAAAGTACGACTTTTTCGGACAACGTTTTTTGCGAATATTTTAATAACAAATTATATATAGGCTCCAATACTAGTTAGCTAATAGATAGGTGAGGTTGTTTTTATCAGTCAATGTCAAATATAATTATTTCACACTTAGTCATAGAAATTGTCTTGGTTTTGCATGAAATATCTTTATGAGTGGCTTTATGTCTTTCTGATGAGCTCCAGAAAACGAAAAACGTTTCAAAGACTAAGCATTTCCAAGAAACAGAATGATAGATTTCATGAAAATGTAATCCATTAGAATGAAACATTTTTTAAGACAAGATAGATAAATAAATTAATTTTAGGCCTTTGTTCTCATTTTTAACCGAATCTTCATACTCGTAGGGGGTTATGTAGATACTAGTTTAATCTGCATGGCCGTAGGGGACTGTGTGGATGCTAGTGTTAGAATGAGAATTGTCAAAAAAGAAATCAGACAAATTCATTTTAGGATCTTAATTTGCTAGCATAACCAGAATTAAGGTTATCGAAAGAATGCATTCATTAATATTTTTACACAGTTTTTCTTTTAGTTATAGATAGTTATTTTCTCTGCTGTTTGCAAAATCCTATAACGAATATGTTTCAATGCAATTATAGGCAAACAAATAATAATTCATTTTTAAACAAATTAATAATATCGGCATAAAACTTTCATATTCTGGCAGCTGGTATTTTTACACGAATTTTAAGAAAATGGGTTGTTGTAAGATGTTTAGAAGCAGAGATAATTTTTGTACTTGTTAATTGCGCCATTTGTTTATTTATTAACATAAACATTTGAAATTCACAAAGTAACTAGTTGAAGACTTGAATTTAGTAATTCAGTGAACTGCCACGTATAATGCTATGTTTTAAGGGACGTAATGTTAATTTTTGTACAGTCTGAATAAGTCTTTGTGTCCCGTCCTCAGCTGTCCACGTTAACGTTTTCGGTCAAGCGACTTCAAATTCCGACGACAAACAAAAATCGGAGTATCTCGATCATTTATGATGCGATTTCAACGATTTTTTGTTTAATTTGGGGTAGCACGATGAAATGTACACTACCGTATTAACATTGTTGAAAAATTGTTAATACATTTGTTATAAACAATTGAAAAAAATATATTTTTGCCTATTATTATTATTATTATTATTCGAGGAGCGGAGTGCCGAATGAGTTATTGAAATTTGGTCAATAAGTTAACGCAAAATACTATGTTCTCGACGACTTAGCAATTCAATTTTTCCATTATCATGTATTTAACATATGTCACTTTATTCGCACTAATTTTCATCAACTTCCCATGTTGTCAGGAGTACCTCAAGGGTTTATTTTAGGTCCTTACTTTTCTTCATCTATAAAACATTTCTATAAACAATTCTACACTATTTTCCTATGCTGATGACCAACAACTCTTATATACATTTAATACAACGCAACATGATATTGATGTAGTAAGCAGGAATTTTGATAGCGACTTATCAGCTCAATTTACATTGTAGGCGGCATAACTTTAAACTAAATTCACCGAAAACTATTACAATGCTGTATTTCCCGAAATCTGTTTATGGACGAATTACTGACTCGTAGAAAGTGCATGAAATTTGGGCGTGATTTTTTATGTTAAATTAAGACTTCAGGAGCATTTATCAAAACTTTGTCTTTCTAAACTTGTTGTTTAATGTACTATTAAGTGCTTTAATATACATTGTTCAAGAAAAAATTTAAACAAGACTTGATTTTGTACCAAACACGCACCAATTGTAGGCCTAGCAATGCCCAATTTTTAATTTACCTACAATTTTTAACAGTACCTATTTATATTTATTTGGCTATTGTTGTAATTATTATTTCCTATCTTTATACTACATTACAAACAGGTACATTATATTTTATATTTACACTGCTATTACTGTATTTTCTGTCTTTCTTTTTATTAGTCTTAGTTATGGGTTAAGTGCTAGAAGAGCTCTAGTAGCTAAACTTCACCCTTGATGTATTGTTATTTATTTTATGGTATATTATTATAATGTAATATTGTGTGCAGTGCATCAATAAAGACGATTATTATTAGGTTATTGTTAGCTAGAAGTAAAACCCTATTCCGATTTTTAGTCGAATCGGACGATAAATGATAAAACCTATCCACCATATTGACGTCGCCCGTTTTGAATTTTTGAGTTTTGATCACATGTTTCTAGTCTGCGACCTCAAGAATCGTCAGTCACCAATTTTTAGTAGAATCAGATATTAAATGACACTAGACTGCCCGCCATCTTTAAAGCGCCATCTTGGGTTTTTCTATAAAGAAATGTCAAATTGTAATACTATGTGAATCATATACACATGCCAAATTTCAAGTCAATGCTACATCTGGAAGTGGTTGAAAAATGACTAATAACTTTTAGTTTCCTAGTCAGACATTCCCAGAGTATGGGGCTATTTCCTCGCGACTCGCCTTGTATACACACACGACACACATAGTATAAGTTGCAATTTTATTAATCTTAAAGAGTTGGCGAAAATACTCCTTCCTTTCAACGAGTGAGTTGTAGAATTTCAAGCAAGCATTTGGGTTAATTTCATCTCTTGCTTCCGTTTATACACTTATAGTACAGGCAATGAAGGCAAAATGTTGTAAAAACCTCGCAAAAATTAATAAAAGGATCATCTCTGAAATTTATGTAATTAATAACCTGTAGAATGGAATGATGCATTATTTGCACATCCAAGTTCCGGGAAAATTCAAAAAAAAATTTGGAAAAACTTTTTGATTTTCGGTTTTTTTGCTCTAACGGTTAAAATAATGAAAATACAGAAAATAGTTTTCAACAAAATTTGTAGCTCGTCTTTTTCTCTACAAAATAGCTCTTTACAAATGTTTGTCTTACTTAAGCCGTTTAGGAGATAAATCCAGTTTTCCATTTATAGTTTTGAGCCGCTCCGAAATGCGCCGAAAACAACGTAAAATGTAGAGAAAAGTCTCAGCTTTAATGTGGAACTAATCACAAAATTCATACAAATTTTTATCATAGAGAAAAAAGTGTTAGAAGATGGCTTAGTAAACTTTATACAGTTGATTTATTCACATCTTTGAGTTGTATGCATCCTGCCTATATCTCCCGTAACAATAGGTGCTTTTTCACTGCATGGATTCGATTCCACGCACTTTAATCTATATTTCGTGAAAATTTCATTGAAGAATGTTAAGAAACATATATGTTTTACTGTATAATTGTGCATTTTCTGAACGTGTATGAATAATGTAGACAAATTGAAAAAGTACTGCGCGCATTTAAAAAACTCTAAAGTCATTCGAAAGAATATATTTTGTTGTACTTATAATCCAAAAATTAAGAGTGTGCTATTATTATTACTTAAGATATAGCGAATTGAATTCCAAAATTTGGAGGTAATTGATCGATGGGAAATATACCCTCTACTTTGATCGCAAGGCATATTCTTCCAACAGAAGTAATTGCAATAGAATGATAATTGGATTAATATATCATTATATAAGAATATATAAGCAAAATGAATGATCATTCTAACGACTCCCGGCAAAGATATGAATAAATCTGTGGATCGACTGTACAAAGTTTACCAAGCCATCTTCTTACACTTTCTCTCTTTGATAAAATTTTTTATGAATTTTGTGATTAGTTCCACAGTAAAGCTAAGACTTTTCTCTACATTTTATGTTATTTTAATTTTTTTAGGGGCTCTGAATAGTAAGAATTAGCGATCGATGAGCCCGGTCGTACGAAACTCCTGGAGAATTCTCATTTTTCGCGCATTTCGAAGCGGCTTAAAACCATAAGTGGAAAACTCGATTTATTTTCTAAGTAAGACAAAAAAGACCTTTTTTGTAGAGAAAAAGAAGAGCTATATAACTTTTGTTGGGAACTTCTTTCTCTATTTTCATTATTTTGGCCGCTAGAGCAAATGATACGAAAATCGAAAAGTTTTTCCAAATTTTTTTTGGATTTTCCCGGAACTTGGAAGTGCAAAGAATGCATCATCTCATTTTCCAGGTTATTACCTACTTAAATCCCAGAGATGATCCTTTTATTAATTATTTTTACCCTAAATTGTTAATTTGCCTGTACTGTTACTTAATTGGGAGAAAGAGAGAATGAGTATTTCACCATAAAAACGCAATTGGCGGAACTAAAGGTCAAAACTCCAATGTTTATTGATGAGCAGTATTCTAGAGTTTGGCCACACAAAGTTCAATCAAACCTACTAAGAGTGTTCCCATATTTTAGTAGAGTATCCAGTTACTTTAAAATTAATTCTGGATCAACTGTATCTCTGTCTTGTAGTAGAATAAATAACCTAAGTATAATGTAGGTGTTTGGCAAAGGAACCCTTTATTTATAATCGAGATTATTTCGGCGTTTTTACCTCCTCTTCGTAAAGGGGTAAAATGTCCCAGAATTTATGTTTATCCAGAGAAAATTTAAGAGCAGGAATTTAGCCAAATACTATGTAAAGAAGCTGGGTACTTTATATCATCTTTATTTATGATTATGATGCAGAATTCATTGGAAAATATTCTACTAGATGCTTTAAAAGAAAGGAGAGTACATAATATTGACTCATAAATGTACATCTCTCGATCTTGGAGTTTTGTTTAAAATATAAATAATAGGACATGCGATGCATGTATATTGGATTACGTCTGAAACTGTTTGATTCCTTATTTAAGTACTTTTTGTTCGTTTAGATGTTCCTTTAGACACTGAATCAAATCCTCTTCTTAGTAAACTATTGAGATTTACACTAGATTTAATTGTGTGGTGATATCCTTTGTACATATAGTTTGTTTTTATACCATAGGACTCAAAGGTTACTATAAATAATACGAGAAATTATCGTTCATTTTAAAAATTCGCGAAAACTAAATCATGGAATGTAGCGTTGCAAGTATAGAACAATGTATTGGCTGTGAGAAAAAGTCTGAGCTGTCTATTGATAACAAATTAATCTTTATTTTTTTCCAATTCTTTGGGACTTTCTGCCACATGGGAATCTACGAAATATCACAATTAACCAGTATGTTACTGGTAAATAACCTCTACGCCTGTGACTTTTACGTCAAAGGATCAGTTAGAGGTTGCTTTTTAAAAAATAAATAATACAAATAAGTATAAAAACTTGAAGTAAAATATTTCGCCGACGTTTCTCAACGAAATCTAATCTGTTTCCTCTTTCAAGGCTTTTTTGAAAAAAATTTTTTGCTGTGTATGATAAATATACATTCTAAGAATGTTTGTTATATTCAATATCCATAGATACTTACTATTTACATAGAACTATTGATATAGTTAACAGTTTTTAATTTTTATACTATGTTAAGTTTGTGAAGTTCTTCTTTTAACACTGGCAACCAGGTTGCGGAACAATTCGACACGCATCTATTCTCATTCAATAATATTATCTTCTTCTTTAATTTTTCTTTTTTGCTATCTGCCTCTTTTGTTAAAATTTTTGCCGAGTCCCAGTTTATTCTATGTCCGTTCTCCCAAGCGTGTTCGCAGATCTTGGACTTTTATTTTATTTTTTCTGATATAATTTTGGTGTTCGCCAAATTTTACACTAGACGGTCTGGATGACTCACCCACGTAATGTTTGTTGCACTCGCACGGAATACTATAAATGCAGTTTTTTGAATTTTGCTCGTGGTACTTCTGTTTCGTCTTTGCCAGAATAGATATTAAAGTGTTGTTTGTTTGAAATACCGTCCTTATATCAAATCTATCATCGATACGGCGCAACTGTTCGGATAATCCGCATGCAGGAATTAACGCTGTGTAACGTTTTTCGGGTTTTTGTCTTACCTGATTCTTATTTTCAATATAGAACTAAACTAAAGTGTAAGTGGCATAATGGAACTTTTAACTATGTGTATAAAACCAACTTATTAATCTTGAACTTCTTCTTTTTTGGCATTTCAACCCTTGGTGGGTTTTAGCCTGCTTCACCAGTTGTCGCCATTCGTCCCTATCATCTACCTTTCTTCTCCAATTCCTTACTCTCATAACTTCCAAATCCTCTCTAACATCATCTAACCACCTTTTCCTAGGTCTTTCTCTTGCTCTCCTTCTTGGGGGTTTCTACTGCATCACTCTTTTTGCCCACCTTTCCTCTCTCATTCTCTCCACATGTCCTAACCATCGTATTCGCTGTGCTTTAACAAACCGTACTATATCTGACCCGTCTATCAGCGTGGTTCATCCTGATTCTCCATCCGTCTTCTTCCCGTACTGGGCCAAATATTTTCTTTAATATTTTCCTCTCGAATATTCTGAGGTGCATTTCATCGTTGTTTGTCAATGTCCAAGATTCACATCCATATGTAACAACAGATCCTTTGTTCAGAGTTGTACTTTTCATGAGCTCCCTGTACGCGTGATAGCACCTATTGCCACTCATGATTCTAGCTTTGATATCGTACGTGCTGTTATTATTTTCATTGCCTCTGCTACAATGCATATATTTCGTCTTTATTCGAAGGCCTTTCTTTTGTGTCTCATTGCTCAGTGCTATTAGACTTTGGGTTAACCGCCTTGGGTCGCGAGCTATAATTGCAACATCATCAGTATAGGTGCAAATTTGTACACTTTTTGAGGTAATTAAGCCCCCTGGGTCCACATTTCTGATGGCCGCTTCTTGAACCGATAATCTCTAAATGTTTGTTCCGATACAAGTTTTCATCATACATGTACAGATATATAACCGATTATTCATTACTAAACAGAAAACGTTTATGGAAAATTGAATTTGATTTTCAACTCCAAAGATTAGGTGGGGATTTGAGGCGGCCCAAAATTGATGAGTTTTTCTGTTGAAAATTCTCACCCGCGCAAATTGAATTAAGTAGGTAGATATTTATTTATTTATTTTATTTATTTATTTGATACACTATTCAACAGGTTAAAAAACCCAATTACAGAATAGGAGATAAAAACTAAAATTAAAAATAGTAACTTGTGAAAAATACATATACACACATAAATACATGAATACATGTGAATTCATCCAAGAGACAACTAACTAAACTAAACTTATATAATATACTTTAGTATAAATATACATATACAATATACATACATAAAAAATATACAGCTTATACAAGAATTATAGTACACGGTGAGGCTACTTGTGCCAACAAAAAGGAACAAAATACAAAATTTAAGTTAAAGACAGATTCTTTATGTCTGTAAGACTACAAGTGAATATATCTAATCGATTATTTAAATTATTGTACATACTGCACATCTGCTGGATACAAGAAATTTTTTTTACGTTTGTTCTTGAGAAAGGCAAGTGAAATAAATTGTTGTGTCTAGATGCCGGTCTAGGAATTTGAAAATTAAGCATACTTAAAATATCTCCACAGTCGATGTTATTGTGTAAAATATTGTATAAAAAAGTTAATTGCGATCGGTGTCTACGGATCTCTAGACTATCTAGGCAAAACCTAGAGAGCAATCTTCATGTGGATAACCAATAGCTGGATAAGTCCCGTCAGCCTTGAAAGTCGCATGTTTTAGGAAACGGCGTTGTATTCTTTCCAAATTTTGTATGTGTACATTATACGTTTTACACCATATTATTGAAGCATATTCAAGGTGAGGTCTAACAAAAGTAGTGTAGAGTTGCTTTAATGTGCGTACATTTTCAAAATGTGCGGAGTTTCTAATAACAAAACCCAGCATTCTATAACTTTTGGTGACAGCAAGTTCAATGTGGTTTACAAACGTTAGTTTTTTATCGAATGTCACACCCAAGTCCCGAAAAGTGTCTGGCCGGAAAAGTATATGATTGTCTAATTTGTAATCGTGCATGATAATATTTTGCTTTGTTGTAAATGTCATAACGTTACATTTTGTTTCATTCAAGGGTAATTTGTTTATCACTCACCATGTATTAATACGATCAATATTGTTTTGAAGTTCATAGCAATCTTTTTCACTTGCAATATTACAAAAGAGTTTTAAATCATCCGCATATAGAAGAGAGTTAACAGTTAGATTATCTACTATATCATTTACAAACAAGTTAAAGAAAAGTGGACCTAAGTTTGAACCTTGGGGGACTCCTGACGTGGCTAAAACCTCAATAGATCTAACACCATGGTATACAACATATTGCTTTCTATCAGTTAGATAGGACTTAAAAAGCTCAATAAGGTTGTCCGAGAAGCCATAACATTCAAATTTTTGTAAGAGGATACCATGATTCAGTCTATCGAAAGCTTTAAAAAAATCAGTGTATATAACGTCTGTTTGTACACTCCTGTTAATAGAATCAGAAATAAATTCTGTAATATTAATTAAATTGGTGACTGTTGAACGGCCCTTGAAGAACCCATGTTGAGCTATTGATATTTGATGCTTTACGTGGTTAAAAATATAATGGTGTAGGAGAATTTCAAATGCCTTGGCGAAATTATTTATTATTACTATCGGGCGGTAATTAGAAATTTCAGATCTGTCGCCCTTCTTGAATACTGGAATTATTTTTGATAATTTCCACCGTGACGGAAATTTGGAGGACCTTAGTGATCAGTTGAATAATATAGTAAGGGGTTTAGAAAAAACAGCAGCACAGTCGCGTAATATGAATGCGGGGATACCATCTGGCCCAGAGGTTAATTTAGGTTTGATTTTCTTTAAAACATTCAATACTTCATCTTCTGTAAAACAGTATATTTAAAAGTGAACTACTCTTAACAAAAGTAAAATTTTGGGTGATATTTTCAGATTCAGAATAAGATTGTTGAAAAAAATTAGCAAAAGAATTAGTAATTAGTTGAGAATCAGACATATATTCATTATTATAATTCATGAAGTTTGGCAAATCTGAGGAACTTCTTTTATAATTAATAAATTTCCAAAACGAGGACGGATCACCAACTATATTTTCCTCAATATGATTACAATATCTTCTATAAGAACTCTCTGAATCTATTTTCACTTTTTGCCTTAATCTTTTAAATTCATTCTGAAAAGTGACATCACCTGTCTGCTTGTATTTATTCAGCGTCCTTTGCTTTTCTTTAATAGATTTGATTAATGGATAATCAAACCAGGGTGGATATATTCTTTTTGAGGTTATAGACTGAGGTACAGTATTAATAAATATTGAGCTTAACTTAGAATAGAACTGATCATAAGCGTCATTAATGGTTTCATAATTATTTAAAAATATAGATATCTACATAGTATGATATCTACATAATATGTTATATTAAACACTTACCTAAGTTTAGTTGTTATTTTTGGTCCTTTTTCTACTGTTTCAATGGTTTAATAGGCTTCTGTTTTTTTGGATAAATTATAATTTTCAACTAAAGAACTGTGATGAATTAAAAAAGTACATGTGTTAGGTATAGAACATATTGGTATAAGTTCACCTCAAATTTAATTCTACCTCGATTGCCATAATAAAATTTTGCAAGTGTCATTTGAAAAAAATGGACTTTTTGACATTATTTGATTTTCATTTTCAAAAATCACAATAATCACTGGAAACTTCGTGGGCCTATCGTAGCCACTTAAATGATTCCTTGAACTTTAGGGAATTCGTTGAAAAAAACTTATTCACCTAGCCTGAATGGTTTAATGGACAACCTGAACGCTCTATACTCAGAATTTAATGCCGAAATAAAAAAAATATATAAAAATTGGGACTGTACATTTAAAAAAGCTTCCGGTATTTCCGGAAGTGCCGCTATTTTAATATTATTTTCGGATTCGCCATGGTCGACTATGATAGGGTACCAAGTCTCAAATGTCATCATTTGCAAGTGGGAAATACTCCATTGGCAGCTTTAAAAGAATCACCCTGTATACACATACGCTGTATATTTTCAGTCTCATCCTCAATGCTATTCTTTATTTTAAACTGAAAGATTAATATACCTAGCTTACACACCACGAACAATGTCCTTTATATGACGCGGAAGCTTTTCAAACCGTTTTTAATTTTACAAGATCTTCCCCCTTGCTACAATAACCGACTAAACATAGAGCCTAAAATAAAATATGCAGCGTGTAAAGCGGCGTAATAATTATTCTCTGTCTCTGGAGAACCACCCGCAGTCCGCTCAGCATTTATATTTCATTCATGTCAAAGTATGGTGCTATGTAGAGAATTATTCGTCCCCTTTCAAATTAATAACAAAACACGCATATTGATTCGGGACTGGAACATGTCCAGATTTGCCTTTCGTGCATATTTTATTACACCAGACATTTTCGAGAAGTCTAATGAAATGTTAGATATTAATATGTGTCAAGTCACACGCACATAGCATATAAAACGAGTAGAAGCTGCAGTCGGCGTGGTCAACCATGGATTAGGGTGGAACGATCAAACTTTTTTTATGTAAACGGATGGGGTGACAAAATTTGCCTTTTGGGATAAAACTAACGTAAAAAATTTTTCGGCACAAACATTAATGACTTCATGTTGCACAAGACCAATGACGTCACACTTTAAAACGGCCATTGTGCAGCATGAAATCGTAAGTTCTTTAACCAAATTTTTTTTACGTTGCATTTAAACACAAGGTCACCTTTTGTTATGCTCGGAGTATTCCTCACCATCTTCAGAATTGAAAAACCTGTTTACCGCTTTTTATTTGAAAAGCCGCAAAATGAAGTTTTGGATAAAAATCGCCTTTTGAAATAGATACTCGCTATATTCTGACTGTGATTTCCGCCCTTGGGTACATTCAAAATTTACTTTACTTCCGTCGCATACCGAAGGGAAGTATTGTATTCAAGAAAAAATCACCCTACGAGATTTTTCAGATTTTGACGTTTCGGATCACGTAGATTACGAAAATATAGGTTTTCAATTCTGTCGGTCTGTCTGTCTGTGTGTCGGTGCATTAACTAAAAAAACTACTTGACGGAGAGCAGTCAAATTTTTTAGGTAGTTGACGCTACTATCAGCGAAGAGATGATTAAACTTTCACTGGAAAATATACTGGGTGGACCGTCTAAGGGGAATAAATAATGAAAAAAATTTGATTAACTCAAATTTAAAATTTCCGCGTTTCATGACAGGCTAAACCTATTTCAGAAATAAAAATTTTAAAAATTTTTTTCAACATTTTTAAAAAAAATTTACCACTAAAATAGATGATTTTTTTTTCTTTGCTTAAATTTAAAATTTCCGCGTTTCATGGCATTCTAAACCTATTTCAAAAAAAAAAAATTTTGAATTTTTTTTATCATTTTTGAAAAATGTTTTACCACTAAGATAGATGGAAAAAAAGTGTTTTCTTTGCTTAAATTTAAAATTTCCACGTTTCATAGCGTTCTAAACCTATTTAGATTTTTTTTTACATTTTTAAAAAAAAATTTACCATTAAAATAGATGGATTTTTTTTTCTTTGTTCAAATTTAAAATATCTACGTTTCCATGGCATTCTAAACCTACTCAAACAAATATAAAAAAATTTTTGAAAAATTTCTTAATCTATTTATCACTAGTTACTATAGAATAGATGAATTTTTTTTTGCTCAAATTTAACATTTCCACGCCTCATGACATTCCAAACCTATTTCGGAAAAAAAATTGCAACATTTTTTTACCATTTAGGAAAAAAATTTTACCACCAAAGCAGATGAACATTTTTTTTTTCTTTGCTCAAATTTAAAATTTTCACGTTTCATGGAATTCTAAACCTATTTCAGAATTAAAAAAAAATGAAAATTTTTTTACCAATCTTTTTGAAAATTAAAAAAAAATGAAATTTTTTTAACTACCACTATACTTCCACTCCACTACGTGAATGTGGAATTGAAAATGTGACAGCTGGCAATAATATTTGGCATATGCACCTATTATACTTTTATTGAAAAATGTACAGACAGGGTGGTCATCCCAAGAAATAATTCAGTTATGGTGGACATTTATAAAGGTATTTGCGCAAGCCTTACATATTTGGCACCTGTTATATAGTATTGAACTTTTGCTGTTGGATGAGCACTCTGTATAATTTTTTGACCAAAACTTATCAGGTCTTCTTTGTAGTAATAGTGATAACTACCTTCCGATTATTATTTTCAATATCATTTTCTAATTATTAATTTTTTAGAGTGACCGCCGTGCACAAATAAAGAGGGAAGTTCTGTGTAAACACCTTTATCGATTTTTTTTTTGGTTACTTTCGAAAGAATGTATTCGAACGACGGTGCTTAAAGGCGGTTTTTCGCCATTCGCGATTTGAAAAATATTTCTAAATTATTTTCAAGTGCATACCTATTTATCAAAATTATTTTTATCGTGTTTTCGACGAAAGATGGTGTCAAAGGGCTTTTACCAGTCTTTCGCCAAGTGACAAATTTACTAAGACAATTTTGGATGTAAATTTTGGTGGAATTCAATTTTTCTTAAAGATTTATTTATTTTGAAATGAAGCATTTTACTGGGTTCATTAACAGTAGCACCATAGAGATCTTCTTCCAATATATCCGGTATCCGGTAGATCTTCTGTTAGTAGTGTCCCGTAGATCTGTCCGTTCAAGCGAGCAGGAAGTTCAATGGGTCCAATCTGCCGAAACAATTTTAATATTACGCAAGTTTTTCTTTTATAATCATTTACTCACCAAAGAATTTTAAAAAAAACCAGTCAAAATAACTTATACACATTCTTGAAACTTAAATCTGAAAGCATGTGAATTCTCATTGGCCCGAATATGGGGTTGTGTGTTTTAAATATTCCTTCACGCGAGAAATAGGATTCCTTCATGAAAAATTTAAGCACCTTATACTTCCTTGATTAAATCAAATAAGTATAAGGTGACTGATTTTACATTCTTTTAGAAAAAAATTTAAACAATTCTTTTGCCCTAACCCGATTTTTAAATAGGGTACCTCGTTTCTCCATAATTTCCTCTAAAAACCCCGTCTTTGACGATTTTTCTACGAGCTTTCAGAAAAAACTCTCTTCTAAAAGCCTGCGAAAAATTTTTTTGGATCGGTTTAATTATGTAGAAGAAATCAATGAAATACGAAGTCAGCTTTTTAAGCATATATAACCATTATTTCCCCCCTCTATAACAATTAGACTGATCAAAGTAGAAAAGTTTCTAAACGTAACTCCCTTTGAAAAAATCGGTAAAGGTATTTACACAGAATTTCTCTCTTTATTCATACAAGATGGTCATTCTTAAAAATTATTAATTAAGAGATGACATATGAGAATTATAATCGCCATGTAGTTAGCCCTCTTATTACAGAGAAAACCTGATAACTCTTTTCCATCATCTAGTGTATAGTGGTGAGGAAAAATTTTTTTCAATTTTTTTTTTAATTTTCAAAACATTTTTCTGTTGAAATAGTTTTAGAATATAGTGAAACGTGGAAAAATTGTTTTCAATTTTTTTTTTATTTTCAAAACATTTTTCTGTTGAAATAGGTTTAGAATATAGTGAAACGTGGAAATTTAAAATTGAAGAATTTTTTTCCATTACCTATTCTATTCTAGTGGTAAAAAAATGAAAAAAACATTTTTTTTTAATTTTCAAAACAAATTTCTTTTACTTCCCTCGCATACCGAAGGGAAGTATTGTATACGAGAAAAAATCACCCTCCGAGATTTTTTCGGATTTTGACGTTTCAGATCACGTAGATTACGAAAATATAGGTTTTTCAATTCCGTCAGTCTGTCTGTCTGTCTGTAGGTGTATTAACTAAAAAAACTACTTGACGGAGAGCAGTCAAATTTGGTAGGTAGTTGACTGTCAGCAAAGAAATGGTTAAACTTTCGGTGGAAAATATACAGGACCGTCTAAAGGGAATAAATAATGAAAAAAAAAATTTTTTTGTTCAAATTTCATATTTCCACGTTTCATGACACGCTAAACCTATTTAAAAAAATTTTTTGAAAATTTTTTTCACCAACATTTTTGAAAAATTGTTTACCACTAAAATAGATGAAAAAAGTTTGTTTTCTTTGTTCAGATTTAAAATTTCCACGTTTCATGGCATTCTGAACCTATTTCAAAAAAAAAAAAATTGAAATTTTTTTACCAACATTTTTGAAAAAATTTTTACCACTAAATTAAATAGAAATTGTTTTTCTTTGTTCAAATTTGAAATTTCTACGTATCGTAGCGTTCTAAACCTATTTAAAAAAAATGAAATTTTGTTACCATTTTTGAAAAAATTTTACTACTAAAATGGATGAATTTTTTTTTATTTGTTCAAATTTAAAATTTCCACGTTTCCATGACATTCTAAACCTATTCAAAAAAATTAAAAAAAAAAAATGAAATATTTAAAAAAAATGGAAAAAATTTTTTAAAATTTTAATGTCACATTTTTCTTTGAAAAAATTTTAAAACAATTTTTCTTTTTGAAGATTATTTTACAACTACTATACCTAGAATAGACGGTGGAAAAAAATTCTTTTTGCTCCATTTTAAAATTTCCACGTTTCATGACATTCTAAACCTATTTCAGAAAAAAAAATATTTTGAAAATTTTTAAAATTTCTTTAAAAAATTTTGACCACTACCACCCGGTATAAATAACGAGGGAAGTTCTGTGTAAACACCTTTACCGATTTTTTTGAAAAACGTTTAGAATGTCATGAAATGTGAACATTTCCCATCACCCATTTTAATTTTAATTTTCTATATAATTTTTTTATTGGAATATGTTTAGAAAGCCATGAAACGTGGAAATTTTAAATTTGATTAAAACATTTTTTTTTCCTCATTCATTTTATACAAAATTTTCGAAATTTCAAAATTTTCTTTTTTGAAATTATATATATTTTTTTAAATAGGTTTAGAATGTTACGAAACGCGGACATTTAAAAAATTTAAATTCAAATTTTAGCAAGAAAAATGTTTCCATCACTCACTAAGTATGAAAAAATTTCAAAAATTTTTTCTATTTAAAATTTTCAAAAAAAGATTTGTTTTGAAATAGATTTAGGAAGTCACGAAACGAAGAAATTTTAAATTATACCGATTTTTTTTCCATTATTTATTCTCTTTAGACGGTCCACGCTGTATATTTTCCAGTGAAAGTCTAACCATATCTTCGGTGGCAGTGGCGTCAGCTACCTACCAAATTTGACGTTCTTCGTCAAGTACTTTTTTAGTTAATGCACCAACAGACCGACAGACAGGCAGACTGACGGAAGTGAAAAACCTATATTTTCGTAATCTACATGATCTGAAACGGGAAAAGTCGAAAAAATCTCGAAGGGTGATTTTTTCTCGAATACAAAATACTTCCCTTCGGTATTCGAGGGAAGTAAAAAACCACTAGGATCATGTTCAGCACATGTGAAATATCAATTTTCAAACCAGTGCATCCAAAACAAAGTTGTAGAAATAAAATGACAAACGTTTTACTCACGAAAACATGTGAAAGAATCGGTTTTTGGCGCATATTTACGAATGTAACTTTTTCATCGAAAAAGTTTCAAACAATAATTGTAGGTATTTAAGAAACCTACAAAATGGAGCCCGCTGAATCAACATATAATTTTTATATTTCTCGGAAATTAAAAAAGTTACATCGAAAAATGTAATTTTTTAATATTGCAGTAACTTTTGCAATAATTATTTTATGGTATCAACAATCTCAGAAAATATGCGACATACTCTTAAAGAGTTGTACTATACTTGAGCTTAAAGCCGAAGTAAAATATTTTAGTTAAGTTGGTTAAAGGCGCCGTTGAAACGATGCGTATTTCTTCGATATAAACAAATGTACTTTGTCAATTGTTCGTGTATCGAAATGTAAAGTAAATATTCGCGTAGCTGGCATTTTTATACGAATTTTAAAAAAATGAGCTTCCTCCGATCTTCAAGACTCGAAATTTTTTTTCAAAAAATTCCCGAGATCTTATTCTCTAATTTACAGCGCTGAGATTTGCAGGTATAGCACTGGAATATTTCAACTTTGGATGGAAAATTATAAGCAATCGTTTCGCCGTATTTTTTGATAACATATGTTGAATTGAGGCGCTCGCACCAGCTAGTCTAGCCAGCGTGCGCTAGCAGAGTGAGGGGAGAGCCTACAGCAGCGGTGCCTCTCTACGTCGAAAAGTTGACTCGATCATACGCGCTTGCGAAATCGTCTACATCTTGACTTCTGGTGTACCTAAAAAAATCATCCAATACCTGCTAATATCAGCACTGTAAGTTAAATAATAAGGTCTTGGGAATTTTTTGAAAAAAAAGTAAAGAAAAAGAAATTCGAGTCCTGAGGGTCGGAGGAATTCATTTTTTTTCAACGGCGTTTTTGAGCAACTTAATTGAAATATTTTACCTCGGCTTTGAGTTCAATGATAGAAAGCTTGAAGAGTAGAAAGCTTTTTGCAAAATTGAAATCGGACGCCCTTATTTTGGAAAATTCAAATGTTACTAAAATCACTTTTTTAATAAACAATTGAATTTCTCAAAAACTATTCATCCGTTGGAATTTGGGTACTTTTTAAGCAAGTTATGACGCATCTTTCCTGAGATTATTGATACCATAAATTAATTATTGCAAAAGTAACTGCAAAATATCATTTTTCAATGTTTTTTTAAATTTCCGAGATCTCTAACAATCGGATTTTGATTCAGCGGTCTCCATTTTGTAGGTTTCTTAAATACCTACAACTATTGTTTGAAACTATTTTCGATGATAAACGAGAGAAACCGACTTTTTCACATTTATTCGTGAGTTAAACGTTCGCCATTTTGTTTCTGCAATTTTGTTTTGGATGTACTGGTTTCAAAATTGATATTTCACATGCACTGAATATGATCCAAGTGTTTTTTCCCAATGGGAATTACTTTTAAAAAAACGATCTCCTGATTAGTTTGATTGGCCTAAATGTAAAAAAAAAAATAAAATGTGTATAGGGAAAACACCTAATTAATTTTTCTTTTTTTTGCAGGTACATGTTTCATTTGCCACCCTGTTAGGAAAGTACACTGAGTAAGTTACAAATGACATTAACTGCAACCCTCATTTCTTTTTTAACCTTTTTCTATTCTGTCAACTCATGACAGGGTAAAAATAATTATTCGCCATATTTCATATAAGTCGAATTTGTCAAGTTTACTCAAGATGTTAATGCAACTAAAGATATTATTAATAGTATCTCTTAAAACTTCCTTGCAGTGATGTGGGATGTTAAGTAAATGTTTTCGATGAATATTTATGTCATGAACATCTGTTCTGTGGGTTAATTTACTGTGAAAATAAGGAGGTGTACTTGCCTTGATTATTTTAAGAAGGAGACATGTCATGTGTCGCCGCTCGAACATATTTACCCATCAAAGAATCCTTGAGGTTTCGAGACTTCTCTGTCGTCGCCTAATCCTGTGACAGCGAACGATGACACGATTTGGAACTCCTTATACTTACACTAAATATAAAAATATTAAGAACAGTACAGATACTGAGTCTACATTAAGACTAAGAATGTTGAAATAAAAAATCAGAATGTATTAATTAATACACCCCAATACACTTGAATACTGTACTCAATATTAAATTTCGACGGACGTATCGCCAACTACATTGGCATCATCAGGAAATAATTAAAACTAAAGAACATTTAAAAATGTTCCTATATTTATATTAAAATAATGTCATGTTTGAACTAATTCAACCAATCATATCATTTCTACCTATTACTCCACGAACAATATCTATTTGAGTATTTTCTGGAAGTGAGTAGAACAGCTCTAATCATTTCTAGATGATGCAATCAGGGCTGGCGAAATGTGCGTTGATCATAGTATACGAGTGTAGTATTTTGCAGTTTGCGTCACCCCAAATGTACTAACACCTTCCATGATTAAGACTGCAGTATACAGTGGTCCATAAGGAATTTGTACACCTCTGTAAAATATTTATCACCAAATGTGGAAGGGTCTCTGTTAAATGTATAGCACCAAAGGCTGTATCTTCAGTTAAAATGATATATTCGGTTACAAAAGTCAAGGCCCACTATGATTTTTTTTAAGGTTAAAGCTCAAGATATTGTATTGGATATTTACGAAATAGTATATTACATAGTGAGGTGGAAAGAGAGATAAGATAGTTGACCAAGGTGCGAAGCGGTGAGGTCAACTAATTCTCGAGACAGCAATGAAACTTTTCACCAAGGTTTGTATACTATTTTATTCACAATTATCCCCCTTAATGAACAAAAAACCAATAAACTGTTTAAAATTCTTATGTCAAAGGACAAATGTAAAAGTGACGTCGCGTCGTGTTTAATACATACTGGTAAGAAAGTGGCCACTTTGCAACCTGCAATATCACTTTCCAACTCGAAATATCACTTGCCAACCCGAAATGTCACATTTCAGATTTTATTGACCATTTTCGGTCACCTGTTTTTGACACCTAATTTTGACACAGTCTGGGGGGGAGGGCAGACAAACCTCATTCAATCACAGAAGAGGAATGCAAATGACAACAATCTGAGATGAGCTACTAGAAGATTCAGTTTTAACCTGTTATTAAAAAATAACAGCTTTTACCCATCTCTAAAAAACAAAACAATGAGTTGTGTGCCCTCCACGCCACCAGCGTGACGTCAACCTAAAATGAGCAATTGTCGAATGAACTTGAAATGTCACACTTTCCAACTTTTGACATGTAAGACGATTTGATTATTTCTGTATGATTGTGAATAAATATAATTACATCTTGAATACGTTATATGTATCAAGTCTCTCAGAATATTACATCTTAAAAGTTTGGCGAAATCAACACTTACACTGTATTTTTAAACATTTTGTATGCAGTTGTCCAAACAAGAATCTATTTACATGGTACAGGTTGACCATTCTAGAATGGCCGATGAGATTAGGATGCGCAGTGGTCGAAGCCCGCCCACCTCTACGGGAGCTCACCTGTTTAGGTTCCTTGCTCATGTAAACATCGGTGGTATAGTCTCGAGAAAAGTGCTTGTAGTGTACCTATAATTTATATTTAATGCACAGGTACCTATTAGAAATATCTACTTATACACATTGTTACGTGTACTGTCACTAGCAATATTTATAAGAACATATCATGGTATTTGAAAGCAAAGTTAAACATAAATCTTTGTCAAGAAATTATAAGTTTTGTTTTAAAATGTATGGAGCAGGAATCTACAACTGGAGCTCCTATTATACCATTTTGAAAAGTATGTGTACAAATCTATTATATCAGTTGTGTTATGTATAGCAAAATACATTTTATTTTAATTGCATAAGAAATTATATTATAAATAGTGTACAAAGACAGAGTATAAATAGGGACATTTTTTGTAACCACGGCTGGCCGCCAGGTATCACGTGTTGAAAGTGTCGTCATCAGAATCATTATCATTATATCATTACGACTACTAGTAATATAATTTAATATTGTTTGCTGGATTACTTCGGAAGTTGGACAGAGCAGAGGTAAATAAAAAATATATTGTAAGCATTTATCTCAAACTTTATAATTGTAGTCTCATTACATTTAATCTAATGTGTATTTATTTTTGTATGTTTGCTATGTCGTATTGTTTACTTGAAACTAAATCAATTAAATATTATAATTTACAAATATTTCAAATATAAAAGCAAAGAACTGTTGTTTATTCGAAAATAAAAATTGACCTGTGGCATACCGGGATTCTCGGTGAATAGATAGCACCATTTACTGAAACTCCTTCCCTGACTGTACTGCGTTCATAGTTAAGAAACTTGTCTCTATCCAACAGCCACAGTTTACTTGTAGTAATTTTAAAAATATAGATAGATAGATCTTTATTGGCCCTAAATACACAAATAATGTTTTGACAGGTCAGCCGACAGCGGATATAGATGAAATAAGAACATTGCTAGTAGTATGCAAACAAAACAATACATATGCACAAAAATATACAATAAAACATACAAATAAAATATATATTTTACCTAAATTAAATAAGTCAATAAACAATCATATTAACTTATACATGTTAACAAGAATTAAAGTCGTAGTAGAACGCATCATTCAGCAGGAAACGTTTCATAATTTAAAACGTCCAAATTCAAGTTCTTGGACGGCATTAGGCAATACATTCAAACATTTTGTTGCGTAATAGCTAGTTCTATTTCTTGACTTTGACAATATCAGAAAATTCGTATTTATGTCGTTATTATTTCGCGTTAAATGGACACTATCATATGTAGTGTAATTACATATGCATTATTTTATGTACAAGAGACATTGAACTATATAAGTACAAGGCACGGTCAGTATATTTAATTTTTTAAAAGTCTCCTTGCAGTCGTCTCTATAAGCTAAGCCTGTAATAATTCTTACAGCCTTTCTTTGCATGGAAAAAACTGATGCAATGTGTGCCGAGTGGCCCAATACCAATCTGACATATGTTAAGGTAGACTGAATGAGTTAACACGTTGCTTGTGATTAACATTTTACTAAATCTCGCAATAAAAGTATGTTCCGAGAAATATTTTTGCAGACCAGTTCTGTATATCCCTCGTCAATTTGCTATCCATGACAACACCCAAAAATTTAACGCAATTAAAAGAATACCCATTGGTAATATGGCGTTTTAAACTAAAAATCATCGTTTCTGTTTTATCGGGATTTAAAACCAGTCGATTGCTTAAAAACCCATCTTGAACTAGCTATAGATTGCTGCGAGCATCCTTTATTTGTGTGGATGTGAGCCAAGGTTGTGTCATCTGCAAAAAAAGGTGAATTTAGACATGAAACCACTGTTTGGCAAGTCGATGACATAAATAAGAAAAAGCACTGGTCCTAGAACAGAGCCTTGAGGTACACCGAAATTAACGTCTATTCTGTTTGACTTAGAATTATTGATATTAGAGAGATATTGCAACTTCGGTTTACAGATCCTTTAATAAAAGTTTCCTTTAATTTGACATGTACGCATGCGCATTGAAAATATCGTTAAGCATTTTCTTTTAATAAAATACAGGCATCTCGTATTTAACTTAAATACGGACAAGGCTTTATTAAAAGCACCTTAATTTTGACACATTTAGGAACTTTTTGTCGAAACTTGCACCAGACGAAAATTCCCTAAGGAAATTGTTACTTTTGTTGGCGATAATGGCACAAGAAAAAGATAAAAAACGTATGAGATTCAAATATGAGGAAGACATAATTTCGCAAACGTATTATATCCCATCTTAGAAAACGAAAATTAACTTCTATTTCATCGTCAGTCATATTATTTAAATCGAAGTTCACGGGGTCTACAGCGTTAATTTGTTCATTACCGATATAAATATCAAGTATGTTATGTAGAAGTAACATTTCAATTTCTTCATCATTAACACCAGCTAGGATAGCTACTTCTAATTGTCCTTCCATATTCAATATTCATGTTAAACTCGAACAAATGATAATAATACCGGCAATGCCCAATTTGGATTTTTTAGGTTAGGGAAAATTGTCAAAATAAAGTATCAACATAAGGTATGAGGACACCGTTGCAATAACTCACTTTAAAAATTGATGATAAATTGGAATACAGGATACTTTATTTAAAGTTTCTTTTAATAAAGTCAGCCTCTTTTCGTTTTGCAATAACTCTCTATTAACAAATTGAGATCTGTCAGTAAGGTATGACAGGATTAAATTTTTACTATTATTCGAAAATTTGTAAGAGCTTAATTTTTCTATCAGAATGTTGTGCCAGGGTCACTTTGAGACCCTATAAAAGAGTCTTATGAAGCTTTACTTTAGAAAAAATCGTATTCTCTGGTCAGTTTTGAAGAGGAGACTTGTGTGCGATGTTTACTACATAACATTTTGTGTTTCTTACCCATAAGAAAAACATAGGAAGATTCACCCCTTTTGTGGCACGAGAAGAGGGTGAGCTAGGTACCCTAAATTTATTGTGATTTGTTTTCTCTTATATTATAATAATTTAAGGGAGTGAGATGATCAAATTTTAAGTTGAAAAATAAGGGCCACCCCACTGTGCATGCAAGTCCGTCCTACAGCGTTTTATTATTGTTTTAAAAAAATTTTATTCGTGAATAATACGATGTATGAAAAAATTAAAGAAGACAGAAGTTTTAGATAAAGATGGTTTATGCAAATCAGCAAAACAAAAGTTCGATCGATTGCAAATAATTTTTCATGTACATCTTTCATCACCCCAACCTGCCCAAGCCCTACGCTACTGGTTAATTTTTTATGACACTTTCGTGTATTTGGCTACTATGGAAATACAATTCTGTCTAGTTTGAAGTCTGTATAATCATTTATCACAGAATAATTACACGGACACACACAAAAAAAGCTCTGTTGCAGAACACCCACGTATGTACCGCTGTGCATTTTTGGCCGCTAAATACGATTCAGTGGTTAGAATTAACCCTTCACCTCAGGATTTTTCGTGAGAACCAATAAACCTCGTGAAAATCGGTCAAAAATCGCTTCCCGAGACCATAACTCGAAAACGTAATGCGATACAGAGCTGTGGTTTGCCATTCGATTTGTCCCACCTTCCTACGTACCCCTGAATTTTCAGATTTTTGCGGCCACTTTAATTTTTTTGCAAATTTTTTAAGGTAAAGTATATTAGAAATATATGTACACGATTTCCACATCTCTTCACAAAAATCGCTCTAACTTTTTCTAGACAAAACTGATCCCCCTGCTTGATCGATTGTAAATTAAATTTCCAATCCCATGATGTGGGGCATGATTTTTTGCGGTGATTTCTGAGTGAGATATCGACCGCTAAAGTGGAAAGATTGAGGATGTCGCTCCTCGAGTCACACGAGCTTGCAGGGCCATTTCTCCCAAACGAAAGCTACCAAAATTTTGAGAAATTCAGAGGTAGGGAAAATAGAACGAGAAATCGAATGGCGTAAACCGGAAGTCGATGAGGTCCTCCTTTTCCGAGATACGGCTGCTCAAAGTCACCGGATGGTAAAAACTCGAAAACACAAGATACAGAGCTGCGCTTTACGTCATTCGAAAAAAGTGTTATTCCTGTTTCTTGCTTTTTTGCAAGAGGAATCATCTTTCAAAGTTTGTCGTGATATCATTGAAACACACTATATATGTCTTCTTAAATTTTGCATTAAGCTAGCAATTTCCAAGAGAGCGACATCCGATGGGGAAATAGTTATTATTTTTGGCCTTAACTTTTTTTTCTTAGTACGCATATTTTAAAAAACTATAAGACTGCCTAAGTAGAACCATAGCAAGACTATTACTATCAATTTTCACTCAATAATTCCAGTTATTTCCAAAATACTATATTTAAATTTAAAGATTATGCTAATCTTCCTATTTCGTAGTTTCAAATCTAACTATCTTGGAAACGACTGGAATTATTAAGTGAAAATTCATAGTAATGGTATTGTTATGGTCCTACTTAGGTAGTTTTTTAGTTTTTTTTTAAATACACGTACTAAGAACAAAAAATTATGGCCGAAAATAATAAATATTTCCCTATCGGATGTTTCTCTCTTGGAAATCGCCACGTTAATGGCTTGCAAAAGTGAATTTATACATTTATCTTGATTATTATTCTCACATGGTTCTTGTGTAAATTTGTACACCTCGTTTACCCTTGCCTAATAAAATATACCTCTATAATTTTATTACATTATTATTTCACAACTCGGTTACCAAAACTTTGGGGGTATACGTATATGCCAGCTTTTGGTGTTTAGTTGATATAACCCCTTTTATAAATTAATAAATAGGGGCTTGATAATTATGATTAACACAGGTGAAATCCCTTTACAGGGAATATTTAACGACTTATCAACATACATTTATTGAAACGAACAAATTATAAAGTAATTAGAAACATAAAAAAAATTACAATTGCTTCCCAATCTCTGACACACATCAATAACAAAGTAATAAATAAACATAATATATTTGAATGGAAAATCACAACCTATTATCGTTTAAAATTTCCAACTGCAGATATAACGACAGGTTTGGAAATCTTCCGCGAAAATATTAGAACAGATACAATCTGTACGTAAGAATTATGAATATCAACATGGAAATAGAAAGAAGATCAACAAAGCATACTTTAAAGTATATTTATTATATTCGTCCATACCTAAATCAATTTTTAAATAAATTTGTATCTCACTGATAAAAAAAATCACGATAATAACAAGTTACCTTAAGCGTCCTTAAAGTGAACTACAGCCATCATGTAGCTTTAGCACTACCTTTAACAATCATTTAGAGAAAATGATGGCCAGGTGTAATATGACAAAGTACGTGTGCATCATTTTTGTAGGCAAAGTAGAAATGTTTTCACAGGCCCGTCCAGGTCATAATTATGAAAGAGCCCGCTGACATATGAGCTCTGTTCATCAAATACTTGTAGGTCTCTCTCAACATATAAAACATATATCAAAATTTCAAGAAGTTATTTTTCCTTGGTACCGTAAGGCGCAATCTCTTGAAAATACTACCAGATATGCACCATTGAAATTCCTATATTATAGTTTTTTCAAAACTAACTAGACGCTAACAATTCATCATGAGAATACTCACACGAAGAGCAACCTCCACACAAAAAATTAACAAAATTCGAGCTGAGACTGACTTCATGTCGCTTACCAGCCTATAGCCTTTGAGAAACTGTAAAAAAATAATGGATTGTAAAGGATATTATTACTATAATAACTGGGCATTCAATAACTCGACCATAATCTCTTTAAACACCACATTTAACCTGTTCTTAACGACGCTGAACAATAATAAACGGCTTCGCACGCCATCCAGCTCTGATTTATCGTAAAAGTGGCGAAACTGCCAGCCGCCAAAAATCTATTTATGTGCAGCGCAGTTCATGAAAGTTTGTTTTTCTACTGCAATGCCGTGGTCATATAGCTTGACCTTTATTGAGGTCGCGGAATAATGTAGGGTTATGGTACTTGCATTATGCAAGACCGCCGTAATTACTTTGCGAGGGTTCATAATACATAATAGTAATAAAAATATCACACTCCCATTTCCAGGTAATAAATTTATTAGGTTTTTTAACATCTGACCTTTCAGGTCCATCGCGATAAAGAACTTAGTGTGGGACTATACAAAGTGTTTATTTTCAACTATACTTAGTATATAATAGTATTGAAAACAACGGTTTGAATCTGTAAACTTAATTGAAATTATCTCCTACATTAAATTTAAATTGTCACCGTACGTGATATACAGATATAATAAATAATAGACGACTTGAGATAGTCCTGCTGTCCACTACTTCTGTTAATTATTACATTTCTAATTAACATCTATTCTATGCTTGGCAACATAAGAATTATTAGTTCTTTCATATTTGATATTATTATGCTGCTTAAATCTAGTCATAATTTGAAGTTTCGTTTATCCAACATACCCTCAATTATACTCCATATAGTTAATTCAATATCTCAATCTTATAGTTTCTTTAAGTGTATCTTTTACACTTACTAAATGTATAATATGTTATTCATTTCCTGATGCTCAGCTGTCTACAGATCAAACTAAAGTGGGCGTGTCGCAAGGTTCTGCTTATTATATGTACAGTGTGAACCTGAAGAAATGCACAAAATGTATATATTTGGTATGTGTCATTTGTCAAAAAAATCCTCGAATAGGTCGATTTTAGTTTTGTAAATGCTACATTTTGTCACTATACCAAAATTTATGACGTCATTGGTTTTTGAGTTATGACGCAATCATATTTTTCTTTTAATGGAAACAGACATTTTTGTTTACTGTTTTTGGTGGTATATTCCTTTAGCTTTCTGGTGATATGAAAAAAATTGATATTACCTAAGCCATCCTTTTGAACAATTTTTTTTATTGATTGATACCTTACATAAGTAATTGTGAGAAAAAAAAACATCTCCATTGCTCAAATTGCGACCCTCCAACCATTTGGTATTGACCAAGACGGGTGTAGACACTTTGCACGCTGTTCTGAATCATCTCATGGGCAATTCGTCTCATCTCCAGGCCAATTCTGTATTTCAATTCTTCTGTGATATCCGGTCTGTTAAAATACACCCTTGACTTTAAGTAACCCCAAAGAAAAAAGTCTAAGGAGGTTAAATCCGGTGAACGCGGGGACCACTCAATCGGATCTCGACGACCTATCCACCTTCTAGTGAAAGCGTCATCTAAAAATTGACGCACCGCTATCTCAAAATGAGGTGTGGCCCCGCCTTGCTGAAATCAGACGTTTTCAGCACGACTATCTTCATCTTCATTTTTCAGAACATAACTGCTAAGGCTGGCATTAACTCAACTCGCAAAAACTGTAAATATCTTGTGGCCGTAAGATTTTCTTCAAAAAAAAAAGGTTCCAATAAACGATCACCAATCATACCTGCCCATACTTTGCCTCGTCGCTGTGTATGGGCTTCTTGAGTTCAATGAGGATTTTCGCGTGACTAATACCTACAGTTATGCTGATGTACAGTCCCATTTAAAGAAAATGTAGCTTCATCAGAAAAAACAATGTTCTTTAAAAAATTTGGGTTCTCATCGCATAAGGTCATCAACTGTTCACAAAACTGTAAGCGCCGATCTGGATCGTCCTTATTCAATTCGTGGATTAATTGCACTTTGTATGTATGGTATTACAGAACAGTACAACAGAAGTTTGACTTACGTTATGATTTAAAGCCAGCTGCCTTGTCGAAAGATTGTGGTTTTCCTCACTTTCTAGAAGAATATTTAATTTGGTTTCGTTGCTTGTGCTGGGGCGACCAGATCGAGGGAGGTCAGCCACACTGCCAGATTCATCATATCTAGCCACCAATCTACTTATAGTGGATATAGAAATTTGCCTTTCGGGATACTTGGCATTGAAAACATCACATGCTTCCTGATGAGTTCTCAGCCTATGACCATATCCAACATCATCAAAAGTTCTACGCGTTCTCTTTCACTTAAACGTGGCATTACATTCACTAGTTTTACATTGTCTCAGAAGTGTCACAAAACTGAGGTTCCACACGTGCCAGGAATAAAAAAGTTTTCGATATTTTACACAAAAAGGCCTAAGGCCTGTATCTCCCTGTTGTTAAGGTGATTGTTTTTTTATTATTTTCTTTGTTTTGTTTTCATGTCAAATGTTTTAATGCTAATTAAAACCCTCGAGTAACCATTTTCGTCTAATTCTATAGCATACTGTGTATGATAAGAAATTTTTCAATTAATTTAATTAAATTGGCCAACTATTAGCCCAAAAATTGAACCAAACATTTCCGCCAAAAAATAAAAGATACTGTTTTTTTAAATGCCTTTCTGAACTCTTTGCAAGAAAAATGAAGTCAATTGACCCCAGGTAAAATGCAAAAATGACACGACTATAAGGTTTCAGTTTTCCTCTTTGAATTCGATTTATTTATTCATTCCTAATTCATGCCAATGACTAATGTATTTAAACAACACAACACCTAACCTGACTGCTGCACAGAGTACCCAAAGTCGATACATATCCATCTGACAGTAATACATCATACTAAAGATATGTGTCTCCTTTTGCCAGTACCTGTATACAAAAATTGAGATTAATGTGACAAAAATGAAAGTACCATTTATTTTCATAACACAGATTGTAAAAGAATTTCTGTACATCATATATTAAACGTCTAAATGTATGCACAATTTATTATATATTTTGATTCGTAAGAGCAGCTCTACATGTATGTGAATTTTATTGTTTCAGTACCTTAATATTTTAATGTGTTGTTATATGTATGTGTATACCATACGTGTTATGTAGATTTTAGTTTAATGTGTATAACTATGTGTGTATACATGTATATTTTCTGTCCATTTGTTTGTTCTTATTTAAGTGTAGAACACTTATATAATATTAAAATACCTACTGTTTCTTCATTAACATGTGTGCATATATGAGGTTACACATTGTGTGTACGTGTATATAATATATGCGTACATACTCTAGTACTATAATAATTATACAGTCTTGACTTATCCTGTAGCATATTCTGCATTGCTTTCACTGGATCAACAATGATTACATTTTATTATGTTATCTGGGAAAACCATTTTCAATTTAATTTATTACCTTAACCTATAATTTGAGACCCTCCTGTTGGACAACAATATACAACATATCAGATATTTTCATTACACGATAAGATCTTTTAGAGGAGTAAATTTTATCAAATATTGAAGCAATACGTAAAAAATGTGTTCAATAAAGTAATGGTAAAATAATATGTGAGTATAATTCCTCAATACCAAACTTCAGTATGTTCTGAGATTAATATTGAACTGTTTCCTCTCACTGTTAGTTGTGAAAAGTTGCGAAACAGAATTTCCGTTTTCTAATCTAAAACTTTCAAGATTGAAAATCAACGGGTTGCCTGTTTTCTCATGTATACTTGGCAAGTAATTATGTTAGTACATTATTAACTACCGTTCTTAGAAAACTCGACCGAAAAGAGAGATGAAATTTTCTTAAGACTGTTCTTTCTTGATAAACGATTAAATCCTTGAAACTTATATAACGTAAACGTCATTTCATCTGGGTTTCCTTACTTGAGTATTCAATAATTGGATTGCATAAATAACCATTTAAAATCTTTGAAAGTAGAAATTAATATATACATATTCGATAGCTAAATTTCTGATTAACGTTTACTGGTGGCTTGTTAATGTTAAGAGTTCCTTAAATGGCTTTTCCATTTAACACTTTATTTAAAATTACCACTGAGAAGTAATGTCAATGCCTCTATAAGCTAGAGGTTACAACATTTTTCGTATCAGTTTTTTATTCGCGAAGCACAAATTTGGCGCCCAACGTGGGGCACTTGTAGGAATTAGGTGTAGGTCTATTCTATGATGAACAGAAAAATTGCAATTTGTACATTTACGCAATATTAAGTATAGATTTCGAACAATACAGTTAGCCATTAAATCCTTATCTCAGTTTTCTTGGATTTTATATTTGACTTAATAAGGTAAATATATAGTATATTTATTAGGCTCCAATCGTTTCTTTTTATTTAAATAGATATTTGTTAAATAAGGAAATTGTTTCCCTATCATAGAGTTTACTTAAAAACAGGTTAATCCACCGTAATGCCTTACATAAATGAGATAGTGTATAGAATAAATAAGGTAGAAAATAAAAGCCTAGATATAGGGATTGCCACCAACTTTACAATATAAACAACTTTATTGAGAATTATTCCATTCTATTGATATAATTTTGCAGAATGAGAGCTATAAAACATCTAATATAAATGCTGCTACCTTTTTTAATAACAGACAAATTCAGTTTTTGACCTTAAGGTTGTATGACATATGCTTTTATAATATAAAAATGTTTTTATGCTATCTAATAGATATTTCTATCCAGAAGAATTTTCTCAGAGCATAATTGGCTTTTTACATAATTTGATTTTTATAAATTATATATATCTCATGCTTACTATTTACGATTTAATACACATATGCATTCATTTGTCAAACTATAAAGAAATACATGTATTAGTAAATCATTTCTCTCACAAGCCAATATTACGATATGTTTGTAAATATTAGAAATTATTGTAAATTTTACCAAACTTTCCTCATATATTGGACCGGTGCATTTCTCTTGTCAATCGTATCTAGCGGACTCCATTTACGTTTTATCGACTTTATCGACTATATTATGAAATAAAAAATGAAACTCGCTTATGCAGAGTTTTCAATTTTAAGCAGTTCCCAAATTGATCCAGGAAATTAACGATACCTTTTCAGATACAGTAATGTAGTGTTAAATTGCTTACATTTTCACCAACAATATAAATACAATTTCTGTCACGAATAGATAAAGAATAATAGCCAAACTTCCAGGGAGTTCACCGAAGAAAGAACGTCTCAAACTGTGAGCATTATTGAAAAATATTTCTCGGTCTCTTCCGTACAAAGATACGTTTTTAACTTTAAGCTGTGCGGATTTATATTTATATTGTACACTAACGCACGAATATTCCGAAATAGAGATAAAGTATGCGATGTAAATTTTTGTCTGCATAATAAATTACGAAGAAATGTAGTCAAATATTTCGACGATGTTACAATGTCACCCGAAAATTTATAAGTTTACATTATATATTGCGATACATTTTTCTCTCATATTTTAGGACATTCTTCAACAGACTCGAAACTTGAGACTATATATTCTTATACTTTTGTTCACGTATGTTCATACAAATTTGATAAGAAATGTATTTTGTAGTTAATCTTTTTCGAAAGTGTGATATAAATTGCAAGAATTAACCAAAAATAGAGGTTAAGATAGCAAATAGTATTTAAGGATCATATTTTTCAATTCTGCTTTTATAATTATTAAAGACTGTTATTTTAGATATTCAACAGGTAAATTTTATATACCTAATAACACAGGCACGCAAAAAGGATGGTTGCAGCTCCCGTCTAAAATTGCATACCTTCTGTGTATGCATTTATATACAAGCGGCCAGAAGGTGTGACGAGAACGCTGTATTTCCCTGAACTCCCATCCAAGTACTAACCGCGTTTCAAGTTGCTGCCTTTTCGTATTGAAATACGAGTATAACCAGATTTATCTACGCTCGCTCCTACTTAAAATGTACAATGGTAGAACTAAGTCATTTACTACCAGCCAAATTGCTTATTTAATTCATGACTAAGAGGTTATTCCGATGATCAGTATTGGTTAAATTCAAACATTGCAAAAAATCTTCAATAAGCCAATGGATTTGAAAGTAAAACTTAATTTAAATTTAATTCTAAAGTTAGTTTGGAGATAATTTTAAAACAGCAGGATGCAAATAAATATAGACACACCATTCAATATTGTAACAAAAAATATTTATTTGCATATTTGTTAAGAGTAGTTTAGAATGGACATCATAAAATATATGATCAATATAGATGATTTATAGGGCATACCAGCATTTTATTATCGATATTCATTAATATACAACTGTTTTATGATTTCAATGTATTATTGATACAATATTATATTTGGTTCTAGATGATATATAATATACCTTTTTGTTTGTTTTCCACGTATTTATATAAAATAATTTTTCCTAAAATAATGACTTCATAGAAACCGATTTTTACATTTACATTTTATCTTAAGCTATTCTGGCACCATCCCCTCAACAGCGACGGTGCTTCACGCCGTGGATGTTCGACTGGCTCCAAGCACAGACATCGGAAATTCCATGTATATTAAATTATTAATAAAGTTCCTTTAATTGTTTGAATGACGCCAGTACAACCATTTTGAACTTCGTATTAACCACAAGCACAAATTAAACGTGGATGCTGATGCACCGTTTCATCTATTCAATCCAACGCGATAATACACAATAGTTTTGTTCCCGCCGATAATTATAGTGTCTGCATTGGATTATAAAATTTATTACACTTAAACGCTTGCACCAGTGAGTGTGTTAATTGCAAATACATAAAATTAACACGAGTAACAGACTTTCAGCCGTGTAATCATTAGCTCCGATGTTCTTTTGGCTGTGAAGGCCGCTACGAATCAATTTAATCACTACGAATGTAGAGAACACAGCTCTCTTAATAGTCTGGCGGAAAGAGCCTTAAAATGTGCTAGAGTTTATTCTGGAGTAAACAGATATGAGATCAGCAAGCACCTGTCATGTTAATTAAACGACGGTTCAGAATAGACTGTTAGTTATAAAAAAGGATAAGTACAAAGAGTAAGAATATAAAATGTCTCATCTTTATAGATACACGACAGCATCTATCTTGTAGATGACATTCTTGCGTGATGCTGAAAAATGCTTAGACCGTTTTTGTCTAAGATTTGTGTTTTTTTTTTTTCATGCCTTCGTTATTTTTTCCATCATTAATTCACACACAGGGCTGCTTTTAAAAACACTGATAGGCTTGATGTAGGGGAATACGAAAATGTTAATGATGTCAAGAAAACCGTTAAGATTTGGAAGAAAAATATATACTTGTCAAAGTGACTCTATTCAATTTGTGAAGATCCCGCTTAACTTTTTTACAATGCCCTTTTACAAATTAATCAATAAGTTGCAACTGTGGGGGGGGGTGTGTCTTTTATGCGGACGTCTCATTTGTGTACATAGAAAAAACTAGTATCATTAGCTTACAAATGATGCAGACAGAGGGTTTGGAGTCGGGGCGCTGTCGTTTCTACCAGCTTATGAGGCGAGCCCGTGCAGAGAGGAATGATCGCGGAACAATGCATTGTTAGCAAAATTTTGAGGAGTAGGGCAAGGAGCATTAGTGTCGTTTTCGCAATTTAGTTTAAAAACGACAGCGAAACCTCTGTCCGCATCGTTTGTACGCAAATGATATTAGTTTTACCATGACGCAAATGAGACGTCTGCAACTGAGATGACAGGGGTAGCCCCCAAGTTAGGGGGTTATCCCATTCTCTTTTTAAAATTTATTTGCATAACCGCCAGCAGTGGGAGGCCATAGGAAATGGTAAATCAAATTATTATAATATTATTAATGGTATATAACTTCGGGATCCTTCTGGCTACTGTTACTTTCGGTTCAAATTAACGATTTTCCTCAGTATATGCCGCCTAATAAATCTATTTTTTAAATGATTTTCGTTTACTTCCTACTAGTGGACACGCAGGTATTTATCGAATGGCAAATATAGCAAAACATATTATTTCTCGCAAGGTATCGTTAGGGACGTTATTAATTTTGTTAAGAAATATGATACTAGCTGCAAAAGACAAAATTATTGCAAATATGTAAGAGAATCAGTGGTCGTATACAAAGAGTCTCACAGGATTTTAGCTACATATTAACACTTCCGTGCAAACTTACATTTATAGAAGCGGACCTTCTTAAATATAGTCTCTTACGATTGCAAAGATTTTGCAGATAATTTCGTATTACAGTATGGAATATCAAGAGACATTGCTACCGACCGAGGTTCAGAATTTATATCAGCAACAATGAACAAAATGTGTAACTACTACACTAGGAAAATTAATTTCAATATCGTGAGGAAAAGTTGTGTGTTTTAAGACGTATCTTAAATTTCCTGGCACCACTTCGAGAAAAAAAATATTTCTTACAAAATTTAACCTATTTTTGTGACTTATTAACATTTTCATCCCAGATCCAAACAGTCATTTATCCGTACAATAGGAAAATGTGGTAAAACAAGATTTAGAAATCTGATTTTTTCTTTAATCGCTGGACATTATGATTCTGAATAAAGTATCTCGATTGACGAACAATAATATCCTTTGTTCATTTTTTACAACCAAGAAAACTTTGAATAAACAAGTTTTTCAAGATTAGTTTTTCTGAAAAGCTATAAAAAATATTTCAGATAAAAATTGTGGACAATAACGTCTTTTATCGATCTGTTTTAGACTAATTTAAGAACCGTGAAATCCTACCTCACAATTTCAAAAAGAACAAAGACTAGCTTACTCCTTTGAACTCAAAAAGCTTTTCAAAAAAATAAGTAATTAAGGTGAAATATTAACCAATTATAGCTGAAAGTATGCCCAAGAAGGCGATGTGAACCGATGTTGAAAATACTAATTTTTGCGTGATACCCTCAAGTGAGTGATAATCTGGAAAACCGCTATAACTGTTGGGATAAAACATCAATGTAGACTATCTTAGACTCAAATTGTAGGTTGTTACTTCTACTTTCGTAATTCAGTAAGAAAATATTTTTTACGTTTTCTTAACCCTATTTTCTTCAGACTGAAAATTTTCCTAAATTTTTAAATAGCTCTAAAATGTTTTCTTTCCAATTTAGGTTCTTTTACAGTGGTTTATTAAATTGTGTTGAAACAAAATATTTTCATCTTTGGATTTTTAAAATCTAATCAGTAGGAATCGAAATGCCGATATTTTCGAAAAATTATACCGATTTCTTCGATTTTTTTGTTAAGTCGCGCAAAATGGTATAATGTGGCTAAGGTCTTCTACTGTCCTACCCTAAAAATGCTTCTATCTTAAGTAAGTGAGATAGTCCACTCCACTATTAGATTGTTTTAAACTAAAGTGAGGACATTAAGTAATAATGAACTGCGGTCGACGAGGGTCTCAATTGGAGATAACGAAAATGATTACCGTTTGGAATGGAATTTGTCTAGTCGAAATATCCGCACATGGCAGACTCTTGCCCGTTTAATTTAGGGTCAGACGAGTAGGTGCGATTCTGAAAAAGTATTTGGAACTGAGAGGGCATGACCTGTGGCTACGTTAACAAGCAAACCCATACTAAATTGACTCGAACCTCGGGTCAATCTAAAATTGAAGATACAAAAAAAAATAAATTAAAAATTAGATCTGCTGTGCTGTCTTTTGTTATATATGCTGGTTTGGCTTGACTACTGCAAGGCTCTTGACACGAAATTATAAGACGCTTGAAAAATACAGTGCTTGGCTACAGGTTCGTAAAAAACCAAAGTTGCCTCAAAAAAGATGAAAGAAAGTTTTTAAAATTGAACCGCCATTTTTATAAAATGGTGTCTTGAGTAAAAAAATGTTCTTACATTTCTCTCATGATGGTGTAGAAATTGTCATCAACAAGGAGGGTCATTTAACGATATATTTTATTTGGCCTTGTCACGTTTGTACTCATGTATCTAGGAAGTACACAATATATGCGCTGTCTTATTCATGTCAGCACAAGATCTTATAAATGGAAGTCTTATTATTTATTACAACAAAATACAATGATTTAATGCATACTTAAAAAATCGGTAGCAACGTGTAAAATGAAATAATAATATTTCAAATTACCTAACTCTAAGATCTTGTGTTCCCCAAGGATCAATCCTTGGTCCGTTGCTATTTACTGTATATACAAGCAACATTATTAATCATTTAAATTATTATATGCAGATGACACTCAGCTCTACTATTCCTTCAAACCCTCTGATGCTGATATCGTCTGTTCAGTTGTCAATGAAAATCTTCAAAATTCTGTATAAGCTGCAAATGATCATTGCCTCCTCATTAATCTCACTAAATCTAATACTATCATTTTTACTCCTAAGGACCAGCGAAGTAATATTAAAATCCGTACAATTATTAAAATTGGTAATGATTCTTTGGCAAAAGTATACGAAGCAATAAGTTTAGGAGTTATATTAGATTGTGATTTATGATTTAAGGCCCATGCAAATAAAATGTTACAAAGGGTATATTAAAATTAATAGATGGCAATCGCCATTATCTCCTATAAAACCAAAGTTCTCCTCTGTGAAACTCTTGTTTTATCTATTTTAAATTATGCAGATTCCAAGGCCAAAAATTGTTAAAAAAAAGAAAAAAAATATGCTGATTGTTTATGTGGCCCTTATATAAATAAGGAAAATTTAAAAATTACAAAGTTCTTGTCTTAGACTCGTTTATGGCATTTATCGAAATCACAAGCTCGAGGAGATAAAATAGCTTAATATGTACAACAGAAGATTGCATCACACAATCTGTATTTTTTAAGGAATTACACTAAACAAGACTCCGCCTATACATCTTTAACAAAAAATTAAATTTCGAACTGATATGCATACATTAAATAGGTATCTAAAGGTCTTCTAATTCCATCGCAGCACCGTACTGAACTGTTTAAGAGATTATTTAGTTACCAAATTAGTAAAATGTATAATGGTTTAAATAATTAGCTGATAAAGAACAGCACTACTAAGTGCAAAAGATATATAAGATATATTTGTTCGAACATCAATGTACAGGATTATTGTAAACCTTCGTATAGAAAATTAATGTATAAATATTTTTGAAATATGTAAATCGTATTCTGCAGTCTTGTCTTTTTTTTTATTGTAATTATGTTGAAACTAATATCAATTATTTTCTGTTCTGTTCAAAATGTACAGATTTTATCTCCCTTATGTTTCTCCAAAATACCAGAGTAAGGGATCCATTCTGTGCAGTGCGAACAGATTATATGGTTGTGTAAGAAAAGTGATCATGATTTCTTGTGAATTTGATTTGATTTCTTGTGAATTGTATTTTTAGATGGAAAATAATAAAGACGTGTTATTATTATTATTAATAGACGACTTCACTCTGCTACACTATTAAATCGGTATTAAGGAATGAACAATAAAATAATCGCATCATACCTGCATAGACATTGTCACTATACGTGTTCTCCGAGTGGTTGGGACGATGTGACGTCACAATTAGACTATCTGCCTATCCCGGTGTTCTTGAAATCACGACTTCAATAATTTTTTATACATGATAGAACAGTCAGAGAATTTTTGACATAGATAGATAGAGACAAACAGATATATAAATATTTTATTTAGCCAAATTACATAGTACAACATTTTTGGCAAGTCAAAAGAAAAACAATATAATAATATAACTCTATGTATAGTTATCGAATGCATACTGCGTGGTAGTACGGGAGCCCATCGACGAAAGTGGCTTCGGCCGAAGCAGTTGCCGCCGCTTGGTGGAGAAGTTGTAGGCATCAGTTTACCTAGCTCTCTTCTAGAGAGAGGCAAAAACAAAGGGCCGCTTAAATGTTGCCAAAAAAATCTGAAACAATTCAGGCAATTTTTTTCAGCAATAATAAGCATTTTTTGTCTCTCGGTGATTTTTCCAAAGTTCTCCGGAAAGAAAACAAAAAAGTTAATAGACCTTTATTAATTATTTTAGGGTGAAGGAAGCATTTTATAGAAAAACTCAAAAGCCAAAAGTTGCTTATTTTCGTCCAAAGAAAGAAGAATTTTTTAGACTAAAATAATTTCGGCCAAAAATTTCCCTACATTTTTTCCCTCTTTTCTACATAAAAATTCCAAAAACTTCAGGCATATTCTTTAGACGAGAATAAACAGCTTTGGCCGCTTAAACTTTTTCTCCCGCAAAAAATACTAAAAAAACTGGAATTCCCCTCCTAATTTTATTTATTTTTTTGGGGAGAAGGAAGCACTTTGCAAAAAAACACCAAGAGACATTATTTTTACCCAAAAAATGTGGTGAATTTTTTGGCAACATTTAAACGGCCTTTAATTTTTTCATATCTCTCTCAAGAAGAGCGAGGTCACATGACCTACCGTTGGGGATAATAGTAGCTACAGATGCCTACAATATCTCCACCAAGCGGCGGCAAATGCGGTGCCCGAAGCCACTTTTGTCGATGAAATTTCAAAGGGCGTTTGCATAAACTCCTTAATTGAATAAATACAATACATAAGTAAATGGTTTTTGATTATCCCCTTAAATTTATTAGGATTAGACAAGGATTTTAAATACTTAGGTAGATAATTGAACAATTTAAAATCCAAAGAATTTTTTATGGCTTTCGATAGTCGAATGCGTGCTGTTCGAAGGTCATCTCTCTATCTGTATCTTTAAGACTATAGTTTGGCTTGAGATTTCTTAGCTGTTGTAAATTGAATATTATTTTTATAAATTTCTAATAACATGAATTATTAAAGTCGGAAGAAGCACTATTTCGATATTTTTAAAAATAGGCTTACAGTGGTCTCTAAAGCCAGCATCAGCCACCATTAATTCTGCCAGCTCCATTTTGTAACAGGAAAATATCATAACTAATATGTGAATGGAATAGCGCAAAATAGCTCATTCTCAGAGTCTCCATTGATAAGGTTCTTGTTAGATTACGTAAAACAAATACCGATCTCGATAGTTTCTGACTTAGTTGTGCGACGTGAGAAGACCAATTAAGTATGTCATCAATAGTGACCCAGGGCAGTAGTTTTGCCCTATTTCCTTTATATTATGAGTGGTAGAAAAGATTAGATTTTGAGTCTCTTCTTCATTAAGTTTCAAATTGTTGGATGTAAACCATTGTTTGGCTTGAGACTTCTTAGCATAAAATTACTCACATGTGGAGTTGAACTTATTATTCTTGCATCATCAGAGAATGCAACACATGTGTTAGGGAACATGCTATGGAATAAGTTATTGACATAAATTATAAACAAGAGGAGTTCCAAAACTGAACCTTGGGGTACTCCGCGTATAACTGACCTAAAAATTATTTTGCATACATACGGTTTGTCCTCTATTCGACAAATATGATCTAAAGAATGTTTGACATAGACTCCTAATTCCATGACAGTATAACTTAGTTACTAGGTGTACTTGTTTTTCAGAATATGTAACAAAAAAATGTTAAATTGTAGAGAAAACAGTTTAAAAAAGGTTAAAGTCAATCTGCTTAGGAACTGTTTAATTCACTGAATTTATGAACGGCGCGTGCCTTCTAGTAAGTTATGGCTTTGAATTATCTGTAAAAGCATCCTCCCAGACATCATACAGTTGGATGCCGCGGGATGGAACCTTGGGAGTAAATTTAACTTGAACTCAACAAACGAAATGTTAGGATAGGTTGACACCCGTCCGCGGTCTGTCTCGAAATAACTATTTATTTATAACGCGAGAAGACCCGGAGTGTTTAGACATAGCGGAATGTTTACTAACATTCACGCATAAACTTCTCGATGACATGTTCAGTACATAAGAGTATTAAGATTCACTTTATGATATTTAAGATGTCCGTTGGTTTGGAAATGTTCTTGTTTATGGTGTGGTTTTGCGCATAATATTCCTCCTACTTCTTGTGACGGAAAACTTTTTAGGCGATGAAGAAAAAAAACTCTGTGCTATCTACCTTGTCCTTTGTTCTAATACCTCAACAATTGTAGGTTTGTAATATATCCCGTTAAGACAATTCTACACAAATTAGAAATTTGTTTGTCTAATACTTATATATATATATACTGGGTGAGTTACTACTGTGTGGACTCTTCAACCGTTTGAAAATTGAAAGATCAAAAATCATATAATCCAAAATTATTTTAAAATATATAGGGCGTTTCACTTAGTGGTGGAAAATTCTAGAATTTTTCAAATGAAACATACGAATTCTTAGTATATTTATATTTGACTCCGAATTTTTTTTTTTTTTATAAACACGAAATTAAAAACAAGAAAGTTGCTAAACTTAGGAAAGTATTTTAAAAAATGTTGTCTGAAAAAAAGTGTTAAAAGAGTGATCACAAAATTAGCCGCCTTTTTCGTACGCCATAACTTTGCACCGAAGAAAGATAATTGAACACTAAATATTTGGAGGAGGGCGGAGCAGCACCACATTTTGCATTGGAAGTAAGAGCCTTTTTCAATCAAATTTTTCCCAATAGGTAGACGAGGTGAAATTGAGTAGCCTGCCTGTTCTCCCGATTTGGCCCTGCTTGACTATTTTTTATGGGGTTACTTAAAATCGAAAGGCTACTTCAACAGACCAAATAATGTTGATGATATAAAAGACAGAATAAGACAAGTCACCCTGAAACAATACAAGATGTTTAAGCTAATCAAAAATGTACATAACACCATTTTATTATTTTCAAATATGGGGGTTCCTACCCCTCTGAATGGGGGTTGAATTAAGTATAAATATTTTTCACTGAATTTTTTTTTCATGGTGGTTTTACAATACAATTACTTCAAAGTAATTAGATTTAAAAAACTCCATATCTAAAAGTCACCACTGAATAGAGGTTAAAATTACCTTTACAATAAAAAGATTCTAACACTATATATAAAATATTAAATAGTATTCTGCTGTATACCTAGAATTGAAGTATTACATTTCCTAATACTTCTGCTCAAAAACGAGTCCCTAACATAGCACAGAACCACCCTTTTATAGAAACCCAAAGAATTCATATAAAATACAAAAAAAATAATATAAAAGAAATCGTGAAAAACATTTATACCCATTACACTGTTAACCCCCTTTTTGGGGGTAGCAACCCCATATTGAAAAACGAAAAGATACCGTTATCTACATTTTTGATAAGATTTAATTAAGAGCTTTGGCCCCACAAAAAAAATTCAAACCACCGAACCAGACCCATGTATCCCTTTGTACGTTCGGTTGCTGAATCGGAGTCCGAGGTACAAAAAAATCATACACCAGCAAAACTATTAGCTGGAGCCAAAAAACGCCCCTGGAATAGGGTAAAAAGATGACTAAGGTGGCCATTCCCTAGAAAGAGACATCCGACAGGGAAATATTTATTATGTTTTGCCATACATTTCTTTCTTAGTACGTACATTAAAAAAAATTAAACTATCTAAGTGGAACCATAACAAGACTATTAGTATGAATTTTCACTCAATAATTTCAGTGGTTTGCAAAATAGCTAGTTTTAAATTTACAAATTGTGTTAATCTTCCTATGTCGCAGTTTTAAATCTAGCTATTTTGCAAATCACTGAAATTATTGAGTGAAAATTCACAGTAATAGTCTGGTTCTACTTAGATACTCTTACAGTTTTTTTTAAATATACGTACTAAGAAAAATAAGTTATGGGCAAAAATAATAAATATTTCCCTATCGGATGTCTCTTTCTAGAGAAGGGCCACCTTAAGCTACGAGAGTAGTTGTTACATCTTAATCAATCGAATTATACAAATTAAGGTTGGCAGCAGCGTACATAGATAGATAGATAGATCTTTATTTGTCACGTCAAAATAGATGCAAAATATAGCAAAAAACCAAGGAAATATTGGTTGTCTTAAACAATAATAATAAGAAAAATACACAATAAATAAAACAAATAAATAACACATAGAGTAAATAACAATATAGTACATAGAGAACGAACAAACAATAAACGTTGTCATATATAGAGTAGGTTTATAAAATTAAACGGGAAAAATCAGTCGACAGGAATTCGTCAAAATCATAGAATGCACTATCAAGTAGGAATCGTTTAATTACGTATTTGAAACGAGTACTATCAAGTGATTGTACAGCAATCGGTAACACATTGAAAACTTTTACTGCATAATCCCATTTCTGGTTTTTGAAAGTCTCAAAAAATTCAAATATATGTTACCCCTGTTACGAGTTGAGTACGTATGTACACTTTCACACGTTGTGTAATTATTTAAGTTGCTTTTAATATAAACAAGGCACTGTAGAATATATTCGCAGGGTAAGGTAAGTATCTTGAGGCTTTTAAAAGCATTCCTACAATCATCCCTATATGGTAACCCAGCAACGATTCTGACGGCCTTTCTTTGCAGTGAGAAAACTGTTGAGGTATGTGCCGAGTGGCCCAATATTAAAATGGCATAGGTAAGGGAAGATTGAATTATAGCATGATATGCCATTAAAACCGTTGATTGCGACAAACAAATTTTTAAATTGCGCAATAAGAAAATATTTCGTGATATATTTTTGCAGATGTAGGACGTGTGTTCTTCCCATGTCAACTTACTGTCCAAAATAATGCCCAAAAACTTAACGCAATGAGAGATCATCTACACAGAGTGTTGTCGTAACGAAAAAATCATAGTCTCTGTCTTATCATTATTTAGTACTAGCTTATTATTTAAAAACCAGTCATGAACCTTAGACAGACTGTTTTGAGCCTCAGACAATAAAATGTTACAATCAGTATGGGAGTGAGCCAGTGTCGTGTCATCGGCAAAAAGAGTGAAATTTGTTAAGGGACTACTGTTAGGCAAATCATTTACATAAATAAGAAATAAAACCGGCCCCGAAACTGAACCCTGAGGGACACCAAATCTAATATTAATGTTACCAGAATCAGCATTATTAAAATGAACAAATTGATGACGATCTGTCAAATATGACATAATCAAATTCCTGCTGCCCTCAGAGAATTTGTAAAATTTCAGTTTGTTTACTAAAATATTATGAGGCACACAGTCAAAAGCTTTACTTAGATCTAAAAATTGCACATGCACAAATTCTTTCGCCTCGAAACCTTGATTTATTACATTCATTAATGAATTAATTGCTAACGTCGTTGACAACTTCGACCTGAAACCATATTGACATACAATAAATACGGTACACACTCCCAAGGAGGGGCAAAAACTACCACCCATATATAAAGAAATCGATCCAAAACAGCAATGACTGCTGAACAAGCTCGAAAAGTTTTGTTAAAGTGATAGGAAACTGCATCAGGTGACACGTAATCTTCATAAACTGCCCCTATTGGGTTGAGAACAACCACCACTAAGTTTAAAGACACGAGAAAAACAAGAAAAAACGCAAAATCCTACAGGATTTCTATTTTCATGGATGCTATGATTCGCTGAAATTACGTAATACTCTACAATAGAACTAGAAACTTACGTATCATCAACGTCCTACAGTGTCAACCCTCAAAGGGTGTGAAAATTAGCCCATATGCAACTATAAAAATTACAGTGACTTCTATAAAATTCGAATCACCTGCGTTGTGTGGAAGTGAGAAGAAACTAGACTATGTTCGACGCTGTGCTTGAAAACCACCCCAACAGGGTTGCGAGATGCCACCTCCATAGCCGTAGGATGCTCGAAAAACAGAGAGAAACTAACCGGATTTACACATTTATGGATGCTATGATTGACAAAAATCGTGTTGTATACTTAGAGTTTAAAACTCATGTCCTATCAATGTTATTAAGTAACATCCCCAGAAGGGAAAAATTATCGTTGCTATTAAGCAACGGCATAGCTTTTGCAATTGTCACTGCAACATTTTTTTTCCTTGTATCTTGAATTACGGCAGTTTACATCCGCTAGAGCACCTGATTTTTTAATTATTGCCGGAGTCGCCGGTGATACAACAAAGATTTTTTTTTTTTCTTTCTCGTCTTTTGACTTTAAGTATATAAGTAATGTTCTATGGATTTTATCCTCAAAAATTGTATTACCATCGATACTATATAGAATACAAAATTGACTTGCAAGATTCGCACTAAACTGACTGACTGACTGACAAACACGTGGAGTTAAATGAAATTTTGTAAAATGGTACCATTCTTAAAACTACAATCTTCTCTTTTCAAGAAGCTGTAATGAAAATCAATTCTTTTCTGTATTCATAAAACAAAAACGACTTATATCGGTGAAACTAGGCGCATCCGCGCTGAGCTCACACCAAACAAGGTGTGCAATATACCCATAATTTAAACATCCATATACAACAATCAATGGTCAATGAAATTTACCACACAACAAACGGCTTTAACGTTAACCATCTCGTTCAAAAAATATAAAAGTCCAAATGTAGTCCATATACTTTCAATATCCACTTCATTTGCGAGTCAGTTTTACCTGAGGAGTAAAATAAATATCTTCTTCTCCTTCTTCCTCCTTGACTTGGCGAATCGCCTGTTTATTCTTCGTCAACTTGCCTATTGGTCTGCATTTATTTAGACTACTACGCTCCTACGTCCTAGTGGCTATTTATCACAGGCAATTTTTACTATTCTCCCGTCGTCCATCCCATTTATGTGTGCATTCCACTTTTTTTTCTGTTTGATACCCAGCCATTAATGTCTTCCATTTTACACGCATTTCTTATAGTTTCACTTTCCCTGTCTCAAAGTAATTTACCAGTAATTCTGCGAAGTCTAGTTTCTGCTGCATATCTTATGATAGGTCTTACTGTTGCTCTATAGATTCTAGTCTTGGCCTCAATTCCTATGTTTTTAGTACACCATACTGTATTATTTAAATACCCAGCTATTCCTGCTTGTTGCCTTCGTTGTTTGTTCCCTTACTTCTACCTCAACATCACCATAGCTCGAGAGTTCCACGCAGAGATACTTAAATTTCGCTTCCTGCTGAATAACTTCTCCATCTACCTCCAGTTTACATCTCAATGGTGTTTTAGACGTTGTCATACACTTTGTTTTTGTGAAAGACATTATCATGTTAAGGGATGTACGGTTGAATGAGTGTAGGAGTCTCTGTAAGTCGTCTTCGTTCTCTGCGATGAGCACTGCGTGTCGTCGGCATGGCACAGGATCTTTATCTCTTCTTCTACCATTTTGTACCTCTCAGTAAGCAAACATTTATTATGATCTCGTCCATGATGATATTGAAGAGAAATGGACTTAATGAATTCCCTTGGCGAATACCACAGCCAACCGATATTGGTTCGGTGAGTTGTCCGTCCAATTTTGCCTGTATTTGGTTTGCTGTGTATATATTTCTATAGTTTTTATCAGGTTGTGTGGGATCTGTGTGTTGTAAAGAACGTGTGAGACATCTTTCAGTAGGACGGGGTCCATCAGCATATGTAGATTGGCTTACTGTATTCAATTGACTTTTCTGTTACTTGTCTTATGACAAAAACGACGTCCGTGCAGGACCTCCCCGATCTAAGTTCTTGTTCTAAATTAACACTCGTAGCAATAAAAAGTATATTAAAGAAATGTAAAAAAAAGTATTAACAATTAAATATAAATATTTTTTTTAAATTCATACATCTGGCAACCAAAGCTTTGGGGGTGGTCAATTGAGCAAAGTAAAAATACAATAGTGTTGTATGGCCGTCCCTAAAGCTTTTGGTTTCCAGATGTATGAATTTTAAAACTATATTTTTTAAAATATTTTATTATATAATTTTATTTCTTACTCTTTAGTCGTTACTTATTTTACAGACAAACAGACACACAAACCCCTTTCATTTGACACCCGTATCAAGGGGGTTGTGAAGGAAAAGATGATCCGCCATATTGTGACGTCCACCATATTGGATTTAGAACGAAATTAGATATACTATATTGCATTGTCATCGGACTTGTACACGTGTGCAAAATTGCAAAGCTCTCGCTTAATTAGATGTAGTCGAAATTTTGACTGCAAGATTTGACCTAAACATACTAACAAAAGCCCATAAAATATCAATCAGTGTAATTACTCCTCGCAAATCGATTATCATTACTAATTGCGTTTCAGTCATTCTATTCCCTACAAAGGTGACGCACCGCCTCACGCCTGTGCCACAATAGTTAACTTCATTAAAAGCTGTAAAACAGAAACTGCCTACAAGTTCTATAATCTGTTCTGTGGAGTCATTAATTTGTTTTGTTAAATAGATTTTTTCTGCCTGGTTGTTTTCCAGCTGTGGCGTTGGCGTTAGATGACTTTTCAGAAAAATGTATTTTTATGTTCCAAAAAAAAACCACAGTATTCTAGTTATTGATAAATCATAGCTTTATTCTGTAAGACGAAATTTTTTTAATAACGTGACCGCATGTCTGGATGTTTTTTAAGCTTTTTAATAAAATATTATTGATTATATAAAATTTAAAAAAATCAAAAATAAGATTTCGGACATATCAAATATTAGTTGAGGTATCCTGTGCAATAAATAATAACATAGTGAGGGAATGACCCGACTACACTTAGCGAGGCAATTCATTATGAAGTATATCCAGCGATGCACTCAAGTCGTTCTTAGTTAATCGTATTGAAATTGGCACTGGGATAAATAATAAAAATTAAACATACATTTTTAATTACTTATTTCAAATTGCATACGTTGGACAGTATTCTTTATAATTCATTTTACAATTATGCATTACACAGGCAGACAAAAAAGTGGTCTACTTCTGTCCGTTTAGCTCCAATTTTTAGGGGCTACCCAAAGGAGTCCCAGAAGCATACCACTTTTTCTGGTGCCTGTGTATTAACAAGGACGTGAACTATGCACATTTAGTAATTTTGTTCAGGCGAAATTTACAAGCATTTCAAACTAATTTGTTCATATTTCTAAACAAAAACCACAAAACACAATGTGAATAAAAATATTTTGTTGCGTTTACGCACCTTTTCTGTAAAATATCTTTCGAAGAAGTCTATTATATTTTTCTGTCACAAGAAAGCTGATAAGAATTTGTAGAAACAAAAGTTTTATACCACTTACTTATTAATGCTTTTGCTAAACTTTTAGTATTATCGTTTAGAGAAAAAGGTGGTAAGAAGAAACCATACCAAACCAATAATATGTCGTTATTAATATATTGCCAAATAAAAATACGTACCAAGTCGTTTAAATTCTGCCCTGGCAAGTAGCTACAAGCATTTCCCTTCGACGTCGCTTCACATTTTGCGTACACATTATTTTTTCTCTATGTTCTTATTTCAAACAATGTAATTAATTAACTGTTGATATCTTTAATTTTTCATTTTTTGGGATAATTATTTATTTGTTTAATGTAAAAACAAAATTCGTCTTATCTCCAAAGATAACTAAACAGACATGGTGGCATATGTTTATAAATAATAATGAAGGGTTTGGATAGAAAAAAGAGATATTACTTTTTTCCTCTAAAAAATTTTGCATAAAAAGTAAGTGTTTCTCGAGAAATTACCACTTTTAGCTTGTTATGCCGAGAACCTCTTTAAAAATTGCTACATTTTGTGGTATAAATTAAATACCAAATCTTCATAGTGTTTTCTAAGTTATTAAAACTTTAATAAATGGTATACAATAGACAATGAACACGTGATTTTTCGATATTTGCACTCCTCCAATTTTAAGATATTTGCGGTTGCATTGAGAAATATATTTGATCGCATGTTAGATATAATTATAAATGGTCTACTCTGCCTCAATTAGGATATATGCTCCAATATGTACTGGATGTTTGAGTTGTTATATCTTTTATGTAAGACTAAATTGTTATTTCCTCACCAACAATTTGATATCGGTAGGAGTTTTATCACTTAAGTATATTTATTAATAATGCAGTTAAGAAATTCGTAGCTTTTTTCTTGTTAAGGTCCCCAAATAATGCTACATTACTTTCATATTTGAAAATACTTAAAATACACAATATTAGAGCCACCTTGTACGTTAAGGTAAATATATCAACAATAGAACCTTATTTGGCAAATGCTTCAAAGAAACTCTAATTGGAAACGTTTCAAAGAAAAACGTAACTAGAGTCAATACACAATAGTCGTCAGTAGAAGCATTGTCTAAATTACAATTAAAAATTAATTTCAAGTACTCCAGACATTTTTAATTGCTCTCCTAATATTTGCACCACCTTTCTAGTAATTAGTAACCGTTTAAATGTTAATTTCATTCCAGTGAATATTTTTTAATTAAGTTAACAACGGTTGGTAAAAAAAATCCTTTGTGATACTTTTTTTGTGACATTTAAAAAGTAATAACTTGTTTCTGTTGTAATATAGCACATTTTTCCTATACGCTTGTTCCCTTAATTTGCATATGATAGCCAAAAATATTCATATATGTAAGGCAACAACTAGTTTCTTTATCTACACGAATTTCGTGAATTTAAATTTCAGCATTAAGAAACTGGGTGTGGTATCTATGTAAATTTTATTTCGGGATTATTGAAACAGTGATCATAACATACTTTTGTGGCACTTTGAATATAACCCAGCATTTCAATGTTCGAATGCTGATATCTATAGGGGTTTTAGGAAAATTTACTTTGAGTGCTCAGATCACTATTATTGTTATTGTTATTTTAATGAGGTTAGAAAAAGAGAATGATATTCGCAAATTGCTCAGAATGACTTTTATTTCATTTTCTACCCGTTTGAGATTATATCCAACCATTAATAAATAATGCCCACTGTCCTGTTATTTCTATACAAATTGCATTAATTTCACCCCAGGAAACAAGTAAATAAAGATTTATAGTCCTTCATAAAACTTTTATTATTAAAAACAAAAAGTTATGGGCTCCACAGCCGTTTCACCAGCTGGAACAGAGTTGAACTTTAACCGGTCGCGGTCGAGCCTAATAAGAATTTATTTGGAAGCTGCTGCAGGCTGGCTGGGACAAATATGCAGCCGCAGGATTACACTTGATTAGGGGGCTGAGGCTAAAGTTGTGTATGCCATTAGCATATACAAATATTAGTCATGTCTATTTTGTTTAATTAGCAAAAAAATATGATGTGCACTTTGCATAAACAAAATATTCCTTTATGACAAGTTGTTAGTTCCATTACTTCGTCATGTAATAACTTGGTATGTTTAAAAACGGCCAATTTCCAAATCTCCTGAAAATGTCAAAAATTATTCCTATACCAAAAAAAGGTGACAACAGCCAACTTAAAAATTACCGTCCAATTGCATTATTATTTGTTTTTTCGAAAATATTTGAAAAACTACTTTCAAGACGAATAATAGCTTTTTTAGAGTCAAATGAACTATATTCTCCTAACCAACACGGGTTTAGAAAAAACAGGTCTACAATTTCTGCCTTAATGAACATTTTACATTTCATTTACAAGAACATAGATGAAGGAAAAAAAGTTATGGCAATTTTTATCGACCTTTCTAAGGCTTTTGACTGCGTAGATCATGATGTTCTACTAAATAATGTTGAACATTATGACCTGCGTGGTCATTGTAAAAATCTCATTTCGTCGTATTTAAATAATAGGAAACAATTTGTTAGTTATCTCGGAGAATGCTCTGAGGAATTGCCTGTTGATATTGGGGTGCCGCAAGGAAGTGTACTCGGGCCGCTACTATTTTTATTATACATAAATGATTTAGACTCAATTTTATCAATTTTTTCCAGTACCTTTGCAGATGACGTCACAATTGTTGCAGGTGAAACTAATTTGGAAGTGTTAATTTTCAAGCTAAGCTCAAACTTACTTTCACTCAACCATTATTTTAATGAAAAAAAAATTACTAATGAATCTAGACAAAACCTATTCATTGCAGTTCCACCCCATAGGAGCAAATTATCTATCCAGTCCTCTATTAAAACTTAACGGTAAATCAATACAACAGGTAACACCTTTTAAACTTCTTGGAATCCATATTGACCTTTCTCTAAACTGGAAATCACACATAAATTTTATTTTTAATAAATCTGACAGCAATTGCTTTGCATTAAAAAGACTTCGCCAAATAACTAGTACTACAACAGTAAAAGTCTTCTATTACTCCAACATGGAATCAAGGCTCGGTTACGGCATTATTTTTTGGGTTAATTCTACATCCTCAAATAGGATTTTTCTGTTGCAAAAAAGAGCCATACGCTGCATGTTTGGTTTACAGTTTAGAGAATCATGTAAAAGAACATCATTGAACAAAACATTTTGACTCTGCCTTGCTTATATATACTAGAAATCTTAAAACTGGTAAAAAAGAATCCATCTAAATTTAACGTGCTGAATGAGCATCATCATTATTCGACACGTCATGGCTTGAATTTGCAGCATGAAATTCACAGGCTGGAACTCTACAAAGCTAACTCATATTACGTGGGCTCTGTTCTCTTCAATAAATTAGGCAGTGAAGTAAAAAATATTGTAAATGTAAAAAGATTTGTGACAACTGTTAAAACTTATCTTATTTCAAAGGCTTTTTATTCTGTTGATGAATACTTAATGGCATAACAGATTGTAGAAAAATTATTGTTTTATGTTGTAAGCTCACAAATATGTAAACTCTTTATTTATAATTATGCAATGATTGACTTACCCTATATCGTCTTGTATGATCTATTGGATTAATAAAGGTATTATTATTATTATTATTATTATTATTATTATTATTATTATTATTATTATGTTACCTAAAATTATCAATCCGTTATCTGGAAATACTGACTCGTATATAACATACAGTAAACATTTTTTGGAAGGAATTTATGAAAACAAAATTCATGATTCTAAAAAATGAATATATTATTTCATTTTTTTACATATTCTATACAATTGTGGACGGTGAATGTTCCTAGATTCGAAATATAAATAGCATTATGGAATGTTTAAACCACGTCTAAAAAAACAATATTTTTAATTTGAAAATGTTTCTAGGGGCAGGATATCTGTGTGGTAATGGGCTTTCCATTGACGACAACTTTAATTATTGTGTTTATAAAGAATATTGAAAACAGCAAGGCGGTTTCTGGTAGATAAATGTCGATATTTGTCGACTTCTTTCCCTGAGTTTGAATCTCAGCTGCGGCAGATGGAAATGTCGCGTGGAATAGTTGTTGTGTTGTTGTCTATATTCGCTAGTCATGGTTGAGTAATAGAATAGCTGTTACTAAAGTCCGCCATGACGTTAATATAAATAACGTGTAAAAAAACTAATAAATATTGAAAGTCAAAAAGAGACTGAATTTGTAGCATTCTGCATGTCATTTAGACTTTTCTCTGTATGATTGAGTGAACCCAATAATTACATTAGGAAAAATGTAGTTTAGGGATCATAGACCGGCGAAAAAACTTGACAATATGGACACAGAATAAACAGGGATTCGGCAGACATTTTAAGAGGCAGATAGCAAATGGAAGAAAGCAAAGAATCAGTAGAAATATTGTGGAGATTTACTAGATATGTTTAGAAAAAATTAGTTTAGTAAAAATTCCAAAATATAAAAAGGAGACTTAAGACAATTAATATTTAAACAATACGACTCTTTCATGATTCAATTCAAATAAGAAACCACACCATATAATCAAATATTCGGCAAATATATGCAAGGAAACTTCTACAATAATAGTAAATAAATCTAATATCAATGAACAACCTTAGTCAACCAGGTGTGTGTAGCATGGTCCAAGTGTAACGGCTACTAGTTAGATCGTTCAAGGGTAACAAAAACGTTTTTCATTACTACTAGAGAACGTGCCAAAATGTCAACATATATATAACGCTAATGTATATCTTAAGTTCATTGACATAGAAATAAAATTAACTCACATCCCGCCATAATTTATCTCTTCGTTTCCTCATTCCAATTTTTGTTAGATTATTGCTTGCATATAATTGAAAACTGACAAAGTATAATAAATCATTAGTGAAAGTTTGATAGCGAAAACGATGTAAGCGATTGTACAATAATTATACGACATGAGAACTGATAAAGAGTGGGAAACAAGACTGGGAAGGATAAAATCGGAGTAGAACTGTCTAAATGTTGTTAAATTAGAAACAACATCTCAAATATCAATACAACTTATGGATAAAGATGGAATTAGTCTAGGAACTAAGCGAAGAGGATTTAAGCATCGGATAGCAAATGTTTGGGATCTCTACATTATTTACTGTTAGGTGCCTCACCAAAGGAAGTCCTTCTATAAGGAATACTGTAAGGATTTTGACAAAGCAAAGTGAACATTGTCGCAAGTCCCACTGTAGTATACAATACAAAGGTACAGAGGCACATAATATTCTCATGGCATTGTGATATAGTGTAAATCAGTGTAACAAAGCATGTTTGCTCAGGAGGTCTTTGCCAAAACAGATAGCGCTGAAGTCTGACTGAAGAATATACAGCATTATTTTTGCGACATATGACTTTACTGTAGTTACCATAGACCTCTGTCATTTCCACAAAGTTTGAGGTTCTTCAGTGATCAGGCCAGATTCTTGTCTTCCATATTCTTGACATATTATGTGACGGATTCTCTTAAGTACATACTCGAAGAAAAAAATTGCCCTAACAGAAAATTATTCCACGCTTCAATGGAAACAAATGGCTGTGTACATATTTTTAAAAAATAGTAAATACTAAGATAAATATTATTGATTGTTCTCACGCCTTACCTAAATTACGCAACAACCTACAACATATTTGGTCAGCAAACTAGGTCGACCTTAATAATTTACAATTTGGTCGTTAAAATAAAGCTGTAAAGCGATAATTTTAAAACAGTTGCTATTCAACCATTTCGAGCGGAATTCTTGGAGTTTAAAACGTTGCGTAAAGCTTTTGGTCAAATAAATATTATGTTCCCAATGTAATGAATACGCCTTTGCCCGATTCCCTTACAAACGTTATTCTCGCACCAACTTTGCCCATTAAAACTTTTTCGTTCATTGTTTGAATACTCCATTTAATCCGTTTATGGTAATAAAAGTTATTATTCAGTTGAAATTCAATGATCCATCATGTCCGGATAATTATCAAGAACTATTCATTACAATATCGAAAATAAGTAAATTTTAATATTGATTGTAACCATATTGCTTTGGTATTAAAAACTACCATCAGGCGTTATTTAATGAAATCTAATGGCTAATGTCCTCGTTATTTAAAGAAACTATCCATGAAAAAGGTCTTGAATAACTACCTAATATTAGAAATGCAATTTTATGTCCGAAATCCTACAGATTTGTAGACCGTACTTAAAGTTGCCATTAAAGTAATGCTAATACCATTTGCTTTTGTCATTACATTCGTTTCCTGGACTTAAAACGATTCATAAACGTTCATATGTTTGCAAAATACGGCCCACTCGCTGACAGTTATGATTTAGTTGGTCATTTAGGAAAATATGCGCTAGAAATCTATTTCATAGGCGCACGTTGTAAAAGAAAGTTTTAAAATATGCGATATGCACATGTTATAGCGTAAATGTATGCCTCATTGTACTTAATCAAGCGCTTGTCAAATGTTATGCAATTCATGCATTCTCTAGTTGCCCCCCCCCCTTTGCTGTATGATACATCTGACAGCATCACGTGAGATGTCGTGGTTGCCTGTTAGGTGTAGTTCTCATCAGATCTTCTCAATAGCAATTTTAGACTGACAGACAAATCAACCTAAAATTAGTACCATTTTTAGAGTAGAATCTTCCGTCATGAAAAACTATAATTAAACTCGATTCCTTGCAAAATTGACCAATTATTATAATAAAGAAGGAAAACTGGTATATTGCTAAATGACCCTAGTAGACCGAGCTCCCACGACAAAAAGGTACCCCATCGAACACCTCAAGTTTAGGAGATGAAAATGGTTCCAATACATGTAAAAATTATTTTACGTCTGCCAGCCTAGTAATTATTTGCTAACTGTTATTTTTTATAAATTTTTGGATTTAGCAAGAAAAAATGATTCTATTTATCAAAACACCTGCTTGAAATTTTCGCAATTTGTGGTAAATAATCAACCTTTTAAAAAAAAAAATGGTCTGTCTAACAATTTTTGTTAATTAACTTCTGACTAACTTTTGTTATAAATTATTTTTTTATGAAAGTGCACATAACATCTTGATTATTGAAGTTTAAGATCTCACCTATCTATCACAACTTGTCTAGCTGACAATTTTTGTTCATTAATTTGTTAGTCTGAACTGAAATTTAAGATCTCCCCTATGCATAAAAATATATCTTAGCCAAGCGGCAGGTGAACTATTGTGACAAGATCACCTACCTCGCTGATTTCTTGCATACGTTTTAAGCGCCCCTTAAGCCTATCTCAAATGCACAAAATTCTATATTTTTTAAGTCCCGCGGGGGGAGGTGAAGGGCCTAACAGGTGCAGAAACTGTGTTTGAATTATATCTCGGCTTCTATTGAAGCTACGACCGAAGCGATGATACCAGTGTAGAGGTCGCCTCGAGCACTGAAGCTTTGCTCCTCTTGACTATCGTCGTAACTGCCACGGTTATCGATTCCACCTGGGTGGGGCAACATTTTTTTCTAATAATATCATTTATTTGCAACGTGCCTTTACTATTTTATACATATATTTATTAATTATTCATGAATTCTTAATTTAATAACTAAGAATGGTATGATAATAGCACAACATTCCTATTTCGTAGTTTGAAATCAAACCACTTTTTCACCGACAGATCAATTTTTATGCATAAGAGAGATCTCAAACTTAATTACAGAAAAAATTAAGGTGGTGTTTTGACGCGGCCATTGTAAAAGCTTATATAAAAAAAAGGTTGTCATGGGGCTTAAAAATTAAGTCTGGCAGGGTGAAAAACATTTTTTTAATGACAGACAAATTTTTATGCATAAAGAAGATGTCAAACTTCAGTTGCTTTTTTAAGGAGCTGTATGAGATGCCAGTGATTGATCTTGATGCATTAATGCTGTGCATTTATAATTGGGTCTCACAAATTAATTAACAAAAATTGTCAGGCAGACAAGTTGTAATAGATAGGAGAGATTTTAAACTTCATTTTAAAACAAAAATCAAGCAGGTGTTACGAAAAGTGCACTTTCATAAAAAAATATTTATAACAAAAGGTCTGTCAGAAGTTAACCAACAGAACTCGTCAGACAGACAAATTTTTTCAAGAATGTTTTATTATTTATCACAAATTGTGAACGATTTAAACATTTTTACTAGTCTGGCGGATGTAACACAATTTTTATATGTGTCATTTTCACCTTTTGAATTTGAGGTGTATCTATTTCGTCATGGAGCTCGGCCTATATTGTCGATCTGAAAGCTGAGCTAATAAACATAGTAAAAGATGTGCACTGTGGAACAGAAGCCTAGGAAAAATTAAACACTTTGGGCATTCATACATTTAAATTCACTGCCATAGAACTGTAATGATGCCATTGTAGACATTAGATAACATCTCCAGAGGAAGACTTTCAGGAAATACATTCTAGTCCTGATGGAACGATAACACAGTTACCAGTACTAGTCACGCGTTACTTCTAAGGATATTGTTCTTAAACTATTATTATTATAACCACAACTGTCCGACAACCTCAGACATTGTCATAAATTCGGCGGCATACAATGCTCACGTATTCTAGAGAGATGAAAACGGGTTTTCCGGAGACAAATACTCGAGCCCACTCAACTCTTCACTTCTACCGCCGATAGGCTCTGCTTGTGAAAAGCGTTTCGAGCAGTTTTATTGGGAGGTTTAATTCTCCGCACGACCTGGATTTTACAATGGCGGTAGTCAAGAACACAGAACGCGACAGCTTGTGTCTGATACGTTTACAGTAAGCACTTGACATTTTACACGAGTTGCAGTGCTTGTGATTGTCAGTTGTATATGACTATACATACAGTGTTCTCCAAAAGTCTAGAAATGGCCGACTTTCGAACGCAAACTACACATTTCAGAAAAAAACGACTCGTATAACATTTTTACACTCTTTGGAATTTTATTAGAAATTCTCATTAGCTGATTAGTTACAAGGTCGTCTGAAGGTCATCTCGTATTTTTTTAGTGGAAGAACGGTGTGTTTTTATTCGGTTAGTGTGTCAATTTTAATGGTTTCATCTCTCTTCAAAGAGGATATTGACCGTTTTTCAGCTGTGCTTAAATTTTCTTTAATTTTATACTGCCTCTCTAAAGCAATTTTTTCCCGCACGCGATATTCATTTTCGTCATCTCATGTTTTGTGCAGTTTTTTCTACGGCTGCTATTATATCAAATGTTGGAACCAATTTTGGGTTTATTGCATAGTTTATACCTTTGGACAAGACCAATTTATCTGAAATTGTTCGTTCTGACATGTTAATGACAGTCTTGTCAATTAGAGGATTATTATTTATATTATTCAATTGCCTAATCTGTTTTTCTCTCAATAAATTTAAGAATTTATTTATATTCGTACTTTTTTGCGAATTAAAATGTTTGTTTTAATTAAACCTGATGTTCCGGTGTATACAGTCGAAATCTTGTTCCACGACGGTGTAATATAATTCGTTTTCTCTGCAAGTGATTTCATTAATAGTTCGTTCATTTTGGAATCTATGATACTGAATCCTTACCCTAACCATTGATTTGTTGGCTTTATCCAAAATCCTTCTTGTTTTGTTATTCTCAAAAGGTACTTTTAGCCATAAAAATTTTGGCATAATTCCATGTTTCCGACATTTACATAAGAACGTGATGGTACTTTCTGATCTTGCCAGCTTCTTATAAAAATTTTCTAAAAATCTAAAATACTGATTGATATTAGGTCCATACCTGTTATCTAAATCTTTTCTAACATTTATTTGTGGCATTATCTTAACTTTTTTCTCCTTCAGTTCTTTGGGACTTCCTGCCACATGTATTTTTTCTTCTTAAGCGGTGCTCGGGGAATCTACAAAATATCAAAATTAACCAGTATGTTACTGGTAAACAACCTCTATTAAATTCACTTTAGAAAAGGAAACTAGAAATGAATTACCATTTTTAGATGTTTTAATTAAAAGAGTAAATGGTACAATTGAAACAAGTTTATAGAAATCCAACACATACCAACACATATTTAAATTTCAACTCAAATCAGTCGATGCACGTTAAGAGGGGTGTTGTAAAATGATTGTATGATAGGGCCAAAATCGTTTCTTCTAATGATGAAATACTAAACAATGAGAAGCGGTTTATAAATGAAGTTCTTATAAATGACCAGTACCCTGGGGGTGTTGTCAATAAAACCTTCATAAATATTGAAAATAACAATCAGGTACGACAAAAACCTGAAAAACGTTACACAACGTTAATTCCTTATGTATGCGGATTATCCAAAAAGATTTGATATTAGGACGGTATTTCAAACAAACAACACTTTAAGATCTATTCTGACAAAGACCAAACCGAAGAACCACGAGCAAAATTCAAAAAACTGCATTTATAGTATTCCGTGTGAGTGCAACAAACAATACGTGGGTGAATCATCCAGACCCTTTAGTGTAAGATTGGACGAACGTCAAAATTATGTCAGAAAAAATGAAATTCAGGTACAAGATCTGCGAACACGCTTGGAAGAACGGACATACAATAAATTGGGACTCGCCAAAAATTTTAACAAAAGGGGCAGATAGCAAAAAAGAAAAATTAAAGAATCAGCGATAATATTATTGAATGAGGACAGATGCGTGTCGAATTGTAGATGTCTGTACAACTTGGTTGCCAATGTTAAAAGAAGAACTTCAAACTTAACATTGTATCAAAACTAAAAATACTGTTAACTATATCAAAATTCTATGTAAATAGTAAGTATCTATGGATATTGAATACAACAAACATTCTTAGAGCTGTGTATTTATCATAGACAGCAAAAAAGATTTTTCAAAAAAAGCCATGAAAAAGGAAACAGATTAGATTTCCGAAACGTCGACGAAATATTTAATTTCAAGTTTTTATACTTATTTGTGTTGTTCATTTAAAAAAAAGCAACATCTAACTGATCCTTTGACGTAAAAGTCACAGGCGCAGAGGTTATTTACCAGTAACATACTGGTTAATTGTGATATTTTGTAGATTCCCCAAGCACCGCTTAAAAAGAAAAAATACAAGTAGCAGGAAGTCCCTAAGAATTGAAGAAGAAAAAAATTAAAATAATGCCACAAATAATATTTAGACAATATTCAGCGCATTATTATTATTGTTTTGTTTCGCACGTCTTTCGACGGGAAGTGATGGTACGGTTTTTACAAACAAGTAACTATCAATTCTATTAAAAAATGTTGAGGTGGGACCGGACTATTGCTGTGGTATTGAGGACAACTGACTTTTGGAGTTGGATATAAGTGAGTGGATGCAGCTGTAGCTTAAGAGACTTTCATGCAGTTTCCGCAGGATGACTGCCGTTGCTGATATGACTATCGGAATTATATGAACCTGTTTCTGCTTCGACATGTTCTTAATTTCATTATTATTATTATTATTATTATTATTTAACGCTTTAGCGATGCTTGACAGTTCTCCCGTGTCTCCGATATTCTCACGGGAGAAGCACCAGCGAATTATCTACAACCACTCCCCACTTCCCGCAGGGTTAGTGGTTATAGATTCCAGAATCGTGTGCCCTAAGTAGACGCAGGGACCCCAAGACGACTGCCTTGTGCATTTGGCCTGCCAACCATTCGGCTGCTTTTTGGCAGGCCGGTATGGTCTTCAATGCTTATTATTATTATTATTATTACTAGCATTCGTCAAAAAATATGTTTGATATTTGATAACAACCCTAATAATTAGTAACGATATGTTGTAACGATTAATTGTATTTTGTAAGCTCTGGCAACGTAAATAAATTAATTGAATCAATTTGTCGATAACTCAAGCAAATTTATGCAGGTGAGCCAATAGGATTTCAGTGCAGTCTGGCTTGATTGATTAATTAATTTAACACATTTGCATATTATGTATATTTAACCACTATTGCGAGCATCGCGGAGCGCAAATACATGTCCAGGGCAGTGACGTGCTTGAGAGCACAATTTGGTACAAATATCAAATGCGATATGAGATTATTTAGAGCTCAACACCTCTTCAAAAAGTTGCATTTCAATGTTCAGTGTAAGTCACACATGAATAGAGTTCGTATGTCACAACGCCATTTCACAAATTATGAGGGGCGTACTAAGATGTGTGTAAGAATGTTACTTTAATAGACATAACCGAAGCTTTCGCAATTGTAAATAATCACTCCATTTACTAGAGATGGGTCATTATTCCCGCAACGGTGTTTTGTCTAGCTATTTTTATGTAACATACCAACAAGTTACTCAATGCTAAAATAACTGGTTACTAGTAACGATTGATGAACGACAGGAGGTCGGCCGCGCGTTCTTAAGTAACCTTATTTGGCCGTGATACTTTTTTGAAGCAGCAGTGCTTGTGACGCTAAACGAATGGAACAGGTTTTTCCCATCTCTATCGTTGACTGAACGCTCTACTAATTTAATGCATGGCTACAAATAACCATCTGCGTTGCGAAATGGACAGTGACAAGCGCGACCGTTACTCACATGTTACAATTCAACCAATGAGATGAGTTCATCAAGCCGCTCGTTGAGATACGCCTTCTACATATTATAATGCTGCGAAGATTCGGGAAATGAAGTATATTTGTGTTGTTAATCCTCACCTAAATCAATTTTATATTAGTAACTCATTTTGCAACGAACGTAACAAAACAAGTTATTCTATTCGCACTTTTTATTCGCACTGTTACATAGTACTAAAAATAATCTTTCCGTATACCGGCACATGGAATTTCTTCATCGCAACTGTTCCAAGTGAGTAGCGGTTAGAGGCTGTATCATGGACTTATTATCCTGGATTCAAAATCATGTTTGTTGAACATTTGTTATTTTTACTGTGTAAATGGAAATCAAATACTGTGTTCTGTACTGCGCGCTTCATACTGTAAAAAACCTTACTTTGTCGTGGTACATTATTGAAGCAGCAGTGTTTGTAACGCTAAACGAATGGAACAGTCTTTCCCATCTCTACCGTTGACTGAACACTCTCCTAATTTAATGATGGCGACAAGTAATGTCTGTGTTACGAAATAGAGAGTGACAAGCGCGACCGTCACTTGCATGTTACAATTCAGCAAATGAGATGAGTTTATCAAGCCGCCCGTTGAGATACGCCTTCTACATATTATAATGCTGGGAAGATTCGGGAAAACTGACAGATTATCGACAAATTAGTGTATTTTGAAGTATATTTGTGGTGTTAATCCTCACCTAAATCAATTTTACATTAGTAACTCATTTTGCAAAGAACGTAACAAAACAAGTTATTCTATTAGCACTTTTTATTCGCACTGTTACACAGTAATAAAAATAATCTTTCGGTATACCGGCACATGAAATTTCTTCATCGCAACTGTTCCAAGTGAGTAGCGGTTAGAGGCTGTATCATGGACTTATTATCCTGGATTCAAAATCATGTTTGTTGAACATTTGTTATTTTTACTGTGTAAATGGAAATCAAATACTGTGTTCTATACTGCGCGCTTCATACTGTAAAAAACCTTACTTTGTCGTGGTACATTATTGAAGCAGCAGTGTTTGTAACGCTAAACGAATGGAACAGTCTTTCCCATCTCTACCGTTGACTGAACACTCTCCTAATTTAATGATGGCGACAAGTAATGTCTGTGTTACGAAATAGACAGTGACAAGCGCGACCGTCACTTGCATGTTGCAATTCAACAAATGAGATGAGTTTATCAAGCCGCCCGTTGAGATACGCCTTCTACATATTATAATGCTGGGAAGATTCGGGAAAACTGACAGATTATCGACAAATTAGTGTATTTTAAAGTATATTTGTGGTGTTAATCCACACCTAAATCAATTTTACATTAGTAACTCATTTTGCAAAGAACGTAACAAAACAAGTTATTCTATTAGCACTTTTGATTCGCACTGTTACACAGTAATAAAAATAATCTTTCCGTATACCGGCACATGAAATTTCTTCATCGCAACTGTTCCTAGTGAGTAGCAGTTAGAGGCTGTATCATGGACTTATTATCCTGGATTCAAAATCGTGTTTGTTGAACGTCTGTTGTTTTTACTGCGGAAATGGAAATTAAATACTGTGCTCTGTACTGCGTGCTTCATACTGTAAGAAAGGATCCCGTACAAAGTACACGATAAAAGTTATACCGTCGTTTGAGCTAAAACCAGCTGAAATGTATTCATTGGATCATTCCGAACAAGAGTTCTAACGTCTACTGCACTACAGAAAGCCCATAGGTTTCAAGTTACGGACACTTGAAAGTCAAATAATGATTTTCACATACTTGACGATGTCTAACATTCCAAGTGCTATAGTAATTTAGTGTTGAGATTTCAGAGGAATTGACCAAAATAAAAGTTGTAGAAATATGAGTAAGCTACCTCGTGATGACCTTGACTTTGACCTCTAGCAATATTTTCAAAGTCATTTGATCGTACACTCTCTTTTTCTCAAGAAAACCCATACTTTGCACCTTGAATTTGGAAAATGCTCATAATCTCAATTTAAGATAAGATTCTTTCAAGAAGAAGTGATATAGAAAGTCAGAAAAGTGATTGTTACAAAACAGCTAGGAATTTCTGATTTAGTAAGAACTTACCCAGATAAAAGTTGTTGGTAGTCAAATAAACTAACTTCAGCAAAATGAAATAATTCATACCAGAATGAATAATCTTAAAACTGTACATTAAGGTCAAAGCCAAGGTCACCAGAAGTTAGCTTATTACACTTCCTAGAACTTTCATCTGCGTAAGTTATATTGTAACAATAACTTTTCTGACTTTCAGATGACCTTCCCTTCTAAATCACTTTTTTTACAATATTCATATCTTATAGTGGGATTATGAGTTTTTTCTGAATATAAGGTGCAAAATATGGGTTTTATTAAAAAAAAAAGTTTACGATAATACGACTTTGAAAATATTGCTAGAGGTCAAAGTCAAGGTCATCACGAAGTAGCATACTCATATTCCTATAACTTGTTCTGATCAATTCCTCTGAAATCTCAAAACACTGAGTTACTATAGAAAGTGAAAAATCGTCAAGTATATGAAAATCTTTATTTGACCTTCAAGTATCCGTAACTTAAAATCAATGGAGTTTTTAGACCTACTGCACATAACAACTCTTGTTCGGAATGGCCCAACTAATTTCGGGTGATTTTAACACAAACAGTCGTTTACTTTAACTTTTAACGTGTATTTTGTGCGGGAACTTTTAAGAAAATACTGTGCCTGAATCACTGGTCCTTTTCACTGTGCAACATGTATCATTTTACAGTTCATTTCTATTTCTTCGTTTGGCAAAATTTTGTTAAACACTGCCCACGTGCTCACCTATAATTGTTTACTAAACAAAATGGAATTATTTACAGAGTAGTTCATTACTACCCTTGTTACTCTGTCTACAGACTGATAATTATTATCCTATTTGACGAAGCTTCCTATGGATACGAAAATAAAGCACTTCTGTTTATTTTAGTAAGAAACTAAAGTGGAAACTCGTAAACCGACTGTCATTGTAAGTGTACTCTGTCTTATATTAGTAGGACATTTTCCACGTGTGGCATAAAAATCAATAGAATACTTAAGATGTTTTTATGCTTGTCAAAGCTCTTATTGCTGTAGAGGAAATTGCATTATCAACATATGTGATAGATAATACATTAAAGTGAGTTCCTTTTGAATATAGTAGTTCTGAGACAGGTTTAGGTAAGTAAGCTAACTAGCAATTTGATGTTTTGTGGAGGCTGAAAGAATGTTTACAGAACATTTTTTATACAACACTTATAGATGCAAAATGGGCACAGTTTACAAAATAAAGCAATTCTTTTATTTATTTTATAATGGCTCTCACGGATGTTATAAAATAATTGTATAAACGTTTACATATGATTAGAAAACTTAGTAGACGATAATTATAAAATTATTCGAGATACGACAAAACATTTTTATAAGCATTGTGTTATTATTTTAATTGATACTGTTTTGTTATGTACAGCAACAATAACATAAGTCATTTATTTTTTAAATGTTTTTGCAGACAATAATAATTCTCAAAATAGTTTTAAAATATTACAACGGTATATAGATTCTATGGGACATAGCGGCGTAACTAACATGTTTGGTGTAATATGAGATAAATGTTAACTGATTACGACTTTGTTTCGCCAACAGCAAAGCGATTTTGTGCTACGAACGAAATTTTTCTGTGAAATATGTGGCACATATACAATGAGATTTTTGAGCGCTTTAAAAATAACGAATATTTATCAAAATTAAAAATATAAAGTGAAAATAAAATGTTTGTGTTCGATCTTTTTATGGTATAGCACCAATTGCGTTTCGCATATAATATATTTCACAATAATAGATTGTTGCTAAAATGGTTACATCAGAATAATTCTTATTTTTCCACTACTTTTATTTTAAAATCTAAGATGGCCGCTACACGAATAGTTCAAACGTAAATAACATTATGGTGTCCATTTTATAAATCATATTTATAACTATAAAAACACTTTTAGAACAAATATATTTTCAGAAGAATTGTTATATATCAATTTTGTTGTAATTAGATAGGAGCATATTGCAAAAAGCAAAGGTAATTTTCATTTATTTTATTCCGAATAATTTTGTCCGATACTGCCTTTTAATCAACTGCGAGGAGTTCTCGTCAAAAAACAACGGTTAGTATGAAATAAATAAAATGCAATTAGTAATTAAACAACATATTTCTTTATACTTTTTCATACATGGTACGATTTTAAGAGCTTTTATTTATCTTCACTTGTAACAATGTAAACAAATTTTGCAATGAAAATATCGACTAGTTTTAATTGAGCTAGAGCTTTGATATATTGCACATATGTAGAATACGATAAACTATGTGACGTGATCCTAAATCCAACATGGCGGACTCCCCAAGATGGCGGATTACCTTTTTCTTGAGAGCCCCTTGGATATGGCTATCAAATGGAAGGGTTTGACGAGTAGAGTACCATATGTGCAACACAACATCTGCACAATCTGATTGGTACAAAATGTACAGAGATAAAGACTAAAAAGTTCAAAATAAAATTATATAAAAAAGCTTTTATTTTAAGAAAATTACTAAAAAAGAAAAATTGAAAATGTATTAAGAACAATTTTTTTTAATTCATACATCTGGAAACTCAAAACTTTGGAGGCCGTCCTGTAAAGAACTACTGTAAATGAGAAAACAATATGGCGTATAAACACCTAGGTATCCATGTTTTATAAAAATGGTACAGAACATATTATAGTCTTTAAAGACAATTTATTGCTTCTTAATTACATTATAAATGTTTTATGAGAGCAATGTGTGCTTCGTTTATATAACAATAATTGTTTAGCAGCTATGGCTAAATACAATATGCTCCCGCAATAATATTATGTTAAGAAGAATCATAATAAAATTGTTTCATTAATGCTTAGCTAAGCTTTTAAAGAATAGTTTTATAGATGTTTGCAAATTGACCAAAAAGTGCCGTAGGTTATTACTATAGATCTGTTATAAATCAATTTTGCTTCGTGAGCTAAAACATCCTATTATAATTGCTGTATAAACGTTTACAAAACAGCGAGAAACAAATTCTACAAAATGTTTTATAATTTAGTTGTAAGAACATTCTTAGCACTTATTTATATGACGATTTAGTTGTGAAGACTAAATAATCATTTTGGCAAATTTAATAAAACAAAATAATTTTTGCAGAACGGTAATGAAAACAGTAATAAAATAAAGTTGTACTAGCACCTTAAATTTATAGAGCAACTTTGTTAGTTTGGAAATTATTTTAGTGCAGTTTGTTCTCTAGCACACCCAAATGTGGTTGTTAGATAATTACAAAGATTAATCTGTATTTTAAATAGATTTTCATTTTTTACTGAATACTATTTTGTAGATATTTCAGAATTTTTTAATTTTTAACATAACCAGAATGTAGGTTATTAAAGAATGTGAAGCTTGGAAATTAATGTTTTCGTAGGTATATTTTCATTTTCTTAGTAGATTAATAACTTCTTCTGTTGTTTGCAATGTCCCATAAAGAAGATTTTTTATTAGACCATTTATTGTAAACACGATACATTCAGTTACAAAATAGCATGGTAAAATATTTTCAAGTATTAAACTCCATCCATCTTACAGGGTAATCGCCAGAAGCATGCAAACTGTTATGTTTGTAATTGTTTTATTATAATTTTAATGTGTAATGGTAGTAAGGTTGTTTAATGTTTTAATTAAAATCAATTAAATTGATCTAATTACCACAAATAACAATACTGCTATTGTCATATCTTCAGTAATCCAAGGCATTTAAAATATTTATTTTCGTTATGTTCGTCATCATACATATAATGTATTACTTAATGCATAGAATAACATTGCTCTCATGTATAGTATGTTCTGGCATGATTAAAATAAAAAATAATCGGAAACAAGCCTCTTTTAATTAAAACTTTTTAACTCCTGAAATATAGTTGAGCAAATCATCCGTAACTAGAGCGTCCTATCCAGGAAACAGATAAGCAGAGCCGCACTTTGTATTTATTTATTAATATCGCGAGGAACGGGCAATATGTCCACCATTGCGTAAGATATTCTATCTACACAGAGTAAGATTACAAAATCTTCCTTAAGATTCTGCGGAAAACACAATTTTTAATTCTCTACCGTTTATTGTGTTTGTTCTAATACTCAAAAATTTGAAATAGGGCTCTGTAGTACCGTCTCGGCAGGTAAAAATACCAACTTTAATACTTTAATGGCCCGTTTCTATAGTCTTTTTTATTTGCCTTAAACATGCGAAGACAACTATATAAGAAAATACTGGTTCGACTTAAAATCAATTATTACAATATGAAGAAAGAAAATTGAGGGCGAAACGGACAATTTAAATTATTGATTAAAATTTGAAAATACGCTTTATTTAAATATAACGATTTAAGTCAGGTCAACCCCGATTTAGAATGCTCCCTTCATTATTCTAAGTATTTTAAATGTGATACTTAGACGTTTGCATGTCCCGAATATTTTAATTAACAGAGACTGATGAGAGCTGTCACATTTCCAATTTAACATGTAATCATGTTACACCCACTAATAAATGAGTTATCTGATACTTTGCGACAATGTGTTATCTGCTAGCTTTGTTCACAGTAACATATACCCTTTTTATGCTTAACCACATCGGAATACTACGGTTTCCCAAAATTAAGTTTGTCCCCATATCGTGTTGTCACGCCTAGGTATTAGTGCGTGTAATCCATCCGCATTATATGCCATGATATGGCTGCAAACTACCTTATATGACCCCACAGGAATCCAAGTACGTGTGATATATGTCGTTAATAAAATTTAATTCACTAACTCTCGGGTCGGCGTACATAGGGAGGTCACACCTATTAGAAGTTAACTTGTAAAAGATTACCCTTTACAAATCGACAAATAATATTTATTTTGTAAATACAGTACTATTATCTGGAAAAGATTTCCAATAGAGTTTCCCCTATGAAAATAAAAAATGTAGTAGTGTTTCTAGTGCCACCAGAGGATATTTTATCATCTGTCTTAAATATATTATTAAAATTCTATGGACAATTACTTCCACATATTAGATTGCAAATATAGTCAAGATGTTTTCCTTTAAAGAAACTTGGATTGGAAATCTGGAAGTGGAAGTAGTGACTCCTTAGGCAGCGTTTTTTATAAATTAGGATATCCTATTGCTAAAATCATTATATTTATTTTGTAGCACCTTGGAATAGCATTCTATATTCCCTAATTTTTCTAAAACGGTACTATCAGTAGAAGGTCCTTAAAAGAATAAATTTACCTTCTTTATTTTTTTAAATTATAATACGCTGATGCTAAAATTATCATATTTTGGGATGGTGTTCTATAATCCCTAATTTTTTTAACGGCATTGCCAATAGGAAGTTTTAAAAGAAAAATAAAATGTCCTTTTTTATTTTTTTAACTATGACGCTGATGCTATAATATCGATTTAAAAAATTAGAGGTATTATAAGATGTTATCCCAAAATGCTACAAAAAAATATAATAATTTTAGCATTAGTGTATCATAATTTACAAAAATAAAAAAGGGTGTCCTATTTCTTTCAAGTACCAAGTATCCATTTGATCGCTTTAGAAAAAAAACCGCTGCCTAAGGAATCACTACTTCCACATCCAGATTATTCGTCCAAGTCACTTTAAAGGAAACATCTTGACTATGAAAAATATTATAACAAAATCTGAGGCCTTAACTTCTAGTACATACACCGAATTACAAGTTTCTGTACTCTTACAAGCTTGCTTTACTTATTTCCCCCTATTTACCCCTATTTAACCCCCAACCCTTCACCGGATTTCCTCAAAAAACAATCCAGTTCCAGATCTCGTTATAATATATATGTGTACAAAATTTCAGGGCAATATCTTAAACCGTTCCGGAGAAAGCGTGCGGACAAAAAAAGTTACAGACAGACAGACCGACAGACAGACCGACAGACCGACAGACAGACAGAAAATTTTTTTCGCTCAAATTTAAAATCTCGACGTTTCATGACATTCTAAACCTATTTCACGAATAAAAATTTTTGAAAATTTTTTTGCGATTACTATACTTCCAATCCACTACGTGGATGTGGAAGTAATGTGTGTGGTTAAAGGCCATCCTGAGATTCTACAAAAAAAAAAATGAACGTTAGGCCGGAACTTTATAGGGGTGAAAAAACATCCAGAAAAATTCATGATTTATTTTCAATGTTCCGTTGTCAGATTCTGTTCCAGTTTACTCCACGTTTTTGTTCTGGTAGTAACTATATTTGCTTAAAATTTTATTTGAATTGGTTATGCCGTTCAATAAATAAATAATACTTTGGAACTTCTCTATAAATACAGTTAGCGAAATTTTTTTATGTAGTTGCCTCCTTCATCAAGTTGAAAGCGAAAGGAACTACAATGTACCTTGCAGCAGCTACTACATTTTGGAGGATCTAGTGTCCGAGCAATTAAAGAGACTTGTCACTGTTACGATGTGGGCAACGGGAAAAACAACCAAAATTAGGCAATGCTATTATTAACTCAGAGGTTAACGTTCTAAAGTATCAAATAAATGAATATTTATGTTGCGTAATTCAATATTAATTTTAAAAAATATGTACCTTTTCTTAAACTGCATTTTCAACCACAGTTAAAGGTGGAACTGTCATGTCTCAGCTTAATTAAAAAATTGTCAATTTTTTTTATTCGAAAACAGTTTAATATTAAAGGCTGAAACTTGGCAAAATTGTAAGTAATACTGATAACAAGTGATATTGATAACAATAAAAGCAAAAAAATGAGCACCATGTGGGGGCAAATTCACTCATCTTAACCGAATATGGTCCTTTTGTTAAGTCGTACGACTGTAATAATTTAAAATTACAATAAGATTTTTTATTTAATTTATTCCTGAAAACCCTACAACAATAATGATAGAAAGGAGTTTTATAAAACAAATTAAATTAGAAATTGATTTTATTATTTTGCAAACGGGACAGTAGATTTATAAAATAAACTGAATTAGAAACCTTATAACCTAATTACTATCCTATGAGCATAGAGACAGAGAGAGAATGAGATAGAAAAAAATTAAACGCTATTGGTACAAATAGCAGACTGCTAACTTCAGAAGAAGACTTAAAAGGACTTAAACAATTGCAATGAAAACGCTTAAATGAATGATATTACGTTGATTTTCAGTTGATCGCCGCCGTATCGACCGATTATATCGAGAAAAGTATGTAATGTATGCAAAAATATTGTGGTTTTCCCAATTATTTCAAAAATTAAAAAAATTAGATCGAATCTAAAGCACCATTGAAATGTCCAAAGAAATCTCTAAAACTTTCTCCATTTAACCTTTGTCTTTTGTAATAACGGGATAGCAATACACGTAGCCTAAAGTTGAAACACCCTGTACATACTAACATAATTCTCAGTTGCTATAGTTTTCTTAGATACTATATTTTTGCCTACTATTCAGGTTTAGAAAGTTATAACTATACATGGTTAGTTATAAAGTAATGTTACTGAATATTCTTTGCATCAATAAGTGACTACTTAATCAAACATGCTTAAATAATGAGCCAAGTTTTTATTATTATTGGAATGGAGCCGAAGAGCTCCAATTTCCAATGATACCTAACTAGAGAAACTGAAGAGTGCACTATAAAAACACCCACTACCAAATTGTGATTGCGAATATTTAAATGTTATATAAATACGAGATAAATTGTATCAGACTAAATAATTTGTTATATAAGCAATAATAACTAAAGCATCAAAATTAAAATATCTTATATTCTAATTAACCTGAAACGAAAGAAAAATCCGGCTCGAAGGACCAAGAATTATGTTAGAATTATCATTTTTTTATGCAATTGTTGCTCGGTTTTAGAGCTAATGTGGGCTGTAGTGGAAATGAACAACCTGTTATAAAATGTCATGTCTGTTAAACTCGCGTATAAAAATTCTAACAATGTTTTCTATGATATAATCTTTGCACTAACGAAAATTACAATACAGCTTTTCTACAATATTCTCCACCTTCTGCCCATTTCTATTTGGACAATCCTGCGTCAGGATATTCTTTCATTTATTAATACGCCAACATAAATATAAAAATATTTATAAGAATCAAGATAACTTAATGTAGGCAGACTATTTCCATAAATAAACTTTTATCAATATCTGATAAAGCCCAGTTCTTATATGAAAGCTGATATTAGCCGAACATCAAGTCTGACATTATAAAAAATATCCCCGCTTATTTGCCATGCTTTTACGGACGAAGGGACATGTTATTCTATATTCTACAGGCACACAAATCGGGTTGAGTTATTGATTGCTCGGAAAATAAGTTTATTTGCCTCTTAAGATAGTTTTTAAGCGGAAAATTCGGTTCTAATAAATAAAAAATAAGTTGGTGCAGACGAGATAGCGACTGTCTGTGACAAAATTAGTAATGGATTCTTGTTGTTCGGATATTTGTGCAATAATAATAATTTATAATATTATTCTTAATTCTATACGTATGAGTAGCATGGAAATATTTAAATAATAACACAGGTCCACAAAAAAGTGATCTATGTATATAGGTATGTATACATATCCTTATTCTGATTTTAAATTATACACATGTGCTACTAGATTCTAAATATATTTTTCATATATTTGCAACCTCTGACATCTGAAACATGCGCACAAGTCTATGGCTATTTTGCATACGTCGTTTGTCTAACAGAAATGCAGGTGTATGATCACATTTCCTTTTAATTCTAAGATAATATATTTGTATAGTAATGCCGATTACATACTTTTTGCATAGTATTTACATAGTTTACATATTTTTCTTCATCATTTTTTAAATTACTTCTTTTATTACTATTTTTGTTTTGTTTTTTACATAGTTTTTTCTGCCATTCTTTCCGCTGTAATATTGTTAATAATTGTCTGTGTGTATATGTCTATAAGGACAACACATGTCAGCACTCAGTCCTGGTGCTGTAGAATTATTTGCATATACATGATAATTAAACTAGTTCTACTGCGTAAAGGAGTCACATGGCCGCATCCATAGACAGACTGGGCCTAAATGGATTCGTTCCTTATATTTATTTACGTCTTATTGTAAAAATTATTACCATGTATTTTATCTGTGTCATATATATTCTGTAAAAAAATATTATTATTATATTATTACTATTTCTATCAGATACAAATTACATTTTTTTGTTCTTGTAAAATTATATTTTAAGTCTCATTGGTCTTAATATATTTTTTAAGACTTGTAAGACTTATTTAAGATAAGTCTTACAACCAATTTTAAACCATTTGAGTACATAACACAATCGCTTTAAAATCTATAGAATGTATGGTGGTCGCGGGGGCCGCTCTAGCTCTTTTGCCGCCCTGGTAGAAATGGCATTTTATCGTCCCCCTGGGCAAAGGTAAAACAAATCCTTTTATGTTTAAGACTGATTTATTACAGATGTTTGTTGCTTCATATTCTAGCAAGCAGTTGGTTTTATGACAGTACGACCTGAAACTTAGTAATTTCAAAGAATATTAGATTTATAGCTCAACATTTAAAACCATCTCAAATTAATTGCTTAAAGCATTGATAAAACTATAACATTTGCTTAGTTTCTATAAAACTTGATCTTGCTAACTTAATAGCTATAAAGTTTAATTAAATGCTTGATAAATACCTTGATAAATCAATCATTAACCTATGAAGACTTAAGGATAATTTAGTTCTAATGTAAATTCCTGAACGCCTTTTTAAAAATGTCTTTAAGACAGAACTATCTTTAAGGGCATTTGGCATAAATCCATGGTTTGTGAGGTGGCCATTATAATACACTGATAAAACCTAAATAAATCTAAAAAGCATTTGAATTGTTACTTGGGAAGTGCTAGTTGTAATGGACATTATAATACACTGATAAAACCTAAATAAATCTAAAAAGCATTTGAATTGTTACTTGGGAAGTGCTAGTTGTAATGGACAGTGTATATATAGTTTTGATTTCTAATTATTTATTAACGTGTTGTTGCTTCTTGATGGATTACTGTAAATAGTTTTAGCTTTATATCTTCACAGAGCGAGGGTGTTTATATAGCTTTATGCCAGTTGTGTTTACACATATAATAATTGATTTTCCTGCTGTCTCTGTATGATCTATATTACAACCTGTACACGTTGTTTCTTCTTTAAAGGTTTTCTCTCTGATTAAATTGTAAAAGCCTAGCACTTTATGGATTCGAAATATAGAAGTAGGGAAATTGGAACATTTACAGATCGGCAAGGGTCAGGTCATACATTACCATATATATCATATAGTATTACAATTTATACGAGTTATATTAACTTTGGGCAATACAGATACAGATACAGATAAGATTTAAAAGTCCGTGATATGTGCGAAAACTATTTTACGGAATAAAATATTTAACGTATGGCAGTACAAAGCGATTTATAGTGATAACTCTGTATATAGAGTTTTGCAGCATGCTTGAGCTGTCAAGAGCCGATCCAGTTTGTTTTACTACTAATAATTACATTTGATGAGTGCAACGATCTCAAAAAATGTCATTTCATTGATTTCCATTTTAACGAATGTAGCGTATTATTTAGGAATAGGTCGTTTACATAAATTATAAAATGGACTAGACCAAGGACTGTGCCCTGCGGTACGCCACATGTTATTGTGTATTCTTTACTCTTTTACATTATTTGCTATAACATAGTGTAGTCTGTTAGTAATGTATTTTTTATTGAATTATAAGGACCTCACCCGACCCTATATATTTTTAATTTTCCAGAAGCTTTACTTGGCTGATGATATCAAATGCTTCTCTTGCTCTACAAGGATAGCATCTGTCTGTATATCTTTATTTACACCACTAAATATTTTTGTTGTCAATTCCGTAACACATTTATTTGGTCTTGGAGTTCGGTCGGCGACGCAAGTAGGCGCGTTTCTAAGTACCTCCTACAAAATCTCGAATAAAATCGGTTAAAACTGTGAGAAATCGTGCGAAATTGTGTTGAATTAAAGCGTAGACAATTCTACATTAATTGATATAAATTAGCATAAGCCTGGCTACTTCATATAGCTGATATCTGTTTATGGCATCACTAAGAAGCATGGAAACATAAAAAAAGCATCTCACAAACGCCTACACTTTCCATCCTATATTTCTACCTCATGCGTCATGTGGCTCCTGTTGCTGACAACAAGCATGTCCCATATCCAATCCAGCGTATACAGCCAGTTCGGCGGTATGTAAAACATCCAGATTGGATGCCGGAATGGCAGCAATGCCCACCTTACGATGGTAAATCGATCAATAAAAAATCAATCAACTCAGTAGTACATTTATTCGGTCTTAATCCAAATTGATAATTTGAAAGAAAGTTGTATTTCTTAAATATTTATATAATTTTGATTTATTACGTTGCATAAAAATTGATATGGGGGAGACATTGCGATAGGTTGCCATTTGATTACGCTCGCCAAATTTCTTGAATGTAATTATTTATTAGAACCGAGAACTCAAATAGTCCGTAGTATCTACTTGATCGACGACAGCGACAACCAATGAGGACGCTGAGGGATATTACGTCATGAGGTTCAAGCGAAAACTTTCTTTTCTTAGATTAAACTACAGAATTTGAAAAAAAAAATTGTTTATGAAATTTTATAGTATAATATTTTAAAAAATGACCATGGTTTTGTAATAATTCCATTCTCTCTCGTAATTTCTCCTATTTTGATATTCTGTTGTTTGTGATTTCACAGGTTTCCTTATGATCATTTAAAGCATTCTTAGTTAGATTTGAAAAGTAGAGGTGGTCTGCAAGTTTTTCTAGTAAAAATGTTACGAGCACATTTGTCAAGATTAACTCTTACATCCCAAAATGATTTACTACCTTGCGGCCATTCTTTTCGGTATAAGAGCAATAAATATTGAAAAATGATCTCACACCCTCTGTTTTTATGACTACTTATGGGTGCGCATTCTGTTGCGATGTTTCCAGGTCGCCGGGTTGAAATAAAGTAAAATATTGAGCCATACATTAAAAAAATTGTCGTTGATGTGAATTTTCACATAATAACCAACAAAAAGTTGGTACTTTTCGTCGGATTATTTGTTATACTCATAATAAAAAATTATGAAGTAAGAGGTTAACACCCTATAAATTAGATAAATAAAGCATACAAAAGAAATATTGTAAAGAACGTATAGAGCATGCGGAATAGGCGTATGAGTTTCGAATACGTTTCGGATGCAGTTCCTTTGCTGAAATTAGTTCAGGAGGCACTACCGATTATGAAAATCCATGTTGTCAGGTATGGTTTGATATTATTTAAAACAATTTTGTTTGTAAGAAAAGAAAATTTTATATTTTTTTAAATGACAAAATTAATAAATATTTTTTTTGACCGATTTCGAAATGTTCCATCTATTTTAAAAAAATTGAAAAATCGCCAATTCCTCGTTATTGACGCTCTGAAAGTATAAAACAAAAAAAGTGCTTTTTTATGCAAGGTCTAATAGCCCAGTCGTCAGGGGGCATCACTAAATGTTATATGGCTGAATTTTTCAGAATAGTAGTTTTGTTGGTATAGAATACAATAAAAAAAGTTTACAGCTGTAAGGTGCCGGCGACTCCTAAAATAATTGAAAATATTGGCCGAAATTCGGTTTTTGGCCAATAACTCGAAAAAAAAACTTATAGCGCTAAGCGATAGAGGGTTGGCACAAGTGCAGATACTTAGTTGTTTTTTTTTGACAGTTATGTAATGTTAATCGGGATTGTAAATGTGTTTTATATACTTTAAATACTCGGTATATAACTGAAAGCAATTAATAATACGTGAGACAGAGTGTGATTCATCACAGGAATCTGCTGTTGCTCTGTGTACCGTTACCTATGGAACACCCTGTATAAATAGGCCTGCTGTAGTATCTGAAGATCTACGACTACGCCTGAACCATTTTATATTTGGTTTGCCATCTCGGCCTGGATCAATACATCGCAGTCTGCCGATTTCATGAATCTGCTGCTTCAAGCAAACATCTAAAATTCGGTAAATAGGACTTTTATTACTTATTCAACCCAAGGATTTCCATTCGGTGCCAACGGATTAAAGGAAATTTATTGTTTTATCTTTATCTATTGGATTTTGTTTATTTTAAGGCAATAAACTTGTCCTTTTCTTGTTGAAAGAGAATCGTGAATTCTGTACAAATTCGTCTGTTTTTATCTTTTTATCTTGATCATTGCATTGATGAAATTATGGTGGTTGAGCTACAGTATACTTATATGTTGACTGTTAGACAGTCCCCAATGACAGATTAATACCATATACTCGAATTATATCCAGTCAGTATTAAATTTTCCATGCAAATAATTATTTCCACATCCACGTATTGGAGTGGAACTTTAGTAATCTTTAAAAAAATTTCATTTTTTTTTTTTTTGTTGAAATATAATTAGAATATTGTCTGTAATTGTTTATTTGTGGCATATTCAGATTTTCTTCTTTTTATTGCGTATTTTGCCACTGAAAAATATTTAGAAATTTTTTAGAGAAACAATATAAGACTAAAGATAATTTAACATCCGATGAAAAACGTTCCATTTCACCTCTAAAAAATGATCATTGCATTAAAATTTTACCAGCTGATAAAGGCAATGTCACGGTAATCTTAGATACAGCTATATATGATACAAAAATTACGAACTTGATAAATGATGGAAATTATTCCAAATTAAATAAAGATCCTACAAATTCTTTAGAAAACAAAATATATAGAGTCTTATTTAAACACAAAAACGAATTTACAGATATTGAACGAAAGATGTTAACTCCACATCACAGCAAGCCTCCTCATTTCTATGGTTTGCCAAAAATTCATAAACCTGACATCCCCTTAAGACCAATTATGAGTTCAATTAATTCTCCATGTAGTAAACTCTCAAAATATTTATTAAAAATCCTAAATATTTATCAGGTTCCTCCGAGTCTTATATTAAAAATAGCAAACATTTTTTGGAAAAGCTGTCAGAAAATCATTTTAACAATAATCATCTAATGGTCAGTTTTGATGTAGTAAGCCTATTTACAAATGTTCCTGTAGATAAAACATTAATAATAATTAAAAACAAATTGCAACGAGATGGGAATTTGGCGAATAGAACTAAGTTAAGCATTGAAACTATAATGGAATTACTTACACTTTGCATTAAAACAACACACTTTCAATTAAATAATGACTTCTATCAACAAGACTTTGGGATGGCCATGGGTTCTTCATTATCTCCAATATTAAGTAACATTTTTGTGGAAAATTTCGAGGAAACTAATATTAATAATCTAGCTTATAAACCCATTGTATGGTGGAGATATGTAGATGACATTTTTGCTATATGGCCTTATAGTAAAGAATGTTTAAGTAATTTTTTGAATCAGATTAAAGAAAAAGAACCTTCAATTAAATTTACAATAGAAATAGAGAATAATAATGAATTACCTTTCTTAGATATTTTAATTAAAAAATTAGATAGCACATACCAAACCTGTGTGTATAGAAAACAAACACACACAAACAGATACTTAAATTTCAATTCAAATCAACATATTAGTGTTAAGAAAGGTGTTGTTAAGTGTTTGTATAACAGGGCCAAAATTATTTCTTCAAATGATGTAATATTAAGGAACGAAAAACAATTTATAAAAACTGTCTTATTAAATAATCAATATCCTGAGAGTTTTGTTGATAGTCAGGTATTGAACATTGGTAGTAGAGAGAATATACTATCACAACCTGAGGTATTTAAGTCAATGGCAGTAATTCCATATATACATGGTTTATCGGATAAATTACGAAAAATTGGGAATAGGTTTTCCGTACGAACGGTTTTTCAAACGGGCTCCACGCTAAGATCGGTTTTATCAAAAACCAAACCTCTAAATATTATTCAAAATTCAAAAAATTGTATTTATAGTGTTCCGTGTGAGTGCGGAAAACATTACGTAGGTGAATCATCTAGACCTTTCAACGTAAGGCTTGGTGAACATAGAAATTACGCTAGAAGGGGAGAATTAGAAAAATCCAAAATGTGTGAACACGCGTGGGATAATAATCATAGGATTAAATGGGAGTCGGTGAAGATTTTGGAAAAAGAGACCAACGGAACTAAAAGAAAACTTAAAGAATCCGCGATTATTTTATTAAACGAGGATAGATGCGTTTCTAATTATTCAATAGATTTTTGTACTAGTTCGTTGCCCTTAGAGATGAAATAAGTAAAAACAAGATAAATATAATTTAATGTCTCACGTGACTATGGAAATACATAAACAAAGAACTGTCATGGTTGACGGCCAAAAAAGTTTTTAGAACGGAAGTAGATTCTCTTCCGAAACGTTAACTACCTATAGCTTTGATTTTCAGTTTTCAGTTTATAACATTGTTCTAGTTTATATATTTTTAGGTGTGAGACTTTTTGAAACAATCAAGTACTCAAGAACCAACCTCTGTCTGATCCGTTTGGCGCAGAGGCCTCAGATTTTTTTATAATATTTTACACCCCTCTCCCGACCACCTCCACTATTATTAAAGGGGTTGACAAAATGAAATAGAGATATGAGACATACTTGGTACACGTATGTATTTTAACGACATCTGGAACTCGACTATATTTTGAGATGATTCCATTGAAGGGTTGGGGGTTAAATAGGGTTATTAAGTAGGGGGAAATAAGTAAAGCAAGCTGGTGAAAATACAGAAACTTGGCATTTGTGTATATATTAGAAACCAAGGCCTCAATATATTTTATGATATTTTTCAACCCCTCCACTACCTCCACTCCATTATTAATGGGGTTGATAAAATAAAATTGAGATATTCACTTGAAATTTGGTAAACGTATGGGTACTGAGATAATTCCGCTGAAGAATATATTCTTGTTTTGATAAACATAAGCACACATTTCGAAATTATATCAACATAGAAGAATGGGCAGTAGAAACACTCGCTACGCAACAAAATATCTGTTCTTGAGCAATAATAACGTTCAGTAATAGAGTGAAGTTCCTGCAGAAATAGACAACATATCTTAATCTAGACTCCACTTAGACATGATATAAATTAACTAATTGTTCCCTAGAAATTATTGTTTCAATGTAATGAAACAAAAATGAAATTGGTACTAGCTTGAAAATCAGATATTAACAATATGATTTCCACCTTAAACACTCCAGGCCCAAAATTGAGCCCTGTGGAACCCCCATACCTAAAAACTAACCTTCAGAATTGGTTCTGCATATGATACTTTTACATGTTGTATAATCGCATACGGTTGCATATTGGCTTAGAATGAACTGATCAAGTTTAGTAGTTGTCCTCCAATCCCATAATCTAGTTAATAATTTTGTATGATTGACGCAGTCAAGTAATCAAAAATATTCCAACAAAACACTTCCTGTTCATTGGAACATATTGATAATGAATTATATAGTTACAAAATATTGTTACAGCTGTTACAGTAGACTTTCCATAACGAATATCATATTCTTTTTGAGAAAATTTCAAATTAAACAAAATAACAAGCGGAGATAACAATATTCAAGTAATAAAAAAACTAAATGGTTTTGTTACAGGTCTATAACTTTCTAAAGGATGAGAATTATTTTTTTTTTAAATTAGTACTACGTTACCAACTTATAACGTTTTAAGAAACAGATGGTACAGATGATTTCTTGTTTTAAGTTTAATATTTAATAAGAAAAGAATCAGTTCTCAGTCTTAATAGTAACGTATGGTTGATATTTTTTTATTTTGAAGGAAAGAGGTATTATGGATAACTGTTTGATCAGTAATATTGAGTGGTGTATAATCACTAAACTATTGTTTACGATAGAATTTAGGCTACTATTGTCGGATTTTCTCTGTAATGTATTGGAAAACACCGCTGCCTAAGGAATCACTACTTCAACATCGATATTTCTCGTGCAAGTTTCTTTAAACAAAAATATAATAATTATTGATACATGTGGTAATAATTGTTTATAGCATTTTAATAAAATAATATTTGACTCGTCTGCCCCAAGGCGATAATGGGGATGATGTCAAACAACTGTAGTTTTCGTACACACTCTAAAACACAATTTTATTTTATTAGCTCCTTTAATAATGGGGTGGTAGCAGATGTAAAAAAAAATGGAGACCTTGCCTTCTAGTATATACACCAAATCCCAAAGTTTCTTCTTACTAGCTTGTTTTACTTATATACCCTTACTTAGCCTCCCCACCCCCCCAACATTTCAACGGAAAAAGCACAATATATCTATCTAATAATAACAATTCTTTTTGTGGGGCGGGGAAATCTTCAAAGAGACACTCCGCCAATAAGCTCAGGGCAGTGCTGAATTTTTACCGGCTAAAACCCCTCCCGTCTTCAGTGTTTCCTACTAATTTGGAACTATTTTCCTTTGCATCAAATCAGCGGATCATTCTAATAAAAGAGCTGTTCTTTTCATCTTATAGGTTCCAACCCACTTTCCTTCCATCCACCTCTTTCCGTTTTAGGATGCTGCTGATACCAACCACGATCCTATGCCAGTTCTCCTTAGAGTGCATAACACCGATTATATTTTCCGGAGATAGCTGTATTCCCACTACTTCCTGCATTCCTTTCCTCCCTCCATGTCTTGCATCGGAACAGGGTGTGCCCTGCATTATCATTTTCACCACAGTAGATGCATTCCCAGTTATCAATCTTGCCGAAATCAAATAGATACTCTGCAAAGCACCCATGCCTAGTCAGGGCTTGAGTGAGGTATAGATATTCCAACTACTCGTGTTTCTGTTCCGAGCATGCTCTCACGTCAGTAATGAGGCGTCTCGACGTCCTTCTCACTTTATTGGTGGTGTCCCATCTGCTTTGCCAACCTTGGCTATTCCTTTCTCCATTTCCTCGTATATTTTCAGTCAATCTTTGATAAGAAAATCCAGCCGGGGGGGGGGGATTCCTGCAACAACTAGTGCCGCCTCAAATGACACAGTCCTGTAGGCGCTGTATCCTCGTCATCCTGGCTCTTATTCTCCCCACGGCCTTCGCCCGCTCTCAAATCGGAGCCGCATATAGAAAACGACACTACACAGCAGTTTCTTCTTGCTCGTTCTCGGCCCATGCGTGTTCAAAATAAGACTCCCTATGGCTGTTTAGTGCAGTAAAAAAAGGCCAAAAAAATGGGGAGATAGGTATAGTCTGGATACAGCAAGATTATGATTTTATCCTGCTTGGGGTATCACTGGAAGTATATTACTAAGTTTTGGACCTCGAAAACCTTGTGCTACTTTTTTTATAAACAATTAAATTTTTTTTACTGCGTTTTTCGAGCTTTAAATGTGAATAACCCCGGCTCTATGAATCGGATCGGGGCAAATAAAAAACCAGTCTCTTTGTAATAAAATTGTCAATAAATTGTCGTTAGTTTCAATTCTCTGAAGTACGTACATAACCTACAAAACTGAAAAAACGAGAAAAAAACAGTATTTTTTTCATTTTGGTGCCCAAGACCGTCAACTAGACCAATTTGCATCAAACTTTCAGAAAATATACTTTTTGATGTAATAAAAAGACTCTGAAAAGTAGTTGTCAAAATATTGAACCCATTGGCCAAAATTGCATTTGTTATCTAAAATTTGAAATGCCCGCCATTTTATGCCATTAAGTTCAAAATGAAATTTTTTTTTACAGAATGTAGATCTCGACGCCAGCTTTCTAATGCAATTAAGAAGAATTTTTTTTAATGTAATTTTGGTTACTTTTTTTACATTTGTTTATAACTCAAACAACAACAATTGCATTTTTTCGGCCATTTTGAAAAACAAATTAAAGTTTTTTAACAGATCTGGTAGAACATTTTGGGTCCTTTAATTTAAAAAAAAGAACGTTCATTTTTGTTAACGTGAACTCGAGATATTTAACTTTTTGTATTTTGGTCAATTGTTAATTAACAAATGCATATTTTGAGCTAAAATTTGGACTGTATCATTTTGAGACCTATTAATTTCATATTATAAATTCAAAAAATTTTTAAGTTTTATAGAAACTTATTTCCAAGCATTATAATGCAAGTATTGTTAATTGAGCTAAAAAGTGATTTTTTAAATTTTTTCATAAAGCTCAGTTGCAAAATGCAATAACTTCCTTGTTTATTAAAATTCGGAGGACTTTTTTTAAATACGTTATTTTTTTCCTCGCAGTGCGATCATCAACTTAGCTTTTTGTTAATAATAATAATAATAATAAATATTTTATATTTTTAAATTTATATGCAACCAACGTTTACTAATGTACAAACCTATTTTACCTGCAGAGCGAATAGTTGCTTGTAAATGAGGAGAAATGTTTACATTTTCTTTCTTATTCCCCACCAGTTCCATTCCTTACAGCTTAGATCGGTTGCCGTGCAGTATTGTCTGTTTACATTTTTATATTTGAGAAGCTGTAAATTAATTTAATACATGTGTGATACCAAGGGGGCACGTTTAGGGTTAGACCGCTTGGACATATTAACAAGTAAGACACTGAAATTTCACTTAATGCAAAATTTAATAACAAAGTCTAATTGTCCACACGAATGATGCAAGTAAATAATACAGTCTTAATATCACCGAATAAATTTAGTAAAATAAAAGAACTAACGATCCGCTACCCGCTAGCCCGCAATAATCAAATCTTAACTCTATCACAGGTAATCATAGAATGCCTTTTTGCCCCAGGCTAGCTGATTTCATTTCGTTCGCCCTAAGCGTGTTCCTATGCCCATATAAGGAAATACATAGAATCTTAAACTGTTATTGGTTGGGATAAGTCAACCTGAATGTTTACATTAACAAAAATAATAAACAGTCATAAGTACTAGTAAAGGGTTCCTAAGAATCATAGGCGTGGAGACATTATTTTCGGTGCCGCCGACATACAAATTAAAAATGTCTTCGAGTGAAAGTGAGATTATTAGGTGTTTAAAATATGAAAGTTTTGTATGGGTGTAATCTAATAAAACCTATGGATTTAGGTGATTTAAGATTTCATTGTTTCCAAAAACTTACATTGAAAACCGGTTGTAATTTGAAAAACCTTCCTCCGATCGAAGAAGCTACAAATGAACATTTATTGAGAGTGTATCTTCAAATACACAAATGGCTGGAATATGAAGAATTAGATCCACGATTGTTTGGTTGGGAGGATACAATAAATGGTTTAATGCCTATTACAATGAGAAAACAGCCAATACCACAATAAATTCTTGAAATTCTCGCTTGTGAATGTAATACCGACTTTAAAGACCTGAGATGTCGATGCAGGAAGTTCGGACTACAATGTACAAGTTTGTGTGAATATTGTGGAGACATTAATTGTAGGAATTGTACAGAATACACTGTAGTCAGTGAAGAAGAAAATCGTGAAGTTGAAGAAGACAATATAGATGAATCAAACATAGATTCAAGCTGTACCGATATATCAGAATCGGAACCCCAAAACGACTGCGAACGCTTGCAAGTTAATGTACCCGATCTTCGTGTTCAAATTCGTGATGAAGAAGAAAATGGTGAAAAAATTTTCTTTGAAACAGATTCAGAGAGTGAAACTGAATTGAGCACATTACCAATCAAGAGATTAAAATACACTAATTACGATTTTGTAAATTTATGAGAATAAAAATGTTTATTTTTAAATAAAATGTTTTTATCATATTTATTATTAATCCTCGCCTTTAAAACTTTTTCTAACAAGTATTTATATTACAATATTTACTATTTCCTTTTTTAAATAAAACTTAAAACATTATATTTAGAAGACAATATAAATTTAATCTAAGTATTTATATTTATATAGAAAGATTTAAAAAAAATATGTACAGGTTTATACGTTAGCAATCGTTGGTACATGTGTACATATGAATTTGGAAATAAAAAATACTCATTTGCATTATTAACAAAAAGCTAAGTTGATGATCGCATTGCGAGGGAAAATATAACGTATTTAAAAAAATAAAGTCAGCAGAATTTTAAGAAACAAGGAAGTTATTGCATTTTGCAACTGAGCTTTATGACAAAATCAAAAAAATCACTTTTTAGCTCAATTAACAATACTTACATTATAATGTTTGTAAATAAGTTTCTATGAAACTTAATTTTTTTTTGAATTTATCATATGAAATGAATACGTTTCAGAATGATACCGTCCAAATTTTAGCTCAAAATATGCATTAGGTAATTAACAATTGGCCAAAATGCAAAAAGTTAAATATCTCGAGTTCACATTAACAAAAATAAACTTTCTTTTTTTTAAATTAAAGGACACAAAATTCTCTACCAGATCTGATAAAAAACTTTAATTTGTTTTTCAAAATGGCCGAAAAAATGTAATTGTTGTTATTTGAGTTATAAACAAATGTAAAAAAAGTAGCCAAAATTACATTAAAAAAAATTATTTTTAATTGCATTCGAAAGCTGACGTCGTGATCTACATTTTGAAATAAAAAAATTTCATTTTGGACTTAATGGCATAAAATGGCGAGAATTTCAAATTTTAAATAACAAATGCAATTTTGGCCAATGGGTTCAATAATTTGACACCAACTTTTCAGTGTCTTTTTATTACATCAAATAGTATATTTTCTGAAAGTTTGATGCAAATTGGTCTAGTTGCCGGTCTTGGGTACTAAAATGAAAAAAATACTGTTCTTTTCCCGTTTTTTCAGTTTTGTAGGTTATGTACGTACTTCAGAGAATTGAAACCAACGACAATTTATTGGCAATTTTATTACGAAGAGATTGGTTTTTAGTTTTCCCCAATCCGACTTATAGAACCGGAGTTATTCATATTTTAAGCTCGAAAAACGCAGTAAAAAAAATTCAATTGTTTATAAAAAAAGTAGCACAAGGTTTTCGAGGTCCAAAACTTAGAAATATACTCCCAGTGACACCCCAAACAGGATAAAATCATAATCTTGCTGTATCCAGATTGTGCAAATTAAAATGCTTTTTTTACTGCACTATACGTAGATGTGGAAGTAAATATGCATTTTTTTGGTACCTTAGCTTTGACTTAAGTGATTGATTTAGATGTTTTACGTTGTGTTTCATAGCTCCTACGCGGGGAATAAAAACCTTGAAATTTGATAAAATCATAGCGATAAATCAAAGTTTGCAACATACATCACGCGATCAATACTAATCACGCTATTTTGGCAATTACTGTATGCACTGCAATAACTTAAACATATTAAAATTCAGCGATGTGTATGCAGCACCACTATGGTCTGCCAGGTGTTTTTACGGCGCGGCGGTCAAACGTCCAAAATTTACGGAGAATTTTCAAGCTGAATTTAATATGCGACATCTTGATTTCCGCAATACAGACAAGCTCACTTCACTATAACGTCACGTGTTTTGAATTTTGACGGGAGTGTTTGTATACATTAATAATTCTCCATTCATATTTCAATTTATTGTAATTCTTGTATTGTGTCTTCTACCTACAAACGCTACGTGGCTTATAAATAGATGGAAATACTGAGAATCTCTGGATAGTTGGATACATATGAAAATTACTATAAAATCAATATGCTTTAAGTTATTAAATTATTTACAATTTTAATCTTGCGCAATCTCGTGATATTATAACAAACTTAGAAAAGGAATATATATTTTTTTGAAACCAAGCGTAATTTTGAAATTACAGACATTGTGTAATAATATCAATGTGTCTGCGTAATAATCTCAACAAATTGATATTAAGTATTAAGATCCAATATCTTGTTCCTCTCCACGCGATAGAAGACTATAATTTTTTTATTCGAAAAATCAATCCCAATAGTGAGTAATAATAATAATAATACTTTATTTATCTTTTGCTTATATATTGTAGAGGAATCGTCAAATCTTATACCCCAATTGAACATTTTCCTGCTTCAATGTATTTAAAGAGCTTCTCATACAATGCATATACAGAATTAGTCAGATAAATATGATCACAGATATAATGCATCCAGTTGGCTTTTGATCGCACTGGGTAGGAGCTGATTTGAGATACGACAATTTCCGAAGCCCCAGATAGATGATATTAGTGTCAATGAATAATAATGTAATATTTAACGGGAAAAGATACGTTATGGATGGAGGGAGGGGTCAAGCTGAATGTCTACATGGTGTTGCGTGGAAGGGGAAGGGTAAAAAACACGAAAAAAGTTACATGGTTTATGGGCGACCCCTTAAGAAAACGTTTTGAGAAAAAAAAACTCATCATGTGTAAACTGTTCCACAAAAATAGCCTACTGAGTGTTTGGTGAATCCTCAATAAATGCTTAATATCTTCTATTGACATGAAAGATCTGAGAGAAAAAAGCGATTTTCTATTTTTATTAATATATAAACCACCCTTAGTAAAAACTGAATTAGTAGAGGATATTATCGATTAGACAAAGACAATGTAAACCTTACTTTTTTTTAATCAATAGCCTATGCTTATCTCAAGAGGAGATATCAGGACTCATTCATATTCTTTTAATAAACTCAAATTGAATTATTCAATAGTGTCTTAAAGTTTGGTTCCAATGCCGACGCCTCCATCTGCCTTTCATCAAAACTGAAAGTGCTCTTCCTGAAATATGTGTTTTAAGATATATTTTCTTCAAGAAAATATTTAACCTGTAAAATTCCTGCACACTTTCATATAGTCCATAAACTTCACAATTTTTAATAAAGTTTCTAACTAACTCGGTAGTCTCCATTATATGTAAACATCTGAAAGTTATAATAAGGTCACAAAGTCGCCTTATTTCATTAGAAGCTGTAGGAAACTTTTAATCAAAGGCAAAAGTGTAGGGATAAGTTTCAGTTGTTTTGGAATAAATGTGGATGATGCATAGTATTACTTAGTTTTTCGCCGTTGTACGTGAACCCCTCTAAAAGTTATGAGAAATAATAAAACGGTGCAAGGATAGCTGTAAGAAGAAATTTTCATCTATGGTGTCCCATAAGTAATTGTACACAAAGCAACGGCAGAGCCCTACGTCAAAATATTACGATTCAACCAAACTTACCTTAGTCCAAAAGTTGATAATAACAGAGATAGAGAGTGTCAAAGTTAATATTTTTCTTGTTTTTTTTTTAATAATTTATTTAAAAAGTTAAATATTTTAATAAAATTTGGTGATTGGGGTTTTTTGAGGCGAAGGGTTCAAATCTGTTTATAGTTTTGCTGTTGTTTGTAGAAGGCGCCACCTGCGGCAATTTGCGTATCGTTTATACGTCATATTTTTCTTGACGAATTCTTAAAAATTTAAAAAAATAAAAATTCCTGCTTTCCTGTCGTTTTTACGTAAAAAAGGCATACCTTCTAAATGTCGCTACGAGTAACCGTTTTCGAGATATTTGGTTTTAAAGTACTCAATGCAATCAATTTAAATTATGATTTAGGGATGTACGATTTTTCAAAGTAGGCTCCGATTAAAACAAAAACATTATGTTAAATCGCTATTGCCAGTGGCGTACAACATAAAGTGGATAACTGTCGAGATATTAACCATTAAAGAGGTAAAAACACAGTCCTTGATTAATTAGAATAATCAGTCATTACAGCAACAAAATAAATTTTATTACATAATGATATTATATAATTACTTTAATAAATTTTCAAAATGCGCTCCATCAACATTGATACATTTCCTTATTCTTTTTGTTAAATATTGTCTAACTTTGAAAAATACGGCAGGTTGATTTTTAATAAACTGTGCGGCATTTTGTATCTGTTGCCATAATTCCTGTTGATCATTAATTGTTTGGGAATAAACGAATGTCTTCATATGTCCCCAAAAGTAAAAATCCATAGGATTGAAATCAGGTCTACGAGCTGGCCACCGAAATTCACTTCCCCTTCCAATCCACCTATGAGGAAATTGCAAATGTAAATAATTGCGGACTGCAAGGGAATAGTGAGGTGGACTTCCATCCTGCATAAACCATAAATTATGTCTTATGTTTCTGGGCCATGTATTCATTTCATCATAACGTTCTGTCTGCAAAAAGTTTAGATACGAAGCACCATTTAAGTTTGGTGGTAATTCATATGGCCCCAATAACTGATCTCCCCTAATTCCACACGAAACATTAATTTTGAATTCTTGTTGACAATGTGATTCCCTAGGTGTATGTTGGTTTTCCACGTCCCAATAATGGGAGTTCCTCCAGTTAAATACTCCTCATCGGGTGAAAGTTATTTGACTTTTTAAAGAAATTATTTAAAAAAATAATAATAATAATTAACTTTGACTCCCTGTATCCCTGTTATTATCAACTTTTGGACTAAGGCAAATTTAGTTAAATCGTAACATGACGTAAGAAATCTGCCATTGCTCTGTGTACAATTACTTATGGGGCACCCGGTATATCTATATAAAACATGCTGGTCCTTACTGACTCATCAACTCTTAACCCCTGAACTTAAAAGCATGAAATTTGCTGTAAATATGATGTTTGATATACAAGCACTCAATAAGAATTGATTTCCTGAAACACTTTTCCAAAGTCAAAAAACCGGTTGAAAGTTTCGTCAAACACAAGGATACAACCTGGTATAAGGGTTGAAGGCAATAATTTTAAATCCAAAGAGAAGGATGGAAAATTTGTCTCTCACGAAATTTTTAACCACTTTTAGAAGAGCTGGAGAATAGAGATTATTAGACACAGACACAGATAATGAAACCAGATGGATACAAATGAGAAAAATGTCTTCATCCATCTCTAAGAGTCTCTATTATGTTAAGCAGATCAAAAGATGATATGAACTCGTGTAAGTAGATATACTATGAAAGATCCAGATCAAAATCCCATGTACTTCTTATGGAGAATCATTTCGGTTTTTAACACACTTTTATTAGCTTCACCTGTATCTATCAATGTAACGGAATCTTTCAACGTTATTTTCACCCACTTGTAATTGTTGTATCATCATGAAACTTGGCAATTGGGTGTAGCTCCGGTGACAATACAATATGTTATACTCAGTATTATATACGTTCAAAATGGCCGCCGCCCCAGATGGTGAATTATCATTTTCTTTACAACCCCCTTGATATGGGTATTAAAGGAAAGGGCTTGATAAGCACCCCACGCTTTTTTTTACAATGAAATAAATTTTTTTGTTAATCACTTTATTCTTATTTTAAACTTATTAAAAATCTTTTAATTATATTGAGTGAGTCAGGGTGACCAGATTTTTGTTGAGTAATTGCTGTACACTTCTGCTGGGGAGACTTCATGGTGGAATGGGACCCTTTAGTTCCACATCCACATAGTGGAATGGAAATATAGTAATTGTAAACAAAATTTCAAAATTTTTTTAGTGAAATGTGGTCAGAAAGTCACGAAAACGTCCAGATTTTAAACTTGAGCGAAAAAAAATTTCGATCTAACCTTTTTGTGCACGTTTTCTCTGGAACGGATTAAGATACTGACTTTTTTGTGCACATATGTATTATAACGAGAACTGGAACGAAATTTGGAACTTATATGGTGAAGGATTGGGGGTAACTAGGGAAAGATAAGTAAAGCAAGCTGGTAAGAGTATAGAAATTTGGGATTTAGTGTATATACTAGAACCAAAGGCCTCAGATTTTTTTTTATTTGGTACAGGTGTCTGAAACTCGATTATATTTGAAGATGGTTCGGTTGAAGCAGTGGGGGGAAAGCAGAGGTAAATAGACAAGACAAGCCGGGGAACTTACAAGAATATAGGTATGTGATGTAGATAACATGCAGCCAGTGGCGGCTCGTGATATTGTCTGCAGAGGAGGCTTGATATTTTGAAAGACAACTGACGTGAAATATGACTACAATTTGTACATTTCCCCACCACCCCTGAGGTAGTACAACGGCGCGTTACATTTTTATGCCGTGGGTTGTTCGCCAGGATACCGAATCACGACTTGAGAGAATAGAACTAATAAAAGAATAGAAAGAAAAGGAAATAGAAAATATGATGAGATGAAAAAATCATTCTCATGAAATTCTCGTTCCTACGACTCGAGTATCGTTATCCAAAGGAGCCCTACTATCCCACTTGTAATTAAATTATATAACTTTTAATAAAAATAAAAACAGGTTTGGTAAAAAAATTAAAGTGTTTTTCTACAAACAAAAAATTGTATTCATTATCACTGCCAGGAGTGTAAAATTATAACTTTTAATAAAAATTAAAATTGTTTTGTGACAGAAGTTATATAAAAAAATATAACCGCGGAACTCTATATTATGGAGAATTAAAAAATATTTCCTAAAAAATAAATACTTAACATAAATAAATATTTTTTCTAAAATAACAACTACCTATATTAATCTCTGCTTTAAAGCCTAAATATTTTTATAAATGAGTGGTAACCTGCGATTTTCGGAACTGGCAAAATGGTTGATTACTTCATCATAAAATGAATCGTGTTTCTTCAATTCTGACAAAAAACGTTTTTCTATTGAAATAAGCGATACATTTGAGAGGCGGTCTTGACTCATTTTGTTTCTAGTAAATGTTTTTATGCGTTTAAGTGCTGAAAATGATCGTTCTACAGAAGCTGAGGTTACCGGAATTGTTGACACTAATGACAAAAGTTTGTACAGTTCGGGGAGACAGCTTTTTAAATTGTTATTATATATAAAAGTAAGCATTTCTTGAGATGATTTTGAATTTGCTAAAAGTTGCTGGTCAGAATACAACACGCATAGTTCATTTCTTAACGAAATACGGTCAAAAAAAGGATAATGGTCCATTAATTTCTCCATTAGACTAGTAGGAAATGATTTAGAATACGTTGTAAAATTATTTTGGATTTACTAAATCGAAACATTGCAAAGAATTTAAATCAGAAAATCTCATTTCAATTTGGACTATAATGGTGTCCAAAATTTCTATAAAAATTTGTTTGTAATGTGTATCTGCCCTGTCAAAGTTGTATGTTGCCTTTCTCTTTTTACATTGTGGCTCAGGCTCATCGTCATCGTCTACTTTTTCAACATTTTCTAAAAAAATGTTGTATAAAGTATTGAAATGTATTTCGGTATTGCGAAATTCTTTTAATTTAGATATAAGTGAATTAAGTCTAATTTTAGAATATGTTATATCAGTTAGTTTATTCTGTAAAATTTGGAAAACAACATCAGTTTGCTCAAAAATCATTTAAAAGCCTTTAGAAAAAATATGAAATTTTTATCCAACAATAACGATTTTAATCCGTAAGCTGCTCGTAAAGTCTGATCGTCATTTAAAACATCTTCACTTTCCGAAATAAAATTAAAAACGTCAATTAGTTCTTTCCTGTATTTGTCAACAGTGAAAACAACTTTAGATGAAAAATTCCAACGAGTGGGAGCGTTTGTCGGAATTCTATGTTTCATATTAATTCTATTTAAAACATCAGTTCTTTTGGCAGATTTTGAAAAAAATGACGAAAAACCAGTAATATTTGAAAAAAGTATTCTAACTTCTTTAATTCCGTTACATGCTTTACTCAGAACTAAATTTAATTGGTGTGCGTAACAGTGAATAAAGTAAGCTTGAGGAGCAATATCTTTTATTTTTGTTTGGAGTCCATTAAAATGCCCTGACATAACTGCAGCGCCGTCATAAGTTTGTGCTAGTAATTTATTTTTCAAATCAAATTTACCAAATTCATCGATTAATAATTTAAATAAACTCTCCGCGTTTCTTCCACTACTCACATCAAAAAAACCAACAAACCTTTCAATAACTTCTTCATGCATTACATATCTAAAAATTACAGAAAATTGAGATTTACAAGTAACGTCCTTCGTTTCGTCAATTTGCCACGAGAAAAATTCGCAATTATATAGTTCTTCATAAATTTTACCTTTAATAATCGAGCTAACACTCTCAATTAGATCATTTTGAATTGATTTAGACGTTCCGGAAAAAACAGTGGCGTTATTCAAAAAGTTCTCTAATTTTGGGTCATACGTTTTTAAAAAATCTATCAGCTCTTTGAAATTTCCTTTATTACACGATTCTCATTTTTCGTCATGTCCTCGGAAAGAATTTTCTTGTGAAGATAAATATATAAGGGAATCTATTAACCTCCTTAATATTTCCCTATTTTCACGGACCTTTTCGTTAAAATTTTCTATTTCTCTCTTATGTGCAGAATCCAAGAAATTTACAATATTTTGTTTACCAAACATTTCGAATTTAATGCAAGATGAAATGTGCTCCTGGGATTTTTCGTGCCTTTCTAAACCTCGCGATAAATTTTGCAAATTATTAAACCCGGCCCTGCCCCAAATTGAGGATTGATCATTAGTAAATAATAAACATCTCCAACAATATAATTTGTTTCTAACTGTTGATGCCGTTAACCACTCGACTTTTTTATAATTGTTATCACAAAACCCTCTGTTTTGTTTACCACTTTTAAAAACTAACGAAGTCATTGCTGGTGTAGGCCTGGCATTTCTTTTAATTCCTACCTTTTCGTCGTAAGTAAGAGTAGTAAATCCATTTAATAACAAATAATCCGCCACGTCTGGACAACAAGACGTATTTTCACCTAGAGCACTCATTTTTAGCCCGCCTATCAAATGTTTTATGTATTTTTACGTCAACTTAACCGGCTAACCGCAACTAACAGTTCGTTTTCTTTGTGAATCACCTGAACGACCTGTGCACAATGTGCACATGCGCTATAAAGAACTGAGATCGGAGGCTGGCTTCCTTTGGCTATTCGAAGTGCTCTGCTATTTTACACAGCGCAAAGAAATGCAAGGTCATTCATGTTATAAGTAAATGCGTTAAAGTTGGAAGCTATTTCGTATTAGCCTCCAGCGAACCGCAGTGTTCGTTCAGTACAAGACCGGCCGATCGGGAAATATGCATACAAAGACTATCCGGACTGTAACGTTATAGGTATGTTTGTGGAAAGGAAATGCAAAACTTTTATATATGCACTGAACATTAATTAATGAATTATAAACAATAAAAAATATTGAAAATTGAGAAATACCTAATTGAAATTTCTTAAGATATTACTTTTGAAGATATGGTGGTTCTTCCAAGGGGAGGCTCAGCCTCCCCTGCCTCCCCTGACGAGCCGCCACTGCATGCAGCACTTGCTACAGACAAACACATATCTGTTTCTGTTTTCACGGTGAATCACTGAATTTACTTTCGTCATCAACCATTACAAAAGCTTCCCATTCTGCCTGCTCTGCCTCATGTCTAATCTACTTGAAGCAAGATATCACAGTCGGTATTTATTCTGCGCCTATATACTTTCTACTCTATCAACAAAATATTTAGGTACTATTCCCACTCCATAAATGTTAAATCAAATTAAAAACGGCAATAGTAATAAAAAGCAGATATGATCCGAGTAAAACGCAATGCTGTACGTTTTCTTGTACACATAAAATATAATAAATAAAATTCCGGACAATACAGCGAAATTCCGTACATATGGTCACCCTAGAGTGGTGGGGTTTCTATCGCTGTTAAACAAAATCTTAATAATTAAAAACAATTTTTTTTTAGTTCGGATTGCTATTAAAGCGGGTTTTTTAATTTTTTTAAACTATTATTTATTTAAGCGATGATGTCAAATTGGATGTGCTAAACCGCAATTGATAATAATCGGATGTATTCCTAATAGTATACAGCTTGTAACAGTATGTGATAATATCGCTTAAACTACACCAGAGCAATCATTCAACATATATAAATATGTGTCGAAATGTGGTCTGCAAATTAGCGTCTAATGAAGTGAAAGTTCAATTTTCTAATAGGATAGAAATTCTATGTACATTTTTAAATCACGTAATCAGAAGGTTTTAAAAATGATTGATTATTCTTCTACGTAGAGTCTCTTATCAACAGTTCCAAATCACCCCCTAATTTATTCATCAAAGTAAATGACAATGTGCGTAAATCTTAGCGAGGCCTACGTCAAATGTAGTAAGATGATGCAGGCTTTCCTGAAAGTCTACCCAAGGGATTTTACATCCTCAAATTACCGTCCCTTTTATCTGCAAGAAGAAAATGATCCCGGTGATTACGGTAGGTTGCCTAACACTTCTTACTTATACAAATCTAGCGATTTACATAATATCTTTGTTCATTCCATTGTTTTCGTCGTTTTATCCATTCGCGGTATTGTTCTTGGAGTGAGAATTTGTGGGTAGCATCAAAATTCCTGGTAATAAATTACACATTCGAACTCGTACTGCTGAATGCGTGTATTTAACTTTTAGGCATAAAGGACTACCTAACATTTTGTACGTATAGACCGAGCTCCATGGTATAACGGGTGAGTCACGAATTGCGCTCGCCCCGATATTTCCTAAAATATTTGGAATAGAAAAATGAAATTAGGAGGCCTTCTTACACGGAGGCCTTCTTACACGATTAAAATGCCATATTTTCAATAAAAAATCAAGTTTGGTGCACATCCGGTTTGACCGGAAATGCCCACAACATTCGATTTTTAAATAGAACACCCTATATATTTTTACATTTTTGGAATCTAGAGGAAATTTTGAATGCAATGCATCCATTTTGGTCACTTTTTGATAAACATTAAAAATTTTATTAAAAAATTTATTTCTGAATCCAGAGTGCTGTGGTGCCCAAAATATATTTTAGTTTGTGTGCTACGTTACTATAAAAATAAAAAGAGCAATATGATTGCATTACTTAATTCTCTAGAGGCGTTTAAAATTTTTAAATGTGATTTTTACCCACTAACTCGGTTTTTCTAAATGGGAATTTAATCGTTCACCACCATTTTTAAATACCTCATTTTCATACGAATCTAATGATACCAAAATTTTGAAAATCCGCTCAGAAATATTTGAGATTTCAGCCAAAATACAATGCAACCAAGCTTTTAGAAACATGCGGCTAATAGATAATAATAGATTAGTGGGCTTTGGAAACTAAAATGGCACATTTCTGTGTAAATCTGGTACCTAATAACATTGGAAAAATCATGGTAGCCATAGAACTTTACAATTAAGGTTACCATAGGTATGTGGAGGTAAACACAATTACATCCACAAAGACATTTGCAATAGAATGCGACATCAGTTCGGTTTTCAGAGTTTTATTTAAATGAACATAAATATCGGGCCTATAAATAAATAAAAATCAATTCCGTTTGAACAATTAAACTTAAACTAGGTAACAGTTGGTATCTTTAAAATAATTAATATAATTAAACCATAAATTGACATTTATAGATATTGTTCAAAATGTCCACCATTTTTTTCTATACACAATTCGGCTCTGCGTACAGTTGCTTGAATGGCTCTACGCAATTCAGCCGGCGTTATTTCATTAAGAGCCCGTACAACTTTATTTTGCAGCTCTTCACGGGTATTTGAAGAAGTTTTATAACTTTATTTTTCAGAGTGCTCCATACATAATAGTCGAGGGGTGTTAAATCAGGTGACCTAGGAGGCCACCTGATATGACCTTGATTTGCGATAAGGCGTTCACAATGAACTTGCATTGTGAACGCCTTATCGCATAAATAAATAAATATTCCATCACTCTTCTGGAATTATGTGGGGGAGCACCATCTTGTTGGACAAACAGATTTTGTAAATAGGCATGAGGAAGTAACTTAAGAAATTCTGCTGTCTGGTTTTGTAAAAAGAATAAATATCGTTCGCCAGTAAGTGTTCCATAAAAAAATATGGGTCCAATTATTCGATCTCCAAGTACTCCAAGCCAACAGTTAAACCCAAATCTTTCCTGAATAGTCCCCCGCCCTACCAACCTCGGATTGTCTTGAGCCCAGTACCTAGTATTATTTCTGTTAAACATACCTTGGTTCGTAAATCTATTTTCATCTGAATATAAAATATGAAAAGGAAAACCTGGGTTTTGTTGTACTGCATTTAAGAACCAGCTGCAATATACTAGCCTCCTGTCGTTATCATCTCCATAAAGATGTTGGCGTATTTGGTATTTATAAGACCGAAACTTATGTTTCTTTAAAATTCTGCAAACCGAAGACTGACTAATGTCGCATTCCATTGACAATTCCCTTGTTGATGTTGTTGGGTGTACCATCACAAATCCTAATACATCAATTTCTTTGTCCTCACTTACAATAAATGTTTGATGGTCATCTTGTGGGTTCGTTTCTTAATTCTTGTTCCACTCTGGCAAACAAGTGTCTGCTTGGATGACGTCTGTTGGGATATCATTGCTGATACAGTTCTGCAGCTGCAGTTGAATTTTTGAGACGCTCTCCATATACCAGTAACATATCGACCTTTTCATTTCTACTAAAATTATTCATTTTCTTTAATTTTTACTCAAAGAGATTTCCGCAACGCTTTATTTTGTATCTGTCTGACAGCTGATATTGTTTTATTACATTCAATGGCTACTATGATTTTTCCAATGTTATTAGGTTACCAGATTTGCACATAAATGTGCCATTTTAGTTTCCAAAGCCCACTAATCTATTATTTATTAGCCGCATGTTTCTAAAAGCTTGGTTGCATTGTATTTTGGCTGAAATCTCAAATATTTCTGAGCGGATTTTCAAAATTTTGGTATCATTAGATTCGTATGAAAATGAGGTATTTAAAAATGTTGGTGAACGATTAAATTCTCATTTAAAAAAACCGAGTTAGTAGGTAAAAATCACATTTAAAAATTTTAAACGCCTCTAGAGAATTAAGTAATGCAATCATATTGCTCTTTTTATTTTTATAGTAACGTAGCACACAAACTAAAATGTATTTTGGGCACCACAGCACTCTAGATTCAGAAATAGATTTTTTAATAAAATTTTTAATGTTTATCAAAAAGTGACCAAAATGGATGTATTGCATTCAAAATTTTCTCTAGATTCCAAAAATATAAAAATATATAGGGTGTTTCATTTAAAAATCGAAAGTTGTGGGCATTTCCGGTCAAACCGGATGTGCACCAAACTTGATTCTTTATTGAAAATATGGCATTTTAGTCGTGTAATAAGGTCTTCAAATTTCAATTTTCTATTCGAAATATTTTAGGAAATATCGGGGCGAGCGCAATTCGTGACTCACCCGGTATAAGGTACCCCATCGAACACATCAAATTTAAAAGGCGAAATGGTTGCAAAACATATAAATATCATGTTAGGCCTTACCATTAAAAATTTATTAATTGTAATTTTTTACGAATTTTTGAATTTAGCTAAAACAATGATTTTACAGTTCAAAACACCTGCTTGAAATGTGTGGTAAATAATAAAACATTTTTTTAAAAAATTGGTTTTTCTAGCAATTTTTGTTAAGTAATGTGACAGACTTAATTTTTTATAGAGCATTTTTTTGATGAAAGTACACTTCATAACATCTCATTGATTTTTGTTTTAAAATGAAGTTTAAGATTTCTCCTATCTATTATAGTAGAGTGCTCGCGTTGACAAAAGTCGCTTAGTTTTCGATCCCGTTGGCACTTTTAGAGTAAAAAGTCGTCAAAAAATCGTCATGAATATAAGGGCGCAAATCAAAATTTTCTAACTAACCACACCATACGATAGAGTCAAATATATTCTTTATAAAATATTTGCCATATGTAATAATGTGTAGCGTGATATCAATTTTCGAAGTTTATCAGTGGCATGCGTTCGTTGCAGATTCTCGCTCTCCCACTCTTTAAAACTGTTTCAACACACCCCACTTCGCACCCGCTTTGGCCTACCGTTGTCCGTTAGATAGATTGGCGCATATTAACTCTCGTGGTAGTCGTGGTTCATAATATTTTGAAATTTATATCTTGAAAATGATTATTACTATGAAATAAATGTAAGCATATTTGTAGAATATTAATTCAGTGTTACATGGAAATTATGGCCTGCCTAAAATTATTGTGTAATAGATTAATACGTTATAAGAAACTCCCTATGGTTCACTGTTTGCAAGATACTTTCAGCTGGTATGTATTTTAAATTTTCTACCATATAGGTAACTGATGTATATGCTTTTTAGAAGAAATTAAAATGAAAAGTACTACTGATAGCACAAGTTCTGAAAGTGAGATTGAGAAAAATATAAATTAATGTAAAACAGATGCGTAACATATTAGTTTAATTTGTATGAAACCGGACCCTGTAATCAAAGGTTTTGAGAAATCGTTTGCAACATTTATTGATTGTTTAAAAATCTATGAAAAAGTAAGTAACCAAGGAGGAGATGATCTATATCCTAGCATTATGTCATTCAAAAAAACAAACAATTTTGACTGGTTTGGCACCGAAATTGCTATTCTAGTTTTACTGGCCAAAAAAATATAGAAAATTTAAGGAGATAAATAGAGAAAGAAATTGAAAAGAGTTCAGATGGATCCAATGCCTGTCCATTAACTTTTCCAATGTGTGTTTTCGTAAAATAATTTTTTTAAATAGAGAAATGTATTTTTGTCAAAAGTACAACAATAAAGCTTTCTCAAGTAAAGACCACGGAACCAGAAAGAAAAGTAAGACTACTAGCCCACCAGAATCCCATAATTTTCGAAAGAATTTGTGCTAACGATTTAATACCTATGGACATTGAATATCATATTTCATGTTTCTAAAGTCGCTATATAAAATGCAGAGGTATATCTAACAATAAAAATAAAAGTGGAAAACGGACAGACAACGAACGGAGTTCTACTAAAATATGTAAAATACATGAGAAACGGTTTTTAAAGCAAAAAGGGTATGGTATGTCGTCAATTTATGATGAGGAGTATCTAGAATGGGTAGATATAAGTCTAAAAGACAGATCAGTAGACTACTTATAAATACATTTACCGGCAAAGGAGTCGAAATTGTTAAATCTACAAAGAGAAACGAAAAATATATTCTAATTCCAACAGAAAACGAGGCATGAAATTTTGCGTTTTCTATTGTGACTTTAGAAACATTAAACATGATATTTAGTTTCTATAGCATTTAAATCGTTAGCACAAATTCTTTAGAAAATTATGGGATTTTGGTGGGCTAATAGTCTTATTTTTCTTTCTGTGTCTGTGGTCATTACTTGAGAAAGCTATTTTATTGAAAAAAAAATAGATTTTACGCAAGGACACGCTTGAAGACGTATTGGACATGCACTCCATCCATCTGAACTGTTTTTAATTTTTTTCTTTCTCTATTTTTCTCCTTCAATGTTCCATATTTCTTCTGCCAGTAAAACTAGAATAGCAATTTCGGTGCCAAACCAAACAGCCAAAATGATTTGTTTCTCGAAATCGCATAGTTCTAGAATATACATCATCTTCTGTTTGGTTACTTATTTTTTCATTGAGTTTTAAACAATCAATAAATATTACAAACGATGTATCAAAACCTTTGTTTACAGGGCCCGGTTTCATACAATTTAAGCAAAATTTCTTACGAATCTGTTTTTCTTAAAAAAATTTTTTGTCTCAATCTCACTTTCAGAACTTGCGCTATCAGTAGTACTTTCCATTTTCATTTCTTCTTCAGTTACCTATATGGGGAAAATTCTGTTAAAAAAATACATACCAGCTGAAAGTATCTTGCTAACATCGAACTACCGAGTTTCTTATAACGTGTTAATCTATTACACAAAAATTTTATGTAAGGCGAAATAACACTGAATTAATATTAAAGAAATATACTTATATTATTTGTCCATAGTAATCATTTTCAAGACATAAATTTCATTAATATCATGAAACACGAGAGTTACGATATGCGCTAATCTATCTTACGATAGGCCATTGCGGGTGCGAAGTGGTGTGTGTTGAAAAAGTTCTAAAGAGTGGGAGAGCGAGAATCTGTAACGAACGCATGCCTCTGATAAGCTTCGAAAATTGATATCACGCTACACATTATTAAATATTATGGTTATTAAATTCTCAAAAAATTTGATTTAAGAACCATTGTAATCTAGAAAATATGGCAAATATTTTATAAAGAATATATTTTTTTGATAAATATAATAGTTTGGGAGGTATCATGGTGGGAATGGAAAAGTAGACGAAAAATAATGAATTTTCAGCCGTAGTCGAACAGAGAAAATGAGGATTTTTGATTTTTACTGCCATATAAGCCTATGCAAAACTTCGTTTCTTTATTTATTTTAAAAATAGAAATTCTACAGAGAATTTAATGATTTTTGGATAAAATACGCTTCATGATTGACTCTATCGCGTGGTGTGGTTAGTTGATTTGTGCCCTTATATTCGTGACGATTTTTTGACGACAAGTGGATTCATAATCTACAGGGCATAAGTAACATATCTGGTAAGGTCATATATTTTACTCTAAAAGTCCCATCGGGGGGAAAGATAGAAATTGATTTGCACTCTACTATAAGTTTTAAGTATAGTTACGTCTGTCGACGTCGAGCGGCTCTTCTCACAATATAAATGGATTTTCAACGAAATACGCCGAAGTTTAACTCCAAAACATTTAGAACAGATATTGGTAATATACTTTTATTCTTGTAATCGGCAGTGAAAAATACTTGTGTATGTTAATTCAGTGTTAAGTGCACCCCCCCCCCCCCCCTATATCTCCAGTTTTTTCGAGTGAGTGTTTATAATAAATTGACTTTTTATCAGCTTTGCGTAATATGGAATTCGAAAAAAAAAAATTCCAAGACATGATATTGCTTCACACATGCATGCAAATTTTTATGTGCTGACATATAACCTCCTAAAGCCAACCCTGATATTACCTCATATCCGACAGGTAATTCCGACCTCTGATTATAAGTACACTAGGTTCATAATTTGTAAGAGTTCTTATAATAAATTGTACCCGTATATTATCGCTCTTTAGAGTCGCTTTAACTTGCCTTTAAAACTCTTTTTAAAGTCAGCAAATATCTATTGTTTGCAATAACCCATTGTTTTCGTCGGTTTTGCTCGCATTCAGACGTTGTAATAGGGGTTTCGTTAGCAACGCTTCTCGATTTCATTTAATGCATTTTCCTCGCCCAGCAAAAGAAAACTTGGCTTTTCAAATCATTTTTATTGAAAAGACGTCGAAAACATCTGATATCGTTCCGAGAATGCTGCTCCATCTCGCGGAGAACATTCCATTATTATTAAATTTTGCGGAAAGATTATTCTGCTGCCTCACGCCAATGAAAAATTACAAATTGGGTTCCAGTACATAATATATAAATGATGAAGAGTGGATACTGGCTTCGAGAATTTGCTACGATAAGATTTTATTCTATTAACTGGAAGCAACAACATTTTCCGACGGTTATAATATATGACTTGCAGTTTTACAATACAATATATTATCTGTTAGAAAGTGTATGTAATGAAAAATCAATATTTGATAGGTCCTCAGCGATTTCTCAAAACTACGCTCATTGATAACTTATATACGAGCTGCTCTTTCTCTTCAAACACTACATCAATGGGGGAGGATCTCAACACCTTAAAGATGTTTAGTTTCATGCAGCTCCTAATATGGTCAATTGGGTTAAGGTCAGGAGAATTTGCTGGTTATCGCATTCTTCTAACATTACTGTCACACCGTGCTTCTACTAATATCCTTGCTTGATGTGGACGAAATCATGACAAGTTTAACAGCAATTGCATAATCACAGTTTTTTCCATGTAAAGTTCCAAAGATATTGTCCGAAAAGTTTGGAGCCAGTACATCTTCAATGCGATCTGCACGTGAAGACGAAAAATATGTACCTATAGAAGTAATTGACTTATTTAACAAAGAACGTCAGAATCCTCAATCCTCTTGGCTCTTAACTGCTAAGCACTTAACTATTTGGTTAGAAATAAAGACGTCGATGATAGCACGTAGTACATTATTTAGTTGAAGGACGATGTTAGTCCTTCTTGTCTTGTATGTGAGTTGCTACTTTACGAATACTGGTGTTTCCTGTTGTATGGTATCTTTGAGACGCCCGCTGTAAGATACATTGTATACTCTAGCAGTTTGCTCAACAATATAACCGTTCGATTCAATCAGAGATATGTCATTTATGAATACCGATTCCTTTTTTAATAGAAATAAAACATTTTGAAAGTTGGCTAAATGCTATGCGGACCACTTAATGTGTATATGCAAAGAAGAGAATTATTTAAAGAGATGATACTCCTAATATTATAATCGCAGAGAATAATATTAAAACGGGAAAACAATCAGATTCCACCCTTCCTTGGCTAGATGATATTTTCCAAAAACTGTTAATTAAATTAATTCGAATATAATTCTAGTTCAACGCCCTAGTCTATAATGTGCAATCATACTAATTAACCTTTACGCTATCATTAGTTTGATCAGTTGTCGTATACGCCTAGCATTTTTCTCACTGGCTTTAAATTACAGGTAGGGACCAATTAGGGGTTACTTCGACACCATTAAAAATAACATAAGAACATAATGAGTCTTTGTTGACTTAATGTATAACAGTGGTTACCATGGTGACGAGGTTGGCCTTGTGCACTTTTTGCAGCAAATAAGCGATCATGTTAGCTAATACCCTTAGCACGAATTTGGAATAATGAAGAAAATTAATTGGTTTTACAGATATTTAAGTTACCATATTCAAGGATATATAATTCGACGAGGAATACAGGTGGCAAGAAATATTCGAGACGCACAAAGATCACACTTGCTAACGATCTGGTTTTCTCTTGCACTATTTGAAACATGGACCATTAGAGAGGCATAGAATCGAGTTAATGAAAATTGAAATATGGATCTGGGAACGTTTGTCCGAAATTCTATAGACGTACCATTACAGCACCAGTTCGATTATCCAGGAAATTACGTCCTCCTAACCTTCATAATCTCCTGAATCTTCAAACGGTCGACACCTTAGAGAATATCAGATTGGAAGAGGTGAAGATGTCCTCCAAAACGTTGGACTGATATCACTAAAGAGCTGATGGAAGAGAGCTTTGGTGAAGCTATTAGGCAACTGCGGCAAATGCCATGATACTGTCAGAGGTACCATAGAGTAAAGGGAGAGCAATTAAAATAATGTGCGGGTTATAAAGCGTTGTGAATAAGAAGAGAATAAAGAAATGTACTGATATTGAGCACTAAATGAAATGAAAGCACGTTGGACGTCAAATTAATAACAATAAATCAGTTTATTTCCACTTCAGGACTTGATGCCAATTGGAACCCTGGGCTTCCGACTATCAACACCCCCCAAACCCCTTCAAACTCCGAGAGAGCTCGGCAACAACCGTTCTCTCTGACAACAGACTAAAGACGCTCCCGGGAGCCGACATGCCAGTGAAGAAAGAAGACCAAGGCAGAAGAGCGCCAGAAGAAACGACCCAGCTGGCAGGGTCCAACAGCCGGGACCAGGGGAGGTCTCCTGACATCGCCTACACCATCCGCATTTGCGGGGGTATGGGCAAAAACAGGCCCACCGTTTACGAGGCCGGTCCAGGTCTACAGCGATGATTGGGGCAAAGAGCTCAAGCTCGACCTACAATCATCCGAGACCGTCATCTTTAGTTAAGAATATTGGCGGTCAGTTTATTTCCAACTCATTTCAATACTAAATTACAGGAAATACGCAAAGTCAATGGAAAGAAGCAGGTACTAACAAAGGAAGTAATGTAAGAGATCGCAAAAATCTTGGTGCTTGAGCTAGCAGAAATTCTGTACAGAGAATGTTTGTAGAGAGGGAAGAAGTGTGTGGAAACATGAAGGGATGAAGAAATTGTAAGCCGTATTGATGTGAGCTTTACAGCTCTATATTTACAGACTTTAGAAAACCCTCACATTATTATGGAGCACTGCTTAAATTATTGATATGTAGTAGATTCTGACCTTCTGAGTCAAAGTCTGACTGGGCACGCCCCCAATTTTTAAAAACATTCAAGAATTTTTTACTCGTAAACCACTGAACTACGGTTGTAACAGTCAAAATATATATGTTTATTTAATTTTAATAAAGCTTTAATACTTAACACTCGACTTGCTGACCCTCGATGCGGCTTTCGTTAATCACGTTGGCACCATCAGGAAAAGATTAAATGATTACTGATTGGAACATGGTTGGTGAAAGATGCTGCAGTGTTAGTATTTATGTACAGTGTTCAAGTGTTTTGGTATTTTGTAGAAATTACTTCAGGCGCTTTTCGTCCAGGACTATTTTTATACTTATAAAAATTGTAAAATAATCATAGCCCTTTCAGATACAGCAGACAAATCCATCAGTTCGTCGAACAAAATGAACATGGGCAAATTTTTTCTCATTTAGTTATTTTCCTGCAATAGAAATTTAATGAATTATAATTTCAAACCAGAGAATAATAAAACCATAACCACAGAACGAGTTATTTTCAAATGAGTTAACGTATTTATTGTTTGCTAAAGTACTATAAAGCTTTACATAACATATGTATATGTTGTACTACATATTTTTAAGCCAAATATTTTCATCACCATTTAGTGAGAGTGAAATGCAAATTCTGGGACAGATCAAATAAATTTGTAGGTAAATTTTATCCACAAAATCATTGTATTCATTTATTCCTACTTGCAATCTTGTTCAGCCATAGCAGAAGCAGAGATTGGAGAATTATTAAGATAAGACAGTCAGACGGAGAAGACGAAATAGACGAAGATCGTTGTTAACTCCAAATTAAAGAGACACGACATCCAGCACAGACGATTTCGGGATTTGTCCAGTGTACGTATTCAATGAATTTGACCAAGATTTAGTAACCTTGGCAAATTGTCTTAGTAAAGACAGGTTGCCTCGTAAGAATTGGCAAGTGTCATGTGCAAGTGCACGTCTATCCCTCGACGACAGCCGCGCCTGGCTGTTTTTTCTTCATTTTATAAAATACATGATAGAAAAAAGTTTCAAAATTATTCTGTTAGTGAATACTAATATACTAATGAAATATATACCTAATATATGAACGTAGAAATATAGGAGGTGGCGATCGTTACGAAGAATCCTGGTTTTGTTTAGTAAACTTGAGTTTTGAGAATCAGTTTCGTTCGGTCGTTTTATTAGGACAGTACCCCTGCTTTTTGACAAATGGTCTCTCTCTGTATATCTCTATCTCTTTCTATTTATTGAAAGATCAAAGGTGCCGGCTATTTTATCGTGTTAATTCTTTAATCCTTGGTATGAGTACAGTAGAATTAGGGCTAATTGAACTAACAAAAAATTAGACAGACAAATGTAATGCAAACAAAACTACATAGAAAGAGGCGGCTAGCCTTATTATAGACGACTGAACAGAAATAATGTTCTCCAAAATGTTTCGTCTGGAAACTGGTATTTTTACACACTTTCTACTTGATGACACAGAAAAATCTTTGTTTGTGCTCCATCCACTACGTGGATGTGGAAGTAAATGTGTGACTTTTACCTCAAACATAGAGTTATTAATGATCAAACCCATTTTTATATAATATTTGCATTGTTACGTTTGATTGTATGAACATAAACTAAAATATTTGTTTTCGTCGTTCTGTTTGAGACTCTAACAACTAACCTTATTAATATGTATATCGAAAATGAACCACTCTGCACAATTTCAATATAGTAATGTATCATACTAATTATTGGCAATCGTTTATTTGCAAAGTTGAGATAAATTAATCAACTCTTAATTAAAGTACTAATTTCGCATAAAACAAATAGTCTATGCTGTCTGAAATATAATTTCGTCCCCAGCGACTTAGAATAATAATACGAATTAAGAAATTAGCCGGCTAATGGAGGATTCGTGTCAGCTACAATTAATCACTTTCGAGCTAAGAAGAGGAAATAATTTGTTAGTCTGGTAAGTCCGCGCGTTTCATGTCTCAATACCAACTTTACTGCCTTCATTTATACAATCAAGATAAGAAGTATGGAACTATTTTTTGTTATCAGAAATGGGAAACTATTTTTTAATTATTCCTAAGATCTACATGATCATTTTTTCATTTTTATGCCAATTATTATTAATATTAGACTAAGTATAGTGTCACCATTTGTTTAGTAGACAAACTGTAAAAGGAAAAAAACATTTTAAAAACATCATAAAACAAACGAAAAATAAACCCACTAGTATAGATGGCATAAATCTTCTTAAAGCAACAGGCAACCAATTTTGACAAGTTATAAACACAAGTTTAGAAACAGCAATATTCGCAAACACTTGGAAAACATCAACAGTAATACCTATAGAGAAGAAAAATAAGACAACTCGATGTGGGGAGCATAGACCCATAAATATGGTACCAGTCTACGAAGAATTACTGGAATTATCTGCTAATGAACAAATAATAGAATATATAGAAGCCAACAACCCACTATCGAAATATCAAGTTGAATTTCGAATACTAAATTCGTGCGACACTGCTTTACAAATAACATTATCAAGTTGGAAAAACGTCTTAAATTAGAAACAGATCATTATGGTAGTTTTTCTAGATTTTCTCAGAGCATTTGAGGCAATAGATAGACAATAATTATATTAAAATTAAGAAATTACGGACTTGTACATAACATTGTGAAATGGATGGCCAGTTATTTAGAAAATAGAACACAAGTTACCAAATATAAAAATGACACATCTTTACCAACAAAGGCAATATTCGGTGTACCGCAAGGAACCGTTATGGAGCCTAAACTGTTTGTTCTGTACATAAATGACATTATGAAGTACATTAGAAAATGCTGCATGCAACTACTTGCTGACGACACATTGATATACTTAATTGATAATAATGTAGATTCTACTATAAATATAATAAACAGTGAGTTTAAAGAAATAGAAAAATGGTTCGGCATGAATAGTATTAGCTTAAATACAGACAAAACTAAGTTTATGATATAATAATAAAGTAAATACAGCCGAGTAAAGACAGTAAATAACCAAGGAGTAATCATTAAAGGAACAAAAATTGAGTCAATTAATTCACGTATTCAGGTGTAATTATTGACGATCATTTAACGTTCGGGCATGTTCCTCTTATATTACCAAAAAAAAAAAACAGCTAAAGAAGTTCATTTAATGGGACGTATAGAAAAAGATTTTAGTACATGAACGAAAATAACCATATATAAAACAATTATTTTGCCACATTTCAACTTCTGCCCAACAATACTTTTTCTACTTAGTAATGCTGAGTACTACAGAGCCGTATTACATTTTGCATATTAGAATGAACAAATTAATACTAGAGATTTAAAAATCGTATTTTCTATAGAAGCTTCATGACGTTACTAGTAAATAAAAAAAATTACTCTGCTTTGCGTCAAGATAGAAATATCTTATATAATGGTGGACGCATTCCTCGTCCTTCGTGACACTGACAGATAAATTCAAGATACGGCCCTGTTTATCTGTTCCCTAAAAATTTGGGTGCAGACTCTTAATAGACATCTAAATACAGACCAAAAGAGCTCCAACCTCTCAAGAGCGTGATTCATCCCTCTTTTGTTTCAGAAACGTGACCTTACGCCCGTATTATGATTTTTCTCAAACACTGTTACTCTGACGAGGAAAACGAATAGGACCTAAAATATTTGTTATGAAATTATACATCACTTATGTTTTTTTCCAATATCCAGGCCTAATCTCCCAAATGGTGTTTGAAGTTGGGTAATGCTGGTAAAGATAAGACAAACGCCTTAGATTTTTAAGAGACATTCAAGGAAACATCAAGGAAAGGGCATATAGTTCTCTCGATTTGCAGAATTCGGAAGTCCTTCATAACTGTAAGAGATATTATTTGCTCACGCATTCAGTGGATGCGATACTACATCAGCATTTTATGGCAAAGGAAAAGCAAAAACTGTAAACTTGATAAATACTAGATGGGACTTGGACGATGCTTTGTATATATTTAATAATCCATCAACGATGAAACCAGACCTTGTACGAGCTGGAGAAAAAAATTACACTAGCTTTATACAAGGCACCTCGAACTATTACAACGTTAAATCAATTTAGATTAATTTCATTTAATAAATTTATTAGTTAATCTAATCAAGCAGTGATATTATCAAGACTACTACCTACATGTGCTGCTTTACAACATTCGTATCGCGTTTTTCAACACATTCATTCGTGGCGTGGAGAAAATTTGAAGCCTAATGAATGGGGTTGGAAAATAATGAGCCAAATTTTGGTGCAAATTCCTACAACTGAGACCTCCTACTTATCTTGCGGTTGTAAAAAGGGTTGCGGAAAACGATGCGGTTGTGCTGAGGTTGGATTTGAAGTATTCAACAATGAGCTCCAATTGTCATGATCAAGGATGTCTTAATTCAGTGGTAGAGGAAGAATTACCTGAAGATAATCCAATTATTGAATAAGCAGTAGTTGGTTTTTAGTAGATTAGGCCTCAAGGAGAAACCACTTAAAATAACGCGCCGGGAGCTCTACCTCAGCGGTGGTGCGGAAACGGGCTCAAATATAAGAAACAAAGTAGTAATAACAAAATTTTCTATTGTCATATTTTTTTGTCCTTTTAGCCAGGTTTGTATAGGAAAATCTGCTTTGCATGTAACATTTCTCTATGGCCAATGTATTTCCAGATATTTGTCACTTTACTCGTTTTTGCCTAACTTTAGCAACATATCCTAATTTTTCAAACCATATTTGTGAGAGTTGAGTTAAAGATAGTAAAAAGTTTACGGAACATAAATAATGTAGAATTTTATACCAAATATTTTAGGTTCTATTCATTTTCCTCGTCAGAGTAACAGTTTTTGAGAAAAATTTAAAAAACTAGCACCAGACGTAAGAGGGTGGTTTCTGAAGCAAAAGGGGGTGAAGCACCCTCCGGATAGGTGGGAACTCCGTTGATCTGTATTTGCACGCCTGTAAGGAGTTCGTACCCAAATTTTTAAAACTCCTAAAAAACCCAATTTACCGTCACTTATAATATAGTTATAATATTATAAGAGTCAGAAATCTTAATTAAAAGAGGCGCGTTTCCGTTTATTTTTTATCTTAATGATGCCAGAACGTATTTATGAAAGAGTAATGATGTTTTATCTATTAGTAATACATTATATTTATTACTTAATATACTGTAGGAAAATAAAACATGCCCGGTGTCCCCTTATATTAGATCGGTCCGCAGTTTTGAGTTTTTTATGTGTAGTATAAATATGCAGTGAACTATGCTACATTCTACAACATTTTTATACGTTCTGTCTAAAATGTCTAAATAATTGAGGCATTCTTCCAAAGGCAGGGAAGTATTGAAGAGAGATCATAGAGTCGGGTACAATTTAAGCGGACTTGTGTCATGGCCGCTAAAACGTCTGAACTAAGATTTTATTTGATGCCTAAGAAATGCCAGTAGTTCTCAAACAGTTCTCTCCTGTAACAGCAATGATGTCGCAAAATAATTATAAAAAAATAGGAAATAAAATGTTAGGATTATTAATTCAGTAACTTCGTCATTTTAGTGGAATTCTGATTATACAGTGTCCACCATAAAGATGGCTACATATGGGAAAGAATTATTGTATTATTGACGTTTCCAAAAAACTGCATTTTGACACATGTTATGTGATCACCGGTTTGACAGGACTGTAAAAAATAGTTGACGGTGGTACCAAAAAATGGGTCAAATTGTTAAGATATCGAAAAATTTTATTAAGAAAAAGTGCATAGAATACTACAAGGACCCCTTATATCAATTTTGAAGCAGATATGAGGAAAATAAAAAAGTGCAAATTTTACTCCTACCAGTAATTACTATATGAAAAATCATAAATTATTGTGTTTATTTCACAAATATTTCATTAGTTTTGACAAAAACTTTATGTATTTTAGTTGAATAAAGGTATTTGTACGTAAAAAAACAAACGAACCGTCAATACAGTATTTTTTAGAAATCTTAATAATACAAATTTTTCCCATATGTAGCTTTATGGCGGACACTGTAGGTATATAGGCTCGGACACAAGTGAAACTGATAACAAAAAATGAATTGCCCAATTCAGTCAATAACAATGAGTTATCAGAAAAATAAATCAAATACTAGTATTGTTACAGTCCAGTAAGAACCAAGGGGATGTATGGGCATTTCTTGCCAGGAAAGGATAGGATTGATCGTTAGTAGTAATAGTAGGGGAAATGATGTTAGTAAAAATAAAATATTTTAACAAAAAAAATCTGAAATGTCTATGAGAATAACGAAAAAAAATCTCATTTTAACAATAATAAATAAATATTCTGGTTGACAAAATACATATTAAAAAAAATAAATTAATTTTAAAACAAATAAAATAAAACAATTCAGAAAGCACAACGCATTGGCACGTTTTCATAAACACTAAAACACTTGAACACTACACTTCAACAATTCATCTACTCGACGCACATTTCACCATTCGTGTATTAATACATAACGTAAGAAAGTCGATTTTATTAGAGATAAACACGCGCTAGTAGTAATAAAAGACACATTTTTGGGTAAAATAAAGTTTTGACTCGCGACGCGGTTTAATAAAATAAAAATTTTAGAAAGAAAATTATTAACTTTTAATAGAGCTTATTCAAATAAAACAAAAGTAGAAGTGAGGATCTAACTCACAACCACCCCATTTACATTTATTGCTGCTCGAGTATCTTACCGATTGAGCTACGCGATGTTCAATATATTCTAAAACTTGTAATATATACGTACATACTAGAAAATTTTAAGGCTTAGTGGTTTGACATTGTTCGTTTGACGGATGAATATCCACTATTTACCACTAAAAATAACTTAATATTTCATATAAAGATGTTTTTACATATTTAACGGGAATAAATAATATTCGTCGTCAAATCCCACCGTTTGAGAATCGCTGAGCTTATGACTTTGTTTCTCACTCCTCAGTGTACATTTCATATTTCCGTCTCAAAAGAAGTTGGAAAGAACCTTGGTACACATATATTGACAATGTCTTTAGGCTATTGCTTTAAGTTTGTGTGCAAGAGATTGTGAAAACGTATGCGCAACATTAATTCATACATCGGTCATTTTAAACTGGACCCGACTCTATCAGTCACTTTGCAGCGGGTGGGGGCGGCACCTGTGGCTTTGCAGGAAGGCCTGCCGTTGTCTGTAACGCCCCATGCAAATGTGCATAATGCCTGAATATTGACATCAATTAAGATTTGAAGTGAGCTGCGTTAACCGCGATGAAATTAGTTCTAGAACATACCTGCAAGCCTGCAACCCTCACGCCGATATTTTAAGTGGATTTTGAAGTTTGCAAGCGAGGTTTCAAACCTTCAGGGACGTCCCTTGTTATACAGAATTCCTCGCAATTAGCTAAAACTCTTGAAATGCAAAACAAGCACATCGCTGAGTAGATTTAAGTGTTCAGGTATTTGTTGGATCAGAGCGTTCATATTTACACTGAATTTGCTTGATATACGTTTCAACAGGCGGAATACTGTGCACATATCATTATAAAAATGTGATGTAAATATTAAATTGCTTAATAAATAAAGAAGAGTGGTAACTTGCTAGCGAGTGTAATAAAAGTTACATGCTCGAGACATGCGAGAGAATAAAATGTACACGAGCTTGAAAACCTTTCTTACGAATGTTTATTCGCGTACTTAACGAAATAAAATTAATAAAATGTGCCATAAAGTTTAACCAAAGCAGATGTGTAAGATTTATATGCTGGTATCGTATAAGTTACATGCGCGAACGTAGCGAGAGGATGAAATTTACACGAGTTTGAAAACTCAATTTACTTACGAATGTTCATTCGCGTACTTAACGAAAAAAAAATAATAATAATAAAATGCGCCATAAAATTTAATCAAAGTAGCTGGTAACGTGGTAAAGACAAAACTACCCAACGACGAGTAAATAGACAAGTTTTACTTTTGTAAAATGGATCACCCAAATGAAGAATTCTGATATACCAAGCGCCAAAGGCGGAATACTTTATCTAATATCAATTTGAAAATGATAAAAAATTACAAAGGAATAGTTCATAACACCAGCAATGTCATGAGCGTCGACCGACAATTTTTAGAATCATACTAATAGTGAAGGTCGAAAATTCCAAGTATCTGCTACTGGGCCAATCTAGTTTCCACCCCACCCGTTTTTGAATGTGCTGAAACCGATTCCTGGCTCGAAAAAAGCATTTGATCCCAGCTACCCCCTGATTCGCCACAAAACTACCCTCAAAGTCTCTTTCCCCGGCGCAGACATCAATCCAACCCTGTATTTTGGTGAATGGGTCCTCCCCCTAACTTAAGGTGGTAATTCTAGAGAGGGATGACCCCAATACGCCGACCCCTCGATTCAACCTCTATAGGGCGTAGAATTTTTTTTTGTAAAAAATATGTAAAAAGGGGGTTTGTTGGAGAAAAGATCAAGGTGAACCAGGGGCATTTCATCACTCCTCCATCAAACCCCCTCTCTGAAAATGTTGAATATTTTTGCAAAAAAAAATTCACCTCCTGTAGGTGTTGTAAACATCCCTGGTTATAACCCTGAACACCTCCACCTTCCCTCCAACAAACCTCCCTTTTCAAAAATTGTTTTACAAAGAAAAGTAATTCCATGTCCTATAGGGGTTGAATCGAGGTGTAGGCGTGATTGGAGTCATCCCCCTTTAGAATTACGGCCTTGTTATAGTGAGGGCCATCAACAAAATACAGGGTTGGAATGATTTTTGCGCCGGAAAAGAAACTATAAGGGTGGTTTAGAGCGGTTTCGGCGGGTAGCCGGGGTTAGAACCTTTTCGGACCCCGAAATCGTTTCATCGCCCTCGGGGGAGGGGAGAAACCAGATTGGCCCAGTAGCAGATACTTAGATGTCCTTCCGTCTCCTGATCTCCACTATAATAAATCAAGAGGTAGCGGGGTTGTAATGATGAGTCAAGTACATAATCGACTACTTTTATTTGAGGTAGGCGCATAACATATCTGGTTGACTATATTCATATACGGGTATGGTTTGGAATATCCATGCACGGTTTCGGTGTCATTCTGTCACAGGCAGGCTCTGTAATGATTTATCCTGGTGGCAACGCTTTAGAGTGAATTTCTCAATTGAGAACAGCAATGCTATACTTACCTAGATTGGCGAGTAAAAATATCTTCTGCTTATATTTTTACAGCTAAAAGAATTTTATAAGAACAGTTTATATCACGATAATCTCTTTTTTTTAGACAGAAAAAATGTTTTAGGTAACTAGTAAACAATAAAACTATTTATCGAGATGCATCGATCTGTTTAAGCCCGATGTCAGAATAACGAAATATAACCTCAAAATTAAAGAAATACCGAAATCCAGGTTATTCTAATAGAAACATTTTATAGGAAAAAAAGCAATTTATGTGAAAATTACCCAAAGCTCAAAGTAATGATTTTAACGACGCCGTGTTAAATTCTTCCTCTTTTGTTCTGAGCCTTCAAACGAGGCAGATGTATTTAAATTTTGTTTGGCCTCTAAGGGGGATATAATAATTTGAAAAACCTTATGGGCGCATAAGGTAAGGCTACGAATAATTCTAGTTTTAATTAGCTCCATCACATCAGGATTTTGCCATAACCTCAAAAAACCCATAATTTAAACAATTTCGACATGTCTTCACATAAATCGCTGTAACTTTTTCTAGACAAAAATGACCCTCTCTTCTTTATACTAGATCGATTAAAAAATAAATTTCCAATTCGATGATGTGAAGCGCCATATTCTTCCGACGCTTTTTAAGTGAGATATCGGTCGCCAAAGTGAGAGGTCCGAGGATTTCGCTTCTCGAGCGATACGGCCCAGCCTCAAGGGCCATTTCTGCCAAACGAAAGCTAGCAAAAATCGGAAAAAATTCAGGAGTATGTGGAAATATGAGGTCGATGCATGCCCTCTCGAAATCATCGGAAGGTGAAAATCGAATTATTTTACCGCTTCTCGAGGCTATATCTCGAAAACAAAGCGAGATACAGAGCTGCGGCTTACTCTATTGGATTTCTCTCGCCTTCCAACATAAATCTGAATTTTTTCTGCTTTACTTTAGAAATTTTGCAAAAAAATTAAAGTGCCGGCAAAAATCTGAAAAAATTCAGAGGTATGTAGGAAGGCGAGATAAATCAAATGGCGTAAACTGCAGCTCTATATCTCGTTTCGTTTTCGAGATATAGCCTCGGGAATCGGTAAAAAAATTCAATATTCACCTTCCGGTGATTTCGAGCGGCCATATCTCGAAAACCAAGACGCGCACCAACCTTCGATTTGCGCCAAACGATTTATTACGTCCTTCTACGTACCCCTGAATTTTTCCAGACTTTTACTAGCTTTCGTTTGGCAAAAGTGGCTCTCAGAGCTGGGCCGTGTCGTTATAGAAGAGAAATTCTCGGACCTCTCACTTTGGCGGCCCATATCTCACTTAAAAAGCTTCGGAAGAATATCGTGCCCCACATCATCGGATTGGAGTTCAATTTGCAATCGATCTAGTATAAAAAAAAGAGGGGGGGGGGTCAATTTTGTCTAGAAAAAGTTATAGCGATCTATGTGAAGAGATGTTGAAGTTGCTTAAATTGTGGTTTTTTGAGGTTATGGCAAACTCCTGATGTGATGGAGTTGAATAGATTCGGATTCGGATTCAGCGACCCCAAAACCGTCAGATCCCCAGGCCAGAAAGAATTTGTGTGTGGCTGTGCAATGAGTACTGTCTTAATCTTACCTCGGTAATATTTTAAGGGCATTATTTTCTTTTCAAATGGAATAATTTGCAGGAGTGAGAAATAAAAAATTTCGATTTCGAAAGAGATGGGCCACCCTAATGTGTATATGTATAAACTCTCTATAAACTTTGCCGATAAACTTGTAGTAGCGTGTTGTACATTAAGATCCAGACCCCCTAAAACCAATAACAGCCCATTATATTATATTATATTCCCATATTTACGGTTATTGCTGTGGTTTATAGTAAGTTGCGTACTTATATTCAGTTATGATTTGTTTATGCCTAAGTAAGAGGCTACTAAGTTTAATTTGTAGTCTACAATATTATACCAGCCCTAAAACATTACTCTACAGCGACTGTCTTAATTACACTTTCCACTCTTGGGGTGGCTAACTGGGTCGATAAACGACATTATCCTGTTTAATACAGAACGGATCATGATGTGAAGCAATTTTAGCGATCCTGGTTCCTGGCTTCAATAGAATAGAGACTGACTTTTATTGTAGTGTTGATGGTGGTCAAATAGTATAGAATTTTATGTTTAATATTTACAAAACGCTTTGTAAATGTTGATTTACTCGTTTTTCTAGAATTGAATGTGGGAACTGGGAAGTGTTCTTTCCAAAGGAGTTTCTTTTTCTGGAAATTAAGAGAGTGTGTGTATAAACATATAAATTAAATTTAATGTCATATGAATACATAAATCATTTGAGGAATTCCACAAGGGTCCATACTTGGACCACTGCTGTTTAATGTTTTGCTCACCAAATACTATTTACTATTACTACTTTACTAGCTAGCTTCATTTATTAACCCCAACTTTTTATCAGAATAAGCTCAAAATATCTAGTTCCTGATTCCATTATATATATGCACCAAATTTCGTGTCAATATCTCTATTTTATTTTGCTAACCCCTTAATAATGGAGTGGAGTGGTAGTGGGGGTGGCAGATGCCATAAGAAAAGTTTACAGTTGGTTTTTGTATATACACACAAATTCCAAGTTTCTAGACTAGTACTAGGCAGATTTACTTATTTACCCCAAAGATAAATATATCATCTATTTCCATATCTTGTTTTAATACATATGTATATCAAATTGCAAGTCCATGTCTTAAACCGTACTAGAGTAACCGTACGCACAAACAGTTACAGACATTTTTTTTCTCCAAAATATAAAATATGACATTCTAGACATATTTCAACAAATTGATAATGTTCTATAATAATCCAGTCCAAATAAGCAGAAAAAAGTCGAAAATTCGTGATAATATATACATACAGATTATATGATTCTGAATATGCTGTTGGTCTCTAATTCTGTTCGCTTGTATAACCTGGAGAAACATCTGCCTGCTATTCTATTGTATTTACCAGAGCTGGGTAATTGTAATTTAAAAATAATTACGATTACAGATTACTTTTTTAAAAAGGGAACTAATTATGATTACAAACACATGTACATGTACATGTCTTTAAAAAAGGAATTATATCCATTTAATTAGAATTACCTGAAACATGGATTTATCAATTACTTTTCTAATTACTTCTATGATAAAGTAAATTATAATGACCAAAAAGACAAAAAGATAAGTTAAAAGTGTTGTAATATTGCGTTTTAATATTTATTAGATTCGTTATTAGAATGTTTGTCCATAGATTAAAGAATTAACAACATAGGACAGCCGGGGGGAAACCTTTTATCTTTTTTTGCAATTGACCTCGACAATTAAATTGGGTTACCGCGCAGTTGCCACAAGGTGAAAATCAGACGGAGAAGGTAACATTGAAGAGAGAGGACAGTAGTGTAAAGTCGACAAAACTGTCCTCATAGAACGACCGAATTCAGCTAACAGTCAGAATCCAAGGTCACTAAGGAAACAGGTTGCTTCGTCACATGAAGTATGTCTATTTCATATGTTAGGTATCTATTTAGTTAGGATATAGAATTGTTCATTGACAGAATCATTTTGAAACTTTTTTTTTCTATAAAATGAATAAATAACAGCCACACGAGCCTGTCGTCGAGGCCAGTACTAGTGACCGTAGTACTGGACGATTCTATTGAGTCAACCTGTCTTTTATTAGTCTTGGTCAAATTCATTTCATGGGTACCCGACTAATCCCGAAACTGTTTCCGCTGGATGTCATGTCCCTTTAAATTGGAGTTCCCAACTGTCTTCGTCCATTTTGTCTTCTCCGTCGAACAGTCCTATCTTGTTAATTCTCTAACCTTTGATTTGACCTTAATAGTAATCAGGAAAAATTAAATAAATATATAGAGAAGGCAGCTTAATAATAATAAGACACATTTTATTTTTAAAAGTTTATTGAACAAAAATACAAAAGTTTGTGTACTTAACAATAAAAAAACATAAATGTGCAGCGGACCACGGCAAAAACTCGTTTTTAGTCAGTAACTTTTTTTGAGCTTTTCAAATTCATTTTAAACTATGCAAACTGTAAAATTCTGATTTCATGTACGTAGGTAATGTAATTAAATATAAATATAGGTACCTTGAAAATAAATTTGGAAAAGTAATTATAATTGAAATGGAAAGAGTAATTATAATTGGGAAAAGTAATTGTGCTTATATAAGTAATTTGTAATTAGATAGTTCAAACTATATAATTACAAATTACAATTCCTATAACAATTTTCCTACAATTATAATTCCAAATTACTTTAATAAAAACAGCACTTAAATACAATTACAAATACACTAAAAAAAAGGGAATTGTAATTGCTAATTACTTTTTCACCAGGAATTACCCAGCTCTGGTATTTACAAAGATTGGCTCTTCTTCATACGTCATCATCTCAAATGGAATTCGCTTTCTTCTTGCTATGTATGGAGCTTCAAAAAAATTGATTCTATACACAAGCATAGATGTTTAAATTTTATAAAGAATACACGGAACAATAAAAGAGTTATTGTCTTCCTCAAATATCGGCTGCTGCTTATCAACATATAAATCATGTCTACTATCAAATTCAAGTATGGTTAGGCAACGAACTTGACACAGAAAACTAGGTATGGAAATTAATAGGCAATGGTTTGGAGCCAATTCAAACTCTTCTCCCACATGCCCCAGAAAAAAATCTTAATATAATTGTGGTAATGACTGGCTGTAAGAAAGTCGGATTATTCTGTTCACCAGTATGTGCCAGTTGCCAAGGTCAGCCTTGCTCCAATGTTGAGTCAAATTCATCAGATGAGAATACTTATTACATCGATGAGGAGATAGCTCATCCATCTTTTTTCTTACAACAATTTACAGAAATCCAGCAAGGAGAGAAATGACAAGACGAAGAAGAAGACATGACCGTTGAAGTGGAATTCGAAGATTATTAATCACACGCCGACAATATAATCCGTTCCACTTTGATAGTTACCACCAGAACCATTTTTTTAATCAATAGGAAACTATCTGGTCAGAGCTTCTTAATCATAATCGATCGTAGATTACATTTACTGGGGAAATCACGTTAGAAAAATGCCAAGTATACTACCTCATAGCTGGCGCGCAGGCTCGTCGAGAAGGGGGCTTGGGTTCCATCCGAAGTTAGAGAAACACTTGTAGTAAATAACAGTGTGTTCTGAATGACTTATGGTTTAGAATGAGATAAATATGAAATTGTCCCCCCCTCCCGCTCTTCAAAATTTCGAATGAGATAAATATTTAATTTTAAGAATATCACCCCAAGCTGTCCAAAATGTCGAGAGTATTACCCCCTCGGTCTTTAAAATTTCAATCGAGGTAAATATTCCTAGGGAATAGCACCCCCCGCTCTTCGAAATTTTTATTTAGATAAATAGTAATGCTATCCCTAGCTTTTCGAAATTTATATTGAAGATTGCTGGGTGTTGCATGTTACTACCCCCCGGGCCCCGATTTTCTCTCGACGGCCCTGGTGGCGCGGAAATGTGTACATTACCGACGTTTCCAACTTTTGATGATAAATGATGATTCGTAGGAAAAAAGTATTGAATTTGAATTGATTTTGTAGATAATTGCATGATCTAGAAACTCTGTACTGATATTTGTGGCCTTCAACTTGAATAAAATTTTTAGCCGACATGGGATCGGTGGGGGACTTTTGACATTTTATTTGTAATAGTGTATTCAAGGTCTGTACGAATTTTCAGCTCTATGCGAATTATTACAGTTGAATGTCTATTTTGGCTGGATTATAAACACAAAAATACTGCATAGTATACTGAATGTTTCGTCAATCAAGATGGAATCATCGGGACGTGATGTTACAAGCAATAATCTAAAATATTAACTTATCAATTGTTACAGTCTATTTTCGTATCTGTACAATTAAATTTGAATATCGTAATATGTTATCGTTTTAGTCGAGGCTATATATAGTATAACTGGTTGCCTATCGTTAGTGCTCCATGTGAGCCACGCACAGTGTTGCTGGTCCTGGCAACGCGTTGCTAGCAACGCACAGTAACTGTACCTAATTTCTTAGGAAGCGAGTTTCGAACGTCTCGATTATAACCGTTTCAAGACCGTTATTGTCAATTAAACTTATTGTTTTGTTAACGGAATTACGAAATACTGTATTATGTGTGGAATATAGACGTCATTAAGGGAGATTTATCAGATTTGTGGGTTATGTTGTATAGTGTTCATTCGGAACGTACCCATGGACAGAGTTTTAGTCATTCTCGGATTTTGACAGAGGTTTCCGTCTTGGCCATTTTTGGGGATTTTTTTCGTTTGCCTGCCGAGGATAAGTTGGGTCACTGAGCACGTGGATAGCAATTTTGTGAATTTGCTCCTTTAATGGGATATAGTGCTGTAGTTAACTAATTTAGTAGTATTTTATTTTGATATTTTGTATTATTTTCTGTTGGGAAGTACTGCTACGGAATTTTCCGGATAAATCAACTTGCTGGAAGCACATGGCAAAGAAATTATTTAAGCCCACTCAACATCAAAGGGGTTTTTGTTCTTTTTGTTCCTTTTGTTCTTTTGGTTTCATTTTCATTTTATTTTGGACTTTTACTGGTATCGTATCCTGTATGTTTGACCCTACGTCTTACCTTTTGGGTGATTTGCACATCTGTATGTGAACTTTGGTTTTACTGAAACTTGGTTGGCAAGCTGTTCGTTGAATTTGGAATCCTGAGTTGTACCGGTAAGACTCTCCTGCCTGGTTCCATTGGAAGCTACGCTCCCCTGGTAGGCCTAGGGTATACATTGTGAAACCTGCTGGAGGTAAGCGTCTTTAAATTGCATAACGAGGGACCTGATATCACATCCCACCGTCTACGTGAGGCATAGAGAGCCCGTCAGTTTTCTTACGGTCTAATTACACATTAAATGTAAATTGTCAGTAAATATTTTGCATATGACCAATTATATTTTAGTAGTTTTGAACACCACGCTTGCAAATTTTTCACATTAGTCAATTTAACCTATCGTCACTACCTAGTTCACATTATTTTGTTCATTTTATGTTATTATTCAGTATTTTAACGTAATCATCTAAGCCAGTATATTTTGGGGGGTCATATTTTTGCCTATTATTAGTTTTAAGTTGTCGTATATTTTGTGTTAGGTTAAGTGTGGGCCACACATCTAAGTATACCGATTGTGTGTAATGTTATTTCTGTGGGATTTGCCTGTAAGCGTACCTAAATATAATCATTAAATCTGTTATATTAAGATACGTATTTGTTTTCACCAGCATACATCCAAGCTCCAATTTGTCGGATCCACTCCCCAGGGACTTGTCTAGTCGGCCGTGTGAGCCTCTTGCGCCACCAATTAAATGCAGAGAGGGGACTGCACGTAAAACATAAAAATTTTGTTCAGGGCACAGGGTGACCACCCTACCCTGCTGTATTGCTGATACATCAGCCTCTAAAGTAATTTTTTTTTTACATATTCCCCTTTTGTCTGGGAGCCCTGCAACACAATGATTACAACACACTTCACATGCATTTTAGAAACATTTAAATGCTTCATAATCTTCATATTTATCGAACGATATTTTCCAGAACAAACGGATTTACCGTTCAAGTTTTCATAAAATCGGATTTTTCGTTCTTAAACATGGTGAATGGAGAGGTGGACGAACAGACGGACAAACCGTCAGACGAATCAAGAGATGGTGGACATTTTAAAGTTGTTCAGAAATACATGACTAATACTATGATGCGATTTTTTTTTTTGTGCCGGTGATATTTACTGCTTTGGGGTCATTCATAAATGATTTCACGCTTTAAAGGGGGAGGGAGGTTCTGAAAGTTATGACACTTTGTCACACAATACAAGAAAATAATTGTATGCCTAATATCTTGATTATTTATTATCAGCACCCTTGATATTAGTAATTTACATAAAAGTTACTGTGACGTGACAGACAGGGGGTGGGGGGGGGGTCGGGTTCTGCGTGACATTGTGTGACACAAGGGGGGAGGGGGTCAAAAATTGTCAAAACAAGCGTGACATCATTTATGGACGGTCCCTTTGGAAACGTGTCGGTCAAATTTTTGATTTTGTAGGTTCGAAAAGTATTACAATAGATACGGAAAAGATGTAAATGACATTTTATAGGCTTTATTCTATATATGGAACATAATTTCAATATCGCTAATGGTTAGCGAGATATAAGTAAGAAACTGAATTTGAGCACCATTTTCTCAATATGGCGGCTCGAGCGTGACAAATAGGACTGCGCGCTTTCTCTTACAAAGTTTAGAAACTACATAAATTTTTTTCTTAGACTAGAAATCTACTTCGAAAACCGCATTATAGTTGAAATGTTAATTTATCTCGATAATGTCAGGAAATTTAGTATTCACTCTATACAGATAACTTTTTATTTTCCGTGGTGATTTGTTATACAAATAAAAACACAACCCAATTTTGTATGTAAACATTGTCGCATATAATAACTTTTGTGTACCGAAAGTCTCATGTGAGCAGTTATTTACTTCACAAGCATGCGAAACAGCACACATATCTAATGTTATTTCGGAACATAAAGCATGTATTTTTAGCAAATTCCACCCCAGGCTGTCATTTATAATGCAATAAATTCTTTGTTGCAGGTCTCCTTTCCTGGGACCTAAACGACTGCTTGGTGGATCTAGAAAAAGAACTGGCTATAATAACGGAGCAAGCATTGGAAGGGGAAGAAGCCAGATATGGTGAGTACCTCTTAATACAATAATTATATTAGTCGTAAAACAGGAATTCCTCTTTATCGTAATCAGGATGAAAGCCTAAGTATAAATAGAAAGATCTTTATTATTGTTCTGACAGGTCAATATATGCAAACTTCAATAAATATAGGAAACGATGGTTGTTATAAATTAAAATTCAGTCATGAGTAAATCAATTTATAGTAGATATACAGGGTGTAAGTAGTAACATTAAAAAAACTGGTAATGTGGATCGACTAGATAAAGAAAATACCACTATAACTTTTCCTCTAGGAACACTATTATAACCACTGCTTACAATAATATTATCTATTCCGCTTGATAACGTTATTACAAAACTTTAGAACTTTTAGAAAAAATTATGAAAAAGTGCCGTGCTTTATCGGTATCTAAAATATAATTTACATGGTAGGCTATTTTCCAAAATACAATGGATTTAAAACTGGTATGGTCCTTAAAAAGTAGGACATTTCTCAATACAGCTTAGCAGAATTTGAAATCTGTCCAATGTACATTATTCAAATTTCAGTGAATGATTTGGAATAGACACATAATGAACACATAATTTTTTCAATTTGATCCGTTCCTCCGTTTATGAGATATTCGCGGTTAAAGTCAAGGGTCAATACATTTGAATCGTATATACTAATATACGATTCAAATGTACTATATATAATTCTAACTATATAGTTCTCTTCATATAATTAAGGCAAATAAAAAATGTCGGGGTGTTTGACCTTTACCGCAAAGCCAAAGGCGCCGACATTTTTTATGTGACTTAAATATATGCAGAGAACTATATCTGTATAGACTACGTCACCTATAAATCGATATTGTTAGGAAAGTCATTGACGTAAATAAGAAATAGGACCGGCTTCAAAACAGAACCCTGGGGTGCTCCACATTTGGCGTTATTAAAAACAACAGGTTCGTGGAGAGGATGTACTAAAATCTTATTACTTTTGATGCTCTTATACGTACAAAATTTCAATTGAATCGAGCAGAGAGAAAATGTCATTTTCGGACACCTACACCTTTCAATAAATAATAAAGCATCAAAGTTAGTGTTCCGGCATCTCAGTTATATCAACTTTTTTCGTATCAGACAGGTTTTTCGAAAAATCTCCAAAAATTACGTCATCTGCCGTGGTTGCCTGTATGGCGTACGACACCACGAATTAGAATCATCGGATGAAAATTTGAAAGAAGTGCCAATATAAATCAGAAGGAAAGCCCTGCATTCACGTAAACGATGATTCGTTTCAAGTTAGATGACTAATCTAGAACTATCAACTAAGTCTCAAAACAAGAGTTTCAATGAAGGGTTGGTTGCGATTAAACTATGAATTGCTAATATTACAAGGAAAGATGTAAAATGAACGGAAATCTACTTACATTACATAATCTACTACATTATTCAGAAGAACCAAGACCTAAAACTCTTATAATTCACTACCACTGTGGCTAGCCGATACATCCTGTAACAAATTTATTTGCAGGTGCTAAAACCACCCTTGTCTCTACATTGATAAAAACAGAGCATATCAAATTCACAAACCGTAGAATCTGTAACGTCATTTAACGGTCTCACCTCACATGCCATTTTTTTAACCCGCAGGAAACTTTTAACTAATGGAGTAAAAAAACCTTTTCATTCATACCCTGATAGAACGAGTGTGAAAAAGAATAATAAATCAAGCAGTCGAAAGCACAGTCTTTATATCATTCTCGTTTTATCAGTTTTACACATTGCTGACTTCTGAGAAGTCCTTTTATTGTTTGGACGTTGTCGGTCGTTGGTTAAGCATTAGGAAATGATAGAAATTGAATTTCTTTTCAAAATATATAGTTGGCTAAACCTAAGGAATATTTTGTATTAACTTCTTCAATATAAAATCAAGTTTTACCTCTGCGTTGTACCAAATATGTATCTCATTCTGAAAGTATGGTTAAAAAATTATAAAATTAGTCAGTATATCTTTAGGCCAGAGCCAATACACCTTTAAGTTTGACGTCAAATGTACTATCAGAGGGTGTTTTTTAACAAATAATATAAGTAATAGTAACATTAAATGTTCTATATTGAAAGAAGCAAATACGTACAGGGCAATGTTTAGATAGTAATTAATAAACATGAAATTTACATGCTAGGGAAACACCTATATAAAACTAATCTTGCCATTACATCCTTACCACATTATGTCATATTTGAGATTAATAAAACTTATAGCCATAGTCTGTATTTAAATGTTCCAAACTTAAAATGTTTGATGTCATCGTGACATATAAGTGAACGTTGTAAAATTGCAGATTTATGCCTAGATATGGCTAAAGTTTTCAGATTTCCAACACAGTAGGGGCGAAAGAAATACCAATAATCTTACCATATCAGACGCTGTCCATCTTCCGGCACCCTCTATAGCTAATCTTCCCCCTATCGAAACTACTTGTTGCACTACCCTCTGTATCTGAAAGCTTTCTATATTTAAACTCTTTCCTGTCCCCTGCTTCGTCTGTGTTTGTTTCATTATGTTTTTAGTTGTTTTCTTGTTGTTGTTTCTCTAAATTTTTCTCAATCAGTCACTATTTTGGACCATACAATTAGAACACAATATATTGGACAGCTGGCTGTGACGTTGTTCTCGCAGTAGTTGCCTCGAACGGGTTTTTTCATTCAGCTTTTTCCCGTATCAGCAACCAAAATTAATTCAGTGTTCGCCTACTTTTATTAGTTCATAAGTTCTATTAAATCCTTTTGTAAATTTTTAAACCCTATTACAGTTTTTAATTCACCCTCATCTAAAGGTGTTTCAGTTTTTATTTTATTTATATTTAGTTTAAGCTGATCCGGACCTGTTCCGTTCAGCATCTCCATGGCCAAGGCGCACAGCGGGGCAGCAAAATAATTTACCATTCAAAATTCTCTACAGCCTTTAATTTTTGTCCAATCGCAATACGCATTTTTTTTAAATAATTGTCAGATTTCTGGCTACAAAACTGTCGAGCGAGATTTTTAAAAAGAATCGAAATTGAACTTACATACGTCGCGCGTCGTGACACTGCCACAGTGGGGCTGAAAAAAATTTACCATTCAAAATTCTCTACAGCTTTTAATTTTTGTCCAATCACAGTATTCTTTTTTTTTTTTAATAATCCTCAGATTTCTGGATACAAAACATACATACATCGTTATAGTTGATCAAAATTGGTCGAATAAGCAGAAAAATCAAAATAATTAGATAAATTGACCAAATTGCGGCTACCTTATTCTTTTCTTAATCGGTTTTGAGTAAATAAATAAGAATATACTCTAAAAAAATTGTCCTGAAGTTTTTCATCTTCTTCTTCTTCTTCTAGCGGGGCGAGGAATGGTCGCCGCACTCAGGCCTAGTGGCCCATTGTGCAACCGCTAACGAATTTATTGAAAGCCCCCACTCAGGCCAGATTCCAGTCCGAAGGCCAGAATCCTGCTTATGGGGGCATTTCTTATTTCCTCCAGCACTGGAAAGCCAATGCCGAGGTGTTTATACCTCAGGTTCATCAACCTAGGGCAGGAAGTCAGGACGTGGATAGAAGTTTCTTCCTCGTCCTCGCAAAACCTGCAGTCGGGGTGGTCCACCACCCCCATGGTATGCAGGTGTTTTCTGAAAGAGCCGTGTCCGGTCAAAAGACCTATTACGACTCTGACTTGTCTCCTGCTTAGTCGCAGAATTTGTTTTGTTCTCTCCGGCAAGGGTCCTGAGATGAGGAGCTTCGCTTGCCGGAGTCCTGGGTGGGATGTCCAGTAGTCAATGAACTGGGAGCGGGCCCAGTCCTCTATTGACCTCCTGGCGTTGGATCTAGGGTAACCTAGGGCCGGCTCCGGACCCAGTAGAGGCTTCCGAGAGCCTCCTCTTGCCAGAGCGTCTGCCCGCTCGTTACCTTCAATGTTGCTGTGTCCAGGCACCCAGAGGAGCCTGACCCAATTGGATGAGCCAAGTTCGCAGAGAGCCTGTTTACAGTTTTGAACCAATTTTGATTTGGTTCTTGCCGATGCAAGGGCCTTGAGGGCCGCTTGGCTGTCACTACATATGTGTATGTGTTTGTTGGAGTATTCCCTACGGATATTCTCCTGTGCACAGACCAAGATAGCAAAGATCTCAGTCTGGAATACTGTGGCGAAATTGCCCAGGGCATAAGAGAGCTCAGCCCTGGGCCTTTCTCCATATATCCCTGCTCCGGTACCTCCCTCTAGCCTCGATCCGTCTGTGAACCAGACGATATCGGCAGGCCCGAGTGTGCCCTCGAGTGGGTTCCAGTCTTCCCTTTTGGGGATGACCACCTCAAAGGGTTGTGCGAAGGAGAAGGAAGGCACGACGTCATCACTCCTGGCCTCCAGGAGTGGGTGGGCCTCTATCGCATCAGATAGGGCCCTTGTGTGTCCTAATTGTTCTCCTCCGAATTTCCACTGACCACCACATTTCAGTCTGTAGGCCGCTTTCCGAGCCTCGACCACAATCACCAAGTGAAGGGGCACGAGGTCCAGGAGGACCTCCAGAGCTGCCGTGGGGGTTGTGCGCAATGCTCCTGTGACTCCCAGACAGGCAAGTCTTTGGAGTTGTGTCAGCTTCTGCCGTATGTTACGCCCGGCTACTGCAGGCCACCAGACGACAGAAGCGTACGTGATCATTGGTCTAACTATGACAGTATAGTACCACATTGTTACCCTGGGGTTTAACCCCCAAGTTTTACCAAAGGTTCTTCTACATACCCAGAGGGTTGTAGTGGCTCTTTGTATTTGTCTCTCTATGTGATCTTTCCAGGTCAGCTTAGAATCCAAGATGACCCCCAGATACTTCACTGTCCTTGAGATCGTTAGAGTGGTATTGTAGAGCACAGGTGCGACGAAGCCGTCTAACCTGCGTCTCCTTGTAAAAATGACCAGTTCCGCCTTGGAGGGGTTAACTCTAAGGCCCTGGTCGTTGCACCATCTTTGTACGATCAGAAGGGCCCTTTGCAGGAGCCCGCTGACCGTATTTGGGAATTTTCCCGAGATGATGATTGCGAGGTCATCCGCATAACCCTGCGCAAAGAGATCCTCTTTCTCGAGTTCCTGTAATAGGCCATCGAGAACGAGATTCCATAGCAGAGGAGAGAGGACACCACCTTGTGGGCAGCCTCTTCTCACTGAAACTTTTACTGCCACTTCCTCGTTGGCAGCTGTTTTTCATCAATACAACTTGATCAATTTATGTAACGATTTTGATATTTCTGCATATTTGATCTGTCTCGACAGTTTTGTAGCCAGAAGTCTGACGATGATTAAAAAAAACAGAATATTGGGACTGGATCAAAATTAAAGGCTGTAGAGAATTTTGAATGGTAATTTTTTTTTCAACCCCACCGTGCGGCGCTTTGACTTGACCTGAAATACTTTACATACGTGAGGTCTAGAGTACAAATTCCACCGGAAAATTATTTTTGCCTTTTTTTTTACTTTTTCGGCCCACAGCTCTTGCTCGAATATTACCCATATTTTCAAGTCTATGAATGTTTTTTGATTTTGATATTTGCTTAATTCAATTGGATCACTGGGATCCTTCTTCACTTTTAAACTAATTCTGCTAAAATTTAATAAAAGAATGTAGGAGACAAACACAGACACACAAAGAAGTAGTCTGTTTCTGGGAATGCCTTGGGTAACTCTTATGTATTTCGATGCGCTGAATCAGGTATCCATTTAGCTCTATCACCCACCAATTTTTTATAAATTGTGAAAATAACTTACTAAAAATTGGTGGGTGATGGAGTTAAACGGACGCCGGATTCGCGCTCTGCGCGTCGAAATGCATAGGGGTTGCCCAATGGAGTATATTAACCCACAAATATATAAAAATAGACAGAGTATGTTCGCAAGTGCTGATGGGGAACAATGACCTCGAAACGGCAATTCTTTTAAAACACGTAACTAGGTTTCCTTGGCTCGTATGACCTATAATTTAAGTAGATGAACATAGTAAAGGGTTAAGTAAATAGGTATTCGCCGTCGGAGGACAACCATTCGAATAATTTTCACTTTAAAACGTGCAAAGGATTTTACAAAGCGCCGGCTCGCAGCTCCCATTGTAGCAACTAACTACAAAGCAAACGACTTTTGCTGCATGTACTTCATATCAAAGCAAGCAATTTGAGCAGGAAGAATTTTTTATACACGCGTTTATTCTATGACTACCGCAATGGTGGCTTTGTACTTTCACTTAGGGAGGGAAGTTGTACGTGAACATTCTGTTTCGTTTGATTAATTTTAGAAAAAAAAATGTTTTTGTACTTTGAAACAAAGCAAAGCAGGCAAGGCTTTTAACTTTCTGTTACGATTATTGTTGTAATGTAGTAGCGTTGTGGTCTAAAATGTAGGCAGTAAAATCAAACATCGGGAGAAAATGTTGAATATAGGGTTGTATTAGTTCAGATGTAAACGAAAAAGTGTATCAAGTAGCAACATTTAGATTCTAGAAGACAATGATATGGTCGATTTAGGCGTGAATAAGGCTAAATCCACGATATTTTCGGAAAACAACGAATTTTCATGAAAACCTTTTTATACTGTATGTCTTTTATTATCTATATCATGTTCTATAACTATTGCTTGCGTGGTATTGACCAACAAGTATTATAAACAACGTTTTTGTTGTTAAGTTGTTAAATTTCGGCAAAAGTAAAAAAAAAGTAAGTAATTTGAAGCAAAGTAACAACTTTTTACTCCTGCTAATTTAGAAAAAACCTGTATTTTACGAGATACAGACGTTTTTTTTTAATTCTCCAAAAAGGAGGGAAGGAAAATCAAAATTCTTAAGAAAAAAATCTGAAGAAATTCAGGTAAGTTTATTTTCTTAACATGTTGACTGCTGCTCTATATTTGGTGACCTACCCCTAATGCTGAGCTCAGACTGATTTATTGAAATACTTAGTCGTTAGTCTGGTTAAGTTTAAAAGCGCCCATTTTGGGTGAGACTTCGCCAATTCATTCTATTATGTATGAATATAATTAACTGTATTCAATTGTATTTAATTTTTTTTTTTTTAAGAATGAATAAAGTCGCTTTATTATTATTATTATTATTATTATTATTATGTCGGCCAAAGCCGTCACGCGCACTACCTAACATTCACAGATGGCGGCCAGAGCCGACATGCGCACTGAACGTGTTAATACAAACCTTTTTTTCCCTCGTCGACTTTACCATGAAAGAAAAATCTCAAAATTCGAATTCTGCCTCAAAACTCCAACACGACGCAAAATATTGAGAATCTGTCGTATTCACGAGTAGGCTGAGGTTACTCCTGACATTTGAGATGAGTACTCTCAAGAAATACAGCTTTTGAAGTTCTACCTCTGTACCAAAATTAAAACCTTTATCTGTGAACCCAAGTAACAATTCTAGTTTAAAAATAATCTATAATTAACTTATTTGCAAGACTACTTATAAACGTAAATAGTTTGGAAGGGCCTTATGAAGCCGATTTAAAACCTTTATGAGAGTACAGGAGCCCATCTAGACAAGGGCCTACAATCCTACATGCCTCTTTTTAAAACTACTATTAAAACTGTCAAATTTTAATGAATTATCTAAAACTTTGCTCAGGGAGTATCTGAAGAGTATTATAAAACCATACTTGGTTTAGGATAGGCACTATATCGAAACTTAAAAAGACACACAAATGCTTTGAGCGGACTTTTTGTATTTAATGAAGTAGGTAAAAATAAATGCAAATAAATCTATGCTACATGCACCATGGGCCGCTATATGTATATAAGTCACAAAATGGACAATAGGCGGGTTCGGTAATTTTCAATTTTTGCTTAAATCGAGAGAAACCATGGAAAAAAACAGCCATATAAAATTTAAAACTTAAATGTCCAAAAATAAAGGTTTTATTGATACTTGAAAATCTTCCCGTCGCCGCGACGCTAGAAACGTACCTATGCGTGAGGCTACTGCGGTGACGTCAGTGGCCCGACAGCGCTGAGCGGTCTATAGAGACCGCTCAGCTTCTCTTTCTGATCTGTAAAAAGTGGGTAGGTACGTAGTGTAAATTTATTTGCAATTATTCAAAGGTCTTTGGAAGCTCACACTATATAACATATAATATACCTACTGTTAGCAATTAATGCTTTTCATATAAGTTTATCCTCAAAATTTTATTAAGTAGTTTTTAATATACACAAATCGGTAAAGTTTACCTCATATTTACTTGTCACATAAAAAATTCCCATTAATGTCCCTGCGACGCCGGCGGTTCCATTAAATCTGCTGTGTACATGCGGCATTTTTTATTTTTATATCAAGTAAATACAAGGTAAACTTATATAAATACATATTAATTATAATTCTTAAACGTCGGAGCGTGAAAGCGTCGACGTATATTTCTCAGTTGCTTATACCTCTGCCTATTTCCATTCTAACAGATATAAATAAATAAATAAATAAATATAAAATAATAATTTATTGCCAGGAAACAAAATACTTTACAGACAAACGGTGAAAAGTTACTTGTCTAGCAGATTGCCTGTTTTATATATACGTATTCAAATGTTAGTTTGTTTAAACTTTACCGAAACTTCACTAAATAATAAATACAAATACAATACAAATAAAAAATATGCCACAAGTATGGTACTTACAGTATTTAGCGCCACTGCTTTGAGCTTGATTTAGGTTCGCATTGCTTGTCAAAAAATCAAATACCATCTGCACATTTAAATATGGTGTGTTTCGGGAATCGGCTTTCTGGTACCCCGGTTGCATTGTACGACTAGGACTTTAAAAAACACCACCGATAAATGTCACAAAACTTAAATATTATAGTGATTCGCTGCTTGCGCTATGCGGGATACGTGCGCGTAGGGTGGAGCCGGAGCTTATATGAGGCCACTGACGTTAATTCCGTTGTGGGGTCCATCATTATCACTGAACTTTAATTTGGCAGTTGTAGGCGCTGCAATTTTTTTTTCTCTTTTTTTTTTGCACATACGTGTTTTGTTGACTATTTAACTTCACATCTGCCAAGAAAAATGTTTTTTTTCTTTTATGACCGAACCCGCCTATTGGCGACTACTAAGAATAGTTCAGAAAAACAGTCAAAGATGGACTACTTGTAATGAACTGATGGGACTATAGTGGGCTAAAATTTTCAACGACGCTAAGTTTACTGTAAAACATGTATTAGATAGTTCTTAAGAATTCGTGTGCTCCATAAAAACACAATCTTTTAAAAAAATATAAATAGTGTGACTTAAAAAGTAAAGAGAGCTTTAGCATCTGCCCATAATATAGTTTAGTATATGCAAATTGTTTCTATAAAACATTTCTATTAGATACAAATTACATTTTTTGTTCAATCTAGGATATTCCCAACATGGCTGACCATCATATTCCTCGACGGCTGGAAATAAAATGGCGGCTGTATGTATAAACCCTATAAGCTGTGAATACTTCTACCTCAAACATGTTTTGTCTTAAAATGTCTATTACATTACCAATTGCTCTTTAAGTATGTCGATTTATTCTTGCAAAAGTATATTCTAAGCCTTATTAATCTCAATATATTCTTTAAAACTTGTAGGCTTAAAACCAATTTTAAACGATTTGACCACATAACACAACCGCTTTAAAATCTTTAGAATTTATGGTGCTCGGATAACATAACCTAAAAAGTCAGTTTGTCGAGACGCTAGTGGGTATATGTTTGATAAATGCTCGCCTCCCCCGTTTTTTTCAAGTGTCTTGGTTTTACTAGTCATATTTTAATTAAGCATCCACAAAACAAAATGTCGACGAATATGTTTATATCTTATCTCAGTTTTAAAACTACCTATTTTAAAACATAGTCTGGACAAAGGTAAACCAAATCCTTTTATGTTTAAGACTGATTTATTACAGATGTTTGTTTCATTAAAACTGTAGCAAGCAGTTGGTTTTATGAAGGTTCGACCTGAAACTAAATGACTTCAAAGCATATTATATTTATAGCCCACCATTACCAACTACCTCAAAGTAATTTCATAAAGCAATTATAAAACCACGACATTTGCTTAATCTCTATAAAACTTGATCCCCCTAACTTGAACTTAACAGCTATAAAGTTTTACTGAAGGCTTGGCAAATACCTTGATAAGTCAATCATAAGCCAATAAAGACTAAAAGATAATTTAATTTCAATGTAAGTTCTATTAAAACTTTCTTTAAGACAAAGCTATCTTTAGGTGCCATTTTGTATTTGTCATTTAATAAATCTGGCATAAATCAGTGATTAATGAAGTGCCCATTATAAACCCAAGTAGCACATAGTCATAAGGAAGTTATTATAACTATGAAAAACGTTTGTACAACTTATATTATTTGAAATTATAAAACTAAAAAGTAACGACGATTATACAACTATTTTAAGTTTTGTAGACGGTGTTTAAACGTCGGTTAATAAAGTTTTTGTGAGGACTTTGTTTTGAGTTATATTAAAGTTTTATTAACGTTGTATAAGCGAGTTGTTTTATAGTTCTTGCTTGGAGTTGTATTGCAGTTTATACCACATGTTTTATCAAAGTTATTTATTAGTTCGATATGAAGTTGTTCTAAAGTGTATACAACGTTGTACAAGATGTTTATTATGTAACTGTATTTATAAGATGCTTAAACGTTTACAGATGCCATAATAAATACGTAGTTTTGTAGTTTTCATTTGGAGTTTTATAATAGTTTCACCAACGTCCGAAGTGGTATATTTTAGAATCTTTAAATAGTTGTATTAAAGATATATAATGTCGTACACATATCGAACATAACCTCTGTGAAAACCTGCTTCGTAATATAAAATGTGTAATTTTCTAATAGATAAAATATGCCTCAAGTACACAATCAACATGTTCCTAAACTCTACAGATATGCTACTGATTATTATAGAAAAGTAAAAACATATTTAAATCAATATCATTGCATCAGCAAAGTGAAAAAAGTAATCAAAACTCCAAAGGCACAGTGCGTGCAAACTGTTAATCAAAATAAGAGTTCACCTTTATACGCAGAGAAAATAATAAATATTGTTGAAAACGAGCAAAACGTGAAATGTAGAAATATAACACCATCATCTTCATCAAATTCGACAATTATCGTTGAGCATCAGGACTATGACAACTTTGTTGACCAAACAGATGTCATTGATGATATAATGGAAACTGATGATGATGCGGATGATGATGAGGATATAGCAGATAAAGAACTGTTACACGAAAAATTAAAAATTTGGGCAGTAAATCACAAAATAACTCATCAGGCACTAAACGATTTGCTGGATAAATTACGGACTTCCTAGCAGTGTACTGCATATTTACCAGTCGACAGCCGAACTTTATTGGAAACGCCAAGAACTGTTAAAATTGTACCTATGGGTCGAGATTCAAGAGGACAGTTTTGGTACCAAGGCTTAGAAACTTGTTTAGTAAGCGCTCTAACGCAATACATTAAAGCGAGTACTAAGTCCTTACCCTTGAAAATGTCTTTAAAGTTAACTTTTAATATGGATGGTCTATCATTATACTATAGTTCCAAATATGAATTCTGGCCTATATTGTCATCCATTGAAAATATGCCTGACATATCACCAATCATTCATCTTGAATACAAAATAATATAATTCTGTAGATATATTATTTTAACAACCTTACTAAAACTTTGCAAGTTGTAATATTGTTTTATTAACTGCTGTACAACTATGCTTTATATCGACACATTGTTAGTTATAGAACATTTTCAATTCAGTTTTAAGAACTCTTATACCACTATACTATAACTTTACAAAACCCAATTGTATAAAGTTTCAATGTAGTTTTACTAACTGTTATGACACTGTAATACAACTTTACATTTATTAATAATCTTAAAAGTTGAAATATAGTTGTAAAGACTTTTAAAACACTTAGTAGCAACTTTATACATTTTGGTCATATAAATAGTGTATTGCAGTTTTATTGCAGTTATTAAAACTTTGAGGTTGGAAAATTTCAGAAGCCATTTTTTCTTTTTGCAATTGTAAGAAATCCAGCGTCCATCTTGTGAATGTAGAAAGTTTAATTTTTTAAATAATTTTATTAATAGTTTTCAGGACTAGACAAGTAATACCACCACACATTTTCTTATTTTGGTGTATGCTTAACATTTTACAATAGTTTAAGAACCACATAATGTTAAATATAAATGTGGATGGTTTTAAAAAATCATTTATTTCCTTCATTTTCGTCTATTCTCGAAGCCCATTGTTTTTTAACTAGGTAGAACGATTATATTCACAAGCAATATTTGTTTGCACCTAATTTTCAAAATCAAATAATTCATATTAGTCTATTAAATTTATTATTATATACCTCTATATGTTTAATTATGCATGGACGCTATAAAATATAAGGATCATGTCTAAAGTTATCATATATTTGCATACGTTCACATTACAACTAGACAAGTTATAAATAAAGAAAAATTATACCAGAAAGTAGTAAAAAGTTATTCACTAGGTCGTGGAATGTTTTTTTTGTAACTGATATACGTATATAAATATGGGTGAATTTACGTGGCTTATATATACATATTTTTTGGCTTAAAAATGAGTTGTATTGAAGTCTTTACATATTTTTATACGTAGGTTGTTATTACGTTATTTTAAATAAAAATAAGACGATTTAATGTAAGTTGTTTAGTGGTATTAGAAAGAGTTATTAAAACCACTTTCCAACGTTTCATAACAGTCTTATAGATTCCCCACTTTGCTGATGTAAACGTTTATACAACGTCAATTTATCTATGTTTTGGTTTTATTACGGTTTTAGTAAAAGTTACAAAGTTTTAAGAAAAGTTTCTTTAACGTATAACAAACCGTTATATAACCAGTCTGTGCTACTTGGGAAACACTGATAAAACTTAAATATATCTAAAAAGCATTTAAATTGTTACTTGGGAATATAAATTAAATACACGTATCTCTTCTTAAGTGTGTCACACTGTATGTGATAAAGAAAAAATTGATACATGGGTCTCTTATTTATAAGGTTTCCAATCAATGAGGGAACAGTAATATGTACCATATTTTGTGTGCCTACATTCTTATTCTATTCCCTTTCCTATTAGGTAGGTCTACATTTTTTTTATGATATATAGCTCAGATTAACTTTTTCATCTTTGTAAATAGTAATAAAGACACCAACAAAGGAAACGGAACTTGCTAGTAAAGCTTATTTAGCTGACCAGACGTAGGGTTTAACGATAAGGCCCGTTATCGCATGCCCTGTTCAACACAACGAGTTTTTCACACCCTATAACAATTTCGTTCTATCTCGAAAGCCCAAATTGGTCCGGAGTCGACTTATCGTATAGGTTTAACGAGCGAAAAGATAAATATAATACACAAAGAGGAATCCTAACACTGGCAATTCTGTGTATTGTATACGTAGGATAGAGAGTCGCCGCTTTATATCATATTCGTGGTACTTTTAAGATGAAACATATATTTCTAAAATTAATGTTCATTCCTGTAAGTATTTTGGAGGATTGTCAGAAGAAATATTTGATTTTTTTGTATTATCGAATATAAATTTGATATAAGTTATTTCATTTTATATGAACATAGTTATCATGAAGAAAATTAACACGTACTCCCCACCCCAAATTACCAAACAACTCTGAAAACCGCCCAATCGTATATATATATTCCTTTTTTCTTTCAGGTCTTTGAAAACCGTATCTTAGCTTGCCGCCCCTACACAGGAAATTACCCCTTACATAAAGTGTTTTGGGAAACTTAATGTTTACGTTAAGTTCACTTATAATGCATTTAAACATCGACAGCGTTTTATAAAAATACTAGAAAACGCTGCGCGTTTCCTAGCTCCTACCGGAGGAGTTTGACTGCTTGCGCAGTCAATGTTGTCTGCTTTCGCAATCAATTTATAGTTTCCAGTTTTTCATTTTTCAGTTTCATGTTCTTCAATCTTCCAGTTTTCTGTTTTTCCAACTTTTAGCTGTTCAGTTCTTCAGTTCAGGTCTTCGGTTCTTCAGTTTTTCAATATTTTTTCCAATTTTCAGTATTTTAATCCTTCAGTTTTTCGTTTTTCAGTTTTTCATTTTGTCGATTTTCAATTTTTCAGTTTTCCAATTTTCAGTTTTCAATTTTTCAGTTTTTTTAGATTTTCAGTTTTCTGTTTTTAAATTTTCTGTTTTTCAGTTTTCAGTTTTAGTTTTCAGTTTTCAGCTTTTCAGTCTTCCAGTTTTCTGCATTTTAGTTCTTCAGCTTTCAGTTTTTCACTTCTTCAGTTTTCAGTTTTTCAGCTTTTTGTTTTTCAGTTCTCAGTTTTTCAATCTTCAGTTTTCTGTATTTTAGTTTTTCTATTTTTAGTTTATCAATTTTCAGTTGCCCATTCTTCAGTTATCAGTTTTCAGTTTTTCAATCCTCCTGTTTTCTGTATTTTAGTTTTTCTGTTTTTAGTTTTTTCAATTTTTATTGTTCAGTTCTTCCGTTGTCAGGTTTTCCGTTCTTCAGTTTTCCAATTTTTTTTTAATTTTCAGTTTTTTCATCCTTTAGTTTTTCGTTTTTCAGTTTTTCATTTTGTCGGTTTTCAGTTTCAGTTTTCTTTTTGTTAGTTTTCTGTTTTTTTAGTTTTCAGTTGGACGGCATTAAACAGAAAGGAGCCAACCCACAAAATGAAAAAAACCAACCCACAAAATTTAAAAAATTTGTTTCTTAATTTATTTAAATGTAGAATATCGTAATGTGTGTTCAGCTGAAAAAGTCCAACTCATTTTCCATATAAGAATTTAATGGTGTAGTTTCAATATTGTAATTAAGATGCAAAACCGTTCTTTGCAAGCTTGTTTCTTGATTTTAGCTGACGGTGTTGGTTCCTTTCTATTTAATGCTGTCCAGTTATAGTTTCCAGTTTTTTATTTTTCAGATTTTCAGTTTTGAGATCTTCAGTTTCCAACTTTTCAGTCTTCCAGTTTTCGGTATTTTAGTTTTTCAGTTTCAGTTTTTCGATCTTACAGTTTTCTGTATTTTAGTTTATCTATTTCTAGTTTTTCAATTTTCATTTGCTCATTCTTCGGTTATCAGTTTTCCAGTTATCAATTTTTGGTTTTTCAGTTTTTCAATCCTCCAGTTTTCTGTATTTAGTTTTTCAATTTTTAGCTGTTCAGTTATTCAGTCGTCAGGTTTTCGGTTCTTCAGTTTTTCAAATTTTTTCCAATTTTCAGTTTATTAATCCTTTAGTTTTTCGTTTTTCAATTTTTCATTCTGTTGGTTTTCAGTTTTCGGTTTTTCAGTTTTTCATTCTGTTGGTTTTCAGTTTTCGGTTTTTCAGTTTTCAGTTTTTCAATTTGCAGTTTTTCAGTTTTCCAGTTTTTCGTTTTCCAATTTTCAGGTTTTCAGTTTTTCAATCTTCTAGTTTTTTGTATTTTAGTTTTTCAGTTTTCAGTTATTCAGCATTCAGTTTCTCAGTTTTCAGTTTTTCAATCTTCCAGTTTTCTGTATTTTAGTTTTTCAGTTGTCAGATTTTCGGTTCTTCAGTTCTTCAAATTTTTTTCCAATTTTCAGTTTTTGTTTTACAGTTTTTCATTTTGTCGACTTTCAGTTTTCCAATTTTCAGTTTTTCAGTTTTCAGTTTTTCAATCTTCAGTTTTCTGTATTTTGGTTTTTCAGTTTACAATGATTCAGTTTTCAGTCTTTCATTCTTCCAGTTTTCTGTATTTTAGTTTTTCAGTTTTCAATTATTCAATCTTTCCATTTTCTCTATTTTAGTTGTTCTATGTTTAGTTTTTCAATTTTCAGCTACCTCGGAAACCCCTCATACCGAATTTGAGCGAGATGGAACCATAAATGACAAAATTCGCCCGCCATTTTGAATTTTGCGATTCTGACGTCTTATTCGTAATCAACGTCGTCGATTTTCCCCGAGTACTGAACTGCAGCCCAGTCGGACGACAAATAAGGAAATTTAATTTAAATCAATTTCCATTAAATTGTTCACACCGTGTATATGATGAAATTACTGGTTTTTCTTAAACGTTCGTAATATAACCTATGAAATTAAATTCTTTGACTTAAAAATGTTTATTTCAATAGCTGATAGCACAAGAAAGTTAAAAAAGCAAACGAAAACAGCGAATTTCACGATAATTAATTTGGAACATTGAGGTTACGTGCCCTCCACTCTCGTTAACTGTCAGATTTTGCACGCTCGCTATATTGGTATATAGTAATTTAAAATGTCTAAACCTGACACCTTCAAATTAAATTAAATGTCAACACTACATATAACCTATGAGACTAAACTGACTGACTGAATTCAGGTTATCGAAATAATGCAAAGATTTCATTAATATTTTTACATATTATAGTTTTATATTTAGTTCTCATAGATAGTTTTTTCCGCTGTTTGCAAAATCCAATAAAGAATATGTTTCACTACTTAATAGGCAAACAACTAATGAACAATTCACTTTTAAAGATATGGAGTAAGTTCATTCATTAAGCATTAGTTCTGTGCAGCGTACTCCAGGGTATGGATTCGATGTATCTTTTTACGGCGAATCCAAATTTCAAAACCCCAGGACGATGGACCGTGTTAGTTTTTTTTTTTTGGACGAAGAACTTAAATGGATAGGGAGGATATACACGTAATAAATAGGCTTTTCAAAGAAAAATCATGATTGAGTATACCAAAAATGACATTCCCAGGTATTTTTTTGTGCTGGATCCGACTCAGGGGATGAAGAACCTTGAAACCTCTGGCGAAACTCATCTAATCCGCAGATAAGAGCTTTTTTTGAGTACCCTGACAGTCGTGTTTTGTAGCTTTGGCTAAGGAAAAGGGCACTGTTTTGCGAAGATCGTTTTAAGATAAGAGGCAAAGGTATCACAAGAAAAGGAAATATTTATACTAGTTTAGGCATCCTGCACTGGAGTTTTCCTTAACCAAAGCTACAAAACACGACTGTGTATTCTCTACTCTAGACTACAAAACAAGTACCATTCTCCAACACTTCATTAATAATTACTACATTATTTCTATGATTTTACACCATTTTCAGGAATGTTACTGACTAAAAAAAATAAAAAAATTGATACGATAGAATCCTTCTTTGGACTACGGAGTCGCTTCCCTGAACATTTTTTGTGGCTGTGATTTAAAACCGGATTACGTTTTATGTTACGTTCGATACGACTGCACTATTTCTGCAACGCTTGATGGCTAGATGCTTAATAAAATGAGCTTTCAGGACCAAAAGAAATTTATGTAATCCACTGTGGCAAATGCAATTTAAAAGTTAGGCGAATTTACGTATAGGTAATTATTTTTCGAATCAATACTCATTCACAGAGGCAAAGAAATTAGACACATTTCAATTAGTCTTGTTTTTCATTGAATATGTCATCCAGTCTAATCCAATCCAATTAAGGGTAGGGCAGGTACATTATCGACCCCCTTGACATAGGTTGAATTGGCGATCGTCCCTAACACTGCGTCGCCGCGTTGTATTTGGGCGTCGTTACCTAGGAAGATAAGAAGTACCTCTTGAACACAGCTACACAATACAAATTGCTGACAATATAGATCGGGACACTCACTCGTCTCGGAACTTTTTGGAAGTTGCACAGCGAGCTGAATTTAAACTAGTAGCCCAGTCTACTTAGAGCCCGTACATCCTTGAAGTAAATCTGAATTGTCTTTATTTTCCTAGATGTCTCTTTTTAGTAAATATAAGCTAGAGTAAACATACTCTTCGCCGATTTCTTGAAATTTTATATAAATGTCTTGCACATATTATCGGACATTCTTCGTAGTTTTTTTTAAAACAATGTTAATTTCAGACATTTTAAATTTTATCATACTTGCCAAATTTGATGCAGATTTCCCATTCAAGTAACAATTTCATTTTGTTAGCTCCTTTAATATTGGAGTGGTGTGGCAAATGTCATAAAAAAAATTAAGACTATGGCTTCGTATACACACCCAATCCCAGACTCTTACTGGCTTGCTTTATTTATTTACTCCTATTTAGCCCCCAATTCTTCAACTAAATAAGCTCAAGATAATATCTAGCTCTAGATCTCTTTATAATACATACGTGTAATAATAGTAATAATAATAATAATAATAGTCAGGCGAAACGATAGAGCGCATTACTGGCGGACGCAGTGCTTTAGCAAATGGTGATTATTTTGGACGCCACAATCAAGTTGCAAAAACTACATCGTCATTTAGCCCTGAAATACAATTTAATCAAAAATCCGCAGTTGCACTATAAATACTTATCCGATGGTGTTCTTAAAAGCCAAGAAATTCTATTGTATTGGGACAGCACAGTGGTCACAGATAAAACTATAGACTTCAACCGACCAGACTTACCCCTACTTGATAAAAAGAACAAAATAGCCACAATAGTAGATGTTGGTATCCTACTTACGCATGCCTTGGTTAAAACTTAACAAGAAAACGAGCAAAATACCAGAACCTCGCAATAGAAGTGCAACGGATTTGGAAACTTCGAGAAGTTCAAATAATTCCTATTATTATATCAGTGGGAGGAGTGGCCAATACTCATCTGAAGAGAAACACAGTATCACTAGGCCTTCCTGTCGAGATAACAACAAACTACAAACAGAGAAATAGTTATATTAAATAACTGGTTGTGTGATAATAGTTTGTTTAAATTTAACTAACACTAAGTAAATGTCAATAGGAAAGAATTATACATTATCTAGTTTAGATGCACTAATTTTTTATGTTGAGTTATACAATTATAAACTTCAACAAATTAAAGAAATTAAGTATTTGGATGTGATAATAGATGAGAATTAAAATAAACCACTGTGAATACATGTTGAACAAAATGTCTAAAAAAGTTAATTTTATGAGAACAATAAGTGGAAACACAATGTTATACAAAGCAATAATAAGCCCACCAAATTGAATATTGCTCAAAAATTCTTTTCAATTTTAACCAAAACGAAAGTGAGAAAATACAAAATTTACAAAATAATTCTATGAGATCAATCCTTAAATGTAACAGGTATACGCCCATAAAAACTATGCTAGAAGTATCTAGTTTCATGAATGTAATACAAAGGATAATATTTAAAACGTGAGATTTTGTATATAAATTAAAAAGGACTGCTCCGTATTTAAATAATATAGTAAAATATGTAAGTAATGTTCATTCACATAACACGAGACAAAAAACGACTTCTTTATAGACACAGCCAAAACATCATTATGAAATAAAACTATATAAAGGCTTAAATATGTTTAATATACTACCACTACTTTAATATACTACCAAATAAAAAAAGTGTGAGAACTATTTTAAATTTTTAAAAAATGTTAGTTGTCAAAAAATTGTTGAAATTAGTAAGTACACTTAATAAATATTATCATTGTGGATACAAAAATTAAATAGTTATTAAATTATAAGTTTAGGTTTATATTATATAACGTATATACTGTATGTTTGTGATTCTAGTATATTGTATACCTACTAATTATTATTTATGATAAATTTTATACTGCAATATTGTATTGTCTTTTTGTATAGCAGAAGCTGCTAATAAAGGTCTATCTATCCATATATCTATCTATCTATATACTTCCCTTCGTTACCCTGAAGAGTAAAATAAAGGTATCCACAAAACTTCAGACAATTCAGATTTGCTCCTAACATAGATCTTAGATTAACTGGGCTATATGCCTATTTTCAGCGCTCAACGCTATAAATGGATAATTTTGTGAGACAGTCTCTATTTAACGCCTTGGTATCTTCTAACAACTTTAATTAACTACTTTGTAACTCCAGAGTAATTACAGGTCTCTGTTAATATTCGTTTAACGATGTTGAAGTAGGGATTTCGGCTGAAAGGAATATCAAAACTTCTCAAACTCGTTTATAATCTTCTTGTTCGTTTTGCAGACTAACAAAATAAAATAGATTTCATCAGAGATATAGAATTTTCCACATTTATTTTCCCTAGGTCAACAAGGCCGGTATAACGAGATTAATATATTCTCGTTCGAAATACTCATTCATGTGTGTACAATAGTCGGAAATAGGGTCGACAAGTGTTATCCAGGGAGATATAGGCTCAGGGTAGTAATATTAATTAAATTTATCGCTAACAACAATGTACATTGAAATAATTGATTTTATCCTCGATTGGAATCAGACACTATTACTTCTCTGTCAAAACTGATGACAGTTACAACTATATGCCGAACAGACGCCTAATGGTTTCGATTGACAATGAACCACATCTAGTAGTCCATGCTCTCTGGAGTTCCACAGTGTTCAGTGCTTGACCCTTCGATATTTAAACTATGAAGAGGTATACTGAGAATTTACGCTTTGAATCCATGTAAGAGTTTATAATCTGAGTATTTATAGTAAGGTACAAATAATATAATACTGCCACAGGTAACCTGGGAAACACCCCTAAAAGGGTTCAGAAATTACAACACGAGATAACCTGTTAACACACTATTTATTGACTATTTACAAAAACGTATAATGAACTAACATAACCTTAAACAAACAAGATACCTAGCGTCTAGAGCATTCCTGAAAGCTCTACCCATTTCCATAACCTTCTCATACAGGTATCTCGAACAATCTAGCAGCCTCGAATCATCATTTTCTAGAAACCATAGTTTGATTATAGAAAACTATTTATTCCCTGGCGCCATCTCTGAACAGACAGTTGAACCACAGCAGCAGATTGGCTGTGAAGACATACTAAAAGTGAATGCAGTGGTCTGTCATCCCTGCTACTTAATTCAGGCTACTCATGCTACCAGCATCTAGAGGGCGCAAATCCGTAACAATACATATTATGTCAGAAAAAAATGGTTAGTAAATATCTTAATTTACAGCATGTTAATAAATATCATATACATGAAATGGGTTGATTAAACAAGGATCGACTCGAAATACCATAATCTCATCAGAGATATCTATAAACCTCACTTTCCATGTTAAAGTCGAGGAAGATTTGGAATGATTCACATCAAGACAGGATTCAGACAATGTGACATCATTTCGCCGAAGCTTTTCATCCTGGCTTTGCAGGATGTCTTTATAAACCTGACGTGGGAGCGAATGTTCATGAGTCACCCGTGCATTGTTGACGACACAGTTCTCATGAGCACTGATCAGTGACCACCAGACCGCGGAAATCACTAGGCGAGTTGTCCTGACGTGGGCGGATTTTGGTAAACTTGGTCACATCCTCAGAAAAACGTACATCCCAATTAACCTGAAGCGGAAAATCTTCGACGCCTATATATTACCGCTGATGACTTTGACTTCAAGACTGGATCTCTCACATGAAACAGGGTGCAGCTTCTTCGGGTGTTCCAACGGGCAATTGAACTTATTATGCTGGGAATCAGCTTGATGGATCGAGTTAGAAACTAGATCATTAAGAACAGATAAAGTCTCTGACCTCATAGAGCGCATCGCTACAAATAAATCGTGTTGGTCAGGGCACGTCGCCAGTTACTGTATCAAATAGACGAAGGCGATAATACAGTGGCGATTCTGAGAAAGCAAACGGAGTGATGGGCGCCTCACACAAGCTAGGGTGCTCAAGACAAACAACGCTGAAAAAATATCTAGACGGACTATGTCTAGGAGTCGATGAAAATGATAAAAATAAGCAAAAATAAGAATACCACACACTATACCGAATAACGTTTTGCCAACGCAGATGCAATCATCGTGAAATAATAAAAAATTCAAACAGTAGACCTTTAGCTTGAAACGTTGCAAAACGACACCAGATAGAAAAAAGTTGCTTACGACTTTTTTACAGCCTATAATCCCATTTGAAGAGCTTCATTGTATTTGTCGATGTTGCTTCGTCTAATGATATTTAAAAAAAACTGAACTTACTTTAAAAATATCCTCCACTGCATCGACCCTTTCCGTTACCAGCAATATATTAATCAATTTGCACTGCCAATGAATTTGAAGTGAAGACAACACACAGTACACATACTTTGGTGTATGTTGATTTGAATTATACTGCAGGTAACTTTTATAGACTTAAATCAATTCATTGTTACCAGCTGTGTAAATTAATAGCATACAAAAGTTTTCTTTGGCATTTAACCTATTTATTCTAAATTATTTTGCAGCAAACCGGAGCACGCGACACAGAACACGCACACTTTAGATCTTACGATCTGTTGCCTATACTAAATTATAGTCTGAATATATTGTGATACTGTTTTTATACAGCTGGATACTCTTAATAAGTGAGGAACCATTTTCGTCTAATTTTATGGCATATTGTGTATGATAACAAATTTTTCAATTAATTCAATTAAGTTGCCCATTCAAATTGGCCACTTATTGGACAAAAAATGAAACAAAACATTTTCTTCAAAAAATAAAAGGTACTGTGTTTTCTAAATGTCTTTCTGAACTCTTTGCAACAAAAATGAAGTCAATTGACACCGTACTTTCAATTTTCATGCTAAGTTTTTCATGCTAAAATGACGCGACTATATGTTAGATGTTTAGATGAGTATTCAATCTATTTTTAAGCGAATTACTGTAAAGAAAAAGCCCGCGGTTTTTATAGCAACTATAGGTAAGTCGCGTTTAAGTTACTTAAATAAATAGTGTTGAAGATTTAAGGGATATAAGAATTTCATAAATGCACAAATGTCCTTTTAATATCTTCTACTCTTTTGGTATCCCCTTCACAACACCTAAACTATCTGGCAGTGATTTGCCATGAAGGTGTATGATCATGTAGATGAGTCTAGTATCGTTTGCTCTGATGGACACGACAAGGATATTATATAATTTAGGCCGTGTCGCCACTACGATACTGATCAACTCTACTCACAATGGGGATTCAAGATACTCTTCAGACCCTCCAAGACGAAAATAGACAAAATTATACTCACTGTGATTGCTACAGTCTGCTCTCTCCATCGAAATCTTATGTCGGATAGTGCACTTTTAATGAATATATCTTATAATTAGCACTTTCTCAGAAACACTTCTTAATAATTAAGACCGTCGATGGATTCTATGAGTATTCGGACAAGTACACAGACTTGGCGGGATCAGAGGTGACCCGCGGAAAGTAATTGTTCGACTCACGCCACAGAATCGCACGTCGGTCACAAATCTTATAATTAGCAGGGTTGGCAAAAATTGTGTTTTTTTTATTTTAATCAAAAAACACGTTTTTTTTAATTTAAAACAATTCAATGTGTTTTAAACATGGATTTTTAACTGTTGAAAAAAAAACATGTTTTAAACAATAAAAAATATGTTTTTAAACTTAAATTTATACGGGCGCGTCGACCCAATACATTGTTTATTCTATAAGCCATGCCCATATTACATCATAACAAGACGAGGACGATACTTGACAACGGCTCGGCCAATTCGGTGTAATAAATACGTCAAGTTGTGCAACAGTGCAATAATTGTTTGGTGATTGGTTATTGAATACAGAGGCACATAAAAAAAGTCGAGTGGGAGAAGGCAGACCTAAGTATTCCCATGAATTCTGACCTGCTGAACACGAATCCGATGTCCGTTTTGCCCGATTGGCTCTTGCATTCTTCCTAATTTAAAAAAACACCGTAAGAATGCCCAAAAAAATGAAAATGTAGCTAAAAATCTGAAAAAATTCAGGGGTACATAGGATGGCGATAAAAATCGAATGGCGCAAACCAGGCATCCCTGCGGTGCTTCGTTTTCGAGATAGAGCAGCTCAAAGTCACCGGAAGGAAAAAATTTGTTTTTTTCGCACTCCTCGAGGCTCTATATCGGAAACCAAAAAAGCTATAGAATTCTAGTTTGCGCCCTTCGATTTCTCTCGCCATTCTACGTACCTCTGAATTTTTTCAGATTTTTAGCTACACTTTCATTTTCTCGGGCATTCTTACGGTGTTTTTTTGAGGTTAGGAAAAATACAAGAGCCAATCGGGCAAACCGGACATCGGATTGTTCAGTAGGTCAAAATGCATGGGAATACATAGGTCTACCTTCCCGTACTTGACTTTTTTTTGTGTGTACCTGTGTTATTAATCGCTTTAAAATTGACACTTAAGAAAATAAATAATAACAGGTATATCTTCTATATAATAGTAATATGTTTCGTTCGTTGTACTTATATTACTATATTATTATAACTAGTTTTATTGCATTACATAATAGTTCATATTTTTTTATTTTATTGTAAGTATTTTTTTTACCTTATCAAATACAATGATGTTCCAAAAATTATCCGTCAAACACACTCAATAAACGCATTGAAAAAAATCATGTTTAAAACAATTGTTTTAAACGTGTTTAAAACAAATGTGTTTAAAACAGGTTAGTGAGTTTTAAACACTTAAAAAACATTTGTTTAAAACATTTTGTTTTAAAACTGCCAACCCTGATAATTAGTGGATCAATAAGAAATCGAATTCAAAATATATTTTCATTTATTGAAATAGTTCATAAAATGTAAAAAATATAAATATTCAATACTTAGCTAATGTGTATAAGGAAAACATCAAAGAGCACCACCACTCGACAAGCCGTTACCTCCCGCAGGAATGTAACTCATCCAGCGTCGAGAGAACTATGACAGTCGACTGTACAAAAAGATTCAGACTCCCAATCAATAATATTGGTAAAATGTATGCGAAACTTTTTGAAAATTATTCACTTTGAATTTTGCACTAAAATTATCGAAATGATTGTCAGGATGCTTAAAGAAGCTATCTATGTGAGTTCGATGGTTTTCCTGCTTTTATAAACGTACTAACGGCATCGAACACCAATATACTTTTTCCGTCGACTCGCTTTCGAGCGATTAGTATGGCGCTGTTCGCCTGAGCCGGGATAACAAGTATTTTGGGTTCGTCGGAATCGACCCTCCGACTTTGAATTCTTTGACTATTTTTCTGTAGGTTTCTTGGGGTTTTGTATAAGGATTATGCTCCAACCCTTTGAGGAATATTAAATGAGGATTTTGGTTTTTATTGGAAAAACTGTCGCATCGATTTTTTCCTAAATTTTGACGTTTAAAATAGCTACTCGCTACACTGAACCAAAAGTGAACATAAATACAATTAAAAACTTCATTGAATTAATGAAATAAGTCATTATTTTTGAGCCGATGAACGAGTTCGTCAGTACAATGAAAAGTAATTCATTTACTCTATGATCCTTAAGTTCATTAGATCGATGAAAAGTATACATGAATTTGAAGAATGAGTTTTCATCAATGCTATGTAAATTGTCTAATTAGTTTAATGATTATTTTACATTGTTACAATAAACTATAACATTAATTTGAGGAGTACGGGTTCATTGTTGTTATGAACGCAGTCATTGTTTCAATGAACAGATTTTATCAATTTAATGTAATAAATTCTTATAGTAATGTACTGTCTTCATCTAATTAATGAAATTTTTCAGTAATTTTTAATGTAAGAAATCCTTATATTAATGAACAGTGTCATTAATACAATGAAACAATTTCATAACCTATTTAGTTATACAGGACGTTCACAAATAAGTCGACATTATTGGTAACTCTGTTATCTTTGTAGCTACGATCTCGTTTAAATTGACAAACTTGTAGTATTTTTAAGTAGATTAAAATGTTTAAAAAAGAAAAACAATTGAACGTTAGGGTTTTGAGTTATTTGAAGAAATAATCGTTTTTTATACTCTGATGTATTTTTTTTACAAATTTCGAAAGAGGATAATATTGTAAACAATAAAATGAAATAAAAAATAAAGTAGTTATGGTGTATAAGTTTATAACTTCTTTACTTTTAATTTTATCATAATAATTTACTAAAACTCTTTTATATGGAATTTTATCCTCTTTTCAAATATGTAAAAAATACAGGTGTCTCCCTAAAAAAAGGTTATTTTTGCAAATTACTGAAGAATCTAATGCGTTCAATTGTTTTTCTCATTTCAACATTTTAATCTACCTATACTTAGAAAATACCACTATAGTTTTTCATTTAAACAAGCTTGTTGCTATAAAGTTAACAGAATTACCAACAGTGCCGACTTATTTATGAACAGTGTAGAGAAGACTCTTATTTTTTACCCTCATAATTCCATAGCTCTTGAAGGTCGATTCACACTATGTGTTTTAAAAGTACCGATAATGTTTTGGAAAAGGTTAATCTAATAAAAGTAGTTTTCTATATTATCCAAGATTTTTTATTGTGTTAAATAATCGCACAAAACATGTACTTTACTATTATTATGGGCTGATTTAAATTTAAAAAAATAAATTTCAATAAAACAATAAAATATTAGCGATTCAGCTGGAAATTCGAGATCAAATATATAATTTTGAAGCAAATATCTAAAACTCCTAAAACACTGCAGAATTTGAATCTAATGTCATCGAATCTTACACATATATCTTCAACAGAAAATATAACTGTTCCAATACAGTAGACAAAGGGTTGGATTGAAACATTTGTTTTCATAAGGTGATTGATTCTATCCTCAATTTCTTGCTGATTTCTACCAAGAAAGAGAACTGATTCCCGGGAGTCTTTTATTGTAAACTTGGTTGTAGTCTTCTTGCCGGTCGCCATACCTTTTTTCACAACTTTATTGGTTGGTACAAGATAGCCATGTAACGCCCAAAATAAGGCCGCGTTGCGACCATCTGTAAAAAAAATGGATCACATCTCGTATCATTGAAAGTCTCCTTTCAAGTACACATTACGATTGTGCAAAAAATTATAAAATATGAATTTTTTTTGTTTGAGAAATCGAATTTAATAACCGTACTTTTTTAATCTGGAAAAGTTCATGAGCTAGCCGACAAATAGTGACACTTAAGAAAGGCACTAGAACTAGAAAACCATTACTTGATTCTAGATCTGTCTTCACAGTTTTCTCCAGATCCTCTAGTTCTATAAAACCGGTATAGAATCAGAAAATACTAATCCAGAATCAAGCAATGCTTTTGCAATTTTAGTTTTTTATATACGGCCAATTTGAAATAGTTTACTACTTTTCGACTAATCCAAATTCTTCCCAGCTTAAAAATAGAAAATGTGATTTCTTTATGCTTACTATCAGTAATCGATGTATTGTCATCCTTCAACTTTTCCAGCAGTTGTCTAACATTTTTATTTTTATATGGCCGTCAATAATTAAAAAAGAAAATTTTTTTTCGAACGTCCCATCCCATTCTTTCAGCAATCCGTCCTTGCCGTTAAAGGCTGCTTTGAAATCCATGTCGATCTACAAAAAGGGATTGAGAAATATAAATACATATTATATGGAAAAATTTTTCATTATCAATATTACGAAAAAAGGTATTCTTTATTAACAGTTCTACTGTCCAAGAAAATAATGTTAAACTTTTCAAACGTGATATAGCATATACAGGGAAGTCAAACATTTTTAAAATTCAAAATCGACTCAAGAGAGAAATTAACCAGTCGATATCGATATCCTGCGTTGTCAAATTACCCGCCCGATGCACTGGTCTTACTTCATTATTGATAGTGACTTATTTAAGAGTATTGACGCATCCTTTATTTGTTAAAATTTTGTGAAACAAATGATCTGAACTAAAAGCTCTAAATGGATTTCTACAATTTGATATTAGACTAGAATTTTCATTGTATAAAGCCGGATTTTAGTATTGAATGTTGCATTTAGCAATAACCATGAACATATCTAATAATGGTTCGAGTAAATATCCATTCGCATTATTTTGAATTTGCAAAACATCTTTTCTCGTAAAATTATCGTTATTGTGTAGCGAAATTAAGAATTCCAACGCAGTTTTCAACTCTTTTATGTAGAGAATCAAAATCAAACTGCTCGGGCTCATTTTGAATCTCCTCATCAGTAATGCGTGCTGGACAAATAGTACCTGACGGAAGACTGATGTTATCGGAATGTTCAAATTCATAATAAAAGCATTGTTGCATTCATTTGTACAATCATCAGCAAGAACTTCATCTACGGGATATGCCTTTTGAAAGATGATAAATTTTGAAAGCATTGACTGCAGTCACAGCATCTAAATGTCGAATTAGTATTTAGGTTATGGCAATGTTTAAAATGCTTAACAAGCTTTTCTAAATTACTGTGGTTGGTTTTGCACACAAAGCATAACATTTTTGGCGTGTTTTTTTGTACGTATACCAACTTTAATCTAACCTTAAAATGAACCCGCACAGTATATAATTTGATTTAAGAAAGGATTAACTACAATAAAATGGAAATTTTATTTAAAACACTATATAGGTATATAAGCCTTGTTAACACTTACCTTCAAACTGAAAGCCGTCAACAGAAGAACACCACAGCTATATGGCTTCTGTTTGCAGGAACTAACTTATCTGCCTTATAACGCAAAACTAGGTACACTACACCAATCTTACTGTGCTGTGTGCCAAACTATAGCCGACCAGCATCATGGCGACCATTATTTCTGTCCTAATATTTTGTTCCTGATATTAATGAACACGTACATAAATATAATGTAAAGTATTCATTGAGTTAATAACATTGTTCGTTTTCACAATGTACAATTCATTAATTGATGGTTTAGTACATTAATATAATGAATACGTCATTAATATCATGAATATGTATTCATTAAACTTTCAGCATTAAAACGAAGAAAGCGTTCATTCTTCCAATGAACGCATTCTTCAGGTTAATGAAAACATTACATTAACTTGATAACTAGATATTTATTATGTTGATGAACGTAGATTCATATTATTAATAAATGAGAGTATTGATCTATGATTGACAAATCATTACAATAATGAAAAAGTTCATTGTCCCAATGAAACAATAGTTAATAATCGCCGTTCATTCATATTATGAACAATATTTTTTTCAGTGTACATCCTGACTGAGGATTACTTCCGGAAAATTTTTGGTGCGGAGCAGTTTTCCGTCTTATGCGATTTTATTCGTTGTACTTTCGAAAAACCAATTTCGTGGTACTTTCGAAAATTCAAATTGTTGGACGGAGCAGTTTTCCGTCCTGCGTGATTTTATTCGTTGTACTTTCGAAAAACCAAATTCGTGGTACTTTCGAAAAGTTCGTCGGATGGAGCGGTTTTCCGCTCCGTGCAACTTGAAATTTTTGGAGTACTTTTGAAAATTCGAACGGTGGAGCCCAAAGACGATTGACCGTCGTCCTCGAGATGAAAATTTTTTCTAAGTCAATATTTTGGTCATTTTTAGTGAAATAATTTATTACGTAGATTTCGATTTAATATGATGCCAAAGGTGTTTATAAGTCTTTTTTCTGGTTTAAATATTATTTTTTCATGGGATTTTTGTCTGCATTCAATAACAATCACAACTATCATTAAAAAAATGCCAGTATACTACGGTAGAATTTATCATTGGAATTTTTTATTTACATTCTTACCCGTTAGTACCACCGAACCATTCCGGTAGTGATGCTTTATAATCTTTATGATTTTATTTATAACTAGAAAGTAAATCAACCCATACATTAAAAGCTTTATTCATTTTTTTGCGACATTTTTGACGGATGCCCTAGATTGTTACAACGACGTCTAACAAATAAAAATGTTCACTGGCTCCTATACTATTAGTTAAATCAACCGTTTATAACTATAAGGCGATTTTATGTATCAAGAAACATTTGTATTATGTATTTACAAACAATTCGGATATTTTTTGTTTAGATACATCAAATCGATTGTTGCAAATAATTCCGTGACTATCTATTCAAATTTCTTTGGCCAGCTTCTTTCAACTTTTTTACAGATAATTTGACATTGAAACAGATTAACACTCTTTTTCCTCTGTAATACGGATTTGCTTTACATTTATTTTAAACCACTGTTAACAGATTTCAACCAACAGCGATAAACAATTCATCATTGCAACAATGTAACCAAGTATTTTGTATTCACCCAGCATACGAAGCACAAACACTATAGACGTAAATTGCCCACCATTAATTCCTCTACAGCCGTAAGTTTAGGTTTCAGTAATTGAATTTAACACCGAAATGCGTACAAGTAAAACATTATAATAGGACAACAGCGACAGTAACAGATCTGTGGTGTAGAATGAAAATGAACTTTCACATTCATTATAAGAAAATCTTAGCAGAAAATTAGGTTTTTATTACATGAAAAATAACGAAAATAATATATTTTATCACCCAAGATACATTATAACAATATTTAAGGTTGTCCAATAGTAGGGAAAGCAACATATACAGGGTGTCCCAGAATTGAATTCTCGGACGGGAAGCTGTGATTCCTGAGTTCATATTGTTGGTGATCGAATTTTGAACAACTTTCAAAATGTCCGTCCGTCTGTCCGCCCGTCACATTTTCTTGTAAGCAGGATAACGTAAGAACGAGAAGTCCGATAGTATTGAAATTTGGACAGTAAGTTCGTGTTAGCTAGAGGAAGAATTCTTTTTTTTAACAAAATCGATCAATAAATTAAAAAGTTATAATTTTTGAAATAAAAAAAAATTGTTTTGTAATTAAACAAAAAATGTTTGAAACTAATATCATTTATTGTAGCGGTTTAAAAAGAACATATAGAACAAGTCTTAAATTTTTCGAGCAAGAATCATGCAACACACTGTATATTAAGAATTCGCTAGTTGGTATATCTGATCACATATATAAATAATTTATTTTTGTTTTAAAGTTCGAGAAGAAGACTTTTGAATTTTTATAAATTTATCAATAAATAAATGTAATGACAGCTCTATTGATTTGCATAAAGAACTTTTAACAAAAATTAGTTTAGAAAAAGTAAACGTGAAATGATTGAATAAAAAACTACAAAAAGTTTTGGTATAAAAAGTTGATCGAGCCGTCCAGGAGCTTAAGGTTTCCACGTTTTGGGTAGATCGAAGTAATGAGTACGTGGTGTGCGTATTTGTTAATTAATTAAATTAAAATCTGAAAGATTCGCGAGTGCCTCATAAAATCTAGGGTGAGTAATTTTAAAAATACATATATTAACTATTGATCGCGTTAGGTCCACTGCAATTTGCTTAGACGATTTGAATTTTTAGGCATTTATTACCTACTCGCACCTCGTGGTAATTCTGTGAGGGAAACACTTTCGAGAGGCCTCATGTAACCTAGGGTGAGTGTCTAATTATTATTAATATCTTATTTACTGCAATCATAAACTGAAAATGCAAGAGGTTTTAGACGTTATAATTTTTTCAGGCCTCTTCTTAGACTCTTCGTAACCTCATCTTACAGTCTTCTTAGAATTTACGTAACATTGCTTGGACTTTACGTCAACACCTCAACCTCTGTGCAGTCTATCCATTTCAACTTACCAAGTATACGAGCTTACCGTTATTTTTTTTACAAGAATAAATTTGATTATTCCTTTGGCAAATAGAAAGCGAATCTTAGGGCCGCGTGCGCCTTAAACATTTATAATAATTCATTGAATTTTTAAACAAAATTGTTGATTGCTTATATATATTTTTGTGTTCACCGACTAACAGCTGTTAATTGGGTACCTATAAATTAATCTCATTGTGTTATAACTTTAATGCATGTTATACTCGAAAATAGTAAAGTATTGTGAGACTGTTACATATATTGATCTCGATAAAGGTTCAAGCTTTATTTAAAATTAAATTTAGATTTGGTAGCTTAGTAAAAATAAGAGAAAAATCATCCAGGTAATTAGCGCACACCTTAGTTACTAAATTAATTTGATATCTGTGATATAAGTACGTTGTGTAAGAGAGGAAAGTATTTGTTCATATTTACAATTTATCGTTACCTGTGTTTTACGTTTGTTATATCGATATAATACTTTGTCGTTTGTTACCAATCATTGCTTATAGTTTTCTACAATTTTTTATACCTGTTTTTTTGTCTACTTTCCTGTTGCTATTATACACCACAAAGTAATTGTTAACTTGGAAATTATAGTTTGGCTTTTCAAACATTTATGATCTATGTACATGTTGTTTTCTTAATGGTAAAATTTTTATTTATTAAATTTACTTATATTACTTACGTCATTTTTTTATAATTGTTTTTGTGTGTCTTGATGCCCCTCTACCCTCGTCGAAGTATTCGACTGGCGCCCAGGCATAACTTGCTATAATATTAGTGTTAAATAACATCTAAATGCTAAATTGAACATCTAGATAAATGAATAAAATTTTTATATTACAATAATCCTTGCCCACGACCCAGCCTCCGAATTTAATGACTGCCGTGTGCTAACGTTCTAGATATCACTCAGACATCAAGCAATATAACGTTACATTATAAATAACAAAAACTGCGAAGAGTATCCTATAGAATGTGCAACAATTTTATATCAAGTGTAGTAAATCGGCGAAGAGTATAATGGTTAGCTTGTTATTGATTTCTCATTTTAATTCTGCCGAGTAATAAAACAAATAATTCGCCAACATTTCTTCATTTATTTTCGAAACTATTTGAAAACATCAAATATAACAATTATCAAAATAATTGTCTACTTTTAATCTCTTATTTTGACTGATTCAGTATATCAGGTGCGTATTACTTTCGTTTTTATAACGATTCTATATCAATCGTGACAAATATCCGCGAAGGTAGTTGGGCAAGAAGTAATTTGTTTAATGTTCTTTCTGTTAAGAAACAAAATAATGACTCATCTACTTTTGTAGGATTAATAATGTTGCAGTAAAAATCATACACAAAGTTTTTACTTGAAAACTGCGGTAATGTATATAATAATTATTCTTGGCATAAAAGACCTGACCATGACTTTGTCCGATTCTAAAAAAAACTGGTGATTCCACACTTATGGCAAGATTGCCGTGCAATTACTCTCCAATCGACAATTATCAAGGTTTTTGATACGGTTCCGTAAGACTGCACATATTTGCTAGATACTGGAAAAACGGATTAAATACATCAGCCACAACGTGGATTTGTTGGTAATCGCTCGACCGGGACTAATTCGGTATTTTTTCGTGATCTCTGTCTAACGTAGTGGACAAACTTAGACAAGTAGACGTGATTAAAAGGTTTTCTCAAACTTTGCTGACCGCATCGGTCTTTCTATTCTTTCAAGTAGATTGGCCAACAGCGGATTTAGCAACTCATCAGCGCTGTTCCTATTGGTTTAGCTTCACTAATAAATAGATAGGTTTTGTTGTTGTACAGTTGGTTAAATTCGAGATTTCTCAGTATAATGAAATGTGTGCATTGAAAGAAAAGTATATTTTCAATAGCTCCATATTGTTCTAAATCAAACATTATTGCAATTTTGCCGAATTTCATTAAAAGCAGTTTTAAAAACTTCTCTACAATTACCAAATATATTGCTTATAAGCCCAAATACTCAGAATTCAATAGTTACTATATAGGGCAGACTGGTAGAAAATTTAATGCTACATTTAAGGAACATTTTTCATAATTTCAGCATAACAAAACGAACTTCAAATTTGCTAATTATTTCTTACAAACGAGACATGCCCTTCCACACAATGACTACATTGAAGTGTTACATACACCTCAAATGGATCATAAACTAAATTCCTTAGACGCAAAAGAAACTTAAGAACATAATAGACAATAATAAATACTTCCTTAATGGCCAATTAGGGTTTCTTGTGATCTGACCTACTATAACAAGTGAAATATATAGAATCTTTTACTGATTTTTAGTTATATTGTTTGCTTGAATACATCAATTCAATCTATTACATGTCATAACTTCAAAATTGAGCGTAATATTATTAAGTACTAATCCAGACGAATTAATGATTTTAAATCCTGGTCACTTTAGAGAGCATAGAATCTGCAACTTGAGGTAGGTAATAATGTAAATATTATTAGGTGCAATTTGTGCATCTCAAATTTGCGGCGTTTTCGATTTTTTTTAATTAAAGTTGTAAAAAGTATATTCTCCGGTGTTTCACTTGACTCGTTGCCAAGGTGAAGCTAGACAGAGAAAAAATTCTTATCGTCTTTTTTGTAGAGCATTAAATTCCCTACAAAAAGTCTGCGAAGTTATTTATGAAAGTGCCGAATGATATTACAATGACAAGTATTTGGTTTATATGGTTTAAATTAACAAAAAAGTAGTACTATCTTTTTGTGAAGATCATTTCGATGTAAGTACAATGCACTAATTATTCTTGTATCTTGTATTAATTAATGTAAATAACAAATCGGAAAGGTTATTGTTCGTAATTTAGAGGTTATGTTATAGTTTGAAAAAGTGTTCCAAAAAAGCTGTAAGTCAATGCAACCACATCAAAAAAGCAATCGCATGCTTACAACCATCTTCAGAAGCAGGACAGTGATGACACTGACAATAGTTCCATTAGATTCTTCTTCATTTACAATAAATGTAATTGAGTATTAAAGTGTACTTTGTGCCGCATTGTACATGATAGTGCATCCTGACCTCTCTTCAGTTGTACATAACCTACAGTCTCACTTTAAGATTCCCTTCCAAACCTGTAAAAAAATAATGTAATCCAGACCATTTTTATATAATGTCACATAACCTTAAATGTTTACATTATGTACAGACACACAAAACACAAAGAAACTGATTGATAAGTATAATTCTAAAAATATTCTTAGTTTGGTTTTAAATTATAATTTAGCAAATACTTAGATAGACGTTTTGATGTTCCTAAACTGAGCACAGCAGAAATTAGGATTAGATGCAAAGAAAGCCACTATTAATTCTCGACAAAGTACTTTCCGCTCACACAAAACCGTTTTTCATGTTTAATTCTACGCAAATCGCCGAAGGAAAATATTTAAAAATACGAGAATAGTCCAGAAATATGCAAATAGCAACGTTCTGAGAAATTCTTGTAAATTAAAGATCTCACTTGTTAAAACTTAAATATTAAAATAATCTTGTATTTTTATCAATAGAAACTAATATACGATTCAAATACATATATTGACCCCTCACTTTAACCGCGAATATCTCAGAAATGGAGCAGCAGTAGAAATTGAAAAAATTATGTGTTTATTATGAAGTCTATTCTAAATCAATCACTGGAATTTGAATAATGTACATTGGACACTTTTGATGTTATATTGAAAAACCGCTGCCTAAGGAATCACTACTTCCACATCCAGATTTTTCATTTAAGTCACTTTAAAGGAAACATCTTGACTAGATTTGCACTCTAGTATGTTTAAATTATTGGTCATAGAATTTTAATAATATTTGAGGCAGATGTTATAGAAAATTTTGAGGCGTTGGTTTCTACTATATACGATCAAAACAACGCGCGACGTTTCTAGTTTACCCAACTTATTTTTCCCTATTCACAACCTGCCACCCCCCGCCCCTTCAATGGAATCATCTCAATCTGATGTCATTACAATACATAATAATTGTCCTAACTTTCAATATTCAAGTGAATATCTCAATTCTATGTTATCAATCCCATTTATAATGGAGCGGAGATGGCGGGGTTTAAAAAATATTAGAAAGAAATCTGAGGCCTTGGTTTCTAGTATATACACCAAATCCCAAATTTCTGTACTCCAGCTTGATTTACTTATTTTCCCCTATATACTCCTATTTACCATTGTATTTTCACAATTCATTTTTCATAGTATAAAATACCCCATTCCACTGATTATTATACGAATTTTTCCAGAAAACAAAAATATTGAGACATTCTAAATTCATCTGTGGGAAAACTGTAGATTCTACAAAAACTGTTTTTTTTTTCAATGAACATCTCGGATTATTTCCGCTAACTCGTCATATAACAAATTTTACTGAACTACACTCACATATTTTCAAATTATCAATAGTGAATTCAAAACTCGGTTTACAGCAAACTCTAAGAAAGTTGGCACCTAGCCAAAACCTACAAGCCCTTCAGTGAATATAAAGTAAATTGATGCATGTTTAAAATTGTTGCAGGAGAACGTCTGATCCAGTTCGCTTCCGAGAATCTGGTCACAGAAATACTGATCCATCCTGTGGTGAGCACGTTGGCCCAGTGCATGAGAAATTTGCTAAGCAGCTTTACCAGACACCGCCACATCATCCACGCCGGATACACGTTCGCGGCTAACGGATCCTGGGCCTTGCAGGTATCTAAATCGTCAAAATAACACTTAGATAATTACCCATCGCGATGAATTATTCAGGGCAGTGCGGTGCGGTAGGGGAGAGTCTTGGTGAGGCGACCTTATTAGATTATGTAACGATTAACTTGGGTTGCTGCAACGCACAGTGAGCCGTTTTCAACTTCCAGGTGGAAAAAAAACTCTAATTAGATAAATAAACTGAAGATAATCGTTATGATACGAAACAAAAGAAAGGTGCGTGTGTAGTAAGTACACACGTTTGAAGTGTAACTTCAGTACTAGTGAGAATGAGAATGATCGAGATATGATGATCGATAATAATTTATGAAAATTATTTATAGTAAATAGTGTGGAACAGCAAAATGGAATAAATTCAGTATTTCAATTATTGTGCATATTTATAAAAATTCCGAGACACGTCGACTTTGGATTACGGTACCTGCCAATGCCAAACTATAATTTGATGTAAAATGTTTGTTTACTTCTATCCCTATTAAAGAACTTAAGGGTATATTGCAACACCTCGTCTCGAATAGCGAATTCAATCAATTAGAGCAAAAAGATCTACTATCATTAATTAATATCTCGATCAACCAAAATTATTTTAAGTTCGATAATAAATTCTACACGCAAGTAAATGGTTTACCAATGGGTAGTCCATTAAGCCCATTGTTAGCAGAAATATTTATGGCCAATTTCGAGACTAACCTTTTTGATAAAAAAGAAAATGGTCTTTTACAATGTGTACACTCTTGGGCAAGATACGTGGATGATGTGTTTTGTATACGGACTGGTAGGGATAGGCAATTATCACAGTTCATTCATTTTACCAATTCCATAAACAATAAAATTTAGTTTACGATAAAAATTGAGATAGAACATTCTTTAAACTCTTTAGATATTTCATTGACACGAAAAGGTCCCATTTTAGAAATCGATATTTATAGAAAACCCACTTTTACTCACACACTCATACATGCAAATAGTAATCAATCGTGGAAGATCAAAATGTCAGCTTTTCACATTATGTCCATAGACTGTTATCATTAATGTTAAATCATGTCAATTTTGAGAAAGAAGTTACAACCTTTAAATTATAGCAAAAAACAATGGATATCACTCATCTCTCATAGACAAGCTAATTAAGAACAAGCAAAGAAAGCTGTTGAAAAACATTTTTATAACGCACCCAAAGAAAATAAAAAATGGCATAGTATTAATTTTGTAAAACATTTTAACAACTCAATTTGTAATACCTAGGTTAAATAAACTTGGCATTAATACCATTTCCTCGAATACAAACAATTTAGGTCGCTTGTTAATTAACAACAAAGAAGAAACTGAAGACTCACATAAAGCGGGCGTATATGAAATAAATTGTGACGGTTGCGATGCTCTATATATAGGTCAGAGTGGTCGAAGCTTAGACGTACGGGTAAATGAACATAAAAAGTCTATTTTAGAGAATAAAAAATCAACTGGTTTCGCAGAACATTGTATAGATAAAAACCATTTTTTCAGCGGTAGTAGTAGTAAACTTTTGCACAATGTCAATAAGGGAAATAGGTTAGACATGCTTGAAATTTTGGAAATCAAGAATTTGTCATTGTTGGGTATATATTTCTAATCGAGTCGAGTATTGGCGGGTCGGTAAACATGAATACGACCGCTATCTGTTGACTGAAAACATTTTTCGTCTGTAAGGACTACATTATTTCAAAAGTCTACACCGAATACTATATATTCTAAAGTTCGCCATATCCCATCAGCACTTAAAATACCCACAAATTAAATCCGGAAAATGGAAAATAATTTTGAAATAGAAAGAGAAGGTCGTATTAATTAATTATACGGCGCTGGAAAAACAGCATCTTTTGAGAATTATAAATAAGTATAAGAATATGATTGAAAATTTAAAAAATCAGACGCTTAAAGTTAAGATTATTCTAGGCCTATAAAACCAGAGGCTTAAATTAAAGGGGGCTTACGGGATTAAGACCAGGTTTGCAGGCGGCCGTTGCGTCAGTAGCGTAAACCTAGAGAAAAGTGAATTAAATTAAGAAATCAATATATTTCTTGTTTCCAACAGGACGGGACATTTTCCTCGGCCGATTTCTCGGAGGCTTTCCAGGAACTAGAAGTCCAGAGGGTGATCCGCGCCTACGAAAATGGCATCTCCCTGGACCTCCACTGCTCCCCAGAAGGTGACTGGAGTAGGATTCCCAAAGAACACTTTGCCAAAGCTTGCAAAGTCCGCGTCAACCCCACAGACGTGCTCACCTCCGGCAGTCCATCAATCACTGAATTTATCAATTACATTTCCCCATTCCTCCTGCCTACCTCCTTGGAGAACCTTTTGGAAAGCTCAGACGTAGTTGGAAATATTAGATTTTCCCGGCCGACGCTGTACGTCTTTCCAGGAGGACAAGGTATGCATAGAGTTTTCAATAAATATATTCGTAGAAGTAAACACGACATAGTACTTTGCACAAACGTCAAAATACTAGATGATGGTTGGTGACGCTGACTATAGCAATCGGTAGTTGTGATGTTTGTGGTAAGTAGCTACTAGATTATCGCCAGTCGAAAAAAAATCTTGTGAAATAACGACAATTTGGGTCAGTCAATTGTTTCTTTTTTCCCACAGAGGGCGCTAGTTACCCCTACTTCATTTATAAATGAAGAATCATTGGCAAAATGAATCGAAAATGACTCTGAATAGTAATTTAATATCGTTTATCCGGTGATTCTTTGCATATGTATAAAAGTAGCCACGACTTGCGCATTGTTCTTGCTACTAACTCCCATTGCCGTTATTTTGTACGTATGTCTAATACAGCTGCGACATGCGTTTAAAATATGCTAACCAGTTTGAAACAACAGTCTCGAAAGGTACCTACGTCTTAGCGTGAATACATAGTGGTTTGTTTAAATGACTCAGCGATGTCGTAATATTTTTGCAATTTTCGTGACATTAGTTGTTCAGTGCTTATTTTTCCGACAGAACAGAAAAGTTAATTTTACTTAACACACTTATTGACACAAGCTTCCTATAAAGTAAGCAAAAATAGTGATAGCAGCTAACGTTATATTTTAAGTATTAAAAACTGCATTAATACAAAATGCACTGAACATTTTAAAAGCAAATATCTTGAAAACGGGTAAAGATATCGAAATTAAACAGGAGTATGTTCTTTAAAAGTAAAACAAGAACGCTCTTTCAGATTTTCGTTTCACTTTGCCAATGATTCTGCGGACCAAAAAAAAAGTCCTCATTTACAAATGAAGGAGAATATCACTAGCGCCCCTATGACCAATGATACTATGAAAACTTTGAAAAATATTGCGTTTCAAAATAATATTCGAATTTAATCGTCAAATTTTGGTCTCGAGTATCTTAAATTTAGAGATGTCCTATTCTTACTGAATCACCCTGTACAACGAATTTAATTTCAGGTGACGCTGCGCTTTTCGGAATTAATGGCTTTAATATGCTCCTGGACGGAGGTTTTTCAAGGAAAGCTTGCTTCTGGGATTTTGTAAGACACTTAGATAGGTTAGATGCTGTGCTGATGACAAGACTGAATAATAGCAACGTAGGCGGAATTAGCTCCGTCCTAAGGAGGAAAAAACAAGATGCTGTTTATCCACAAATCGGACATTTCTTTTGTAATATACAGGTACTTAATATACTACAAACAAAACCGCTGCAAGTAGGGCCAAAATCATTTGACAATAATCAATAATCCTAGTTTGGCAATATAAACATTCTAATTTTCTTAAATATTATTTTGTAAGGAAATGTTACTAAAGTAATCTAAATGTAAAAAATTAATATTTTATATGTAAAATATAGTAAACAGCTTACGTACTTAATTAAAATGGTAAAACTAACTAGCATACTTACATGATATACAGGGTGTAATTAGTTTCATGTCATTAAAAAAAAAGATAGGGAACGACAAGACAAACAAAAAAACCTAATATAACATGGGGTCTAAAGTTCATAGTTTTGGAGAAAAAAAAATAAACAAAAAGTTCGCAAATTTTCATTAAAATCTTTTAAGAACTGCTGGAATATTGAGGTAGGTTTAGATCGTCGCGCGTGTCTTTGCCTATGATACTCAATATTTGTGCAGATAGCTATAAAATGTCGGCGGTCTTTAGCGGTGCGGTAAATAATTTGAAAGACGTCGACGTTTTCTGAGTGTTTAGTAGATCTGATCTGAAGAAAACTATACTCTGACTCTCCCTTGTGCAATATGTTAGTTCCTGTGGGTGTTTTGTTATGTACACACGTCCAACCCGCCGTTCGTTGTTTCTGTCATTTTTGAATTTCGGGTCGCTGTGTATTTATAGTGAAGATTTATTTTATTGACTTTACCGTTCAAGTCGTTAAATTGTTGATTACGTACAGACACAACTTACTTGTTCGTTCTTTTTGTATTCCGTTTTTCTTTTACTTTTCTTTATTGACAACGTTAGTTGATAGTTTATTGTTTAGTGTTGAACGGAGTACGTATGTCCTTAATTCGACGTACCGAACTGTGTATTGTTGCAGATGCAGATTTCGAATAATTTAGGTGGTAAGCTTTTAACCCAGGACACTCATTTATGTTACAAACGTTAATAAATCACATCTAAAGATTCTAAATTATAAACATTAATCCAATATTTTGTTCCAAATTAAAAGGCACACATGTAAAGAAATGCTCTGTTTAAACTTCTACGGCCATTATTTGCTTGCAGTTGTGCAGGAAAAGATAACGAATTATTTACCTCTTTATAATTGCCTCAGTTCGGTTGAGGCGGTCCATCAAAGGCGGTCGATGATCCAAGGCCTTTGCACTTTTTTATGACAATTTAAAAGTTGTATAATTGGGAACTACAAGTTCATTGACCAAGAAAAGCAGTGGTTCTCAATTATTTTCTACATTAATATTAAAAAAAATATATTAAAAAGATTGACCTAGGTCAGTTTTTTCAAAGTGCCCCTAGAGGGAAAAGTCATAAAGGTCTTTTGTTTGTCTATTCGGTCCCCATTACCAGTTTTTTTAATGACATGAAACTGATTACACCCTGTATATTAATCTATATATTGGAGACGATTAATCTTATTGCCAAAATAAGTTAAAATATTAGCCGAGAAGCGCCCCGAACCTATTTATCATGGCAAGCATGCATAACGACGATAACTGAAATATTATCATTTGGTATACTTATTTCGATTTTAGGAATTTTCATTAGTATAAAATTACTCGAAACAACTTGCAGGTAATGCTTCAATGATAAAAGCAATTCACGAATGGACCAGAATGTAAATTATAATATTGCAGCGAGTAATCGCTTAAAGACGTACAAGATGTACAAGAAGCAGCATGGTTCTCCATCATTTCCTAATTATAATATATAATGCGGAGGACTTTAAACTATAGTCTCCAAAAGAAATATACCTAATATTTGTCGCGATTATTGACTATTTGCCAACGTTACCTGATTTTGGCTCCACTGTGAGTCGTAAATCTAAGTAATTTTTGTTAATTTATTTTATTCAGGAACGTAAGGCGTTGCTTAGCCCCGATGGAGATAAAGATAAAGACCCTCTGCTGGTCAACCTCATGGATGAGGGTCAAGAAATCATATCCAATCTACGCCATTTAAATCTGAATCCTCAGGTCTGCTACAGAGATTCCGAGCCTATTAATTTGTACCATAAAGTAGGTCATGGTACCTTAGACATGTACGTACTTAGTCCGGCCAAAGACTCCAAGGAAGTCAGGGAGTTCCTCCAAAAGTGGAACCAAAGCGACCAAAAATTATTTGCCAATTCAAAATCTAGTCGAGAGTTTAGTTTTCCTATACAAAATATAATTTCTATAGCCGCTTTATTAGTTTGGCAGCCCGCTAATCCCAACGACACCATAACCAGGATACTATTTCCGGGAAGTAGCCCCCAAAGAAAAATCTTCGAGGGGCTAGACAGACTGAAAAATTTAGAATTTATAAAGCACCCGGTGTGCACGGATAAATCCCTAGTCCCTAGTTCTCTAGTTAAAAAAGCTGCCAAAGACAGCATAATAGACAAAGTGATATCGAAGGAGAAAATTTCTGTAGAAAAGAAAGAGAATAAAATAATAGAAAACAATATCAGTCAAAACGGAGACGTCAAAGAAAAAATTGTCAAGAAGTCTGACTCCACAGAAAGTGAACGTAGCACGAGAACCAAGAAATCCGAGGATAAAATTATCGAAAACGGCGAGAAACCCAAAGCAAAACCAAAGCCATCGAAAGTCAAAAGCGATGCTCAACAAAAAAGAAAAACCATGGATAAGAAATCATCTCCTACCACACCTAAGAAAACTGTGGAGAACGGCGAGGTGAAAAAACCCACAAAACCATCTCCTATAGGCACACCAGCTAAAAGCACCAAAGACGCTAACAACAGGAAAGTGATTGAAAGCAAAACGCGATCCACCAAACCACCTCAAGCAGAGCCCAAGCCAAAAGTAGAAAGGAAACCAATTTCGCGAAGACCTAAGGGATCGATGAAAGCTCCTATCAGTCCGGTCAAGAAACTCGTTAACGGTGTCCAGAAACCTGATACCATTTCTAAGAAAGGAAAACTTGATAAAGAAGGAACCACAGATTCAAGCACAGTCAGTACCCCTTCAGCCGATCAAGAGAGCCTTCTTAAAAAAGACATATCAAAGTTGACACCTGAAGAAATCCAGCAAATGAAAGCGCAAGAATTAGCTGACCTAAAGGAAGAGCAAGAAGCAGTAAAAGAAATCGAGGCAGTGTTCAGAAAAGGTGAGGTGCAACCCGCAAAAGACGAAAACTTGCGAAAAGTCAAAGACATCTCCATCGACGAAGACAAACTAGAAAAGGAAGAATACCTTATAATAGAAAAAGAAGAAATAGATCATGATTCACTTGACGAGAAAGAGCCGAAGGAGGATGAAACACAAAAACTAGCCAGAGACAGTGAGGAATCCGAGAAACAACGAAAACTGAGTGCCGAAGAACAAATTATAGAAAAGCAGGAAGACATAGAAGAACAAGTTAATAATATTGTAAATGAAGCAGAAGACATTGTCAAAGCTAAAGAAGACATAGCTGAAGTCAGTAAAGATACTGTTGTAACCAGCCCTGAAGAAAAACTAGACGTTTCATCGACCGATAAAAAAACTACCGACAAGGAAATAGAAGAAGAAGTGAAGGATGTTGTTGAATCGCAACCAGATGAAAAAGTTTCAGCAAACATCAAATCTGGAGACACTACCACCGCCCCCACTTTACCCGAAGACGAACGAATACCGTTGGACGAAATAAAAGAAGACAGTGGTCAAATTATAGAAGAAAAACACGTCAAGGAAGAAACTAAGGAAAAAGAAGTGCCTGTAATTCAATTACCGCCAAAAACGTTCGAAACGATTTCCAAAGTACCTGGAGTAGTTGGTATAAGACTTGACAAACAGAGCCATATTAGGGACATAGTGAAAACTCCCGATGAGGTAGCAGATTTGCCGGTTCACGAAGAAGTCGACTACGAATATACTCATGAACTAAAAGCAGAAACAAAAACAAATGAAATCGTAGAAGAAAAAAAGGATGATAAAGCTGATGAAAAGCTTCAGGAATTTATAAAGGATTCTGAAGAAACAGTAGGGTATATCAAAGAACAAGCAAAAGAAATAGAGCAAGAAAAAGATAAAGATGAAGTTATGCAGGAACAGCTGCAAGACATAATCGAAGATATAAATAAAACCACAGAAATGCATGAGGAACTAAAAACTTTAACCAATGCTGTGCTAGAGAGTGAAGTTGGTTTGGAGAAGGATACTGAAAAACCTGAAGAAATAAAAGATATTGAACATGTTAAACTCGATGAACAACCCAAAAAAGTAGCTGAAGAATTAGAACATAAAGATTTAATTGCTGAAAAACAAGATACTGATAAAGATGTACCAAAGGAAACCAGTAAAGCTCATATCGAAAGTCAACAATTGCAAACAGAGGATATTTTGGAAAAAGCTGATATGGAAACAAAAGAAAAATTAGACGTAGAAGAAACAACCGATAAAGAAGAGCAAAAAGAAGAAAAAGAGGAAGAAAAAGGTATAATTGAAAAAGAAGAAACCGAGAAAGACAAATTAGTGGCAAAAGAAGCAGATGGAGAAAAAGGGTCTGCAGAAGAAAAAGTTATACAAGAAAAAGAAATACCAAAAAAAGATGTAAAAGAAATCGATGCTGAGTCTAAGGTACAAGAGGCTAAAGACAAACCAGAGGAAGTTAAAGAGTATATGAAAGAAAAGAAAGTGACCGTAAAAGACGAATCTCCAAAAGAAACGAAAGAATCTACGATAGAAAAGGTCGATGATAAGGACGAAGACGAAAAGAAAGGTGAAAAGGAAAAAATAAATGAAAAGAAGGAGGCAGAAAGGGCAGAACCTATCCTGGAAAGTGAAAAGGAAAAAACGGGTGAAAAAGAGGAGGTTGACAAAGAAGAACCCATCCAGGATGGTGAAATTGATGATAGAAAGGAGGTTGAGGATGAAGGACCTATCCAGGAAAAACCAGCCTCAAAGGAAATAGTTGATAAAGAATTGAAAGAAGAGAAGGGAGATTTTAAAGATATCGATGAGAAAGTAGATCCAAAGAAACAAGAAATACAGACAGACATACTGGAAGAACCCTTAGTAAATGGAGAAGCACTGGAGGAGGAAATAAAGGAATTAGACCAGAGAGACTCCAAAGACCAAATTGACGATGTTACTGACAAATACGGCAAATTAGAAAAATCGGATGACCATAAAGAGAAAGTCAAAACCGGTAAAGAAGTAGAGGAAATAGAAGACACAGAAAAAGAAAGTGAGAAGAAAGCGGAACCTAAGAAAGCTGGAGATGTACCATCTGTAGAGGAGGTAAAAACACAACTAGTAAAACAAAGCGAGGAAGTAATAAAAGCAACAAAGGAAGGTAAAGTGCATCTTGAAAAAATTGACGAAAAACTCCAGCATTTAAAGGAGAAATCTCCCGAGCCTAAGATTGAAATAATCGAACCTAAACAACTAGAAGACGTGTCTAAAACTGAACCAAGCGAACTTGTAAAAAGCACCAAAGATGGCAAAGATCACCTTGCAAAACTCGAGGAAAAACTGTTGGAACTAAAAGAAGCTGGAGAACATAAATATGAGATTAAGAAACATCCCGAAGAAGACGAAGACGAAAAAGATCAAAAGCTAACCGGACACATAATTGAAAAAGTAGAGTTGGGAAGGAAGTCTCCTCAAGAACGCGAGGAAGACGTGATTAAAATAGTAGCAAGCGTTGCTGAAGTGTTAAAATCTGATGCACCCTTGGAAGAATTTGAAGGAAAACTTCCCATAAGTACAACCTTTAGCCCATACACAGCCACCTATACGACCGAACTTCGCGAAACGCATATTACAACAGTCGATTCACCGATTGTCGAAAGTAAGGTAATGAAAATTGAAGGCATTCCACCAATTCCAGAGGAACCGTCATCTGCCTCTGCTGCGCTTTTGGATGAAGAAAGAAAGACAGCTCCAATCCATGAAGGAGAAACGGAGAAAGAAGACAAGCGGAGCAGCTTACTGAAAGAGTCCCAAGAACTCATGATGGCAACATCCAAAATGATATCTGAAATTAAATCAGCGAAGACTGAAGACAAGAATGAAGAAAAGGATGACGAAAAGGATGACTTGGACGAATCCGGAATCGTCCACAGGATGCTAGTGACCGCTTCTAGTGAGGATGGAGGTGAAGAAATAGAAATTTGCCCAGTCGGTACAATAACATTTTCGAAAAGCTCGGAAAGCTCAGGAAGATCTTCTCCAGAAAAATCCCAAGAATTATCAAAAAAATCTTCTATTGTCGACACAATTTCCGATTCTCTTAGCACCGTAAAGCAAGTTGTAGAATTACATTCTGAGAAAGATTCAGGTAAGAATACTATTTGACATTATAAAAAAATATACACAAAAGCATTCTATATATTTCAGTCAAAGATTTCGTTGTTTTTCAGGTATTGATGATGTCAAGTCTGACACAGACCTAGAATCTCAAGATAAGTCGAGTCCACCACCCGAGAATGAACTAGCCAAGGCTACCGTGAAAGATACTGGAAGCATCTCACCTCATGAAAAGAGTGAAGAAGTTATCTCGCGAACTGTTTCTGGAAAATCGTCCCCGGACAAAGATGCTTCTATCAAGAGTCTCGCTTCGGGTAAATCAACTCCAGACATGTCTGACTTTGAAAAATCCAAAGAAATTACTTCTTCATTTGAGGATCTTAAGAGAACCGACGATTTATTACAGAAGGATGGAGATTTAGGAACTGAAGTTTTAGCAGAAGAAATATCTAAGGCAGAATCAAAAGCGCAAAAAGATGAAGCAAAAGAAACTGATTCCACTAAAGGTAAAGCTGAGAATGCAGAAAAAGTTGAAGAACAAGAAATATTACGTAAAGAAGCAGCAAAATCCGATGAGGCTCTTCCTGAAGTCCATCAAAAAGTGGAAGAAATAGAAATATTTCCCAAAGAGACAGCAAAATCCGATGAGGTTATTCCTGAGGTCTTCCAAAAAGTTGAAGACGAATCATTCAAAGAGCCCAGGAAGGATAGTTTAATAGAGAAGATAGAAGATACTATTAAAGATCAATTTGAAGCAGTCTCTGATTTCACCAAATCATTGTTTAGCAAGGGCGAGAAGGAAAGTGAAGTGGTAACCGCTGATTTAGAACAAAAAGTCATCGAACTAAAAGAAGAGGGAAAGGAAGCAATAAGTAAAGCAATTGAAAAAGAGGATGGAACCATCGAGGACTTGAAAGCTACAGAAGAAAGTTATATCGAAAAAATTGAAGATAAAATTAAGGAAACTTTCGAGGCAATATCGGTTACTCTACCATCATTTTTGGAACATGGTGATAAAAAATTGGAAGAGCTTACTGTCGCTGCACATCCTGCAGAGGACGCCAAACAATCTACAGTAGAAAAAGCTATTGATGAAAAACCTGTTGACAAACCCGAAGAGGATTTGGAGGATATAACTAAAACTAGTGATGTGAAAAAACAGGATAAAGAAGAAGAAAAGGTGAGAGACGCAACTGACAGTTCAGCAGTTAAGATAGATGATACCACCGATAAAACGAAAGTTACATTGGCTGATAAACTAGAAGAAGCCTCTAAAACTACTGATGTTCCAGATACGACTAAATTAGCAGATCTCACAGCTACCCCCAATGTTGATGAAGATAAGACATCTCATACAACAGAAAAAGGTGTGAAAAAAGATACAGAAATCGCCACTATTATCTCTAAAGAAGCCTCTCCAACAGACGCTTCTAAGGTGTCAGATTCTACAGACGAAATCAAAAAGTCTGAGTCTGTAACTAATGACACTAAAGAAGAAAGCACTTCTCCTGCAGAGGCTATTTCAAGAGAAAAATCAGATGAAATCTCAAGAGTTACTGCAGATATTTCCAAAACTACTGATGAGATGGGAGATGTTAAAGATTTCTCCAAAGTTAAAGTTGAAGGTTTGGATAAGGCAACTGCAGATGATACAAAAACTAACAAAGATATAGATACTTCTGCAACAAAGGCTTCCGACATTCTAGAAAAAGGTACTGATGAAGATAGTGTACTAGACAAAATTGAAGAACCTGCTAAAACTACCACCGATATTTCCGATAAGAAATCGGATATCCTACAAGCGGACACTACCGATGACAAACTAATTGCCAAAGATAGTGTAATAGAAAAAGCTGATGAAACTGTCAAAGTTGCAGCTGATAGCATGTCAGATAAAGTGGAGGAAGTCTCTAAAATGACAGATGACAAATTAGGTAAGGCATCTGACATCATAGAAAAAGAAAAAATAGAATCTGTAACACAAGCTCAAGAAGACACAAAAGCTATCAAAGACAGTACTTCAGAAATACTAGAAGAAACTTCTAAAGATACAGATAAAGACATAATAAGAACAGATATTACTGATACCACTAAACACGCAAAGGAAGATGTGAAACCTGCAGAGGATGGTTCTGCTGAAGACGCACTCGTTGACAAAACTAAAAAGCGAAGAGAGAGTATTGTTGAGCAATTCGAAGAAGGTGTCAAAAGTACCTTTAGTGCTTTAGCAGGTTTCGGAAAATCACTGTTTGATAAAGGGGAGAAAGTTATAGAAGATACTGCTTCTAAAGCCGAACATGTAGAAGATATTAAAACAACAACAGAAAGCATGGTTGAGAAGATTGACGCGGATGTTAAGACCTCAATAGCAGCAGTACAAGATTTTGAAAAATCTCTACTGGAGTCGGAAGATAAAACTACAAAAGATAGCACTCCTTCTGCAGATATCGAAAGTAACGAAAAATATATTGATGTAAGGAGAGATCCTAAGCTCGATGAGAAAGAAAAGGACGTTGACGGTAAAAAAGTAGATCTCTCAGAAAGTGTTACTAAAAAGTTGGATGAACAAGACGTTCACATAGATAGTGTACTTTCTAAATCAGAAAAATTGTCCGGGGAACTAACCCCAGAAGAGAAAGTGCATTCTGTCGTTAAGGAAAGTATATCAGCTGAACCTAAGGTACCAACTGAAACAACTCAACTTAAAGATAGTGCAATTGAAATTAAAGCTGTCGACAGCAAGGATTTAAAAGAACAGATGCTTACTACAGAAATCTCGTCACAGATGAAAACTGATGAAACTGTGAAGCCAAAAGATGAGATGGTTGCCGCAAAAGATTACCTTTCAGCTGATTCCAAAGTGGACGAAAGCAGCATTACAGTTGCAAAATCTGCAGATTTACTAGACAAGGCACCGCAACTAGAAGCAAAAGCTGACCTCAAAACTGTTAATCTTATACAAGATGGTTTAAGCGACAAAAAGGACGATAAGACTGAGGTTAGTAGTCATGACAAGAAAGGCGCTGAGAGTTCAATAACTTCGGGAAAAGCGTCACCTGACATCAAAACGGATAAAATCCAAAAAGTATTAGAATTCAAAGGTGAAAATGAGACAACGCAAACTCTTCAGAAAGACACATTGGCAGACATTAAAGATTCTGAAACTGATAAAGAAATTGAGAAAGGTATTAAAGATAGCGTATCTGATAAAAGTGTCAAAAAAGATGAATCAGACTTAAAATCAGAAACCAAGGAAGATGAACATAAAGAGAAAGAAGTTGATATTAGAAAAGCAACAATAGAAAGTGAGGTTAAAGAGGTTCTGAGAAAACACAGTATAACAGATTTGCCTGAACCTGATTTTCATAAAGATCCAAAAGAAGGTAAAAAAGTGTCTGATGATCAACTATCTGGAGAGGGTGATGAGACAAAATTATCAGGAAAGAGTTCACCAGATTTAAAAATGGAAGAAACAGATGTACGAAAACTTAGCGTTTCAGACCTTAAAGGAGCGAAGTCCCCCAGTTTATCAGGAAAATCCACACCAGAAATTAAAGACCTGGATGAACACGCAGACAAGAAGGATAGAAAATTATCTGAAAGTTCTCCCACAGAATCTGTAAGTGACATTAAAGATACCGCACAAGTTGCAAAATCAGACACTTTAGATAAAGAAACTAAACCAGTAGTGGACGCAACTAAACTTCAAGAAGGAAGGAAAAGTACAGACGATACCCTCGAAGAAGATAAATCCGGTAAGTCTACACCCGATAAGAAATTTGACGACAAAGGTGATAAAGTGACTGTAGATTTATCGAACAAAGATGTTTCTTCTGATGGAAAAGGAGTAAAAAGTGATAGTGAAAGAGAAACTGAAGGCGGTAAAGAAATCAAAGATGATTTGAAAAAATCAGCCAATATCATTACAGACGCCACCTTCACTACTACTGATGCTAAACCTCACCTTAGCAAAACTGATGAAGAAGTCTCAACACCTTTATCAGATCTATTGACCAGGGTAGTAGAGGATGAAAAGTTACTGGAGAAGGAAGAAAAAATTTTGGAAAAATCTGCTGATGCTTTACTAGAAACATTTGAAATTGTTTCTGATATGGCCGAATATATACCATTCGATAAATGCGAAACTGAAGATGAAAAATCGGTAAAGAAAGAAGAGCCAAGTTTAGAGAAATCTGCTCAGGATATTACAGAGGCCTTCGAAGCTGTTTCTGACATGGCAAAATCCGTTGTCTTTGATAAGTGTGAAAAACATCCCACCGAAGTGGAAACGATGGACGAAAAATCACTTAAAAAGGAAGAAGAGACATTATCTAAAGATTTAGAACACCCACTGGATATGTCAAAGTCTTTAGCATTTGACAAGTGTGGCATTTCCACGGATTTAGAGGAAATTGATCCAAAATTAATACATAAAGATGAAATACAACTAAAAGAGTCTGCTGAAAGTTTGAAAGAAGCATATGACACAGTGTCTAAGCTCTCTAACTCTTTGTCCTTTGAAAAATGCGAAAAGCCAAAGGATAAAGCTTTAGAAAAAGAAGAGGAGCTAGAAGGACGCGCTGAAGAAATAAAAGAAACCTTTGATACTCTTACAGATTTGTCAAAGTCGGTGGTGTTTGAAAAGTGCGATCGAACCGATGAGATCGATCCAAAACTTCTGGAAAAGGAGGAAATTGCAATTAAGAAGTCCGCTGAAAGTATCAAAGATGCATATGATACAGTGACGGCACTATCTAAATCTTTATCGTTTGAAAAATGCGAAAAGCCTGAAGATACAATTTTGCACAAAGAAGAAAAGGAGCTAGGAGAACGCGCTGAAGAGCTAAAAGAAACTTTTGAAACTCTTACAGATTTATCAAAGTCGGTGGTCTTTGAAAAGTGCGAGCGAACAGATGAAATTGATCCTAAGCTTCTAGAAAAGGAGGAAATAGCACTAAAAAAATCTGCAGAAAGTATAAAAGACGCATATGAAACAGTGACAGAATTATCTAAATCTTTGTCATTTGAAAAATGCGAAAAACCTGAAGATATAATTTTACATAAGGAAGAAAAGGAACTAGAAGAACGCGCCGATGGATTGAAACAAACATTTGAAACTCTTACAGATATGTCCAAGTCGGTCGTGTTTGAGAAATGCGAGTCCCCCAAGGACAAGAAAAAGTCATTGGCTGATGAACTTCTAGAAAAGACCACAGAATACCATAAAGAAGCTTTTGAAGGTGTGTCGGATACGTCAAAATCTGCAATCTTCGAAAAGTGCGATAAAGACGAACATAAAGAAAAGTCGGATTCAGAAAAAGAACTATTTGATGAAAAGTCCGGCAAAGAATTACATGCGAAAGACACCATTGTTAAGGAAATAATAGATAAAGTATCAACAGATATAGATACGAAGTCCATATCAGCAGAAATTAAATCACCAAAAGATTTACCAGTTGCGTCAGAATTAAAGGCAAAAGTGAGTGACATTGCAGAAGTATTAGATACAGTGACAGCTGATCTTGACACCAAATCCATAGAAGCAGGATTTAGGAAGAGTCCAGAATTACTAGTACAAGATAATAAGTTACAGAAATCTCCAGAACCGGTTATCGAAGCAGCTGCAGACAGTGCAGCAATTCTCGAGAAATGCGAGAAAGAAACCATGGAGAAAGTAACTAGTGAATTAAAAGATTCTAAAGGCGAAAGTGCGAGCCCCTCGGAACATAAAGAGCTAAAAGACTTAGATTCTAAAGAACCACTGCCACCATTAGAAAAAGAAATTATTAAAGATGAGGTTAAGATGTTAGATAGTAGACTAGGTGAAAAAGAAATTTTAGAAGCAAAATCAACATTAGATATTGCCCAGCCTGAAGGCAAGAAATTATCGATATCTGATGTTGAAATATCACTAGCTGATGCCAAAGTCAGTATAGACGAAGCCTCGGCAGGTCCCAAAGAAACTAGTACCAAATCAATTGAAGCAGAAAGAAGACTCAGCTCAGATGAGAAATCTGAAAAAGGTGATATTAAAGACGATAAACAAAAGACTGAAAGCAAAGATACTGAAGATTCATGTGATAAAGCGAAAGAATCTCTAGTAAGCGAACAAATTCCAGCCAGTATAGCTGGCCCCTCGACCCTCGAAAGAACGAAAGACTTATCCGAAATGGCAGACGCTGCTGAATTAGAAAAACAACAGGAATTACAGGACACGTTACTCCACGAAAAACATATCCCAGGCGCTGTGACCCCTCCCACAGTTCCAGTGAGCCCAAACATAATCGAATCGTACAGCGATGAAGTTAAACTCACCAGCAGAACGGAGGCTTTAATAAAGGAAATGGGACTAAGGAGCTCCACGCCAGGCAGTGACGACTTCGAAATAGTAACTTCGACGCAAAGCGACATATCATCTGGACAGGTATCTAAGGTGCCGCTAGATAGTGAAAAACTCGACAGTGACGAGGAAGATCAGCTAAGCGTCACTTCGCAAGTTGCGCATTCCAGGGATTCCTCCCACTATGATTTAGAAGAAGACACCAAGATCGGCGCCAAAATCGATCCTATGAGCATGTCCTTTTACGGAGCCCTACCTGAAGATGATACAGTTGACAAACAAGTAGAACCGACTTATTTATATGAAATAACCAAGGCCAAATTCGCGTCTGCAGCTTCGTCGGACGAGGCCGATGTTAAGTTGGACCAAATCAACAAAAATAAACAGTTAGAAGGAGAAAGCTTGATGAGTGCAAGTTTTATTGGAGAACTGCCATCCTCTTCTACTGGTGATGCGAAAAAGGACTCTAAAGACCCTATCGAGTCTTGGGGGAAGCCCTTAGGTCGGCCTGCAATTCACACGCATCTGTATGAGATTACTCAAGCACGTACCATGGCAGAAGGATTATGTACGAGTGCAATAGAGAAAGAAGAATTACTGCGAAGGGAAAAAAATCCTAAGAAAGAAATAAACTATTTAAGTGAACGGGCCAAAGCGTCACCAGATGAAGATGAGGACTTTGATTTAGATCACATTAACCAAAACGAACAAGTACGGAACGTGATGACTGCTAGTTTCTACGGAAGTTCCCATGCTCCTTTTGGGGATGATAAGGATCCGATCGCTTCTTGGGGTAAGTTCAGCTTCCCCTCCTCTGCAGTAAATCAGTACATGAAGTAATTTGTTGTTAAATTCTGTGCAATTTCAGTCTAGAGGAATTTTGGCGAAAATGCATCTGTTCTTAGTTTATAAAAAACATTAATTAAGTTCTTCTATTGTTGCCAACTTGAACAGTTAAAAATTGCCATTATAAGAAACGCCACAGGTGCGTCGTAACGGGTAACAAGAACATTTTGAATACATTTATTTATAAAAAAAGATTTCAAGGCTATCGTGCAAACAAGTTAATTGATAGTTCATACTCTGCAAGCAAGCATTATAGTATATTAGTTATTACACTATTTTTTCTCTCTACTTTTCTCTCTCTAGAAATTATTTTTCTAAAGTGGAAGAGCATTATTTTCAACCAACTTACGCCTTTTTAAACTTATATACTGCATAAAACAAATATGTATTTACATTACTTAGTAAAATATCGTATTATGCATTCATATTTTGTTGAATAAAATTGTTTATTATTATTATTATTATTATTAAAATAGCTCCAAACTTTCAAACACAACTTCTTTGGAAATAACTTTCAAAACACGGCAAATACAAAAATCCGTAAGAATTAAAATTAAACAGCACAAAATTCTACGTAAAAGTTTCGTACAACCATTAGTCCATTCAAATTGGTTAACAAATAATCGCTATTTTGTGGAAAAACTTCCCACAGCTATGAGACCTCCAAAAAGTGAAGCATTTGCGTTGTCTAAAAATGATTTTCACCCCCGCAGTTCTAAAAAAGGGTGGTTTTTGAGAAATATACAGGGTGTCCCGAATTGCATAATCCAAACTTCACTAAGTAATACAACTTTTCAAAATAAGAAAAAAAGTTCCTATAAACATGGGACGGGAAGTGATACATTTCCGAGATACAGGGTGTTCAAGTAATTCTCCTGAAAATGTTTTTTATGAATATTTTCTAAACGTCTAAAGATAATCAAATGATAATTTACACAGGAATTTAACTGTTTATGCCTTTTAAGAAAAATTGATAACTATGTACGAAAATCATTCAGGAGCGGGTGAAACTGGGGGCCTAGGTATAATTAAGCCCCAACTTTATTGTGTGACACTTTTAAATTAATTTATGAGCAGAACTTGACAATTTCTACACAAAAAAGTCTCTTGTGTTTTTTCTCTAAAATTATCAGTTTTTAAGTAAATCTTATCTGAACTTTATTAATTAGTAACCATTATTACCAACATTCCTGGTATGCAGGAGTGTGCCGTGATTGTAATGTTTGTAACAAATGAAAAATAATCTAGCATGCAATGCCAGAATGACAATAATGACATTGTTGATTTCTGGCTTTCTGTAGTTCATTGTTCTGTAGTTTTATTATTTCCTTTTTGAAAAAGTGTTTTATTGAAAAGTGAAAAATGGTCATGTTTAGTAATGTGAAGTAGCCGGATATTCATTTTATTTATGGATATTGTAATGGAAACGCGAATGCCGCGGTACGCGAATATCGCAAAAGATTTCCTAATAGAAGCAAACCATCTAACGATGTTCTTATTCGAACCCACCGATGTTGGCCTTAAAAGAGGTCCAAGAAATGAAGAACAGCGAAATGGGCGATTTAAAAACATAACTTTGGCAAAATTTAACAATAATAATAAATTAAGTATCAAAAGAGCGGTCCAACAGCTGCGTGCGCAAGCTGTGCAGTGTGCATGTTCCCAAAAACAAAGTTTTTCGGATTCTGAATAAGGACCACAGAATAGCTTTTCTAATGCAGTCAGTCCAAAGCCTCAACCAGGTGATCCCGAAAGGCGTATAATTTTTTGTAATTGGTATATAAATGCCATGGAACAAGATTCCGATTTCGGAAGTAAAATTATTTGTACTGATGAAGCTACCTTTAACCATAATGAATTGGTTAATTTTAATAACTTAAGAATCTGGGCTCATCAGAATCCTCATATAATTCGCCATAGGGCATTTCAACAGGAGTTTAGCGTTAATGTATGGTGTGGTGTTATAAACGGGACTTTTTGTGGGCCCCACATCCTTCTTCCCCGTTTAAATGGACCATTATTTAATGATTTTTTAAATAACCATTTTTTTCAATATCTCGAGGATATTCCTCTTAATTTAAGAAATGAATGCTGGTTTCAAATGGACGGAGCTCCTGCACATTTTGCTGTTGAGAACCATTTGTGGGTAAACAATAATTATCCTGAACGGTGGATCGATCGATTAGATGCAAGAGCCTGACTACCCCGTTCACCAGATTTAACGCTAGTTGATTTTTTTGTCTGGGGCAATTTAAATGACTGTCTACGCAATCCCTGTAAACACGAGAGAAGAGTTAATAGAAAGAGTTGTCGAAGAATATGAAAATTTGCGGGCTAATCCTGATTTCATTCGTAATGCTACACACTCTGTAGATATCAGATATGTATTGAAGCTGACGGAATGCACTTTGAACATCTCTTGTAATTTGTAATTTACCTTACTTTAATCTAATTCATTGTTGTCTAATAAAAAATAATGTAATCAAATTTTGTTTTACTGTCATTGTTTTTTCTGCTCTGCTAAAATTATTCATAAAAAAACTATTCCCGAATAAATTTCAGATAAGATTTACTTAAAAACTGATAATTTTAGAGAAAAAACACAACAGACTTTTTTGTGTAGAGAACTTCAAATTTTTAAGTTCTGCTCATAAATTAATTTAAGTGTAACACAATAAATTTGGGGCTAAATTATACCTAGACCCCTCCAGTTTCACCCGCTCCTGAATGATTTTCGTACAGAGTCGTCATTTTTAAAAAGCATAAAAAGTTCATTCCTGTGTAAATTATGATTTGTTTATCTTTAGACGTTTCGAAAATATTCATAAAAAAACATTTTCAGGAGAATTACTTGAACACCCTGTATCTCGAAAACTAATCACTTCCCGACCCATGTTTATAGGAACTTTTTTTCTTATTTTCAAAAGTTGTATTACTTAGTGAAGTTTGGCCTATGCAATTCGGGACACCCTGTATTCATATATGAATTTACCGCTTTTCGCCTTTTTGAGGAAACAAGTTCTAGAGCTTATAATTTCCTATAAATTTTATCTCTACGTTTTTGTCATAGCTTTTTAAATATTTTTTACGCGAATTTCTTGCTAAAAACCTCTTTCGGTACTTTGGCGCCATTTTGCTTTATGTTGCAGCTACGGTAGCCAAAAATACTTTTCTGCTACCAAAAAGTAATATTCAACGATTATTGCATCCCAGATTTTGCCGTTATTTTTTGTCTAGGTTTTAGACTATAAACCTGCTAACCATTATACTTCACAGATTTACTGCACATTTTGTATAATTGTTGCACATTCTATAGAATAATCTTCGCAATTTTTTGTAAATAATGTTAATGTTTTAAATAGTTTTTGTTAAATTCAAATCATTAAAAAACTGATTTGTTTTTAAATCCAAACAATTGATAACTTTCTTGTTTATTGATCAATTTTGTTCCAAAACAGGGTCCTTCCTCTAACTAATGTGAACTTATTGTCCAAATTTCAATACAATTGGACTTTCATTCTTAAGTTATCGAGTTCACAAGAAACGTGACGGGCGGACAGGTAGTCAGACATACGGACGGAGGGACCGTTTGAAAGTTGTTCAGAATTCGAATACCAACACAGTGATATTTAAGCCAAAACATGCCCATACAATAATTTTGCTTATGGTTAACAATTTGATAACCAATGTTGCCACATTTTGATGAAATGTGTCGCATGGTCGTTGAGTTTCTTTTGCTTGCAGGAAAACCTCTTGGACTGCCAAGCCCCGCCCCACCAAGCGACAACAAAGGCACCCCCAAAAAAGAGAGAAAACTTCCACCGAACGTCACGGCCAAGAACAAGTTGAACGATGACAAGAAAAGGGCCGAATCTCCTTCGAAATATAAAAATAAGAAAGTTAACCCAGTTTACGTCGACCTAACCTATGTTCCACACCATGGCAATTCTTATTATTCGTACGTGGACTTCTTTAAAAGAGTTAGAGCGAGATACTATGTATTTTCCGGTATTGAGCCCAGTAGAGATGTTTACAATGCGCTGCTGGAGGCGAAGCAAACCTGGGAAGATAAAGAATTAGGTATGTGGAAAATAAAGAGTAACATATGTATAATGGGTGATGAAATCGTGGGATATAAAAACGGGATATTTTAAAATCACTTTTAAATTTACAAGGTGTTTGACACAGTGGCAGCAAAATTATACTTGGATTTATTAAATTGAACACCGAACATGTTATTCTATATTTATATTTAACTCTTAATAATCTATCTAGACTTCGAGTCTGTTGATAAGGGGCCCCGTGGAATGGTTATCAGCCCTTGTCTTTCTCTCGCCAAACCGCCTGCGCCTCAGTCCAGTCAGGCTTTTACAACTCAAAGTCAAATTTTCAAAAAGAAAAATTCGTTTTAATGGCCGACGGTCTTTGTTTTAATTCTGATGGTAAAAGTTGGTGGGTGCAGACTAACAGGTGTAGAGAAAACTTTTTTAAATAGTCGACGTTTCGCCAGAATTTACTGGCGTCCTCAGAACCCTACAACTGTGTATATAACTATTTACAAAATATTACTATATTATTAATAAAACTGATTCAAAATATGCAATAAATAATAAGAAGAGGAGAGGTTCATTCCCATTACTCACTATTTTGAAATACAAATTTTACATATGGAAACAAATTAGTCGATTTATGTTATTTAAAAGTAAAAATGAAATAGTATAACTTTTATGTATAAATTGTTTGTAATGTAGAAAAGCATACTATATCAAATTAAATTCTTTTAGAAACCAAAATACCCAACCTTCTAACTCATTGCCGAATACTATTTTTGGCCTCTACGCCTATGATCCTGCTAAATAATCATTTTAAAGGATGCGGGTCTATAATGTAAGAAAAATTGCTGTGAAAAATGATGAAGAATTAGTCCAACTTGCAATCTTTAAATTTAGGACATACCTAGTTCATATTTTCATCAATATTTTTTTTTCTATAATATTTATGTGTTTTCTAGAAGTTTTATGAGCAGAAATTTTAGTGATCTATGGAAAACTGCTGGAACAACATTTTCTTTTATCGTTTCTAAACACCAAGGCTTATTTTTCCTGCTAACTTCCCAGCGACACGGCTTGCCGGAAAGCGTATTCACCATTTTATAGCAATTTGAACATTTTTGTGCTTTTTTAAAATTTTTCTTGAATATTTCAGCTTCCTTATATCTGACCAAAATTTAAGAAAAGCCAAATAGTTCACAATTAAATTAGAGAATTTAAGGGTTATAGAGATAACCCTGTGTGGTCAATTTTCTCACTAGCCTATAGATAACTTCAAAAAAATTCAAGATGACGGTAATCTAAATGTTGGAAATTATGATATATTCTGTTACACGTATTTTTAAATAAAACTGTATGAAAATGTAATACTAATAGTGATTATTAAGTGTGCCAAATTTTGCTTGAAAATATTAAGAAGAACGGTCACGAATGGGGTTAGTGTGAAAACTGTATTTTGCTTCCCATTTTGCAAAAGCTGTATAGAAGCACTGTATGGATTTAATCCTAAAAAAAAAAAACAATAATTACCTAGTTTGCGATACCAAGTTCTTACTAATCGCACAAAAATAACGTCTACTAACTGCAAATTAACGGTTCTTCCATCAACTAAAGATGCTGCTGTACAACTCTCATTAAGAGTGTACATACAAGTTTAGAAATGGACGTTTTATAGCGACAACAAACTGCCGGAAAAATGTGGTTGAAAGATGGCCAAAACTGGCTTGACGCCGATCGGATTACTGCAAAGAATTAAACCACTATCCGGCAGTCTTGTGAAACAAAATGCATGGGGTTGCAAAACTGAAGTGAAACCAAAGTTTGCACTTGTAAAAAAGTGGATCTTTAAAGATTAAAGGATCCCGCAGATTTTAAATTTAGGTTTCACTCCCAGGAGCTGAATTTCTGCACAGAAGTAGTTCATGACATGATCAAAAGTCTCCATGATCACATACAATTTTAACGACGGGATTTTGAGATATTCACCGAAGAAGGCCTTAAATATCGACGAAATTACTACTGTCTTTGACTAATTTCTCCTTTCATCAGGCGAATTCGATATTCTCGTCATATACCTACGAGAATACACTCTGTTGTTGATATATTATGTTATGTGATATTAACTGACAAATAAAATAAGTCAATATAAAAGCATGTCAACGTTGCCCCTTTCAAGTGATTTTAAAATATCTAGGGTTGAGACAAAAAAAATTAAATTCGGTTTTTTGAGACATCCTAATCCACAGTTATTCACGAAATACTCTGTATGTCTACGTATATAGCTATTTCTTTTAAAACTAAAACTATATCTCTTTTATTTTGCAGAAGTAACCATCATTCCCACTTACGACACCGACATCCTCGGCTACTGGGTCGCCGAAAACGAAGAGCTTCTTACAAAATACAAAATAGACTTATCCCCATCCGCATCTCGCTGCACTATCAACTTACAGGACCATGAGACATCATGTAGTGCTTATAGGCTAGAGTTCTAAACCATGTTTCCTTTCGTCTAACAACAAAATTGTTTTTAGCAATAATACATCACAAAATTACAGAAAATCTATTTTGGAAAAGTCAAGAAAGTAGTCAACGAATGGTAAAATCGGTTCTCACTCTCCCGTAACTAAGACGTCCATTAAAATAGAAAGCCAAGGTATTATCTATATCTTCCTTTACAAGTACCTCTTGAAATCATTATATCAGTCTTCTACACAAACGTTTATTACCCAATTCATGAAAGTCTAGTATAGTGTTAGAATCACCCTAGACTGGATATAAATAAAAAATTTAGAATATTTTCAATTTTTTGAACACTATCAATGTTGTTCGTTTAAAGATATTTATTCAAAATTATTCTTCTATTTGGAAGGGTAGTGTTGATTATTTCAAAGTTTATGGAAACTTATTTAAGACGTAAGAAGTATCGTCAAATTATATGTGAAAAAAAATAGAATAGATATTAAATTTAAAATAGCTGTAAACATCTCGGCTAGATGAAAAAAGGAATAATTATCTAGACAAAACTGCATTAACTGAATATCTTGTACAATAGACAATCCACGGCAAGTTTTATAGAATTATGCTCAGATGATATTTTATAATCATATAACTTAGGCGATTCCTTTTTAATTCTCCATCATTAGATACGATAATTGTCACTGTGAGAAATTTTTGCAAAATATAAACCGACTGATTAATCGAAAATCTAGAAAATGCATGAACTAGCAAGCATACCTCCAAAATTCCCCTAGCTCAAAAAACGTAAATAACAAGCTCTCAGATATTCAAACAAGGAAAGAAAAATATACATCCTAATTTTGAAAACGTGGTAATTTTGGTGTAAAACTGTATATAACCACTTTGTTCGTTTTTGAAAAACTAACAGTACGAAAAGGTTAGACATCGTCTTGTCCTTGTTATCCCGATTTTCTTCATCTGAGGACTACTTAGCGTCCATGCTACGTCCTACATTTGAGTCCAGTAGACCAAATTTAAAGACATCATATTAGAGGGGCCATCAGGTTAGAAAAACAAAACCTGGACTCGAAAGTGTATTCAGGACTAAAATTTCGGTGATTTTGGTTAAAAAATTTCTGATAGTACAAAAGACTGTCCATTTTTCTATTTACATTCTAAGTTAATGCTAAACACGCTACATAATTATTTCCTTAAATGCTTTATATGTGTTAAAAATACCTATATTATATCATATGTGATATACCCATAGTTTTTGTTAGCTATTAAAAGATTATTATTAGGAAGAAGTGACGGCGGATCGTACTTAGGCCGTTGGGTTTTTAAATTTGTTGCATTTTTGTACCAGACACGCTTTTTTCTTTATATGCCAAAGAGTTTTACTGCTGCAAAACATATTTATCGAATTAGAATTAGAAGTATTATTTATTTATTTATTATTTATCCGATGTTCAAGCCTGCACTAATTTTGTAGCAAGGAAAATTATTTGTTTTTATCACACCCAAAACCGTTTCGGATTTTATTAGTTTCCTATTTTTGGGCCAGGCGCAAGCGACTAGGGAGATCGAATCAGAAATATTTAAAAAAATCTGTAGTACAATTTAATTCTAATTATTCAACGCGACATGTGCGTTTGCCGGAGGACTGACAAACTCTAGTCGAAATCAGGTATTTTTAGAATATCTCCTTCACAATGTGCAGCATGTAGTATTTAATATCTTTATGGTAACAAGAAGCAGGCCATATTTCGAGGTCTACCAGCTCCGATCTCGCGGCTCTTTTCATTTTAATATCGCTGGATATGATGGTATGCTCGAAGCTAACTTTGACAAAAGCCTTGTCAGTAGGGGAGGAAATGTGGGATTAAACATGCTGCTTCGTCATATATTGTGAAAATCTGGCACGGCGGAAAACTTGGTAAATTATAAAGTGAAAATTAGAAGTAAATTCCAGATTTTTCAAAATACTTTTCGATTAAGGCCTTCTTGTGTTGTGATGCTTGGCCTGTTCTATCTTGGGTGTATTTTTTTAAAATCAGGCCTACAAAGATAAGATACGATAGCTTTGGTGTGTGATCAATTTAGCTTATTGTTTAATGAATTTTTGAGTATTAAGTTAGATATAAGCGCTACATTTTTTGAGTTCAGTTTATATGAAACAATATTAAATTCTCAAGACATGTCCACGATACAATCCAGATTCGAGTCCAGTATACCAAATTTGAGAATTACGTAAATTAGAGGGGCCACCGGTACAGACAAATATAACCTGGACTCAAAAATGCATGATAAGAGGATTCAGGACAAAATTTGAGCTTCGTACTGAAGAGTACTCTACAATAAAAAATATTGTTGTTAACTATATATGTAAGATTGGTGCTATAACTGGTATGCCTTTGTAAGGTTTTTGAAATTTTTTTCGAGAATGTGCTCCACCTGGGAAGATAGACGATAAAACAGTTTTTGGTAGTTCAGTTAGAAACATAACCAATACGAAACGAAATTTGCAATTGTATAATTTCTAGAAACACAGTTTTATTTATTCGTTTTTTTCGGTATAATCTTGTTTGCCAACGCACATTTCGGTGTAAAGAATTTTTTTCGTATTGGTTATAACAAGTGAAAAAAGCCACTTTATATTTGTGTTGATAAAAAATTATGAAACCATCTAATATTTATGTGCAGTTTCACTTAAATTATTCTATATATTTAAAAAAATAGCTTCTAGTCAAAAAGAATCTGATATCTTTTAGCTTAAACATGTTAAAAAGTTACATATATTCAAAACGCAATTAATGTATGGGATATGTATGAGAATAAAAAAATAAATTTTAAAAATGACCTTATTTTTATTTCAGTGCACCTTTTATTCTTTCCCCACTTTCAACAAATTAGAGTACTAAGCACCAGGGGCGGCTCTAGCAAGTATTTCAGGTGGTACGAGATCTCATTGTGGCGCCCCCCTCCTCCCAATATGCTATGTCTTATCCGTGATTAAACTATACGTAGAGACTGAAGATAATATAATAATAATAATAACAATCATAATTTATTGGTCATTTAAAAAATACACCGTAGTGTTTTGACACGTCAACATAAATAGGTAAAATGAAAAAATATAAATGTAAATATGAATAGTAGACAAAAATATAACTACATAAAACCGTTTCGGGCATAATCCTAATATAGTCAAAATAAATAACAAATAAACAAACAAGAAAACAAACAAACAAATAATATGATTGTATTAAATACTAGGACCTAATTCTAGTATGGTCAAATATGTGTAAATGACATAATCCTAATACCGTTTGTGTAATATAGTACAGGACAATTAATTCAAGTACACTAACAAAGAACAAACATTAATCTAAATTTATACATATTTAAAATCTGACACATTATAGTAAGCACTGGCCAAAAGATGCTTTCTTAACTTTGCTTTAAATTGCCTGTTTGGTAAAGATTTCAATTCTTGTGGTAAAGAGTTAAATAGAGCAATACCAAAATTGTTTCTTTTTGTTAATTCTAATCTATGAGAACGTGATGTCATTGCGATTACGAGTATTATATTCATGATTTTCGCCATTTCTAGCATATTCGCTCAAACCCTTCTGTATGTGAAGTAAATTACAAGAAATAATTTCGGAAGGCAAAGTTAATATATTAAATGTTATGAACCACGATTGGCAACTTTCTAGTTGACTCAAACCAGCTCTAATTGCTCTCCTTTGAATAATGAAAATGCTATGTATCTGGTTGGATGTACCAGAGCTGGGTAATTACGATTATAAATTACTTTTTTAAAAAGGGAACTAATTATAGTTTCGAAGTACATGTCTTTAAAAAAGGAATTATATCCATTTAATTACAATTACCTGAAAAATGGATTTATGAATTACTTTTCTAATTACTTTTATGATAAAGTAAATCATAGTGACCAAACATACAAAAAAGTAGGTAAGTTAAAAGTGTTGTGTAATATTGTGTTTTAATAATTATTAGAGCCGTTATTAGAATGTTTGACCAAAGATTAAAGAATTAACAAAATAGAACAGCCGGCGAAAAACCTTTTATCTTTTTTTGCAATTGATATATAACAAGTGCTGCATCTAGATTAACTCTATTTTCGATTTGTCTGATGGCATATACTTTTTTGGACAATTTACTTGTTAGGTCATTAATATGTGGATGTCAACTTAATCTATTGCCTAATGTTAATCCTAGAAATTTTATGGCCTGGAGGTTATTTTTCTTGGTGGAAAAAAGTAATGTGTGTGTTTTGTTGATGTTTAAACATAATTTGTTGGCATTAAACCAGTCAGCACACTTGGTTAAAATGTTGGTTTGCAAAACAACATTAGTACCAGTGACTCTCAAGTGTTCTGCGAAAGTAGTGTCGTCTGCAAAAAGAACAGTTAATGCTGAATGAGCATTAGGTAAGTCATTAATATAAATTAAAAATAGCAGCGGTCCTAGTACACTACCCTGCGGCACACCGTGTTCCACTGCTAGCATGTTGCTAAGTTGATCATTATAACACACACATTGATATCTCTCCGATAAATACGATGACATCAATTTAAGAACTACACCCTTAAAACCACGAAATTCTAATGTATTTAATAAAATTTCTTTGTTAACGCAATGAAATGGTTTCCTAGGGTCTAGGAAAATATCTAATGTTGAGTTAAAATTCTCATAGCCCTTCCTAATGAAATTAACAAGCTCCCAAGCAGCTTCTGAGGTATGTTTACCTTTCCTGAACCCAAATTGTTTATTTGTAAGAATATTATGTGATTCTACATTTTTTACATCTTTATATACTAATAACGCACAATTTACATGGAGACATCTATATCGTACTATACAATTGGGACCGACATCCCAAGTAACACTAATACTCTTGCGATCTCCAAGGTCGCTTTAAAAATATACAATAAAACTTCGAATGAAACCAAATGATGTTCAACACAGTCTTAGGACCACCATAAAGCAGCTTCTTGCCAAAAAGGGCCCATCCTAAAAGTGTGTTCAAGCCTAAATTTTAAAGCTATATTAAAACCATTTAGTTTTAATTTTATATTCTTAAAGAGTTCTTCAAGGCAACTTTAAATTTATGTATTAAAACCTTTTAACTGACGTTTTGCATTTAAAATATACTTGCAGCATACTAAATTACCTTGAGAATAATTATAATTAATCCTACAAAGGTTTTATTTCGTTTACTAAAGTCGGACAACTTTTAGGTGTTAAATAGTTAAAACGGCAATTCTCGATAATGACAGAGTGGTAATATTTTAAACAAAATGCATGTATAAAGCAGATCATAAATAACATTCAAATGCAAACGGATGGCACTTTTCTGACAAAATATAATAAAATACACAAACACATAACTCGAGTGCGCTATCAGTTTAATGTTTTTTTTTATTATTTAAAGAATAAGTATTTTAAAAATATGGTGAAATTTTATTTTGCATCTGAACATCTAACTGCATTTTTTTATTAAGTTGCATGTTTGGACATACCGTACTTCTGTTATTTAAGAGGGTGTAAGGCGCATATATTTCAGTAATAATATTTTTTTCTTTGGCTATTGAAAATGTCCATCATGGCAGAGTCTGTATTGTATATAAAATATGGCACGATCTAAGTTAAAACTGATTGCAAGTTTATGGAACATTTTAAATCTTACAAGACTTAAAACATTGTTTTATTTACCACTTTAAGTACAATTACAATCGCAGATGTCTATTTACTCTTCATTTAAAATTGAGTTACTTTAATATGTTCAAACTCGTAGCCTTATTGATTTAAAGTGGTCTAATATTTTTCATTTTAAATATGTGTTCTAATTTTCTTACACGTATAAAGTAAGTACACGCAGACTGCACTGGTTAACTAAATTAGCTTATTGAGAAGATGGCGTTTTCTCCGAATGTGGAGGGGGTATAATTAGTTTTAATAAAGTCGTCAAAAATCCAGCAGGCATTTCTTTTAACCAAATTGACTAAATTATAAATGTACTTAAAAAGTAAAAATCATATTTTTGGATTTAATGTGGAATTTTATTGAGTATATAAGCTTAAGATAAAATAGTTTTCTTTATGTGTTTTAATGAGTACATCAAGGGTACTCCATAAAACTGCATTAAAACTATTTGTTCCAAAATGGACTGTTTCAAAACCAACTTGCTATTTAATCTTAAAAAAAAGCAAATTAGTTTTAAAAGAGCCAATGTCAAGAGTATTATAAAACCAGTATAAGATCAATAGGGCGTAAAGAGCAAACATTGTTTTCATTTTAATTTAAAGAGTGCATTAAATTCTTTGCATAAAAATAAGTGGTCTTTGAAAACTATTACTTTGTCTTAAGTTGACTTTAAAACCAATATTGTTTTACTGCACATATTAAAGCAATTTTAAATCCTAAATAAATCAAAAATGTCTTATGGGATGGCAGAGCTCAGTTGTACATCACATAGCAGTGCTTCGAATCACTGTCAAGAGCAGTGATACTTATCCCTCTCCTGAGAGCTGCCTACTTCTCCGTGTTGACTCGAGTAACTCCTGCTGAAAATGTTGAAATTATTGCTGACTGGCAACTTAAGTTGACTCGACTTGGTCGATAACAATAATTTTTTTTTATGTAGGTGCTTTAAGCGATTTATAAATGTATACATGTTGTTCTCAACACATTAATATTTTTTCTACGTTAAGTGCGAATTTCAAGCTACAAGTTATTACTTTTGATACGCGACGATAGTACCTTGACAAATGACTTCTTTTGCTCGCCAGAAAAGTAAGCTTAGGATGTCCCCATAAGAAAGCAAGTGAATTGGAGAATGACTGAAACACATACGTAGCACTAAATTGACAGCATGACGTGTGGCAACATCGCAAACTCTTATGCTGTCTCCACACGTTGAGCCATATTGTGGCCGAAACAATTGCCAAAACAATTGCCGAAACATTTGTCTACAAATATACCATCCAGACGTTGGCCGATACCAGCGTTGGCCACAGCTACCGAATTTGGATATAGCCTGAGGAAATACTGATTTGTTACGAAATTGTGTCGAACACTTTTCTTAAGTCGGTATCACTAAAATAAACAGAGTGAGTGAAATTTGTTTTTTGAAACTCCCTGTACCGCGCATCGATATGAAATATATCGAAAAATTTCAACCTATTCTACCGAAATTGCCGGAAAGGCTGAGGCAACACTGGCCAATGCAGCAGTGTTTGCTAGAACTTAGAAGATGATAGACGTGGAAATTGCTGCTGCGACGGCAATGGCTGCTTTAGGTGCATTTAATTATTTATTTATTACAAGTGAATGTCGCAACTAACAAAAACCTCGACGGAAAAGAAGGTGGTGGATGACAACGGTACATAAAAATAGAACATAGTAATTTTTTAAATTTCTCACAGATTTTTCTACGATTTGTACTTTCCTCGCATATACCGAAGGGAAGTATTTTATTCGAGAAAGAATCCCCCTCCGAGATTTCTTCGAACTTTCACGTTTCAGATCATGTAGATTATTACGAATATATAGATTTTCCACTTCCGTCAGTCTTCCGTCAGTTGGTGCATGAACTAAAAGACGACTTGACAGAGAACAGTCAAATTTGGTAGGTAGCTGACGCATACTGCCACCAAAGAAATGGTTCTAGACTTTTACTGGAAAATAAACAGGGATGACCGCCTAAAGGGAATAGATAATGAAAAAAAATTGTTTTTGCTCAGATTTAAAATTTACTCGTTTTATGACCTAAACCTATTTCAAAAAAAAATGTAAACATTTTTAATCAGCAATAAACGAAAAACAAGAAAGGTTTTTGCTCATATATAAAATTTCGACGTTATATGACATTCTAAACAATTTTTTTTAAATACATATTTCTGAAAATAAAAGGAAAATTTTGATGTTGAAACCAGTGACGAGGACTGCGAAAAGGCGGAACCATTAGGAAACGATTCTAATGAGTCTGGCGATGATGAATAGAAAAAGAATCTGAAAATTTAAAAAAATTGGAAAAAGAGTATGACGATGCAACACAAGCTAAAAATCAGTGCACTGCAATGATCAATGCATTAGTATCAACCTATAGAGGCGACATAGATTGCGAGCTATCTCCAGATAAATTGCATCAATTTTTGATATATGTCGGTTTAAGTCGTCTGCTGAAATGTATAAAGGACCCCGCAGTTTTTTATAGTAAAAATGGGTTTCAATCGATAGTTCTGAAACTTGGGGAAAATGTTGTCCTGGGCCCCCTGATTAAAATTCATTTTGACCACCAGTTCGACCGAATTCGATTTTTTGATCTAGAAACGATTGAAACTATGAACATCTGCGAAGGCGGTCTGCTTCAAAGTGCTTCCTTTTCCCGTAAAAAAATTACCAAAAATATTTTTGTTTGTTATTTTCTTCCGGGAGAAGGAAGCACTTTGAAAAAAAAACGACAAGAGACAAAAGATGCTTATTTTTCTTCAAAAAATGAGCCTGAATATTTTCAGAATTTTTATGGAACATTTACGCAGACCTTCGAAGAAGGGGGTCCAGGAGAATATTTCCCCCAAGTTTCAGAACAGTCGACTGAAACCTATTCTTACTATAAAAAACTGCGGAGTCCTTTATTCTCAATATGTTGCAGGCGACATTTTTTAATGTTGAAACCCTTTTATGTATTTACTTGACCATTCCGGTCAGTAATCCCTCATGTAAATGCACTTTTTCGGCGCTCAAAAGAATTAAGAACTACCTACGAAGTACTTCGGGGCAACAACGACTTCAAAATTTGTCTCTTCTGTATACTGTATCAGAGGAAACACAAAACTGTGATATCAAACGTTCAAATTGACAAGTTTGCTAACATATAAAGCCGGAAACAAATAATATAATATGTATTTGTGAAAATATAGTTGCCTTCAAATCTTTAGATCTAATATTTTTTTAATCGAGGGGCCCTCAAATCTCACAGCGCCTAGGAGCCCAATTTATCTAAACGCGCCCCTGCCGACAGCAAAAATTCAAAATTAAATAGAAGGTACAAACATGGAAGGCTTGCGTTAATACCCACGGTTGAATTATTTCTTAGGATGATCACCTAGTATATTTTTCAATAAAACAATAGTAGGTGTCTTCCTTGCCAAGTGCGTTAGCTATATGCCAAATATTATTGCCGTCTGTCATATTTTTAGTTCCGCATCCACGTAGTGGAGGTACAGCAACGATAACATTTTTTTTAAATAGGTTTAGAATGTCATGAAGCGTGGAAATTTTAAATTTGAGCAGAAAAGTGTTTTCCATCTATTCTTCTAGTAGTGAAAAAATTTTCAAAATGTTTTTTTAAAGTGGGTTTGTATTGTTATAAATCGTAGAAATTTTAAATTTGACTAAAAATAATGTTTTTTTTTCAATCAGTCTATAGTGTTAAAAAAATTTCTCTAAATTCCCTTGAAGAAAAATTGTTAAAAATATTAGAATGTCACAACAGGTGAACATTTTAAACAGACTGACAGACAGACTGACGGAATTGAAAAACATATATTTTCGTAACATACGTGATCTGAAACGTGAAAATCCGAAAATATCTCGGATGGTGCTTATGCGCGGAAAGTAAAAATTGCTGAAAATTGAAAAAAATAAATTTACCACTACTATAGAGTAGATAATGGAAAAAAATGTTTTCCTCTCTTTTAAAATTTCCACATTTCATGACATTCTAAATCAATTAGAAAAAAAAACGAAAATTTGTTTACTGCTATAAAATGGATGGTGGGAAAAACATTATTTTTTTATTGGTACCCAATTTTGCTTATTTAAAGTACGCCTCAGAGTGCTTAAATTCAACTTAAAAAAACGCGCGTGTTTTAAAGTTATCATGGCAACATCAATAACCCGACAAACGTGAAGTCAAAATGTCAACTTTTTAATTATTGATCTGACAGGAATTATTGCGGGATTAACCGCGAATCTGCTTTTCTATTTAAGTAATCAATGTTAGAAGTCACTTTAAAGCAATATAAAATCAATAACAACTGTAGTGACAATAATTAATCCTATGTGACAGATTGCAAATTAATTTTTGTATTCCTCATTTGACACTGACAGGTATCCTGATGTCACATCACGAATTCAACCATTTTACATTCTTAATTCTTATTTCCATTTTTTGTAGTAATAATACCATTATTTATGATTTCAAACTGCACCAATAAAAAAATAGTGTAAAGTGTATTCGTGGATAACTGGTCTTTAAAATACTTGCTCAATTTCGAGCACTCCGGCTGCGCCGTCGTGCTCGAAAAATCGCGAGTGTTTAAAGACCTTAATATCCACTTATACTTTAATATACTATTATTCTTAGAATGGTAATGTATCATCTTAATATTATTTTTCACCTATAGTATAAATGGGAATAAAACTTTCTAGTCAAACTCTAAATAAAATACATACATGAAGTTTCAAATGGTGTAACAGAGTATATGCAACCATATTTACACTTCCTTGCATTGACATAAGAATAAATGTTGCATATAGGATCGTAAAACAACAGCAAATTTTCAAATATTTAAATGTTATTAATATACCTTCATTTTATCATTTTATACTCAAAATAAAAATCGGATTAAGGTAAAATATTTGTTATACAGTACTATTTGTTCGCCTTTTGATAGAAGGCTGGGCAAATAATAATGTGTAAGTACATATTATAATATAATTATATTATATTTTTTATATTATAATTATACTATTATTATTAGTAAGGGGTCCAAAGCATTAAAAATTGAAATGACCCATTCCAACAAGGTAAATAAGTTTTGAGCTCGCATATCGAAAGAGGGTCCTAATGGGCATCAGAAATGGCTTGTTGGACTTTTGTTGAGGATTGCACAACTTCTCCACAAGAAAAAAAGATGGCGGAATGTTATTTCAAGAATTCGTGTTTTTAAACGTATACCTCTCGCTAGAAAATTAACTACATACGATATTGATCTGATTTTTTTTCTTTACATACTACTGATATGAGCGCATATGTCTGTACTAGTAGAGTTTCAAAACCACTTACGGTTTTTTTATAATTAAATCCTAAATCACAGGAACGAAATTTGTGTGTTTGAAATTTCGACGTGCGGACAACTACATTAAATGTTTAATTTTCTTATATATTATATGCGAATGAAATATGGTCTAAAGATCAACAAAGTTTTTGCAAAAAAAATTAACTTGATATCTCATACAGTTTTCGAGTTACAAATTTTTTAATTCGATCGTAATGTCTTGTTATGATAACGCGCAACGTGACAGCTGCGGCAGGATTCGGTCTGTGCAATTGTGGATAGACATTAGTCTAATAACTAATTTGATTAAGGTATTATATTACTATTAATCAGTAGGTCACCATTTGTCTGAAAATTAGACAATCATTTATGTGTTATGTTACAACTACTGGCTAGTTGGCTACGACCAGTGCCATTAAACTGACACACACTGACATGTTACAACTACGTGATTTTAAAATAGAGTCTGTTAAAACATAGATGCAGAAATAATGGTTTAATGATTACTGAAAAAAGAAAACTTTGAAGTACGTCCAATTTGCTTAGAAAATTTTCAGTTACGTCTTTTTGGCTTAGAAGGACTGTATATATCGAAAGGTGCAAATACAGTATGAAATCGTCAATAAATTATACAAAGAGATTAAAAAATAAAAATTGTCCGACATTTCGTATTTAAGAAAATGTATGGTATGACTTAAAAACCCATCAGAATTATATGAATTCGCCATAACAGACACAATTCTTATTCTAAACTGGAATTACTTTATAAATAGTAACAAATATAAAGCTAATAATCTAAAATACATTTTAGAATATTGGTGTAAATAATGACATACCTACGTTGCCCAATAATGTGAACTTGCAATCATGAAGAAGGGAACACAATAATATTTGCGCAAGATATGTTTCATTTTTGCAAAATAGAAAACCTACAAAAATTGTGTGGCTACATGACAACAAAGGGTATCTTAGGATACTCACGAAATCAGTAAATAATTAAGTGAAAAATATAAAGAAAATATTGTAAAAACGTTATTGGCAGTCGGTGTATTGTGTGACCTGTCAGTTATTCTTTCCGAAGAGGATACATGAGCAGTTATCATTGCCTTAAAATGAACACGCCAACTATATATTTTGATTAATTTTGGAGATAACTCCAAAATTGCGATGCAATTGATGATCGTGTAATTTAAGATGCTCGTAAGTCCTATGTGAATCTATCCATAAAGATTCACATAGGACTTATGAATTAAGGATTTAAATTCACTACGGCCATCTGTAGTGAATTTAAATCTTTAGATTTGCTAAGGGAGTATTTATTTTTCCTTAAGGTTATTAGTCTTACGTTAGCTACGTCCGCGTCCTACACAAGACACTTCCTTACTGCATTTAAAACGAGCATTACAGGGGACGGTAGTCCAGTGGTTTAGTGTACTTAGCTTAGCTTAGCTAGCAACTGAAGAACCTAACGAAATAGGTTAAAACCCTGCTCACTGCGAAATACTTTTTATTGTAAAAATTATCCACAAAAAGTGGTTTAGACCCTTACCTAACACAAAATCCTGGATTTATAACAAATTTTCTCGACTTGAGAAGCAGTTAACAAAGTAGGTACATAAAATTTTAGTGTCCAAGCGATTTTCCGATCTCCTTCCCAATTTACCCTTTCCCAGAAAATTTGGATATCTGATAGAGAATAACCAAATAAAATAAAAAATGATGACAAAAAGTAACAACTGGTTCTAAAGAATACAAATAGTGGAATTGTGAAGTAAACTGTGATTAAAAATGTGCGCCCACTTGGTGTTCTGTTGCATGTGCAGCCTTTCCTAACAATTGTTTTAAGGGCAGAAATAATACAGAGCAGTTTTTAGCAGACAGTGCTTCTTAACAGTAATGCCTATGTAGTGGTTTGTCAATGCTTACTGAGCTGTGTATACTTATTATGCATTATTATTATTATTATTATTATTACTATTGTATATATTACAAGTTTTGTGTACGTTTTTATATTTTCATATTTGTAAAATGCTATATCATTTGTACCACAATAATGATATACTTAATAAATTATATCTCTATACAACACCTTCATAATTAATAGATCGAGTAAATCATCTGCCAAATGAGTTTCTTTTTACCTGTTAATATTTTTGCAAAATTGTAAAAATGTAAATAATAGCACAATTTCAAAAATGTATTGGCTTACTATCTTAATGCATTACACTTAGCCAGAAAACACCCGCATGCTAACAGGAATACCACGAATCTAATTATGTTTTATCTTAAAAAGTCGTTAACTCAAAAACTGTATAAGATATCGAGCTAATTTTTTTTGCAAAAACTCCTTTGATCTTTAGACCATATTTCATTCGTATATAGTATATAAAAAAATTGAATATTTAATATAGTTGCCCGCACGTCGAAATTTCAAACACATAAATTTCGTTACTGTGATTTAGGATTTATTTAGAAAAAACCCCTAAGCGAGTTTGAAATTTAATTAGTACAGGTAGATGCGCTCATGTCAGTAGTATATAAATAAAAAAAATCAAATCAATATCGCATGTGGTTCACTCTCTAGCGAGAGGTATACCTTTAAAAACACGAATTCTTGAAATAACATTTCGCTATCTTTTTTTCTTGTGGAGAAGTTGTGCAATCGTCAACAAAAGTCCAACAAGCCATTTCTGATGCCCATTAGGACCCTCTTTCGATATCCGAGCTCAAAAATTATTTATCTTGCTGGAATGGGTTACTTGGCGATTTAGACGGCTTTCGAAGGCGTGGACCCTCTACTATATTGTCATATATTTTATTTTTGTAGCACATTGGATTCGCAAATTTCAATGATATGGCATTGTTTATGATTTAACTTAAGTACCGAAATATGGAAATCGCGATGTGGAGGAGAGAATGCAGGATGTTGTATGACGAAGAAATGTAGAATGAGTCATTTAAATTCTAATCAGTCTTCGAACAGAGAGTACTAATTTCTCTTCCAAAATGTGTGTTTGTAAATGTTTAGTACGTTTATGGAAAACAATTAAACACAAAAAAACCGTTAATCATCATAACATCACACATATGTCAAATATATAATTAAACCATGATCATCATCAAACATTTTTTTTAAATTCATCAATACAACATTGCCTCCCGGATCGTAATCCGGAGACAACCACGTCGCGTAGTGCCGTGGTGTGCGTAGGGTTGGGCGGATCGCGACCGGTTCGGTTTAATAAAATGGGCAAACAAGTTAAAACTCCTGTCGCCAATGACGGCTTAAAAATAACATTAAAAGTACACTATGTCTGCGCAGCAGGCTTAAAATACTTAACGTTAACACAATAAAAACTAGAGCGCAAAACACTGATTGATTGGTTGCTGGTACGGGAAAAAGTTCAACGAAAAAACTCGTTCGAGGCAATTGGAGTCCCAACGGTAGGGAAGGCGAAAAGTTAGGATTTTTAACAGTTACAATTTTTTTGAAATTTTATCGATCTAAAATTTGGAACAAAATAGGATAAAAGGATAAAAATGACAAAAACTATAAAACAAAATGACAAACAGAGAGATGAAAGAAAAGGATAGGGATTGATAGGTGGGGAAAGGTGAACTATAGGGTGAGAGCAAGATATAGTTACAAACAGTGTGTCTATAAAGGCTGCCGGAAGATAAGCAATGCCTGATATGGCAGGGGATGTTTGATCCGGAAGGGAGCATTATGCATTCTGATTTGGGTTATGTGCCATGAACCTATGGTTTTATGTATTTTGCGCTCTGAAATCGAATTTGACGTCAGTTTTGCCCCTATGCATCAGGATTTTTGGGTTATGTTCATTTTTTGGTAAACATTTGCCGAGTTCTTGACAAGTGTGAGATTATTAGATGAAAACGTTTTTAAATGTTTTACAAGGTGCTAATTTATATTTTTGAGGTTATCCGACTCAAATATGTCCCGATTTTAGGTTATGTTCACTTTGTTGGCAAAAATGACAGCTTTGTGGAATTATTTCGAGCTTATCTCATGATATGATGTTCTTATATATTTTTCGAGGTGCTGATTCAATTTTTTGAGGTTATCAGCCCCAAATCTTCACCAATTTTAGGGTTTCATTTTCTTGGTCAAAATTGACAGCTTTTCTGCAATAATTCTGAGGTTGCTAGATGATATAATGCTTATATATGCTTGTCCAGGTGCTCAATCGATTTCTCGAGGTTACCAGGTCAAAAAGCGTGGAAATTCACGCCAATTTTTGAGGCTTCTGACCTTGAAAAATCTATTCAAATTAACATAAAGGGGAAAGCTCATCACTCGTAACCCAATGAAGTTGGAAAATTTTCTGACAGCGAATCTCATGACCGTATGTCGTATGTGTTTTATGACTCTCCTGCCTTCAAATGATCTGTGTAGTGAACTCCGCTTACACTTCCTTCTTCTACAATACTGTCTCTCTTCAGCATCCAACAGAAATCACCCATCATATTTATATCCAATCTACCCTGATAACGACGTTCCATCTCTCTAAAATCTTGATGGAATCGTTCTCCTTGCTCTTCGCTATAATATCCAAGATTTTCTGGGAAGTGATCAAGATGTGCATGAAGGAAGTGTAGCTCAGTGGCGGCTCGTGATATTGTCTGCAGAGGAGGCTTGATATTCTGAAAGACAACTGATGTGCAATATGACTACAATTTGTACATTTCCCCACCACCCCTGAGGTATTACAACGGCGAGTTACATTTTTTTGCCGTGGGTTGTTCGCCAGGATACCGATTCACGACTTGAGAGAATAGAACTAATAAAAGAATAGAATGAAAAGGAAATAGAAAATATGATGAGATGAAAAAATCATTCTCATGAAATTCTCGTTTCTACGACTCTTGTAATTAAATTATATAACTTTTAATAAAAATAAAAATAGTTTTGGTAAAAAAATTAAAGTGTTTTTCTACAAACAAAAAATTGTATTCATTATCACTGCCAGGCGTGTAAAATTATAAGTTTTAATAGAAATTAAAATAGTTTTGAGAAAGAAGTTATATAAAAAAAATAACCGCGGAACTCTATATTATGGAGAATTATAAAAAATATTTCCTAAAAAATAAATAACACAAATAAATATTTTTTCTAAAATAACAACTACCTATATTAATCTCTGCTTTAAAGCCTGAATATTTTTATAAATGAGCGGTAACCTGCGATTTTTGGAACTAGCAAAATGGTTGATTATTTCATCATAAAATGAATCGCGCGCGTTTCCTCAACTCTGACAAAAAACGTTTTTCTATTGAAATAAGCGATACATTTGAAAGGCGGTCTTGACTCATTTTGTTTCTAGTAAAAATGTTTTTATGCGTTTAAGTGGTGAAAATGATCATTCTACAGAAGCTTACCAGAATTGTCTCAAAAAATAGTGGCGTTATTCAAAAAGTTCTCTAATTTTGGGTCATAAGTTTTTAAAAAATCTACCAGCTCTTTGAAATTTCCTTTATTGCACGATTCTCGTTTTTCGTCATGTCCTCGGAAAGAATTTTCTTGTGAAGATAACTATATAACGGCATCTATTAACCTCTTTAATATTTCCCTATTCTCACGGACCTTTTCGTTAACATTTTCTATTTCTCTCTTATGTGCAGAATCCAAGAAATTTACAATATTTTGTTAACCAAACATTTCGAATTTAATGCAAGATGAAATGTGCTCCTGGGATTTTTCGTGCCTTTCTAAACCTCGCGACAAATTTTGCAAATTATTAAACCCGGCCCTGCCCCAAATTGAGGATTGATCATTAGTAAATAATAAACATCTCCAACAATATAATTTGTTTCTAACTGTTGATGCCGTTAACCACTCGACTTTTTTATAATTGTTATCACAAAACCCTCTGTTTTGTTTACCACTTTTAAAAACTAACGAAAGCATTGCTGGTGTAGGCCTGGCATTTCTTTTAATTAATCGATTGATTCGACCTTTACTTGATGAAAATCCATGTTAACGTTGCACAAATAAAACATACACTTGTTTTATGATTTTCACAAAATTTTTTATTTTATATATTTTTTCAAATATATAAACACATAACAATTGTTTCGCCAGCACAGTGGCTTCTTCAGATGTGAGTATAAAACTGCAAATTTCTTTTAATTCTTACCTTTTCGTCATAAATAACAGTATTAAATCCATTTAATAACAAATAATCCACCACGTCTGGACAACAAGACATGTTGTTGGGAATATTTTCACCTAGAGCACTTATTTCTAGCCCGCCTATCAAATGTTTTATGTATTTATACGTCAAGTTGTTCTTAACCGGCTAAACGCAACTGTCAGACATCAGTTCGTTTTCTTTGTGAATCACCTGACTCTTGAATGACCTGTGCACATGCGCTATAAAGAACTGAGATCTGAGGCTGGCCTCATACTTGGCTATTCCAAGTGTTGCTATTTTACACAGCGCAAAGAAATTCAAGGTCATTCATGTTATAAGTAAATGCGGTAAAGTTGGAAGCTATTTCGTATTAGCCTCCAGCGAACCGCAGTGTTCATTCAGTAAAAGACCGGCCGACCGGGAAATATGCACACAAAGACTATCCGGACTGTATCGTTATTATGTTTGTGGAAAGGAAATGCAAAAATGTTATATATAAACTGAAAATTAATTAATGAATAATAAACAATAAAAAATATTGAAAATTGAAATATACCTAATAGAAATTTCTTAAGATATTACTTTTGAAGATATGGTGGTTGTTCCAAGGGGAGGCTCAGCCTCCCCTGCCTCCCCTGACGAGCCGCCACTGGTGTAGCTTATAATATAAGCACATCTTTATCATTACAAGAAAATCATAGTCTGGTTCATAGCGTAGAATTTTCTTTTTTTGTGGGCCTGTGAAATTAATTATTTCACTAAAAGCAAATACTTAGAAAAGTTGTGCTTGTTAAGAAATGAGATTTGTATTAATAAAATTTATTCTTTTGTACAGGATGCTCAAAAATGTAGAAAACATGAATTTTACTTAAAAGTATACTACCGTCGTCCGGGGATATATGGAACACCGGGGGTTATATGAAATGTTCGGTAGTAATTTCAAAATTCCCACCATACTTTCGAAATGTCAACTTATAGACGGTGTTTTTATGACGGAATGTTGACACCAATGATTGTCACTGTTAACAAACCTTGCAGTAAATAAATAAAACAACTTAGTAAGTTTTGATGATTTTTTAAATATAGAGGCAAATTTTGGAAGATTTATGTAGTGCAAATAGTCTCGTACAGACCAAAGAATGTATATAAGTTAGATTGTCGGCCCTATGAGGTTTCTTTTAGTACATAGCCTCAACACTAACATGCCGTTTTGTTTTCTCTAATTTTTGTACATCGCTATAGGAAAAAAACTCATTTTAGATAAAAATTGCCTTGTTCGGGGTAATTCGGAACGATGCCGAGAAAGCATAAGTATGTACCAGAGACCTCCTATCGAAGAAATTACAACTTTAGTGCCTTAGAGGCTATAAGGGTTCCAATAATAAATTTTTCTTTCCCTCGGTGCCAGATTTTAACAATGTTTCTTTAAAACAAATCAAGTTTCGCCTAAATGCTCCTATTTGTAATCAAGGAATTAATTCCTTTCCAAGCAATGTTTTTATTTAAATGGTTGGTTTATTATTTAAAAAAGTATAGAATCAAAAATGTATTTTTTTTTAATTTTAAGAATTTCAGTTGCAAGTGTCAAAAATTCTGTGATATTTTATTTAGTTTTATGTCTTAACAATAAAAATATTTAAGTATTTTTATAAATATGTATTTCTTTAAAGGTTAAATAAGCCAAAAATCGTTTATTTGGAACGCTTGTGTTTTCTTAAGTCCTGGACAGCTAATAAAAATTAACACATTTTTTTTTTGCTTTAATTTGTTCCATATAGGTTCCTGAAGAGGTCTATATGATCTAAACAAGTGTTTTCTCATATTTTATGTACAAAAATCTCGTCATTCCATATATCCCTACATCAGGGGTTATACGGAACGACAAAAAATTAAATTGAGGCTTTCTTGTTTTTTTAACAAAATTTTTCATGTTGGTAAAGAATCTTAAAACCATAATTTACCAAAATAGCTAAAAAAATATATATTTAAAACATTTATATCAAAAGTTATTCGAAGAAAATGTTTAAAATCATATCATATATCCCCGGATGACGGTATAACTATTTTTTGTATTTAATGAAACTTCGATTTGAAAAAGTTGCTTATAATTACTTTCCTACTCATAATCTTTATCTCAAACCTTATTTTTTAACAAGCAAACTTTCTTATAAACAGTGACTTTTGGTCAATAAATTAAAATTTTGGTCCTTTTTGGTACAGGTAACCCCATATAGGAACACCCTATGTACAGATTGGATTTTTAGACATTTATAAATTGTTATAAATTATTAATTAAAATTGGTTTTTTACATGTAATCTTGGTAGGTTTTTTTTAATTCAAAATTACATCCAGGCCACAGATTAAATCTGTATCCAAGCACGAAAACTTCGCATTCATTGCGCGTTGACAAACTGCACACTTACAAGTGGTCTAGTGCGCTTGCTGACAAGATTAATAAAAACAATGATGCGCCAACGTCGACACTTTTATAGCTGTCGATTCAAAGGCAAACAGCATGATGAGGAAGTCTGGAGACGCAACGACGCTCGTTTTGGTAAAAAAAAAACTTGCATTGGCTGGGTTTATATCATAATTAATAACTGAGATGCTGTGTAATTTAGGACTGATCTTATAGCGTTGCTTACTGTTAAATCACGAAGAATGAACCTAAAATAATTAAAGTTATTTATATTTAACTTGCAGTGTTACAAGTGAATTAGAACCACTTCCTGTTATCCCAAGGAGTTGGAATTTTACACGTTGATTCTGAAAAATCTGAAAAATCATTCAAGAGTAGCGCATATGTCGAAAAATTTTTTTTTAGAAAAAGCTTTTATTTAAAAAACTACTAAAAAGCAAAAACATTTTTTTTAAATTCATACACCTGGAAACCAAAAGCTTTGGGGGCGGTATTGAGCCAAGTAACTATGTAATAATGCTATATGACCGTCCCCAAAGCTTTTGGTCTTCAGGTGTATGAATTTAAAAAAAATATTTTTTACTTTTTAGTAGTTTTTTTTTAAATATACTTAATCTTTTTTTAAAAAATATTTTATTACACTTATATATATTTTTTTTAGTTCAAGATGACAACACCCAAAATTTCAACTTGCGCTGAATTATACAGGGTGTAATAAGTTTCATGTCTAAAAAAACTGGTATTAGGGACCGACTAGACAAACAAAAAAACCTATTTAATATTAAGGTAGGAAACATTTCAGAACCACTGTTTTTCAAGGTCAATGAATGTTATAGTTCCGAATATTAGAAATAATAAAAAAAACTGTAATACCCGACTTGTGTTCCCGCCGGAAGTGCGGCACTTTGATGAGATTACTTGTACCGAACTTTTGATACCACTAATTATGAAAATGTAAATAGTTCCTTCTCTTTCGGCACAACGCAAGCATAGCATGGCCGCAGGGGTTTAAATAGGATTTGTTTAATTTGGAACAAAGTTATTGTAGCTTTTATTGTCGTTTATAAGAATTCATAAAATTTAAAAGTGGTTCATTAACATTTGTAACATTGTGTTAAAAGCTTAAAAAATTAGTAATTTTTTATGAAATTGGACAACGAACAGTTAGACGTCCGAGATACGATAACAGAAAATAGTTGTGTATTTTAAGTCAGGAAAAAATCGGATTTTTTTAACGAATTGAGCGCATAATTTTTCCCAATCAGGTATCGGAAACTAAAAATCGAGTCTTTGGTCTCTATGAAAATCAATGTAAACAATAATAAACAGACCAAAACAAGTCAGCGAATACTAATAATAATAATAACCATACCATAATGGCCAATAGGTAACACCCAATAACTGAACAATTCTTTTGAATTTTTCACTACAATTGTTCGAAATGACCTCCATCTCCACGTATACACATTTCGGCACGTAACTAAGGACATACGCACTCCATTCAACACATATGTCTCTAGAAATGGTTAAACTATGCTTTCCCGTTATTGCTCCATATTTAGTTCACATTTTTAACATATGTTTAGAAGAAGGCTATTTCCCGGCGAAGTGGAAAAACGCTCTTATTCGTCCGCTACCCAAAATAAATGATCCTAAAATAATTTCTGATTTACGTCCCATTAGTCTTTTACCTGTCTTGTCAAAAATGTTAGAGAAGGTCGTTCGACGTCAGATTACGACATATTTATCGGCAAACATGATACTCCCCATGCATCAGTCTGGTTTTCGCGCAGGACATAGTACAACCACAGCGTTATTAAACTTACTTGAAAATATTCTACAAGCCCGCGATAAAAAACTTGCGACAGTTCTCATATCATTAGATTTCTCAAAAGCCTTCGATACAATTGATCATAATTTACTGTGCGATAAATTACATTATTGCGGTTTTGATGAAAGAGCCATAAGCTTTTTTAAGTCGTATTTATACGATCGCTATCAACGAGTAACTGTCGCTCATCAAACATCCACCGCAAAACATGTTATTTCGGGCGTACCACAAGGCTCAATTCTCGGTCCACTACTATTTTTATTGTACACTGCAGATATTTCAAGACATATCCAGCACTCACATCTTCAATCGTATGCAGACGATACACAGATGTTATACTCCTTTCATCCCTCTGAAACCCAATCTGCATCACGTACAATAAATCAGGACCTTCAATCAATCAATACGTATGCTGCTGAACACAATTTAAAATTAAATCCAAATAAAAGTGTAGCTATGCTATTTTGTTCTGACAATAAGCTGATAAATATAAAAATGAGCTAAATGTAATGATAGATAACACCGTACTGCAATTTTCCCAAGAATCAAAAATACTAAGTATTATATTTGTTGAAAAACTCAGATTTTATTCACACGTGTCTAAGCTAATTCTAAGGGCCTACATCAAACTCAAAGTTTTATATTCGAACAGATATATAATGAATTATAAACTAAGGAAAAAACTTTGTGAGTCACTGGTAATACCTATTTTTCATTATTGTGACATTGTATATTTTCCATGCCTGGATAAATTTACGCAAAATCACATTCAAAGAGTACAAAATCTTTGCTTTCGGTTTGTATGCAATCTGAGGAAATTTGATCACGTATCTGACAAATTCTCACAACTTAAATGGTTAAAAATGACAGAACAAACAAACTATCACTATTTAACGTTTATTTAAAAACTTTTGCTGACCTCCGTTCCAGTTTACCTTAGACAAAAACTTATACCTAGAAACTCTATACACAATATTAGTACTAGATTTCACACCAAACTTACAGTGCCCCAACATACTACAACCATCTTTCAAAGGTCGTTTTCTTATAACGCTGTAAAATTGTACAATGGTATACCCGAAAATTTTAAATCGATGTCACAGCATCAGTTTCGTATATCTATAAAAAACATGTATTTTAATAGATAAGTAAATATAAATTGTAGATACATATCAAATTAATTTAAGTACTAACTTCATATACATTTCACATTAAATCCACCCAATTAATGTTATTTTTTCCATTTTTCTTTCAGTTATACGATTAGTATATTTACTTAGACATCTTACTTTTAGTTTAATTTAGAATTAGTTTATTACTTACCATTGTCCTCAAAATGCTCGGTTAAGTGTAAGAGTAGCCTTTGGCTAAACTTCGCCGAGCATCCCCCAACATCTCTAAAATATTGTAAATACATTTTCTTTGTATTTCACTTCTAAAAATAAAGACGATTTATTATTATTATTATTATATGGTAAATTAGGATCATTCTTTGTGGTTTCTATGTACATTAAAATACGTTGTTGCAATTCTCCAAAATCTGCGTTTTAAAACACCACACTAAACTGTGAATTAACGTTATCAATAAAGAAAACAAAAAGAAAAACTTGGTCCAAAATCCAAAAAGTAACACAAAAAGCACGAACGAAAAATAGTGTTTTACGTAACCAAGTACTAACGACTTGAATGATAAGTCAATAAAATAAATCTTAACATAAGTGGCAGAAAATTCAAAAAGAACAAAAGCAACAGACAAAACCAAGGAACGGATAGGTCGCGTCGTGTGTACGTTGTTTATCAAGTAAGGACACAAACTGAAATTATTACTTGAGAATATTACAAGGGAGAGTATAGCACGCGTGACAAGATAATTTGGCCACGAAGAAGCAAAAAACATGGCGGTGTCCTCTGTCGGTCGCTTTTAACTGCTCTATCGGCATGCTTATTTGCACGAATGTCAGAGTATGTACGACAAGACGCGAGGCAATGAAACCTACCCCAATATGCCAGCAGTTCTCAAACTAAGTTATTAAGTATTTTGGACATTTTTGTTTATTTTTTTTCTCAAAAACTATGAGCTTTAGATCCCATGTTATATAAGGTTTTTTTGTTTGTCTTGGCGCTCCCTACCACCAGTTTTTTTAATGACATGAAACTAATTACACTCTGTATAAGTTTGGTAATAAAAACTCATAGATGTTTGAGGTAGCTAAACTTGTTTTATTCAAAAATTCAAGATGGCAAAATATTAACTTCCTCTGAATTGAATAACATTTAGCTTTAGAAGATTTTTGAGCTATGTTTTTTAAATTCAATATGGCGAGCAGTAAAAAACATGAATTGAATTTAATATTTCAAAATGCAAGAACCAACTTCTACTTTCAAATAATACAATTATGTTGAAAAATAAGAAAGTGTAAGTGCCAAAGGGGAGCTAAACCTCATCCCATTAGTACCAAACAAAGACCGTTTCAACTCATATACGGGGTCAATTTCATCAAAATCAGTTCGCTAGATTCGGCGCTATCCTGTCTCCACACATAACACAAACCTGAATACATTCAAACACTTTTTTAAAACCACTTTTTTGGGTTCCTGAAATCTCAAATCGTAAAAAAATTTGGTCTTTTTTCAATTAGATTTTAGACCAAAGTAATTTCCTCATTTTTATGGATGGGGAGGCTAAATTATATAGTCAGTTGGTATACAGTTACACTCTGCTTTTTATATTATACAGATAACAGATAAATGGATATTATAAAGGAGAAATATTAGTAGCATACCAGCTAAAGAGGATGAATAATTCCGAAACATTCATGCATATTATTGTAACAACATATTTAGAATAAATCGATACAGTTACTGGATAATTGTGGACCTATGCCGGGCGACGTTCGTTTTTGAATTTAAAATCTCGCCCAGGGACATGTGGTATCATAATCTCTTGCGCGTTGTCAGACTGCACACTTAGAAGCGACTATTGCGCTTGCTGACATGATTAAAAAAAACAATGATGCGCTAACACCGACACTTTTGCAGCATTTCGTATGAGGCCACCAGAATAACGGAGAGGTAAGAGGTACAGACGTGCTCAATGCCGCACTCCGGTTACAGCATTATTTCATCATTCTCATGCCCCTCTCGCAAAACTGGGCGTAATCCGCCTTCACCAAAGGTCGGTGTGAAAATTTAGGAACGACAAAAGTTACGTAAACATCAGGTGTAGGAAAACTACATAAAGAATGTTTTTTAGTGGACTGTAAATGTTAAAATACTTTGGAATTCCTAGATTCCTTGTTTACTTACGCTATATACACGCCACGTACGTTAACGTACATGGCTTTAACTAATATTATGACTTTGAAAAGTCTGGAAATTACTCCAAGCATTTCATAGTGGAACCAAATTCTACAGGGTGACCTTCACGAGGGTTCAAATTATTACATTTTCAAACTATGATAACTCAATTACTTCCACAACAAATAGTGGAGTGGAAGTATAGTAATCGTAAAATACATCTTTTTTTTTTTGTTAAAATAGGTTTAGAATGTCACGAAATTAAATTTTGAATTTGTAACTTTTTTTTGTGCGCACGATATCTCTGGAACGGTTTAAGATATTGACCTGAAATTTTATACACTTATGTAATATTACGACATCTGGAACTGGATTGTTGTTTGAACTTATCCGGTAAAGGGTTGGGGGGTAAATAGGGGAGAATGTGGAACATAAGTAAAGCAAGCTGGGATTTGCTATGTATACTGGAAGTCAAGGCCTCAGAAGTATAGTAATCGTAAAAAAAATATTGAAAATGTTTTTTCTTGATAGGTTTAGCATGTCATGAAACGTCATGAAACGTCGAGATTTTAAATTTGAGTGAAAAAACAATTATGTCTGTCTCTCGGTCGATCTGTCTGTCTGTCTGTAACTTTTTTGTCCGCACATTTTCTCCGGAACGGTTCAAGATATTGACTTGAAATTTTGTACACGTATATATTATAACGAGATCTGGAAGCGGTTTTTTTTCTAACATATCCGGTGAGAGGTTGGGGGGTAAATAGGGGTAAATAGTGGAAAATAAGTAAAGTAAGCTGGTAGGAGTGCAGAAACTTAAAATTTGGTATATGTAGTAGAAGTCAAGGCCTCAAATTTTTTTATAATATTTTCCATCCCCCCTATTAAACGGATTGATAAAATAAAATTGAGATATTCACTTGAAATTTGGTATATGTATATATCATAATCACACGAGGAACTATTATATTTTGGGATTATTAGTTGAAGGTTTGGGGGTTAAACAGGGGTAAAGAGCGGAAAATAAAGAAAATTGGTAAGAGTACAGAAACTTTGAAATTTGGTGTATGTACTAGAAGCTAAGGTCTCCGATTTTTTTAAAAACATTTTTCAACCCACCATCCCTACTCCATTATTAAAGGGGTTGATAAAATAAAATTGAGATGTTCACTTGAAATTTGATACAGTAGTGTCGCGATAATCCGGATCAATTAAAACCAGGCTAATCCGGATTATCAAATAATCCGGATTATCAAAACATTTTAAATTCAGCTTTTAAAATTGCAAAAAAATAAATAAAAGGCTCTATTTAACAAAAGTAAGCACTGATGTACTTATATAAAAAACCAAGACAAATAAAAAAGGGGATCCCATACCAAGAAAACGAAATATTAAAAATATGTAACTACATACATAATTAACATTTTCATCACTTTCTTGTACATTAATTTCATCGGCTTCATTAGAATTGTGTGGTACCCTCTTTTACAGTTTTCGGCACCGACTAAAAAGAATGATTTTACTCTGATGACTTACGTGCTGTTGTTTTTCAAAATCAATTTCCTTGAGATTTTGTAGCATCATAATCTTTTCTGTAGCCCACTGTAAAGCAAGATTTAAGCTTTTATTTGACAGCATCTTCATTTTTACTTCTGACCGGAGTGGCAATTTCCATCACATCTTCAGTCAGCACTATCATTTGCATGAATTAAATATTCTTGTTCAATCAATCCACATTAATTTCTTTTGCTAGTATCTTTTGTTGCATAGCGCTTAAAGGGATCAAATCCTCATGATCATCTTCTAAGTCATTCTCATTTTTTGGTTTTAAAATCGTTTTCCAGAATTTTTCTATGGAACTGGCTGGTACATTTTCCCGAGCATTGTGAAGCAAACATACAGCATGTTGTAAGTTTAAGTTCTTAAGACACTTTACAAGATCAAAGAAGAGTTACCTGAATGAATTCGGATTACCAAATCAAGTCAAATCCGGATTACAGAGTACTTCAAGAGAACAAGAAGGCAATCCGGATTACAGAAGCATCCGGATTAACGCGGGATCGGATTATCGCGACACTACTGTACACGTTTACATATACGTGAAAAATGTTTTAAAAAAGATCTGATGTAGCATGAAATCTAACGAGAATCGACAAGAATTGCTTGAATGACGTTGAATTCGAAGGTCTATGCCCTATGATGACTAACGAGCAGTTTGAGGAGTTATTTACTTATTGAAACAGAGTACCTCAAGAAGGTGGTTTGAGATAGAGTACTTCAGGAAGGTGGCTACAGGTATGTTAGCAGAACAAATTTATTAACGTTGTGATAATTCCAGCCGCTTTCGAGAAAACTGCGCAAAAGATGTCAAAAATTCTTTGGAAACAAACTCAATTTGAAAAGGACGAATTGCATTTATTGAAAAACGTAAGCAAGAACTAAAAAGTGACAACTACGCAAACTCACTGACGCCCTGCATGTTTGGTTATATCCTTATATTTTGGTCCAAAAAATGTACTTTTGAATTAAGGCATATTATTAATGATCCGCTCTGTATATGAATAATCCATATAACTAGTTTTTTCAATGTTTAATAATTTAACATTTGAAACCTGCCTATATAGCGAGTAGCGTTACATAACGAAGACCACTGGCGGAAATTGTCCCAACTATTACCCCTGAGAGAGAACAAACCGCAATATCAACCACATACAATAACTACCTCCTTGCCGAATTTGTTTGCAAGGGACAGGACAGGAGCTGTTGGGGGAATTGAGCAACTCTGAGGTATAGGAACTAACTGTGGAATGTGGAGGATCTCTCGGTAACTTCTGTGGTCCTGGCTCTCGAAAATCCTCAAAGGCGGTACTGGGGGTTGGCAGAGATGTCGGGGCGTAGCCCTACTATGATCTGCACACACCCTACGGCCGCTCATCAAACGCTGAAGCACGCTGTCGTGGGGCAACAAAGGAGACAGTACACGTGAACATTTGCATTTGTTTAAAAAGTGAGTTGCTTGTTTACCAGCCGATATCTTATATTTTTTTATGTATTAGTTGCACTTATATGACGATAATACATGGCCTAACACTTAGAAATTACTGTATTAAATAATAAATGCGAGTCAGCAATAAAATAAAGAGAAAGCTAATACAAAAAAAATGTATGTTTAACTATAGTCGGAAACTCATTAGCCGAACATATCACACAATTCATTGAAATGTAGATGATATTTAATAACCTTACAAAATTTAAACCCAAACTATTGGCCAGGACATAATACCTTCTGCCTCTATCGTGATTGCGCATGTCCTTTTTCAACTTCATTTAGTACAGTATTAGTTACTCCTTTATGACGTCTGCATATCCCTCAAAATTATCTAAAATAACATTTGTATACAAGATAGGATAAAGAAACCAAATTTAAAATTACGAAAACCATCTATTATTCCTACTACTATTAATAATTTTTCGTGATATATAATAATAATAATAATAATAATAAAGGACTTTATTAACCAAATTAATATTATAATTTAGAATAACGATTCTATTGGGCGAGGTTCAGTAAAGTCTAAAGGCATCCTGTTCTTCCACCTAACCCAAGACAAACAATATAGCCCAAAAAACAAACCGAAATTTTCGTAACTTATGCTTACAAGAAAGAAAGAATAAAAAACAAAGTTTTTACAATGGGCATAAAATATGGGAAACAACAAAAAGAATACAACAAATTTTTGTGTGAAATCACTGCGTGTTCATAATTAACTCAATCATATGTTTTTTAAAACCAGATTTAATTTTAGTTTTTAATTCCTGGGGTAATTCATTAATACACTTTGTAATATTGTACGAATATGACCTCTTAAAAAATTGGGTATGATGAACGGGAGGAGTAAGGGTACCCTCAAACCTAATATTTAAATTGTGGACGTCAGTCCGAAAACGTATTTTAGAATACAAGTATGGCGGGATCTTGTTAGTCAGTATATTAAAATGCTGACAAACAGAGTGCAAATATCGTCTATTTTTCATGTTAAGCCAGTTATTTAGGTTTAGTGTGTAGCTAATACGATTAAACTTCCTTATACCAAAAATTTACCGCAAACAGGAGTTCTGAAGTTTTTGAATTCGATTACTATCAGTACCATTTAAACAAGGTCCATATATTGTGTCACAGTAATTCAACTGTGACAATACTAGAGAATCACAGAGTACAGATTTAGAGGTTTTGGTCAATACAAATCTATTTTGATATATTACTTTTAAATTTAAGTACGCTTTTTCTAGACATTTATTAATATGTGGCGTGATTGTCGATGAATTCTGAGCTACCTTACGAGACATATTTTGTAATATAGTTATTTTGTTTCTCGTAAAAGTCTCAAGTTTACATTGAACTTAGGTAATGGTAAAGCCATGGGGCATTTCGTTGTAATATATGTTTTATGAGTATTGAGATACCGTTACGAGACTTTTTGTTGTAACATATTTTTTTTTACACCTCAAATTTATTTTGCTGTTGAGCAACTTGTAATATAGTGTATCTTGTAACATAGTTTATTTTGTACATATTTCTGGTTGATATTTTGCTATACAGTATAGCTGATGCTGTGATAGCTCATCCTTTTTAGTAATATAATATTTTGTAACATAGTCTATTGTATATATGTAACATCTGTCTTTTGTTTATCTTTATCTTTATTTTTCCTTGATTATACTCAGTTATCATGGCGCCCAAGCCTTGAACTCACTGCCCTTCTGCTCTCCATATCTTTACTGTGCTAGCCAGGTTAAACCAGTGCCGCTAACCACGTTGCTCGTAGGGTGGCCCACAACTTGAATAACTTGGGCAAAATTTTAAACACCGAAAAAATCTTACAAAACAACGCCACACATTATTCGAAACCTTGACGTAATTTTCGGTCCTAAGTGTACGCTTGAGCATATAAGTAGTACAGTGGTAAATTTCTTCAAATATCTTCAGTTTGTGATATGAAATATGCGTCAATTAAACAGTCTAGATAGACATCATAAAATTATTATATTCTGCTCTTCTAAGACCTGTTAGGTCTGAGATGTAGTGGGTATACCACATGACTCCATCATATGGTACCATATGACTCTATTATACGGTGTCTCTGTTAATGAACCCAGGATAAAAGTTCAAGTAACAATACTTATAAAATTAAGAAAAAACAAATTAATCCTCCTTTTAGTCAAAATTGAAAAATGTTGCAAATCCTAATCGACAGAAAACCGCACAAGAAAAATGTGTGGTGGCGATATAGCAGGAGATAGGTAAGGATATAGCGTCGAGCTCAAGTCAAAAAGCAAACGGTAAAAAAAGTTCCATGAGGCCGTTTTTACTATAAAAACCAGCAAAGAAGTTCAGCAGATCTGTTAGTGGGGGAGAATGATCCGAGGCCGGCCCACTATATTAATTACATTACATTAATTAGAATGGCAAACAAAGTTTGAAGAAAAAATTCCCTGGACCTAAAAAGGCTCGCTCGAATGCGGCTCGGCACCAAAAAAATCTATGGATTCTATGCCGTTATTACGTTTTAACCAAGCAAAAAAGCCTCATTGAATTCACATATAGCCCCCTTTTTTAAGAGAAATATTAATAATTTTAAAAAATCCCCCCCCCCGTATTTAAGCAACCGTAAGTATTTTCCGCACCCCTCCCCTCTCTTCAGTGCTCACGCAATATTTGTACGACATCATTTATGTATATGTGTTTCTTTTTACTGCAACATAACTGGAATATAATTCTATAGTGTATGACCCTCTTTAGCAGATATTCAAAACAAGAATACATTCCTAACAATATCTGCTTGATGATATTCCAAATTAACTTCAGAGGCGGACCAACAGCTTATTATTATGTAAAACAGTCACGTACTTAATTTTTGAGATAGGACGAAACAATATATCGAGTAGGGACTGCTGATACTGGAGGGTGTTTCCGAATCCTGCCCTAAAGCTATGAGGACCGTAGTATAGCATACTCCGATTTCCTGAGAGGGATGCTATGAGGGCGTGGGTAATCCTCCTGCTTGATCGTTTCATAGTCCGTTTAGGTCTTTGTGAAATATGTATAAGTATAGTGCTTGGAGGTAAAGCTATATTGATAAATAACTGTGTATTTAAAAGCATTCACACTTTTTAATTGGTTGAATTTGAGTACTAGGTCAATAAAGTTCTTTTTTTCGTTTGTTCGAACTTCTGTGAACAATTCAAAAGCCTTTAAAAACTGCATTTCTCAATAGTATATCATTCAGAAAGGTTTCTAAAAAATGATTCAAAAGTTTAAATAAAAGTAAAAACAACCTCATTTAGAAATTGATGTTATTCTGAAAGGCAATAAAGAAAACAGCACACTGGCTCGGCTCGGCTTTGGTAATAAAGAGAGAGATGATTATAAAATGTATGTTGTCAACACACTTATAAATGTGTATCTGCTTCTATTTATATAAATTCTTTGTTTTTATGTACATTGTGTAATATTGAAATGCAATAAACATATATTATTATTATTATTATTATCATTACTAGTGACATACGATGCATAGCGACAAATTCTCAGCCGTTGTAAAATTCTCGAAGCATATTTTTTGAAATACGACCAAGTTTTCATGGTGAATAAATAGCAATACCTACGTATCATTTTTGTTTTTCACTGGCTAAACTTAACCACAGTAGTTATAATGTATCTTGGGCAACAAATTTAATATTATTATTAAGAAATGAAAAAGACAAGACTGAGTGATTGCTTTACTTTAATATCTTTCATAATGTCCAAAGGAGACCTTTTTGTATTAATGATTATTTCAAGCGCAACATATTAGATCCTTTTTATGATAAAATTACTATATGTTATTTTATAAACATTTTACAAAATTTAATACGTTGTATATTGTTTACCATTTTTTGCTGTAAAACATTACACAACAATATATCGAATTATTTGATTTTAAGTTTCATTTTTAAGCGTTTTGTAAATACTTCCAACAATTATTTTTATTGTGAACCAAATCTTGGATTTTCTCCACTGACTTTTTGTCTATAGTTGCCTCAATTCATGTGCAATACTCAACAAAGAACTACTGAGATGCTTACAAATATCTTGGTTAATTGCGTACCGTTTGATTTCTCAAAAACATTTTTAAAGCGAGTCGTTTTTTATTTCGATTCTATACGGTTAGTGAATATTAACCGTTTCTGTCGACATACTTCTATCCTCTATTGCTTCAGGGTTTGCTACTTAAATAATAAAAATGATTCTGCTGTAGGTCTCTTACCAGGCCATTTACAAACCTACTAATCATATAACGAGGTACCGAGTTGTAATTCCAGTTCATTATAATATACATGAGGTCTCAGGAAAAAAAAACTCATACTTGAAATCCAATAGCAAGTCATCAATATTCGATACATAAAACCAATCAGTGTGAATTATTTTAGGAGCGTTGAAAAAACGATGGTCTATTTTCAGGACACCAACAGCTATTTTTATTTATTTATTTATTTAGCATACACTGCTCAACAGGTATAACCCATTTACAGAGCAGGACGGATACATAAAAACAAAATATTAAGTAGGTATATACAATATACATTAAAGAAATATAAAGTACTCCTAAAAATAACATAATATTATAACTAAAGAAAAACAAATATCAAAGTCAAGAAATATAAAAATATACATTATAAGATAAGCATAATAACAAAACTATATAAAAACAGAATCCAAAGAAAAACAAAGAATCAACGGCTATAAAAATCTTTTATGGAATTAACAGTGCAGCTGAAAATATCAAATTTGTCACAATGTTTGTTGTAATTATGACACATTGAGAATAGCCGAGAAAATTTAAGTCTATTAGAGCGCGGAGTGGGAAGATAAAAAGTTTGCATTATCCAAGTATTTAATAGGACATAAAATTGTAATTTATTTAAAAATTCTGGGCAATCGATCTTGTTATGTATTAGATTATGTAAAAATATTTGAGAGTTGCAAACCCGCCTGTTCTCAAGAGTGTCCATAAAGAATCTACTAAAGAGTTCTAGATGTGGAAAACCAATTGATGGGTATACTCCATCACACTTGAACCACAATAATTTTACAAATCGCCTTTGTACTCTTTCTAGGCTATTAACATGAGTTACGTAATGATGGTTCCAGATGAGTGACGCGTATTCAAGTGTGGACTGGACAAAACCAAAGTAAAGTAATTTTAGAGCATCAGTATTGGTAAACTCTCTGGTTGATCTGAATAGAAATCCCAAAATCTTAAAATATCCTGAACTTATGTTATTTATGTGTGGTACAAAGGAAAGTTCTTTATCAAAAATTACTCCAAGGTCCTTGAAAGTTACGGGTCTTTGGAGTTCCACATTGTCTATGCTATAATTAAACGTGGTGGGCATGAATTTTGTTGTGTAGGACATAACGTTGCATTTAGACACATTTAAGTTTAACTTATTTCGAACACACCAATTAGATACGTTGGAGAGGCTGTTTTGTAATAGATTTCAGTCCGCTATGGAACTAATAGTCCTAAAAAGTTTGAGATCATCCGCATAGGGCATAGGGTTTGAGTAACTTCCACAATATCATTTATAAATATATTAAAAAGTAACGGTCCCAGAATTGATCCTTGCGGAACACCTGATGTTGCGACATTTTGTTTCCTACCTAAGAGATAGGATTGAAAGAATGCAAGCAAGGATTGGGAGAAACCGAAGGATGACATTTTTTGAAGTAATATAGCGTGCTCAAGGGTGTCAAATGCCTTAGCAAAATCTATGTATATTACGTCCATTTGCAAGCGTTGATCAATGGCCTCAGAGATAGATTGAGTTATGCATATTAGATTAACAAAATCATGCTGGTAAACTGATAGCTGACTTTTAATGCTGGGATATATGGTGTCATGCAATAAAATTTCAAAACCCTTGCAAACATTACATATTATCGATATAGGCCTGAAATTGGCAATATTGTTTTTATCGCCTTTATTAAAAACTGGGCATACTTTTGAATATTTCCAAATATCCGGAAGCTGGCCATTGCGAATACATAAGTTAAAAAGTATGGAAAGTGGATATGAAAAAATAGCGGCACAATCTTTAATCCGAAAGGATGGGATATCATCCGGCCCAGCTGTTAATTTAGGTCTTAATTTTTTTAGAGCGCTAAATACTTCATTTCCACTGAAGCAGTTGATAGCGATAGAGGTATTTGCTACTTGGTCGCTTATCGACTCGAAATTGTCCGTGGGTGGCAGGAAAGACTTACTAAAAAATCTGCGAATGAGTTTATAATGTCAAAAGGATTATCAAAATGTTGATCGTTTAAAAACATATGAGTGGAAATAGCAGTAGATTTCTTTTTACTATTAATATGGGACCAAAATTTTTGTGGTTTCTGTACAATATTATTTTCAATGTTATTAACGTAATTTTTTAAACCATTTCTTTCTTGTGTAATGAGTTTCTTTCATTAAAATTTATAAATACAAAAGAATTGGGAAAATTTAAAGTATTCGATAATTTTGTCCATGAGTGTATAACAACTGTTCTGTAGAATTATATTACTCGATTGTCGAGTACTTTATAAAATCGCAAGAATTTTTCGTGATATAAATTTTAGTTTCTTTTTTAAATTTGTGAGTTTTATTGATAATTAACTTAATTTTAAGTGGTAAAACATAAAAAAAAATTGGAGCAAAATGAGTAAAACATCTTTGATTGTGAGTTTTAGATGTTGACCTAGTTTCGTAGTTATGGAAAATTGTTGGGAGTAAATGCTTGATATTTAGTAAATAATTTAGACAACAGTGAAGACAGAGTGATCTAATGTTTAATGTCTCTGTATCTTTGTAAAGCAATGCTGTAGAAGAACTACATTCTTTTTTATAAATAATCTTTAGACCCGAATTTTGGCATATAGAAAGATTAATTATATGTTGAGCATTGTTATATGCTCCACCCCAGACAACTATGCAGCACCATACAAAATTTGAAGTAGTTTTTTGCTTAAAATATCTCTTATTTGGTAAAATTTGTAAAGCAATTTACGGTTTTCTTTTTCGTTACATAATCACAGTGGTCAGTCCACCTCATATGCTGATCAACTATTACCCCTAAATATTTTACTAACATTATTCTCTTTATTTACGCACATAAACAATTTATTGATTCGTGTGCCAAGCAGTTAATTTTTATGGATTCTTAAAATGTCTACATCAGGTTGGTTAACAGCTGAGATGGAGAATGTTACGTAATTGGTTTTTGTCATATTAAGACTCAAAATACTGGATTTCAGCCAGGTTTGTACTTTGCCGAGTCCAACCTCTGCCTTCCTGTATATATCCGGCCAGTTCACACCTGTAATAATATAGCTGTATCATCAGCATATGAGATATACTATCATCTGTCAATAAATTTACTATATCGTTAATGTATACAAGAAAGAGGACAGGACCCAGCACAGTACCCTGTGGTATCCTCATGGAGATTCACTCAATAGTTCACCAATTTTTGCTTTTTGTATTCTGTTGCACAAATAATTTGATAATAATTTTAATGAATCACCCCTCACTCACACAATAAAGTTTTATGACATACTGTGTCAAACCGCTTTAAGTTATTCATTATTAGGTTTGTAAATTTAAAACTGCATCTTCTGTATTTTTCCTTGACCTAAATCCAAAATGCTTCGCATAAAGACTATGGTGACTTTCTAAAAATTCTATGAATCTTTGTTTTAGGCATTTCTCAAATATTTTACCAAAGTTGTGAATAGGGGATATAGGTCTATATTTTGAGCGATCTCCTGACTTGTAAACGGAGTTACTATTGATGCTTTCCAATCATTAGTTATTTTAAAGATCTTGAGGGCTAAATCTATTATGTGTCGCAATGGTTTTATTACGTACAGATGCATGGTTTTAATGATTTGAACAGAGATACCATCTGGACCAGGATATGAGTTGTTTCTCAGTGTAGAAATATCCAACATTATCTGTTGCTAAGATATTGGTTTTAGGAATAATGATTCTCTCGGCACATTTTTTGCTAAATTTTGTTTTTTAGTTGGTACAATTTTTTATGCCATTTCCTGACCAATGTTAATAAAAAATTAACTAAGCCGTTCTGAATTTTCCTTATCGTTGGTAATAATGTTTCCATGTGCGTCCCGTAAGTGAGTATTTTGTTTCGTATTATGTGAATCTTTGTTTGTTATTCTTAAAGAGTTATTCTAAAAATTGTCGGAAGGCGCGAACTCAGATGCGTTTGTCAGAATGTTTTTATTTTCGTAGTTATTACTTAAGCTAAAATGATAAATGATGTATCATTTTTGCATATGAAATATCTACAAAATAAAAACATTCTTACAAATGCGTCCGAGTCTGCCTCTTATAAATCGTGAAATGGAGCTGTCATACGATTCCTGATGATAACTTTGTTTTTTATTTTCAAGTGATACAATTTTGTATTTATAATCGATTTAATCATATAAATGTATTATACCAGGATAAACTTCTTTAATAATCATCGCAATGTTTATACGGAGACGCTGAACGCAGCTATCGAATACAAAATGCCTGTTTGTTTGTATAAATGTATGTGTGTGCACACGATAACTTCCGTTGGACTTAAGTTTTCACAAGAAAACTGTTAAATATAACATCAGCTCTTTATTTCAGATGGTTTCTCCTTCTGAAGGAGTAGATGTAGACAAAAATATGATAAAAATAATCACCTCATCTGATAAAGAATCAAAGTGTAAGACAAAAAGGTAGATTAAAATTTTTCATGAAAATTAATATTTTCCAATTAGCAATCACTTAATGAAACTTTGATATCGTCATTTAGTAGATTTCCGGAAACTGAGGAACTTTTGTTATGCAAAATATTTGTAATATTTCATGGTGGAGATAAAAATCGAGACTCTGTTATCTACTGTGAAAATACATGTCTGGATGACGGGTACAATTTCGATTAGAATAATATCAAATTACTGCACGCCCACTATTTGAACAGATTTATCTCATATTAATTCAGTATTTAGCTCAAATCAATGTAACATATTATTATTATCACAAATGAGAATCTATTGATCAATAAGTAAAAGGTTATGAAGCATTTTACTTCCCTCGCATACCGAAGGGAAGTATTGTATTCGAGAAAAAATCACCCTCCGAGATATTTTCGGATTTTGACATTTCAGATCACGTAGATTACGAAAATATAGGTTTTTGAATTCCGTCAGTCTGTCTGTCTGTGTCTGTTGGTGTATTAACTAAAACACTACTTGACGGAGAGCAGTCAAATTTGGTAGGTAGTTGACGCTACTGTCGGCGAAGAAATGGTAGAACTTTCAGTGGAAAATATACAGGGTGGACCGTCTAATTGAATAAATAATGAAAAAAATGTTTGCTCAAATTTATAATTTCCACGGTTCATGACACGCTAAACCTATTTCAGAAAAAGAAAATTGAAAATTTTTTTCACCAATACTTTTGAAAAATCCTTACCACTAAAATGATGAAAAAAAATTTTTTTCGCTCAAATTTAAAATTTCCACGTTTAATGACAGGCTAAACCTATTTCAGAAAAAAAAATTTGAAATTTTTTTTCAGCAAGATTTTTGAAAAATTGTTTAACACTAAAATAGATGAGAAAATTTTTATCTTTGTTCAAATTTAAAATTTCCACGTTTCCATGGCATTCTAAACCTATTCAAACAAATTTTAAAAAAAATTTGAAAAATTTGAAATTTTTTTTATCTTTTTATCACTGCTTACTATAGAATAGATGAAAAATTATGTTTTATTCAAATTTAAAATTTCCACGTTTCATGACATTCCAAACCTATTTCGGAAAAAAAGAATTGCAACATTTTTTTACCATTTTGGAAAAAAAAATTACCACTAGAAGAGATGGAAAAAATTGTTTCTTGCTCAAATTTAAAATTTTCACGTTACATGACATTCTAAACCTACTTCAAAAAAGAAATTTTGATAATTTTTTTCACCATTTTTGAAAAATTTTTACCACTAAAATAGATGGAAAATTTTTTTTCTTTGCTCAAATTTAAAATTCTCACGTTTCACGGCATTCTAAACCCATTTCAGAAGAAAAAAAACTTTTTTATTTTTTTACCAACATTTTTGAAAAATTTAAAAAAATTAAATTTTTTAACCACCTCTATACTTCCACTCCACTACGTAAATGTGGAATTGTAAATGTGACAGATGGCAATAATATTTGGCATATGCACCTATTATACTTTTATTGAAAAATGTACAGGGTGGTCATCCCAAGAAATGATTCAGTCATAGTGGACATTTGTAAAGGTATTTGCGCAAGCCTTCCATATTTGGCACCTGTTATTTAGTATTGAACTTTTGCCGTTGGATGAGCACCCTGTATATTTTTTTGACCAAAACTGATCAGGTTTTATCTGTAATAATAGTGATAACTATATTCCGATTATTATTTTCAATGTCATTTCGTAAACATTAATTTTTTAGAGTGACCGCCATGCACAAATAAAGAGGGAAGTTCTGTGTAAATACCTTAACCGATTTTTTTAAATGATATTGGATTTCTTAGTTGTGCAATAAATAAATTAATAAAATATTTAAGACAGTAATGAAGAAAATATTTTAAAAAATTATTAGCTTGATTTTTTTCAATCATATGAGGAATTAAAATAATTCATTTGAATTTCTTACACCATGATTTAAAAAATCTAGCAAATACATACTTAATTGCTTGATTATTTCAATCATAATATGAGAAATCAAAATTTTAATTTCTTACACTGTTATTGAAAAAATCAAACTAAATTATCAAATATCATCCAAATCATGAAAAATACCTTCATCATCAGCAACGGTGTCAACTGCTGTAGGTGATGTACTTAGAGTCATAAGAAATTCGCTGTAGTAAAGTCTGCTACTTTTATCAATATATGGTTGAAGTTCTTTTAAATCCCAGGCAACACATTTCGGTTTAAAATACGTTTATATACGTATAAAGTTATAAAATTATAAACCTAACATATAAAATACGTTTAATAAACGTGACAGAAATCAGTCTTAGTTGAATTAAGGTGTAATATAAGTTTATTAGTTTGTAATATTATATACGTTTCTTAAATTATTTCTGCATATACGTTTTTCATAAACATATTATAAACCAAAATATAAAATACGTTTAATAAACGTGACATAAATCAATCTTGGCTGAATTAAGGTGTAATATAAGTGTATTAGTGTGTAATATCATATACGTTTTTTAAATTATGTCTGCATATACGTTTTACATAAACTTATTATAAACTAAAATATAGAATACGTTTAATAAGCGTGACAGAAATCATTCTTGGTTGAATTAAGGTGTAATATAAGTTTATTAGTTTGTAATATCATATACGTTTTTTAAATTATTTCTGTATATACGTTTTTCATAAACATATTACAAACTAAAGCATAGAATATGTTTAATATGTAAATGATCAAACAGTCTAGTTATGGTTTATCACTAACCTTATTAAAAAGGTTTAAGAATTGTTATTTCCTCTACGTTTTACCAAAATACCTACAACATACACATAATTTAAGAAAATATGTCAATAACTAATTGTGAATTTCGCAAATGCAGTGTTATAACATTATTCATTATTTAAAATTCATATTCTTCTGAATTCGAATTCGCGGACCGTCGTTGCACCAATCATTTTTCATTCCAGCGTACCAGCGTACGGCACGGCACGGCGGGAATGCATACGCATGCGTTCTTTTCTTTATGCATCCGCGACCCTCATGGAGTTTGCGACAGCTTCGCCGATACCGACCCGGCTAGTATTCAATGTTGATTATTATATTATGTAGTGTTGGTGTTGAATTAATGAAAAACAGGTAATAATAATGTATATTTATGTAACATAAGGTTTGTGCTCTTCCTATGATTCGCTTTTGTTTCACGGATAAAGAATTTACGACTTTAAATACAAACTTTCTACTAGAAATACCATAACCTAAAATATTGTTTAATTTTCGGCTGCTTTATCTCTTCTGGCAGCCAAAATTATTAACACACATGAGAAATAAACTTTTTCGTTATTTTACGTTATTTGTTGATCTGTTCATGATTTTATAAAGACGAGTTTATAAAAAAAGTCCCAGTCCCAACTTAGCCTATCTTAGTCTTAATTTTTTTCCCTAAAAAGTTAAAAGTACAGGTTACCCGTATGCTGTTTATAAAAATCGTAATTCTGTCTTGGTCCTAACTGTTTTAGGGAATAATTAAGACTAAGGTAGGCTAAGTTAGGACCGGGACTTTTTTTATAAACTCGCCTTAAGATGTTCAGCTGTTGAGTGCATTTGAGGTTAATAGACAGGGAGCTGTGGTGCATACAAAAAATATATCTATGTCACCACGTCTGACTCTGACGGAACTTTATCAATTTTTTTATTTTTACTTAAATATAGAGGGTGACAATAAAACAAAATTCATCTTATCTTGTCATTATTTATATTAACTTGATGTTAATAAATCGATTTAGAACTTGCGGATGTTGTTTTGTGGCAAAACCAAAATTCTTTTTTACATTCTTGTAAAGCCCTCCAAATATTATTTGCTGAGTATTTGATTGCTTAATATTTTTAACGTTTTTAGGTAGCTATATGCCGATGACTTAGTATCCTATTCCTTATTTCATGACGAGTTGTAGTTATAAATAACTATGTTACTAAAAAAAACAAGACATAATATATTGACATTTTGTGCATTGAAATTAAAATAATTGTATTATATATGTATTTGTGACTTATTGTACTTAGTTACTTATTCAAATAAATGTTCATTTGTATTAAGTTTTTCTTTTTTTTATATTGAAAAAGTGTATGATGAAAATGTACATATCCCAATCCTTGAATAATTATGAGGTAGTTTTGAGCCTTTAATTACAGTTTATTCTGATGTTAAAAACAAAATTTTTAACATGGTTTTTCTCTATACTTAGTGTCAATAAATGAAGTAGTTGACAAGTAAAGATGTATTCTTTAAATTGTACTCATACTAAATCAAGTTGATACCTTTCAATATTTTAAAATTTAGTCAGTTATTTACATTAAGTAACGTAAAGTTAACTGATTTTGACATATAGTGTCCACCAAAAAGTCTGCACCGTATGGTAGAATCTGTTATTGGCTTTCTGAAAAATTTTATTTTTGATAACAGTTAGTGCATGTTTTCCAACGAAAAAGGGGCTGAACAAATGTGTGTTAGTCCTGGCGCTTCGTCTGAAAATTACATGTTTTTTAAATTGTCTCAAGCGTAAAATGCCTCTATTATTGAAGATCGAAAAAGGTTATTTAAAGAAGTTGCTTATTGTGCGAAAATATCAAATTTGGTTGTTTCATTTTAAAAATAGAAATTCTTCACTTTTTTACGAATAACTCCTGAACTATATTTTTCTGTTATTTATGGTTCACTCTAGTTAATAGTTTCAGCCTAGGTAATGGATTAAAATCCACTTTGAGGAAGTGTTAGCACTTCTTTTTTGACCAAATAAATATTTAATTAAAAAATGGTGAATTTCTTCTTTCTTTTTACCTAATGTTAACATTTTCGAAATTCTTAATACAAATAAAAATCTGTTTAAGTGATTTGTATTAAAACATTTTGAAAAAGTTAACACGAGAAAAAAGAGAACTATATGTACTAAGAAATTCAGCATTTTTTTCAAAATATTTATTTGGTCAAAAAAAGTACTGCTAAAAGGTCCTCAAAGTGGATTTAAATCTTTTACTTAGGCTGAAACTATTAGAGAGAATTTTTAATAACAGAAATATATTTAAAAATATAGTTCAGGAATTATGCGTGAGATAATTTTGTTTGTTTTTAAAATATAGAACAACTAAATTTGATATCTGAATATTACTTCGATTTATAAACAACTTTTTTAAATAACACTTTTTGATATCTTCTCAAATAAAGGTACTTTACTCTGGATAATTAAAAAAAAAAAAATTCGACCTAAACGCCAGGACTAACACACATTTGTGCAATTCCTTTTTCGTTTGAGAACATGCACTAACTTTTATCAAAAATAAAAATTTTCAGAAAGTCAATAACAACAGTTTCCCATATGCGGTGCAGACTTTTTGGCGGACGCTGTATATAAAATAAAGTATTTACATAATCTTAATAAATACGTCTATGGTAAACTATTTTTAAACGTATGTTATATATCTTATATATAAGTATATGACCTATTAGGTAAATACATTTTTAATATAAGTATTTTAAGCTTAATATATATACGTATAATACCTACACAATAAATACGTTTCTGCAACACGTATATTTTACCTTCACCATAAACATGTTTAAATGTTATAAAGTAAACGTTTTTAAATGTTATAATGTAAACGTTTTTTAGCCTGACATTTGTCCATATTATATACGTTAATACCAAACCGTATCCATACTTTATGATCTACATAAAAAAAACGTTTTTCCAAGTGAAACGTGTTGCCTGGGATGCTTTAGCTTGTTTTCAGGAATTCCTAATGGTGTGTTCGAAATCAGAGTAAGTTTCCATAAATGCCAATTTTTTCTCATTAAATCAAACGATGATTTATAATGCATTTGAGACTTGAAATTCTCATTCATTTATGTCAGTTTAACATTGGCGTTTTTATCTAAATACAATCCGAACAAATGCAGTTCATTGGTACCAATAAGTTATTATAAGGAAACAGTAATATTGGCCCTTTTAGAACCAAGCCACAGAACTAATTTCCTAAGTCCTGATTCAATTTTGGTCTGTAATTTGAAGTATTCTGGACAAGCGGAACCTCAAACTATAACGAGATTCAAGAAACATATGATCCACTTCAAAAATGGAAGAACTGGAAGTAGAAGAGTCTAGTGATGTCCATATGCCCTTGACAACAATAATAGGATATATATCAATAACTTAAGGTTAATTAGAAATGGAACATATAATAACCCCTGAAGCATACCATTATATTAATAGAAATACAGGAATACTCTGAGTTGTACTTTAGTTTTAACCACCTCCCGATGAGGTCACCATGTTTGGCGAAATGAGTGTCGAGTGTCGAGTATATGAGTTTAATGTTCAAAGGTTTTGATGTCTGTGGAAATCACTTTAGAGACAGCGTTGCTCTGAAAGTTCAAGTCGCTTCCAGAAATGTCTATTTTCACCGTTGCAAAATTTTCGTCCTACAAGCAGCACTAGCACATCTTAATTATTTTTTTTGCAAAACATGTAGATAACATGTATTACATATACAACTATTTAAAAAAATTGTATTGTATCGTTTATTGTATTATTTCACAAGTAGGTACATATTCTTTTGAATTGATCCATCTCTCTTTCAAAAATGTGTTCCCTTTTCCGAACACCTCTGTATTTACTCTTTGTTAAACGTTAAAGCCAGCCGGGCTAAGTTGTTCAGTGAGTCATCCCTTTCTTTATGCCCCAATTCACATCTGGTAACCACACAAAGCATTATCCTTTATTTATAACAGGTGGAATGCTAACAGGTACACACTTATTATCATAATTTATACCGTGTTTCCTGGCATCAAATGCAAAAGATATTCGTTTATAATGATAATTTCGTTGTTATCAGTACTTACCTACTCAACAAAAGGATGTTTTCAAAGTAAGGGCCATGAGACACGATAATACGATAAATCTGAGAAGGAAAATAAATCAAAGCACATTTAACTGCAGTTTTATTAAGTATTTTGTTTCATAGAAGTATTACAATCTATTGATCAGCATGTGGCAAACTGACAATCGTATAGGTAACAAACTAATCATTCTTCGCCGATTTTTATATTATTGTTGCACTTCTATAGAATACTCTTCGCAGTTTTTCGGACGGATGGACGGAGGCACAGACAGACAGGCAGACAGACAAACAAACGGACATTTTGAAAGTTATCCAGAATTCGATTCCAATTTTTTTTCTCGAAATAGGTTTCGAATGGCATGAAACGTCGACATTTTAAATTCAGCGAAAATAGCGGTAAATAAGGGAAAATAAGTAATGTAAGCTAGAAACAGTACTGAAACTTGAAATTTGGTGCAATACTAGAAACCAAGATCAGAATTTTTCAATAACATTTGCCAATTGAGTTTTGACGTTCCTGGGAACTACGACTCCAGAGGGAGTGTATGTTATTCCAACTGTTTAAACAATTACAAGTTAGACTTTTTGAAATGCTCTCAAAATTCGCAGTAGTGACCGAATTGACTGAAAATTGAGTTTTGACCAATTTTTGGTTCCGCAAATATCATGTTACCATTTTCTGCTGGCTTTGCTTGAGTATTGCAAACAATATCCGTATGAAAATATAGTTCACCTGATATGTTATGCGCTTACCGCAAACGAAAAGAGTCGATTGTTTACCTGGCTCACCATTGCAGGCCCTCTAGCCGCCTGATTTGATTTATGCCGGTCGCATAGCCGTAAGTTAAATGATATTTATATTTACTTTTATTGAATCATTTATGGAGTTGTTCATTAAACTATCATTATTTACTATAAATAACTAATATAGTAGAAATCTTCTACTTGCCTAACATCATGATACTGTAAAGTTCATAGTATCATGGCCTAACATTTAATAAACAAGACAGTCGCTGCTTTACGCCCCTTCGGAAGGATTATATACAATCTATTCAACTCCTGCCTAAGACTACATAACTTTGCTGCTAGAAGATAGAACGAGAGGTAGGTCACTAGACAATAGACGTAGCCTTAATATATCATTTATGTGACTTATCAAATGTGATAAACATATTTTTTCATTAACCACTTCTATTGAAGAAAGGTATTATAGAAATCCCTTCCTTTAACAATTAAAAAATAATTATTTAATATTTAAAGCATTTTTACATTTCTACCACCGAGGCCTATGTCTCATAAAGGAGATTCCGACTTTACTCCGAGTTTTCGTCTTTTTGCTGTCCCAATTGAGATTATATATACTATATACAGTTGTTAATATGTAACTTAAATCTCAGTGGTGAGTCATAGATTGGTCCTAGATTTCTTGCATTATCTAGGGTGCCAATTTGTTGACCATCAAAATCCATTTTTAACTCTATCTAGCTTTTTTGAGGCCCAAAGAGCAGAAATAAAGTTTTATTTGAATTTAAACTCAAGGCATGATTCTTTGGCCATTCAATAATGCCAATAATATAATTATTAATGACATTCAATGCTTCAGCATACTCTTCTTGTCGGAAAGAATAATAGATCTACGTATCATCTGCACATAAGTGCATTTTGCATTTTTTACCACTTTTTGTACGTTAGATGTATAAAGCGTATATAATAGAGGACCGATAATGGACCCTGCGGAGCACCTGATGACATTCTTAAAGAGGCAGAAATGCTATCGCTTATTTTCACTCTATGCGATCTAATAATAATTATGTTAATAAACTTAAAAGCGGCGTGCACTCAAAACACAGAAAAGCAGAAAATTTTACTCATTGGGCGCATCACGTTTTTACGTTTATTATCATTATTATTTAAAAGTGAATTATTTATTATTTGTTTGCTTATAGTAATGAAACATATTCTTTGTAGTATTTTGCAAACAACAGAAAAAAAACTATACAGACTGTCTATTTTACGAGGGCCACACCAAATATCTCGCTTAATATCTATTGTAGAAGAATAAAGTTTTAGAAACAGTTATCCCATTTTTTGTGAGCTATATTTCAGTAAAAAGAAATTTGAAATCCATAGCCTACTTTATGAGATATATTACAAAAACCTGAAAAATAGGAAAACCACAAGCGGTTATAGCTTCCTTATTTGAGGAGATACGAAAAAAGTTAAAGGAATGAAAGTTGACGGCAAAGACAATAAGAATAATAACGTGTAACAAAAAAATCGAAAAATGCAGTTGGCTTTGACATACGTTATTGTGCCAAAATGAAAAATACATATCTCAAAGTAGGCCATGACGCCATTAATTCCGGTATTTTTTTCTCATTTCAACGATATAAAACATGTCACAGAAATTTTAACCGATAGTGTCAATATTTAATATTTTACGAATACCACAATTCATATAATTGAATCGTAACAATCAGCTGTGCCATAATAGTAAAAATTCACTTTATAATAATTATAATTCCGTAATTATTTATTACAATTTAATACAAACTAATAAATATCTCATAAATAAAAATACAAGTACAAAACGAACATCCAAAGAAAAAAACGAAAAACTATGTATAACATTACTACCTACTACTATATTGAAAAGAAATTGTGTGTATTTATTTTTCTAACTACAAATGCTCAAATTGTGCACCATGCATTCTGACACATAAACGTGCTCTACGAGACACGTCACGCATTACATTTTGGAGCATTTCAGGAGTAATTGCCTCACATGCGTTTCGAATTCTGATTTTGATGTCCTCAATATTTTCAGGGGCAGTTTGAAAAACCTTGTCTTTAATGTAACCCCAGACGAAAAAATCCAAGGGAGTAATATCTGGTGATCGAGCTGGCCATAGAATGGGTTCATAGGTGCCTATCCAGGTATCTGGCATAACTTGATTTAAATAATTTGTACATATTACAGCAGTGTGAGGTGGAGCCCCATCTTGTTGAAAATATGAATAATTTAATCTTTCTGCCACTGTTAATTCATAAAGAAAATCTTGAAATTCGTTTTGCAGGAAATTAAGGTATCTACGAGCGGTTAATTTGGCATCATAAAAATAAGGTCCAATTACTTTAGTCTCTAAAAGACCCAACCAAACATTCGTAGAAAATCTTTCTTGGAAAGCAGTCTCTCTGTACCAATGTGTATTTTCTCGTGTCCACTTATAATGCATATTTCTATTGAAAAATCCATTATTAGAAAAATTTGATTCGTCCGACCAAAGAATTTTGCTACATATCAGCGCGTCATTCCTTTTCTTATTTAATAACCATCTACAAAATCTTACTCTCCTTGGCTTATCTCCCTCATTTAAATGTTGAACTTTCCTCATTTTGTAGCATCGAAATCCGTTTTTTTTCAATATTTTTCTTGCACTGTCTTTTTTTATGTGACAGTTTCTCTGAATTTGTCTCAAAGAGGTTTCCTCATTTTGGTTAACATAATTCATTACTCTATTCACTTTTCTTACATTATCCGCAACATGCGCTCGCCTTACTACTTTTTTTGAAAATGAACCGTGTGTATTTAGATTTTGAACTAACTTCTTAAAGTTTCTGTGGCATGTTTTATATCGTTGGAATGAGAAAAAAATAACGGAATTAATGGCGTCATGGCCTACTTTGAGATATGTATTTTTCATTTTTGCACAATAGCGTATGTCAAAGCCAACTGCATTTTTCGATTTTTTTGTTACACGTTATTATTCTTATTGTCTTTGCCGTCAACTTTCATTCCTTTAACTTTTTTCGTATCTCCTCAAATAAGGAAGCTATAACCGTTTGTGGTTTTCCTATTTTTCAGGTTTTTGTAATATATCTCATAAAGTAGGCTATGGATTTCAAATTTCTTTTTACTGAAATATAGCTCACAAAAAATGGAATAACTGTTTCTAAAACTTTATTCTTCTACAATAGATATTAAGCGAGATATTTGGTGTGGCCCTCGTAAAACAGACAGTCTGTATATGAGAACTAAAAGAAAAACTATATGTAAAAAATATTAATGAAATCTTTGCATTCTTTCGATAACATGACTTCTAGTTATGCTAACAAATTGAAATCCTAAAACAAATTTGTCCAATTTCTGATTTGACATTCTCATTTTATGAAAATGTAATCCATTAGAGTGAAAAAAATTTTAAGACAAGGTACGTAAATAAATTCATTTTAGACGTTTGTTCTCATTTTTAACTGAATCTTCATACCGTAGGGGGTTATGTAGATACTAGTTTAATCTGCTTAGATATAGGGGACTATGTTGGATTCTAGTGTTATAATGAGAATGCCAAATAAAAAACTGGACAAATTTATTTTAGGATTTCAATTTGCTAGCATAACCAGAAGTCAGGTTATCGAAAGAATGCCAAGATTTCGTTAATATTTTTTACATATAGTTTTTCTTTTAGTTCTCATATATAGTTTTTTTTGTGCTGTTTGCAAAATCCTATAAAGAATATGTTTCCCCATTATTATTATTAATATTATTATTATTATTAACATTATTTCGATTTGGAATAAATTAGGGGGATGTGAAACAAAATCTAAATTTATTTTTCACAAGTATAAATTTGAGCCACCCGACACCGCCCTATTTCCAAAATGATTTCTCATTAAAAACACTTCATACCGAATCGACAGCAAAAAACACATCCATAACAATCTCCGAGCCAATTAAGCAGTAAATTTAAATACTTCTAATTCATAAAACTTGATAAACCACGATTTCACGGAAGATAACTCAAAATCTAGTTGGCTGTCGTGACGCAGCTTAGCAACATGCTAGCAACCACCACTAAAAACAAAACAATCGAGAGCTCGGCTATCACAAAACCTGACTCATTGCTGTTAATCAGTTGTTCACGAGCTCAGAGCTAAAGCAGGTGAACTGCTGTTGCCGTGTTTATCAAGCGTGTATACGACGATTTTATTTCTATTTTGTTTCTGATTCGATTTTGACAGTTCTAGTGCTGGCTACTTGATAAACTTCCGCTACAAATAGTTTCTGTGATTGCCACTATTTCAATTTAAGTGGTTTAGATAATATTTGAGTGATTGTTAATATAATAACTTTGTTTAACCTGTTTACCTTCAGTTTTATACATCAGTAACATCAGATTTTTTAATATCCTTCCATAAGAGGATTTGATAAAGGTGAGTTATGAATTTTTATCAAGTTTTAATGATTGTGCAATGGAAACAAGGAACAAGGAAGGAATAAAACCACACACTTCGTTAGGTGTAAGCACCTTTCTATCTAATCGACTGTCGATTTTTGTTTTCACAAATGACTAATAAATACACCTACAAAATACGATTGTATGAATATAGTAAGTGCAATATTATATAGAGCTGGAGAGTAATTATGTAAATGGTTTTATAATGTTGTTTTTCTACCCCATGAACATTTTATCGATAATTCTGTTTTTGTATAGTATGTAAGATAAGCTAGGAGTCGATTAGATATATGTGAATAAAGTTAACGCCAGGAAACATATTTTCCTTTTTCATTCCTAGAAATATGCCTGGATTCTCTTTATTTGAGACATGGTGTCTTTAAATGAGTATGACAACTGCCAGTGTTAAGAATCTTCTACTAGAATACAATCAAAATTATCCTCGTATTTACCTGAACATGCCACCCGATAATAAAACCGAAAAATCATACTAAGCAAATTAACTCTATAAAAGTATTTACACTTTATTTGTTTCCTTTTATACATTCACTATTTTTCCAGTTCGGATGACTAGGGACCACCGTGTATGTTTTTTATTAGAAGTGTTTCAGGTCTTCATCCTAACTATAGCATCAATTCAAATATTATTTTCATCCATTGTTTCTAATTTAATTATTTTCAGTGACCACCCTGTATATTTTTAAGCAAATATATAGCAGATTTCTTCATTCACAGTTATGATAATTACATGTCAGATATCAATGTGCTCCTTCACATTTTTTTCTGAATTATTTTTTGAAGGGTGTCCACCCTGTATATTAATTACTAGAAAATAGCAGGATTCTTGCTTGACAATTGTGATAACTACATGCGTGTAGTCCTGCGTAATAGTTCTTTTATTAATTAATTCTTAGGGTGTTCACTAGGGAGGCCCTTATTTTTCAACTTTATAAAAATTTAGCTCTCAACTCCCTATCTTGTTCCAATCAGCAAGAAGCGAACTCTGTAAAATTTTAGCTCAATCGGACAATCATGGCCCTCATCGATTATGTTTTGGAATATTATCCCAGAAAGTCATTCTTTCAGATAAACATTTTTTTATAGTTGTAATCACTTGTAAGCATTAGTAATGAAAATTAATACGAGTTTTCATTAATTTAATTAGCATGCGATTTTTTTCCGATAGCTATTGCTAAGTTAATATGAAAAATCACCAAATATACAGCAGCAAACAACGCAAGTCGAATAACTGGTGCCTCTACAAATCTAAATCGTGACAATGTTCAATCGTGATCTGTTGTACCTCCCTTGTCGTCATCACATTTTTGAGTTAGTTCTGAGCTGTATCGACTCACCAAATCTGGACGAAACTCAGCAAGAACGTTTACATAACTGGTAGCAATGAAGTGCCCGATGATGTCCGTTCCACCATTCTTGAATTTCTTGAACACTACTTTTTACGCAGAAACACAGCGAGATGATTACCGAGAATTGTTGAAGTTAACGATGATGCTCTTGGCGGTATTCCGAAGAATGGGATATCGTTTCGTATACCACTAGCTGTAATTCATGCTAGGTGGAGGTCAAAAGCATTTTATGCATTCTCTCATAGAGAGAAGAATTTTTTAAGAATATATATTTTTCTCGCTTGAGTGTACGTTCGAGCCTGGTTTCTGTCATCAGAAGCAATTAAAGCACCATATCATGATATTCTATTCATGCGTCAACTGATAAATTATCAGGATATTGATCCAGAAGTCGGCAAGGCTGCTGCAAAAATTTTTCCAACCATCTCTGCTACTTAGTTCCCGAAACTGTAACTCTATCCTAAATTGATGACACCATATCAACAGCGGCTAAGGCAAATATGGCTCATGTTATGCTGGAAGCAGACAAAGGTAAAGAAGAGAATAATCATAATCAACTGAAGAGGTACTATTCTGCACCAAAATTATTTTTCAAACATAGAGTTTTCGTCTTTTGAAACTCTTGGTACATAAGCCTTCTTCACGAGATTTTCGACAAAGACCCTTCAACATGGATCCTGGTTATGAAGAGGGGGCAATGAAAGACTTGGGAAGACAGTTGTTGTGAATGGAGAAAGAGGTGTCAAACTCATTCAGGATTACAATAACATTCTCACAAAAGATGAAACTGAGAAACAATTTATTTAGAGACATTGCCGCAAAATGTAAATAATACCCAACTCCTACTAAATCCTCTCTTCATCATCTATCTTAATCTGTATAAGGCTATTCTTTTTCCTATTTATATCAAACTTTCTACTATCGATCCAAATATGATATCATTTTCTCTTGTCTTCAAAGATCTTCACTGTGGATTTCTTTTTCTTTTTTTATTCGTGGATACAGGGATATATCTGTCGGTATGTATGGCACAATAAATAAAACACAACTGCTTAATGTTTAATGAATGAACTTACTCCACATTTGTCCACTCTGTCTAAAACTACAAAAGCCTGAATTTTTGCCTGATTTGGAAACTTATGAGATTCCTTCATCGGTGGCAGTGGGAGGTAGTTTTAGCTCTCTATAGGAGTGAGTCTCAACCCTTTGAGAGTAATGGCGGGTTGTCACAATGGTGTCAAATATTTTGCACTAAGGGGTACAAAATTTGGTCTTTGTACATGCTATTCACACTCACCTGCGTATTTTGGGTTTTAGGGGTAGATTTCACACTCCATATTTATAGCTGTAGCTTACTGTGACTCGAATTTATATCTCTACTCCATACTACAAAAACGTACAATTTCTCACCCTTCATTAAGAGTTACTACATTATTTCTATGATTTTACACCATTTTCAGGGATGTTTTGGACTAAAAAAAATTGACACGATAGATCCTTTTTATTTTATTATTACCGAAATATTTTGGTTTGCAGTACAGAACAATTTCTTTCTGTGGTTGTGATAATTATGATAAACATCATTTTCTTCTATTTGGTGCATTTTGAACAGTTTCAATTGGTTATTAAAATCGTATTCTTTATTTTTTTAAATTATTTATCTATTTTATTCTTAGTTTTATCCAAATTAGACCAGTGTGCTGGTTCGATAAAATTCTCTATAAATGACAAAACCTATTAGTCATTTTGGATTGTTAAATTTCGGCAAAATATTTATAACCTGCTACTTCGATAACCCTCACATACCGATTTCCAGTGGAATTAGACGATAAAACTTATCCGCTATAGCTATCGACGTCGCCATTTTGAATTTTTGAGTTTCGATAACATATTTATAGTTTTGAACCATATTCTTTATAGGATTTTGCAAACAGCTGAAAAAATAACTATCTATAACTAAAAGAAAAACGTTGTGTAAAAATATTAATGAAATATTTGCATTCTTTCGATGACCTGAATTCTGGTCATGCTAGCAAATTTAAATCCTAAAATGAATTTGTCTAATTTCTTATTTGACAATTCCTATTCTAACACTAGCATCCACATCCCCTACGGCTATGCAGATTAAACTAGTATCTACATAACCCCCTACGATCATGAAGATTCAGTTAAAAATGAGAGCAAAGGCCAAAAATGAATTTATTTATCTACCTTGTCTTAAAAATTTTTCATTCTAATGAATTACATTTTCATGAAATCTATCATTCTGTTTCTTGGAAACGTTATTCGCCCCTTTTTTCAGAAAGACATAAAGCCACTCATAAAGATGTTTCATGCAAAACCAAGACAATTTCTATGAATAAGTGTGAAATATTTATAGTTTGTGACCTAAAAATCTCCAGATGTCAATTTCTAATAGAATGGGATATTAAATGACAATAATGTCGGCCATCTTGTATTTTTCTAAAAAAACCGTGAAATTAAGTTGCCATATGAACCATATAGGAGACATTCAAAATTTCAAGTCAATACTGCTGTCTGTTGTCATTATATCTACAGAACTATTTCATTAAGAATAATTATTTTTGGTATGTATAGTTGTCTCCACATATTTAATGCAAATAAATACTTTAAGAACAGGCCATTAAAATATCAAAGTCGGTATTTTTACCTGCCGAGATGGTCCTACAGAGCCATACTTCAAATTTCTGAGTATTAGAATAAACAAAATAAATACTAGAGATTTAAAAATCGTGTTTTCGGCAGATATTTAATGACGTTTTTGGTAAATTAAAAAATCCTACTCTGTTTTGCGTCAAGATAGGCTATATCTTACGCATTGGTGGACAATGTGGACATATTGCCCGTCCTTCGCGATACTGATAGATTTTCTCTCTCCCATCTATACGTGAGCGACACAGCTTTGAGGTTTCTTATGTGCAATAAATATATGGAGACAACTATAGTTTGTGCTGTTGTCAATGAAAAATATACAGGGTGGCCACTCTTAAAAATTAATAAACGAAAAAACCGCGATATTTCACAATATGATTAACACAACTCCCAAGGAAGAAGTCTATTCTACTATCAATGAAAAATATACAGGATGTTCACTGTAAATATTAATTAATTTAGAAAAGTATGGCGACAATAATGTTTGAACTGCAATTGTGGGTGATTTCAATTCTTTATATTACATGGCGGATGATTTTTATCATTTATAGTCCTGTACTGCTTAAAATCGGTGTGTGGGGGTTTTCAAGGTCGCTCATGGCATATCTCGAAAATAGGACTATAAATAATAAAAATCATCCGCCGTTTTGGCGCCACCATTTTGAATTTTGCAATCCCGACATCATATTCGTGATCAGCGGTATCAATTCATACCAATTTTCAGTCAAAGCGGAAGACAGAAAATAAGGACATTAATTTAAATGCGATACCTCATAACTTCAACTGGCTCTATCTTGAAACTCTGGTGGTTTGGGACCTCCGACTCCTTGAGACATTTGATCAGGGTCCCAAATACAGAACATATAAAAAAAAAATCCAGCATTAGCTGCAGTATAGTTCACTCCAAATTTATACTGCACATAAAAAACTCAAAGCTGTCGAAACTATATCATATAATAAATATAATGTATTACTTAATAGACAAAACATCATTACTCTTATGTAAAGTATGTTCTGGCATGATTAAAATAAGAAATAAACGGAAACACGACTCTATTAATTTTTAATTAAGATTTCTAACTCTTGTGATCTATTTACGCGAATCACATCTAACTAGAACGTCATGCCAAGGGAACAGATAAACAGAGTCGTACTTTAAATTTATCTACCAATGCCACGAAGGACGGACAATGCGTCCACCAGTGCATAAATTATTCTTATCTTGATGCAAAACACAGTAAGAGTTCTAAAATTTAGCGGAAGCGTCATTAAGTTTCTACTGAAAACACGATTTTTAAATTTCTGGTATTATTTTCTTCATTTTAATGTACAAACATTTAAAATACGCCTCTGAAGTACCTTGTCAGCAGATAATAGCGCCGAATTTGAAATTTTGATGGCTGGTTTTTAGGGCCTTTGTTATGTGCACTAAACAAATGGAGACAACAACATAGACATGTAAAATACTATGCCTCTGGCATTTCGACGCAAGAAAAACTTTTTTCTTTCAGTTGCATAAAAAAAAATTACAAGAAAACAATAAAATTGCACATCCACAATGAGCAAAGTAAAATAGGTTTACCGCCTAATTTGTCTATACATTTAAATTTTGTACCACTAGTTACGCTACATATTAACAAAGCTGCTGATTATTACAATAATGATAAAGAAACTGTAACTTCGAATCTTAAATTTAGAACTGCTACAGAAGTAAAAATTTACAAATATGTATTACCGATTTAAATGATGCCGGCGTGCGATGGTGTGCACGTTATCGTGTAATGGCGCCCTTTCGTTTTCAAATATTTGTCATAAGGCTAATTTTTGCTTTAATAATTCTATTTTTCATAAAGCTTGGGGAGTAGCACGCATTCCTCTAGTAGAATTGATTTTGAATACTTGAGGCAAATAAGTTTGCTGCCAACTTTATCAAGAACGTTAGAACATGATTAGAACGACTGGTTTTGGATCACATAACTGTGCAACTGCTCCTTTAAATGTTACAGACCATGTGTTTAAATCCATCGACTCTAGAATGTATGCTAGTGTTATTTGACTATTCTAAAGCTTTTGATACTATAAATCATGTAATTATGTTATTAACCTTAAAATTTGTAGGCTTTAATTTAACTGCAGTAATTAGTTGCGAACTGCTTACAAGAAGATATGCAAAAAGTCGTCGTAAAAGAAAGGTTTCACAGTGCACAAGTTTCGTGCGGGGTACCACACGGATCTATACTGGGGCCAACTTTATTTACAGTATTTACAATTTTTCTACATACACACAATTCATTCTATTGACCGTGGTGTTTTTCACATCAATTGCGAAATTATTAGTCGTGAACTTGAAACAACTTTAAAACATCACTAGATCATTGTCATTGAGTTCTAGTAAGTGAGCTGTAATGCTTTCAGTGATCAGGCTGACATAATTAATCTAAACCCCAAATATTAATATAAAAATAAATAAAAATATAAAAACTTAGACTTATACTTGATACGGATCTTCGATTTCAACAACATTAAACATCTATAATTGCAGATTAGAATTACGATATAATTCTGAATATACTCTTAATCAAAAGCATAAACTACTTTTATGTAACTCTCTGGTTCTTTGCATTTATAACTATCGTGGTACAATCCATAATAAAAAAAATTAAGGCTATTGTTAACCAATCGATTGCCACTATTGCGATAGTGAAGAAGCTCTGAAGGCAATCGATTTTTACTCTTAAACTATAACTTTTGGAAGAAGTGCAAGGGTAGAAAAAATCACATTTGTTCAAAAGACCTAACATTCCTGCCATTACATAGTAATTCCATCAGGTACAGTTACATTTCCGTTGTACCTATCTATAAATATCTTTTTTTATTTTCCACTCAATTGTTCCTAGGCATACGGTATACTCCATTATTTATTTTAGCAATTTTAATATGTAAATTACACGCACTACTATGATTATGATTAAATCGAGAGCGGTGTGTCATAGCAAAGTAATCCTGCCCAATATTAACAAACATATATTTGGAAGAGCCGAGGTCAAAGCATAAATTATTTGTTATTACTTTTTTCCTATAGAAAGGGATCCAAATATGTTTAATTCGTTTAACTTTTGTTACCATATCCTATTCTTGAGTTGTAAATCCAATTTACAATTCTCAAATTGAAAACTGTCCTACCTATTGAAACCTCGATAAGAAGCTTAAAGTTCATAATATAATTAATTACATATGTGCTTTGGAACATCAGGCTCAGAAATTTGTAGTTTTTGATTGCATCAACAAGAAGGTGTTCAGATTCCAATATGAACTGTAGGGGGTCGTTTCTCTTTATCTAACACAAAATCTTGGATTTTCAAGGAGTTACCTTGGGGCCTTGAGAAGCGATTAAAGCAACAAACATTTTTTTAAACAAAACATGCTAGAGTCCAGGCTTAGTATGTTTCCATGTTTGTTTACAAATGAAGAGTTTTACTTACAAGCACAATGAACCACATAAGATTAGATTAAGTTTCCATTATCTGCATAAAAATATAATAAATTAATAATAAATAAGAATAAAGATAGGATACCAATATATCCTGTTTGTATACCTATCTTGAATATATTATTGTGGTGTACAAACACAAATTATAAGCAGGCATGCACGTTGTATTGGAACACTGCAAGAATTTCAAATAATCCTAAGAACGTATCAGTTAAAATAACATAATGAGTAGAAATTCTAGTTGGCACAATTTACTTTTACATACTGTCACGCAAATAGATTACATAGCCAAAATGTCTATTGTCTTTACTGTCTAGGTATTCACCAATTTTCGTTAGTTTGGTCTTATTAATCTACGAAAATTTCGTTAGAATCGAGACATAGTTTCAATATCTCCGTATTTTAGTGTGTTTAATCAAAAACTTAGTAACAATACATTATATTACAATAAAACATACCTAGCTTATATAAAACATGATGATTTACACACCTGTGGCGACCAATTTCAAGATTGAGTATTCTACCATGTTATAATATGACGAGGGGTGTTTCACTTACCAAAAAATGTACACCTACTTCGAACTTCTCGAAGTATTTCACATTTTTTCCAAGTACTTCGAGTATTTTGAATGTACTTCAAGTACTTCAAATGTACTTCGAGTACTTCCAAAGTACTTCGAGTACTTCAGACGTACTTCGAATGTACTTCGAGTACTTCGAAGGGAATTCAAGTATATCGAAATAATTAAATTAGTCTCGAAAAACATATTATATGGGTATAAATATTTTGCTTTAGGTAATTCTTTTGGAATGTGTGTGAATTCAGTGAAATGAAATAAAACACAAAGTAAAAAAATTACTGAAACAGTTTCAAAAGCTATTATATGTATAACAAAAACATTCTAAAAATTTGAAAACTTATGTATTTAAAAGGAAACATTTGATTCTGCAGGTACATTAAATAATTACATCCTTATAATTTTAAAAAAAATTTCTATCTGAATTTCATCATTTTTAATTCCCGCGCATACCGAAGGGAAGTGTTGTTTGCATTCGAGAAAAAATCACCCTCCGAGATTTTTTCGGAGTTAGACGTTTCAGAACACGTAGATTGAGAAAATATAGGTTTTTCAATTCCGTCAGTCTGTCTGTCTGTCGGTGCATTTACTAAAAAACTGCTTGACGGAGAGCAGTCAAATTTGGTAGGTAGTTGACCCTACTGTCAGCAAAGAAATGATAAAACTTTCACTGGAAAATATACAGAGTGGACCGTCTAAACGGAATAAATAGTGAAAGAAAATATTTTTTGCTCAAATTTAAAATTTCCACGTTTCATGACACGCTAAACCTATTTCAGAAAAAAAAAATTAAAAATTTTTTTCACCAGCATTTTTGAAAAATTTTTACCACTAAAAATAGATGAAGAAAAAATATTTTTTTGGTCAAATTTAAAATTTCCACGTTTCATGGCATTCTAAACCTATTAAAATTTTCTTTTTTAAATTTTTTTCACCTTTTTTGAAAAAATGTTTACCACTAAAATAGATGAAGAAAAAATGTTTTTGTTCAAATTTAAAATTTCCACGTTTCATGGCATTCTAAACCTATTAAAAAAAAAACTTTTGATTTTTGAAACATTTTTTACCACTAAAATAGATGGAGTTTTTTTTCTTGTTCAAATTTAAAATTTCCACGTTTCCATGGTACTTTAATCGTATTAAAAAAATTTTAAAATTTTTCTGAAAAATTTAAATTTTTTTTTGAAAAAAATCACTAATTACTTACTATAGAATAGATGAAATTTTTTTTTTGCTCAAATTTAAAATTTCCACGCTTCATGACATTCCAAACCTATTTAGGAAGAAAAAAATTTGTAACATTTTTTTTCCATTTTGGAAAAAAAAAATTACTTGTACCACTAGAATAGATGGAATTTTTTTTTTGGTCAAATTTAAAATTTACATGTTTCATGACATTCTAAACTTAATTCAGAAGAAAATAATTTTGAAATTTTTTTAACCATTTTTGAAAAATTTCCAAAAAAATTATTTTTTTTCTTTCTTCAAATTTAAAATTTCTTTCCATGGCATTCTAAACCTATTCAAACAAATAAAAAAAATTGAAAAAATCTTATCTATTTCACTACTTTCTATAGAATAGATGAAAATTTTTTTTGCTCAAATTTAAAATTTCCACGTTTCATGACATTCCAAACCTATTTCGGAAAAAAGCTTGATCATTTTTTACCATTTTGGAAAATAATTTTACCACACAAATCTATCTAGGTGTCTTCTTAAAAATTTTATTTGTTCAATATTTTTTGAATTTTTTTTTTATTATACGTCCAACGTAAATATAGGAACTTTTTACATTTCCTTAATTGCCATAAAAGTACCTTGTGAAGTAACGCGTTTTTTGGTATCGGCAAATTAATCGGGCTATCGGCCGTACAGGTAGAGATAACGCATCAGGTGAACGTACATATATTTTTGTAGAATACTATAGTGGTATGATTGGTGTTATATTAACTATTATAGGTATACAAATACAATTAAAATTTTAAATATTCATACGTCTACTTTGTTATTGCATATTACCTAGTATACCTACGGTATGCAGGCAGCACAATTTTTTAGATAAACTTCAAGTGTTGTATTCAAGCTCATAAGCGTAAGAAATTTAACGATCATTTCCGATGTACTTCGAATACTTCTCGAAGTACTTCAAGTTTTTTTTTGTACTTCGGATGTACTTCGAATGCACTTCGAGTACTTCAAATGTACTTCGAGTACTTCGACTACTTCGAATGTACTTCGAGTACTTCCGAAGTATAAAATAGAAAAATGTACACCTACTTCGAAGAGTGAATCGCCCCTCGTAATATGACCACACTGTTTCAACAGCCGAATTGAGGGAATTATTTTATTGATTGTTTTCCTAGCGGCAAATTTAAATTAAATAAAAATTTTTGCATTTTGTTTTTTTTTAACAACCAATTGTGGATAATAGTTACATATGACATAGACAGATATCCATAAAAAATTCAACTTTTCATGGGAACATTACCATTTAGTAAAATGGTGTTAGATTTATCAATGATGTAGACAACTTCAAACCTCGTGAATTTCTAAAGAGGATTTGCAGTTATATTATATACAGCACATTAATTTTAACGGTACTGTGAGTGGTAATTGTTAGACCGTTTGGATGCCCACTATTACATGTCTAGCGACACTTTTCTTTCTTATTCAGTGGTGCCTTTTGTGACTGCTAGACTGAATCTTAGTTCCTTACCCTTTCTGAGTTACTTAAACATATATATCACAGCGTTTGCACATGGTTAGTCATGCAAGTGCTAGCCTATGAGATATAAGAGTCCTGGTTTTCACATACTGCTTATTTCCCCTTGCGCTATTAATTATGTATTGTCTGAGGTAAAAAAATAGTAGCAATTACCCATGTAAACAAAAGATTTTAAAATAATGATTCTAAACAGTAAACACCTCCGTCAAATCAGATCAAATAAAATAAGATATTTGTCATTTAGATTCATATAAAATCTACTCGCGTCTTGGTCCAGCCAAGCATTCATAGTACTGGGGCGCCGTAGAAATTGAAGGGCAGCGAAGCCGACACAGAGTTAAAAACAAACTTCCTACTCCTATCATGGTGTATAAGGAAAGTCCAGGAGACTTAACAATACTTAAAATTGTAAACAAAATTGATCATATTCATAAGGCACTGGTAAGTTTGTTAACTGCTAGGACGGGAAAAATTCACTGAAAAAAACCTCGATAGACAAATGACTGTCAAGAAAGAGCAACTTTGCCGTACGCTGAATTTTTAGTTTTGGTTGTAAATAATAATAATAAACGACTTTAATGAGAGAAGAAAATGTTCACGATATAGGGCGAAGTTTAGATAAAAGTAACTATTCTTACATGGATAATAGTTATTTCAAACAGTTTTAATAAATGTTCTGAATTTTAGAGATTACTTTCGAAACAAAACGGTGACAAATAAGAAATGACAAAGTGAAACGAAGAAAACGGTGGACAGAAAAGATGGGAAAATAAATGGTAAATAGTTGATAGGGTAAAGCTTAGGGAGGTTGCGTGTATTGTCGAAAGATGGGCAGCAGAGTAATACGTATTTGATACGAAAAGGAGCATTATGCTCTTTTATTTAGGTGATGTTGCTTGTTAACGGAATATCACTAAGTTTATGTTGATAAAATCTTTGAGAGTCGATATTAATAAGTCTCTAAGCGAGGTGTATCTCCTTTAGTTAGAAGTGAGACGGAGGAACTTGAGTTCTAGGACTGAGAGTTTCTCTATTTTCGTGGCCGACGCGTTGCATCACACCAGCGTCACGTATGTAGGGTAGATTAACTTTTCGTTGTTTCTGTTTAATCTGCTGTTCCCTGCCATCAAAGGGTACAGATTCCTAGACAGGGAGTAAACTTTGCATATCGTCTCGTTTAAGTGCTTGTTGTAAGGCAGTCGACTGTCTAAATGGCCTCCAGATACATCACAGTTTCTTTTGCTTTCTTTTTCACCTTGTTCGAGTTTGGTTTTTTTGTGAAGTTCTGGGTGAAAATAATGGCATCTGACTTCACCTCATCGATTATTATCTACCACCGGTCATAATGCATCATGACATGAGCCTTGCGCATTTTCCGCAGCATGTGTCGCTGTGACTGTGCCGCTGTGCCATCAATGTACATGGCTAGTTTCGTATTCGCAAAAGATGTGAAGTCAGAGAACAAATTGAACACTTTTAGTGTAAATAATAATAATAATAATAATAATAATAATAATAATAATAATAGCTTTATTGCCCAACAGAGAACCCATTTACAGGACAATTATAATACTACATAGTAAAATGAAAGAAAATATATAATATGTATAATTACATAAAATTATAAAATAAAAATAAAAATATAAAAAAAATAAAAATAAAAATATATGAAAATAAAAATATATTGTAGATGGTGAAAATGTAATAAAATCTACATAATATAGTAAAACATACATTATACAATAAAAACTACATTATAATAAACAGACTATTAAATAACATTTACATTGAGGTATGTGATGGCTATTTCAATAAGGCGGCTTAACGAACCATAATGTATATCGCATAAATTAGACAAATTGTTAAAATTATGACACATTACGTATACTGGTGACTTTAATAAAATATTTGTTCTTGGTTTATCACATCTAAAGGTTGGTTTATGTCTTGAGTTAATTCTAGGTACATTAAAGTTAATCATACTAAGTAAAGCGAAACAATCAATCCTGTTATGTAACAACTTGTATAAGAATATCAATGACATGCAAGTTCTTCTTAAATCTATGCTGATAATGTTAAATCTACTAGTTAAATAATTATAATTTACTCCTCTCTCTGGATAAATACCATCCACTTTAAACGTTAAATATTTCAAGAATTTCCTCTGAACCTGTTCTATCATTATTTTTTGATGATTATAGTATGGATACCAAATCAGTGCTGCATATTCGAGTCTAGAGCGGACATAAGAGAAATATAATTTTTTTAAAGCCTCAATATCAGTAAAATTTTTACAATTTCTTACGATAAATCCATAAAATTTCATTGCCTCAGCTACATTTAAAGTTATATGCTCATTAAAAGAAAACTTACAGTCAAACAACACTCCTAGATCCTTGTTGGAGTAACATATTATTCCCAATATGATATTCAAATTCACATATTGTCTGCTTTCTTGAGAAGCTATCTTACATTTCGAGACATTAAGACCTAATTTATTTACTATACACCAAGACTGAACATGCTCCAAATCAACTTGCAGCTTCCTACAGTCATCAATACTAGTTATAACGGAGTATATTTTCAAATCATCAGCGTAAAATAGATTATAACAGTTAATAACATCACTTAAATCATTAATAAATAATAGAAAAAGCAGGGGGCCAAGATTAGATCCCTGAGGAACACCCGAAGTAACAGTGTAACAAGATGAATTAAAACCGTTGTATGTGACGTATTGTTGTCTTTCCCATAGGTAAGATTTAAGAAATTCAATAGCGCTAGAATGAAAGCCAAATTTAGTTAGTTTAGCAAGTAAGATGCCATGATCTATCCTGTCGAAGGCCTTTGAAAAATCTGTATAAATGGCATCTACTTGTCCCTGGCAGTCTAATATATTGGCCACATATTGTGTGAAAACAGCTAAATTTGTAACTGTTGATCTATTACTCATAAACCCGTGTTGATTAGGCGATATCTGATTACAAACAGAGAGATAGATACGATCATACAAAATAATTTCGAGAATCTTTGAAAAATTTGAGAGAATAGAAATAGCTCTATAATTATCAATCAATGCTCTATCACCACTTTTAAATACTGGACAAACTTTGGCCTTTTTCCAGCAACTAGGAAATGTCTTGGTTTTTAAGGCAAGATTAAACAATATGCGCAATGGAACAGCTAAAGCACCTATACAGTCCTTCACAATAAATGACGGTATATTATCAGGACCCGACGTCATCTTGTTTTTTAATTTTTTTGAACCGTTTATAATTTCACTTTCAGATATATTTTGAAAGCTGATATTTTCATGATTGTCACATAAGTGGATATCATTTATATCATCTATCCCCGGCAGCAAATAGACACTTTTAAAAAACTCTCCAAAAACATCAACAATATCTTGGGGTTTTTCATAAAACTTATCGTTATATATGACTTTACCGGGAATTCTAGAAGTTCCATTTTTTGAATGTACATATGACCAGAAATTTTTCGGATCATTGGAGATTGATGTCTGGATATTTTCAATGTAATTACTATATGCAACACTTATTTGTTCCTTTACTAAACACCGTAGTCTCCTAAATTCTTGTAAAAAATAGTCATTATGAGTTTTTTTATACTTCTTAAACAACCTAGCTTTACTTTTTATATTCTTAATTATGTTTGAATCAAACCAGGGTGGATAACTACGCTTATGGGTTTTATATAATGGGACGTTTTCATCAAATGTTCTATAAAGGTGTTCATAAAACTCATGTATAGCTACTTCAATATTATCAATTTCAGTTAAGAATGACCAGTCCAATTCAAATAATGAATTGTATAAGGAGACAAAATCAGCTTTCCTAAAATTGTATGCTTTTTGGTTCGAATTAGGTGAAAATTTTGTCTCAGTTACCCCTATTCTGTAAAAACTGATTATCAAAGACGGATGATACACATCTTCTTTAACCAGTGGTGTATTGTCGCGTATAATTTCACAATTTATATCGGTTATAATTAAATCTAGTATTCTAGCCATGTTATTCCGGATATTATTACATTGTTTAAAATCGAAAAAATTCAAGAATTGCATCACACAATTCGTTTTTCTTTCATTTGGATCTAAATTAACAAAATTTGGAACATTAAAGTCTCCAAGTAAAATAACATTTCTTTCTTGTAAAATTTCAAATTGTTCAAGGGAATCAAAGAATAATTCAAATTCATTTAATGCTATTGAAGGAGGCATGTATAAAACTAGAACTAGAAACGACTTACAGTTTATGGAACATTTAACAGCCAAGAAATCAATTGCAGGAAAGTTTAAATCGAAAAACGAGACATCCAAAAGTTCTGTTTTAATACTATTTCTAAGTGCTAACAAAACTCCACCTCCACGTAGTTGATTCATCGTTAGAAATTTGCGATCCTTTCTGTGTACTTGATAAAAGTCAGGAAATAATTCACCATTGAAAACATCACTATGAAGTCCGGTCTCACTTAAGGCTATAATGTCAAATTCACATTCACTTACTGATGAGTAAAATTCTGTAACTTTTGTATTAAGGCCACGAACATTTTGATAATAACAATTTAAATCGCAGGTTCTGCTGGGCAATTCTAGTTTAAAACAATAATTTTAGGGATCCCTTTGACGTATTTAATTCTCAGATTATGCTCACCACTTTCTTCTCGCTCCTTTAGCTCATTTTTCACCTTCCTATAATATTCAATTTGGCGAGGGGTACGATCATAAGAGATAGCGATTTTTTTATAAGATCTGTTATTCTTTAGAACATTAACTTTCCTTATTATCGCATGGACATGATTTTCATCAACAAGGTTTATTTTGATAGGTCGATTTTTCGCGGTGTTGAAACTTCCTTACTAGCCGTATGGGCCTAACATTCTGTGTATTTAGCTCCGGTTCAATTGCTCGCAGGATATTGGTAACTTCTGTTCTATCATTTTCACTACGAACAGAAGCAGACAACTCCTGATCTTGTTCTTCGACACCAAAAATTACTAAATTAGATTTGCGTATATTTCTTTGATTAATCTCCTCTATTATCTCCTCAAAATTATCATCAGTCATTGAAGCTTTGCCAACTAAATGTTCAGATTTTAAATTCACAATGTCGTTTTGAAGTTTTAATATGAGTGATTTTAGATCCTTTAGCTCATTTCCGAAGTCCCTACAATTTACGCATGACCAATCATAGCCTTTATTAATATTGTTACGGATTTTCACCTTTTTGGGAAACACCCTGTATGAATACGTGGGTTCTAAATAATTTCAACAAGAGATAAACACTACTAACACTTTATTTAACAATTTACTGACTGTACAATACTTGTTTACTTAATAGTTAACCTCACTTTTCACCGAACGTGTCACTTCTCAAAAATAAACTTCCCCTCCCGCGCTTGTAATCGCGCCTTATATACTCGGAAATTAGCTCTAGATCAATCCAGAATCTTCTTCAACCATAATCTAGAAAAGTCCTTGGCTCTTTCTAGAGCCTTTCCAGTCACCATCAGAGGCATAGGCGTGCCATCTCCTTTTCCAAGGGGGGTGTAATTCATAACACTGCCCCCTCCTTAAGCCTAGATCGTCCCGATCAGGCAACTCAGAATCATCGATGTAGTTCGCCAGCCTGTCCAAATGCACGATCTTCATCTTGGACTTTTTGCTTCGTTGAATCCGATAGACGACATCATTAATTCGGGTAATAACAGTATACGGTCCATCCCAAGGCGGTTGAAGTTTCGGTGACCTTCCTTTCTTCCGCTGTGGGTTGTACAGCCAAACCAGGTCTCCTGCCTTGAATCCTTCTGAACTACCCTTCCGGTCGTATCGAGACTTCATTCGGTCACTGGCTGATGATGGTTCCGCTATATCGTTAGCCAACCTCTTGAAAGGAGCTCCGGTGTTGAACTGCTTCTTTTCACCCTTACTTCCAGTCTGTAGTCCCTTACTGGCTGCACAAATCTTGCATTTGCGACACCAAGCCTCCACATCCTGACGACTTCTTATCCAATAAAATCGTTCTCGTATTTTCTTCAGGGTCTTGTTCACACCGAAGTGTCCATCGGATGCCCCATTGTGCACTTCCTGAAGCACCTTCGCTACTCGACACCTGGGAATCACTAGACGCATAACCACCTTTTTTCCATCCGGGCTTTCCCATGCTCTCCGCAACAGCCCGTTCCTGACACTCAGTGAGTCCCACTGCGCCCATAGTGCCTTCAGTCCCACTCTTTTGTCCGAAACATCCTTCCATTTTGGACGAGTTCCCCTTTCTTTGGCTCTCAATATAGGCCCAATTTCCACATCGTTTAGTTGCTCTTGTCTGAGCGCTTCATCTGCCCTATCATCCGGCACTTCCACCTTGACAGTGTCGACTGCTCCCTTGACCTGCAGTTTCTCCTGGTGGTAGTACTTGCAACCTTCCTTGTACCTTCTTCCGGATGAAATGTTTGCATTTCTCTCAGGTTTCGTTTTATCGTCATATCCTTGTAGTGGTGGCCTTTTTGTAATGCTCCGAAGCTGGGAAATCTTCACTTCTCTAGGGGCACCACGTTCGTTATCTGTCACAGCCTCTCTGGTACCGGCTTCCTCTGGTTTTCCCCTTGGCTTCACAGCATCTCCGGCCTTCGCTCTCTCCAAGCTCCTCTGTGGACATTCAAGCTGGATATGTCCTAGTTCCCCGCACCTGTAGCATTTCATATGCCGTCCACTTGGCCTTCCACTACTTTGTTTATTCTGTGTCTCTGCCGCGTTTCCAACAGTCACTTTCCTCGAGTTCCGCTGTCGACAGTCTCGTTTGATATGTCCTATCTTGCCGCAGTTGTAGCATTTAATACCCCCGCTTGGCTTCTCTCTATTTAGTTGTGATTCCTGTCTTTTCGGAGGATTCCATTTAGCTAGTAACTGACTAATCATTTTATTTACCTCCTGTATCTGGATCAAGATAGGGTTCTCTTTCTTCTTTTCTGGTTGCGATTCTTCGATACTCACAGCTTGTACTCTTGGACTCGGGGTATCCTGAAGGACAGCTTCCACCTCGAGTGCACGCACCAACGCTTCGCTGCTGTTCTGGTATCGAGACAACCTGAGGACTCGCCTGATCTCAATGTCCTGTATACCATCCAGAAAAGCCTCTACTGCCAGTTGGTCTTGGAATTCCTTCGGTACATCCGGGTAAGCCAGGTGAGCCAGTCTCCACACGGCAGCTTCAAACTCTTGCAAACTTTCCCCAGCCCCTTGAACACGTGATTTCAGCTGGGTCTGGTACACTCGGGCAAGGTGTTGATCGCCATATCGTAGATCTAAGGCAGCTTCTAAAACTCTAAAATTCCGTTGTTGGTCTGCCGGAATTGTCTGGAGCAACTCCAATGCTTGGCCTCTTAAAGCCACGATTAATGCCTTGGCCTTCTCTTCGTCATTCCAGTTGTTTGCACTCGCTGCTGCCTCAAACTGTGTCTTGTACGTCATCCAGGAACTTTGACCATCAAAAGAGGGAATTTTCAATCGCTGGCCTGACGATACCAGTTGCTGGTTTCCTCTATCCCTCAACTGTTGTTTAAGCTGGTCAATTTCTCCTTCTACCTGGTGCATTTTCTCTTTGACTTCATTTACTTCTCCTTTGACTTTGCTTACCTCTTGTTTGACTCCACCGACTTCTTCTGCTACCTTATTTTTGAGTTCTTCAGTAACGGCAAATATGGCACTCTGTTGGCCTTCTATAATTTTCCTTAGTTCGCCTCTTTCTTCTTGTTGTTTAATGTCCAAGTCTTGCATGATTTTTCTCAATTCTTCCTGACGTCGTTTCTCTTCTTCTTGATGTCGTTTATTTTGATCCTCAAAAATTTTCCTTAATTCTTCTTGACGTTTTTGTTCTTTTCTTTCCTGTTCTTCTTTCTCTTCCTGGCGCTTTCTTTCCTGTTCTTCTTTCTCTTCCTGGCGCTTCCTTTCCTGATCCATCATCATCTTCTGCATTTGGGCCATAAAGTCTTGCATTTGTTGTTCGGATGCCATGCTTCTGGTTGTTACCGGCATATAATTATGATAAAATCAACAAAATGTATTAATCACGTCAATATCGGTAATGGAATTGTCCAGAGAAATCGCAAAACAGCACGAGAAAGTCTTTTATTTAAACTACTGTCCAAATAGAAAAGTTCTAGAAAGTTCACGAAAATGCACTTAATAACTACACGAAAGTCTTGTTCAGAGTCTTTATCACTTAACCACTAATGTCCAACAAAAATGTTCTACAATGTCTAAAAAACGCACTTGACACTATTTTCTTGTTTGAAAATAATCCTCGAACAATATCCAGTAAATTAGTCCTAAGTGTTAGCACCAACTTCGAGAATACACTGCCAAAACTTCTCGAACGCTTCCGAAAAATCCTCTTGTCAAAATTCCGCTTCCGACACCAAAATGTTACGGATTTTCACCTTTTTGGGAAACACCCTGTATGAATACGTGGGTTCTAAATAATTTCAACAAGAGATAAACACTACTAACACTTTATTTAACAATTTACTGACTGTACAATACTTGTTTACTTAATAGTTAACCTCACTTTTCACCGAACGTGTCACTTCTCAAAAATAAACTTCCCCTCCCGCGCTTGTAATCGCGCCTTATATACTCGGAAATTAGCTCTAGATCAATCCAGAATCTTCATCAACCATAATCTAGAAAAGTCCTTGGCTCTTTCTAGAGCCTTTCCAGTCACCATCAGAGGCATAGGCGTGCCATCTCCTTTTCCAAGGGGGGTGTAATTCATAACAATATCATTAAGGATACGAAGCTCATCTAGTGTGATATCAACACACGAGTGTTTAAAAGTTTTCTTACATACACTGCACTTGATCATTAAGTTGGATTTGAACGATTTATTGCAGCATGCACACGGTGCTGTGCTTGGCGACATTTTTGCTATTTAAGATGTCAGTAATTTACCCTTTTCTGAATAGTTCTATAAACACACACGGCAAATCGATACCAGGTTGTTTAATGTGCGGAATTCTTATTATTACATTATAATTTAATAGTAATTTTGTTGTCCATACCGTCGTATTTTTATAAAATGTAAGTCTTTACGGTTCCTACACCAAAGTCTATCGATGTATTCCAGATGTGTTAAAGATGTATATCGCCTACCCTATTTACGTCACTTAACACTTAAAGCACTTGACTTTTATTAGTGAATTATGGTGGGTACCTGACGAGGGGACGGTCGTAAATCCCGTAGGGTTTGCAACTTTTACTTAGCCTGGACACAGCCCCGAGCACAACCGTTCCCTTTGAAGGTTCAACAAGTAATGTATGTAAAGCACGACCCTTGTGGAACACCCGCACTTGCAACATCCTGATTGTTAAATACTGTGTAACAGATTGATGACAGCCTGGGAAATTGATTTGGTGTAGTTTATATATAGGCTCCGGGATCCGGACTGTATCAAACGCTTTCTCAATGTCTAGGAAGACCATTATGGTCTTTCTGAGGTTGTAGTGCATCTTTGCAACATTAACTATGCTAACGATCTGTAAGGTCGTATGTTGCTCCTTGTTAAAACCGCATTAGTGCTGGTCGTCAACGTGGGTAGAATTAATCCTGCCCAGAATAACCCTTTGCAACTACTTAAAGATCGTCGACAGTGGGTCTGTAACTAGCGGCCGTTCTGGCATTCTTATTCCGCTTCAAGATGAGACCTACCTACTACACGCATTTCGACTAGCGGAACTAGAAGCACGCATGGTCAAACTATTGCGATTTAAGTCGTAGAGGTGGTGACTCCATCTATTGAATGATTGTTGTACTAAATTGGCGATTAGTAATAAGCTGTGTTTGGCAAATTGACTAATATTGTCTGTAATTGTTTATTTGTGGCATGTTCAGATTTTCTTACTTTTTATTGGGTATTTTGCCACTGAAAAATATTTAAAAATTTTAATGAAAAAACCTCTGCGCCAAACGGATCAGACAGAGGTTGGTTCTTGAGTACTTGACTGTCAATCAAAAAGTCTCACACCTAAAAATATATAAACTAGAACAATGTTATGAACTAAAAACTGAAAATCAAAGCTATAGGTAGTTAACGTTTCGGAAGAGAATCTACTTCCGTTCTCAAAACTTTTTTGACGGCCAAAAAAGTTTTGAGAACGGAAGTAGATTCTCTTCCGAAACGTTAACTACCTATAGCTTTGATTTTCAGTTTTTAGTTCATAACATTGTTCTAGTTTATATATTTTTAGGTGTGAGACTTTTTGATTGACAGTCAAGTACTCAAGAACCAACCTCTGTCTGATCCGTTTGGCGCAGAGGTTTTTTCATTAAAATTTTTAAATATTTTTCAGTGGCAAAATACCCAATAAAAAGTAAGAAAAATTGACTAATGTTATTAAACGAAACAAAACAAAACATTTCTTGTAAACAAACGAATAGTACAGGATTGCGGAAGAAAATTTTCAGCTAAAATTTGCTTATTGGTAAATCTCTGTTCAAATGATGCAATACTCTCTCTAAATAATTATAATATTAAGTCATAGAAACATAGTACAAAGTAATTTTTAAAACATTAGTATACATGCAAATAACATGGCTCAATCCAGGGCCTGTCTATGGATGTGGATATCACACAATCGTGTATTCTTTTATATGACAATACAGTAATATTAATAATAATAATAGTAAAGCTAATAAAGCTTGAAAAAGTCTTCTGCAGAATATGTTAGACTATTTAGTTAACGTTTCGTGGAGATCTGCCTAATCAAATTAAAGTAATTATATAAATCATACATACCGTTTTCTGCTCAAAAAATCCATCAACCAATCCTGAAAAATATAAAATATTGAATTCATCTCTTGGATAAGTCAACGACCATGTATTATATAAACATAAGCAATGCATATTTATAAACCTGAATGCTAAAACAATTAGCAAGCCATCAAGACGAGTTTAATTTATAAAAATGTTAATTGCTGCCTATGTTCGGCGTAACTTATTCATTACTTGTAATTACGCTAGAAAAGTTGGATAAATCTTGCAATCGATAAAAATTACCTTGGAAATTAATTTTTAATTATGTTAATAACTTACACGATTATTTGCTAGATTGGGAAATTCCGGCAAAATAACAATAGTAAAATAATGAGAAGTTGTTTATTATATTCCTTGTCTACAAATGAAAAAATAATCGCTAAAGGGACTTTTATCACATTATTATATTGGAATACTGTATGCCGAAATCAAAAGGTATCTAAAAGAGGCTTTTAAAAGAAACCAGAAGTCAAAATAAATTGTAGGTTTACCACCTGCAAATATTGTATACATGACCTCTCACGGCTATTTGTTTTAACATATCCACATTTTTTTTTTATTCACTTCGTCTACTGTCAGAATAGAAACCTACTGAATTTCTTAATAATCCGTATTATTATAAATAATTGTTTAACATTGTTTTCGTGAACCATTTCCCTTGTTCTCGGCGTCTATTGGATAAATAATAATACATATTTTTACTCACGTATTTAACGTCGCGTCAGACGATTTCCGGTACTAAGGTCGTTTACCGACGCCAGGAGATGAGTTACTCCCAACATAGAAGTTTTGCCGAACCTCTTCTCTATCAAAGACAAGGAATTCTTTACTTGCCTAACATTTAGTAGACAAGGACCCGACTGCTTTACATCCCCTCCAAGGGATGGTATATCCACTATGTAACCCCCGCCCAAAGTTGTATACCTTCAACGTATACGTTGATATACAAGCCGTTAGAAAGTGAAACGAGAACGTATGTCCTATTATACAAAAATATTATACAACTCTCAGTGCCTGGGTACCCTATTCGAATTTTAAAGTTTAAGATAAAATTGAGGACAAAAGTATATACGGCAAGATAGTATCGGTTATAAGTTATAGTACGCCAAGCGATATTTGGCCCCATGAAGAATTGCAAAAAACTATAATATACTACTACTACTACTAAGGCGTGGCAATACAGTTACTACCGAGTTTGAATGCGTAAGAGATTTATAAGATTTTTTGAGCACTTGATTAATATGATGGGTAAATGACAGCTTTTCATCAAACACTACACCTAAATCAGTAAATGTCTCAGGTCTAGAGAGTACGTTATTTTCCAGAGCATAATCATATTTTATGATATTCTGTTTAGTTGTTACTGATAGAACATTATATTTTGAGGAATTGAGAAATAATTTGTTTCTTATACACCACTTATTAATAATGTCTACATTGTGTTGCAAAATCAAACAGTCGTCGATGCTCGAAATTCTACAGAATAATTTCAGATCATCAGCATATAGAAGACAGTTCAGGGTGATATCAGTAACAATGTCGTTAATAAACATAATGAACAAAAGTGGACCTAAATTAGATCCCTGTGGGACGCCTGAGGTTGGTAAAACCTCGGCAGATCTATGGCCACAGAATAAGACAAATTGGGTTCTATTGTTTAGGTAAGATGACAAATAGTTAATGAGGTCATTTGAGAATCCGAAAACGTGTAATTTTTGCAAAAGAATACTATGGTTAAGTCTGTCAAAAGCTTTAGAAAAATCTGTATAGATTATGTCAACTTGACTACCATCATCAATTGCATCAGATAAATACTCAGTTAAACAGAATAAGTTGGTAACTGTAGATCGGCCTTTAAAGAAGCCGTGTTGGAATTCAGATATTTGATGTTTAACATGGCAAAATATATGTTCATACAATAATATTTCGAGGACTTTAGCAAAGTTATTCAAAATTACAATGGGCCACCTTTCTTAAAGACGGGTATGACTTTGGACTGTTTCCAACATTGTGGAAATGTTGAAGTATGAAGAGATAGATTGAAAAGTATACATAATGGTTTGGCAAATACTGCTGCACAGTCACGTATTACGAAAGATGGAATATTTTCTGAACGTATGTGAATAATGTAGACAAATTCAAAAAGTACTGCACGCATTTAAAAAGCTCTAAAGTCATTCGAGAGAATATGTTTTATTGTCCTTATAATCCAAAAATTAAGACTGTGCTATTATTATTATTTAAGATATAGCGAATTGAACTCCAAAATTTGGAGGTGATTGATCGATGAGAAATATACCCTCTACTTTGATCGCAAGGCATATCTTTCCAACAGACGTAATTGCAATAAAATGTTAATTGGATTAGTATGTCATTATATAAGAATATATAAGCAGAATGAATTATCATTCTAACGACTCCCGGCAAAGATATGAATAAATCTGTGGATCAACTGTACAAAGTTTACTAAGCCATCTTCTGACTTTTTTCTCTATGACATTTTTTTTAATGAATTTTGTGATTAGTTCCACATTAAAGCTGAGACTTTTTTCTAAATTTCATGTTATTTTCATTTTTTTAGGGGCTCTGAATAGTAAAAATTATTGATCGATGAGCCCGGTCGTACGAAACTCCCGGAGAAATCTCATTTTTCGCGCATTTCGAAGCGGCTTAAAACTATAAGTGGAAAACTCGATTTATCTTCTAAACGGCTTAAGTAAGACACAAATTTGTAAATAACTTTTCTGTAGAGAAAGAGACGAGCTACAACTTTTGTTGGGAACTTTTTTCTCTACATTCATTATTTTGGACGCTAGAACAAAAAACCGAAAATAAAAAAGTTTTTCCAAATTTTTTTAAATTTTCCCGGAACTTGGAAGGGCAAAAAATGCATCATCTCATTGTCCAGGTTATTACCTACTTAAATCCCAGAGATGATAATTTTATTAATTTTTGTTACCCTAAATGGCTAATTTTCCTGCACTAATGTTTTACTATAGGATTATAGGCTCATAGAGCTTAAAATAACGAATTTCTTGAGGTATATAACTCATTTTGGTCATTTTTGGAGACTGCCGCCATTAATTCTAGACCCCCTCATGTATCACCTATTACTGAGTTTAAAGAATCACCTTATCGATCTTTTCTTACTGCCAAAGTTTGAAGTTAATCAAGCGTAAATTAACGGATGTACAGGGGTGTTCTGCCGTGCTAAGGCTAATGGGCGTATCTGCATTTTTACGAATTTTTGGGTTATGTGAATTTTGAAAAGTCGAGTATGTATTTGACCTTATTTCTAAAGCTAAAAGACATATCTGCATTCTAAGCAATGAGAAAACCCGTATGAAATATTCGGTATCTACTTCGCATACCAATTTTACTAAGGTAGAAAGTCGTTTCTAACTATTATTAAGCAAAAAAGTCATATCTGCATTATATTAGCAGATACGGCCTTCTTCCTTAGTTTTCGGGTAAGCACAGACAGTTGTTAGTTTTACGATTGGGGCGACTTCACATCTCAGTATAAATTAAATAAGATTACCCCTAGACCCTGCCTAAACCAAATGATACACCTAGAATTTTCAAGAGACGACTTCAATATGGTCTATAAAAAAAGCTCCCTTGGAGATTCCCTGAGACCGAATTTTCTAAATGCTAAGGTTATAAAAAATGGGTTCCCACTAGTCTTTCCTCGAAACATAGATAGGGGTATAGCTGCTGATAAAAAAAGGCTATTTTATCTAAACTTGCGGCTGTTATCCCCAAAAACAGAATAAAATTTTGGGATGATTTGGCTGTATTTTCAGGGCAGATACCGCAAGATGAGGAAGACGAATATGAACCATAAATACTAGTTCACTTTTTCTGTTTTTTTTTCAATATTTGTATTTTAAATAACAGTAGTTACATTTTTGTTAGTTTAGTTGTAAACACAACCCATTTTAAATAATAAAACTATTGTCAGTTTCTACACTTTTGCCTTATTATTCATTTCACTATGCATTTACTTTTGCCGAAATTACTAAACATTTTGGGCATATCTGCTATAATTTGTAGATACGTCTTTTTACCTTAGAAAATGTGCCTAAATTATTAACGAAAATGGGCGTAATTGTCATAATTCAAAATTCAGATAAAACTTATAATTTTCAACAATTCCACTGAATTCCTGAGAAAAAATCACTTCAGATTACTATCTTAACCTTTTCGAAATCCTATTAGAAATAGTTGGCATTAAAAAAAGAACAAAATCGTAAATATCTCAAAACTAATAATTTGCAGATATGCCCATTAGCCTTAGCACGGCAGTGTTGCGATCTTAAGTGGGTCACACTGTATCTAACGAGTGCCGGTTTTCAAATTGCCACCGTGTATGTGTTCTACGTACATTTTGTTTTGATTCTGTCTGATGGGACAAGACTGCTTTCACTCGATAACAAATAGTGTTGCGTTGTGTACCGACAACAAAAGCGTAGGCAAAATACTAACGGATCATACTAACCTACTTTGGCTAGATCCAATACGAATGAAAACCAAGCGATTTTGCCCACTTTACATTAATTATCGAGAATGAGTAATATCGAGTTTTTAAAGTGTAGTTTAAATATGACTCGGTCGGTCGTATTGTATTCAGTGAGGCATGGGAATGGACTTATGCAAATTTATTACATAAATAAATATAACAATCTTCAGCAGATTGAAGTGTTTGTTTATTTTCTTTTAATATGCAATAAGGAACACTTTGGATCATATCAACTAATTAAGTCACCAATGTTTAGTTAAAGCATTTCATTAATTTTTTACAATACCTAACATGAAAAATATTTAAGAAACCGGTATTAAATTCGAGTAATCATCTCCGAAAATGTGATATGTCGAAGAATTTGTGGAATATCTTGGGGCATTGGTCCCCAACAAATATATTGGATAGACGTTACAGTCATTAGACCAATGATAGCGTATGCCTCAATAGTTTGGTGGTCAAAAAGGCTACATCAAACGGCCAAAGCCAAACTCTCTGGATTGTAGAGACAAGCATGCTTGGCAATGATCACCAAACCGTCAGCTGCTCTGGAAGTCCTCCTGGAACTACCTCCTCTCCATATTTATCTGGAGAGAGAGGCCAGGTGGGCAACGTACAGAATCAATCAAGCGGCAACTACTAATATGCCGCAGGCTAGCATCATGCAACATAACAGGCTGTTGGACGGCTTAAACTGTCATAGCATCATGGGAATGCCTTCAGATGTAATACCTACCTTGATCAACCATGAACTGCCCTTTAAAATCCTGTTTCCTGGAAGAGACGAATGGGATCGGAACAAAATCGATCTACAAAGGGCAGGCAGTTGTTGGTTCACAGACGGCTCCAAATCTCCTGAGCAAACTGGAGCTGGTGTATATATTCGCAAACCAAAGGTAAGAATAACTGGGTGGTAATGCGACTATATTTCAGGCAGTAATTCATGCCATTGAGCTGTGTGCATGGAGGCTAGAACGAATGCAGCATAGGCTAGAGATCAATAAAAATATTTTGAGACAGCCAAGCGGCTCTTAAAGCTCTTGGATACTACCGTTGCAACTCTAAAACGGTCTGGAATTGCTAGGAAGCTCTTATCCGACTGGGCGAAAACAACAAACTGACTTTGATCTGGTTACCTGGTCACTCTGGCATGGAAGGTCTTTGGCCAGAGAAGGCGCGGCAACCAAATTTGTAGTTATTCTAGGCTGCTATTCTAGCCTGGGCTGAATTGAAAGCAATTCAGCACTGGCAGGAACTACCAGGAGTTTATTACATACCCCTTGAAGTCAAGAACTAAAAAACTATTAAAGTTAAATAGGCTACACCTAAAACTCTAATTGGCTTATACACTGGGCACTGCAGAATAAATCATCACCTACACAGAATGGGACTGATGGAAAACTCCGTCTGTGCCTGGAGGATGATGAAATGGTAGAGCACGTTTTGTGTACCCGTCCTGCTGCAGAAAGAACCAGGATCTCACTGTTTGGCCACGGGCGACTTCTCACCCAACAAGATTATCGGCTTTATTAAAAAGCACAATCTGTTGGGTGAACTATAACTAGGAGTGAGCCACAATAGCTCTGATCTTCGCAGTAGAGGGTCTGTCAAGAGCCTACTCACATATTAACCTAACCTAAGCTATCTCCCAAAATACAACTGTTTACGAGGAAAATACTGATTAAATTTCGATGCAAGTACACAACATAATGTGTAAATAAAAATGATTTAAACGGGTTATTTTTCTAATTGGAATTTCAAATTCTTTCCTTGGTTTCGAATTCAAGTTTAAATTATATGAAAACAACAAAAAAAAAGAACAATTTAGGTAGATTGTTTTTAGGACACTGTTTCTAAGTTCAAACTGACGTTCTTTAAAATTCGTTCTAGCTTGTCCAATATACATTGTAGGTCAACAAGGCAATTTAGGTTCCTGACTTATAATTTTTTGGGTTTACCTATGTACACCATTTATTAGACGAAAAACATTCCTTTACAGATAATTTTAATATTTTACACTTAAAGACATTAATCTTTAGAAATTACATAAAATATTCTATTTCTTAAATGACCAGATCGAAATTAATCCCCATTACTCAATTACTCAAAGTAATTTGTTTAGGCGGTAGGCACGCTAATTATCTGCTATTAATAATATAATCAGATAATTTAGTTAACTTTCTAGTTGTTTAATGTTTAAGCAGATATTGTCTTTGTTTGGGTACTATAGATTTAGATTATTTTACACTAATAGTTATCTAAATTATTCTGATACTATAAGAAATTTATCACTAGTTCAATATTTAAGGAGAAAATAAATTATGGAAATATAAACAAAAATAAACTATAAGGTTCCAACAATAAAATTTAGTATAGCAGATATTCAAAGTGACAACCAGTTTCTAAAACGGTTACTAAAAGACCATGTAACAAAATAAAGTGTATGGATTAGATTTAATAACTTTGGCCACCATCAATTTGTACCCACAACTCGGAGCGAGTATTAACAGCATTTTTTCTTTTCATCGAATGAAAGGCTATTAGCATAGTGAATACCGATATTATTTTATACACTAAACATATGTAGCACCAGAATAAATCCAATGGATTAAAGTCCGTGCTATGAGCTGGCCAAGGGAATTCTTTCGCCTGTCCAATCTAACGTTATGTAAAGCCCAGATTTAAATGGTTACGTAGTGGGTGATTCTCCACAAATGTTTTCTGCTGTAATTTAGTTGTAAAAAATCACATGAAAACTTGTTTTTGCAAGATTTCATTCGTCATGTTGAAAAAATAATAATATCCAAATCTAACGATTAAAAGTGAATTATTTATTATTTGTTTGCTTATAGTAATGAAACATATTCTTTATAGGATTTTGCAAACAGCGGAAAGAAAAACTATCTATGAGAACTAAAAGAAAAACTATATGTAAAAATATTAATGGAATCTTTGCATTTTTTCGATAACCTGACTTCTGGTTATGTTAACAAGTAAAAATTCGTATTTGCCATTCTCATTATAACTCTAGCATCCCACATAGTCCCCTGCGGCTAGGCAGATTAAACTAGTATCTACATGATCCCCTACGATATGTAAATTCAGTTAAAAATGAGAACAAAGGCCTGAATTTAATTTACTTACCTACTTGGTCTTTAAATTTTTTTTCATTCTAATGAATTACATTTTCATACTGTCACGCAGGAAACAGCCAAATCCGGGAAAGTCGCAAATGTTTGTATAAATTAAATATATTCGACCCTAGTCCATATTAAATAAAAAACAATTAAATAATTTCAATGCCAATTAGTAGAATTGTTTAATAACATACTTATTCATGGATATTGCTTTGGTTTTGCATGGAACATCGTTATGAGTGGCTTTGTGCTTTTCTGATGAGTCTAGAATAAGGACGAAAAACGTTTCAAAGGCTAATCATTTCCAAGAAACTGAATGAGATTTTATGAAAATGTAATTTATTAGAACGAAAAAATTTTTAAAGACAAGGTAGGTAAATAAATTAAATTGAAATCGGGACTTCTAAGGGGCTATCCTATAGGCCCGCATCTACCCATCAATTAGTTTAAATTTTGGTATTTTAGTTCAAATTACGAAAATATTGATGCCAAAACGAATGTGATGCTCAAGAGTTGCCGAGTTACAGACAATTTAATATTTCATGCTTCGAAGGGGTGCAAGGAGTGAACAACACGTTTCTGGGTTGGTCAAGAAGTGGTTTAGTGTTGTATATTAGACACCCTATCAGATGAAATGGGTCGCTTGCTTTCATTACTCTAAGCCCACGAGATTGTATAAAAGCCCATCCACTTAATGATTTGATGTGATTTCTTAAATTCTTGAATCGGTCGCATTGATGTGATGTTCCGTCCTGTATCCTTCCTGTATAATTCATAATTTCAGTTCTTCTTGTTCACCTTGTACATAAAATTATACTGGATTTTATTGAAGAAATTCGAAATTTACGATTAAGATGGGAAATCTGTTCATGGTTTCGTCGTAAAGGCAATGTCCGAATGGACTTATTAAGGTTAATGTGGATTTATTACCAATTTAGAACAATACTGATTCCGAGTGCCCTGGTATTTAACTACTTATACCTAAATTTGTTGTCATTAAGTAGGTATCTTTCCCCTTAGGTAATGTTACTATTAAATATTATCTACTTCCCACTTTAATCAAGGCTGCATCATTAATTCGTTAATGACCTCATATTGTACTATATTTATAAACTTCTGTCCAAAGCAATAAGTCGATATACACAAATTAATGTAAAATTAATATCAATGACAAATAAATGTTATCTTTTTCTCGTGATAATGATAAAACAATAATGGATTCGTCTTTGTGAAATATTATCTATATCGGGTGAGAATGAGAGTGGTACCGTTTCAATTGTATTTTGCACTTGGATGAAAAATGTAATTTCCGAGCCGCCGGAAGCGGTGTCTTTTGATTTTTTAAAGCACCCTGTATATATTTTCTTACTTTTTATTGGGTATTTTGCCACTGAAAAATATTTAAACATTTTAATGAAAAAACCTCTGCGCCAAACGGATCAGACAGAGGTTGGTTCTTGAGTACTTGACTGTTTCAAAAAGTCTCACACCTAAAAAGACACATAAGACAGTTTTTATAAATTGTTTTTCGTTCCTTAATATTACATCATTTGAAGAAATAATTTTGGCCCTGTATTGTATTTATAGTGTTCCATGTGAGTGCGGAAAACATTACGTGGGTGAATCATCTAGACCTTTCAACGTAAGGCTTGGTGAACATAGAAATTACGCTAGAAGGGGAGAATTTGAAAAATCCAAAATTTGTGAACACGCGTGGGATAATAATCATAGAATTAAATGGGACTCGGCGAAGATTTTGGAAAAAGAGAGCAACGGAACTAAAAGAAAACTTAAAGAATCCGCGATTATTTTATTAAACGAGGATAGATGCGTTTCTAATTATTCAATAGATTTTTGTACTAGTTGGTTGCCCATCCTTAGAGACGAAGTAAGTAAAAATAAGATAAATATAATTTAATATCTCACGTGACTATGGAAATACATAAACAAAGAACTGTCATGGTTGACGGCCAAAAAAGTTTTGAGAACGGAAGTAGATTCTCTTCCCAAACGTTAACTACCCATAGCTTTGATTTTGAGTTTTTAGTTTATAACATTGTTCTAGTTTATATATTTTTAGGTGTGAGACTTTTTGAAACAGTCAAGTACTCAAGAACCAATCTCTGTCTGATCCGTTTGGCGCAGAGGTTTTTTCATTAAAATTTTTAAATATTTTTCAGTGGCAAAATACCCAATAAAAAGTAAGAAAATCTGAATATGCCACAAATAAACAATTACAGACAACACCCTGTATATATTTTCACATATTTGAATTCTTTGTGGAATTGTCGTTATAACGATCTACACAAGTATGATTTAGTTTTTAAAATGAAGTTGAAACAGTGAAAATGCTAAATGGGTTATTGCAAGCCTTGAGTATGATGTAGGTCATATTATTGTGGCATATAAACAAAAGTTTATTTTGTGCCAAATTCGCCATGTGAACTGAAATGCTATTTTTCGAAAAATAAAGAGATTCAACTCATTTTCTATTATATTCTATTTTTCATTTACTTTAGTAAAGCCCAACATATTAACCTTTCATTTTACTGTAAATATTCTTAGTTTCGACATACGTTGAGTTTGAAATGATTCGACTTCTTTATGTAGGTGCCACTTTCTTCTTCAGTTATTTAATAAAACGCACAGAGGGAAATCGCTTTGGAATATTTCCAAAACTTTATGGAACATGGTCTTGCAAAGCGGTATATAGTTTTATATGTCTTCACATAAATTGCTTCCAAACTGAAAATATTGCCAAACTTCTTCTGACATTGCCTGACATTTAATAGACAAAAGATCGACTGCTTTACATGCCCTCCAAAGGATGACGTATCCACTATGCAACCCCCGTCTAAAATTGTATAGCTTCTACATACATGTTAATCGTCTGATGATCACATAATCAGGACTTGTCAAAAATATTTGCAGTGAATAGCGGCAGATGTAGCTATCGACTAGATTTTCGCGTTACTTCCTTAGGACTGGACTGGTAGGGTAAATGAAGGCCGCATAGGCGACTCTAGTTGATTTTAGGTTAGAAGCTTGAAACCAGGCAGTGGATAACTGACTAAACTTCCTAGTTTAATATAAAGCTCTCTCAGACATCCAATGTAGATACTTTTATATGCGTCTCTTGTGGTTATTTGGTATACTCCAGGGCGCTAGCGTTACCAAAGAACAGTACACGTGTAGAAAATTTATCATATAAAGTGTCAATTTGATACTTTTTACAAATTATAGCGTAATAGGACCAATTAAAACAGGCAAATAACTATACCAAATAATGGAAAGAAATTTATAGATTACTTGGCCTCTAAGTTTTACAACTTATTACCAACGAATATAAAACAAATTTAAAAAAAACCGTTGCCTAAAGAATCACTACTTCCACATCTAGATTTTTCACCCCAGTCACTTTAAAGAAAATATTTTGACTATATTTGCACTCTAGTATGTGGAAATTATTGGTCATAGAATTTTAATAATATTTGGGGCAGATGTCATAGGAAAATATTAGAAAGAAATCTGAGAACTTGGTTTGTAGTATATACACCAAATCCCAAGTTTCTATACTCCTACAGCATGCTTTACTTCTTTTTCCCCATTTACCTCTACTTACCCCTCCTGCTGTCATTATAATATATACGTATACCAAATTTCAAGTGAGTATCTCAATTTTATTTTATCAACCCCTTTAATAATGGAGTAGGGGTGGTCGGGGGTTGAAAAATATTATAAAAAAATCTGCGGCCTTAGCTTCTAGTACATACACCGAATTTCAAGTGAATATCTCTATTTTATTTTATCAACCCCTTTAATAATGGAGTGGGGGGGTGTGGGGGTTGAAAAATATTATAAAAAAATCTGAGGCCTTAGCTTCTAGTACATACACCGTATTTCAAATTTCTGTACTCTTACCAGCTTGCTTTACTTAATTTCCCCTATTTGCCCCCAACCCTTCATCGGACATGTTAAAAAAACATTCCAGTTCGATATCTCTATACAATATATACGTGTACAAAATTTCAAGTCAATATTTTAAACCGTTCCGGAGAAAACAAACAAAAAAAAGTTAGACAGACAGACACATTTTTTTCGCTCAAATTTAAAATCTCGACGTTTCATGACATTCAAAACCTATTTCAAGCAAAAATATTTCGAAATTTTTTTACGATTACTATACTTCCAATCCACTACGTGGATGTGGAAGTAATAAGGAAAATTTCAACTAAAAAAGAAAAGTATTCATTATAAGAAACTATGAAACGTTTCTCAGCCTTATGACACAATACATAAATATATTCTTATAAGTATTATATTGTGAATTTCGATGATTTCAATTCCGTTTTCTTGCCATTTTTAGTATAGATTTAGTATAGCTAATGTATTCCATATAAAATTAATATAAATAATGTACTCACTAGGAAATTTATAAAGGCACACACAGATGTTCCAACATCTAGGTGCGAGTCAAACTAGTTTTTTATTGTAAATTATATTGTCGAAATTATGACATTTGTAACTTTTTATAAACTTTAAATATATAAATAAATAGCCAATTTAAATGCTACAACTTATTTTAAAATTTCGCACAAATTATAGAACCAGCTTTATTTGTTTAGACGTTTCTTTCACAAGTGAAACTGAATACATTTACACATTTCTTTTTCTATGCATACATGTATGTATTACTTTTCGAAACGTGCTGTGATAAGATAACATTAACAAATTATTATTGTTGGATAAATGTAAACAATGAAAGGTAAAATGTGGCTTTTTGTATAACAAATTACCACATTTCAAAGTTTTCTTCCGAAAAACAATCAAGAAATTGAAGCTGCACTCTCGTTGTCCCCCGGTATATGTAAACAGGCGATCTTGAACAAAATTTAGTTGTTTCATTAATATGTAAATCTTATAAAAGATAAACGGCGAAGATAAGATTGTCCTTATACAAACTAATTGTTTATATTCTGTTACACTTAACCATGAACCTTGTAAGCATTGTAAACAGGATAGACTTACAAACATATCTAGATCATTCAGCTGCAGTTTATAATACAAGATTAACTAGAGTAAGTGCATGGCCATGTCGGCGCATCGCACATCGCCCATCGCACATCGCACAGCGCCTAGCCTGGTCTGTAATGAAACATATTCTTTATAAGATTTTGCAAACAGCAGAATAAACTATCTCTGAGAACTAAAAAGAAAAAGTATCTGTGAAAATATTAATGAAATAATTGCATTCTTTAGATAACCTGAATTCTGGTTATGCTAGCAATTAAAATCCTAAAGTGAATTTGTCTATTGCTTATTTGACAATTCCCTTTGTAACACTAGTATTAGTAGGAAATGACTTTTTGAAATCCAACGCAATCTCCTGGACTATAAGTATTATTCATGGGTAGAAACTTCCAGAGTAATGAAGGAATCGGGGCACTTCCACAGAAAAATACAGTATTTTATGTGGTAATTTAATATTTAACCTCAAACATACATTTAATTTAATAGTTAAATTTAATTTTCTATATTAATCAGTTCTGTTCTTGGCTTTCAGGGAGATTTTTCCTTTTTTTTTATCATCAATTTCTCAACGTTCTTTTATGTTTTTAAGCTCTATTTACTTAATTCGTCAAAAGTCTTTTTTGCCCACCCTCAATGAGATTTTAATATTGGCATTATCGTTGCTATGGTATTTCAGAAGAACCTTGAAGCCATCTTTAATTTTTTCATTTTAAATATTTTGTCTTCCCTGTGTGTTCAATTACAAAAATGTGTGCAAGATGTCTCACAAATATAAAAACCATGAAATTTCCCATAAAATTATTTGTTGAAGTGTCAATTCAGTCTTCTGTATTTAAATGGAATACCCTGTGTTATGCTAATTTCCTATAGGAGATCTATTTTCAGTTATCCTAAGTAAAAATACGAATGAAGCCATATCAGAGCACTAAATAAGTTGTTTGCTTCAGCAAGGTCTCGACGTAATTATTACTAGGTTATTGCTAAATCTATTAAAGCAAGGATCTCCACGTGGAAAATTACTATTTTTGTTACTGAAGTAATAAAATAAATAAATTTATATCTCACAATCGACTTTGTTTACTTCCAAAACTACTATTGCGTTTATATAAAAACTAGAAACAATTTAACCTTCTTTTGTTGAAATCATGAAGTAGTAATAAATAATAAACTGATTTAAACTTTAGTCTATTTCAATTTCAAAACGTTATTACCTCGATTATTTCGATAGATCTATAGACCACCTTGATCTTTTCTAGGATAAATGCAAAAAATCTTCTGTTGTTAATTCATTTCATTTGATTACCTGGCCGAGCGAGTAACAGGATTAAATGTTTTTTAAATGTTAGGTACTCACAGCGACCATAAGAAAAATCATTGGGAGCCTGGGCAGAATTTGTGCACAGGTTTGGTATGTATCCTCTTTGGAACATTTTTCGAACTGTAATTGTACCAACTTGAAATTACTCTCAAAATGTATACTACAGAGTAAAAAAATATATATTTGGGTGCCTAGTTAAATCTTGTGCAAATGCTTTGGCACCCAACTTTTTATTCTTTTTTTTTTGGTACATTGCTGTACCTATCGAGTAATAGCTTCTAACTACAATCAAATTAAAGTATTAACATAGTTCTGTTAGAAAAAACCTGGGTGCCACGTCTATGCCTGTGCCAAATACCTGGCATACAACTTTATATTTCTCACAGTCTTATGCTATTACTCGTGCAACCTATTACAGATGTATTTAGGGATAAACAAGTAATCATCCAATAAACAATCATAATGGATATTTAGATATTTTACAAAGTATAGATACATAATACAAATGAAAGTTTCTCATATATACTACGATGAAACTAATAAAAACTTACATATCTAGAAACATGCATTAAAACATTCTTCCCATTGATATCAAACATTATCATCATTATCGCCATGAATTTCATCAGTTGCCCTCAACTAGCTAGCCACCACACTTGGTGATTTTGTATGTAGTTTTGCCCGATTTTCATGCATATACGAGACGCGATTATACAGCTAGCTTTTATACAATAGGAAAAGTAGAATTTAAAAAAATACACAAGTTCAACAGATATTCGCTAATTTGAATAGTAGTGAAGAAATTGATGATTATGAAGTATGGAAATATTACAAGAATATACTTGTAGGCTTTATGGAACTATTGTAAGAATGTCAATGATGCTAGATTATTAGTCTTCCAAAACAAATTCACGTCAACGTCTGTCGCGGGATATTTTATGAAAAATGTAAAAAAATGATACTACTCCAATTCCACCATGTTGGAAATCACAGAAACAAAATATTTTGGGAACAATGTATGTAACTTCAATGTGGCAAAATGCTACAGGAGCAAACTGCGTCAATTTCTTTCCAGAACAATGCGGATGGACAATCAATGACAATAAAATTGAACCAATTTGGTTCGAAGGTGATCCAACACTTCCTCTACTTGAGGACATTGTTATGGTAGAGCTTGATGAGGTAGAATGTAATGAAATTAGTAATGATAATGAGAATTATCATGACGATAATGATGATGATGATCATGATGATAATGGTGATGATGTTTGATAACAACAATAAGTTTTTATTAATTTTATTGTAGCATGTGTGAGAAAATTTTTATTGTATTATGTATTTATAGTTTGTAAAATATCCAAATAAATGAAAATTATTTAATTGAAATCATTATGATTGTTTACTGGATGATTATTTGTTTATCCCAAAATACTTCTGTAATGGGTTGCATGAGTAATAGCATAAGACTTTGAGAAATAGAAAGTTGTATGCCAGGCACAGGCACAGACGTGGCACCCATGTTTTTTCTAACAGAACTATGTTAAAACTTTAATTTGATTGTAGTTAGAAGCTGTTACTCGATAGGTGCAGCAATGCGCAAAACATATTTTTTTTTAAGTTGGGTGAAAAAGCATTAGCACAAGATTTAACTAGGCACCCAAATATATTTTTTTTACTATGTAAATATTAAATTTTAATAGGAATTTCCAGCTGTTACTCCACTGGTACTGTTGCAGATCGAAAAATGTTCCGAAGAGGACACATAACAAACTTGTGCACAAATTCCCCAGACACCCTATGTTTTTTCTTATGGTTTACATTTAAAAACAACACAACAGCGAAAAGAAAATTGTGTTTGTCTGTCGGTCTATCTGACACATAACAAACTTGATTGATTGATTGATTTGCCAGCGTAAGGTGGGCATTGCTGCCAATTCCGGTGCATGGAGATTTGTTCCACCACGCAGCCCGATCGCACATCGATCATCCCACCGTGTGCCGGAACAAACCCCCGGTGCTTTTTTATACCGCCGGACCAGCTGCATACGCTGGATTGGACATTGGACATGCTTGTTGTCAGCAGCCAGAGCCGCATGACGCATGGGGTAGGAGTATAGGATGGAGCGTGTAGGTGTTTGTGAGATGTTTCTTCTTGTTTTCCTTCTGTCTTCATCGAATGGAAAGTGTAGGCGTTTGTGAGATGCTTCTTTTAGGTTTTCGTGCTTCTTTTTACTTTCAGGTTTTTGTGATATGCTTCTTCTTAGTTTCTGTCTGTGATCATCTTCTCTCCTATTCTACTTCTGAGTTTTCTGTTTCTTCTGTTTCTGAGTCTGGCAGAAGAAAAACCTTACTTCACACATGGACAAACGATAATGGAAGCTTGCTAAAAAACTTGGCACATCTGTTAGATCTAACAGTTAGAAACACATGGAGCAAGAACCTAACCTGCCTTAATACCTGGAGTAAAGGAAACATCAACTCTCAAGTGCACAAATTCCCCAGGCACCCTATGTTTTTTCTTATGGCTTACATTTAAAAAACAACACAACAGCGAAAAAAAAAGTTTGTCTGTCGGTCTGTCTGTAACGTTTGTTTGTGCGCACGTTTTGTCAGGAACGGTTTAAGATATAGACTTCAGACTTGAAATTTGGTACACATATGTATAGATTATATTTTGCGCTAATTTCGGTGAATGGTTGAGAGATAAATAGTGGTAATACGGGAAAATAAGCAAAGCAAGCTGGTAGGAGTACAGAAATTTGGGAGTTGGTGTATATACTAGGATTTAAACCTCAGATTTTTTATAATATTATACATTTGTCTTTACTTAGTTTCCAGTCTCATGGTTATTACTTTATTACTTCGTAGGTATATTCTATGTATTTGATATACTTGAAATCAGATTAGATTAGATATAAATTATTATAATACAGAAGGTTATGTTCAGTATTATTAGGCTAGACATTGCCTTGGTTCAGAAATGCTATTTCTAAATAAACCCATTTTATTTTATGTATTATTATTACATAATGTTTGTCACTAGCATTTTTAGCAAATATGGAAATGTAATATGAAAAATATAAAAACCTATCGAGAACAATTAGAATAGCTTGTGCAATACCTTTCACTAGACAATACAGTAATTAAAATTTTCCCTTGTTAAGTGTACTGTTAAATGAGATTTTTTTCAAAAATTATTATTTCTATTTTCTGTAAAATATCACAATAACAAGATATTGTCCGTGAAGTAAGCGAGAAATTACTTCTGGTGACGATGCATGAAAATATTATTTATGTCGATGTAAGTTATCAAGCTTAGTAATTTTTTGTCTAAATATGTACAAGAGGAAATAAGATTACACCTGCTTGAAATTTACGCTATTTGTGGTAAATAATGAACCATTTTTGAAAAAATTTGTCTATCTGACAATTTATAAATAATTTTTTTTGGTGAAAGTGCACTTCATAACACCTTGATTCTTGTCTTCAAACAAAAGTTTAGGATCTCTCCTATCTATTACAACCTGTCTGTGTGACAATTATTGTTAATTAATTTGTCAGACTTAATTTTGAATGCGCAGCATCAATGCATCAGGATCAATCATTGGCATCTCATACCACCTATTAAAAAAACAACTAAAGTTTAAGATCTCTATGCATAAAAATTTGTCTGTCAATGAAAAATTTTTTTTCACCATATCAGATTTAATTTTTAAGCGCCACCCCGAGAACGTTTTTTATTTAAAAAATAAACTTTTACAATGGCTGCGACAAAACACCATCTTAATTTTCTTCTGTAATTAAGTTTGTGGTCTCTTTTATGTATTATAATTGATCTGTCAGCGAAAAATGACTAAAAATAACTTTCTGTGAAAGCATATAAGCTAAAAACATACCTACGTACATGTCCTTCAAAAAGCAACAACACGATAATAATTCAGAAAATCAAAATTATGCACAGTACATTATAATTATTCTTAGCAGTACGTATTCAATATTTCAGTATTCTCTTAACTAAATAACTTTAGCTTGATTTTTTAACTTCTTTAACTGGAAATAAAAGTGAAATAAGTATGAAAATAATGTATATCGTAATAGTGTTTTAAATATTGTCCAAATGATATTTGTGGCATTAAGTATCTTAATTTTTTCCTTCTAATTCTTTGAGACTTGTTGCCATATGAATTTTTTCTTTTTAAACGGTGCTCGGGGAATCTACAAAATATTACAATTAACCAGTATGTTACAGGGAAATATCCTCTACGCCTGTGACTTTTTTACGTCAAAGGATCAGTTAGAGGTTGCTTTTTTGACAAATAACACAAATAAGTATAAAAAATTTGAATTAAATATTTCGCCGACGTTTAGGAAATCTAATCTGTTTCATTTTCAAGGCTTTTTTGAAATATCTTTTTTTTTGCTGTGTATGATAAACACACAGCTTTATGAATGATTGTTATATTTAATATCCATAGATACTTACTATTTACATAGAACTGCTGATATAGTTAAGAGTTTTTTTTTAATTTTATACAATGTTAAATTTGTGAAGTTCTTCTTTTAATATTGGCAACCAGGTTGTACAGCCATCTACGGAACAATTCGACACGCATCTATCCTAATTCAATAATATTATCGCTGGTTCTTTAATTTCTCTTTTTTTGCTATCCGCTTCGTTTGTTAAAATTTTTGCCGACTCCCAGTTTATTCTGTTTTCGTTCTCCCAAGCATGTTCGTAGATCTTGGACCTCTGAATTTCATTTTTTATTACATAATTTTGGTGTTCACCCAATCTTACACTAAACGGTCTGGATGACTCACCCAAGTAATGTTTGTTGCACTCACACGGAATACTATAAATGCAGATTTTTGAGTTTTGCTCGTGGTTCTTCGGTTTCGTCTTGATCAGAATAGATCTTAAATTGCTGTTTGTTTGAAATACCGTCCTAATATCAAATCTATCACCGATACGGCGCAACTTTTCGGATAATCCGCATACATAAGAAATTAACGATGTGTGACGTTTTTCAGGTTTTGGTCGTACCTGATTGTTATTTTCAATATTTATGAAGGTTTTATCCACAAAAACCTCAGGGTATTGGTTATTTATAAGAACTTCTTTTATAAACCGCTTCTCATTGTTTAGTATTTCATCATTAGAAGAAATGATTTTGGTCCTATCATACAAATATTTTATAACACCCCTCTTGACGTGCATCGGTTGATTGAGTTGAAATATCTGTTGGTATGTGTTAGTTTTCTACAAACCATTGTTTCAATTGTACCATTTACTCTTTTAATTAAAACATCTAAAAATGGTAATTCATTTCTAGTTTCATTTTCTAAAGTAAATTTAATAGAAGGTTCTTTATTATTTAAATGTTATAAAAAACTATCTCGTAACTCAATACCGTGAGGCCAAATTGCAAAGATATCGTTTTAATCCACTGGCTCGAATATGATTCTAGCAGCAGCGCTAGGTAGCGATGCTAGAACCTCATTTTATTTCTATTTCTGATAACGGGTCTATGGATACGTAATACGGAGACATTATGCCACTTAAATTTGCTAATACGTTAAACGTAAAACGTTATACTGCACGTATGCATTAACTCGAAAATAAGGGATTCCGGTATTAGCGTTTTGGCACGTTTTGAGTTTTTGAAACCACCTTTCTTGACATTAAATGAAGTACCTGTATACATAACCTCACTTTTCAGTACATTGACATAATGTACTGACATAAAATGTAGCAAAATCCACGGACTTTTAAGTTTCTACAGCTGCATATGATAAATATTTTTATCTATTTCGTTTTTTGCTTGATGAGTCGTTTTGGAAATATATCTTTATGTGACATAGAACACAAAAAATGCCAAGAAAACATCAGGGGGCAATTAACGCCAAAACTTAATATTAAAAATATGTGGGCGTTTAATTTTCTTCTTCGTCAAATATTTTCTGCAAATGCCACTCGAGCTTTTAAATTTAATAAGTATATTAATTTTATCTCTAGATAAGTTGAGAAAAGCAATATAATTCGTGTAAATTGTCAGTTCATTATCTAAAATTAAATTCCAGAAAATAAACTGTCAATTTACACTCTTTATATTGCAAGGCATCCACAACCACGCTCTCGAAAATATTTTAGTAAATAATAAAGCGGTAAATGACGAAAAAAGTTAGAAACTAAATTAACTGGTTAGACGTTTCACCTCTGCCTATTGGTATATCTACATATACAAGATAACAATTGTAACGAAGTTAATTTTTAAATGGTTTATTATATTAGGTACGACACAATAGAGTAATCGTGTCACTCGCTAAAAATAGTAATTGAGACCGAACCAACAAAGGTTATAGCAATTTAAGACCTAATTTTATTAATAATTTACTAGTTGAACGCCTGGAAACTTTTTAAGGTGTTAGCAAGTTAATATTTCTTTTCTAGATAATTACATTTGTCTCCGCAATCTCTTACTGAATCGCGATTGCCGCACTTTTCCACTTTAGAAACAATGTTTTTTTCAAATAATCAATAATAACGTAATTTTACACATTTGGTCGATAACCTCGTCTTAATTCCATACAAATATTGGCAGTAAATTCCCCTTCCTAGAATTTAGAAATAACAAAAAGAAATAAACGATTCGATTCGCCATAAATTAACTTTCCCACATAGAAAGGCATAGGCCTATACGGTGCAGTATAGCTTGTTAATTCTTTAACCCTTAGCCCCTCACAGCCTCCCTCCATGTACTTTCTGGGATGAATTAATTATACTATATCTTATTGGTACAAAGAAGGAATTACCCAGGTGTTGAATTTAATCAGTATCATTGGAGTAATTCTAAACAAAAAAAATGTTGATCCCTACCCTCACAGCCTCCCTTCTTGCATTTTCTGGGGCGAAATAGCCATGCCATTTCATAATGAGAGATTAACAAAGGAGTGTCCATCTGCTAAATTTAATTAATGTCATTAAAGCCATTTTAAAGAGAAAATCATTTTTTAACCCGTACCCCCACGTCTTCCCTCTCTGAATGTTTTATGATAAATTAGCCACACCATCTCGTATTGGTAATAAGAGTAAGGGAGTATTCATGTGTTATATTTAATCAACATTACTAGAGTCACTTAGAGATTTTTTTTTAGAAGTAGAAATTAATTTTTTAAACTAAGAATATCACTACTGATATGCAGCTAGTAAAAATGTAAAATTGACGCGTTTAAGGAATTTTACAGAATGTACTCTAATGAAATATTTCACAATGTATATTAGAATAAATATTAGAAGTAGATACTAGAGAGTGGAGGTTCCCTAGAAATATCTTGCTGCCTAAAATCACTACTTCCACCATCCAGATTTTTCATCCAAGTCACTGTTAAGGAAACATCGTGACTATATTTACACTCTAGTATGTGGAAATAATTGGTCATAGAATTTTAATAATATTTGGGGCAGATGTCACAAAAATATGAAAAATATTAGAAAGAAATCTGGGGTCCTTGGTTTCTAGTATATACACCAAGTCCCAAATTTCCATACTCTTATAGATTGATTTACTTATTTTTTCCTATTTACCTCTACTTACCCCCCACTCCTTCAACAGAATCAGGTCAAAATATAATCTAGTTTCAGATATCCTTATGATACATACGTGTACCAAATTTCAATTGAAAACCTCAATTTAATTTTATCAACCCTTTTAATAATGGAGTGGGGGTGGGTGGTGGAGGAATGGAATATACTATAAAAAAACCTGAGGCCGTCGCTTCTAGTATATACACCAAATCCCAAATTTCTGGACTCTTACCAGCTTGCTTAATTTATTTTCCCCCAATCCATCAACTGAATCATCTCAAAATATAATCTAACTCCAGATGTCGTTCTAATACATACATCTACTATATTTCAAGTGACGAATATCTCAATTTTATTTGATCAACCACTTTAATAATGGAGTAGGGGTGGTGGGGGTTGAAAAATATTATAAAAAAATCTGGGGTCTTGGTTTCTAGTACATACACCGAATTTCAAGTTTCTGTACTCTTACCAGCTTGCTTTACTTATTTTCCACTATTTAACCCCCCCCCCCCCTTACCTTTCAACGAAGTAATCTCAAAATATAATCTAGCTTCAGATGTCATTATAATACGTACATGTACCAAATTTTAACACCCTTAATAATGGAGTGGTGGTGGTGGTGGGGGGGGTATGAAAAATATACAAAAAATTGAGGCCCTGGCTTCTAGTACGTACACCAAATTTCAAGTTTCTGTACTTTTACCAGCTTGCTCTACTTATTTCCCCCTATTTACTCCTATCTACCTCCGGATATGTTCAAGTCAATATCTTAAACCGTTCCGGAGAAAACGTGCGGACAAAGAAAGTTAGACAGACAGACCGACAGAATATTTTTTCTTTCGCTCAAATTTAAAATCTCGACGTTTCATGACATTCTAAACCTATTTCAAGAAAATGAAAATTTTAATTGTTTCTTACGATTACTATACTTCCAATCCAGTACTTGGATGTGGAAGTAAAATTATCACTTGTATTTCTACAATAAAATTCCGAGAAGTGTTCACTTAATTTCGCAAATAAATAATGGGAAATTTACAAACTTTCATTTGTACAGCTGATCTAAAGAAATTTGCAATTAATATAAATTATTATTTTCTCCATAATGACACGTATATTACCTGCTGTAACTGAGCGGAACAAACTGCAGTGGGACAATTATTTTTCTATTTACCTATTTTTACGAGGATGCTGGCCATGTGATTTGGCATGTATGCAACATTATCACTGAATACCGTACATGAAAGTTACGGGTAGTAAATTTTTAATAACCTACTCAAGCACGACATGTTTATGGAAATTACATTAATGCCACGTGTAGAAATTTGCTAATAAACGGATAATAATCATTTATACTTTGCTTTCATTAATTTCCTCATATTTTGAACCACTATCTAAAGACAAGAAGCCATTTGAATAAGGGCCGGTTTATCAATACGAGAATAAAAGTTGTCACTTCCCTTACTGAGTGTAGTCCACTCGTCGATAGCCAGGAGTAAGAAGAGGTCATGAACAAAAATGATTGGAAGTGACTCAACTGTAATTATTATTAAACTGTGCTTTAACCATAGGATAACTCTATCCTCGTATGCATAAACCGCAAGCATTTGGATCAGTACTAGAGAAACCTTTGAAGATAGTATTAAATGAACAAAGTGCGGGAAGTATTTTTAAAAAGTGCCACACTTATTAGTACAGATTTCACGCAAATCATGGTTGCATAACAGTTTTATTAAGAGTATCTTTCTGTGAGCGAGTGAAACAAGTGAACAAGTCTTAAAGTGGGGATAAAAGTTATCCTGTGGTTAAAATCTATGCATGTGCCTATGCTTTAACTATAGGATAACTTTAACCTTGCATTGATAAACCGACCCTTAGTGATTATTTCAATAATCGGAAATCATCGTAAAGGATCTTCTCCAAATGATTAATAGCATGGCGTTGAGTGAACGGTACGGTTACAAGGCCGGCGCAGCGGCCTAGACAGATCTGTCGCTCTCGATACGTTTTTCGTAAGATGGGTCCTATATTATGCGACCAGTAGTATTTTCAATACTAAAATGAAAGCTGCCAGATTCAGAAACAGAAGAAGCAGAAAATTAGAAGAAGAAGAAGATGACGATAGATGGAAACTCAAAAGAAGCATCTCGCAAACACCTGCACACCCCAACCGATGATGACAAATGGAAACTTAATAGAAGCAGGGAAACTTAAATGAATCATCTCACAGTGATGCAAAATTTCATGAAACTTAAAATTGGCGAAAATTTCAGTGACATCTTTGTGAAAGTTTCGAAATTCATCTGAAATTTATGAAATATCTGAAATATAAAATTAAACATTAAGTATCATGAAACTTTCGTGAAATTTCAATGAAACTTTCATTTTATGAAATTTAATTGAATAATTCCCTAATACCTATTGAGAAAGTTAAGTGAAATTTCATTGAAATATTTTAAATGATGAAACTGAAGTTCTGTATAATAATCGCAATTTTTTAAACTTCCGAGAGATAAAGAGTAGTAAATCCCACTTTTGAAACTAGTTTCATACATTTTTATCTTTCAATGTTTTTCTTTAATATAAAAAAATATATTTTGTTTTCTCCGCAATAAGATTAGAACTTACAAATATGTTCGTGAAAAGTAAAAAATAAATAAATTTAAAAGAATTTTTTAAGCAATGGTTTTCTTTTAAAACTGAATTGCACTAAAAAGCAGAAAATAATTTTTATACAGTAATTAAATTACCAAATGATGATGAAAAAGATAACCATATGCTCATAAAATATAATATCTTACCTTTATCAACAATCAGCATTGTAATAGAACGTTACGAATAATATGTTGTAATATAGCAGCGACAGAAATACTTTATGAGCACCCAGTGGTTTTCTTTTTCATCATTTTGTAATTTAATCACTGAATAAACATTATTTTATACTTTTTAGTACAATTCATTTTTAAAAGAAAACCATTGTTTGAATAATTTATTTTTTATTTATCTATTTTTTACTTTTTAGTTTTCTGTCTGCCTCATTTTCTTTAATTCAGATGCCATCATTTCGATTACTCTTGTCAAACTTTTTCATTTGATACTCATATCAAGGGGTAAAGATGAAATAGGTAATCCATTTTGTGTCGGCCGCCATATTGGACTTAAAATAACATCACACAGCTTATCGTATTCTACTTGTAATACCCTTTCATTTGATACCCATGCCAACGAGATTGTAAAAAAATACGTGATCCGCCATTTTGTGCCGGCCGCCATGTTGGATTTAGAATGACGTCACGCAGCTTATTGTATTCTACTTTATATGCCCTTTCATTTAATACCCATGTCGAGAGGGTTGTCAAGAAATAAGTAATCCGCCATTTTGTGTCGGCCGCCATATTGGATTTAGAATAACGTCACTCAGCTTATTGTATTTTACTTCTCATACCCTTCCATTTGATACCTATGCCGAGGGGGTTATAAAAAAATAGGTGATCCGCCATTTTGTGCCGGCGACCATTTGATTTAGAATGTCACACAGCTTATTGTACCACTTTATATACCCTTTCATTCGATACCTATGTCAAGGGGGTTATCAAGATAAATCTACCATAATATTGAATATGCTATATTGTATTGTCTTCAGAACCAAAGTTGTGTGCAAAATTTCTGCATGATTGGATATAGGGACGTGGTCAAAAATTCGATCACCAGATTTGAACATACATACGTACAACATTTCGAGCTAAAGAAGACCATTGAAAAAATAATACATTTTTCAAACTACAGGAGTAGGTATAATTTGTTAATATATTTACAAAATCTCCTGGACCCCTATTCTTCCACTCCCTGATTCAAGAATAGGGTCCCTGTTCCTTGTAGTTTCTTATTAATGCAAAAATAATAGAACCTGGGAACCAAGCAATGAACGAAAGAAATGAAAAGCAGGGATTCTTATACCTGAATACTGAATAGCTAACCTAACCTCTAAAATAAATGTTTTAAAAAAGACTTTCATGAAAGTTTCAAAAATGTGGTAATTTTCAGATTAATCTGAAACTTTCATAAAATTCAGATATTTCAGAAATTTATGAGGGTACGTTGAAACTTTCAGAAATTTCAAATTGAAATTGAAACTTTCAAATTGAAATTTGAAATTTTGCATGACTGCTTCCCATTCTATATGCCCACCCCATGCGTCATGCGGCTCTCGCCGCTGACAACAAGCATGTCCAATGTCCAACCAGGCGTATGCAACAGCATCCGAGATTTGGTTCCGGCACGTGGTTTGGCCCTCCGTTGGGCGTGTTCGACGGATGACCGAGCTGCGTATTGGAACGAACCTCTAGACTGGGCCCCCGGAATCGACAGCAATGCCCACCTTGCGCTGGCAAATCAATCAATCAATCAAGAGAAATTCTCTTGGTTAGTAGATTTTTTTATAGTAATCGTGAGAACAGTTTGAACGTTTGAGGTTATAGCAGCAGACAGAGACTGGCCGTAAATTATGTTGAAAATTGGTCACGTAACATCCTAGGTATTTCTACAATGATAGTACGTGTAGAGTGCAAACCTTGTGAAATTCAAATATGGCTATCTTATAACCATTCATTATTTAAAAGATGTGTCAACAATTCTTTATATAGCTAAGTAATTTAATTCAATGCGGTTAATATACATTATTTATGATTGTTTACTTGTCTTGTCCTACTAAATATTAGGACTAATGTTAATTGATGTTATAGAAATCCAGGGTGAAAGCAAATGTAATTAATAAAATGAAGAAGTTAGTTCTTCTTGCGAGTAGTAATTGCAGCTTCTTCTCTCTAAATGCACATCTATTTATGTTAAAAACGTGTTTTTATCACTTCTTAGTACATTTCACTTAAATCGTAGGTATCTAATTGACAATAAAATGAGTAGAAATTGCAATCGAAAACGCCCGAATAGGTATGGCATAATTCAATTTTACGTGGTGACACTCGAATTAAGAAGGGAGCTAATCTCAATTTTGCAAATACTCTTATACCGAGTAATTTTCTTCACAACTCTATACCTAATAGTCTGTAGAATAGCCGAAATGTTTGTATATTTTGTTCTATTGCTGGTTGGGAAAATCAATATATCATCAATCTATGTAAAATTTGAGCAAACCTAGAAACCTGAGAGACACTGTGTTATAATTTCTTGTTTATTCTTGTTTATCTTCGTATATTTGTGAATTCAATCAGAGACATTCGATTATTTTACTATAATATAATAATAATAATAATAATAGAACGTGGTTTATATGAAACACAACAGTTTACACCCCTCTGTCTATCATCCTGTATGACAGAAATGTCCCAATTTTAAAAGGGATTCTATTTTATCAAGACGCCATATTTACATGATGAGGGATGATTATTGATAAGTATATTTTATAATGTGTAATTTGTTTGTAGGTGGTCAGCGTAGCTAAACTCCGCCGTTTAAAATTCACATATTCAAATATGTGAATTTTAATTGTGTAAATTTAAAAATAAAATCAATTCATTATTATTATTACCAATTAAACTATGGGTGCAATCCCAAGTAACAATTTAAATACTTTTTAGGTTTTTCCAGTGTTTTATAATGGCCAGATTTACTAAATGCCAAACGCACTTAAAGACATTTTTGTCTTAAAGATAGTTTTAAAAAGTCCTTCAAGAACATACATTAAAACTGTATTATTTCTTGGTCTTTATGGGCTTATGATAGACTTATCAAGGTATTTGTCAAGCGTTCAATAAAACGTTATAGCTGTTAAGTTCAAGTTAGAAGGTTCAAGCTTTACAGAGATTAAGCAAATGTGGTATTATCATTGCTTTATGAAATTAATTTGAGGTGGTTGTTAATGCTGGGCTATACTATTATGCTTTGAAATCACTAAGTTTTAGGTCAAACCTTCATAAAATCAACTGCTTGCTACAGTTTTAATGAAGCAAATAAACATCTGTAATAAACCAGTCTTAAACATACAATGATTTGGTTTACTCTGCCCAGACTATAATGTTTTAAAACAGTGATTACATATTTGTCGGCATTTTGTTTGTGTATGACGTGCCTGTGACTGGGTCTCGGCAAACTGACTTTTTAGGTCATATTATTCATCGTCATAACAAATTTTATTAAAAACTTTGGTTGTTTCCGAGGCAGTGGTTCCCGAAAGATGAATCAGTTTTTTGCAACCTGTATGATATAAGGTGTTCTTGATACCGTATTTTGAAATTTCTACCGCTTTGCCCTATATAGATACTATTACACTCTGTACATTTTAACTTATAAACTCCAGATTTATTAAATTTACGTGTTGGGTCTTTTGCATTGTATAATATGTTTGATAATTTACTCTGTGATTTAAAAGCTATTTTTAGATTGTGTGTACATGTAAACATGAAAACAACCATAGTCTTCCGGAATTAGACGACACTGAAATTTTACATTTCTCAACAAAAGGCTTTAAATTAAACATTTTAGAATCTCTGTAAATTCATAAACACAATAATATCAAGGATTATAATTTGTTAAACGATCAATTAGATCTTATATATTAACCTTTATTTACAGCCGGCAGACCCATAATTGAATATTCATAATTAAGTTTATTATTGTCATCTACCTGCCTAAGCCCTTATTGTACCTATCTATCCAACCAAAATTGTCTATGTATATATAACATTTCTGTGTAATTGTAAATCAGTCATTTTTTATTCACTGCTTGACAATGGCTTTGTAAGTCGAAACTGCAGTCGCAATTTTTATAAATACATAGTGGTAGAAAACATAGTTGTGTGTTTTATTTAGTTATTTGTGCATTTTGATGTAATGCCTATCCTAAACCAAGTATGGTTTTATAATACTCTTCAGATACTGTTTGAGTAAAGCTTTAAATAACTTGAAAGTTTTAATAATAGTGTTAAAAGAGGTCTTGTAGGCCCTTCTCTAGATGGGTCCCTGTACTCTCATAAAGGTTTTAAATTGGCTTCATACAACCGTTCCTGAACTATTTACGTTTATAAGTAGTCTTGGAAATAAGTTTTTAAGATAACTTATAGATTATTTTAAAACTAGAATTTTTACTTGGGATCGTATACAAGAAAATCCAATTCTGAACAAAGTTTATTAAACATCTTTTGAAGTAACTCGAAAATAAAGATACCTTGTGTTTCAAAAAAGCATAAATCCTTAACACTCTGTATAATCTGAACCATCACTAATCCTTTATCAGTTTAGAGCCAAGCATACATAAATGCTTCAAAATAGTCACTTTATCCCAAAAATTGAAAGTTTAGAAAATAAACCCACTAGAACAAACTATATTCAGTGTGTCCCTTTATGTATTGTTACCTGTGTTAATACAAAAGGTAGAAAATCGATAAATCGACCATTCTTCAGAGAATTGTTTGTGCATAAATGGTACTTTTAAATTTGACGTAGCTTTTCTAGTTTTTGCATTAATTGAGAAAAACCCAATTGAGCATTTTTTAAAACCCCTCATATTATTTCAGTTTAAATTGTTACGTCATCTTACCTTACATGCCATCGACATTTTTTGTAAATCTTTACCATAGGAGTAAGAGAAGAAATATTTCCAGCCAATATATTGGTAAAAATGGCGACGTATTGTGGCCAGCAAGGTCCCCGGTCCTAAGCTTTCTAAATTTTCTTCTATGGGCCATAAAAAAAGTTTAAAGTTTATTTATGAGTTATTAGTACACTAAACCATATCCTACCAATAAGAATTTTTGTTTGTTTTGATTTTAACTAATGAAACCAATTTTGCTACACGGTACAGGCAGACAGAGAGACAGACAGACGGACATTTTGAAAATTATTCAGAATTCGATCACTAACACAGTTATATGAATTTTTCTTGTCTATGAGCGACATTATCGGTTTTAGAAATGCACCTATCAAATGCAATATACTCTTCGTTTTCACAGTTGCAAAAAGTATAACAACGGAGCTGGTAACACACGCAGGTTCCACTTGTGACACATTGTATATTGTTCCAGTGAAACATAACATGTAACCAACTTATACGGTCATACATAAACGAATAGATAAGAATATAAACTGCATCAGCTACTTTAACAAAAGATTTTAAACTTTCTTCAGGAAAAAAAAAACATTCTAAGCCAGTTGCAATTTTTGCAATATTTACAAATAGCTAAACCGCACGACAAATTAATTATTTTTGTAGTGATGTAATTTTCGTGGTCCCTGTACCAACCGACAACAATGACCTAGCTTTTAATAATATAAAAAAGTATTAACTAATGTCGATGGCGGTCGAAAATGACTTCAGCCTAAGGGAAAGTTAGTATTTTAAATCCGCTAAGTTTAGAATAAAAGGCCACTGGCCACTAGGAGGTCAGCTGTATAGCGATACAGCAAGAACAGTCACGCGATGTTAGATTTTACCTATGTATTTATTCTCTTGGATTTACTGACCTGCGTAATTCTGTGTTAAGCTAGGCAGTTTGTTAACAAAGCAACGGAGATTTTTCTATATACAGGGAGTGTCCTTGGACTATGGGGCAATACTTTGGAAAAATCAATTTTTCCCGAAAATGGATGGCTTTATTGATGTGACGAATATATTTTTTCTTAGGAAACTGTTTAAGGGATTTAGAAATGTTCCTGTAAGTTTCAAAAATTAATTTGTCAAAATTTAGGAGCAAAGAGCTTTAGGGGTAGTCCGCCCCTGGCTTCTCATACAAGATAAGGGATGCTCTATACTTCTAAATTAAAGATACTTACTACTTATTTATACTGTCCAAATGTTGTTACAATCGATAAAGTATTGACCAAGCTATCAGCAAATAACCTTTTCAAAATTTAACCCATAAGGGTAAATAGCTCCGAAAGGGGGTGCCCTAGGAACAAAATTATGGGTATTCTTAGTGTTATTTTGACCCAAACTATACGCTTTCAAAGTATTTCCCCATAGTCCAGCGACATCCTGTATATGCTAACATTAGAAAGAATGTTGTGACTTATAATATTATTAATCGGCTTTAATTTTTAGTTTAAATGAGTAGGTTCTCAATGTCTGTATTGATTTTTCTGGGATGGCTTAAAATGAAAAAATATCAACGGTTAATTAAAACAAAGAAATAATGTGCCCATAGGAAGTGAAGAGACGTCGAAGAGGTGAGCTTATAGCTGCTGGCCAGGGGCGAGACTTAAAACGACTTTGTTCGCATTTTTACATTCCTCGCATACCGAAGGGAGGAAGTATTGTAACCGCTATCATAATTTCATACATTATTAAATAATTTGAGAATTTCGGGTGGTCGTGAATTATTGTAAAAAATGCTGTCAACCTGAACCCCGTCATCAACAAATGAGCGAAGAACGTGAAATTCGCGAAACTAATGTCTGTGCACTTGTTGAAACTAGTAAACCCTGTTTTAGCAGGCAAATTGCTGATGAAGTTGTCATGAAGGAAAGAACTGTAAGAAATATTTTGGAAAGAAATGGGTACAGTTGTTTTAAAGTTCAAACAACGCAAGAAATATTTCCCGAGGACAATTTCAAACGGATGGAATTTTGTGAAATCATGATAAATAAAGTGAATGAGAATGAAAACTTCTTAAATAATATATTTTCTACAGATGAATCATCCTTCTCATTACATAGGAAACACAATCCATCCGTAGTACGATATTGGTCTCGAAAAAATAAACATTTGAGTGTTGCTGTGCGAACTCAGTATCCTCAAGAGTTGAACGTTTGGACGGGAATTTTAGACAATCATATTATAGGCCCACTGCTAATCGATGGCAATTTATATGGCAATAAATATTTAGAGCTTTTACAAAACCAAATAATTCCTGTAGTTCAAAATCTTCCTGTCAACTTTGACGACATTTGGTTTCAACAAGACGGCTGCCCAAGTCGCAATACATTAACTATTATTAATTTTCTGGAAAAAAACATTTCCCAATCGTTCAATGGCTACGAGGGGAATGATAAAATGCCCCCCCAGGTCACCTGATCTAGAACCCCATGATTTCTTTCTGTGGGGCTTTTTAAAGAAAACCGCGTACAAACATGCGTTTGATCGAGCCAATAATTTAGTTAAATTACGGAAAAAACTTATCCAAATTTGTGCAAGCATTACTCCAAATCAACTCAATGATATGAGAGGTTCATTGTATAATCAGTTTGGCTATTGTTTGGCACAAGAAGGTGGTTTGTTTGAATCCTTACTTCATTAATTTATTGTTTGATAATTATTAGTTGATTTAAGTTTCTGAGGATTACTTGATTTTATTTTAATGTTCTATTTTTGTAATTTAATAAGAGTTATTTATTTTTTTATAATTATTAGTTGATTTTAGTTTCCGAGTTATTTAATTTTATTTTAATGTTCTATTTTCATTTCGGTTTTAATAAGAATTGTTATTTTATTCCCATAGCATTTACGGCTAAAAAAGAAACTGCAGAAATGCTTTCAATAGAAGAAACTATTTGTCAAAAATGTGACACATAACTTCTTCGCTTTTGACGAAGAGATATTTTCTCGTTTCGTATAGAAATTATTACCTATGTCCGCATCCATCCTTAGTTCATGCCGTACTAAATTCAGTCCATTGTGTGCCTCTGCTTTCACGATTTATGGAACTAGCGGGGCGTGGTCAATTACATCGTTATTCCTATACCCTAAACTGCATTTTCTGAATCTGTATACATTCATAATTATATTTACCAATTGTCGCATAAAACGATCTTTATAGATATTACGTAAAGACCACACAAGACGATTCAAACCACAATATTTTCATAGTAACAAAAAGTAAGATCTGACCAAATTATCTAACCTAATCGTATTTTTAATTCAGCGACAATTCCAAGAAGAAACTTTACAGATATGCAATTAGGTTATGTAATTTTAATAATTCATTTGTTGGTTTTCCTGTTATGCTATACGTATGCTTTTGCGGAAGTTTTGGATTAAGTAACCACCGGTGTGTTACGGTTAGCTCAATAATAAAAATGTTCGATGCAGTCGAGCTCGTAAGGTATTCGCATAATAGCAGATTTCTCTCTAGGAAATTCTTGATTAGAATCCTCGTTACCACTTCAGACTGTGTTGTTTTGAGATAGTTTAAGAGAAATTATGGATCATTATAGGCATACCTTTTCTTTGTTGTTTCCTTAAAACAATGTATGCATGTAACAGCAGCGGACTAAGCCATAGCGCACCACTCCAGATTCATAAACTTTTGGCCAAAATTTTGAATATGAGCGATTCGTATAAAAATAATCATAGCTGCTAGTAAAAAGCATGAAGGAAAAATTGATCTACATAGATAGTTTAGGGGTGAAAATTGGAAAAACTCTTAAAATTCTGAAAATGTAGGAACCGGCTACAAATCACTAAATACCCATAAGCGGACAATCAAACGAAGCGGGGTGATATGGAAGGCCAACTTCAATCAAAATAACTATATAGTGGTTGCCCAATTGTTGACGGTTTAAAAGTTATTTAGATTTTTGTATTTTCCCTGAAATCGCATACTGCGAAAAAATAAACAAAATTGTTTAAAAAAATATTTTTATGAAAAAGCTTTTATTTAAAAAAAATGTACTTACTAAAAAGTACAAAATAGATTTTTTTTAATTCATGCATCTGGAAACCAAAAGCTTTGGGGGCGGTCATATAGCACTATTGTACAGTTGATCAACTGACCACCTCCAAAGCTTTTGGTTTCCAGATGCATGAATTCAAAAAAATATTTTTCAGTTTTTAGCACATTTTTTTTAAATGAAAGCATTTTCTTAAAAATATTTTTTTATATAATTCTATTTTTCACTCTTTGGTCTTTACTTATTTTACAGACAAACAGACAGACAAAACCCTATCATTTGATACCCATGTCAAGGGAGTTGCGAAGAAAAAGGTAATCCGCCATATTGGATTTAGAAGGACGTTACATAATTTATCATATTAAATAAAGGTTTTTTAATTCCATCAGTCTGTCCTAAAAAAACTGCTTGACGGAGAACAGTCAAATTTGGTAGGTAGCTGACGCTACTGTCAGCGAAGAAATGGTTAAACTTTCACTGGAAAATATACAGGGTGGACCGTCTAAAGGGAATAAATAATGACAAAAATTATTTTTGCTCAAATTTAAAATTTCCACGTTTCATGACATTCTGAACCTATTTTAGAGAATTTTTTTTTAAAACATTTTTGAAAACGTTTCTTGATATTCTAAACTCATTTCAGAGAGAAAAAAATTGAAAATTTCTTTACCAACATTTTTGAATTTTTTTTACCACTAAAATAAATGTATTTTTTTTTTCTGTGTTCAAATTCAAATTTATACGTTTCATGACATTCTAAACCTATTTCAGAAAATGAAATTTTGAAAAGTTTTTTTACCATTTTGGAAAAAAATTTACCACTAGAATAGATGGAAAAAAATTTCTCTGCTCAAATTTAAAATTTTCACGTTTCATGGCATACTAAACCTATTTCAAAAAAAAAATTGAACATTTTTTTTTGAAAAAATTTGTAATGTTCTTTTACCACTACTATAAAATAGAAGGAATTTTTTTTGCTCAAATTAAAAATTTCCACGTTTCATAACATTCTACTTCAGAAAAAAAAAAATTGATTTTTGAAAAATTAAAAAAAAAAAAATTTAACCGCTACCTACTATATTTGCACTCTACTAAGTGAATGTGGAATTCAAATGTGACATATAGCAATAATATTTGGCATATGCACCTATTATAGTTTTATTGAAAAATGTACAGGGTGGTCATTTCAAGAAATAATTCAACCATGGTGGACATTTGTAAAGGTATTTGCGCAAGCCTTTCATATTTGGCACCTGTTATTTAGTATTGAATTTTTCCCGTTGGATGACCACTCTGTATAATTTTTTGACCAAAAGTTATTAGGCTTTCTTTGTAATAATAGTGATAACTATATTCCGATTATTATTCTCAATGTCATTTCGTAATTAATAATTTTTTAGAGTGACCGCCATGCAGAAATAACGAGGGAAGTTCTGTGTAAATACCTTTACCGATTTATTTAAGTAGGCTTTAGGTACATTTTTAGATAGATTTTTTTCTAAGGTCATGTCGATAAAATGTGAGAATTTGCAAGGGTAAATACAGAAAGTCGGAAACTACATTTGTTGAAACTTTATTTCTGAGATTAGCAGTTTTCGAAAAAACTTCATTTAAAAACATTTAACCGATGAAGTAATGTTATAGTTAAGCGTTTATTGGATAAACCAACGGGGTCTGCACACCTGATTTTACCAACGATTCTCATCCTTTGCAGAAATTTAATCAGACCGCTTTGAAAGTAAAACGTTTCAAATGCATAAAGCTGATAAAAATATATAGTTGAAGGTTGGCCACTCCGAAACCTCGCATTATCGTTAAATGTTAAGCGGAAAAATATGCAAAACGAACTATATAACAGTAACAAAGGCTTATAATTCCATTTAGCACACCGAGGAATGCAAAAGGAGTGCTCCTGGTGCAGTAATAGGAAATCTACAGAATTGCCATTATAAATCGCGTGAGGTTAAAAAAATCAAAACTCGTTATTAAATGGGGAGAGGAAGATAAAACGCTACTAAGAAACGTGACTGAGTCAAGGCGTACTTAGTTTCTTCATTCGGTGCGGTTCTTAGAGGATAGGCGATATAGCATATCTGAAATTTCTTAGTAGTATGTCATAAAATGTGCTAAAAATAATATGCAATAATTCAATAAGGTACCTGAGATTTATAATCAATTATTTGTTAGACAATAACATCACTAACGAATTCCTGCTTCAAAGGAAACGCCAACGTAAGAAGATTTAGTATAAAGTGTACATGTACAGTATTTTATTTACACTTAAAGTATATTTATTTATTTATTTATTAAACAATACATTACCCAATCGAGCATTCTTGTTGCAGGATACGAGATAATAAGTACTTCCAAATGTATAACAACGAAGAGTAGAAACCCAAGAATGTAAGATAAACAGATAAAAACAGAGATAAAACAAAATTGTAAATTATGCGGTTTAATCTCTTTATCGCAGATACACTGAAGTGGAAGAACTGGTGTTGAAGATTATTACAGTTCTCACCCATTTTTGTGGCGCGAATTTGGACCTTAGTTCTGGGAGCGGCAAATAGAATAATACATTTTGCCTAGAACTCGGTAGGGGTCCGAAAATTTAGTAAACTTAAGATATTCGTAGTCTGTTATACTGTGTTATTTTAAGAAGAAAAGAAATATTTGCCGTGAAATAGTTCTGCTAGTCTTCAGACACGAACGTGAACTTTTGTTTAACAGTACAGTCTGAGAAAAACCAATATTAGACACTAGATAGACACTATCTTCCTTAAAGTCTAAAATGTCTCTGAATTATCTCTGAGTTTTGTACAGGTATATTACAAGTGATGCGATCCAACAATTGACGGATATTTCAATTTGGAGATATCAAAACATTAATATAATAATTTCAGTGTCCTTAAAATCGCCAGAATGCCGTATTATAAATCCCAGTGTTCTAAAATTTTCATTAGTGATGGTGTTTATATGGCAATTAAATGATAGTTTGGTGTGAAAGCGAGGCCTCGGAATGTTTGGGCTTATAAGCAATGAATCTTCTATACATTAATTACATTCGACATATTGGTACTCTGCTGGTGAAACAGAAAACAATGCGTGAATTTTAACAACAGTGTGTCGGATTTGGAATGTGTTAAATATGGTGTGCCCCAGGGCTCCGTCTTGGGCCCAGTTCTATATATTATTTATATTAATGATCTTTATTATCATCTGCTCCCCGAGAAAGGTGTCTTCTTTGCTGACGATTCAACTTTAATATGTTCTGAAAAAATAAAGATAACTTATTTCTAACTGCAGACAATATCGAACTTACGACCGAATCCAGGATTTCCTCCAATAATTTCAAATTATATAATGAAAAGACTCAAAGGATGAGTGTGAAATTACTCAGAATAACTTTAGATAGCTCATTGAATTCTACATGTCATGTAGATCTCCTCTTTAAAAAACTATCTAGACATATATTTCTTCTAAGACAACCTAAAAATGTTCTTACTGATAACATGTTATTAAATGCATATTGCTCTATATATCACTTATTTTTAAGCTATGGGGTAAAATCTTATGGGGTAATTCTCCTGCTGCCATACGTATCTTCAGGTTACAAAGAAAGCAGTTTGCATATTTGCAAATGCGGGTTTAATAGACCATTGCAAACATCTATTCAAAAAGTATAACCTCATGCCAGCGCCCACTCTCTATATCTATTGCTCCCTGTTAGAAATCCATAAAAATGTATCAACTTTTGATAAATACTATGATTTCCAAAAACATCAAACCAGATCTTCCAACTTGCTCAGAGATCCTAAACACAGGCTACATAAATCGGAGAAAAACTCATTAGATATAAGACTATATAAACACGCTACCTCCCAAACTAAAAAACTCAACAACCAACAATTTAAATGTCTGTAAAATCTTTTATGTTATAAAATTGTTATTGTTCTATTCATGAATATATGGACACCCCCCTACCATTGATATGTAATGTGAATTTCTCTCTACATATGTGCAATATGTTATACTCATGAGCTCACTCATTGGGGATATATCCCTGTCTAAATGTTAAATATTTTAATATGCTGTCTTCTATAAACATATTATCTATGTGCTCTTTACACCTTTTTGTGATTGACGTGTTACAAACGCGTGTATGTTGTAATGTAGTCAAATAAAGATATTATTATTATTATTATTATTGGTGTTTATTAGTAAAAGTATTACACTTCCTTATGTTCAACTGTAGTTTGTCTAAATTACACCATTCATTGATTTTACCAAATTTGTAATGTTGCTTACAACATTTACTTTATTTCATAAATTCATCTATAATCATTAGATATTAGGCATAAGACAGAGCCTTGAGGTACATCCGATGTAAATAGTTACAAATTCCGTAGACCGTTGTCCACAATACTCAATATGGTGGTGCCTATTTTTAAATATTGATCCGTCAAATAGCTTAGTGATGTCTGTGTAAATTACGTCGACTTGTGAATTAATGTCGTTAGCATGTACATTGAATTACACAAGAAATATTACATTTAATGGCTAAATTTAAAAAAAAATGTGAGAGTAGTTGCATGTGAACACAGTAGCACAATCATGTAACATAAAGGCATGATTTTTGCCGTCGTGAATTTAGACTTGATTTCTTCGAGAATTTAAAATTTCTTACTGTGTTAAAATCTGTATTTGCGTCTTCAGGATCGTCCTCTATTGATATATTAGATGAGATATATGAATATCAAAAATAAACATATTCAGCAAATTCATGACCCACCTCTTTGCTGTTTACATAATGTTCATCCTCATAATACAATAATTAATAAGTAATATTAATATTAGCAATTTTTATTTTCCATCAAGGGATCATGCGATATCAATAATTAACGCAATGGAAAAAATGTATAACAAGGACACAACAAATATAATGTCTAGATAAGAAAACATCGGTATAATGTTTTAAAAAGACAGATAATATCAGCATACATGTCAACAAAATCTGGATTAGTTACGGACAGATACATCAATAAAATCGATAAAATGAAATCAAGCAAGATCAACGTATAAGCAAGTCAAACAAAGTATAACAATTATGCTATACACCTAAAAACAACGCAAGTTTAGTATGAAACACTAATTTAATATAATGTTCCCACTATTTTAAAACCTAGAAATTTTTGTAAAAGTACCAAGAGCTCTCTTTCAAAAGTTTGTTTTAATCTTCACTCAAAAACAGATGCCATCCTATTAGTCCAATAAATCTGTCGAAAATATCGCGTTTATTTGCAAAAATTATTAACAGCAAACCAAGGTATGTAAAAAATCGGAAATTTTCCGTAGAATTCAATGAACTATTTTTAAAACAAATGACGAACTTTGTAATGAAGCATTTTTATATTGTAGAAATTGCACCCGACACCGCCGTCTATTTCTCTATCTAGGATATAGGTATTTTCTAATACAGGTATTGGGCGTAATTTCTAGTGTGGAAATTACACCCAAACCCACCGTCTATTTTTGTATTTTAAATATTAATATTTTGTACTGTCCACACAGAGCATAAATAAGTAATATACTTTCATTTAGCAAGTAGACATACACGCCGCTAGATGGAGCACTGTCTCCATCACTGACACTATTGGCTTCACCGTTAACGAATGCTTGGCCCAGCCAGCCAAATAATTAATTATTAGCCCGGGTCCATTCATTTGGACCGTTACCAGGCTAATTGGAAACCGCCGTCTCATAGGAGAGAGAGAGTAAGTAAAACCGACCGTAAATAAGCAGCTTGGCTGGGACTAAGTGCCATCCGTGTACTAATCCCGGTTTGCTCCGCCGTGTGTCTGGGAAGATACATTGGTTGGCAACAAGTCTCGTGTTTGCCCTCTGGCCTGGTTGCGTCGTCTGGAGGACAAGCGAGCACTTGGGAAGCTTGGGGCTTTCTGGTCTGGGTGCGTCGACTGGAAAGTCACAAAGCCTTCTAGCACACCGAAGTATCATCCCCGACCAAATACCGCCTACCGGAGTGAGCCAGTGTGCAAGTTGGGAAACTTTCCGCTGGTAACAGGTCTCGTGTTTGCCCTCTGGTCTGGTTGCGTCGTCTGGAGGACAAGCGAGCACTTGGGAAGCTTGGGGCTTTCTGGTCTGGGTGCGTCGACTGGAAAGTCACAAGGACATCCACCAGCGCAAAGTAGCGCCCGTGAACCTCGTTGGTTTAATCTCTCCTTTGGGGTGATTACACCGACAAGGAACCGTGACCGGAAGTGTGTACTAACCTTAGGCTCTGCGCCTTAGCCAAGTTGCCCGAGTATTTGTTTACTATTGTTTATTGTGTTTTTGCTTTCCTCCGCCTGGTATCTGCTCTGTCCGTTTTATACCGATAGTCGTTACTCCGACTTACCGTTCCGTTTCTCTAAGTTCGTATCCTGCTTGTAACCGCCCTCTTGCTTCGCCACCGTCACCGTTAACCGTAGTAGTTATAGGTTAGGTATATTTGTAGATATTAGGATTTTTATTATAATAAATATGTATATTATTTAAACTGTGCCTTTTACTGTGTGTGTGTGAAGTCTGACATCCCTAGACCCCTGGACATACCGTGTCTCCTCTGACGCTATCCCAGCCCTACCGAAACAGGCTGTGTTAAGAGGCTAGCGTGGGTCCTTTACACCACGAGAAAAATTGTAAAGGTGGCGCCCGAGCTTACCGTAACCGCACCGAGCTCGAGTGCCAAAGTGACGCCCCTTCACTCAACCGACGAGTGAACCAAACGTCACATACTTTGGCGCCCGAGCAGGGACCGTAAATAGGGAAAGTAGTTTAGACTTCACATTCGGCAGTCACCGAAAGCAACCGAATTCTCCGAATAGACACTCATAGGCGTGTGAGGTGTCATTTTCGACTAAACCGAGCACGAGGAACCGATTCCGACTACTGCCGAACCGCTCCGACCGCTCCCGAGGGCGTTATTAACCATTTAATAACCCCTTTGGGAATTTTTTCGAACCAGAGGCAGTTTCTGTGGAGTTGACACACGAGGAGGCTGCACTTTTAGCAAAAACCCGAACTCCGACCGAACACTTCCGAAGTCCGCCGAAGGTACCCGAACACACAAACTATCGTGTGGGGTATCGTTTTCAGGGTAATCAAACCCAAGGAATCGATTGGTGACGTTTGCAACCGGATCCGACCGTCCGTTCCGCGGAAAAGTGTGCTACAGCCAAGTTACGGGTCTGAATTGAGTAGGGCCCATACTAGGTGATAAACAGCACCCCGACACACCTTCTGCACCGACTTTTACCGACCGCCCGGATTCTGTCCGGAATACCTGACCACTCCGGAGACTGCAGTTACTAGGCAAGTGACCCCTCATTTAGCAGTAACTCAAGGACGCTGAATCGATTGCCGCTGGTTTCGTCACGATCCGACCGTCCGTGCCGAAAAAAAGTGTACCCTGGAGAAGGGGAAAGCCGAAACCAGTTAAAACCGATAGGAATCAGTTGTCCGCACCACCAGACACCGTCTAAATCGACCCTCACCGGATTTTGCCCGGAGTTCTAGAAACTCCGGTGACAGTGGAGATATAGCTTGTGACCCCTCCTGGAATAGTAAATCGAGTGCGCAGAATCCAACGGAACTACTCTCGACTCGATATATCAAGCCGTTTAGGAGTTAGCAGGGAGGACTTGGTCCTGGGCCACCGTAGTGAACAGACCTCTCTGGGATACCGCTCAGACTGTTCATTGACAACCTTTGGCTACTGTTACCGTTCCCCACACTTCATAGTGAGCTACCGTCGTGATAGACACTTGGTCCTGGGCCACTGTAGTGAACAGATCTCTCTGGGATACCGCTCAGACTGTTCATTGTCAGCCTTTGGCTATTGTTACCGTTCCGCACACTTCATAGTGAGCTACCGTTGCGATAGGATCTCTCTGAGATACCACTCAGACCGATCATTGTTACCTGTTACTTCTTACCGACCGTTACCGTTTACTACCACCCCGTCGTAGAAGAAACCACGAAAGATGTCAACCGAAGAAGATCAAAAAGACGTAAATGTAGAACCGACTGAGGATACCGCAATCACCGAAGGAATAGAGAACCGCCTCAGCTGGATATATAGGCTGAGAAAAGAACAGCTGGACGTCGAATTAGGGAAATTCCGTCTAGACCTTTCAGGTACTGTGGATGACAAGAAGCGCCGCCTAGTAAAATTCATCAAAGACGGCTGTACCTCGCCATTGCCACAAGTCACCAGACCGGTCTTTCCGCTACCAGCACCACCGCCACTAACTCTAACCATACCGACTACTGTACCGTCTTCATCCGCTCAAACAGTGAACAGGACATTAGAACCGCTGAACATCCGTAAATGGGGTATCCAGTTCAACGGGAAAGGAGACCCCGCTGCCTTTCTGGAAAGAATAGAGGAAGTGTGCTCGTATACTGAAATTCATCCGGCACAACTGTTACCTGTACTAGCAGAATTATTACAGGGACCCGCCTTACTTTGGTACCGAAACAACCGCTCGCACTGGAGAACCTGGGAAGATTTTACCACCGAATTCCGCATCTTTTACTTCCCTGTGAACTATCAGGAGGAGATAGAAGCGCAAATCAGCCGCCGCCTACAGCGACCAGATGAACCTGCAGGTACATATCTGACCGATCTCCAAACACTCATCCGCCGACATGGAGATCTTACTCCGCAGCAGGAACTCCGGTGGCTTTACCGAAACTTACTTCCCGATTATAGGCAGTACATCCCGAGGTCCGGACTAACCAATGTAGCCGCTTTGATCGCCGCAGTCAAAGAATTTGAGTCGCTGTGTCAGGAAGTACAACAAGTCTACCGTCCTAGTAATGCCCCGCCACGCTTGACCGTCACACCACCAGCAGCACATCCTAAACCGTCACCGCCAAAACCGGAAAATCCACCGCAATTGGAGCATCATATGACCGGAAATAACCACCAGAATACAAGAAGGTCAAGGGACCCAGCTCCACCTGTGAACCGAGAGACAAACCGCGTAGACAGGCCATCAACCTCCGCTGGCACTGCTCCCATAAACGGAGGCACTATCTGTTGGAGATGTGGAAGAACCGGACATTTCCGCAGCCAATGCCGTTTCCCACCGAAGTTATTTTGTTCCCGTTGTGGACGACCTGGCACCATGACCAGAGATTGCTCATGTCCCAGGTCGGGAAACTAGTCAGGAGTTGTACCGTTCCGAGGCCGGTGCAGCTCCGTAATACTGCCACCTCGCCAGAAACCGTCCCCAAAGATGACCGACCGCACATCCAGGTGACTATGTATGGCCACATCTTTTCCGCATTATTCGACACTGGAGCCGTCCGATCCTACGTAGGAAACCGTGTGAAGGAGTTGTGCCACCAACTAAAAATACCGTCCGTCCGCATAACCGCCCCGTCTGCCCAGCTAGCCGATGGAAAATTGGTAACAATCGACGAGTCCTACGACTTAGAGTTTGTAATAGCCGAAACTCCATTTTGTGAACGATTGTCCTATTTTCCGAATTTGTCATCAGACATTGTACTAGGAATGGATATCCTACGTACACAGGAGTTTACGATCCACCTACCTACGACAACCGTTTACCTGAATAACCGCCCCGTTTCATCTTCACTTCCGAACAGTCCGTTGGGAGGGATAGCCCTCGCTCTATCACAGAGGGAGGAGACAAAACTCCAAGAGTTCTTAGATACCGAACTGCCCAGTTTTCAGGACATATCTGGAACCACGAAACTAACTCAACACCATATCCGGCTCTCACAACTGGAGCCGATTAAGCAACGATACCGTCCGCAGAACCCAAGGATGCAGGAAGTCATCAACAAGGAAGTAGACGAAATGCTGGCCAACGGCATTATAGAACCGTCTAATAGTCCGTGGAGTTCACCAGTAGTTATCGTCCGTAAAAAGGATGGGAAACCCAGGTTTTGCATAGATTTCCGGAAGGTGAATGAAGTCACCGAGAAGGATGCTTATCCGTTGCCGTACATCAACGCCATCCTAGACAAACTCCGCAAGGCTCGGTACATCTCAAGTATCGATCTGAAACAAGGATACTGGCAGATACCGCTGTCTGAAGAAAGCAAGCCGATTACCGCGTTTACCGTACCGGGAAGGGGTCTGTTCCACTTCCGAGTGATGCCGTTCGGACTCCATTCCGCCCCTGCCACCTTCCAACGTCTACTGGACCGCATAATCGGGCCCGACATGGAACCCTATGCATTCGCCTACCTCGACGATATTATTGTTCTAGGTGAAACTTTCGAGGGCCATCTGCAGAATCTACGAGAAGTTTTCCGACGGTTAAGGATGGCAAACTTGCAACTTAATCCCGAAAAGTGCCAGTTCTGTAGGAAGACACTAAAGTACTTAGGTCATGTAGTAACCTCAGAAGGAATACAGACCGACCCGGACAAAGTGGAGGCAATTGAGAAATTCCCCACTCCCCGGAACGTCCGAGACATCCGCCGATTCCTTGGTGTTGCCTCCTGGTACCGACGCTTTGTACCAACCTTCTCCGAAATTGTGACGCCGCTGACCCGATTATTAAAGAAAAACCACCGTTTCAAGTGGACCGACGAGCAAGAACAGGCTTTCAAGAAATTAAAGACTTGTCTCACCGAAGCCCCCGTACTGACTTGTCCTGACTTCGAGAAACCGTTTACTCTCCAGACCGATGCATCCGACCAAGGCCTTGGCGTAGCTTTGACCCAGGAAATTGAAGGACACGACAGGGTAATAGCTTACGCCAGCCGCACCCTGTCCTCAGCCGAGAAAAACTACTCCGTAACGGAACGAGAATGCTTGGCCATTGTCTGGGGAATAGAGAAGATGAGGCCGTATCTGGAAGGATACCGCTTCACCGTACTGACCGATCACCAATCTCTGCGATGGTTACACTCTATCAAGAGTCCGACCGGCCGTTTAGCTAGATGGAGCGTATTTCTACAACAATACGACTTCGAAATCAGGTACCGTAAGGGAGCCCTAAACCGGGTAGCCGATGCACTGTCCCGCCAACCGCTAGACCGACCTCTTCCCGAGTCTGAAACCAACGAACTATGTGCCCTGGATGAGGCACCAAACTGTTCATGGTATCAACGGAAGAAAACTGAAGTCGAACGGAACCCAGAAGCATTTCCGGATTACTGTGTACGTAATAACCGGCTGTACCGTCACTTCTGGGATTCCAGTGATCTACGTGAACCAGATTTGTCTGATCCGTGGAAACTATGTGTTCCTACAACGCTCCGCCGCACCGTCCTACAGGAGAACCATGATGCTCCGTCCGCCGGACACATGGGGATCGCTAAAACCATTGCCCGAATAGCTCAGAAGTACTATTGGCCAGGGATGTTCCGTGACATCGCCAGATATGTACGTAGCTGCATGCAATGCCAGCGATACAAAGTCTCCCAGCAGCAGACGCCAGGAACCATGCAACCGTCCGTCAGTCAACAACCGTGGGAAACCGTCAGCACCGACCTAGTAGGACCGCTGCCCCGATCTAGTAAAGGGAATAACTACCTCGTAGTTTTTCAAGATCGCTTTACCAAATGGATTCAGTGCCGCCCCCTACGAAGTGCTACCGCCCGTACCGTTAGTCAGGCACTTTACGATGAAGTCATTACCCGCTTTGGTTGCCCCCGTACTGTCATTACCGACAATGGTAGCCAATATGACAGTCGAGTATTCCGATCCTTACTGGAAGAGTTTGGAATCCAGCACCGTCTGACACCACCGTACACCCCCCAAGCAAACCCAGTCGAACGAGCCAACCGTACCATCAAAACCATGATAGCCCAGTACTGTGAGCTGGACCACCGAAAATGGGATCAGCAATTGAACGATCTCCAACTGGCTATCAACAGCTCGAAACACGAGTCGACAGGATTCTCGCCAGCGTTTCTGAACTTTGGCCGTGAGATGTCCTTGCCGAAAACAGTTTTTCAAACCGAGACTGGGAATACCGCCGAACCGTCCGAGGAGAACGATATACCGCCAACACATACCGACCGTCTGAAAAAAATTACAAGAAGTGTTTGAGCTGGTCCGTAACAAGTTAGCACAAGCCTGCGCCACACAAGGCCGGTATCATAATCTCCGCCGTCGAAAAGTCCGTTTACAAAGGAGAGATGCCGCCATCCCGCCTACCGACAGCACCGAGGAAAGAACATTATTGTAGTATTATATTGTTTTCTTTCTCCAGTTTAGTTTTTAGGATTGTTAAAGACGTACTTACCCCCAAATAAAGTTTAAGTAACCATTGCGGGGTAAGCGCCTTAATTCCGATAGGGACCGTTATTTTTTCTAAGGAATGATTTTCTTGTTTTGTTTTATTAGCTCCTTGTTTTCAGTTTCTTTCTTTTTAGCAACCAAGGAAGACACGGAAAAAAAATAATAACCATTTCATTTTTATTATTTTTTTTAGCGAAGTAAGAGGGGGATGTAATGAAGCATTTTTATATTGTAGAAATTGCACCCGACACCGCCGTCTATTTCTCTATCTAGGATATAGGTATTTTCTAATACAGGTATTGGGCGTAATTTCTAGTGTGGAAATTACACCCAAACCCACCGTCTATTTTTGTATTTTAAATATTAATATTTTGTACTGTCCACACAGAGCATAAATAAGTAATATACTTTCATTTAGCAAGTAGACATACACGCCGCTAGATGGAGCACTGTCTCCATCACTGACACTATTGGCTTCACCGTTAACGAATGCTTGGCCCAGCCAGCCAAATAATTAATTATTAGCCCGGGTCCATTCATTTGGACCGTTACCAGGCTAATTGGAAACCGCCGTCTCATAGGAGAGAGAGAGTAAGTAAAACCGACCGTAAATAAGCAGCTTGGCTGGGACTAAGTGCCATCCGTGTACTAATCCCGGTTTGCTCCGCCGTGTGTCTGGGAAGATACATTGGTTGGCAACAAGTCTCGTGTTTGCCCTCTGGCCTGGTTGCGTCGTCTGGAGGACAAGCGAGCACTTGGGAAGCTTGGGGCTTTCTGGTCTGGGTGCGTCGACTGGAAAGTCACAAAGCCTTCTAGCACACCGAAGTATCATCCCCGACCAAATACCGCCTACCGGAGTGAGCCAGTGTGCAAGTTGGGAAACTTTCCGCTGGTAACAGGTCTCGTGTTTGCCCTCTGGTCTGGTTGCGTCGTCTGGAGGACAAGCGAGCACTTGGGAAGCTTGGGGCTTTCTGGTCTGGGTGCGTCGACTGGAAAGTCACAAGGACATCCACCAGCGCAAAGTAGCGCCCGTGAACCTCGTTGGTTTAATCTCTCCTTTGGGGTGATTACACCGACAAGGAACCGTGACCGGAAGTGTGTACTAACCTTAGGCTCTGCGCCTTAGCCAAGTTGCCCGAGTATTTGTTTACTATTGTTTATTGTGTTTTTGCTTTCCTCCGCCTGGTATCTGCTCTGTCCGTTTTATACCGATAGTCGTTACTCCGACTTACCGTTCCGTTTCTCTAAGTTCGTATCCTGCTTGTAACCGCCCTCTTGCTTCGCCACCGTCACCGTTAACCGTAGTAGTTATAGGTTAGGTATATTTGTAGATATTAGGATTTTTATTATAATAAATATGTATATTATTTAAACTGTGCCTTTTACTGTGTGTGTGTGAAGTCTGACATCCCTAGACCCCTGGACATACCGTGTCTCCTCTGACGCTATCCCAGCCCTACCGAAACAGGCTGTGTTAAGAGGCTAGCGTGGGTCCTTTACACCACGAGAAAAATTGTAAAGGTGGCGCCCGAGCTTACCGTAACCGCACCGAGCTCGAGTGCCAAAGTGACGCCCCTTCACTCAACCGACGAGTGAACCAAACGTCACAACTTGCGTCCTCTTCAAAATGGCGCCCAAAGTTTGCGAAAAACAGTTTTTTTGCGTTAAAAAAAAAAAGTTGGCGTTGCACAAAAAAAAGTTTAGTATCAGAGTTGTGTAACTTTTTAATACGAATCGAGCCGGCCTGGTCCGATATCAGAAAATTGCAAAATTATTTAGTTATTGCAAAAAAGACGTTAAAAATCGCATTTTTTTGAAATACCTGTATCTCCGTGAAGAAAAGATATTCTTTGACGAAACTCGGTGAAAGTGTAGTCCAACATATATCGAATAAAAGAATTTTTACAGATTTGCAAAATATTGCAAATGTCTTGCAAAAATCGATTTTTTCGAAAAAAACACGTTTTTTTCAATGTCCAATAGCTCATACAGGTCTGCATATTTTTATACCGGACCAGTCCGAAAAGTTTCTTCAACAGTTGCGCTAACCTGTGCAGTTATTGCGCATATCACGAAACGATCCCTAATATGCGAAATATCGATACAAAAATCGATAATTTTTTTTACCCCAAAAAACTTTGAATATTTTTGACATTTTAAATTGTATTGGAATACCATTATTGCCAATAGATAGCTGGCATTTTTATAGAAATTTGCAAAAAAAAAAAAATTGCTCTCGGACTCTGGAGCCGAGATAATTATTTTTTTTAAGAAATTCTTGTGGCGCCATTTTTTAAGGTAAAAGGCTGAAATTTGCAGTGGCTATTGTACAATACTTATATTTTCAATAAAAAATCTTCGGAACTTGATCGGCCGTTGCTGAGCATTGCAAATTCAATGAAACTCGGAGCTCGATCCTGCGGCGTCACAGAGACTGAGCTAGAAAGAGATGAATGTTCAAATGACGATAACGATAATGATGACTGTGATGACGATAATGCGGAAATAATATTAAATAACGTTTACAGTGACAGTAGTAGTGGTAATGAAGACGAGTCTCCTATTAAAAAGCAAAACAAAAAATATTAATGCAATGTATTCTACAAAAACAATTCGAATACATAAATGAGACATAATAAAATTTTGATGTTTCTTTAGTAATGTAACAAATGTAATAACGCGTAAAGGAATTAAAATTACTTGCCATACAATAGCACGATTTCGTAGATAGTTTGGGACGATATTTGACAAACCCTAAAATGTTATCTAGGCGGGCGATGTACTATTAAATAGTTTTTAAAGATTATACAAGAGTATAAATTTATAATTTAACACTCGATCCGTCCCTATGACAGAGACTTTCGGCCATAGCTATGAAGTAATCTGTAGTAAATTTGCTAAAGTACCCCTCATAAACTGACAAAAATCAGTTACGATCGATGTCATCGTCAAATTGCTTTTTATTAGAAATGTAACAAACGCGATGAATGTGTAAAATAATTGATTACAAGTATTCCCCAAACTGTACAATAGGTAGGAACTAGTTGGTTTTTTCTTTTCTTAGTCCACTGGTAAAACAAATAGGTTTTTTCACCGACTAGGTATAATTAGCTAGCTTAGATGTAGAATATTTTAAGTTGTTTAAATGGACGTGTTATATTTAAGGGAAGCCATTTTGACTATAGTTACTAAAGAGAACGCCACTTGCCAGGCGAGTACTATTTCGGTACATAATTTCTACTATAGAGGACGCAACCTTCCGGATGACTTGAGGCCTCTAAAAAGTGGCGGACTTTCATTCATTTGTCTAGATTGCATTGGGGTGGATAAGGACCACTAACTAAAAATTGACCAGGAGAATCCCGTCCGGAAAGAAAAACACTTTCCGATCAGCTACTGGTGGTGTGACATCTGCCTACTTTTATCGTGATAATTTTAGTGTTACCGGATATAGGTATTCGTATTTTTGAGCTTCTGTTATAAAATTTAACTTCATGTCATCGGATTTCTCAAATTAAATGTTACCTCATTCAGATTGTTACTGGCAATTGGCGTTTCTGCACTAGTTTATAAAGTATAGAGTTCAGAAATAATTAACTTCATGCTAGTTAAGACTATTGTATTTTTTGGCCCTTCTGGCAATCAGTTTGAATTTGAGTGTAAAAATGATTTTTTCCTTTAACAAAGTAATTAATTAAGTATTAATTATTGTTGTTCTATTTTCCAAACCGATTGTTCTTATGTAACGTGTTCTTTTGTAAAATATAGTTTCAATTTTGTTGAAAATGCGTGTTTCATTTACTTGCTTATTAGTGGAAACTCGAGTCATCAAGGTTAGATAATCGTAGTGAAGCAACGGGCCCGACAAGGGAAAACAGGGGTAAGTTTTAAACTATAATCTTTTAAATGTACACATATCTCTGATAACGGTTCACGTATAAAACGGTCTAGATCTACGTGGCCCACTGTGCATGGGTAGTGTGAGTATAGACGTAAAGATAGGCCCGATGTTGATGCATGAGTATTCCTTGGTAGTGGCACATATTGTAAATTGGGCTCATTTGAAAGGGGTACATTACTTTTCACGGATACAATCAATAAACATAATAACCCCCCAAAGTAGTGTAAACAGGATAGAGATCAGTTTTACGCAAGGCTTCACTGAGAGCTGGCTCCCCCCCCCACTTCATCGCTAGCGCTAGATAACACGTGCCGCAGCATTGAGCTCCGAGTTTAATTGATTTTGCAATGCTCAGTAACGGCCGATCAAGTGCCGAATTTTTTTTATTGAAAATGTAAATATTGTACAATAACCACTGCAAATTTCAGCCCTTTACATTAAAAAATGGCGCCACAAGAATTTCTTTAAAAAAAATTATCTCGGCTCCAGAAGGTCGGAGAGCAATTTTTTTTTGTAAATTTGTAGAAAAATGCCAGCTATCTATTGCAATAATGGCATTCCAATATAATTTAAAATCTCAAAAATATTCAAGGTCTTTTGGGGTAAAAAAAATATCGATTTTTTGACCGATTTCTCGCATATTAGGGATCGTTTTGTGATATGCGCAATAATTGCACAGGTTAGCACAACTGTTAGAGAAACTTTTCGGACCGGTGCGGTATAGAAATATGATGGCCTGTGTGAGCTATTGGACATTGAAAAAAACGCGTTTTTTTCGAAAAAATCGATTTTTGCAAGAAATTTGCAATATTTTGCAAATCTGTAAAAATGCTCTTATTCGACATATCTTGGACTACGCTTTCACCGAGTTTTGTTAAAGAATATCTTCTCTTCACGGAGATACAGGTATTTCAAAAAAATGTGATTTTTAACGTCTTTTTTGCAATAACTAATTAATTCTGCAATTTTCTGATATCGGACTGGGCCGGCTCGATCCGTATTAAAAAGTTACACAATTCTGCTATTAAACTTTTTTTTCTGCAATGCCAACTTTTCTTTTTTAACGCAAAAAACTGTTTTTCGCAAACTTTGGGCGCCATTTTGAAGAGGACGCAAGTTCGTCATTTGTTTTAAAAATAGTTCATTGAATTCTACGGAAAATTTCCGATTTTTTACATACCTCGGTTTGCTGTTAATAATTTTTGTAGGTAAAATCCCTGACTTACTGGACTATATATAATTTTCTCGATTTTTCGAGCAACAAGTTTAATGAGGCGATTTCTGCAGCTTGCCCACTGTCAGTATTCATTTATTTATTAATTTTGACTTTCAATTTTTTGTAAAAAGTTATTAACTGGTTTCTTATAAACAAACTGATTGTCCTCATTATTCTCTAGTGAATAATGAAATCATTATTCACTGCACAGAATAATGGATAGCATTATCCTTAAGGAAACACATACATAATGAATACATTATTTAATAGTCGTGGACAAACAATTTTTTTCAGAAAACTTAGGTGAAACAGAATGTAAAAAAACTAATTTTTACTGTTCAATTTTAAATGAAAATTACCACAAGAAATTAGTGTTCGTAAACCTAAACTTCTCGGCATTTTCTTGATTGTATTTTTGCGGAGATACTTTCTTTTTTATTATTAAAAAATGTCTCTTGCATAGGTGGTAAGCGATGACATAATCAAAATAAATATTTATATAAACAGATCCGAAAAGGAACGTCAGATCCACATGCTCCTAAAAGGAGTAGTAATAAACTTGCTTTTGAGCTCCCACAGCTTTAGTCTAATTAATCGATAGATGAATAATTACTGCCTGGAAAATATCCTTGATGTGCGTATTGTTATTGGGGAATCCTTACAAATTAATTACTTCAAAAACTACGCGGTCATTGTGGATACTCCTTTCAGTTACGTTAATTGAAAATAAACACTGCGATTGTGTCCATAATTAAGTTCACCATTGAACAGACAGTTATTTTTACATTTTTACGCTGCGTGTAGGTACTCATAGGTTCAGTAAAAATGTAGGTCTATATATATACAGTAAAGTACAATACATATTTACACGAAAGGGTAGTACCTAATTTGTACTAGGAATAGCAAATACTGATTACACAACTCATTTTGCAAAAACTGACTAATAAAATTTTAAATCAGTACAATTTGCAACAGATTTCACAGATATCGCTACTCCCGAACAACAGAGCAAATATCGAATTAAAACCCTCCCTCTTTTTAACAATTCATAAAATTGGCTAAAAAATGGATAACATAAAAGACATATATGTAGACATATATTAAAAGTTAGTGAACTTATTTGGCATATTATGTTAAGCCTTCAAATTATAGATTTTTGTTAAAATATTAAAATATATTACATGTAAGCACACTAAATTGTGAGTTTAGACACTATTTAAATTTTTTTAATCCGAATCATTTCTAAAAGAGCTCTGTAAGTTACTTTCAACCTCTCAAATTTTCCCAACTATTAAAACAAACCTATGGGTAAGAGTTTATAGTATGTATTCCACTATTCCTGTATGTGTGGTTCTTCTGGTGTTGTGTGACTTAATATAATACCATATTTATGTTCGTTTGTTACTTACCTTAGATATCACTTTATCAAGCCTTCAGAATTCTACCACGTCTATGAATTTAAATAACTACACTTACTATAATGATTATTAATTTAAACATAATTTTATTTTGTACAAATATTTTGAAATTTGAAATTTTGTTTTTCCTTTCAGGTACGTAACTGAGGAGTTGTGTCATAATATTGTCTACACATCTAAGGAGTGGTGAGCAAATATCTTGTTACTTTTTCTCCAAAGGCGTTTTAAAAAAGTGGAGTTTACAACTCGTAGAGGCTATTTAAAAATTTCGAATTAAAAATTTGTAACATCTGAACTTATTCTATTCTGAACAAAAGTATTCAGAATAAAATAAGGGTGAACGTGTTAACAGCTAGCCAATTTGGCACGGAAGCAATGGTATGAGATAGAGATAGAACTTTCGGTTTTCGCAAAATCCTGTACAACCGATTTGTTTCATGACCAAAGAGGACAACCAAATGAAAGAGATCTTAGTACGGATACAGACCTGCAACAATGCTAAAACTAATATGTTCTCTTTAACTACAAAACAAATTCAAGCAGCAAGACCTAAACTGTATTTGATATTAAACAAAAATAAAAGTAGAAAATAAGATTAAATGTGCCTTCCCAAGTAATAATCGTAGTTTTAAAATAAGTTGGCATTTCCAAGAAATAGAATGATAAATTTCATGAAAATGGAATTCATTTGAATGCAAAAGACGAGGTATGTAAATAAATTCATTTTAGGCCTTTGTTCTTATTTTAACTGAATCTTCATAGCCGTAGGGGGTTATGTGGATACTGGTTTACTCTGCATAGCCGTAGGGGACTGTGTGGAAACTAGTGTTACAATGATAATTGTCCAATAAGAAAGACACATTCATGTTAGTATTTTAATTGCTACCATAACCAGAATTCAGGTTATCGAAAGAATGCAAAGATTGTAAATCAACAAGGTTACAAATAGTTTTTCTTTTAGTTCTCATATATAGTTTTTTCTGCTGTTTGCAAAATGATATGAAGAATATGTTTCATTGCTAGCTAGATGTTAGAAAATATGTAAAAGCTCTAGGTATGCATAAAAACTGGGTATCAAATAAAATTTTTCGCCTACTTTCTTTTATTAAATTCCAGTAAAATTAGTTTAAAGATCCCAACGACCCAGTTTAATTAAGCAAACATCAAAGTGAAAAAAACATTTATAGACGTGAAATATAAGTAGGTACCTAATACAATATTCGAGCAAGACATTTGGGCCGAAGTATTAAAAAAAAGTGAAAATATTCTTGCGGGTATATAGGATTTGAACCCTGGACCTTCCGCGTGTGAACTATTTCTTTCGCCGCTACCCCACTCGACGTCTGAAAATCTAAGCTTTGTAGAAGTAAATAAATAAATACCGACTTAAACAACAACCACTTTCAAAAATTCAAGGGTGCTCAGTGCTCAACCCACGGACGTTCTTTTGCGATACCAGCCATTCCTTCTTAACATTTTAGCATATTTCCCGCCTTGTGAAAATGGGTATGTTGTCGACGCCAGTAGCTCTTAGACTAGTTGGCTAGTACATATTACAGGTCACACCTTCATTTATTCCGCTCATTCTAGGGACTGTGTGTCATCAGGAAAAGGTTCAGAAAAGTCATATTTGCCTTACAGTTTAACACCATGTTGTATTCAATCCAAATATTCTACTACTGTGTTTGTTCTACAGTAACTACATAGTAACTATTTTTAGATACAGTCGGTCACGTTTTAGAAGTGCCTAAGGGCTGCTTGAATAATAATTAATATTCATAAGGCACGACATTCTTGTATGAATGAGGTACGAACATAACAATAAAATATATGTATATATAGAAGCTGAAATGAAAGTGACAACTTTTATTTAGCATTGAATTATAATTACGTAGTGCGCTATATAGAAAGCACAACATACGGCCATTATGTCTTTAAATTCTTAATTTGCAAGCGAATTTGAAGCCTGTATCACTTAAATTAGTTTACAATATGTATAAGGCGCCATAGCTCATATTATAGAAATATAAATAAATCGAGTGAAAGTTATAGTCGGGTATTTATTTATTTTAATTTATTTATTTCATTTTATGGGAAAACCCCGTTACAAAATGTAGAAACAAATGTTGGTATAAACAAAGAAAACCTGAATAAAACCGCTGTCTGAGGAATTACTACTTCCACATCCAGATTTCCCATCTAAGTCTCTTTAGAGAAAACCATTCTCACCATATTTGCACTCTAGTATGTAGAAATAATTGGTGAGACAATTTTAATTATATTGTATTTGAGCCAGATGTCATAAAAAAATTGAAGCGTTGGCTTCTAGCATATGCGCCATAAATGAAGTTTCTGGACTCTTATTAGCTGCTTTACTTATTTTTTCCCTATTTACCTCCTACACCCCTTCAACGGAATCATCTCAATCAGCTGTTACTACAATACGTTTACCAAATTTCAAATGAATATCTCAATTTTATTTCATCAATCCCCTTAATAATGGAGGGGACGTGGTGGGGGGAATATGGAGCATTGGTCAAATATTCAACGTTCTTTTGCGGTTGAAGCTTATTTAAAAAATTACTATTCTGTTGTAATCTCACCCAGCGTCTATTTCGTCGTCACTTTTATTTAAATTCACGACATCCAGTTCCTCGTCGAATAACAATTAAAAAGTGGGTGCACAAGTTTCGCAGTACTGTTTCATGTGCCAGAGAAAAACCAAAAGGAAGAACTCTGTATGTGCACTTGAAAATGCTGAGAGGGTAGGAGCAGCTGTGCTACAAAGTCCTAAACGATCTGCAATACGACAAGCAATAGCACGCAATATGTCGAACCGTAGTTATCGCCGTATTCTGAAAGACTTACTCTTCCATCCCTACAAAATAGCTTTTAAATCGCAAATCGCATTTAAACAACAAGATATAATTTTTTTTAAATAATTTTTTCATGAAATTAAAAACATAGTGGCGCCCATTACTTTTCTTTTGTTAGCGTGTCTAATAAAATTTGTTAATGCAATTGAGAATACTGTAAGCACTTGGTGGCAGGTTCCAAATAACTACATTTTTATTTGTCAATTAGCTCTCAGATTATTCCCACGTTTGCGTTACGATCTCTAAGCCGTGGCAAATTTTTAAGCAATTATTTTTTCTATTAAGGTAAATTAAACGTTACAAACTTATTAAATACCGTCTTACTCGAGAACTGTTTGTCCTACATAAAATATCATGAGACCTTTTTTCTTTTAATCTACTCTTCTTTAAAAAGAATTTAATATTTCTTCGGCTGGATCAATAATGTTTCTTGATATTTAGGAAAAACGGAATTTTCAAAGTTTAACCTTACTTCTTTTGCTGAAGCGCCCCCTATAGAAATGTAAACATTTTTGTTTTTTTAATTAATATACTTTGAAAATAGGCATGTGCTGACTTTCAGACGGTCTAGTTTTTTCCACGGTTCGAGCAATTTTTCGTCTTTCGTAACTGGACTATTCGTTTTGTACAAGCTGATTCATCATAAATGCTCCTCTTTCCCCCTCCACTCTAACTTGGTTATTTCTGAACTTATTCATGAATATCAAAAACCAAATTACATAATTTTTTAGCAAGTTTTTACGCGTCATATTGAGAAAATAATGAGGTCCAATTCTAACCGTATATAGAGTGTTGATTTTTTTTAAATGGAACAACCTGTTCTATAATATTTCACATGGCTATCTTCTATAGTTTTAGAAATTACAAACTGACAAGAAAATTTTAAGTTGGCATTGAAAACAAAACACCCAAGTGTCAATCTGAACTATGACAGTCGGAAATTTTATATCATCGAAAGAGAAAGTTTATTGTCATCGATAAAAAATGCCCTATTATAGCGATGATGTCAGATTATATTTATTAACGGTGTATCTCAGCAACAATAAAAATGCTAGATCTTCAGTAAGAGAGTATAGGAGACTGTATCTGAATCGTCCCGTTCCAAGTTGGTCCAGGAAAAGTTTCCAACGCATGTTGGCCAAGATGAGTGATACAAAGGTACTGCAAAACAAGAAGAAAAAATAGGAATAATGATGAAAACCATGAGTTGAATATTTTGTTGTATCTTGACGAAGACCGAAAGAAATCCTCCAGAGATTGTTCAAGAGATTTAGATATCCCCTATTCAATGACATTAAGAACTCTTCACAGATATAGATACAAAACTCGAAAATTAAGTGTATTATAGAAATTATATCCCAAATGATAATATTGTGCGGAACAATTTCTGTCAAATTATGCTGGAAAAGTACAGAGAAGATCCACTAATATTAAATCGTATTTTTTGGACTGATGAGGCATCATCCACCACATCTGGAATAAATAATAGAAAGAACAATAATCATTACTGGGCCCCGGTAAATCCCCATATAGCGGAAGAAATCCAGTTTCAAAGCAACAGAACTTTAAATTTATGGGCTGGCATATTCGATAATAGGGTAATATATAAATTCTTTGAGAGCAATAGGAATTGCGTTAAATATTTGGATATATCAAGAGAAATTATCGAAAATAACGTAGAAAATCTTCCTCTGAATCAAATGATTAGAACCCGTTATCACAGTAGTTGGACTAAAATTTCAACGAATGGAGGGATAGACATCGTCCTATAACGTGGCCACCTAGAAGTTCCGATCTCATACCGCTTGACTTTTATTAGGGGGCTATATGAGAAAAGAAGTTTACAAAACAAGATCTGATAATATCGATAAGTTAAAGGAAAAAATCAGTGAATAATTGATCACATCAATATAAATTTCATGAAATTAAATTTATTATGCGTCAATAATTACAAAAAGTACCTTTCTTGCATTCTACTCTGGACTCGGCCATTTATCGGCGCTGAGCGCCATTGATGGCGGAGAGCTGGTCGAAAGAGTAGAGACAATTAAGATAATTGAAAAATGCTTTATCGTTGTCAATGCCTATTTAAAATTTTCTGGTCAGTTTATAATTTATAAATTTTCAACGTCCTTGTAAATATAAGATAAACTATAGAAGACAGCCATGTCTTCATACATTATATTTTTGAAATCAGAGAAAAATGGGAATTACGATTCTCGATAGATACAGGGTGTTCCATTTAAGAGAATCGTCCTGAACACTCTTAGATTTGGACGTCATTGTTTTCTCTACATGACGCACAAAAACTTGCTAAAAAATTATTTAATTCGGTTTCTGATATCCTCTAGTCGGTCCAGAAATAACCAAGTTAGAGCGGGGGGGGGGGATATTTATGATAAATTACCATGTACCAATGTAAAAGCTTTTAAGAAATGTGACGATTTTGCACTGGCAAGTAAATTACGTCCTATCGACTCACCTTTTAAAAGTCACAGCTTGCGATGGTATAATTTATTAATATAATTAATAATTTTACATTTCCAATGAGCACTCACGTGTACATTATTATAAATTATAATAATCGTATTACGACCTTCAATCCATTCCTGGAGCTACGATTTTTGCTGTCGCGTATTTTATATCCGTGAGCATATTGTACAGCGTAAAAAGTTCCTGTACACCCACGGGCGGTTGTAGTAACCGAAGAATCCATAACCTACTTTTTTAAATTCTTGCATTCCATACGTGGAACTGGGTGACGAGAAGAAGGCTTCGATTACTCTATTCTGCCGTGATACAATTTATAAACGATATAAATGAAGATATCAGTTTACAATTTTTATATGTTCATCGAGCATTACGGTCGTATCAGGATCGCTCTACATACCTACCGTTATTCATTTAAATAAAGTAAGTCAGTCTAATAATTTCCAAGACGCAATTGCTTTGTGATATTAAAAGTTTTAATTTGCTCTTTCGCTTGTTTTTCTTGCTGGTGGTAATAGTGGAGTAAAACTAAAATTTCTAAGGAATTTTCTTACTTTTTTTTTGCAGGAGCTTGTTGGAAACATTCCAAGAAGTGTAGTAAAAAGTTTTGGATTAAATTCGTGTGGCGGAAAGCTTTTGTTTAAACAAAAGAATGTTCAGAATCCGGTTTTTCGCAATTTATCTTAAATATCTCTGGTTCTATAACCCGTATCGCAATAAAGAAAGAAGCACACATTATTCACAATAAAAATGCAAAGAAGATTAGATTTGTCCGAAACGTTTTGGTCAATATGCCAAGTTGCAAAACATGAAGAAGGAGGCCATTTTGAAACAATTGACGATAACTTGAACAATAATGCACATATTCTAACGAAATTTTAGAAGACTATACCCATTGTGGAGTTGAACCATCAGGTCAAGTTTCAAGTTAAAATTTTTACAATAACTACTAAAAAACAATTGCTAAGTCGAAAATCGAATCGTCGCGCGTCGATTGTTTCGGGGCATCAAGTCGTACATCAAAAATTTGTATTTCAGATTATAGTTGTTTTTATGTTCTTTGTGGTGGATAAACAAAAATAAATTTTAATTTTTTAAAAAAATCAATTTTGTTCAAGTGTTCTATTTTCTTTTTTTAGACAAACGAATTTTACTCATCAATAATTTGCCCAAAGATAATAATAATTAGTATATATTAAAATTACACATAAAATCAACTATTTAAAAAAAATAGTTAACTTGGAAATGGCTTCCAAAGCTTTCAAAACACGTTATTCTCACTATTTCTTTACTCGATAACAACTGCACATAGAGAGCTAAAAGGTCTTAAAGATGCTGTCTCTTTTGTCCTGATAATTTACAAAAAATTTCAGCAAGTTCAGCTTATTACTTTTTGAGTAATTAACGATCTATTATTTTTATAATCCTTAATTAACAATTGTGCCATTTTTTGTAACGCGAAACTCATTTAGAAAATTCAAAATACTATAAAAAATTATATCCCGTTGGAATTATTGAAAAATTGCAATTTTGGCCGATTTTATGAGGTTTTCTACGCGTGAACCTTTTTATGCGTGACATAAATAAACAAATGTCTTGTTATATTTTAACTTTAGAGAATCTGTTTTTGCAGATCTGAAAGGCTGCTATTTGTTTACAAATTTAACCTTACACCTAGCTGTATTTCTACTAATTTATTAAATCAATACATTTAAAATTGTAAATAGATTTTAAGAGTAAAATGTATATTCAGAATAGAAAAAAAATACTATTAACTATTAAAAAAAAAACAGAAAATCTAAATAGAAAAATCCTAAAAAAAAGCAAGAAAAAAACTAAAAATATACTAAAAAATATAAAGAAAACAACAAATAAATGAATAGAAATTTAAAAAAACATTAAAAAAATATACGCATATAGGTATAAAAAAAATTATATGTATTTATTATTAACCATAATTGTACATGTTGTAATTATTAGCATTAAGTGAAATGGGGAATATTGTATGTAAATAATGCAATAAAGAAAACTGACTAGTAGATTCAGTTTCTTGGGCCAACAATGCCATTTAAAAAAAATCACTTGATATACTAGAGACTTAAATATGACAATTTAGCACATATAGGGAGCTGATTATACCCAACTTCTTTTGCAAATAGAAAAGAGAGAACGTCTTTCCTGGCATAAAAAAGTGTTTAATTTCGATATCTCTATTAGAGCAGGTGGTATTTTTTCCTGGAATCAGTTCAGGAGGCGCTTCCGATTATGAAAATTCATGTTACCGTCTGGTAACATGGTCTAATATTGTTTTAAACAAAAGAAAATATTACACTCTTTCAATAAAAAAAATTCTTTAAATATTTTTTTATCAATTTCGAACAAGAAATGTTCGATAACTTTTTTTGGTAAAGTTGATATTTCAATGATAATTTTTAAAAATTGAAAAATCGCCAAGTTCTCAATTTGTCCCTCTAAGAGTTCAATAAAAAATGTTTTTTTACAATACATAATATTTTGTAAGATCTCTAGACCTTGAATATGAATAGCGACCACTTTTCTTCGATGGTTTTTGGAAAATTCGTGTCAAAGAAAAGTTGTCATACGGATGTCAGCGAGTAGGTAATTGATTCATGAAACATTTCAAGTCAAAACATATAGGGCATTCTATTTGAAAAAAATTGAATTACGACAGTTTTAAAATACAGTAATGTGAATTATCGCGGAAAACACACTGTAGAACTATAGGTTCAACTTTACACCCCTGTATGTTACTACTTAAAATGTTTAAGCAATCAATTACTTTTACAGGCTGAAATCCATATGACAACCTCGAAGAAGTGGTTGCTATGAGGTATAAAATTAAAAATCGTCAATTTTTTGGGAGTTCCTATGCAAGGTCTAAAGATATTATAAAAATCATGTATTGTAAAAAAACATTTTTACACGTGCACCCGTCCCCCTTCGTTAAGTGGACGTGCGACAAAACTTACATGTTAAAGGTGACTATTGTTTACACACGCAAACTTATCTCTCTTATTGGCGTTACACGGTGGAACAAAACTGTAGTGTTCCACGCAAATCAACTTTTATCGTAAAATTAAAGATTTTAAGACGCTATTTTTCATGAATGTTCTTTATGAAATTATCAATCCCTCCAGCCAAATTTTCGATTTTCGTTTCCAATTTTTTGTAATTTTCATCTAAAAACTTATTTCGCGGTGAGCAGGGATTGAACCTGATTCGCTCGGTATGCCAGTATGCAAACTAGACGCATTTTTTTTTACATAACAAATTTATTCAATATTAAAATCGTATAAAACATTGCCTCCCCGGATCGTGATCCGAAGTCAACCTTACAACCACGTCGCACAGCGCCGTGGTGTTAGTGCGGTTGCGCGGATCGCGACCGGTTCGGCTCAATAAAATTAATTAAAATAGACAAAGCTCCTGCCGCCTGTGGCAGCTTAAAATCGTCATTAAAAGTTTACATATTTAAAACTTAAATTTAAGAACACTGAAACTAGGAAAACACTGAAAAATTTGGATAAAAACACTGATTTAATTTTGGTTGCTGAGACGGGAATAAACTCAATGGAAAAGACCCGTTCGAGGCAATTGTGCCCCAACAGTCTATTCGCCGTTGGGAAGTTGTGATTAGTAGAAAGGAAAATTGAGTTTTAAAAGTAGTTTGAATTTTTATAAAGTTTCTTGGCCAAAAGGCAATTTTAAAATAAAAGGACAAAATAAAAATTTACAAAAATACAAACAGGTGACAAACAATAAGAAAGAGAAAGAGGATAGGTACAGAATAAAAATATGGTGGTGAAAAGTATGTGATAGAAAGAAGTTTTGGTTAGAGCAAACTAGACGCGCTAAACCACTGAGCTACCGTCCCTTTTTAAATAAGCAAATAATCCATCAAATATATTTTCCATTTTCTTTTTTTATCGTTGACAGCTGCCAAATTAACTCTCATATGTAATAATTTTAAACTCATAGCATTAGTCGGCCATTTCAGGGCCATTTTATTTTTATGATGAGAAAGTTGTTAAATTAATAACCGGAACATTAATCGGCAAAAGAAAATAAAAAAAAAAGAATTACGATAACATATTTATATAAGCTGACTCGAGATACCAGTCTGGATTATCCGGAATTTCGAACTAGCATGCTTTTATCTTTTGAAAATACGTAAGAAATGACATTTTCATTAAGTTCACTGAAGATTTGACAGCTGCCAAAAGCATAAGCATAATATATTTGACATTAATTTCTTGCCAAGTACCTCCTAAATCCATAGGAAATGAACAGTTTAGCACTTTAAATTTTGAAAATACTTAATAAATAATTTGACAGATCATTTGCTAATTTGTAAAACTAAAATTTAAAATAAAAAAATCGAAAATATTTATATATTTGTGACCTTGATACCGATTTTCATAAAAAAAACTCATATTTTTTAGTAAAAATGCATTTATAAATCAAAATTATACAGAATTGAGGGATTTATAGAGAATTTTATAAGGAACATTGGATTTTAAAATCTTTAATTTTACGATTTAAAATTTGATTTGCGTGGAACACTTACAGTTTTGTCCCACTGTGCATTGGTGATCTGTCTTGAAACCGGAAATATGTCGACGGTAAATAATAGATTTAAAAATGTATAGGCTAAAGAACGAACAAGTTAATTGGCAACTTCATTTAATAAAATAAGAAAAAAAGTAATTAATACCTTATTTTTTCGTCAAATTCCTTAACAAACATTTATAAGAAGAAACCGAGTATTTTACAATTAATTTTGACAAAAACTCATTAACATCAGACTATTTACATAACTGCAAATAGTATCACATTAGTATTTCCGCGAAATTAGAAATTAGCCCGGAACAAATCCGTACCGGAATCAAATGTAACAAAATGTCTAGTAATAGAAAACGTACCCATTGAAGTATGTTATTATACATCCTGGTGTGTGGCCACTAATCAGAAAAAAATGGGCTTTAGTTTCTTTGCATTTCAGTTTTTTCATTTCCAGTCAAAATGAGATTTAAACGATTTGACAACTGTGTCATCGAGGCGTGACGAAGATATAATGTAAATATATATTTTCCGTATGTTATAAACAGGGTGGACCATTTAATAATAGGCCATAATTCAAAGGTACACTCTTTGGACCGACATGTGAGGATATAACCAAACATGCTCTAGTAAATTGTTGCTGTGGAAAAAACAAAGTAGCTGGAGGCCACATCGAAAATTTACTTAAGTTGCAGCAAATCGTTCATAAAAAATAGTCTAGGAAATGGCGTGCAAAATCGACGACGAAAAATTACCGTCTGCCACTTAGTAATCGAAGAGATCAGGGTGTCCCAGATTTAAACGGACATACTCTAGTGGAAGGTAGAGCACACTCAGCTGAGTTCAAAACACCCCTATACTTACCGCTGAATGTGAACATATTATACTTAGGTTAATGAATAGCCTAAGTGATTTCGGAAAAATTCCAGGACCGACATCTATTTTCTTAATATGGCTCTTAGGGCCAGTTGTACGAACGTGGTTTAACCAGTGGTCAAGGTTTAATCCAAGTTCAAAGCAATTATAGTGTTGTATGAAGCGGAGTCAAGAGATATCATAGTTTAACCATGGTTTTACTATGCCAGTTGCTGAACCACCAAGAATGATGGTTTAATTGAAGTTCACGTGTCTAGTTGTCATTTTGTTGTTAACCTCAAAAATAGTCTGTGTTGAATTATTAAAAAAATTGGAAAATATGAATGACTGGATGGATGAAAATATGGATATGGATGATTTAACAGATGATGAGGATTTTCTCGAATTAATAAGAGAAGTAGTGCAAGGTTAGTATCTATTTTAGATTTTTTTTAAATTGTAATACCAAGCAGGTATTTTTTTATTTAAGGCTTGAGAAGAATTCCTCGTAAATTTCGACCAAGAATAAATCATTTTGAAAAGTGGAGTGAACAAGAATTTTTTGCTAGGTTTAGGGTATCAAAGAGGACTGCAAGAGAAGTGTTAAGCCAAATAAATATAGGATTACCTACCAAGAGGTAGTTCTGATAGTATATAGTGTGAATATAAAAATCTAACAAATCTTGCATTTTTAGGAGTAAAGCATTTTCCCCAGAGGATATGTTATTAATGACAATGAGGTATTTTGCAACCGGTTCAATGCTGATTGTTGCTGGTGATTTTGCGGGCATACATAAATCAACCGCCAGCAGAGTTGTGTATAAAGTATCTAGAGCTATTGCCAGATTAAAAGACAATTATATTAAGCTACCAGATACACAGGAAGAAATTTCACAGGTACGCTTGGGATTTTACAGAAAGGCAAGATTTCCAAAGTGCATTTATGCCCTGGACTGTACTCACATGAGAATACAATCACCAGGAGGTAATGTCGCCGAGACCTTTCGGAATCGAAAGAGCTAATTTTCTTTCAATGTCCAATGCATTTGTGATGCTGCCCTTACCATAAGAAATATCGTATGTCGTTGGCCAGGGTCTACTCACGATTCTACTATTTGGAATATGAGTAGAATACGAGCTAAATTTGAAAATAGAGAAATGGCAGATAACATATTAGTAGGCGATAGCGGTTATCCTATTAAACCATATCTAATAACTCCATTATTGAATCCCCGAACAGCAGGAGAACATTTGTTTAATGAATCCCAAATCCGAACAAGAAACCCTATTGAAAGATGTTTTGGAGTTTGGAAGCGGCGCTTTCCTATTCTGGCACTAGGGATACGGTTAGATGTAGATCGCGTTGAAGCAATAGTGGTAGCTATTGCAGTGCTTCATAATATCGCTTGTAAAAATGCAGATGCACCTCCTCCTCCCCTTGATGAGAATGTAGAAAATATCATTGAAGAAATAAATAATGTCGATGTAACTCCTGTGGCACAACCAAACGGCAATTATAATAATTCAACTAGACATAAATTAATAGATTATTTTACAGGGTTATTTTGAGTTCCTTGTATATATACACAAAACGTGTGCAATATTGAGTGAAACTTTATAAGTAGTCGTTTTTTAAAAAAACGACAGCAATGAAAGTGATTTTAGCTATGATTTGTATATGTTGAAACACAATTTGATTATTTATAATATAATAATTGGATATTGTTTGGTGTATGAAAAATTTATTTAATACTAATAACTATATTTTTTTATAATTATCAATAAAAATGTTTTATTTTCAATCTTGAAGTTGTTTTTTTAATATTTCCATGTTTAAAGCATGCTCTTCTTTGGCAAATCTCATTTCCATTTCATGTTTTTCTCGCTGTTGCTGCATAAATAAGTTGTGTTGTTCCAACATTATTCTATACTGCAGTGGAGCTATTTCAGTTTTTGAGTTGACCCAAGAGCACAACCTATCAGATAATTTACTTTTCGTTGGTCGATTTGCTGTAAAAAACTTTATTTATATAAAATACCATTTAAATATTATCTATATACTTACTACTTCCTTTAATATTTAATGGTTTCGATTTTGCAGTTTTCAGTTTTTGTGGTGTATATGTAGACCAGTTTACACTTGAAGGTGTTGGTGGATCTGGTATATTAGGTTGAGCTAAAATATAGAATTGTAAAATACACATTGTATATTTTGAACTATTTTACTTACCACTAGTGGATGTCTTGGTGTTATCTCTTTGATTATTTTCCAAAATTTCACTAGTAGATGTCTCTATTTGATTATTTTCCAAGATTGGTAAGTCTAAACTTTCAGGCTCTTGTTGCGCATCGCCATCCTCGATAATTACTATAAGTAAAGCAAAATAAATACCTATAACGTATAGAGATATAAATATGCACTTTTCTTAAGACTTACAGGTTAACATATTATCATCGTCGAATTCGCTTTCGAGTCCAGTAATTTGCGACCCAAGAATTTCTTTTAATACGCTCTCCGTCTCCGTGATAACTATTTTTTTTGGTGGCCCACCACCAGTCCCTTCAATGTAACATTTTTCATCCGCAAATCTTTTTTTAGTGCGCTTCTTCAAATTTCTATATTTGCTTAGTAACAGTTCGCTAGTTCGATGAGTTTCCCCACACATAGCATTAAATTCTTCGGCTACCTGAACCCAAATATTTTTTTTCTTTTTAGACATATCCGTGTCGGTCTTCTTGCACTCTATAACATCTTTAAATTTTGTCACTAACCCAATTAACATCGATTCCTCCAATGATGTAAAATTGGGCGTTCTTTTATTTTCTTTATCTCCCATTCTAATTTTTTTTTAATGAACTTCACGCGTTGGAATACAGAGAAACAACAGAATTCACCGTACAAATACGCAACAACAATAACACAATTGACACATGAAATTACATTTTTGTTGATAAAGTAGGTTGTCTTATAATTTCACACCAACACAATTGTCAAATTAGACAAATATTACCATCAAAAAATAAGCTGATCAATGGTTTACCTAACCATACTATAAATTACTTTCATACAACGCTTGCACTATTTGACCATGGTCAGCACGTGATCTTGGTTCACCTGATCTTTTAGTTAACTATGTTTCATACAACTGGCCCTTAGGGTCGTTAACATCACACCGTATATTATTTTTTTGGTAAATGTTAGTAAACTTTTAAAGAGCCTATGGGCCAGTTTATAAAATAATGTCATATTTGATGACCCCTTTCCCCGTTCACCGGGCAAGTTAACACGCCGAGCAGTTAATTTGTTACAGAGTGATTAACTTAATAACACACATTTCTGTAACGTATTAATCACCTCTATTACACACATACTTGCATGCTACCACAAGATTTTCACATCGTGTCTAGGAAGGACAATAGATTTGAGATACTCCCACAGACGATAAAGCCAATGAAAGTTATGTAATTGATGCAATAATGATTATTAAAATCGTTCTAATTCTCTTCTAATTACACAACCATTTCGTAATCTAGAATATTGTTTAGTAGGATTTTGTTTATTTTAAAGTGAATATTTTTGGTCTGTATATAATTGTAATGAAACATACTTTTTTATAGGGTTTGACAAACAGAAAAAAATCTATGAAAAATATAAATAAAAACTATCTATAAAAATTTTCAGAATTCCCCATCAAGCAAATTTCTAATACACTGGAAATGAATGTATTTATCATGAAGAAAATTCACATGTACATATTTCCACCCCCTATCCCCAAATTACCAAGCAACTCTGAAAACCACCCAACCGCACACCTCTACATGTTAACCAAACTCTATCATCTACCAGGTCATTCTTATATATTTTTCCTTTTTCTCGCCTTGAAAACCATATACGGACTTGCCACCCTTACGCACGAAATTTCTCCTTACTCTAAGTGTCTTGGAAAACTTAATTTTCACCCTAAGTTCACTTATAGTGCACTTATACATCGACAGATCTTAGAATGGAACCACCGAACCACTTTTATGCGACGCAGAAAGATCCAACCTATACAACGATACTAAAAATACTCCGATAAGACCACCCATGCGCTCAGAGGTCGCGACCGAACATTTGTTACATTTTAAACGCCATTTACATTTTAAACGCCACCTATACTCAATACTCATATAACATACTGCATATGTATAGCTACGGTGGGCCCGATGCAAGTTTAAGTTAAAGAGTTCGTCACTGGGGATTCTTTTTTTCATATTTTTGGATGTGTGTAGAGCATATTTCCACGAAAATTAAAATCGCCTATCACAGAATTTTTTAAAAAGTATTTTACATTATTTTGTTTCATTAATTTTAACTAGCAAAATTGAGGTAAATTTAAAAAAACTAAATTTATTTCTAGATAATTTGACGAAAAATAACAATTTTCGAAAAACTGCGTATTTTCCGAGGTATAGGAGTTCGAATCTTTCCATAAAGGAGAGAGGGGGAACAGAAAGTGAGAGAAAAAATCCAGAAAAATGCAATGTGCATATTTTTCTAGTTTTTGACAGGTGAAAATTGGGGAAATATGCACGTTACAAAAAAAATACAAGAGACCAAAATTTTTAAATTTCATAGTCTACGAAATTTTCCTTTTTAATGGTCTTTTTTCGTGTTTTTCCGGAAAAACTTGGAGAGAGTGCACTTTAGGAACAAGTAATAGAGCAAAAAAGTCTTATATTTTAATAATACATTTACCAGAATTCTTCTAGACTTTTTCTCGTGACTTTCTATTCCCCCTCCCTCCCTTTTGGAAAAATTCGAACCGCTATATCTCAGAAATGCGCATTTTTTCGAAAATTTTACAACAAAAAAAAGTATCTGCGATAGGCGATTTTAGTTTTCGTGGGCTCTACACATATCCAAAAATATGAAAGAAAAAATCCCGAGTGACAGACACTTTGAGTTAAACTTGCTTTGGGCCGACCGTGTAGCTTCTACGGTTTCCCTATTGGATTCTACATATTTTCCTAACACACTAACAGCACTATCGATTCATTAAACATTTTTAATGTGAAAATATGAATTTACAATGGTGCACATTCTATAGGATACTCTTCGTAGTTCTTTTTTGTAAATAATATTAGTTTTAGACAGAGTAAAATATATTAATTTACCATCGACAATATTTCTGAATTTTCACTGTTATTGTGCACAAATATTTTAAGTGCGGATCTGTAAGATATCTTTTATGCTAAGGACACAGTGATTTATGGTCGGTTTTTATGGCCTTCTTGATGTGCCTTAAATATATGTAGTGAACTATACCAAAAGGAAATAATACAGTTTTTTAATTAAACGAATCTTTTGTATAATTTTTTGACTGGTTTCCAACAAGAAACGGTCGATAAACTTTTTTCCGTAAAGTTGATATTTTCACTGACGCTCTAATCTTTTTATAATCTTATGGATTAAATCAGTTGCTGTGTATTACAATAAATCCTAACGGGAAGAACTAAAATCTTGATCTTAATTTTTTTTACCATAAGTCAGGAAATCTTAAATTTGTGCTATCTAACTGCTCATCCTATCTAACTACTCAGTATACAAATATGTACACATTTTTGCTTACTAAGCTAATATTTGTTCCATTGCGTGTGGCTAGAGACATAATTTTATCACACATTATTACCATAAAAAGCTATGCACGCAGTCGTTAAAAATTACTAACATGTGGTTATTGTAATTTTATTTAAAAAAATTAATAACTACCTTTAGAAATAAAATAAATACCTGTACGTATACTCACATTCGTGAAGAGAATAATTGCTCTGATGCCATTCTCAACTAGAAAGTTTATTTGCACAGCAAACTACTGTAATTTCTTCACGATATCAAATTGTGGAGGAATTGCCTTCATGGTATACATCTGATACAACTATAAGATACACAGTGTGTCCCAAAATAACTACTAAGAGAGCAGATAGAAAGAACGCGACCAAAACCTATAATGTCAGGGCCGGGATGGTCTTGTCTTTTTGGTGGGCCTTTGAATTTTTTCCTCGGTAATATAAAATCGGGTTTTTCAACTATTCGGTAAAGTTACGTACAGGTCTGGTATGGGACTGCATAAATGCCCTTATAGACCTAGGAAGTCAGAATAAAGTGACCGTGACGTGGGTACCAGGGCACAGGGAAAATTAAAAGACAGATGAAGTGACCAGAACAGGCGCGTCTAGGATCCTAATAGGACCAAAACCTACTTGCGGTGTAGCTAAGCTATGCATATGAGCATCCATTGATAAATGGGTACAAGTTAAATCTGTGGAAAGGTGAAAAAGTTTTCCACGACAGAGACAGGCCAAAGAGTTCATTAAGGGTAACTGGCCCAAACGGAGCACAGTGGTGCTTTTTCTGAAAACAGGCGACAAAAGTCGATAACCTATCTAGTTTTCGATAAAAATTTACAAAACTTGGTAGAGTTCAGTATTTGGATGCGCTAAATTCAGGGTTGCCGCAGAAATTTTCTTTTCAATATGGCAGCTTCAAAACTAGAGTCAAAAGAGACCAAAAGGTAAAAAATCCAATAAAATAATCCAGCATAAAGAAAAGTCCTGATCCTGGAATTTGACCCTTAGTCCAATGTACTTTTCGACGCTGAATTCGAATCCGACCTCAAAAAAGCCCAAACACCCTCAAAATTTTGAGTTAGAGCGAGAAAACCTTACAATACGGTAAAATCGTCTACTCCTAATGTACACTCCAAACGTTTTTGAGTTTGCTGCTTTTATATTTTAAAATTCCAAAAGCCGAAAATTGATCGTTAGGGTGAAAATCGAGTAAAATAGGAGTTGAAAATGGTGTAAAAATGAAAACTTGATAAAATGCGTGATTTTCATTCAAATAGTTTCTTTCTAGGTGTTTTTGACGTTATGGATTTCAAATTTCAATATGCTAAAAGCCAAAAGTTGATTCTTGGGGTCAAAATCGAGTAAAATAGGATTCAATAATTTAGAAAAACTATTTTGTTACTTGAAATATTAGCTTATAAAGACTATTAGCAGCTTGTATTACATTAAAAGAGCTGTTATAGAATGAAAATTACGTATTTTGTCAAATTTTTATTTTTACACCCCCTTTCAACCCCTATTTTACTCGATTTTCACCATAAGAATCAATTTTTGACTTTTAACATGTTGAAATTTGAATTTTAAAATATGAAATCAGCAAACTCAAAACCCTTTGGATAGTACATTAGGAGCAGGCGATTTTTCCGTATTCTAAGGATGGTTTTTTCGCTTTAGCTCAAAATTTTTCATCTATTTTGTTTCTTTTGACCCTACTTTTGAAGCCACGGTGGCTGAAAAAAATTCTGCAGCAACATTTAGCATATCCAAATACTTAACTCTACCAAGTTTCGTACCTTTTTATCGAAAATTGGCTAGGTTATTGACTTTTCTCGCCTATTTTCAGAAAAAGCACCACTGTGCGGCGGACCTATTATTCCAAAATTAAGGGCCATTGAAATAAAATAATATTTGGCAAGGAAGAATCAAGGGCTGATAGCTATACTAGGGGCCCTTATCAAGGCTGTAGATACAAAGGACAAATCTAAACAAGGAGATTTAAGTAAAACTATAGAAGAGAAGCATCGCAATAGAACCACAAATTGAGGTTGTTAAGGCCAATTATCCCTGCTCCTACTTTCTAATCTAATCTAAATACAATAAATATTTCACAAAGCCGGTTACTGCCTTCTCGATTTAAGATTATAAAACAAACTATTTTAATAAGAAAAAATGGTTTGTCACAGAATAAATCTAAATGCAATTTGTATTGGTATTTTGCGATCTTATCTGAAAAAAACCGCTGCCTAAGGAATCACTACTTCCACGTCCAGATTTTTCATTCAAGTCACTTTAAAGGAAACATCTTGACTAGATTTGCACTCTAGTACGTGGAAATTATTGGCCATAGAATTTTAATAATATTTGGGGCAGATGTTATAGAAAAGTTTGAGGCGTTGGTTTCCACTATACACGATAAAAATGACGTTTCTAGTTTGCCCTACTTATTTTTCCCTATTCACAACCTGCCACCTCCCACCCATTCAATGGAATCATCTCAATCTGATGTCATTACAATACATAATAATTGTCCTAACTTTCAAGTGAATATCTCAATTCTGTGTTATCAATCCCATTAATAATGGAGCGGAGAGGGCGGGGTTTGAAAAATATTAGAAAGAAATCTGGGGCCTTGGTTTCTAGTATATACACCAAATCCCAAATTTCTGAACTCTTACCAGCTTGATTTACTTATTTTCCCCTATATACTCATATTTAACCCCCAACGCTTCAACGGAATCATCTCAAAATATAATCTAGTTCCAGATGTCGTTATAATATATGTCTACCGTATTTCAAGTTAATATCTCAATTTTATTTTATCAACCCCTTTAATAATGGAGTAAGGGTAGTGGGTGGTTGAAAAATATTATTAAAAAATCTGAGACCTTCCTCACCAGCTAGCTTTACTGTTTTCCCTATTTACCTTTACTTACCCCCCACTCGTTCAATGCAATCATGTCAAAATATAATTTAGTTTCTTTCAGATATTGTTATAATACATACGTGTACCAAATTTCAAGTGAAAATCTAAATTTAATTTTATCAACTATTTTAATAAGGGACTGGTGATGGTGGGGGATGGAAACTATTATAAGAAACCTGAGACCTTCGCTTCTAGTATATACACCAAGTCCTAAATTTCTGGAGTCTTACCAGCTTGCTTTATTTATTTTCTCCTATCTACCCCTATTTAACCTCCAAGCCTTCAACGGAATCATCTTAAAATATAATCAAGTTCCAGATGTCGTTATAATACCTACGTGTACCAAATTTCAAGTGAATATCTCAATTATATTTTATCAACTTCTTTAATAATGGAGTGGGGGTATTGGGGGGTTGAAAAATATTATAAAAAATCTGAAGCCTTGGCTTCTAGTACTTACACCGAATTTCAAGTTTCTGTACTCTTACCAGCTTGCTTTACTTAATTTTCCCTATTTACCTCTATTTAGCCCCCAACCCTTCATCAGAATAATCCCAAAATATAATCTAGTTCCTGATGTCATTATTATATATACGTGTACCAAATTTCAAGTGAATATCTCAATTTTATTTTATCAACCCCTTTAACAATGAATTGGAGGTGGTGGGGGGATGAAAAATATTATAAAAAATTTAGAGGTCTTGGCTTGTAGTAGATACATCAAATTTCAAGTTTCTGTACTCTTAGCAGCTTGCTTTACATATTTCCCCCTATTTACCCCCCAACCCTTCATCGGATATCTTCAAAAACCAATCCAGTTCCAGATCTCGTTATAATATACACGTGCACAAGATTTGAAGTCAATATTTTAAACCGTTCCGGAGAAAACGTGCGGACAAAAAATGTTACAGACAGACAAAAAATTTTTTTTCGCTCAGATTTAAAATCTCGACATTTCATGATATTCTAAACCCGTTTCAAGAAAAAAAAATTTGAAAATTTGTTTGCGATTACTATACTTCCAATCCACTACGTGGATGTGGAAGTAATTAAACCCTATAAGTTCGCCTTTTTTTTTACGGCAGTAAGACTACATCGTAAGCCGTATCAAGTGAAATGAGATTCGATGTTCTTTCTATTTTATTCTATGATCAGAGCCGGTACATGAGACACTGTACTTGAATGATAAATTTTAATACTCTCATAGTCAAAATAATGTTGACAATCGTATTATAATTTTAAATCAAAATAGCGCTCATTAGCTTTGCAAAACATTTTTTTGTGCAACTTGAATCAATATTCTAAGAGGAAGCAATGCGGCAAGAACAGTGTGGAACAAGGGGTAACGCATCAAGTGAAGAGAGATCTCCGTAATAAGCCAATTTTAGCAAAAAAGATTCTTCAACAATCCTGTATTATATATTTATGTACAACTTACATCTATTTTCAGTTAAATAACATCACCCAATTTGCCAATATCTTAATTCTTAATCATTTTAGTTGTTTTAGTAGATAGAACCACTTTTATACAATTTAAAATATAAGATGATGAGGCGACGAAGAGCTGAAAACACACTGTTTTTAATCTACCGGATCTTTCTGAATACGCGACCCGGAAGGCCGTATTATAACGCGATCGATAGATCGAAATTGGCGTCTTCGGCACATCGTAAATTGAATTCGCGAAATGTTAATTTCGAACGAAAGATAATGGTGCATTTTTTGACGTTCAGTGAATTTCAGACGTGTACCGCAGTACACGAACTACAAACTAAATAGTACGAACTAGAAACTAAATAACCACAGCACTCGTTAGCGCCATCTAGGTGCAGAATGTAGCTCACTCTTAAGAACGATGAGCCGATTTTGAACTAACAAAAGAAACATTCATAGAACCGCCAAAAAAGCTATGGCGTTTAAACCCTGACAAATTAGGTTATTTGTGGATAAATATCATGTTCTGTCTACCATTTTCGTCCTGGCAGCTTTTCTTGAGACACATTGTATTTACTGTATAACAATAGCACATACATTTATGTATGGTTCTATTCAAGTTAAATTATTATTATTATGGTTATCTAATAATCACATTATTTATTAGTCCAACTATTATACTAATATAGTAATAATAATCCAATAATTCATTTAGCCTATAAAATATACATCCTATATGACTTTCTGTAGTTGCAGTTTATTTGCAATTTTATTTAAACCATTCTTAGAAAAAATTGTTCAGCGATGAAATAAAAATTTTTTTCGGCATGTTTTGGTTACTTTTTTGCATTAAAACGACTAGCTAGCCCCCGAATACAAGAAATGAATTTTGAAGTTGTGAGAAACATACTCACAAATTGCAACTACATATTTGATCAAATTATTTTTTTATTGTCTGAAGTTATACCGGGTGTAACAGGATCATGGTATACCCCCTTTTCTTCTTTAGTTTTGAAGATAATTGACTGAAATGTAGGATATACTACATACATAATAAGCGGCACTTTTTGACATACAATTAATTTTTTTTTCACTTCCGGTTTCGCCGGAAGTGACACTAACTTTCGGTTTTTAAATGGAAGATCCTATATATTATTGCATTTTTGAATTCTGCAAAATTTTCTGAATCCAACACAAATAAGTGACGTTTCAAACATCAATTTTTTTTACAACATAATTTTTAGTTTTCCATTTAAGTGTGCCATGATGGTTCCGATTTCTTCTAAATGACCCGTGTAATGCTACAAAAATCGAAATCCCGTTAAAAACACTAAATTACGTGATTTATGAGCAACTAACATTCACCAAAATAGTTTTTGGGGCAAAACACAATTTTTTCAAGTGGAACCATATCAGGACCGTGGTACCATTTATTTAGTGCTATTAATAAGGAATTTATTACCCCTGTAGCACAAGATATTAGGTGAATATTGGTACAATGTGTTACCTATATTGTATATTGGGCCAATATATGTTTTAACCAATATTGTACCTATATCAGCTGTATTTTCAATATTGTCACCCAAGATATAGCCAACATTTCACCAATATTGGCAAATCAGATTCAATATTAACATTATTTAACCAATATTGGCGCAATGTGTAGAAATTAGTTCTGAATATTGGACAAATATAACTCCTTTATTACATTCTGGTATTCAATTATCATTTTACTTTAAACATTCGTTCATGTCAAAAAAATTAGACTATGAAGAGGTGTAAAAAAAATGTTTGCACTGTTAAAATGTTCAGAAACCAACTAATTTCATATTCCTGAAATGAAGTTGAATAAATACTGAGTAGATAGATGATTTATGAACAATTTATAATAATGTTACATTTATATTACATAATAGCACATTTCGAAAATGTTCCCGACTGCTTTCCGCTAAATAAGTACCTATTTTTTACAGTCATTTTAGGACCAAAATAAATATTTTGTACTATCATTGAACTTTTATTAGAGGGGCAAAAATTCGATCATTTTTAACAATGTTCAAAATGTTGGAACTATGGCAACTATTTTGGGCTTGACATTTGAAATTTTTAACTTTAGTCAGCTGCTCTGAATATTCTTAACTACCAACTTGAATGTAATTCCAACGAAATTCAAATTCTCGAATCGAAAAAATGTTTTCCGATTTTTTTTTAAATAAGTAAATATGGAATTACCACCCAACTTGGCTCCACTGTACAAAAAATTTCATAGAAATTTCATAAGCCATTCCAGAGGGATGTGTTCGAAAATGCTTCTTAATGGAATAGTCTTTCTGAGGATGGCACCTAACTTTATGAAACTCGATTTTACATTATAAAGGTTTATTCTTGAACAATACCAACCAAAATTTATTTTATTCGTAGGAGGGGAAACGAGGGATATTTATCCTTTTTTCAGGTTTACATTTTTAATTGTTTAAGACTTAATTATGATTCCCAGGATAATACATAAAGAAGGTTATCTATATAATTAGATGTATGACTTTCAGTTTTCAAGGGAAAGTAGTAAATATTGATGATTCCCTTGGTAATGAGTGTTATAAAGAAATGAGACAAAGATTGACTATCCCTCGTTTCTCAGCCTATGAATAAAGTTAGGTTTGGTTAGTAGTGTGCAGAAATAAGCCTTAATAATGCAAAGTAGTGAACCAAGTCTCAAAAATCCGTCCCAATAAAAGCAGTAAAAACCTATACTTAGGCGCCATCCTCTGAGGGTTGTAACTTCCTTAGGAAACATTTCCAGACACGAAATTTTCTTATTATTTTTGCATGTAGTATCAGTATCTAAAGGGAAATGTGAGAATTTCGGCACACTCTATATATTTTAAATATTGTGTAGCAATGGGGCGCCAATGCTGGTATCCAATATGCTACCAATACTGGTATCCAATATAATGCCAATATTGATATCCTGTTACGGTTGCTTTTGTCAGGTAGACGTTGTAACATAATTTGTCATTTTGGCTAGAGGAGTGTATGTGTAAATACAGCATTGTTAGATGTTTAACTGTAAAAATTCAATCACTAAATCTATACGTTAACTTTAGGTAGTTCATTATTTAAAGGATATCATCATTTAGAAATAAATAAATAAAAAGGTCTTGTGTTAATAAAGTGGTTATATATTAATAGTATTTCCATCCACATTTGTACACTTTAGTAATCCTTTTGATTCTTAAATTTGCTTAATAAAATTGTCACATTTATTGACTGTCGTCCATCTAACTTGTGTCTAAAAATAAACAAATTTTATTAAAAATGTCTCGAGTAAAATATATAAATAAGTACATTACCTTAATCAATCAAAGTGTTGTCTGGTACATTATTATTCCTTGTAATTTGCTAGTTTTCATACATAGTGTGGTATCTGGAATAAATAGGAACGATAAACAAACCTATAACATAACCATAACTTAAGTAATTCAGTCTATGACAACGACTAGTTCAAATGTATCACTTACCTTCTGTGCCTTTGTTATTTGCTTGTTAAATTTCATCGTCAATAATTGTTTATAATAATAAATAGAACGAACACAGTAGGTTATAGGAATTGACAGCTACCGGTAATCAGCTGATTGTGGCAGAGTTCGATTCAGTTAACCCAATACTCGCTCACTGAACAGTACTGTTCGGAGTAGCTCGATTGAATGTTTTAACTTAATATTTTGCTTTAATAAGTTAGTATTTCTTCAATTAAATTCATTTTAAACAAATAAAAAGAACATAATTTTTATAGTTGAATTGTCGTAATATTATATCGCTTCTTATCAAATCTCCGATCAACAGGTTGATCTATGTCGGGGTTGTCTTAATCGAAAAGGACGTCTGTAACAGAACTTCTCGAATTGTATCCAAATTACGGATGTCGTGTTGTATTTTTATGTTTCAAATAAATCATTTTTGTGATTACTTTTTCGATGGTCTTCTGTTCAAGGTCGAATGGTATCATGAAAATTCAATTCTTTTTTGTGTCGTTTCGTCTGCGTAGTACGACTGCGCTAGGCACTTGTCCTGTAAGGGGTCAGAGGTTCTCTAGTACTTCCTTCTTGACGTGACCTTTGAGGCGAATAGACGTTGCATCGTAGCTTGGTAAATTTGGTGAGAGTAATCTTTATCCACGTTTTGGTTATTTTGTTGAATATTTGTATGGTGGGATTTCCGTATTTACCAATAATAACAATGATTTGTGAAAAATCTGATCAGCATAATTGCTGGATATATGGCTACAGAGCACGTGTTAGGTCGAGCACATGGTCGACATTTTGTTAAGCCCTAAAAGGGTGAGTTATTAAATTTGTGAAAATGTAAATAGTATATTAATTTGGATTTTAAAACTTTTAGGCTTTTTATCGTTAGTTTTTATTAAGAAGCGTTAGTAGTACTAGATGTAATTAGTATAGAAAAATTGGTTGAAAAATTTTGGAGCTTATACCGATGATGAATGGTTTTGTTTCTTTTTGTTGGATTCTTTTCATGACTTCGAGATGGTTGTAACTGGTTATAGTTTGAGCTGAAATTTGGCAGAGTCAATCGATTACCCTAGAATACGAGAAGACCGTTCAACGCTTATACCTTTCCATTTCTAGGAGAAGTTCAGCGTTCTCATATTTTCTTTTGGGGTATTTAAAAATTCAACCGTAAGTCATAACTTGTATAAATTTTGTTTGTATATATATATATATATGTGTATGTATTGTAATTATTTCATAAGTTGACGATTTAAAATACCTACCTTGTTTATAGTAAAGTCAAGAACTGGCTATCTAGAAAGAATATAGTCCAGATCTAGGTATTTGTTATTTGTTATAATATTAAATTTTCTGTACCCATAACCACTATTTTGAAAAGTATGTAAACTGCGTGCAATTGCATTTGGTATTATTATTGAACTTCACGTGTTAATAAATTTTATTTAGATTAAATCATTTGTCACTCATAACTTTTTTTGATATTGCTAACGAAAAGAAAATTAATTGATACTTATAAATTTGAAGCATTTCTTTTATGATTGACTTGGTATATAAATGATATATGAATAAACAAATTTGTTATAAGCTCCACTCATTGGGTTTTCTTTCTCGTACTGTAAATTAATTTAACAATTTATTAATCTATTGTTCACTTAGGTACCTAGACAGTTAGTTAGGCAACCAGTACGTCTGTATGTACTGGGAACTCACACTGAGATTGATGGAAGCTAGCCGAGGACTGGTAAGGTGTGGATATTGAACTGGTTGTATATTATTATATCAAGGAGTCAAACTCCACGTAGCACATTGGAGACACTCAAACGTCTCAATCCGATATGGCACCTATATTGTTATTCTAGTCTATCTTATATAACACCAATATTGGTGTCCAGTATGTCACCAATGTTGGGATTCAATATGGCATCTATGTTGGTATGTAATATGACACCAATATGTGATTGCAATATTGGACATTTATTGCAAAAATCTGACGTTCGGTATATTGGCCCAATATGTGAATCCTATATTGGTCCAATCAGTTTGTGCTACAGGGGTAGTATGTCGTATTAAAATGTGCGATAAATACAAACAAAATTACAGCTAAAAGAAAATAAGAACATACGATTTTATTCTGATTACCGTGTTACACATAAGGTGGTTTTGGAATACAAAAAATTAACACAAAAATTACAACAGTTGTTCAAAATGCTGTCCATTAACGTCAATGCACTTCTGAACTCGCATAGCTGTTTCTCGAAGAACGTTCGCCAATTGCTGGGCCATTATGCTATTAATTGCTCGTCTTACTCGTATCTCCATATCTTCACGGGTTGTAACGGCGGTGGTATAGACAATATTTTTTAAATGATCCCAAACAAAGAAATCAAGGGGCGTTAAGTCAGGTGACCTTGGAGGCCACTTCACAGGACCATTCGTCGAAATTACGTTTTCTCCGAATCTCCGTTGAGGGTAATTAATTACTATCCTTGAATTATGGGGAGGAGCGCCATCTTGTTGGAAATACGTTGCCTGTCTTAAATCCAAAGGTAACCAGGAATCTTAAGTATCTGGCAGCAGTCAGAGGTCCTTCAAAGATTATTGGACCAATGATTCTACTACCGATTATTCCAAGCCAGACATTGAAACCGAACCGCACTTGAAAGTTACCCTCCCGTAATAAATTTTGATTTTCTTGTGACCAATATTTTGTATTTTGTCGGTTAAATAATCCCAAATTTGTAAACCTTGACTCGTCCGAAAATAAAATCAATCCCAAAAAATCACTTGGCTGCACGTTATTATACAAAATCCAATTGCAATATTCCACCCTACGTTCGTAACCACTTTCGTACAAATGCTGGTGCAATTGGTATTTAAAAGATTTATAGTGGTATTTGTGCAAAGTTCGGCTTGCTGTTTGGTGACTGATGTTCAATTCAAACCCAGCTTGCCTTTGTGGCGTTGAAAAAATGAGGTTTTAGTTTGCCCAAGTTGTTCAAGTGTGGGCCACCCTACGAGCGACGTGGTTAGCGTCACTGGTTTCACCTGGCTAGCACAGTAAAGATACGGAGAGCAAAAGGGCGTTGAGTTCAAGGCTTGGGCGCCATTGATTACTTAGTGTAATCAAGGAAAATTAAAGATAAAGATAAACAAAAGACAAAAGTTACATATATACAATAGTACTATATTACAAAGATATTATATTACAAAAAATGAACTATCACAGCATCAACGATACTGTATAGCAAAATACTAGACAGAAATATATACAAAAGAAACTATATTACAAAGATATACTATATTACAAGATACTCTATATTACAATTTGCTCAACAGCAAAATAAACTTGAGGTGTTTACGAGAACCAAAATATATTACAAAAGGTAAGTTTCGTAAATTTATCTCAAAACTTATAAACATTAGACACTCCTGTTACAACAAAAATTTAACCACGACTTACTGTATCAACAACAAAAGTGCATTATAGTACTACAATAAGATATTAATCATGAGGAATCACGACAAAAGCGACTACGAAACAATACTGCGGCGAAGTATCTGCGACAATGAATTCAAGATACAAGCAACTACGAATTAATATACAACCATAATTATAACAACAACCAAAAATATAATAGATTTCGCTTGAATCTAATATTTTAAATTTAGACACTTTTGAATCTTATAACTCAACAATCATGTGAAAATAATCCCTTTTACTGGTAACAATGAAAAGTACTTATCTTTTATTTTGTTATCCTGATTAAGGAAATTCCTAGATACGGTCCTGTTCCCCGATGATTATGGATTTATAAGTTATGTTGCACATGTGGCTGCCTTAATCCCATTTTGAGGTTATGAAATCGTAGAAAGTGCTCGTACAAAATTTGTCGCCAAGACAAAATGAAGAAAATCTCTTCGCCCAGAATATTTTCGTATGTTCCAATTCAAATTGTAGTATAGAAAGGTTGACTTCATATGAGTATTACTGGCTTAGTAGGAAACGTAGTAAGTCTTAAAATTTGAATGTAGATAATCTTGCTCAAAGCAATAATGTAACGTGGAAATACTTCGACGTTAACAGCATCAAACGTAACTAAATTTGATTAAGAAGTAATTCTTTATAAGGAAAATACGTATCAAAAAATTTAAAGAAAAATCGTTTATGAGAAAATTATAAGAAAAACCTAAAACAATATTTTAAATGTTAGATAATATTCACCGGTATAATAATGAAAACCTTACCTCATGTGATCATCACGAGGTTTTTCAAATTCTATTATCCCCTTTAAAGGTCAAACGAAATTATAAATACGTCTAATTAGTTCAATGGTTCAATGAGAAAGGATTTCACCCGGCGTTATTTAGTTGAAATATCATTCCTGGTTCGCTATCTAGTATTCGCGAGCGTTAACTGCTGACAGATGACGTATGTTCATCATAGTATAAGGAGTAAGTGCACTCTATTAGTACTAAGATTTGTGGGAATAATATTTCCGATAACTTATAATTTCTCTAATAAATGTTAACAGTGTAACGAAGGATGCTATTGAGCATTCCGCATGTTACACCTTAAAGAAATCGTCTTATCAACTTCTATTCGAGCCAAAACATTAATTTCCGTTCCTTCGTCAATAATGAAGTTTTTTTCGGAATCACTGTTGGGCTCTCCTCAGAATTGGTTTTCAACACGTTTAAAATAATTTTTCGTTGGACATTGTTTATCAGGATATCGTCGGCCATAAAGGTCCATGGCTGCAATTGCATTTTTTTTACTTTCCCCATAAATAATTAGCATGTCCACTTTTTCATCTCTTGTATAAATTTGAGGCATTTTGAACACGATTAACAAGAATTATAAACAATTCTTAAAGACATAATAAAAACACCGTTAAAGCAATAAATGTTTGACAAGCTAAATATTTTCAAAGCCACCTTAGTTACTTCTTAACATTTAATTAGAACAAAATTGTATTTTCTTGTTTTCTTTTTGCTGTAATTTTGTTTGTATTTATCGCACATTTTAATACGTCATATGAATAAATTCCTTATTAATAGTACTAATAAATGGTACCACGGTACCGATATGGCTCCAATTGAAAAAATTGAGTTTTGCCCCAAAAACAATTTTGGTGAATTTTATTTGCTCATAAATCACGTAAGTTAGTGTTTTTAATGAGATTTCGATTTTTGTAGCATTACAAGGGTCATTTAGAATAAATCGAAACCGTCATGGCACACTTAAAAGGAAAACTAAAAATTATATTATAAAAAAAAAATTAAGTTTGAAATGTTACTTATTTGGCATCGTTGGGTTCAAAAAATTATGCAGAATTCAAAAATACCATGATCTTGTTACACCCTGTATACAAAAGCTGTTAGAGTGGGATTCCTAAATGAAAACAACCGACGATGTTATACTAGACGCATTTTTAATATATGTCTATGGCTTCCTGTATTTACGATGTGTGCACGTTAAAGTCTCTAACTTGCTACAAAGTAGAGGTTCGGAAAAATGTTCAGGTTAGATGTATAGGTGGTAAATTTACCATGCTCATTTCTGAAACGAAAATATTTTTAGCGATAGCGTATAAAGTGACAAAGCAAAAGCATGGCATGGCATAGCATGGCATGAAAGCATAAAATTAGCACCAAATTGTAGGGCTGCATGGGTTGTATTAAAATTTATTGGGTTGCCTAACTAAATTTTGATCAAATTCATCGGCAACCGATTTATAATCATTTTCCTTTAAACACTTCCTATTCTCATCGAATGAAAATAAAAAGAAACTGAATCTTAAAACATCCTTTAACATAATGAAATGGGTTGTCACCTGTTAAACTGATCGTAATATCTGGCAACCTACATTTTGCGTCACTTGGTTTGGTAGAGATTTTTTTGTAAATCAATTCAAATTATAGCTTCTCAAAAATTATGAAACTTTGATCTATAAAATATAATCATTTATAATTTGGATTGGAATCTATATCAAGTTTTAAATTGGCAAATCAATACAACGAACAATATTGTCCAATTATTTTCATTCGTCCGCAGTTCTGCATGTGCATGCGTGCCATAACACTTTATATTGCTTTTACCTTATCACGGTAAATATAAAAGTTCCTCTTTTCAGAAATGAGTATAGTGAACAAAAGTGCTATATCCCCTAATAAGATGCAAAAATGCAGCTACGGATACATGTTTCGGAGTTATTGCCCCTCATCACGGAAGCGTAGCTAAATTGTGGAGATATGGCGCTATTCTTTCATTCTTTTGAATATTTATTGATTTTTATTTATTTATTTATTGCATACACTGTTCAACAGGTAAGATACCCAATTACAGAACAGGAATAAAGGCATACAAAGCATTAATTACATAATATACAACAACATAGAAAAATAGTAAAATGAAGAAAACATTTACTTAAATGTACGAACTATGAATAACTAATGATACGAAGAGAGAGAAAAAAATAACATGGGAAATGTTTAAATATAAAAACTATATATAGATATATACACATATGATTCAAAGTAAATTAAGAAAAACAAAGACAATGGTTATTTAATTTAGAACATTTTGTTTTTATGTCACTAAGGCTGTGATTAAAAATATCGAAGTCGCTACATAATTTGTTAGAAGTACTGCAAATCATATATAAAGGTGAATTATTTAGTACGTTGGTACGCGGCGTAGGTAAATAGAAAACTTGGTGATTACGAGAGGTTAATCTGGGAACATGAAAATTAAGCTTACTAATTATTTCGGGTGCGTCAAAATCATTGTGTAGTAATTTAAACAAAAACACTTGAGAAAAGTACGTACGCCTATCCTCAAGAGTAGTTATAGAATATCTTTCAAGCAAGTTACTTTGCGGAAAACCAATCATTGGATAGGTACCGCCGGATTTGAACCACAGTAATTTAAGAAATCTACGTTGAACTGCCTCCAAGTTATTCTTGTGAACATCATAACTGGAACTCCAAATTAGCGATGCGTACTCGAGTTTCGATCTGACGAAGGATTGATAAAGAATTTTCAGAGTATCAGTATTAGTGAACTCTCGACTAGTACGAACGATGAATCCAAGGGCTTTGGAGGCTTCAGACACAATGGTATCGATATGATCTGTGAAGGATAATTTACTATCAAAAGTTACGCCGAGGTCGCGAAATGTTATAGGTCTTTGAAGTATGACATTATCTAACCTGTAATAAAAAATAAAAGGTGATGTTTTTAAAGAAAAGGACATTACGTTACATTTACTAGGATTCATGAATAATTTATTTACTATACACCAGGCGTTTATTTTGTCAAGAGAAGTCTGAAGTTGAAAACAGTCATCGATTTCATCAATTACTGTGAAAATTTTTAGATCGTCGGCGTATTAAAGGCGAGGCAAATTAATTTCGTTCACTATGTCGTTGATAAATATGTTAAAAAACAAGGGCCCCAGAATAGATCCCTGGGGAACTCCAGATGTGACAGCAAATTCGAGCGATTTGAACCCATTTAATGCAACGTACTGACTCCTATTCATTAAATATGATTTAAACAAAAGGAGCAAAGAATATGAGAAGCCGATTTTTTCTAATTTATTAAGTAACAACTGGTGATCAAGTCTATCAAACGCTTTGGAGAAATCGGTATATATGACATCTACCTCCCATCTAAGGATTCAGAAATATATTGAGTTACACAGAATAAATTTGTTGTTGTTGAACGCCTTTTCATAAATCCATGTTGATTAATAGAGATTTTGGTGTTAATTGAATGATATCTTCTATCATGAAGTAATATTTCTAAGACTTTACAGAAGTTACAAATTACAGAGATTGGTCTAAAATTCTCAATATCTAGTTTGTTTCCCTTTTTGAAGATGAGACATACTTTGGAATATTTCCATAGGTCACGAAATAGGCAGTTTTTAAAGATTAAGTTAAAAATTAGAGTTAGAGGATATGCAAAGATGATAGCGTAATCCTTTAATAAAAAAGCTGAAATGAGCCCGAATAACCTCATCTTCACTGAAAGAGTTTATGCTAACAATAGGGTTATTGTTAGGTATATCGGTCTCAATGTGATGTTCCTCGATATCTAATGAGGACTCATTATAAGATAGACCGAAATAATTGGCAAATGCATTTAGTATATCAGAGGGATTGTTTAGCGAAGATCCCTCAAAGAACATCTCTTCAGATACACTGGCCGACCCTCTTCTACTTTTGATGAAAGCCCAAAATTTATTGGGATAATTTTTTATATTATCTTCAGAGTTCTGCACGAAATTTCTGTAGGCTAAATTGGTGTCATATTTTATTTCCCTTCTGATGTTTTTGAGGTTATTGTGTATACGTGGATCACTGGTTCTTGCATACTGTCTCCTAAGACGTTCTTTAAGGCTAATTTTTTTTATGATACTGCCATCAACCACGGAGGATATCTGCCGCTACGAGAAGTCGATTTCTTAGGAACACAAGATTCAAATACAAAGTTTGTTGTAAAAATGAGTGCATGCACCATTGACGTCATTAAAAGAAGAGAGGGAGGATCAGTCTATATTGAGAAGGTTTTCATACAATTTGGAGAAATCACATTTGCGGAAATTATAACTAACGTCATGATTAGTTGGAAAATTATTATTAAGGTTCTTAACAGTACTTATTTCAGTTGGTATGATCAAAGCAGGATGATGAAAATCTTCATTAGTTAACGGATCAGGAGATTGAGATACATCACAGTTTTTGTTGTGTAAAACTAGATCAAGAATATTGTCATTGCCATTAAATATTGAGTTGTATTGAGATAAATTATAAGCGTTTAGAAAATTATTCAAGGCTCTAATTTGGGCGTTAGATTTTGAGTCTTTTAGGTAAGATGCATATTTGGGGATATTAAAATCGCCCAAAATGACTATATCATTATCGTTATTTTGTAAATACTTCAGGGTACCTAGTGTCTCAAAGAAATATTCAAAATCGGCAACAGGTATACTCGGTGGTATGTAGATGACAAATATGTAAAGATACTGATAATTATTTGAAATGTTTATACCTAAGATGTCCATGGCAGGTATATTGTTAAAACCTGCAGTATCAAGGCTTAATAAAGAAGTGTATTTTATATTTACTGCTAATAGTACCCCTCCACCTTTTGATCTATTAATGGCAGCAAAATCTCTATCTGAACGGAAAACATAGAATTTATTGCTGAATAGTTCGCTATTAAAAACGGAGGAATCTAGCCAGGTTTCGGTTAAAGCTATCACGGAATATTCGGAGCACGCCGATACGTTATAAAGTTCGACCGTCTTAGTTCTGACACCTCGCGTATTTTGATAGTAAATTAAAAATTCTCCACTACTCGTAATATAATAAACTTACAATCGCCTCTCGGACTAATCCCAGAACTTATACAGGTAATGGTCAGTTTACCTCTGGGGGTCGATGCTTGGCCTTACTAGCGGAAATAATCGAACATATAAGTTATTTAAGAAACATCCGGTACATGCAGTACTACAATTTAATATTTCCCGTCACGATCGACTTGTTAATTAAAACTCATGAATGTAACTGATGATTGCAGTTGATAAAATTCGCATTTGTATAAGAATATACTTAACTGAGTTATATGTGTGAAATGACCTTTTTGTGCCAGTTGCCCTTTTTAGGTAAGAACGAACAGAATTACTTTCGAGCTCATTTACACATTACAAACGTATAGGTCAACCAATTATCGTACATTTAATTGGTTAGAGTTAATCATGCATGACAATTGCTTGGTGTGACGTAACAGACGTATCTATAGAAGTCTGGAGCAATAACATGACACATAAAAAAGTCTAATTCTTGAACGATTTGCATACAACATTGAATATGGCTAAGCTGATTAATTTTTATGGAGAAATTATATTGACTTTTTTATTGCGAATTTGGTTCGTTGTAATTGTGACTTTGTTCGCAAAATTTGGTCATTTACGCAGGCAACAAATGTTTAATTTTATGGTTCATTTTAATAGATAGGTGCAGCGAGATAAAAAGTCTAATGGGTTATCCGTGCGAAATCGCAGTGGTCAGACTATGAAATTTTCCATGTATTTCTTATAAAGAGTGTGCAATATAATCATTAAAATGTACTGAAATAAAATTCGCATACAAGTCCACTCTTGAGAATTGTCCAAATACGAATTATAATTCCCCGTTATATTAAATAATAATAATAATAATAACTTATTTATCGAAACGATTATTTTCAAGATATGGGACTCGTCAAAATACCAGCTCAAGTATCATATTAAATATAGAATAGAATACAATATAATTTATTAACCTTCAATATTGTAAAAATGACAAAACATGGTTTCGTCAAGATTACACAGAAGTTCCGGCATAGTAATCATATGCCAAGTATTAATATAATAAATAAATGCATAATAAGAATACAGATATTTATACAAATATAAAACATAAAAAAGTAAAATCATATAACATTATAAACATTCATACACTAAAATAACACAAGAAATATGTTCTGATTGCGAATATTGGTCATGAGCTTGAGGTACAAAATTTATCTATGCTGTAGAGGAAGACTTGAATTAAGTAATTTTTTAGCTCATTTCGAAACAATTTAAATTTTGGTATAGTTTATTTATCGGGAAGTGTATTCTATAGATGAGCACCAGCGTAATAGGGATATTTTTTATACAGGGTGTAATTAGTTTCATGTCATTAAAAAAAACTGGTAATAGGTACCGACTAGACAAACAAAAAACCAATTTGAGTTTTTTCTCTAGGGGTACTTTGAAAAAACTGACCTGGGTTTACATTTTTTATGCTAAGGTAGGAAACATTTGAGAACCACTGTTGTTCAGGGTCAATGGATGTTATAGTTCCGAATATTAAAAATAATAAAAAACTGTAATACCCTACTTGTGTTCCCGCCGGTAGAAGTGCGGCACTTTAATGGGATTACTTGTACCGAACTTTTTATACCACTAATTATGAAAATGTAAATAATTCCTTCTCTTTCGGCACAACGCAAGCATAGGTTTAAATAGGAATTGTTTACATGTGTTTTTTAATTTGGAACAAAGTTATTGTAGCTTTTATTGTCGTTTATAAGAATTTATAAAATTTAAAAGTGTTTTATTAACATTTGTAACATTGTATTAAAAGCTTAAAAAATTAGTAATTATTTGATGAAATTGGAAAACGAACAGTTAGACATCCGAGATCCGATAACAGAAAATAGTTCTGTATTTTATGTTAGGAAAAAATCTGATTTTTTTAACGAATTGAGCGCATAATTTTTCCCAATCAGGTATCGAAAACTAAAAATCGAGTCTTTGGTCTCTATGGAAATCAATGTAAACAATAATAAACAGATCAAAATAAGACAGCGAATATTGATAATAATAATCATACCTTTAATGCCCAATAGGTAACACCCAATAACCGAACAATTCTTTTGAATTTTTCACAAAAATTGTTCGAAATGACCTCCATCTCCACGTATACAGATTTCGGCACGTCGAACTAAGGACATACGCACCCCGTTCGACACATTTGGTAAATTAGGATCATTTTTTATGGTTTCTATGCACATTAAAATACGTTGTTGCAATTGTTCTAAATCTCTTCCGCACCAGCTGCATTTCCACCACTTTCTCCACACACCAAGTGCATATCCGCGAGCTCTGGATAAGTGTAATCTCCCATAATGTCCAAAATCTGCCTTTAAAACACCACACTAAACTGTGAATTAACGTTACCAATAAAGAAAATAAAAAGAAAAACTTGGTCCAAAATCCAAAAAGTAACACAAAAAGCACGAACGAGAAGTAGTGTCTTACGTAACCAAGTACTAACGACGTCAACGATAAGTCAATAAAATAAATCTGGCACAAAATTCAAAAAGAACAAAAGCAACAGACAAAACCAAGGAACGGGTAGGTCGCGTCGTGTAGTACGTTATTTACCAAGTAAGGACACAAACTGAAATTATTACTTGAGAATATTACAAGGGAGAGTATACCACGCGTAATAAGATAATTTGGCCGTGCAGAAGCAAAAAACATGGCGGTGTTCTCTGTCGGTCGCTTTTAACTGCTTTGTCGGCATGCTTTTCGATGATCTCTTAGGCGTACCATACTTATTTGCATGAATGTCAGATTATGCCAGCAGTTCTCAAACTATGTTATTAATTATTTTGAAAATTTCTGTTTATTATTTTTCTCCAAAACTACGAGCTTTAGACCCCATGTTATATAAGGTTTTTTTGTTTGTCTTGTCGTTCCCTACCACCGGTTTTTTTTAATGAAATGAAACTAATTACACCCTGTATTTACTAAGCCTATAATTGTCGATGTGTATTTTATTTGTTACACGGATATTATATTGGTGTATGTCTATGTTAGAACAGAAGGTTTCCTGATTATTGTACATGATATGCAAAATTTTAAATAAATATGTACAGGGTGTGGTCATAATTCTCTTCTTTCTGAAAGTGTCACGACAGGTCTGTCTGTATGAAAGATTGAACAATATTTTGATTATACGCTTTTGCGTAACAAAGACTATTGGTTTTTTGTGACTGACCCCAGGTAATAATGTTATAGCTAAGTCTTGAGTAGACTAAGGAGTAATAAGCTGTGAGTAAACACCGTTCATCTAGTTATTTTTTACGATATATTAACGCGTATATACTCTTAGTAGTTTCGAACACATGTTTATACGACTAGAGAAACCAAGTGTTGAGTCTAGAACTGAAATATCGCCTCATGACTAGTTCTACATAACTGTAAGATTAAACGAACTTACCTGCGTGAAGTTTAATCGTAATTATATGAAGCCTCGCCTCGTAAATAAGGATGGTGTAGTAACTTCGCTTGTCGTCAAATCTCACACAGTTCAAAGATAAAATTAATATTTATCGATAACAGGTGTTTCGTACTTTAAAATTGGAACTGATTTAGTTAATGAAGTAGAGAAATCGACGAAAATTGTCTTGCTCGTATTTTTCTGTCACAAGTTCTCAAATTGATTAATGGTTTTAACTGTTATAATCGTACAGTATCAACGAAACCCTCATAAGAACCTTTTATAGGACCCCAGAATGAACCCATGAGGTCATTTTTGGGACCCCATAAAAGGCCTTATGAGGGATTAATTTGATAAGGGATTATTAATTTGTATTCTTTGGACAATTTTGACTTGTATGTTATTTCTATTTTACTAGGTTTCTCTCGCAAGACGAAGATTAATTTTCCCATATGAAATACATACGACATTTCATAATCACAAAGTATCTACTGATTATGCTCAAATTTGGAGAACATTTTTTTGGGATTTCGACAAATTTGGAAAATGAGACAAAGAAGATTGAAAAATTCAACATTGGAATCAAACTGAAAAATTTGAGCTTTGGGTCCAATTTTCGCAAAATTCATCAGTCTTTTTAAATCATCGAAAAAATCACATCTTAAATAGGCATAGAAGAAATGTTGCCAAATTTAGGATTCAGTTTTTTCTATTAACTAAAATCAGAAGAGGAATAATTTTTTAATTCGTTTTCTTGAATAATCTCCAACAACCCCTCGAGAAGAATCGCGTTATTTCTGAATCACCCTGGATATAAAATAAAAAATGAGAACAAACAAGTGAAAAAAACTACATTTTGATATACTTTTTATTCGATTTGTTGGGATGATTCACATTTTCAGCAGAGGATCGCAAGATGACTCAGTGCTTTGACATGTTCTATTTTGCTTTTTTTTTGCATTGACTAAAGTAAAAGCTAACTACATTTTGAAACACGGAAAGGGCATCGGTTCTATTTTATTTAGTAAATGGAAATAAGGAAATGAATGATGATATTTTAAATATAACATTACATTATTTTTTTGCACCTCTATCGCACGGAGAATTTATCAATTTGTAATATTTTTGTAACAATTCTAAGGAATGCATTTTCGTAAATAACTTGCTTATTTTAAGTTTTTCGAAAAAACTCTATTTCAGATTTTTTGTCCAAAAAGGTCCCTGCCTTATACTGGTTATAGAGATAGATCGACGGAATAGTTAATTTTCGATTTTTATTAGGAAACTGTTCGGAATTTGTAGAATTTATCAAAAAAATCAAGTTTTCCAGGATTTGTAGATTCGCTTTTGTTTTCTCAAATTTCTCACAAACGTCAACTAATAGACCTAATCGAGCCCTATAATTGCCATTTTTGAAAATCAAAGTCGGGCCTTCGGTTCGGGAGTTATTAATTTCTTTGAAAAATCATACTCGGCCCTGGAAAACATACTTGCGGTCAACGGATTCGGGCCGCCAGCAATAGGCTTGATTTGTGGCCGGGTGCCTTTGATCCCACCAAGTCTCAGCGAGATCGATCAATATTCTGGACAGTTATCGTGTTTCCTATCCCGATTTCGAGAAAACCAGTTTTTTGCAAAAAAAATCAATTTTCATTTGTTTTTCGACATAGCCTCTGGTATACTTATTTGTAGAGCTTTGCCAGCGGCACCATTTATTTTTTGAAATGTCTCGATCCGACTACCCGTTATCGAATTATGCAATTTCTCCCGAAAAACTCGAAACGTCTGTATCGGGTACTTCCGGCTCCCGAACGGAGCCGAGCTTCCGGCGTTAAGGTTTTCTAAAGACCTCCTATTAACCACCCAAGTTTCATCGCAATCCGAAAACGGATTAAGGGGGCTGGGCGTGACAGACAGACAGACAGACAGACAGACAGACCGACAGACAGACCGACTGACCGACGGACGGACGGAATTTTCTAAATTCGCTCTCGAATCGATAGATATGACTTTCACATCGATCCGACGTTTTTTTCGGGTTTCGATGGTGCACCGGAAAAATGCTAAACGTATACTACATTTTTTTTTTAAATGTAGTAACAAGTCCATCTGTATTTTTTTATTTGGCGAAATAATTATTTTCTGGCCATAATTAACTTAATTAAGAACAACGAAGGAATGAAGTTTGAAAATTGTAACGTAGGCAAATCCACTATACTATTGTACCAACAATTTACAAATAAAATAGTGTTCTTGTTTATAACTAATTTTACTTTTTATCTATTTAGTGCTAGAGAGTAGATAGATGTCGATTAATAAAATTAGACAAATCCACAACTATCTTGTCCTTAACTATGCAGTAGATTATGAAAATATTTCCATAAAATGGTGAAATGTCACGTAAGCTGAAATATTCGTCGTTATTTGTAGTGACATCTGTCTCTTTTTCTATGACAATGTAATTAAATTATTTCCAATATTGAAAATTTGTTTACGCCTTTTTTATATTAACGCTCTGATGGAGTTTATCTAATGCAGTTCCACAATTCAACCAGGAGATACTAAACAACTACACAACAATCATTTCCTGTGACATTGCCATTTGCTGAAACTGAGACACCGCTACCATCTCGGCAAAATGCCACTAAACATCCATGTACTCACCTGGATCGAACTGGACCCCATGGGACACATAAAACACTGAGTCTGGTGTTTTTGGGCATTTTGACAAGTAAATATTTTTGTGTAGATACATCGAAAAGACGTGAATATTTCTAAAACTGAATATTTCAAAAGCATTCTGTATGGGGTTTCATCAACCTTGACAGCATCATCTGGAGACGATTAAGTTTTTTATCATAACTTTATTTTATATTTACACGCCTTGTATTAATTATTGGCTCTATCGATGAGTTATCCTAACATATTTGTCTATCTCTGTAATATTTTTGTACAAAATAGCAAGTAAATAATCCCCTTGATTCCATCAGACTCTCCAAAACATCATCAAATCATGTAGAAAGTACCCAGAATTTCCTCAAGAAATAGCAACCTTTTTCGTCTTCATACTGCCAAAACAAATATTCTTAAGTCATCACCGCTATATCAAATGTACCTTAACTAGACACACCTGGAAAGCCGACTTGACATATTTTGCACTAACCCATCGTAAATAAAGAAATGTTTTTAACTGATACGATTGTTCATCCTAAAGACTGTCATGTTTTTACTTCTGTTTTTTTCTTGCTTTTAACTTTTCTTGTTTTTATTATTATTATTTTTTGTTTGCCATGCTCACATATTACTCTAAAATAAGTTTATATGCCTGGTACATGTATAATTTTGTTTATATCTCGATATAATAATAATAATAATAATGTTTATTGGTAAAATAGGTTTACAAAATTTAAAAATGTATTACATATAATGGAATAAACATAGAGAAGTCCACTGAGAGAAATCTGTGCGTGGACTAAAATATGTAATAAAACCAATTAAATAAGTACTGATTATAGCGAAATATGCTAATTAAAGATGAAGGTAAGTAAAATCATTAGATACATTGTAATTTTTTTTTTTATTTTATAATTTTTTTTTTTAATTATTTTCATTTTATTAAGGAATATCTAATTCAACTTAGTTGATGAATTACAGTTCGAGGAGTTGCAATGATCCATTCTATCAATTTTTTCTTAAACAGATTTATAGAATTTAGAATTTTTAGCTCATTGGGTATGGCATTGTAAACTTTAGGACTCAGATATGCAAAGCTTCTTTGACCAATTGTTTTTCCCATTTTTGGAATTCCTAGAGAATTTAATTTATATCTGGTATGGTAAGAGTGGTCAACTACTTGATTTCTAGACAGATGTTTTTTTTGGTATAATATTAAAGTTTGGCAATGTAACTGCCTAATATCTAATATTTTTGATTCCTTATATAAATCATTGCTGGGAAAAAGGTAAGGTTTGTTAAATATGATTTTTAAAATCCACTTTTGGATTACTTCTAATTGTTTTAGGTGGCAGTTCATTACACCACCCCAGGCGATGAGACCATACACTAAATGTGTCTGGACCAAGGCATAATACATAGTTTTAAGATGATTAGTATCGAATATTTTTTTAAAGTATTTAAATTTTGGAATGAGGCCACGTAACTTTTGTACTATATTGTTTACATACATATGTTTCTGTATTTTAATTCATTTGTTATTGTAGTTTTTCTCTCTTTATCCTTAAATTGGGCCTACTCCTGTTGGATATCCTAATAAATAAATAAATACATATTTTAATTTCCCATAACAATTACATATTACTGCGTATAAAACTTTTTTGTTTTCTGCCACATTTTATTGTGTACTAAATTAACAGTTTGCTAATAAAAATAACTGTTATGGATGAGATATGAATCTAAAAAGATACTATTTGTGTCAAGTTGTAGCAAAACAAGAGTACATAGCCATAAATCCCAAGGATTTTAATCAGGTACTCTTGGAATTGAAGTCATACTTTAATAACTTTTCTCGAACAAGGACAATGTTATAAATAATCGTAGACAATTCAAGTATGAACTGTAAGCAAATCAAAATATAATTTAATCCGTTAATTATTTACCGTCGTTCTTAATCTTGTTGTTTACTGCTCGACTATGTTACACCGTACATGTAAGCAGGTAAAGTAAAAGCTAGTATTCAATCGACTATAAAAGTGGCTTGGGGATAAGATAAATTCACAAGCAGTCATACAAGATAAAAATTTTGAAAAAATTGAAATTCCTTTAAAGAAGGTCACTGAAAAATATTAAATAAAAAACACATTTCCGACGAAATCGTTTTCCCCTATAGGCCGGTGTCATCGATTTGGTCAGAAATTTAAAACAGCAATTTTATTGACCATTCTTATAGGAAAAATAGTGCTGAACACACGATGGTGACATTAAAATATATATAAAACACAGGCTTCATTGTTAAAAACAAGGGTTATTATTCAGTTTTTTATATTTTTTGACTTTTTGGCGAGAACAATGCGTCGGACAAAAAAAGACAAGATATAAAAAATGAAGATTATATCAATACGCGTCGTTTCAGGCTTCTAGCGAGCTATTATCCATGACCGTTCAATTGTTATAAACAAATTATGGTCCTAAATTAACAATTTTCTTCTTGTTCAAAAGATCATAGGGATATTTTATTATGGTCAAAATGTTGCATTTTCTTCATGTCACTTTTGTCTAATTACCTTGACCGAAACATGGCTTGACTCAGGCGTGTTCGACTCTGAACTTTTTCCAAATGATTTTTCTGTATTTAGGAGAGATCGTAATTTTGACCTGACAAACATGAGCAGGGGTGGCGGAGTCTTATTAGCTGTGAGGAAATCATATTCGGCCGTTATGTTAGATCTCAGTTTAATTTGCAATGTATTTCCTGATATTGATATAGTAGGAGTAAGACTTAGTCTGTCTCATCACTCGATTTTTGTGCTTGTACTGTACATTCCACCTAGTATCAATGCTGCAACTTATGAGACCCTTTTTGATATAATAACAGCAAATATTCACTTTCTTAATGAAGATAAACTAATTATACTAGGTGACTTTAATATTCCGAGTTATGTGAATTATTTATATACCGCTGAGATTTCCAACAGACATATTGGTTCAATTATTAACTTCTGTGAGTTCCTAGGCCTCAGCCAGTGCAATAATGTATTAAATTCGAATGGCAGACTCAGTCAAAAATTTGTCCTGTTTTCAAAAAAGGTGATAAGACTAATATTGAAAATTACAGACCTATAGTAATCCTCTGTAATTTTGGTTAACTCTTTGAAATTGTCCTATACGACATAATCTCTTTTCATGTTAAATCTCAAATCTCCTATAGTCAACATGGGTTCTTGGCAGGTAGATCTACGATTACCAACTTGGTAAGCGTTACACACTTTATCGCAAATACACTAGATCATGGTGGCCAAGCAGATATAATTTATACAGGCCTCTCTGAAGCATTTGACAGACTGGATCATGGGCTCTTACTGCAGAAGCTGTCAGATTTTGGTTTAAGTTTTGACTTCCTAAGTTTTTTCGAGTCATATCTTGGTAACAGAACACAGGGCTCTGTTTTGGGCCCACTGTTATTTATAATTTTCATCAATGACATTTGCCAAGATATACAAAGTAATGTCCTCCTATCCGCCGATGATCTTAAACTGTTTGCATCTATTAACTCCGAAGAAGACTGCCATCGATTGCAACACGACCTCACAAAAATAAACACATGGTGCGAAAATAATAGGCTACCCTTGAATATATCAAAATGTAATTCAATGACCGTTACGAGAAGAAATAACTTTATAAACTTTTCCTACAAAATAGGCAATGATATGTTAACTAGATGCACTCAATTCAAGGATCTTGGAGTCATCTTTGAATCAAAATTAACTTTTACTGCCCACATTGATCAGACAATTGCTAATACCTACAGAAATCTATGCTTTATTATGCGAAACTTAAGGCACTTTAAAGATATTTCCACACTTTCTCTCCTATTTAATGCCTTTGTACGCCCAAAACTAGAATACGGTGGTATTATCTGAAATCCACAATACAATATTCATATTCTTAATTAATCTAACTTACTAGCTAGATTTAATCTAAATGATCTAGCGACACGTAGAGTCTATTTTTCTGTTTTGTGCCTACACAAACTATTAGCAGGTCGGATAGACTGCCCGGATATTCTCAGTTCCATACATTTCAATGTTCCATCTTTTCTTCTCGCTCATACGCCCTATTCTACTTAGCTACGCCAAGAATAAATGTATTAAAATCTTCTCCTATTCGCAATATGTGCTCTAACTATTTAATCTGTCAGCTGAACCTTGATATTTTTAATTGTAGTACTAATAATATAAAGCAATGTATGTTAAATCAATCTTAACCTTTAGTTCCTACTACATCACCGTTTAGTTAAAGTACCTGCTCACATTACTTTGCATTTTCCATTATTAAATTGATAGTTATTATTCATTGTAAAATATTTAGTTTTAAGTTTTTACTCTGTATTGTATACATACTTATTTGTATATTTCCTGCCCTGTAATTGGATGCACATCTGTCTGGGCAGCTGTATTCATAAAATAAAATAAATAAATAAAATAAATAGAATTTAGAGTTCTTTTTGTATCGATATGTCATGTATTTTGCAACTGTTTAAACAAATAAACTAATTTTTTTATTAAGGATTTGCGACTTTCCATAACATTTCTTGCACTTCCCACCCACGGCAATCGATAAATATTGATAAAAACTATCATTTTTATGTAGTCTCGGCGCTTTTTTATTTTTGTTTAGGAAGACCCTGTATAAAAATTATTAAACTTAAAAAAAAACATAAAATAAAATGAAAATACCTTTAAATGACTCTTTAAACCACTTTAAATCACTTACAGCACATTTAAAGCCAAGTGCGTTTTGAATTTTATATATGAAAGTCGTTACTGCGCAAGTCTCTCGGGGCGTAAACCCTAAAAAACGTTGAACGACGTTCATAAATTAATTGTTATAAAAGCAAAAAATGTATGAAAAAACCATTGGATTTGTGTGACAATTGAAAACTAGTTAGTTTAATATATTAATTTTATGTTGTCACAAGATTAAAAAAAAATAATTAATAAACAACTGACATTAGTAAACGCAAAATGGCCTATATCTCCGGTTCTAGTTAACGGATCGATGTCCATCTAGGCTAAACATTTTTTCTCTTTAATTATCTTTCATGTGCCGACAATTGCATTTCGATAAGACATTCCTGAACCGAGATATTTCATTTGTTTACTAAGCAACTTTTTAAAAAACGTTAAGTAATGAAAAATAAGAAAGCGCCTAGACTACATAGAAAAATAGTTTATATCAAAGATAAAAGGTCGCTACAAGTCTGAAAAGATGCGTATTGATAGAATCTTCATTTTTTATATCTTGTCTTTTTTGTCGGAGGCACCGTTTTCGTTAGAAAGTCAAAAAACATAAAAAAATGAGATTTTCGCTAAGAACCACTGTTTTTAACAATGAAACCTGCGTTTTATAAATTTTTTAATATCAGTCAATAAAAGTCAATAAAATTGCTGTTTTCTCTGACAAAAAAAAGATTACGACAACCGGACTATTATCGTTACCTCATTCTCCAAATTTTCGATTGAAAACCTTTTTTCCGATTTTCGCTCCCCTTGCTAGTCCTGATAAAACTAGAATGGAACCACTGAGCCATACTTTACAATTTAAAAGAGATCTCATAGAAATCGCCAATCCAGAGTAACGGCTGCATAAATATAAAAAAAGGTATACAGGCGGATCGAACTGAGAATTATTGAATTTAAATGTTTTAATCAACAACTGTGCATCTGACGAGAAAAACGAAAGAGGCCGTTTTCATGTAGAATTGACCAGTCAAATCAGACTAAATTACCACATGGAAAAATATCAGTGGCGTACCACTGTAATGGTAAAAATATCAGAGGACATGCTTGCAGGGACGCCACTGGTGGAGCTATTATTTTAAGACGTCTTCAAAACTATATAATTTAGGTCTCTTTGTAAAATGAAGTTTTAGAATTTAAACATAAATGTGAAAATAACACATCCCTGTTTGATTGCTACTTTTACTTCGAGGTATATTAAGTCACTGAATTTCAGAATTTTGGCCACATTTGTCTAGTTTTACATATTTTGAAATCCAGTGTTTAATAGCTTCTACATTGGAAATGATAGATATATAAGCTTTAGTTTACGAATCCTTTATTAATCTAGAATTAGTTACCGTTACTTATTACTTCAGAAAACATATTTCTCTGTGTAGCGTAATTACTGATATACTTGCCATTTATAGAAATTGAAGTGCCGTTGTATGTTTCACGACCACCTACAAATATATTTCTTATCTTATCTACACAGATACTAAATTTTATCATTTTGGTCCCGATTGAACTGACATGCATATATATAATTTACCTATCTATTCTAAAAGTATCGGCATGGTTTATGTATGATATATTACCTGTGATATTACTAATATTGCATTACTCACCTTTATGTCATTCAGTATCAAAATAACAGGCCATAAACCTGCTGACAACTGTAGGTAATCTATCTCAAAAATGAAGTCGCTTATTATCGTTTTGATACATTAGTATCAAAATGAGTTTATCAATATGACATAGCAGTTTATGCAGAAAACGCATTCCTTCCCGAAATTAGCAATGGGTGCGTTTCTTTGGTCCACGACCGTAGGCAGTAGAATTAACAGAATGATATTTACCAATAAAACGACAAAACTGAAGATGACAAATTTATTGAGAATCTTAGGTTATGTTAAATAATGAATGATGGTACAGACATTCATATACATAAATAATTTTTGATATCAGTCAACATAAAGAAGCATATATATCCAATACTGACTTATATCAGTTACATTAAGCTTGCAACCACAACTTCTCAGCTGGGTGCTGAGGAAGCTATGAAAGAGTAGCAACCGATTAGCTCAGTGCTGGTCGAGGGTCACTCGGTGGCAAGAAGAGTTATATATATTTTTGAACAATTAGTTGATTGTCAAATTAAGCAAACAAAACTTTAATAATAAATTGCAAATAATTTGGACGCCAGCGTATTCAGTAAATAACAAACTTGCAAACTTTATCAGGGAGAGAAAACAATCAAAATCAAATATAAAACAAATAATATATTAACATAAGTATAAGCAAAAATTTTACAACACTTTACAAATGATTAAAAATATATATAGTGAAATTTGATTTAATTAGTTGACAAAAATTTATTTAAAAAAAATTAAATTTGAGGATTAACAAAAAATTTACAATAAGAAACGATCAACTGGTTTACATTCTGACCAAAAGTTGAATTTTGCACATAAATTTGGGTTACTTAGCTTAGCGGAGACGTGGAATCCCGACGAGGTCTGGTCCTGAATATGGCCGCGGGTACCCGGGAGGGAGGACGTAATATTCAGATCCTGACAACGCCGATTTCCAGGAGACGCTGCGTCGGAATGATATCCAATACTTTGAGGATAACTCCAAATATGCAATTATGTCTTGTGCCTTGCTTCAATGGTGGTTTGGTCCAGGATTTTATTTTACATGAAAAAGGAGTAATGTAAAGAACCAGTTGATAACAGAAAAAAAAAATAAAAGTGAAAAAAAATGCAAGAAAACTACAAAAAACTATGGTGACGAAGGTCACTGCAAAACCAAACTAATAGCAATTTAACAAAAAACCTGAGTATTGATAAAATTTTACTTCTGAAAATATATGAATAAGCTACTGATTAATATAATAAATGAAATGAATAAATGAGAAAACTCTACTCTCATGAAATTTTAGCCGTTCACAAAATGGCTGACTGGTTATGACCAAAAATTTGAATAAGGGTAACACAAAATTCAGTTAGAATTAGAGAGAAAATATCTGAATTACTATCTGAAAAAAACTAATACTGTAACAAATATAGCAAACAAAATTATGGGTTTAATCTCCCGAAAAATAAACTATTAAAAAATTATCCCTTAACCTTTTGTACTAACACGAGGTTAATTAAATGCGACAAAACGACTTTAGGTTTCAACTCTTATGGGGATGAGATTGTCTACACACGATTAAGAAACAAAGATTCTAATTTATCCCTTGATTAATTTCCGAGTTTAATCCTCGTGCACCGTAATCTAAATAATGACAAAACACCACGGTATTGTGTCTCAAGCGACCACAAAATACAAAATTGCCACGATAATTAATGAGTTAACATGTGTCCAATGGACACGGAAATCGCACAAACATGTGCGTCAATAAAAATTAATTATTACACGGAATATCCTTTAATTTCAAAAAATAACTATACAGCAACGTTAACTCAATAATATGACATCATTTAATAATCAAATATATTCAAAATATCAAAGGATTAAAGAAATAAACGTAATAATCCGTTAAAGAATAAGTAAACGATCTCAACTCACCAGCGGCGAAAGCGAAAGTGAAGTAGCATGGATATTTTAAATGGCCTCAGTGATAATCAAGGCGTAATTCTTTTCTTCAACTTGAAAGATATACTGAAAATTGAATTCAGATATTTACGTTGCTAAATGTATATTTTTGTGTATATTTTTCGAAATTATTCTAGCATGGCTGTGGTATTTACATGGGGAAAATGATATAGATCCTAACAGAATACACACATGCAAGAACAGAAAAGACATATACCGATAAATGAGAACTCAGACTTAAGTCCTAATTTTTAATGAAAATATCTAAGTGCTGATTCACTAGAGCATGGTAACATCCTTTTCAGCCAATTCTAGTGCTGCTTGGAAAAAGAGTTTGTGTTGCAAAACAACGCATAAGAATAATTTCAGTGTGCATTTGGAACTATATTCAATTTAAGAAAATTACAATTTCTTCTAGATACATGATGTTCCTTAATGACATGCTAATATTTCAGGGTGTGATTCCCTAGGTCATTTTTTGAAAAGTTCATATGAACATATGTCAGCAACGGCTGAAATTTTTTGCTACAGGGTGTTGAATTATTTTTAATCGTGATTTTTCAATATCTGAGAAAGTACTTTAGATATTATTTTAGTATGTGTTAATAGGATATAAAACCGCATATTTTAGTTAGAAAAATTATTTTATCGCCCTGTTATTATTGACGTTGATAATGATGGAATTTTATTTTATAAAAATTGTTGGAAATGGCCAACTTCACTTAATAGGCATACTTCCGCCCGTCTTCGCATTGAAATGCGTACTCGTTCAAATATTCCCGGCTTATTCGGTATTGTTTGACACGAGGCAAGTATTTCTTCTCTTAAATCTCTAAAGTGTTGATGGGAGTGTTATACACCAGGATTTTAAGATGACCCCACAAAAAGAAATCTAAACTATTGAGATCGGGGGATCCTGCCGGCCATTGCCGAGGTCCTCCGCGATGGCTTGATACCATCGGGGCCAGGTTCGAAGGCTGGCTAGAGTATGGAAGTTTGGTGGCGTTTGTGAAATGTGGTGTTACTGAGATGACTGCAGTGGACCAAATCTCAGATTAGTGGGACAACATGGTTAGCCGCTAATAGCCGTGAGTTCGAGTTGCAGATGTGCTGGATGGAAATGTCGCAGGGAATGGTTGTTGTGTAGTTGTGTGAAGTGCATATGTCCTGGTGAAGCAATGCAATAGGTATGGCTAAACTCTGCCAGGACGTTAATATAAATAAGACGATAAAATAAAAAAAATATATTTATTACCACTACAATTCAATGTTTCAATGAAATATTAGTACTTAATCAAATAAAGTATTATAATTCAGTGGCTAGGACGGTGAAGAACAATTCCCTGGAGCTCTCTTGCAACAATTGCATCAAATTAAATAAAAATAAAACTGTCTACAAAAAATCATTGTGGATGCTGTGGTGAATTTACTGCGCGTGAGAGAATATTATTTACAAGCCACAGTTTTACCTTTTTGTCTAGAAGAAACGTGCAATTTGAATTCTATAGCAAAGTATACTATGATTTTTCATGCCCACTGGTTCACACTTTAAGAGTTAAACAGAGCATAATGAGCAAATTTCACTTGCGACCAAGAATGAGTTTTTGTCTTGATGTTAAGCGAAGTTTAATCGAACGTCGATAACAAAAAAATAGGTAAATCTATAATGTACAATACAACGTATTAAGTTGTGACGTGATAACATTCATTACTGAAAGTCAAAAGCAGTGTTGAGCGTATACTTGATTTAAAAAAAATAGTACAACTTTCAGATAAGGAAATGGCCTTTTCTTAGTTGTCTAAATTGTTGCGTTGACAGTAAATTACTGAAATTAACTTAATAATGGAGTTGTAATTGTTGTCAAATTGATACCTACGGATAAACAAACAGTTCTTTTTCAATATAAATATATTTTAAATAGGTATAACATTTTGAATAAACATTTAAAACACAAATAAATAAATTACAATATAAATAATAGCAACTAATATTTACTCATTGCTTCATTCCCATCTAAAATTGCAGCAGCCTCCTAGGCATTGATAAAACAATTTTTTTTGCAATTTCGGTACTATATAAACTTTCCCATTGATCTTTAATCATGGCACGCAGTTGTTCTGCAATTTGAGGACAATAATTTAATTATTTATATGCTTCACCGTAATTCCCCAAACACTCTCAATGGGATTAATGTCGGGACTTTTGGAAGGCCTGGGCAGCTCTTCCACATTATCCCCACATTATTGACGATAACATAACATTTTCAAGTATCTTAATATATTTAGTGAAATTAAAATTACCATCAACAAACCAATACATTCCCATTCCCCCTTGACTAATTCATGTCCAGGTATTAACAGAAAAACGTCCAGATAGAATTGGTTCGAATATAAAATTTTGATCGAATCTTTGCCCACGAGGCCTATAAACACGAACATGCCCATCATTACACGACTGGAAAACTTGTTCATCAGAAAATGTGAGTTTTGACCGAAAGTCTTCATCGTTCAACTTATGGTTAAGTACAAAAATTATCCGTCTTTGTTTTTTATGCTATTTTTAATTCTTGAGGTAGGAAAAGTTGTAGCCAAAATTGCATTAACTAGGGTCTCAAATGGATTTTCCTGAAGGTAATTTATAAGGGTTGCATATCCTTGCTCATTACTTCGTTTAGGCCTACCGGATCCATACTTGAGAGATATAGTTTTTTCATTTTCCCATTTTCTTTATTTTCATTACACTGCATTTAATTATGTTATATTCAGAAGCAACTGCTTCTATAGACCATCCGTTTCCCAATTTGGAAACAATACTAATCCTCTGAATTTTTGTTAGTTGTCTAACCATCATTAAACATTGGTAAATATTTAAAATTTTCAAGAATGGTTCCTTAATCAAACTCGTGTGTTTTGACAGTTGACAATGTTGACATTATTAATATTTTTTGCAGGGGTCATATTTACATTGCTGAAATAAAGTATACTTTTTTAAAAATCAAGTGTACTAGACGAAACTAATATTTGCACGACTGTCTTATAATTTATGAATATGATAAAAAAAATGCACAAAATATCAATTCGAAAATCTTGCGCAATTGCAAATTTGGCGAAGGCGCCAGTGATTGAACAAAATACCTTAATTACTTCCACGTCCACGTAGCCGAGTGAAAGTATGAAAATTGTAAAGAAAATTTCAAAATTTTTTATTGTAAAAATAGATTTAGAATGTCATGAAACGTCGAGATTTTAAATTTGAGCGAAAAATTCTATCTGTAACTTTTTTGTGCGCACGTTTTCTCTGGAACGGTTTGAGATATTGACTTGAAATTTTATACATGTATGTATTACAACGAGTTTTGCAACTGGGTTCCTTTTTTAACTAATCCGGTGAAGGGTTGGAGGATAAATAGGGGAAAATAAGTAAAGCAAGCAAGAGTACAGAAATTTGGGATTTGGTGTATATGATACTAGAAGCCAGGGCCTCAAATTTTTTTATAATATTTTCCAAGCTGTTGCGGACTTATGTTCATATGAACTTTTCTTCATAAAATGACTTAAGGAATCACACTCTAAAATATTAGCACGTCATTAAGGAACACCCTGTATAACTCGCCGCTTCAGCCCGAAAATATTCTTTGAATTGATCTCCCTTTTACACAACTTGAATAGAGAGATGAACTTGAAAATGAGCCTAATTCGAAGTCGATAACCTTCTTTCTTCCCCCTCCACAGAGGCTCGACTGTTATCAGCTCTAACTCCCGTCCTGATCACTCTATTGCCACGATTTCTTTTTTCAAATTAAAGAGAAAAAAAGTCCCTCGGTGTACAAGAAATTTATTTAAATATACCCCTCTTTTCGTGCAGAAAACGCGATTTGAAAAAAATGCTAAATGGCTTTTCAGGTGTAGCTCCACAATTTTTTTCGAAAATCAAAAATCGTTTTCACCTGTGGAAGTTGATGGGATTATACATATAATGCGCAAAAGTTCATGAATTTGTCGAGTTTTTGAGCGAAGTTACGTAGCTCCAGAGTTAAGCTTCACAGTTTCCCTACATCCACCAAAAATTTCAGGTCCCTATCGTCCTTATTTTCTGAAGAAATCATCAATTTAAGACTTGAAACCACCGGCAAAAAACGTTTTCCGAGAATTTTTCAATTGCCCATGACTAGAGATCTAATTAATACTTTTGGACAAACATTAGCTCGGATCACGTATTTTAGAATTGTCTTTAACCTTGAATTAGACTTTTCTTTCATACAGGCATTATTTTCCGAGTTATCGCCGAAAAAGTAGATTTTGCAAACTTTGTGTTCAAGTATCTCCCCCCCCCCCCCCTCACTTGTAAGTTTCAGAGAGAGAATAATTACATGACACAAACTTAAAGAATGGCAACATTTTTTTTTCAAATTCCATTGTCGGCTTGCGCTTCTTTTTCTTGCCAGATCGGCTCTACTATTAGGCACCTGTAGTTACCATGTCCCCCCCCAACGGCAGGTCACGTGACCTCGCTTTCTTCGAGAGAGAGAGGTCGCTTAAATGTTGCCAAGAAATTTTCGCCAACTTTTGGAAAAAAACACCAAGAGACAAAAGATGCTTATTATTGCCCAAAAATATGCCTGAATATCAAAATATGATCTTAGTAAAAAATTGTTAGTTTTTGAGATTTTGGCACTTCATTTCATAAAAATCTACATCTTAGATCCTTTTTCCGCAGTTACAAAATTCCATATTTCAATATTATAATTTTTGTTATGTAATGCTGAATAGCTCTGCTGTTGATCACAGTCCTAAATAAAATTAATAGAGGCATAATTTTGGAAAACAAAAATGTTTGCCCTATTTACGAGTTTATCTTATTAGCTAACTGAGACTCTTCATACTGTAAAAAAAATACTACTCTAAACTAGCAAGTTATTTTAAAAAATTGCTCATTTAGTGTAGTTTTTAAAATGCTATAACATTTTCTGTTTTACCATAGAAAATATATATTGCTGTTTTACTTCAAAGAGAGCTTATTGTGAAATTATTTGAAAATTTTGGAATTATCATTGATTTTATTTAGGACTGTCATCGGACTAAATTCATAAAAGTGTCAATATCTCAAAAACTAACAAATTTTTACTAAAGTCAAATTTAGATATTCTAGTCAGTCGTGACACCCTGTATATAGCTATGCATTTATCCAGTTTTCGACTTCTGTTCTGCTGTCTGAATAAAACTAGTTTTTGGTAAGTTTTTGTTTATTATTCTAAATTCGTTAATTTACTGTTCGTACTAATTTCACACAGTTAATTATTTGTCGTTTGAAATTGTTATTTCTTATTAATTCTCGGTCATAATAAATACTATACATTGCAAATTAAAAAACCCCAAACGTCAAAATAATTTCATAAAATGCATTCATATTATCAAAATCGTATTCATATCAAAATGTTTAAAATTCATAACGATTTCCGTCGCAGAATCTTCTAAAACCAGTTTCAATTTTCTATAATCATCATCGAAACAAACGTACAAGTCAACCCATTATGCAAATGTTATTCAACATCATAAACAAAACAGTTCTTGGAATTACATCAGCAAGTAATCCTAAAAAAGTTCCGACAAGAACTTGTTTTAAAATGGAAAATACATGAAGCTGACATAAATAGATTCAGGATGTAACTCATGCTATTTAAATCAATAATAGTAATAATTCTCCGTACACTCAACCCCGTTTTGGTCACTTAAATAGCAAATAATCCAATTATGGGGTACTTTTATAGGCCAGGAGACTGAAATATCTGGAAAAGATGAAACATTTTTCTTCCACCCTATTGGGGCGGTTCATGAAAATTTCCAGGGCTCCATTTTTGTAAGTGTCCCATAGGCGACAGCTGTGCTTAATTTTACCTTTGAGGTATATTGGGAATGTGAGAAACTACAATGCAATATACTCTTTATTTTCGTATTTGCGAAGGGTATAATGTGATATGTGCTAAGTCGACTAACTCATAAAGGCAAAATGATGCACCACATATTCATCGACTACGAGCCTAATTGCAAGGGCAACACCAATATCAAAAGGCCATTACTGGACGACTGGACGTGTCCAAATGAAATCAGAACAGCAGCCAGTTGCACTCACATTGCAGCTATAATAGTCCATAGCATGGCGTCGGAAAATTTGCAATTGCTTTTAATACTTTAGCCCTGTTAAAATGCTGCAGGAGAGGTGGGGAACAAGTTTTCTAAATACATTTACAGATGTCATAGACTACTAAAAAAATGTGTTTAAAAAATGAAGTCAGTTTTTCATTAAAAAAATTTATTTCTCGTGAAAAATAAAATATTGTATGTATTTATTAGATTATAGCGCCCATCAGGCAACATGCATCCCTCGGGCCAAAGGCCCTCGGGATGCATCATGTTACCTTCCGGGCGTTATAATCTCTATAACGCACTGCATAAATAACTATAACAATAACGTTTTATATAGATTACTAGAGGACGCGTGGAATTCAGTGTCAATTTTATTTGAGCGCCTTGTATTTTAGTTTTTCAATTTCTCAGTTTTCAGATTTTCAATATTCCAGTTTTCTGTATTTTAGTTTCTCAGCTTTTCACGTTCTTGAGTTTCGATTACATTTTTGTAATCTGTGCTTTGCTTGATTGCCTTCAAATGCCGATTTTCAGTCGAATCAGAAGATAAATAGTAAGACTGGTCCGCCATGTTTAAGCCGCCATTTTGAATTTTATATTTTCGATGTCACATTTGTAATCTGAGACCTCAATTGCCTTTAGCTTGTGATTTTCAATAGAATCCGATAATAAATGATACATTCTCAGCTATGTTGACGTCGCCATCTACTATTTTTGAGCAAGAGTCACATATTCACAATCTGTGACCTCGATAACCCTCACCTACCGATTTACAGACCAATCGGACCATAAATGATAAAATGTGTTCGCCAGTTCGTGTCGCCATTTTGAACTGTTCAATTTCAATTTCATTCAAAATTGTGTAAACGTGAATGTGTTTCAGTACACTGCCTTACCGGCAAGGTAATTTGTAAATTTAACCCATTCGCAGCCATGTTCCAGAAATGGAACATGTGTTGGTTTAGCCCTTCACTGATACATGTCGCTAGTTATGCCAACAAATAAGCTGTACATGCATTCAGTGTGGCCTAACCAACCAGATATTTCTTAGTTAAATGAAATTTGTGTGTGTTTACGAGTTTTGGTATGTTTTATTTTCATATCATTCCTGTTTCTAATAACTGTTATTTTTTCCTCATTCTGGTAGCAAGTGTTAAAAGTATTTTAGTGTATTTTAGTAAAGTGTTGTTAAACTGCATTTACTGAACAGTATTTTCTGCAATAAAGTTTAATATTTAGGTTAGGTTGTTTATTAGATGTCAAATTTATCATGTTCCTTTTATGGAACTTGGCGATTCATATGTTCCTTTTTCACTTTTAGAAAAATGGACGTGAAAACTTTTTATGAATCTAAAAGTACTATTGCGGCGAAGAGTCTCAATCATTTAATTGACAAATTAGCAGACAAAAAATTTGAAAAGGCTAATATTTACGTAACCCCTGCAGAAAATTTTTCTGATGGCGAACTCAGATTCAGAAAGTAATAATGGAAATTTTGCCGATAAATTGTCAAGCAGAATTCTGAGCGCTCCAGCAGAAGCTTCTCTTTTTGGAGCCGACGAAGATTCAGAAGACGATAATGAGGAAACTGAAAGTAGTTCAAACAAGCGAAAATTTTCGAGATGTGGTTTGACAAGTAGCGATGAAGAAGGAATATCTAAAGATACTAATATGAGGAATCGACCCAAAAGGTCAACTGTAAAATCATACACCATTAGTAGCGATGAGGAAGAGGATGTTGTAAATGTTTCAGAAACCAAACGTTTGACTAAAAAAAATGAAAAGAGAAAAGAAAAAAATGTATTGATACTTGGCTAATAGGTGATCTTCCGTCACACCCACAGGATATTGATTCAGAAAATGATGAGCAGAGTGGAATAAAATCGCCTGTAGAGCTCTTCGAGGCATTTTGGGATAATCCTTTTTTTGAATATATAAGGGACCAAACTATCCTCTATGCCCATCAAGTAGATGCAAACACTTCATTTGAGGTATCAGTTGAGGAGATCAAGTTATTCTTTGCCTGTCTTATGATATCAGGATATAATACAAGACCCCGTCGTGATATGAATTGGAGTCTAGATATCGATCTTCGAAATCATGCGATTGCACAAGCTATGCCTAGAAAAAAATTTCGCGATATTCTGAAAAATCTACATTTTGTAGACAATACAAATTTAGCACAGAATGACAAATTTGTTAAACTAAGACCCCTCATAAAACATCTCAATAAAAAATTTCTCGAAAATGTACCTCCACAAAAAGATGTTGATGTTAATGAGTCCATGGTGCCCTACTACAGTCGCCATTCTTGCAAACAACGGATTCAAGGTAAACCAATCAGATTCGGTTTTAAATTTTGGTCTATGAATCTCTCGAATGGGTACTTGATACGTACTGAACCTTATCAAGGTAAAGGTACCATGTTGGACAATGAAGAAATGGGTTTGGGAGCATCAGTAGTGACAACATTTTCAGAAAAACTCAAAGAAAAGTACCCCAATAGAAAGTATAATTTTTTTATAGACAATTTTTTTACAGGTTTGCCTTTATTGAGAAAAATGTCTGTTTACGGCTTTGGTTGTACAGGTACTGTGCGACAAAACAGAATAGAAAATTGTCCTTTAAAAAAAGTCCATGAATAAAAGTGTTAGAGGCACAACGAAATCTTATGTGAATGCTTCTAATGATATTATCATAATGCAGTGGAAAGATAATGCAACGGTTCAAGTTATATCAAATTCGTATGGAGTTGCTCCAACAAAATCTGCTCGCAGATATTCTGCAGCTACAAAAAATATATAAATGTAGATATGCCCCATGCCATAAGTATGTACAACAACAGCATGGGAGGAACTGATTTGATGGATCGAAATATATCTAATTATAGAGTCAAATTGAGGAATAATAAATGGTGGTGGCAAATATTTACCCATCTTCTTTCAGCATCATTGTCCAATTCCTGGATTTTATTTCGCAATCAAACTAAAACTATAAAAAAATGCAATGATTCTTATGAAGAGACTCCAACCAATTTAGATTTTCTGGCATTCATCAGAAGTATAGTTGCGACATATTTACTGGTGAATGCCAAAGAAGCACCTTTGATGGGTCGTCCAAAACTGAAAGAAGTTATGTTCAGAAATATTCCAGAAAATATTCCACGAGATACATCAGTAGTACACTACCCAGATTCCTTCAAGCAAAATAGATGCAAAGTTTGCAAAAATAATACCACATTTGGCTGTGGTGTATGTAAAATAAATCTTCATCCTCTCAATTGCTTTAGGACTTTTCACGAAAAAAATATGAACTTATCGAAATTATTTTAACCCATCATTTAATATGTTCTATTATTCTATAAATAAAATAAACACTTTCTTGAATTTTTTAGTTAATTTATTCAACTTACAACATAAGTAGCCAAGTTCCAATAATGGAACTTATTTTTTTTTGCTTTACTTGCGTCAAAATCCGAAAAATATTTTTTTTGTTATTTTTCTGACATACATACATATATTTTCTTCAAATAAAACCTAAAATATTTTGAAAAGAAAATGTGGCCCAGAATGGATTAAAAACGTGAATTTTTTTCAACGTTCATAACTAATACGTGGAGTTGAAGGCCGTTTAAGGTGTCTATAGAAAGAGGAAGATTGGCGTTTTATTTATATCATATCAAGAAAAGCGGCTTTTCATTCATAACTAACTAAATATGCCTAGTAAATGGGCGCTTGACATCTCTATGGAATGAAGAAGATTTGCGCTTTACCCTGATATCAAACTGTACCAGAAAAATCGGTAATTTGACTCGGAAAGAGCCTTCTTTAGAAGTGTTGAAACGTAACCTAAAAATTTCGAAAACACCGAATTTTTAAACGCTCATAGCTAACTTAATACTTTGAGTGGAGGAAAGAAAAATGAAGATTTATCAATTTATCGACATCGTAAATTACACAGTGTAAATCAGAATTTCGGCTCGGTCTGTGCGGAAGAAAAATGGAAATTTTCGTAAAAATGGAAAATCTTCCGTGCTTTAAAAATTCATAACTGAATAAATACTTGTTGCGGAGGGCACGCGATGCCTCTGTGGAAAGAGGAAGGGTTACGTTTTTTGCCCATACCAAGTGATACGTGCCAAATCGAAAATTCGGCTCGGCACCAGTGAAAGAAAGGTGTCTTTCTGGAACCTTTCAACTTTAACCTAAAATATCGGAAAACATGAAATTTTCAAATGTTTGTAACTAAATAAATATGTCGATTGGAAGCTCGCTCTAGGTCTCTATGGAAAGCGAAACATCGGCGATGTATCCCAATCATAAATTGTAATGTCAAAATCGGAAATTCGGCCAGACAGGAGCGAAAGAAAAACGTCATCTTTTGACATTTCGCCAACGTACTCCCCTCCAATTGTCTCCCTTGAAATGTTCTCTGTTGTCAAAAAAATTGTCATTAAAGTGAGAGTAATTAGCACCCCCGCATATACGGCTAAACGTTGGCCGTCGTTGCCCGGCCCGCGAAAGCACGCGCCTCCGGAGTCTTTATCGGAAGTAAATCGCAAGGTGCGAGGGGTACAGCATGGTAAGATTTTATTACATATTAATTAATGTCAATTATAAGCTAATATTTGTTTAAATAAGTCATGTGATATGAATCTCAATTAATTAAAAATAAATTCTACAAAAAACTATAGTAGGTACTCACCCTGTATGCTTATATGACAAAATATTATTATATTTAAGCGAGATAATGGACAATTTCAGGCATCACTCGTATAATGACAGGTACTTTTTCAAATCGGAATAAAATTACCGGAATGTCCTACCTTCTTTGACAAGCTTGTTCGACAAGAATGGTACGTGATGGTAAAGTAAAAGGCAAAGACCTAGAGGTATTTCGAAGGCTTGCATTTTATTCATCGATTTTAAATTTACATTCATTTGAAACACAACTAAATCGTCCCTCCTTTTATATTGGAGTATGCAGCTCAAGCAGTATGAGTACCTAATTGAAAATGACCTTTAATGTACACGAAATACAATGGGCCTCGCCTATTTAATTCTTGATAAACATTTATTATTCTGTCGGGATCATGTAACAATGGTAGAATACAGAAATTCAAACGTAGATGCATTTAGCAGATAACCTTTTGCTTTTACTGATTTAAAGCAATAACCAATATCTCCTTTGTTCTTGTTAAGTTGTGATTCATGCTCGAGGAGTGTCCGAGGAAAGTACGACTCTTGTGACGCTACATTTTTTATTTGAAAACAATAACAGCGATAAAACGAAGAGTATAATAATAGGTCTCATATCATCAACTAATAATAGTAATGGTTAGGTGCCGAAGTTACTGTTATATATAGGTACCTAGAGTGCAACTATTTTGTAAAGGCAATAAAAACCGCAATAAAACATCAGACAAAGAGAACTACATATATCACTTTCCACGCGTAAGCAATCAAAGAAAATTTAGTTAAAATATGCATATAAAACAAGCTAAACCATTATACTTTTCGCCGATATACTACACTTGTTACATAATTGGTGCACATTATATAGGATACTCTTCGCAGTTTTTTATTTGTAAATGATATTAGTTTCAAACGTTTTTTGTTTAATTACAAAACACATTTTTTTTCAAAAATTAATAACTTTTTTATTTATTGATCGATTAGGTTCAAAAACAATATGGTTCTTCCTCTAGCTAACACTAACTTACTGTCCAAATTTCAATACAATCGGACTTTTTGTTCTTAAGTTATCGTGCTCACAAGAAACGTGACGGGCGGGCGGATAGACAGACGGACGGATGGGCGGGCGGAATGATGAACGGACGGACAAGCAGACAGACAGACAGACAGAAAGACGGACAGACGGACGGACAATTTGAAAGTTGTTCAGAATTCGATCACCAAGACAGTGATATGATATTTTTTTCTCTACGAGCATTACCGGTTTTAGAAATTTGCCGATAGAATGCAATATGCTCTTCGTTTTGTATTTGCGAAGAATATAATAACTAAAGTGCACTCCAACATACGGCCACACGCTGTTATCTCTCCGGAGTTCAATTCTCAGCTGCGGTAGATGGCAATGACGCAGGCAATGGCTGTTGTGTTCGTGTTTAGGTGTGGTGAAATAGCTATGGCGATCTATCAAAATTTATTATGATTTTGACTAAAAAAAAATTACTTCGTCGACCATGGTCTACTGAGAACGGTTAAAAAATATGAAAATTTAAGAAAATAAAGTAGGCTTTGTTTAATCGAAAAATGTCATTAAGTACACGTAATCATGACTTATTTTCTAGTATTGATTTCTTTTTCTTTCTATTTAGAGAACCTTTACTGTGTAGAAAAGTTGCATTTGTATTTAGTTATTAGTTATACCTGTATGGGTAATCTTAATTTTCCAAAATCCATTTTTATTACAATGTTCAGGTAAACTATGAATCATTATTGGAGATATATTTACCTGAGATATTTCTCAGTTTATTCTAAGCTTTGAAACTTGTCACATGATAATTGTGAATAATTTAAAGTTTAAGGTGTAACTGCTATTTTTGGTAAGTGTTTTTTGTTTCAGTTGTTTTTTCACTTTATTGATAAGGATAATTCAAATAAAAATAAAAAAATTATTGCTTATTTGCATCCTGTTAAGAAAAATACATATGAAATAATCTTGATCCTTAAAAAATTTATTCTTTAAAAAATTTTAGTTGTGATCATAGAAAATCACGATTGGTGATAATTGTTAAAAATCAGTCTACGAACACGAACACCTGTAAATATCTCCGCAAATACTGAGATTAAACACATTAAATATAGACCCTTGCGGTATTCCGTACAGAGTTTCACACTGCCTGAAACCTTCCTGATGGTTGCTGTGTTCGTGTTTATGTGTGCGTGTCTTAAATTAAATTTTGGGAGAAACTTAATTATAATGACCAATATGTTTTAAAATGTACCTTGTTAATATCCTGTGTTATTCTTGGTACAGTTACTGACACTCATGTATTGAAATCACAAAAATTATACGGTATACTATTTTGTTCTTGTTCATTGCAGATGTCAGGGCCGGATTTATGACGGGGCACTCGGGGTACGGCCCCGGGACTCACACATTTTAAGAACAATCACTACTTCACGAAGAATTACCATTTTTTGATAATTGGACAAATAATTCTGCTCTTCGAATTTCCCCCTCTGGTGTAGAGTTTATTGTAGCCAATAAGAGCTGATCATTTTGATCGCCTGTGAGGCGAAATGCTAAAGAAAAGTAAAAAAAATAGAACCAACCGGTTGGATACTTTCTCACAATAAAAGGAAACGACTTTAACGAGTGATGGAGTCGATTCGCTGCAAGACGATGTTGAAAATGTGACAGAATGTTACCAAGCAAATCAAATAAACGAGGAAAATTTACATAGAGAAAATGTCACTGCCCTTGCATGGGCCCCCACATGATTAGTGCCCCAGGGCCCCATTAACGCTAAGCCCGGCCCTGACAGATGCGCATTTTTACAACATCCCATACTCATTTGATCTTTGTACCTGTACTCTTTTAAAACTCTGTTTCTATCTCCGAAGACACATGTTTGTTTTTTAAACTAGTAGGTACAAATACCTATGCATAATTAGTTTATTATTGTGTTACACTTATAAGTAACTATTATACAAAATCTAATTTTCAGATCACTTTCTCACAACTAAACACATGCCACGAACAGCAGAACATGCAACTACAATAAACATATTTTCTATTTGTTTATCCAGGCAATTTCATGCCACGCAGATATTGACGTTTGCGACGATTATCTACCGGATCTTGGATTTTATGCATACAAATTGCTTTACATACCCAAGCAGATTAATTTCTAAACTGTGGCGAAATTGTAATTGCGAATTGCAGCATTATGTAATATTTTCCCACAGTTATTTTAAAATTGTATGATATTTGCAAATGCAATCATTGACTGACATACTGGAAAAATAATTGGTTAGATAACCTGTAATTTGTTTAGTATCGTGTACTTAAACATTAATTATATAGTTGCTTACGTATGGTGTGGTCTAGAAGTCTATGGTCGATATCTGATTAACTTGAAAAATATTTAAATAATTTTATATCCAACTACAGGCTATTGAATATGTCTATTCGAAAGGAACAATTGCGTTCAAAGGTTTTTATTGTTTAATATGGCAGTTTAACAGCAAAAAACGGTAAAAGCACTGAGTGCTACTAAATTCCGTGGAGCGTTTTTGAAAGCCATCCGAAGAAGCCCGTTTTGTAGTTTCATCAATTTACGAAAATTCACTTATAACGAAATTGAGTAAAACACTAAGTTTTTACCACTATATTTTCACAAAAAGTGACTGCAGTTTCAACACTTTATGTCATTTTCAAACGATGATTCAACTAAGAATGAAATACAAAGATTTGGTCCCTACCCAAGTAGGGATTGAGAATGTAAGTTTGCTAAATTGCTTTATAGCGGTAGCATAGCAGGCCAACAACTTTCAGCCTAAGTAGTTTTATTAAGAATCGTAACAACCTCCAGGAGGCTGAGTTTCAATACCATTTAGCATTTGTTTTAATTCGAGTCTATTGGCATTTATAAAGGTTTTATGGTGGTAGTTAGTACTACCATGATAAAATCATTTGCTCTAGGAAACCAATTTACCTCAGAGATAACGTTCATAAAACCAGTATGCCTAAAAGTTTTAAAGGGGCACCTGAATAAACTAATCACAAAACTGCTATAAAGCTGTGTTGGTTTGTATAATGCCAAATGTAATATAAGAACCATTTAGTCTGGACAAATTCCTTCATAAAACCGCAAAAGTTGCAATTTGACAGGTGGACAAATAGATTTTACTTATTTTAAGTTAAATTACTTATGTGTGCATATGCGAAGTACCTCAAGAAATGGAGACACATTTTTCATAAACGTGGATGAAAATAAAAAGGAGTGGTTATTTTAAAAGGAAAGTCAGAAATAACTACTTGAAAATAGTAAATAACAGATCAGTTTCGATTGGTAAAACAGAATATGATGATTCATCACCAGCAAACACTCAACCAATTGATAATTAAGACCACACCTGTTATTTATCAACTATAAGACGAAATATAGAACTTATTGTAAACAATTAGAGCCACACAACACATTGACTATTCAAAATATTCAAATAAATGTGAAAGGTTATCTTCTTCTTATTCATATCTGTTTGGGCACTAGGTTTCATGGTGGTTGTGTCCAACAAATTATAATATAGGTCAAATGATCTGACAAGATCAGCTGATATTAGCCAATACTAAATGGACTCACATAAATGTAAGAGGACTTAAATTTGTTGTAATTAGTAGCAAATCTTCTTGTACGAGAGGATTGTGACAATCTTAGGATTAAATATTCTTATTGTGGTATTGCCGGCAACCAACAGGTCTTAATCAAAAAGCGCCATTTTTTTACCAAGATATCTTTGTAAACAGAAATTGCCATGTTGGAATTATCCAAGTGAACAATTACTTAGTTGCAATTTTTGCAACAATTTACGAGCGATAAGGACTAAAATCATGACCATTATTACTAACGTGTGATTTAAGTTGATATCAACAAAAAAAAAACCTTAAAAAAGAGGATTTTAATTTATTTTTTTTTTATTTCCAAAATTTTCAATATTTTTGAAGGGCTGCGTGTTTTTCAACCCACTAGTTGTGATATTAGTACAGTTTAATGCGCAGCTAAATTTTCACTCATGGTGAGTACCTATACTAAACTTGATATTTTTAACCAGTGTAGAGACACCAGCTGAAACTTGAACAACAACAAATGCTTATTATAATATCCAACATGCGACTAATTTGCCAACATTGCCAACTTAGTTTTAATATGATGGCAAGCATAAAACCTTTTTATTAAAAATAACCATATTAACAGAGCAAATAGCATTTTTAAGTGCAGTTCTAAAGCATTTTATTTTTATGATGACTTTACGAAGTGGTTTTATAATAGTTTAAACAACGATTTGTAGATAGTTGCTTAAGGCCAAAAGTATGCTTTTAGGATATATTGTTGCTTTTATGGATAGTTTTATCAGGGTCTTCATAACGTTATAAAGGCTGTTTAGAATAAAACCAATTGGTTTTAAAATGACTTTTAAAAAAGGCCCTCAGAACTCTTTTAAGAATGGCCCCTCTTAGCTTTACACAAGTTTTATAAAGGTTTAATAACATTTTTCAAAGATACATAGTTTTATCAGAAGTTTTATTAAATGAGCTTCAAGAGGTTCTGAAGATCATGATAAAATTTAAATTGTTACTTAGGTATTTACAAATGTTCCTAGAATTAAACAGATTAGAGAATTATGAAAGTAGGTAGTTTATGATTTCCTAACCATCTAAGGGTGGGGTTTCTCAGAAATATTAATTACATTTTGGTAGCAGTAAAAAGAGGCGAATACATGATATCTAATTGATCATTTAACTAAATTACATCATCCTTATTATTGTATTTGTATATTTCTAATGTTTCTAACAAATTAAGTTTCAAACCTTTGCTAGCATAGTGTAGGATTTCCATATTATTAATATCTGGGAAGTTGCCCACTCTCTGATATGTGATTAGAAAAAGCGGAATCTGTTTTTTGTAGTCTGAAGGACCTATCGTTATCGAGGTATCTGGTTCTAAAATTACGTCCGGTCTGTCCTATGTATGCTATTGCATTGAGCAATTTAACCTATAGGCTGCAGATTTTTTGTATCTATTTGTTTTATCCTTGGCGTAGTAAATTAAATTTGATAATTTTTGTAGGGGTTTAAATGCTATCCTGATATTTGAAATTTTCTGTTAGTGTATCACAGTATGTATTGGTAGCGTAAGGTGTTTTTTTCTTCTGTAACTATGGGATAAATTGCTTTAAAAGTATACTGATTTTGTTTTTTGTTTATTAATTTAGCGATAGTTTCTGTGGAGAAACCATTGTTCTTGGCTATTTTTTGAATTGTTGAGAATTTTGTTTTTATTTGCGTTTTTGATAAAGGCAATGAATTAATATTTCTAAGAAACCCTACCCTTGGATGGTTAGGATATCATAAACTACCTGTGTACATTCATAATTCTCTAATCTGTTTAATTCTAGAAACATATTAAAATAAGGACCAAATCTTTGTATTTCATTCTTAGTTGAATAATCGTTTGAAAATGGCCTAAAGTGTTAAAATTGTAGTCACCTTTTGTGCAAATATAGTGGTAAAAAATAGTAATGTTTTACTCAATTTCGTTATTATTATGGATTATCAGTATCACAGAGTAACGGCTTCCTCAATCAATTTCTTAAAAATTAACTTTTTCTCCTTGTTCCAGTAATTCGTCCATTACTTTTTTACGGCATCCGCGGTAAATATAAGGGTTTAGAGAAATAAAAAAGTCATTGAAAAAACATAAAAATTGCTTTTTATATCAGCTCCGTACGACCAACGACGATCGAGATATCGCCATTTGACAATTTTTTGGCATATTTTATCGCATTTGCTCTCATACATTTTTTCTTTTACCTTTCAGTAAATCGATTTATTTTTGTGGAATAAAACACTAATTTTAGGGTAATTTAATAGTAATATGAATGTTTCTTTAACGTTCTTAATAAATATTACGTTTTCATGAGAAAGTAATATTACAAACAATTAATGTTTGTGGTTGAGCTTTATAATTACTTATAATATTAAAATTAAATTTTATTCATTATTTAGAATAAACTGATTTTTAAATAAACAAATATTGGAGGAGAACATTATGAACAATAAACGCATTTCAAAAAATAATATTATTATTCGTGCAGGTAAACAAATATTGTACATCATTAGTTTTAAAAAGTCGATTCTTCAATATTAATACTTTCGATGGCAGTATCAACATCGTTGTCGATATCTTTATCGGCATCTTGTGTTACTTCTAGCACATTTGCATTTTCGCAATTAATTCCTGCACATTCCTTGCAAAATATGGAGCCTTTGTTGCCAAACTTTCTGCAACCGCAGTTTCCATAACAGCCTTTTAAACAGCTACATGAAATTTTTTCAAGTAAAGATTTCGATGCAGAAGACACAGTCTTAGCAATTGGCATCACTCCATTGTTTTCTTCCAACTCTATCGGAGGGGATTTAACATATTTCCCTTCAATTATTGGATCTGTAAATATGTTCGCTATCCATGCAGTCTAGCAGTGTCAGCTGTTGGAGATAACTATGATAGTGTAAACGTCGCATTCTTCGATAGTAAGTTTTTCTTAGTGAAGTTTCAAACTCAGTGCTGCCACACATATATTTCATCTACGCTATATTGCGCACGTCACGACTGTTGGCGGAAACTAATATTTTCAAATTACAAACCGAACTTAAAAACACGTAGCCGCAAAAGAAATTTTTTCCCCAAATATGTTGGGTTTTTAAGTGTTCCTGATTGTACATTTAACATAAAGATAAATTGTGGAATAACCCCATTGCCACTATATTATCTTTCTAATTTCTGCTCAGTATATAAGTTGAAAAATATGAGAAATAAATCAGATGTTGTGTACTACCTATTAAATAATGAATTATGAAACCCACTCGTATCAGATATCAGACACATCCAATCGCCAGTGACGTCTCCCGACCTATTTACATATAATAAACTGATAAATAGTTAAAGATTTTTATAATTGAAATACTCGTAAAAGATAACACTTATTTTTTTGTTGCAGATGATCTAACACAATATCCAACATGCCAAAATTATGGGCGTCAAGCTTCAGTTAGTGCTAGGTATGTATCAGATCACATATTCGATTTCCATTTCACTTCGATGTGTGTCAAACAATAATTATAAATGCCACAGCTAACTAAACACGTTGGTTAATTAAATTAATCTGTTACAAATGTAGTTAGCTGGCATTGAACTCGACACGGATTTTCAACATTGACAATATTAATGGTGTTAATACTTTATATAATTTTAAAAAAATTTAAAACACACTTTTAAATGAAACTGAAACTACCAAAATGCACTAAAAGGAAGAAAATAATCTTAATAATAATAATAATAATAATAATAATAATAATAATAATAATAATAATAATAATAATAATAATAATAATAATAATAATAATAATAATAATAGGAGTTTACATCCCAAATCCCCTCTTAAGTTTGGAGAGTCTCCACAACAGGATGGTTCTGGATGGAGCCTGTAAGGTCATCAAGAGTTCGGATCCCCTCCTCTGCATGGTCCGGGATCATGAAAATGCAGGGGTAGGAGCCTTTCTGTTTAAGGCAGCACAGAGAGCCGCTGATGAACTTGGTCTCTCCTTCGACGTCGAGCGGGTAAATCGCGACTCTGCCACCGAGTTGGAACCTGCTCGGCGTAAAGCCCAAATTAAAGCTGCAGAACACAACATCTTTCTGCAGCTGTACATGGATAAGCCAATGCACGGAGTCTTCCATAAAAATATAGAAAACCTTGGCTTATCCGAAAGGCTGACCTTTGCTTTTTTAAGGTCAGCCGGGCTGAAGTCTGAGACCGAGGGATTCATAATGGCTTGTCAGCATGGTGTATTCAACACTCTGGTCTATCGAAGCCGTGTTACGGGTATAGAGGTCCCGGATGTTAGATGCAGGGCCTGCCGCAGGTCGCCAGAAACTGTAATGCACTTGCTGTCGGCTTGCCCGACATATGCAGTCTCGGCCTATATCCAAAGGCACGACGGAGCATTACGAGTGCTTTATTACCATTTAAGGCACTCGTATGGGATAGACGAGACACCAGTGCTGCCTTATGCTCCGGGGGATATCGAGTCCGTTGTGGGGAATGAGAAGTGTCTAATTTATTGGAACTACTCGTTTCCCACCGTCAGGCAAATACAAGCCAACAAGCCTGACGTAGTACTCCGCGATCACCAACTCAAGACAATGTTTGTCGTGGAGTTCTCGGCTCCCGCAACAACATTGTCTTGAAGGAGGAGGAAAAACGGACATAATATCGAGATTTGCTCTTCGAACTCCGCAGACTTTACCCAGACCATAATGTTAAGTTGGTGATAGTGATCATAGGAGCCCTAGGTGGAACGAGGCACACACTGCTTTCGGAACTGAAGATCATACCGGCATGCCGAAACTCGGCTGAGATCTTAGCCGGTAGGATGCAGGAGGCCATCATCCTCGGTTCGCTACGTCTACTCAGGGCACACGATTCCCGGACCCAGTAGTCACTTACCCCACGGTGTGGGGAGTGGCTACCGGTACTACCAGCTCCCCTCGGTGAGGATCGGAGCCACAAAGAAGGGTGACTGGTTTTTAACAAAAATAATAATAATAATAATAATAATAATAATTATTATTATTATTATAAAAACAGAAAAGTGTCCGGCGCCCGCTAAGCAAAATTTTCTGTTTTTCTCAGTATTTTGAGATAACAATTCCGTCATCTTGGAAACGCCGTACTTGATTTTCGATATATTAAATCGTTTTATCATGTGAACCATATACAATTGTAAAATTTCAAGTCAATACATTTGAAAATGGGTGAAAATTGAGTTGCAAGATTTTCTTACATACTAAGTTACAGGTCAATCTAATAAGAGCACGTTAATAAAAATAATTACAAGAAATTGGAAAAAGCATGCGTTTCTGACCATAAAATTTGTGTATGAGTATAAAACTCAGTCTTCGGGGTTAAATACCCCCCGATTTGGCGGTCATCTTGAAAAAAGGGGGTGTAAATAGTTTTTCCGCGATTCTTGAGAACCGCAAGTCTCAAAAAATTTTCTAAGTCATTTTTGGTCTCGATACTTCTTACCGTAAAATTGAGAATGAAAAGGTTATTATTAAATATGTCGGCGCCACCGAAAATAATTTCTGTACGCCTATGATTCTTAGGAACCCAGCACTAGTAGTACTTCCCATGAATCAATCTCGAAAACGAGAGATACAAACCTGCGGTTTGCTCCACTCGATTTCTCTCGTCTTCCTACGTACCCACGAATTTTTTCAGATTCTTGCGGCCACTTTAATTTTTTTGGAAAAACCATAACCATTAAAAAATTTATGCGATTTCGACATCTTTTCGCATAAACCGCTCTAACTTTCTCCAGACATAATTGACTCCTACTTTTTTTGTACTTGTTCGATTGGAAATTAAATTTCCAATCCGATAATGTGGAGTATGATATATTCCGGTAATTTTTAAGTAAGATAGAGGCCTCCAAAGTAAGAGATCCAAGGATATCACTTCTCCAGCGACACAGGTCCGCTTCGAAAATGAGAGATGATTGCTCGCTGTTCTATCAGCGCGCAGGCTGTCCAATATTTTTAAATAAACTAATAATACATAAACAAACTAATAAATAAATATTAGATTTTAGAAATCTTTCACCCTCGGTGTCGTGACCTCTCAGGCTATGGGTATTGTGTACCTATCTCTGTTGACTGAGACAGAAACATACAGAGTTAACAGGTTACGTGATTTTCGTTTTTTTTAAATTTAAACCAAAGTTAGTTATGAGTGCAAGTTAATAACATATTCTATTCAGAAGTTTGAATTACTTGTCTCTAATCACTAATTTGCAAATTAATATTAAAAAAGGAAATTTCACAGAAACCTGTGAATTTTAGTGAAATTATCGCGAAAAACCCTCTAAAAGGGGTATTTTTCGCGTTTTTAGAGATGTTCCCCAACTTTTAAGATAGCGGGATCCCGACTTTCGTAATCAGCGACTCAAAAAACTTACACTTACAGCCGGTTTTACAATCGCAAGTTAACTTTCGTGTTAGTTGACTTTTACTTGCAGGTTAACTATAACTTTACCGACACATGCGTTTTTCAATATAAAGTTAAGTGATGATTTGTAAAGGAGAGGTTGTGAATAAAATTTATAATGTTGGTACCGGAAAAATGGGTAATATACATAAAATGTATAAATTTTGGTCCAAAGTCACGTCACCTGCTATCAAATATAAATGTCAGAAGCAATTTATGAGTTAGTGGTCTATTACTAAGTAAGTAGGTATTTAGTCTCGATCTATTTAAAAAATCTCTTCCATCATATTCTTCGAAAAAGTTAGGTCTATACAGGATTACCTTGGGTACTCATCACTGCTATATGCATTTATTTCGTACATATCCATTTTTAGGCAAAATATAAAAAAATTATTTTGTGACAGTTATTTTATAGGTTATAAATTGCCAGTAAACTGCCAACTTCAAATTTACCCACACCTCATCTGCTAGTAAAGTTAACTACTAGATAACTACCACATCGAAGATGACCAGATATTGTAAAACCCAATTTTTATAATAACCTGAAAGTTAACTCTGACTGGAAGTTAACTAGCGATTGTAAAACCGGCTGTCTAAGTAGTTTCAGATCGGTGTTCTTTCGTGCACCCCTTGCGCGTTTTGAATGGAGTACTTGGTTTGATCCTTTTGCAGCGCCCTAACACCACTCCAAAGAAAAGGAATTTTAAAATTGAGTAGAGAAAACTGTACGCAATAAAATGATCTACAAAAAGCATCTGATTTGTTTTTTCAATAAAATCAACAGAGAAAAAATTATAAACCTTAAATGATATTTTTCTTGAAAATTTTTCTAATTATAACTTTTTCATTTTCAGTTTTACAATAAGAAGTATCTAGACCAAGATTGTAGAGAATTCCAGTCTCTACAAAAAATGTCTTTTTTTGTGAGACAATAATACATTTTTACAGGTATAAATTTAAAGATAAAATCTGCGTCGTTATAATAATAAGCTGTTTAAAAAATACTTCTTTGTCATTTGTCGTCACTACAGAATACATTTTTACGGAAGTGGTTCTTGAGCCATCCTACTTGTAGTAATTGCTACTTATTGCGGTCTTTTACGCTTTTGTTGCGCCAGGTTATGGTTCACCTACTTATTATAATGATAAATAGTCTACTTCACCCAAATAACGTGTTTTTCTATTGTTAATGAATGCAGCCACACATTAACTTGTGTAGCTTACTTAATTATTTGTTTTCTTAAAGCAAAGTGTATGTTTAATATAAATACAGGGTGGATAGCCTCAAAAATTAAATCATGAATTTTACTGAGAGTGTTAGATTCGAAAAAAGCTATCGAGTTAAACTTGAGTTACCGTGGTGGAACTAAAAATACTGTCTTATATGTCATATACAGGGTGAATCATTAATAATAGGCCATAATTCAAGGGTATATTCTTTGGACCAAAATAGCCAAACATGCTTTAGCACATTGTTGTTTTCGTCATTTTTGAAATGCGCGAAATTCGTGACACGTTCGATGTGGATCGACGTTAGTTTTTTAACAAACGTCACATCCCAGCCACAAAATTGCCAGAACGAAAAGGGGTACGATTGTTTTTGTAAACGAATAGGATAATATTTGTTTTCTTGTAAATTTCACAGCATTTATCATATAGTTCTCTTCATATATTTAAAGCAAATAAAAATGTGGGGGTATTTGATCTTTACCGCAAAGTCAAAGGCGCTGACACTTTTTATGTGCCTTAAGTATATGAAGAAACTATACACGTTTATCATATACTATCAATATTATTTTGTAGTTCAAAACAGTCGCCTTTAATATTACAACACAGTATTAAGTCATCCGTTTATGAAAGGCAGTTAACAGTAAGATAAGCTCCTATATGATTTACAAATAGATTTAAAAAAAAATCGGTAAATGTATTTACACAGAACTTCCCTCGTTATTTGTGCATGGCAGTCACTCTAAAAAATTAATAATTACGAAATGACATTGAGAATAATAATCGGAATAGAGTTATTGCTATTATTACAAAGAAAACTTGATAAGTTTTGGTCAAAAAAATATACAGATTGCTCATCCAACAGCAAAAGTTCAATACTAAATAACAGGTGCCACATATGGCAGGCTTGCGCAAATACCTTTACAAATGTCCACCATGACTGAATTATTTCTTGGGATGAGCACCCTGTACATTTTTCAATAAAAGTATAATAGGTGCATATGCCAGATATTATTGCCAGCTGTTACATTTTCAATCCAATATTCACGTAATGAAGTGGAAGTATAGTGGTGGTTAAAAAATTTCATTTTTTTTTTTTATTTTCAAAAGATGTTGATAAAATAATTTTCAAATTTTTTTCTTCTGAAATAGGTTTAAAATGTCAAACGTGAAAATTTTAAATTTGAGCAAATAAAAAAAATTCGATCTATTTTAGTGGTAAAAACTTTTTGAAAAATGTTGGTGAAAATAATTTTCAAATTTTTTTTTCTGAAATACCTAGGTTTAGAATGTCATTTAAATTTGAGCATTCTGGTGTTAAATTTTTTTCCAAACTGGCAACAAAATGTTGCAAATTTTTTTTTCCGAAATTGGTTTGGAATATCATGAAGCGTGGAAATTTTAAATTTGAGCAAAAAAAATTTTTTCGTCTGTTCTATAGTAGTGATACATAAATGGATTAAAAATGTTTTCAAATTTTTTAAAAAATTCTTCAAAAACATTTTTAAATTTGTTTGAATAGTTTTAGAATGTCATGGAAACGTGGATAGTTAAAATCTGAACAAAGAAAGAAAAATTCTATCTTAGTGATAAAATTTCAAAAAACTTTTTTTTTAATCAGGCTTAGAATGCCATGAAACGTGAAAATTTTAAATTTGAAGAAAGAAAAAAAAAATTCATTTTAGTAGTAAAATTTTTTTCAAAAATATTGGTGAAAAAAATTTTCAAAAATTTTTTTCCTGAAATAGGTTAAGCGTGTCATGAAACGTAGAAATTTTAAATTTGAGCAAAAACAAATTTTTTTCATCTTGGTAAAAATTTTTTCAAAAATGTTTGAAAAAAATTTTCAAAAATTTTTTTTTCCTGAAATAGATTTAGCGCGTCATGAAACGTGGAAATTTTAAATTTGAGCAAAAAAAATTTTTTTCATCTTGGTAAAAATTTTTTCAAAAATTCATTTTACTTCCCTCGCATACCGAAGGGAAGTATTGTATTCGAGAAAAAATCACCCTCCGAGATTTTTTCGGATTCTGACGTTTCAGAATACGTAGATTCCGAAAATATAGGTTTTTCAATTCCGTCAGTCTGTCTGTCTGTCTGTCTGTCTGTCTGTCTGTCTGTCTGTCTGTCTGTCTGTCTGTCTGTTGGTGTATTTACTAAAAAACTACTTGACGGAGAGCAGTCAAATTTGGTAGGTAGTTAACCCTACTGTCAGCGAAGAACTGGTAGAATTTTCACTGAAAAATATACAGGGTGGACCGTCTAAACGGAATAAATAGTGAAAAAAATTTTTTTTTGCTCAAATTTAAAATTTCCACGTTTCATGACGCGCTAAACCTGTTTCAGGAAAAAAAATTTTTTCAAAATTTTTTTCAAACATTTTTGAAAAAATTTTTACCAAGTTGAAAAAAATTTTTTTTTGCTCAAATTTAAAATTTCCACGTTTCATGACGCGCTAAACCTATTTCAGAAAAAAAAAATTTTTGAAAATTTTTTTCAAACATTTTTGAAAAAATTTTTACCAAGATGAAAAAAATTTGTTTTTGCTCAAATTTAAAATGTCTACGTTTCATGACACACTTAACCTATTTCAGGAAAAAAAAAATTTTGAAAATTTTTTTCAAACATTTTTGAAAAAATGTTTACCAAGTTGAAAAAAATTTTTTTTTGCTCAAATTTAAAATTTCCACGTTTCATGACGCGCTAAACCTATTTCAGAAAAAAAAAATTTTGAAAATTTTTTTCAAACATTTTTGAAAAAATTTTTACCAAGATGAAAAAAATTTGTTTTCGCTCAAATTTAAAATTTCTACGTTTCATGACTCGCTTAACCTAGTTCAGTAAAAAAAAATTTGAAAATTTTTTTCACCAATATTTTTGAAAAAAATTTTACTACTAAAATGAATTTTTTTTTTCTTTCTTCAAATTTAAAATTTTCACGTTCATGGCATTCTAAGCCTGATTAAAAAAAAAAGTTTTTTGAAATTTTATCACTAAGATAGAATTTTTCTTTCTTTGTTCAGATTTTAACTATCCACGTTTCCATGACATTCTAAAACTATTCAAACAAATTTAAAAATGTTTTTGAAGAATTTTTACATTTTTAATCCATTTATGTATCACTACTATAGAACAGACGAAAAAATTTTTTTTGCTCAAATTTAAAATTTCCACGTTTCATGATATTCCAAACCAATTTCGGAAAAAAAAATTTGCAACATTTTGTTACCAGTTTGGAAAAAAATTTAACACCAGAATGCTCAAATTTAAATGACATTCTAAACCTAGGTATTTCAGAAAAAAAATTTTGAAAATTTTTTTCACCAACATTTTTCAAAAAGTTTTTACCACTAAAATAGATCGAATTTTTTTTTATTTGCTCAAATTTAAAATTTTCACGTTTCATAGCATTCTAAACCTATTTTAAAAATACATCTTTTTTAATTTTTAAACTTTTTTTAGCACTACTATAGAACAGAAGGAAACTTTCCTTTTTGCTCTAATTTAAAATTTCTACCTTTGACATCTTAAACCTATTTCAGAAGAAAAAAATTTGAAAATTATTTTACCATCTTTTGAAAAATTTTAAAAAAATGAAATTTTTTAACCACCACTATACTTCCACTCCATTACGTGAATGTTGGATTGAAAATGTGACAGATGGCAATAACATCTGGCATATGCACATACTTTTATTGAAAAATGTGCAGGGTGGTCATCCCAAGAAATAATTCAGTCATGGTGGACATTTGTAAAGGTATTTGCGCAAGCCTGCCATATGTGGCACCTGCTATTTAGTATTGAACTTTTGCTGTTGGATGAGCAATCTGTATATTTTTTTGACCAAAACTTATCAAGTTTTCTTTGTAATAATTGCAATAACTCTACTCCGATTATTATTCTCAATGTCATTTCGTAATTATCATTTTTTTAGAGAGACTGCCATGAACGAGGGAAGTTCTGTGTAAATACCTTTACCGATTTTTTTTTTTAAATCAGGCTTAGAATGCCATGAAACGTGGAAATTTTAAATTTGAAGAAAGAAAAAAAAATTGTTTCATTTTAGTAGTAAAAATTTTTTCAAAAGTAGGTAAGTATTGGTGAAAAAAATCTTCAAATTTTTTTTTTCCTGAAATAGGTTAAGTGTGTCATGAAACGTAGAAATTTTAAATTTGGGCAAAAAAAATTTTTTTTCATCTTGGTAAAAATTTTTTCAAAAATTTTCAAATTTTTTACTTCCCTCGCATACCGAAGGGAAGTATTGTATTCGAGAAAAAATCACCCTCCGAGATTTTTTCGGATTCTGACGTTTCAGAACACGTAGATTCCGAAAATATAGGTTTTTCAATTCCGTCAGTCTGTCTGTCTGTCTGTCTGTCTGTTGGTGCATTTACTAAAAAACTACTTGACGGAGAGCAGTCAAATTTGGTAGGTAGTTAACCCTACTGTCAGCGAAGAACTGGTAGAATTTTCACTGAAAAATATACAGGGTGGACCGTCTAAACGGAATAAATAGTGAAAAAAATTTTTTTTTGCTGAAATTTAAAATTTCTACGTTTCATGACGCGCTAAACGTGTTTCAGGAAAAAAAATTTTTTGAAAATTTTTTTCAAACATTTTTGATTTAATTTGAAAAAAATTTTACCAAGATGAAAAAAATTTTTTTTTGCTCAAATTTAAAATTTCCACGTTTCATGACGCGCTAAATCTATTTCAGGAAAAAAAAATTTTTGAAAATTTTTTTCAAACATTTTTGAAAAAATTTTTACCAAGATGAAAAAAATTTGTTTTTGCTCAAATTTAAAATTTCTACGTTTCATGACACGCTTAACCTATTTCAGGAAAAAAAAATTTGAAAATTTTTTTCACCAATATTTTTGAAAAAAATTTTACTACTAAAATGAATTTTTTTTTCTTTCTTCAAATTTAAAATTTTCACGTTTCATGGCATTCTAAGCCTGATTAAAAAAAAAAGTTTTTTGAAATTTTATCACTAAGATAGAATTTTTCTTTCTTTGTTCAGATTTTAACTATCCACGTTTCCATGACATTCTAAAACTATTCAAACAAATTTAAAAATGTTTTTGAAGAATTTTTTAAAAAATTTGAAAACATTTTTAATCCATTTATGTATATCACTACTATAGAACAGACGAAAAAATTTTTTTTGCTCAAATTTAAAATTTCCACGTTTCATGATATTCCAAACCAATTTCGGAAAAAAAAATTTGCAACATTTTGTTGCCAGTTTGGAAAAAAATTTAACACCAGAATGCTCAAATTTAAATGACATTCTAAACATAGGTATTTCAGAAAAAAAATTTTGAAAATTTTTTTCACCAACATTTTTCAAAAAGTTTTTACCACTAAAATAGATCGAATTTTTTTTTATTTGCTCAAATTTAAAATTTTCACGTTTCATAGCATTCTAAACCTATTTTAAAAACACATCATTTTTAATTTTTAAACTTTTTTTAGCACTACTATAGAACAGAAGGAAACTTTCCTTTTTGCTCTAATTTAAAATTTCTACCTTTGACATTTTAAACCTATTTCAGAAGAAAAAAATTTGAAAATTATTTTACCATCTTTTGAAAAATTTAAAAAAAATTAAACTTTTTAACCACCACTATACTTCCACTCCATTACGTGAATATTGGATTGAAAATGTGACAGATGGCAATAACATCTGGCATATGCACCTATTATCCTTTTATTGAAAAATGTACAGGGTGGTCATCCCAAGAAATAATTCAGTCATGGTGGACATTTGTAAAGGTATTTGCGCAAGCCTGCCATATGTGGCACCTGCTATTTAGTATTGAACTTTTGCTGTTGGATGAGCAATCTGTATATTTTTTTGACCAAAACTTATCAAGTTTTCTTTGTAATAATAGCAATAACTCTACTCCGATTATTATTCTCAATGTCATTTCGTAATTATTATTTTTTTAGAGAGACTGCCATGAACGACGGAAGTTCTGTGTAAATACCTTTACCGATTTTTTTTTTCTGAAATAGGTTTAGGGCGTCATGAAACGTGGAAATTTTAAATTTTAGCAAAAAAAATTTTTTTTCACTATTTATTCCGTTTAGACGGTCCACCCTGTATATTTTCCAGTGAAATTTCTACCATTTCTTCGCTGATAGTAGCGTCAACTACCTACCAAATTTGACTGCTCTCCGTCAAGTAGTTTTTTAGTAAATGCACCAACAGACAGACAGACAGACAGACAGACAGACTGACTGACGGAATTGAAAAACCTATATTTTCGGAATCTACGTGTTCTGAAACGTCAGAATCCGAAAAAATCTCGGAGGGTGAATTTTTCTCGAATACAATACTTCCCTTCGGTATGCGAGGGAAGTAACCAGTGGGCCTAAGTTTGAACCTTGAAGAACTATTGATGTAGCTGAACCTTCGATAGATCGAACGAAATGGTTTACAACATATTGTTTTGTTATCAGATAGAATTTAAAATGTTCAATAAGGTTATCCGAAAAAATACAATATTCTAATTTACCACAGTATCCTTCACTGAATCATAATTTACTCTGTTGAAGGCGTTAGAAAAGTCAGCATATATAACGTCTGTTTGTACATTCCTATCAATAAAATCAGAAATAAACTCTGTAATATTAATTAAAGTGGTAATTGTTGAATGGCCCTTGAAGGATCCATGTTGAGATATTAGTATTAATTTGACGTATTAAATTGTTAAATTATTTATTATTATTGGATGGTAATTAGAAATTTTGGATCTGTCCAGCTTCTTAGAGATTAGAACTATTTTTGATAATTTCCACTGCAAAGGAATTTTGAAGGACCTTAGTGACACATTAAATAATGTCATAAAAGTTCGATTGCTGAAACAAGTTTGCAGAATAATTTGTAATTAGTTGGGATCAGACAGATATTCATTATTGCAATTCATAAAGTTTGGTAGGTCTGAGAAACTCTTATATAACTAATAAATTGTAAAGGCAAGAACGGACTACAAACTATACTTCCTTAATATGATTACAATATCCTTTATAAGATTTATCGGAATCTACATTTCCCTTTTGGCATAATCGTTTAAATTCAATCTGATGAGTTACATCACCTGTTTGCTTGTATTTACTTAACGCCTCGTGTTTTTCTTTAACAGATAATAATGCAGAATCAAATCAGGCTGGATATGTTCTTTTTAAAGATTTAGATTGAGGTATAGCATTAACAAAAATTTCGAATTAATTTGGAATAGAACTGATCACAAGCATTATTAATGGACTTACAATATACCTACTTAAGAATTCGACGAACAATGTTTGGACACCCTGTACGGTATGTGTAATAGAGTAAATATTTTTTACCGTTTTTGCATCGGTAGTTGCTAACTAATGACCTTTTAGGTCTGAACCAGGAGCTATTCGATTATTTAGGTAGGACAATGGCACTGTGACATCAACCAGTAAATGCACGTCTGCATGACAGCAGAGTAGCAAGCCTAGTGTTGCCATATATAAAATTGGTTATTTTAGGTATATTGAATTGTCGTTGCTTATTCAAAATTTACATTTTTATTTAGAATATTGTTTAATTATCTGACAAGTGGATCATAGTTGGAACATTATTTATACACCTAATATGAACACATTTAAAATTTTAACATACACCAGTTTCGCTACTGTTTTCTCTACTCGAGTACTAACTCAATAACTGTGCATGACAGCATAATTTATCATCATCTATGAATTTACTGTTTCACACATGGATCTTATCTGGTGACATATCTCTGAAACAATTTTGCAAGTTAACTATGCAACGGTTTAATATTACACTCGAATAAGTACTTAATAAAGGGCATTAAGTACTTATTCGAGTGTAATATTAAACCGTTGCATAGTTAACTTGCAAAATTGTTTCAGAGATATGTCACCAGATAAGATTTAGGTAAATAATAATAATAATAATAATAATAATAATAATAATAATAAGCAGCTATACCCAGACTACTCGGTCAAGATGGTCGTCCTGATAATCGGCGTTCTCGGTGGGATGAGGCCTACGCTGCTCTCAGCATTGAACACCATACAGGTCTGCCAAAAATCAGCCGAATGGTTGGCAGACCAAATGCAGAAGGCAGTCGTCTTGGGGTCCCTGCGTCTACTTAGGGCACACGATTCTGGAATCTACAACCACTAACCCTGCGGGATGTGGGGGAGTGGTTGTGGATAATTCGCTGGCGCTTCACCCGTGAGAATGTCGGTGACACGGGAGAACTGTCCAGCATCGCTCACGCGTAAAAAAAATAAATAAAAAAATAATAATAATAATAACAATAATAATAATAATAATATTAACCGCCCTGATATCATTCTGGTAGAGAAAAATAATAGAAAAGCATGGATAATTGACATCGGCGTACCACTTACTAATAACGTTGAAAAGACTGAACGTGAAAAGCGCAGAAAATACCAAAATATGGCAATGGAAGTCAAACGTCTATGGAAATTAAAAGTGAATGAGAATATCGTGTCGCTCATAATATTTGTAGATGGAGTTTTTACAAAACATCTTAAACCCAACCTCAATTTGATAGGATTACCCGAAGGTCTTTTCTCGATCATGCAGAAAGCATCTATTTTACAGACATGCCATCTAGTCGGCAAATTCCTATCACTATAAAATCTACTGGATGAAGTGAATTCTTCCTTAGCTGATTTAACTATATGGCTCTAAAAGTCAAGTATATAAAAATAAAATAATAATAATAATAATCCAACGCCATAACGCGGCGTTGCGGGTGCTGTATTATCATCTTCGGCACTCGTACGGGATAGACCAGACACCAATGCTGCCTTACGTCCCCGGGGACATCGAGTCCGTTGTCGAAAACGAGCGGTGCCGAATTTATTGGAACTACTCGTTTCCGACAGTCAGGCTAATTCAAGCCAACAAGCCTGACATAGTTCTCCTCGACCATTAACGCAAGGTGATGTTTGTGATCGAGTTCTTGGCACCTGCCGAGCCAAACATCACTTTGAAAGAGGAGGAAAAACGGACCAAATACCGTGATCTCTGGTACGAGCTCCAAGTGCTATACCCAGGCTACTCAGTCAAGATGGTAGTCCTAATAATCGGTGTACTCGGTGGTATGAAGCATACGCTACTCTCGGACCTTAAGACCATATCTGTCAGCAGAATGGCTGGCCAAATGCAGAAGGCGGTTATCTTGAGGTCGGATAAACCAAAAAAAAAAAAATAAAATAATGATAATAATAATAACCAGATTATATATAATAAAGTAACTGTATAGTGTAAATGGCATCTATAGTGCAATTATTTTGTAAAGGCAAAGTGTGCAACAAAACATCAGACAAAAAGAAATATATGTTTCATCTTCTTCCACGAGTATGCAATCAAAGAAAACTTAATCCCTACTTGTGAATTGGAAACGTACTTGTATTAACTGATCTTTCAGAAGTTATCCTTGTTTAATTCATTGGCAAGACTAGAGATAAAACTTGAAATTTTGCCTTAATACAGAATATTCATATTAATGAATATATTCACAATAATAATATTTATTGAAAAAATGTATAAAGGTATTTATACATTTTCTCAAAAGGAAAGAGTACTGCTAAGCATTTTTCAGCCCTTCCTAAAATACAATCAATTTAATAGTTATTTATGCACCAAGTGCGTTATATAGATTATAACGCCCGGAGGGTAACATGATGCATCCTGAGGGTCTTTGGCCCGAGGGATGCATGCTGCATGATGGGCGTTATAATCTAATAACCCTCATGGTGCATACAATATTTTATTTTTCACGGAAAATATATTTTTTTTAATGAAAAATTGACTTTTTCATTTTTTAAATACCTTTCTTAGTAATCTAATCTTTCAAATTTAATAACCTAGTTCAGTGCTGCTAGCCTTTTCTTTTTACAATTTTTTTCAAGTAGACTATGACAGTTGTCGATATTTTCACATTTGTTGATGTTGCTTTGCTTTGTGCGTAGATAATACGTTTAACAGAATAAAAGTAAAATTAATAGGGAAATACCACAAAATATCCGAAGCAATGCGGAAAAGCCACAGAAATTGTATTGCCAGTCAAATGCAAACCATTATACGATAAGGAATATCAAAGAGTTATTCTTTCTTTGTTTCTCATATAACAGAGCGTTATGGCCATAACGCCCGCTCATTATGCCCGTGGTCATTATGAGCGTCTTTATGGTAACCGTATTCAAGGTATAATAAACAAATGATATGCAGGTGAAAAATAAAGTTATTAAAACATAATAAAATAAAGATACATCACGAACGGTAGCTCAGTGGTTTAGCGTATCTAGCTTGCATACTGGGTTACCTAGCGAAGCAGGTTCAATCCCTGCTCACCGCGAAATAATTTTAATTACAAAATTATTCCCAAGATGTGGTTCGGACTCCACTATAAACTGTAGGGCCTCGTTTTTCTTTACCTAACACAGAACCATTCTGGATTTTCAAGGAGTTACCTCGGTGACTTGAGAAGCGGTTAAGAAAACAAAACATATAACAAAAACAATGTAAATACATATTTTTGAACATAACTTTAGTTGATTAAATGGTTAATTTTCTTGTTGCTTTCTTAACATATACGACTTAGTTTTGTTTTTAAAACTGTAAGGTGTTTTACTGGCCATAAATATATATTATTAAATTGATAACTTTTTGGTCCTAAATACAGAAAACCAGGATTCAGATTTCGCAGTTCTGTCAACATTTCTAAGAGTGTTATCTGTATCTGTTACCTGGGCATTAGACATTCATATAAATAAGTTGGTATTTTAAGGTGGCCATTCCCTAGGAAGAGATATCCGATAGGGAAATATTTATTATTTTTGACCATAATTTTTTTCCCCAAAGTACGTCTATTTAAAAAAAACTATAAGACTACCTAAGTAGAACCATAATGAGACTATTATTATGAATTTTCACTAAATAATTTCAGTGGTTTGCAAAATAGTTTGATTTAAAACTATGAAACAGAAAGATTAGCATAATTTTTAAATTTAAATCTAACTATTTTGCAAACCACTGAAATTATTGAATGAAAATTCATAGTAATATTCTTGTTAGGGTTCTACTTAGGTAGTCCTCTAGTTTTTTTAAATATACGTACTAAGAAAGAAAAGTTATAGCCAAAAATAGTAAATATTTCCCTATCAGATGTCTCTTTCTAGGGAATGGCCACCTTAAATACTTTTGTATAATAATGTTGCGAATAGTACATACATCTATTTTCTATCTTTAGGGTGTTGTACTTATTGTAATAGGGTCTAGCATGTTTACTTCAATATTATATGAATATCTTAAATAACTATACTGTACGATGTACAATTTTATTTTATTTTGAAAATATTTTGTTAGATGCAGATAACAAACACTGCTACAATAATCAAAGTTGCTTAATATAACAGAATTCACTATGTTTCTGAATTTAGCACATTTATTCTTATATCACTGTTTGAATTAGATTTAGCCATTTCATATTGTACACTGTTGCCTATGCATAAAGTAGATGATTTTTGGGGATTGATGGTAATACCATTATCTTTATACCACTGTGAAATCACTAAGAGACCACTGTTGAGTTTCCAATAGCTTCATTGCATTTTTGGGGGTTACAAGTCTGGTGTCATCGGCATAAAATTAATTTTGCAATATGATGTTCTTCCAGGCAACTCGGCAGTAAATATTGTAAAAAGCAATGGACCCAGAATACCTCTATGTGGAACACCCTATTCCAGTGTACGTTCTGCTGATGTTTTACCATCTAGCTTTACTATTTGTGTATGCTGGGAATGATAATTTTTAAACCAGTGGAGCATCAGGTCATTTACTTCGTAATAATGTATCTTAGCTATTAACAAACTGTGGTTAATTAGGTCGAATGCAATATTGACATGTACAAAAGAAGCGCCGCGATATAACTGAGAAGAGCTTAAGTCTGTAGTTTATATTTTCGCATATTAATAATTTTCTTCATCGTATTTATTTAATAACATTAGATGAAAATTATGTTAAGAAATAGTGTGGAATTTATGCATTTTATTAGGGTCAATATTGTTACAAGTAGTACTGTGTCGATACTGAAACCTAACGAAAAGTTAAAAAATGAAGATAATAACCCTAGATTAAAGTATAAAATGAATTATTTCAAAGACAAATTTAACATTATTCTCAACTGATGTTAAATGCATTGGCCAATATTGTTCACTTATTTAAGATTAGATTTAATCAAAGCTGCAAAGAGAAAACTTTTTAAATAAATTATTCGAATTTGTTGAATACTAGTGAATTTATAAAGAATCCATTACAAGTGTGCTATTGAGTACAAGAAATATAGTAGTATGTGCAAAATAACCAATAACGGCTGGATGTGCAAAATAACAACGGCGACGCTAGATTGATATTTTTTGCATTTTCTATCCCCAAACAAGTTTTTTACAAACATAGAACCTTTCAATGTTTTTACGCCTGTGTAGAAAACATGTTTAGTTAGCCTACAGTTTCGGAATTTTTGGGATAGAAATTTATTTCCCACCCAAAACCACCCTTGTACGCACATAGAATCTTTAATATCTTTTCTCCATGTGAAGATATATACATCAGAGTTTCAGAATTTTAGGAATGGTTGTAAGGATTATGTTCAGTCTATTTAGGCAATTTCAGATTTTTGTGCGAGACGCATGTCAACAAAGTTGGCGAATCTGAAGTCTTCGTTTGATTGCATATGCGTGGAAGAAAGCAAGATATGCATACATCTGTCTAATGTTTTATTGTCCCCTTTACAAAATAGTTTTAATTTAGTTACAGAGTTTGTACGTAAAAGAAAGATCGTTTAAATAAAGCTGTTTTTTGAAGAAGAGTGAATGGGTAATGATTTTCTCTGCCGTTAAGATTGTGACCATCTGCGAAATCGAATTTTATTATACAGATAAAACGGTGACTACCAGTCATAAACCTTTGAAAGCATACAGAAGTCTATAATAATCTTATATGAGCAATAATCAACAAAATAATTTCTATAATTTTATGAGATAAATACTCTCTCTTTTATATTACATATACATGCAACTTTTGTATTCTTTGAATTCTTCTCGATGTAACAATACGCAACCAGGGTCCACACACATCACAATAATTAAAATGTGACAACACCAAGCCAATTTTGTGTCATTGACATAAACCACAGAACTTAAAAATTTTATATATCCTAGGCATCCTACCAAACAACATTGTTTTTGATTTACCATGGTTTATATACACAGATTGTGATTATCAGAAAATACTTCTAATTCACGTCAACGAATCAATATACAGGGTATACAAAACATTCTCTCAGATCTTTCTCATATACAACTCGCTGTAAAAAGCTCTACTGCGGTACAAATAACAATTCGTACTTTTACAAAAGTCTCTTGCAAGTTAACATAGGTCTTGAAAAACAAATAAAATGGACACATTAATACAGGACGTTAAAACGAGAACACGCTAATTACTGGTGCAACAAATCTAACGGCAACGAGAACTGCTTATACGGCTCTCGCTGCTGGTAACAAGCATGTCCAATCCGACGTATGCAGCCGGTCCGGTATATAAAAATATCCAGATTGGATATCCGGAAGTGACAGCAATGCCTACCTTACGATGGCTAATCAATCAATCATTATTCTGCTTCTGCATCAAGGGATAATACAATTGTGTATCGTCAGCGTAACAGTGTACTTCACTTTTAAGCACTTTATGCGGTTGAATTATGTTAACAAAAACTAGCAAAGGCCTCAGAATTAACCCCTGTGGTACCCCAAAGAGATTATATAATTAGTTCTAAATGAACTGACCAAAATGTATAAAATATAATTCTCCTGTTTTCTGTGGAAAATAGCTCTCTAGCATCGTATTCTTTCGAAATCGATCATTCTTTAGCCACATATCCCGGGAAGACAACAATATATAACAGTTGAAAGTTTAGAGAAACCAGATATTGAGATTCGAAAAGGAAGATCTTCCAACGTTGAGCTGATGTGTCACCAAAGATCTGATGGAAACGAATTTTAGTAAGGCCATAAGCCTAACAGGCAACCACGGCAGATGGTGTGCTGATGTCATATAGTGAAAAGAGTCAATTAGAATAGAACAAAAGTCTGTCAAGACGCTGTGAATTAGTAGTTGATCTGTATAAATCTTCTTTCATTTGATTCTAAACCTACCCTCTCAAGTAACTTAGCTATAGAAGACAAATTATTAATTGGTGTTAAATTATTATAATATTATGCTCTGTAAGCGAGCCACTTATGGATCAGGAAGCTACTATAGCAAATGTACTATAATTTCAAACTGGACAGAAGAATGTAAGCTCAAGTCTATATACAAAACTGGTTTTTAGTCGTTCAAATAATACGATTTCGTTTCCTGTATATTTCCTGTGTTTAAACATTTAACATAAACTTATATTAATATCTACTACATCAAATTGGTGAATTTGTTTAAAAAAAGGTAGCAAATCACAAGGTTACGAGTCTATTAGATATTTATATACGTGCAACAGTACGTGTTCATGAATATTATGTACAAATCGCATTTTTTAAACACTAATGACTTCAAAAGTTGTTAGCAATATTTCATGTGTACCAGCATTATCAATAGTGTAATATCTAAATTAACTTATGAATTATAAATAAGCGTAAAGTAATATTCACGAATTGTGCTATTAACATAGCTATGATGCAATTATATAAATAATGTTTAGGTACAGCCGTGGACAAAAAAAGGTTTCCAACCCAATGCAGTTCCAAACAATTTTTGTGTTCAGGTTTCTTCAGGTAATATATCTTTGCCTCTCTTACGGTCAGTAATTAATGCATCTGGTCAGGTTTTATATATAAGTCTTTGTGAAATTTTTATATAAACAAAAAGTGGACTAACAGTAATGTATATTTTAAATGTAATTAATGTTATAAAGCAATAAGTAGGGTAACTTTTTTACTTGTCTATCTTCCAAATTATTATTATTATGTATTTCAACATCAACACCATTTACAAGTATTTCTCGTCATCAAAAACAGAAGATTTTAAGATTTACCTCCGCTGACGAACAATACAAGATCAACAATCAAGAAAAAAGATCGTCCTTTGACTTACTTTGATTTAAGAAATACAAACTGTATCTATATTTATATTTTGTTCTATGATGGTAGGTAATAATAATTATTTTCTGTCGGTGTGTAGATTCAATCAAAAACTATCGAGATCTTTCGAAGAATTCGACGTACAGTAGATTCACCGAATTCGAAAAAACTTGACATAAGTGGTTTCCTATATTGAGAGTTTCAGTTAAATCGGATGTATTGGCAAAATAATACCACGTCTATAATTGATTAGACGGAGAATATGTATTATAACGGTCTATGTATTTTAAGCGATTTCAGAACTTAAAACAGATTAATTTAAAATGTTTCCAAACCTTACTGTGGCCACAACTGTACAATATGTGGTCTTACGTGCTAATGATAAAAATTAATGAGCCGCAGGGGTCAGAGGAAATACCAAATTTTTTTATATCAACTTTTTTTCATGTTTTGAATTATTAAAGACTTACACAATAAATGGACACATCCATTAGGAGCCTTTTAAATCATATAAGAGCTATTAATTATCCCTAAAGATTGGCAATAGTTGTAATCATAATTATTCTTAAACAAAATAAAATAAACATCTGGTTCAAAGGTAAAAGATTGACATCTGAATAAAATTTTGCTTTCATTTTTATAATTCTTAACAATTCTGTGGGGCTTCGCAATTTATAGGTCATCGATGTGTAGAGGGTGGTACAAAAAAAATTGAAACTGAAAGAAAATAAATTTTAAAAAAAGGTTGTATGCAACTTTTCATGAAAATTTATGGTGTTTACATTTTTATGATTATTATTATGAAAAAAACATTTTATCAATTTGAAAATTGCAATTTTAGCTTGAGAACCATATCTCAAAACGGTTTTCGTGGATGATTTTCTCTAATGTGATATTTTTCGTATCACAAAAATACTACATAGCACCAAGAAAGTTAACAAACAGGTTGAATTTGATGTTTTCTTATATATGTAGAACTAGTTAATGGTTTCGAAGATATACATATTTAAACATGGTGTCCTAACACTTATAAGACGAAATATTCCAGGAACTAAATCGCATAAAAAATGCTAACGATCGAAATAGAACACTATTTAATTATTATTAATTAATTATTATTTAATGAATTATTAATTCAAAGGTTTTTTTCTGTTTCTGTAGCATAAAAAACAAAAAGTTATGACCAAAACAATGTGCGTTCTAATTCTTTTTTTTATAAAAACCTCGTAATTTTATTATTCAACCAGCCAGTTATAAAAAAAATCTCGATAACAAATATCATAACCTACATAAACAAATTTTTTATCACGTTCACTGCACTTTCCTTAAAAAAAAATTGCACTTTAAACTACAAAGGCAAAAAAAAGCTAAACTACCTATCGAAAAAACAAAGAATTTATGAGCAATGAGCGTTTTCACATTTTGTTACTGTAATCAGCCAGTAATAACAAAATCTATTTTTCTTTAATATATACCATTACTATGATTTTTTGTTTGTTAAAGCTCTTACTTTAGAAAAAATGTCCATCCGCCATATTGGAGCCGCTCTTTTGTATTTTTTAATTTTGGTTTAGATTCGCAATTAGCCGCTTCAAAAACATAAATACTACGTTTCAAAAATGAATCAGCAATATCTTTTCAAATATTAAATTTTTAGATTTAGAAGTGATTTCCAACCCTTGGGAGTAAGATGAAGTATTAAGATCACATAAAAACTGAAGATGTCTATAAAAATCGCTATACTTTTACTATAAAAGTAACCCACAACCCATAACAAATTATCATTACATATGAGATTATTTCAAAGTCTTTGTAGGTACCTACTATACTAAAATACATTTTCGATTACACTATTTACATAAATGATAATGTTTACTTTTGGAAGCCGCAAGATAAAACCTAATAAATATATTTTAATTTTCAGGAGTGGTCCTAGTTTTCTCAGTATGCGCTTCCCCAGGAAGTTCCAATTTCCGGCAAATACGTCAAGTGTCGTCCGATAACGCCATCAACTTTACAACGCCTCAAGATGTAGCTTTGGAAAAGTCTGACAGGCACAGGAACCTAATAGAAAAATCACCAAAGACTGATACCGAACTAAAAAATGTAAATACTAATACTCAAAAAAATTTCACTAGCATTAAGTTAAACAAATCCGAACCACATGTAATTCCTCCAAGCCCTAGCGAGAGCGACTCTAGCAAGATCGAAAACCTTCCAGACCAGAATGTAGTAGAGAGGGTACAATTTGAAGATAACAAAGAGAACACCATCAAGAAAGACACTAATGAGAAGAAAAGAGAAGAAAACTCTAGAGCCATTGACATAGACATTGCCAAATATGTATCTCCGGAATTCCATAACAAAAACAACGTATTTACTATGCCCATGTCGTCTGATACAGAAAAATACATAGAAAAAATATTTGAACACGGTCCTGCTACCCAAAAACTGACGGATTTCTCAAAGTTAGAGTTAACAACTCCCAGGAACGATTTTTTCGATAATAAGTTCAAAGAAGCCGTACAAAGCATAGATCAAAAATTGGAACATATCGATGTAGAAGACAACGAGGATGATGAAAGTTCAAAGGAACTTCAAGTAGAAAAGATAATAGAGGAATACAAAACAACTCCTAATTCCAACCTAGACTACAAGGAATTAAACGTTGTAAAAAACAACACCGTTGATAAGAATTCCACTCACAAAGACATGACTGTTGAGCAAGTAAAGAGAATAAATTTTGAGACCAGCTTTAATGACACTAAAGTCTACACCGATGAGGATGATCCCGAGGAGAAAAAGTATACCAAGGGTGACAGTGAGAAACTTGAACCGACCACACCTAAAAACAACTTTATTCTGACGACACGGAAAAGTGTAACTCTGACGAAGCCACCAAGCAACAGAAATAACAGCCATATTTTAAGCAACAAAATCGAAACTGACATACTAAAAGCGATACACTCCGCTACAACTGAGTCACCTACAACAAAAAAGATCAAAGGTGATGATAACAGCTCAGCAACGTCATATGAAGAGGTACCTGAAGGAAACAGCATTATACGTTCTACCTACAGACCTTTAACAGAAAAGCAGATCGTTGAGGAAAGTCGCGTAAAAACTCCAGAAACTACTACGGAAAATTATGTAGACAAAGCAACAACCGGTAGTGTCTCGATAGCAGCTAATACGGAGGAACACCTGACGCCAAAAGTAACAAGAGAAACAACGACTGAAAACCTAATACGAAGTACCATGGACACGATTGCTGCGGAAGACGTGACAACAGATACCGTAGGCACAACAGAGGAACCTACAACTATTACCGCTACTGAGGAAGGAACCACCGACGTAACCACAACATTCGAACGAGAAACGGAGCCTATTACGGAAGAATTGACAACAACAACTGGAAAAGTAGGAAGGTTTAAGGTCTTAGGAAATAGTGAAGATGATTTAGATACAACTACTGAAGTAGAATCAGTTACAGCTATGAAAGAAGACCTAAAATTGCACGAGACGACCTACGAGATTGAAACTGGTGAGGAAACAACAACATATAGAGAAGGGGTTACAACATATAGAAATGATGACCAAACTACCGAAACAGAAATCCGCACTGAAACTGGTATTAGGACTTCCAAGGGATTGGCATTCGATTATCTAACGACAACTGAAAGCGTCTCTGAAAGAGCAACGGATCATTATGCAGAAACAATGTCAGACACAACAGAATATGTTATCTCCGTACAAACTAGTCGAAACATTATTCAAAATCCTGAAGCTACCAGTACATCAAAAAGTTCAGTAACTGGCGTATCAACCATAAATAAAACGGTAAGAGTAACAATTGATTCTGAGAACACAACTTCTAGTCAAGAGATTATCATGCACACTTCTTCGGATGATGCTGAAACCACTACTATAAAAAGCATTTTGCCTGCTGCAACAGTTATTCCTCAAGACACTACTACATCAAAGAGCTCAGTAACTGGTGTACCAACTATAAATAAAGCGATTAGAGTAACAATAGGAAACACAACGTCTACATCAGAAATTATATTGCATTCTTCGCCTGCTTTTGCTGAAGACACTACTTCCAGAAGCGCATCATCTATTGCACCTAAAGTAATTAAAAATCCAACAACGCCGGACGATCTGGCCACCGATGAGCATGCAAATGAAACAATCGACAGCGGGGACGCTTCACCAACTACAATAAAATCTACGTTTATTGATATAGATACGTTTTATCCAGAAACTTTAAATCCCAGTTTTAGCTATCCAGCTCCGGATGTTGAGGAACCCAAAGAAACTACCAAAAGCCAAACATCTACCATCATTAATGCAACAACTGAAGATGGTGAGGAAGGTACCGAAGTGTCTGGCACTGAAGAAATCGTAACTGATAGTCCTGGAAGTAACAAAGGGACAATAGCCGCTATTGTCATTTCTACAGTTGGTGCTGTCTGTTTGGTACTATTAGCTGGACTTTTGGTAATAATAACGTATACCTTCAATATATTTTAAATTTATTTTGGCTTATTTCTAGTATATTATGCGAAAACGACAGAAAAGATTCAACTATGGGCAGAGATGCAGACCTGTCAGTCTGGATCATTATAGTATGGATAATGTCTCGATCTACAACAGCGTTAGAAGGAAAGGCGCCTCAAGAGCATCAAAACGATCGTACGGAAATCCAGCCTTTGACGATCCTGTAAGGTTTAATTATAATTAATTTTCAGTACAACTTTCTTACAAATTGTTTTGATTTCTAGGTGGCTGTGACGCATCCCTTAAATTTCCCAGCCCTGGCGAAATTTGCTGTTAACGCTGAGGATATTAAAGCGGAGTTTGAAGAGATTCCTCAGATTGCCACAAGGACTAGCGAACTACCCGAGGGATGCGAGACCAAAAATCGATATGCGAATGTAATACCCTTACCTGAAACTAGAGTGTTCCTGAAGCCCATTGATGGCTATTCTAATAGCGACTACATCAATGCCAACTATGTCACAGTAAGTTCTTTGTTTTTACAACAATGACTCAACGTCATTTAATGAACGATGGGTATACACTTATCTCAGATTTTTGAGATAGAATCCAGAAGCATTAGTAGATCTTAAAATTACGGGTCATTATAAACGATGCTGTCAAAATGTCTACAAAGAAAATAAATGTATATTTTTTAGGGTCCAAAAAATACCAAAGGTTACTATATCGCATGCCAAGCTCCTTTGCAAAACACAGTTGACGACTTCTGGAGGATGGTTTGGGAACAACAAACCAAAGTCATTCTCATGATTACGCATCTTTTTGAAAACGGTGTGGTAAGTTATAACAACAAAATTACTAAAATAGTAAAATATTTGTCTCACTTGCCTTGATGAAGGTATTATCAGATAGTTAAACTGTTTAAATCGGATATAGATGATGTCATCGATTGGCGAAATTCTCATTGAGTATAATAGTAATAAACTAATTCATTATAATCTACACATATATTTAATTTCAGGAAAAATGTGTCGACTATCTGCCACCCTCTGAAGTACTAGATTGCCATCGGTTGTTTGGGGACTTCCAAATCACATTGAAGAATAGAGAAGTCAAGGACAAATATATAATCTCCAGCTTACAACTAAAGGTGAACATATTCTATATATTTTGTAAGTTGCAAATTCACCACACACTTTCATATATCTAGCAGTGTGTCAATTATTGTTAAATGCTTTTGTCATAAACATTAACGTATTCAAAATATAAAACACTGGCCAGAAATGTTATTCTGTAAAATTTTAGCAAACTACCATTCAAATCATATAGTTGGAAAATGACCGCATACTTTCAACGTACACTCACCCAAAAGTTATCGTTAATTTGCGCCTTGACCTTGACACTATCAATATTAGTACTTATACACAGATCATTTGAGTAAGTCATGAAACTATCGGGCCAAGAACTGTGCCGTGTGGTACTCTATGAATTCCATATTTATATCATATATAATAATATAATTTGGTCAATAAAAATAACTATGAATGTTGTCACATTATTATAATTCTCACAGAAAATTCAGTTTCAATCCTTAATTTCAAGTAGCGTATCTTGCACCAGTCAATGAATTTCTAAAGAAATAATTTTGATTAAACTTTTTTTGCAGAATATGGTGTCAAACAGTTGGAGAGAAGTTACCCATTTCTGGTACATGGGGTGGCCAGAAAAGGGGGTACCTTCAGAAGCTAATTCATTGATTGCTTTCCTAATAGAAGCAAGAAGTCATATGAAGTCGTCCACATTGGATAAGGTAAAAAATATGTCCCATTACCCACTATTGCTATTACTGACATTATCCCACAATGATGGGTTACCTTATAGTCCAGTTAAAATGCGAGTTTTGCTGTGAAATTGGAAACCAAAACGAGCTTACCTTACCGGTACGTTTTTTGGGTCGCTGAATCCGAAAATCGGGGTCCCGAGGGCTGGACTCTGTCCGTTCACCCTTAATTTGCAAAATACACCCCTTTTTAGGGTGTTTTTGTGAAATATTCTGCACTTACGTCATAAATACTAACAAATTCATGTATTTGAGGTCTCAGATTACATTTTTTGGGTTGCTGAATACAAATTTACGGGTCTCGAGTATTGCCAGCACCCTTAAATTTGCAAAAACTACCCTTAATTAGGGTATTTTTGCAATATTCTTAGTAAACTGTATCCTACGTGTAAAAGTTTGTTGAAATACAGTTTACTAAGAATCTTCCAAAAATACCTTAATTAAGGGTAGTTTTAGCAAATTTAAGGGTGCTGGCAATGTTTTTTGAACTCAGGACCCTGAAATTCGTAATCAGCGACCCAAAAAACGTATCCTACGTGTAAAAGTTTGTTGAAATACAGTTTACTAAGAATCTTGCAAAAATACCCTAATTAAGGGTAGTTTTTGCAAATTTAAGGGTGCTGGCAATACTCGAGACCCGTAAATTTGTATTCAGCAACCCAAAAAACGTAATCTGAGACCTCAAATACATAAATTTGTTAGTAACCCCCTAAAAAGGGGTGTATTTTGCAAATTAAGGGTGAACCAGCTCTCGGGACCCCGATTTTCGGATTCAGCGACCCAAAAAACGTACCGGTAAGGTAAGCTCGTTTTGGTTTCCAATTTCACGCCCCCCCCCCCCTCGCATTTTAACTGGACTATTAACGCAAAGCATGATTACTGGATTTAAATTCTTATGCCTTAAGAGAAATATCAGTAGAAGTACTTCTTGTTAATTTTCTTAAAGTAAACATAATTTTCTGTTGCTGCGAAGTTAAAATAAGAGTAAAGTCAAAAAACTTGAATTCGACATAAAACACATTTGTGTAATGACAAAGATAGGAAAAAAAATTACGTCGAATTTTTTTATAAAATAGGTTGCCAAACTTTCCATAACACGTAGATCCACTGTTGAATCGGAATAATAAACATTAACTTTGAAGGAGGAATATCGAATTGCCACAAAAGAAAAAAATTTACATCAATTATGTCAAACAAGTTTATAATTAATGTTATGTAAGTAGTTAATCATATTATTTAGAAACTTTGAATTATTAAAATTTCGGACGTGTATAGTGTACATGTATTATTTAAATACTTTATACATACATTATTTACAAATGACAAATTACTTACTAAGGTTGTAGAACCCATTGTTTTTTTATCATACATGTTTTTATATTTCATGAATGTGAGGTCAACTTCACAGAGATAGGGACTTCTCTAATAATTTATTCCTATAAACTACAGCAACACACAATACAAGCCGGGTGACCTTCTCGCAGATTCTCGCGACACCTTAGATATGTTGTATTCTACAGTAAGGTACCTAGCTCAAAGAATCAAGTTTAAAACATTTTAAGTTCACCCTGCAGACTTGTTCGAAACTCTAAATAAATGTAGTCCAAATTCAAGCAATATTGATTAAAATTAACCCGTTGTGTCCATCAGCTCTGGTTTTTCTCATAATCTCAAAAACTAGGGAAAAAAAACAGTAAAACTCAACAATATTAACCCGAAAGGCACAGCTCCTAAACCCCGTACCGCAAAGACACAGACACTTATCTTAACCTGTCGTGGCCTTAATTTTTAAGTTAAACGTGAGCCACCCAAACATAAAAACATTTAAAGAGGACACACCCCATTTTCATATTTTTCTAGAATTTTAATACGAATTTTCTAAAAAAATATCACAAATTTTACAAACCGTTGTGTATTTGTTTTTTTCAGGATGCTGCTGCTAATGGTAATATACAAAATGGGACGGCACATAACGATGTGAATCCTGTAGTGGTGCATTGCAGCCCAGGAACGGGCCGAACGGGAGTGGTGATAGCTTGTGATATAGCAATTAGAGAGTTTGAACAAACACGCCTTGTAGATATACCGAAGATAGTGTACAGGATAAGGAGAGACAGAGCTAGTGCTGTACAAACTAAGGAACAATATATGTTTATTTACAAGGTTAGTACAGATAATTCACTCTTTAAAAATAGCTATAGTCACACTAAATTGTTGAACATATTTCTTAAGGTTGCATATATTAAATGTACAGTTCATTTGCATACCATCATCAAATATTTCATATTTTGGCTATTTCGTTCTTAGCATTTGCTGGTTGCACTTAATTGTGGTAGATGGCTTTCCTTGCAATATGGGTGAATATATTTATATTTATTCAACTTGCATGAGGAGCGAAAACACAGAATCTGTTTATCGTGTTGCTTAGTCCGTACTGATGAAGGCCAAGCAGTCGCAAACTGCAGTATACGGAGATACTAACTACTGTCGAGCCTTGGGCTTCTTGCAAATCATTTGCATTTATTTTATTATTATTGTAGTATACTAAAATCATAAACAAATATTGTATTCTATAATATTCAACCACACGGGACAATTTCTTGCTAGGGCAATTTATTTTGTATTGTACTTACATTTTAAAATAACATGCATTGTTCAATATATCTTACAACAATGTATTATTTTTATACTATTCGCAAATACAAAACGAAGAGTATATTACGTTTGAAAACTCATCGCTGTGTTTGTGATCGAATTCTGAGCAACTTTTAAAATATCCGTCCGTCTGTATGTCCGCCCATCTGTCACATTTCTTGTAAGCACCATGACTTAAGTATGAAAAGTCCAATTGTATTGAAATTTGGACAGTAAGTTAGTGTTAGCTAGAAGAAGAACCTTATTTTTTTAACAAAACTGATCGATAAATAAAAAAGTTTTATTTAAAATTTATTTAAATTAAGAAATTTTTTTTTTTATGTTTTGTAGTTAAACACAAAATGACTAAAACTAATATTATTTACAAAAAAAAAAACTGCGAAAAGAATGTGCAACAATTAGGTATATATAAAGTGCAGTAAATTAGCGAAGAGTGTAATGGTTAGCTTGTTTAAATATGGTCTTGAAAAAGTACCAGCAGTTGCAGTCGTTATACGAAAGTACAACATGGAAAAGAATGTATATTTAATGTAGGTAAATGATTCAACAGGCAACCACATATGTCATAAAAATAAATAGCGAGTTGCCTATCTCTGGTACGAACATATTGGAGATGATAAAGAAGCTAGTAAATACGTCCGAATGTATGCAATCAGTAATGCAACGAGGCAAAAATGTATGTTGCAATGCTGCGAAATCATGTAGTTTGGATCGAAATTAAGACTATGATGTGCACTGTGTTCCAAAACCATTGCTCAAACGAAAAAGGCAGAAAGTTCACCTTTGATCGACAAAAGACCCATATAGTCAGGATCTGAACGACTTAGTTTTTTGGGTGGGCTATTTCATTATTTCCTTGTTAGTACACAATTGGGTCTTAGCTCTTGAACTATTCGGTCAAGTTGCATACAAAACTGTTTTCAAAGGATATCCGAAAAAAAAAATTAAAATACCAACAAATTTTGAGGGGTACCAAAACAATCGATCTTTGTTAACACACGAATAAGTTGTAATGAGCTGTTTTGGCAGTACAGTAGTTATTCGAATTCGCATCAGTTGCTCCAAATGTTGACCATTTACATTTATACATAGGTATTCACGCAATATCGTGCAAGTGTAAAGCGGCCATGATTCTTGCCAGAAGATTTGTCACTCCAAGAACAGGAGTTTAGTATAACAAATTTCACCAAACCTAAATGGAAAAAGTCGAGGGGATTAAGATCGGGAAATCGAGTGGGCCAACCTATACAGGACCTCGTCTTCTAATCCACCTGTTCGAGAATTGCTGATCCAGATACTGACGCACGTTCAAATTAAAGTGTGGAGGTGCCCGTCACATTATAAAAACGTTCAGGTACAACATTATACGAGATAAATGTGGTCGCTCAAACGAGATGGCAGTAAGTATATGACCAAGTTCTCCACAATACCAGCCCAAACATTGATGGAAAATTGTTGCTGCTGTCTCCTAAAGGTGATGGCATAATGATTTTCAGCGCTCCAGATATGGCTGTTTCAACTGTTATAGGTAATACCCATCCCGAGTAAAACATACTTAATCCAAGAAGACACAATTATTTAGAAGTTAGGTTGGATCAAATTGCGACCCACAAAACTATTGGTAGACAGTCAGTGATTCGATGAGGGTATAGTTTTCTGGAGTCATAGTTTCTACTTTTCGTAAATTATAGACACAAAGTAGTTGGCCACGGACAACATGCCATACCGGCGATCTAGTCAGGGCCGTTGAGAGAGGGTGTCAGCTAGGGTAACTGTTCGGGGGCACGAACATGGTAATAAATAAATCATAAACATTTTGGATATCTTATAGATAGCTACTTGGAGATACACTTGGATATGTATTTTGGCCCAGAAATAAAACGACCCAGGACTCGCAGTGGCTTTCGACAGCCCTAGATCTAGAACCCCCATCTGGTGTGCAATTGCGCACTTCTTGAAGGTTCTATGGTTCTAAGGTGCTATGCAGTTTAAGACTTCTTCCACAAAACAGTTAATATACCATATTACTGGGCATGTCCGTATAGTTGAAGTCATAATTTAAAAACTGAACTTACTCAAGAGCCATGACGGCATGGGTTTATGAACAACAATTACGAGCTTCGGTGTTCCCTTTTACCCCTCCAAACTTGTCTTGTATATTTTCGGTACACACTGTATGGGTAATTCATAACTTCGGAAACAAATTTGTTATGGTAAAATATTGTTTCTTCTTTAGACTTAATATTAGGAATCCTCACTTAAAGTAACATTCTTGTATTGCAAATTAAGTTGCTAGGCATTCACTCGATACTGCGACGATTATCTGAAGTGCATCTCATCGCTTGGTAATTTTTCCTATATCAGTATATGAAAATTTTGTTTGTGATGAAAGAAGTTAAAACTGGTATATTTACATTGTACCTTAAATTGTCTCGTTATGCCCTTCACTGCAACTGCGCTTCATGTCGTGGATGTCTGACAGGCTTTTGTCACGAGTGTCGGAAATTCCAAGTATATTAAATTGTTAATAAAGTTGTTTTGATTGATGTAGTGAGTTGTTTGTAACACGTCATTTTCTGTTCCAGGTTGTCAGCTTGTACGCAACAAAATTGACTGGCGGAGCATTGGATTCATTTTAAAACCTATTTTATATCTAATATTCAGTGTTATAGGTTTAAAATGTATAAATAAGTATGTGATAGAATGTTTTTATTTGTTTGTTTTTGTAATTTTTAATTCATCAGCCTACATTATGAACAAAAAACAAAAGTTGACCTATTTCATTAATTACATAATTATTGTAAATATAAAATTATACAGGGTGAATTGCGAAAGTTGTGACTTGTATCGCCTTGCAGGTTTCTGTAAATAAAGCTCTCTAAGTAGGTATATTTCATTATGTATTGTGATTTTAGTTGGTTAAAAATTATTAATTTTTAGTTTACGTTAGTACCTCCCTTTTCCAGTACCTACATTTTGACAAAGTATTCGGTACCAAATAAAATGTAGATAACTTGTATTTTTTTCTCTGTTATTATTTACATTTAAAGATTTATCTTGTTATAGTTTCCTTTATTGTGAAAATAGAATTGTAACTTTAAGTATATGAAAAATATATATTATTGTATTAGCGAGTTTCCTTTATTAAACACAAAAAAATTAACCGAAATTAAGATAGGCAAGGTTTCTGGTTTCTTTTTCTTGATAGGAAGTATATCTTGCTTCTGCGTGGAAGACTAAAGTTAGAACCTTATTAGTTTAAGAGAAAGAGGTAAGTTTCGGCAACTGAGACTCGAGTTTACAGCATGTTGTAACTGAAGCAATTTCAGTTAGCGAGTTGGTGGCCAGTGGCGTCGCCGTCATATTAGAATTTCTCCAGTATAAATATAGACATTCAACTCTGTGTGTTCTTAAGAGGGAACAACGCGTAAGTCTAGTGGGGAGGGGGATAAAGCACCAAATTAGGAGATATCTCCCTTATAATCAAATTTTATCCAAAAATAGTCTTCAACAATCCTGTAGTATTTATTTATGTACAACTTACACATATTTTCAGTTAAATAACATCACCCAATTTGCAAAAAAACAGCTTAGTGTTAATCATTAAAATTATGATTAACAATAAGCTGTTTTCTGCAAATTGGGTGCTGTTATTTAACTGACAATATGTGTAAGTTGTACATAAATAAATACTACAGGATTGTTGAAGTTTATTTTCGGATAAAATTTGATTGTAAGGGAGATATCTCCTGATTTGGTGCTTTATCCCCCTCCCCACTAGCCTTACGTGTTGTTCCCTCTTAAACAACTTCAGTTTCCGTCGCGTTTAGGTCACCAATTGCTCTGTATAGGAACGCGGCCTTATCGGTGCAAAACAGCTGTCATCGTGAGACGAGATATCATCCTGTTAGCTCATCTCATCGCTCTTGTTCCTTGTGAAAATGAAATGACATGAAATTTTTAACAGAACAACAGGAGAATACCAATAAAAGAATTTACAGTTCTCCAGATTTGTAGTCGTCAACACTATTGACAAACTGTAAATGATCAATGCTGTTTAGCCACCTTATTAACGGTTGCAATACTATGTTGACATTTTTTTCTAAAGGGAAGGGCAAAACCATCAATCCGTTTAACAAGAGAGAGAATTTACAAGACATCGTACTAATCTTTAATAATCAAGAGGACATCGCAAGTACAGGAGAGCAATTTATTCTTGCTTTATACCAATCTTCTCCCACAAAAAGAAATTTAGATAACTACAAGTTTCTGGCCTTCAACAAATTTGTCGGTAAAGCAGGCAATATTATGCCGTTGTTAAAATTTCCGCCGACTGTTGCCGCTGCACGTCAGCACTCCTATCGTGTATTTCAGCTTTAGGCATGGAAGAGCAATTTCTTAAATAATATTGAAGGCATGGAAAAAAATTCAATACCATCTGTAGACCGATTATTACAACTGATGCACCAGCCCCAGAATCTGTCCTAACCCAATTTTTTTGTTTCTGCAATAGGATGAAGAGCGACAGGCAGATGCGCAAGAGCTGTTCAGCAATGTAAAGTTGTCTCTATTTGTTTAGTGAACATAAAAAAGGCCGTGAAAACCGGCAATCAAAATATCAAAGTAAAGTCTGTCCGCTGATAGAGCCCGTATGACATCACGAACGTCTGAACTAAGATGCCGAAGGCTCGTTGGTGTTTTCGAATGCACAGTGGCGTCGCTCTGTTTTCCAATTTACTTGATGTAATTAATTAGATTTATTTAAAGGAAATTGAATTATAAGCATATCTAATACAACTATTGTAAATTTATAGTAACTTAAGTTAAATAAATAAATTATAATATTGAATTGTTTTGGTTTCAAGTAAAAAATATGATAGAGCAAATATACAAAATAAATACGCTTCAATAGTTGCAGCTAAATCTTTTTTATTCACTAATAGAATTTTGTCAAATAAGTATATGTAGGTAATCTTAAAATCAAAATATATAGGTACTTAATACTAATTATGCCGAACCCTATATAAAACAAATATGGCAGTAAGATACAAATGCCTAATATAACATAAATAAATAAATTTAGTCTTCGTCAGTTTGACACTGATTCTTCTGAATCCTCATAGTCGCTTTCATTATTAACACTTATAATGAGTGGCATAACTTCTTCAGTGTGAACGTCTCGATCATGTCTCTAAAATCTATTTGTGTGGTTTACACTTGGACCAAATTAAGCCCGACACTTGAGATAAAAACCTCATTCCACATGGCAAGAACGGCTTCGTCACTAAAACCATCTTTCCCGATGTGTTTGTCGTAATACTCCTTTCAAATTCCTCAAACAAGTTCTATTAGGTTGAACTGACAGTAATATGATGGAAGCCGCAGTACTTCATGGTCATGCTCTCTAATTAAATTGTGGACAACATAGTGTTGCTCTGTTCTGTTAGCTCCTGCTATTTGGAGCAATTCGGTTTTAAATGCGATATCACTGAAATATATGCTTTTGGTCTTTAACTAGGTTTATATTTAAAAGTGAATTATTTATTATTTGTTTGCTTATAGTAATGAAACATTTTCTTTATAGGATTTTGCAAACAGTGGAAAGAAAAGCTATCTATGAGAACTAAAGGAAAAACTATATATATAAAAATATTAATGAAATCTTTGCATTCTTTCGATAACCTGACTTCTGGTTATGCTAGCAAGTAAAATTCTGATTTGCCATTCTCATTTTAACACTAGCATCCAACCTAGTCCCCTACGGCTAAGCAGGCTAAACTAGTATCTACATGATCCCCTACGATATGTAAATTCAGTTAAAAATGAGAACAAAGGCCTGAAATTAATTTATTTACGTAAAAAATTTTTAAAGACAAGGTACGTAAATAAATTAATTTCAGGCCTTTGTTCTCATTTTTAACTGAATTTACATATCGTAGGGGATCATGTAGATACAAGTTTAGCCTGCTTAGCCGTAGTAGCTAGTGTTAAAATGAGAATGGCAAATCAGAATTTTACTTGCTAGCATAACCAGAAGTCAGGTTATCGAAAGAATGCAAAGATTTCATTAATATTTTTATATATATAGTTTTTCCTTTAGTTCTCATAGATAGCTTTTCTTTCCACTGTTTGCAAAATCCTATAAAGAAAATGTTTCATTAGGTTTATATTTCTTTCCTTCAAGATGGGGTTGGTTGTTTTTCTTCAATCCGAGTGGTATTGGCTTGGATATTGTAACCCCGGCAAAAGTCTCTCTGTCAGCCACTTTTCAAAATTTTCAGAGTTCATGTTGTCATGGTAATCTGCTGACTTATTCTGGAGAAAACTAAACTCGCATCTTCAGCAAAGCCATGAATAGACCTGCATGTACAATTGTACAACTATAAATCTTTTACCTTCTGTAGCTGTACGACGCATTTTCGATTTACTGGAGTCGTCTTGCCAAGAGCGTTTTAATCCTCCTCTGCTAAGAACGCTACATCTTTGGGGTCATTACTTTTACGTTTTAGATAAATTCGTGGTCTTTCACACAGTAATTTTGTATTGCCATCTTCTTAAAAGGAAAAGTCTAACAAACACTTTATATAAACTGGTACGACCAGTATCAACTATTGCTCTAAATTTTGGCTCTTCAAAAAGGATAGTCAAAGAGACATGTCTATGATCAGACACCATATTTTACAGCATCGTGTAACTCTGTTTTGGACTTTTTACGTTTCCGTATAACCGAAGTTTGAGGTCCTGCATTTTCTTTGTCATTTTTAGAAATTTTTCTTCCAGTCTTTTCATCGATTTTTAAAGCTTCACCCACTGGCCTTTGAACAGCTCTTATTGACAATAAAGGTCCGTCATTTTTATTTTCCTTTTGAAAATATTCCAATAAATTCAAAATTAACTACTGTAATTGCGGATTTAAAAATTCACCAGGATGCATGTTTACTATTTTAACAATAGAACAAGACTATAATTACCTCTTAGGCACTAACTGAAATAAGTACACTATACCTTCTATACCTGCTATACTTGACCACAAAGATTCAAACTTACGTTACAGATTAGGTTACAATCAATATTTCAACGAAGACAAGGAAGGATAGAGCTCCGGACGATAGTCCATACACTATACGACCGGGATTCTATCAGCGAACAGACTTTAGGCGCTACTATATGCTGCTAAGGTAGTACAGAGCCGTACTTCAAATTTTTGCGTATTAGAATTAACAAAATCATGTTAGAGATTTAATAATTGTGTTTTCGGTAAAAACTTAATGACATTTCTGCTAAATCAAAAAATCTTACTCCGTTTTGCATGAAGATAGGAGTATCTTATGCATTGGTAGACGTATTTCCCGTCCTTCGCAATATTGACAGATACATTCAAGGTACGGCTCTGTTCATCTCTTCCCAGGGTATGGCGTCCTAGTTAGGGGTAACTATATAATATCAGAAGAGTTAGAAATCTTAATTAAGAGAGGCGTGTTTCCGTTTATCTATTATCTTAATCATGCCAGAACATACTTTACATAAGCGTAATGATGTTTTATCTATTAAGTAATACATTGTATTTATTATTTAATACAGTGTAGAAAAATAAAGCATGCCCGGGGTCTCCGCGGTCGGTAGCTTTGAGTTCTTATGTGCAGTATAAATATGTGATCTATACTATCTGAAACTGTAGATACTGCCGAAGACAATGATGACGTCGTCTCATGATGTTCAATATACCGAAATGAACTTTACAGAATTAGGCCTTTAGGGAAAGCACTTAAAGAAAAACTTGCCGAGTAATTAACGTCAAGGGTGGTGGGAAAATGTGTAAATAATTCACGTTTTCTTATTTAAATATAGAAAAAAGTGTATTATGTACCCAATATTATGTTCTACAAATTGTGCCATCTTGATTGTTTGTATGAAACTATTAATCTCCGAGTTAATTGCAGTTAAACCCTATAATAGGTATGCATTAAGCGCGCTCCGACTTACTATTATTTTCGAGCTGCATTTGCGAGAATATACTTCTCCACATAAATTTAAGGCACATAAAAAACCTCAAAGATTTGCCGCTTTCATACAGATGGGAGAGCGAGGCATGCTATACAGGGTGTAATTAGTTTCATGTCATTAAAAAAAAACTGGTAATAGGGACCGACTAGACAAACAGAAAACCTATATGACCTTTTTCTCAAGGGGCACTTTGAAAAAACTTACCTGGGTTTACATTTTTAATGTTAAGGTAGGAAAGATTTGAGAACCACTGTTTTTCAGAGTCAATGGATGTATACTTCCGAATATTAGAAATAATAAAAAACTGTAATACCCGACTTGTGTTCCCGTCGGAAGAAGTGCAGCACTTTGATGGGATTAGTTGTATCGACCTTTTTATGCCATTAATTATGAAAATGTAAATAATTCCTTCTCTTTCGGCACAACGCAAGCATAGCATGGCCGCAGGGGTTTAAATAGGATTTGTTTACATGCGTTTTTTAATTTGGATCAAAGCTATTGTAGCTTCTATTGTCGTTTATAAGAATTTATAAAATTTAAAAGTGGTTTATTAACATTTGTAACATTGTGTTAAAAGCTTAAAAAATTAGTAATTGTTTTATGAAATTGGAAAACGAACAGTTAGACGTCCGAGATGCGATAACAGAAAATAAATCTGATTTTTTTAACGAATTGAGCGCATAATTTTTCCCAATCAGGTATCGAAAACTAAAAATCAAGTCTTTGGTCTCTATGAAAATCAATGTAAACAATAATAAACAGATAAAAACAAGACAACGAATACTAATAATAATAATCATACCTTTAATGCCCAATAGGTAACACCCAATAACTGAACAATTCTTTTGAATTTTTTACAAAAATTGTTCGAAATGACCTCCATCTCCACGTATACACATTTCGGTACGTCGAACTAATAACATACTTACTCCGTTCAACACATTTGGTAAATTAGGATCATTTTTTATGGTTTACATGCACATTAAAATACGTCGTTGCAATTGACCTAAAGCTCTTCCGCACCAGCTGCATTTCCACCACTTTTTCCATGTACCTAATCCATTTTCGCCAGCTCTGGATAAGTGTAATCTCCCATAATGTCCAAAATCTGCGTTTTAAAACACCACACTAAACTGTGAATTAACGTTATCAATAAAGAAAACAAAAAGAAAAACTTGGTCCGAAATCCAAAAAGTAACATAAAATGCACGAACGAGAAGTAGTGTCTTACGTAACCAACTTGAATGATGAGTCAATAAAGAAATCTTAACATAAGTGGCACAAAATTCAAAAAGAAAAGCAACAGACAAAACCAAGGAACGGGTACGTCGCGTCATGCGTACGTTCCTTACCAAGTAAGGGCAAAACTGAAATTATTACTTGAGAATATTACAAGGGAGAGTACAGCACGCCTAATGGGATAATTGGCCGCGAAGAAGCAAAAAACATGACGATGTCCTCTGTCGGTCGCTTTTCACTGCTTTGTCGGCATACTTATTTGTAGGAATGTCAGAGTATCTCATACGACAAGACGCGAGGCAATAAAACCTACCCCAATATGCCAGCAGTTATCAAATTAGGTTAAGTATTTTGGAAATTTTTCTTTATTATTTTTCTCCAAAACTATGAGCTTTAGACCCCATGTTATATAAGGTTTTTTTGTTTGTTTTGTCGTTCCCTACCACCGGTTTTTTAATGATATGAAACTAATTACACCCTGTATATTCGTAGAGAATGGTAAATCATAAATATAATGTATTACTTAATACATAGAACAATATTGTTCCCATGTTCTAGCATGATTAACATAAGAAATTAACGAACATACCTGTTTCAATTATAATTTCAAATTATTTTTATACTAATTACCCAACTCCCTTCTACCGAAATTATTTTAGAATGTAACGGTTTACAGTAGGTATGTAAATTCTAGCCTCGACAGAGTCGAACTTAATATTGTCAGTGTGTCATGGAATATCGAATATGCCAATGCTCCACAAATATATAAAATATTATTCCTATCTTGACATAAGCAAAACAGAGTAACATTTTTTAATTTATCACTATACCAATAACTATTTATTTACCAAAGACAATACTTCTAAATTTCTACTGTTATTGTGCACAGAAGTTCTAAGTGCGGCCCTGTGGGATATCCCTTTTCCTAACGAGACAGTGATTTACGGTCGGTTTTATATTTATATGCCTTAAATATATGTAGCGAACTATACTATTATCCATTCCACGGAAAAAAGTGAGCAGAACAATTTTATAGAAAATTTTATTAGGAACATCTTTGTATCAACCATGTTAGGGATGGGAACATTTATTTCTTGTAATTCTGGTACATTTCCTAATAATACTGCCAAGTTTCAAAGCTTTTTGTGGGACATAAGAGTAAATTTTACTCAATAATATGAAACAGGGTTGTTGAGGATTAAGGCGCTAGAACCTCCTATCCCGGCCCTGGCTTTATCCGAAAATTTAAAAATTAATATCAATGTTCTTAGAATACATTTAAATTAACATCGATTGTATAATTACACATGGTAACTAATGATTGTTATTAACGCCTTTAATATGATGTGAAGTTTTCAGGGTGAAACAGAGCTTGGTCATGAAACTATGCGAGAACTAAACAAATCTGATTTATTCTGTATTAACCGGATTAATCAGAATTTCATATTCCGTATAACAATATTTATGTAAAGCATTAAAGTTAATACTGCGTTTATAATCTGCTTAATACAATATTAGATAATACTGAACGATATAGGATTAGATACCATGATCGTTTAATTTGAAACGATGAATTGTGTGGTATTGCACGTTGCATATTAGGTAAGTACATGCGAAAATCTGAAACTTTCTATAGAAAAAGTGGAGAACATTCTCTGAGATCTCTAGCGATCGGATTTACACCAGTTGTGTTTTTCTATAATTTTCATACAGTGCCTAGGAAATGATAATCAACCCAGCAGGCCAGCAACACAAAATATTGGACAAACGTACAGTAGGATGGAGTGAGACACTTAATAACTTTTTGTTTTTTGATTTTAAATTAGCAATAGTGCCGAAAAATTGTGTCTCGCATAGCCATTTAATACACTATTTGGGTCTTTTCATAAAAGTGCCATCTTCAGGGCTCTACCGAAAATTATAAATTAGTAAAATTGCGATATTGTTGTAGGTATATATATTTAATTAGAAAATACAAACAAGTCGTTTGGAAATAATTATTTTTATTCTGAAAAAATAACGCTTAATCTAGGATTATACGAAGCCCGACACACACACACACACCCACACACAAAATTCCACACCTCAAAATAAGTACACTACATTTTTGAAAATATAAAATCATTTTTACCTATTGAAATATATACAGGGTGTAACAGGATCATGGTATACCCCTCTTTTCTCTTTTAATTTTGAAGATAATTGATTGAAATTTAGGATATACTACATACATAATAAGCGGCACTTTTTGACATACAATTGATTTTTTTTCACTTCCGGTTTCGCCGAAAGTGAAACTAACTTTCGATTTTTAAGTGGAACACCCTATATATCATTGCGTTTTTGAATTCTGCATAATTTTCTGAATCCAACGATGCCAAATAAGTGACATTTAGAACATCATTTTTTTTATAATAGAATTTTTAGTTTTCCATTTAAGTGTGCCATGATGGTTCCGATTTATTCTAAATGACCCGAGTAATGCTACAAAAATCGAAATCCCGTTAAAAACAGTAAAGTACGTGATTTATGACCAAACAAAATTCACCAAAATTATTTTTGGGGCAAAACTCATTTTTTTCAAATGGAACCATATCGATACCATGTATTATTATTAGTACTATTAGTAATGAATTTATTCATATGTCGTATTAAAATGTGCGATAAATACAAACAAAATTACAGCTAAAAGAAAATAAGAAAATACAACTTTATTCTAATTACCTTGTTACACATAAGGTGGTTTTGGAATACAAAAAATTAACACAAAACATTACAACAGTTGTTCAAAATGCTGTCCATTAACGTCAATGCACTTCTGAACTCGCATAGCTGTTTCTCGAAGAACGTTCGCCAATTTCTGGGCCATTATGCTATTAATTGCTCGTCTTACTTGTAGCTTCAGGTCTTCACGGGTTGTAACGACGCGGCGGTTTTGCATGGACAATAATTTTTAAACGACCTCAAACAAAGAAATCAAGGGGCGTTAATCAGGTGACCCGGGAGGCCACCTCACAAATCCATCCGTCGAAATTACGTTTTCTCCGAATCTCCGTTGAAGGCAATCAATTACTTTCCTTGAATTACGGGGAGGAGCGCCATCTTGTTGAAAATATAATTCCTGTCCTAAATCTAAAGGTAACTCATCTAAAATGTCCTCAACTTCACTTTCCAGGAATCTCAAGTATCTGGCACCAGTCGGAGGTCCTTCAAATATTATTGGACCAATGATTCTACTACCGATTATTTCAAGCCAAACATTGAAACCGAACCGCACTTGAAAGTTACCCTCCTGTAATAAATTTTGATTTTCTTGTGACCAATATTTTGTATTTTGTCGGTTCAATAATTCCAAATTTGTAAACCTTGACTCGTCCGAAAATAAAATCAGTCCCAAAAAATGATTGGCTGCACATTATACAAAATCCAATTGCAATATTCCATCCTACGTTCGTAATCACTTTCGTACAAATGCTGGTGCAATTGGTATTTAAAAGATTTATAGTGGTATTTGTGCAAAATTCAACTTACTGCTTGGTGACTGATGTTCAATTCAAACCCAACTTGCTTTAAAGAAACAGTCTTATCAACTCCTATTCGAGCCCAAACATTAATATCCGTTCCTTCGTCAATCATGAAGTTTTCTTGGGCTCTCTTCGGAATTGGTTTTCAACACGTTTAAAATAATGTTTCGCTGGATATTGTCAGGATATTGTCGGCCATAAAGGTCCATAGCTGCAAGTGCATTTCTTTTTTCTTTCCCCATAAATAATTAACATGTCCACTTTTTCCTATCTTGTATAAATCTGCGGCATTTTGAACGCAATTAACAAGGATTTTAAAGTTTTTTAAAGACACAATAAAAACATCGTTAAACCAACAAATGTTTGACCAGCTAAATATTTCATTGTTTTTAAAGCCACATTAGTTATTTCTTAACATTTAATTAGAATAAAATTGTATATTCCTATTTTCTCTTAACTAATTTTGTTTGTATTTATCGCACATTTTAATACGACATATGAATACATTCCTTATTAATAGTAGTAATAAATGGTAGCACGGTACTGATATGGTTCCATTGTAAAAAATTGAGTTTTGTCCCAAAAACAATTTTGGTGAATTCATAAATCACGGAATTTAGTGTTTTTAACGGGATTTCGATTTTTGTAGCATTACATGAGTCATTTATAATAAATGGGAACCGTCATGGCATAAATGGAAAATTAAAAAATATATTATAAAAAAAATGATGTTTGAAATGTCACTTACTTGGCATCGTTGGATTCAGAAAATAATGCAGAATTCAAAAATGCAATAATATATATGGTGTTCCAATTAAGAATCGAAAGTTAATGTCACTTCCGGCAAAACCGAAATTGAAAAAAAAAATCAATTGTATGTCAGAAAGTGCCGCTTATTATGTATGTAATATGTCCTAAACTTCAACCAAGTATCCTCAAAACTAAAGGAGAAAAGGGGGGTATACCATGATCCTGTTACACCCGGTATAGGTAATAAACATTTGCGTAGGTGGACTTGCTATTTGTAGACATTATACTCTGATCTAGTTTCAAATCAGGGTAAGATTTCCCTACCATGAATTTGTGCTCGTATAAATTCATATATTGCTTCTAGTCCTAGAACAAAACTGCAAACCTCTGTTATAAGTTTGACACATCTTTCGACATGTAGGGTGTGACACGGGAATCAAGGGAGCTCTAACACAGTAGGATCTTGAATTAGTATTTTCAGATCTTTGTCTGACACGGTTCTCTAAATAAATGTTGTAATAAAATCTTTCTGCCAGTCAATGAGTTAAAAATATTTATTAGCATTGAAGGTTAAATCTGGAATAGCAAAATTACGAACTTGAGAACTTTGTTGATTTTGTCTTGCCCTTAAAATTCACCTTAATCGAAGTTCCCTTACATATTTGCGATTATCAGTAATCATTTCAAGTAAGAGATTTTCAGGAAGGCAAAAGAATGCATTCCAATTAACCACAGGATCTATGATTGCTTTCAAATAATCATCCAGTTAGCCAGGCCCGGATTGGGATTTTTTTTTCGGCCGAGTTTGATTTCTTATATCGGCCCACCAGTTGCGGATATATAATCTGTGGTCCCCCAAATGGATTCAAGGTGACACGTTTTCCTAGCACCTTAGAATTTAAATGAAAACTCCATTTATGCAAAAATATAGACTTTCACAAGAATCATTTTCGGAATAAAGCGTTAGAGGGAGATTAGTTACCGGATAAAAGCGAACTAAACTAAACCATCAGCCTGCTAAATAGCAGATAAAATGTAAAAACAAATAAAGAAATATATTGACATGTTAATAAACAGTTATAAAAGTTTTAAGAAACAAACAAGAACTAAATATAGACGACTTAATAGATAAACTAAAGATTATGACACTACCGGACAATGCAAAATTAATTTCCTTTAACGTACAGAACTTATTTCCTAGTATACCACCAAAAGAGACAATAACCTTAGTAGAAAATCTTTTAGATAAAAATAATACAAACATTGTTAAAAAACAGGAGATTATAAATCTTTTAACCATTTGCCTAGAACAAACTTATTTTCAATTTAATAATAAGATTTATACGAGTGACGAGGGTCTAATTATGGGTAATCCTTTCAGCCCACTTTTATCCGAAATATTTATGGACTTTTTAGAAAACCAAATACATAAAAACCCAGAAAGCAATAAATTTCTTTATTGGTATAGATATGTAGATGATATTTTAACTTGTTTCACAGGAACTAAACGATAACTCAACAATTTCCTAAATTTCATAAACTCGCCCCACTCTAAAATTAAATTTACTCTCGAAACTGAAACCGAAAACACTATTAACTTTCTAGATTTGACTATTATAAGACTCAATAAAAAACATGATTTTTTAATTTTTCATAAACCATCCCACACTGACATAACAATACACAATACCTCAGCACATCCTCGCCAACACAAAATAGAGGCATACAACAGCATGATACACAGGCTTTTGACTATCCCCTTATCAGAAGAAAATTATATCAAAGAATTACAAATAATAAAACAAATTGCATTCAACAATGGTTACAACCCCGAAGTAATGGACAATATCATTGTGAAAAAATCTTTCAACAAAGCCACTAAAGAAGTATTTCCAACAATAAAAGATCAAAATAACAGTTTCCAAGTTCTCACTTACATCGCCTACCCAACAGAAAAAATTTCTCTTTTTAAAAAAAACGTAATACTAATGTAGCTTTCAAACTAATAACACAATAGGAAAACATTTAAAAAATGCAAAAGACAAAATTTCACCAGAAAATAAATCAGGCGTCTATAAGTTGACTTGTGGTGCTTGTCCTAAGGTATATAATAATAATAATAATAATAATAATAATAATAATTTTATTAGTCAAAATTGATTGCACCGTGGTGTATTGACATGTCAAATAGAACAAATTAAACATATAAATAGATGAGAACAATATAACTTATAACATTAGGAAATAGTCCTAATATAGTCAAGAATTTATGTCAAATATGAAGTAAATGTAAATAGTATAATATAAGTAAACGACATACATAATACACAAAATAATATAACAAACAATAAATATATATACTTACATACATACACATATATATATATAATCAATATTATAAAAAACGTATAATATATAAAAATATAAGTTTATACACTGGATTGAGTATGTGGTAGGTTCCTTGTGAAACATCTTTAGAATAATTATTTTTAGAAAAGGGAAAAACAATGCTTTTAGATGTTTCAAATAAAAACTGTATTTTTATACACTCTACATATGTTTCGGCTTGCTAGGCCTTTCTCAAGAGCATTACAGATGAATACTAAAGCTATGAGGGTGGTTGTTCTAAAAATAAATGCAGTAATACCCAAACATGTGGAATTACAGGGATTTCAAGTAATAAAACTAAGGATCTACCTACTCGGAATAATTCAATGGGCTATTCTTAGGACCTTGTCTATTATAGGAGTGTTTATGAAATTTAATTGGTCATTGGTGGTACAAGTATTGCTTTTAAGGGATTTTTTTATTTCTAATTGTTCAAGGAGGTTTAAGCGTTTTCCTTTTCTTTCTGAATGGATTAAATTAATATTCTCTGTATCAATAAAATGATTATTTTCAATGCAATGTGTTGACATTCCTGTGTTTTTGGTGTTATTTAAAATGGATTGTTTATGTTCTTTTACCCGATTAGCTATACTTCTACCACTTTGGCCAATATATACCGCGTTACAGTCCTTACATTTAATTTCATAAACCCCCGATTTGTTGACTTTACTTATTTTTTCTTTATTGTTAACTAAAATACTTCCTAAATTTGTTTTGTTTACACTTATTGTGGAGATGCCTAACTTATTTAGTTTTCTACTTATTTTATCACTAAACCTAGGAATATAATTAATAAAATTGTACTTTGTTGTTTTGTTGGTTACAGTAAAAAATTCCTTTTGAAGTAATTTTCGCTGTTTGTTTTTAACCATGTTCTCTATTAGTGACTCCTTATATCCATTATTTATTGCAATCTGTTTGATTATGTTTAATTCTTTATTAAACTCATATTCGTCTAAAGGGAAATTTGTGAGTCTATGTATTAGGCTATGAAAGGGAGAGAGTTTAATTTGCCAAGATTGTTGTGAATTATAATGTATGACTGTGTCTGTTGTAGTGGGTTTTCGATAAATACTAAATTTTAATTGATTACGGTGTTTTTTAATATTCATATCTAAAAAGTTTAATTGACCATTTTTTTCTTTCTCTAATGTGAACTGTATTTTACTATTAAATGAATTCAAAAAATTAAGGAAACTACTTAAATTCCGTTCTGTGCCGGTCCATATGCAAAAAATATCATCAACATAACGAGTCCAATAGAAAACATGTACATTTAGGTTGCTATTACTACTAAAAATTACATTTTCAAAGTTTGCCATAAATATCTCTGCTAACAACGGAGAAATAGGGGAACCCATTGGTAAGCCGTCTTTTTGTTTATAAAATTCACCGTCAAATTGAAAATAATTTTGTTCAATGCAAATTCTTAATATATTTTTTAATTCTATTTTTTCTGTTATATCAATCTGTGAATTATCTATTAAATTACTTAGAATTAATTTTAGTTCCGTAAGCGGGATAGAGGTAAATAAACTTTTAACATCAAATGAGATTAATTTAGCGTTGTCCGGTAAGATAAGATTTTCTGTGTTTTTAATAAATTCGAAGGAGTTTTTGATATAGATTTGAAATTGGTTAACTTCGGCAGGATGTAATTTATTTCTTTGCAAACTTTATAAGAAGGTGCATTAATATACGATACTACTGGTCGTATAGGTATATTCTCCTTGTGAATTTTTGGGAGGCCGTAGAGTAAAGGTGGTAAGGGGTTCATAACTTTTAATCTATACAATTCATTGTTTTGGAAAATTGTAGTGCATTTTTTTAAACTAGAGACAATTTCTGATTGATATTTATTGGTAGGATTTTTGTTAATTTTTTCAAAGTCATCGCAATTTAAAATTGATTTTAACTTTTCATGATATTCTAATTTATTTAAAATTGTTATTGTGTTACCTTTATCCGCTTTACAGAGTATCAAATTATTGTCCTCCAATTTTTGTTTTATGCTCTTCAATAAGTTCCTTTCTCCCCTGTTAGAGTCACATTTTATTTGGTTGAATACGTTGGCTAAACTGTATATATCAAACCCCGAAATGTTCTCTCTTGAGCTAATAGCTAACTCTGTGTTGACAGCGAGAAGTTCAAATTCTTTTTTGTTTACATTTTGTGGTGAATACTTCAAACCTTTTTGTAGGAGGCTTAATTCTTGGTCAGAAAAATTAACATCCGTTAAATTGTTTACTCTCGCATAAAATGTAAAATGTTGATCCATTCGTGGCGTGGTCCTGGTTATTGTAATGTTCTTAGCTCTTATTAAACTGTTGAGTTTAGTTACCTGTCTTTGATGTAGTAGTCTTATTTTTTCTTGAATAGATTCCCTGATTTGCCGGTCCAAATATTGAAATACAAAGTAACTTTCTTTCTGGATTAACTCGGTGTGTATTAGTTTCAAATGAAGACCTATGTTGTCTCTCCTCGTATACCAATATTTTTGTTCCAACTGTAGCCAAGTTTTGTATGCTGTATTAACAGCCTGTTGTGATATGTAAGACTTATGGTTGCACTGGATTTTCATATGGTTAGGTATCACTTCATTCACTAGACACTGTTTGATAAACCAGATGTGATTCGAGCACTTCTTTAGCTTTAATAAACACCTTTGATAAAACACCACTAATTTTGCTTTGCTAGCATTTTTAATACACTGGATTGAGTATGTGGTAGGTTCCTTGTGAAACATCTTTAGAATAATTATTTTTAGAAAAGGGAAAAACAATGCTTTTAGATGTTTCAAATAAAAACAATCTTGAGAAAGGCCTAGCAAGCCGAAACATATGTAGAGAAACTAAAGTCGTCTGATATTTTATCAAATGACCAAATTGAAACAAACTCATCTCCCTTACTAAATTTATTTACTTAGACTATTAAAATTAGATTCAATAAATTACCTAGAAATATATGTACCTTTCCATTTAGTAATTAAAATTATATTGTACTTTTATGCTTAGCAATTAAGATTAGAATTAGATCGAAATTGTATAAAACCATATAGTTTGTGCATTGTAAAATTAGTATACCAGTACTCAACATCCGAAGAAGCCACTGTGTGGCGAAACAATTGTCATGTTGACAAGAAATAAAGTGAAAATCAAAAACTAATATAGTTTTCTTCCCAATTAAAAACTAAAATACTCATAACTGGAACAACGTAAAAACTAAATTTTGAATCAAAACAAAATACTTATAGTAACTAAGCGCCTAACTAAATTAATAATAAACTTTTAAAGCTAGAACTTCTTTGAGAAATCTCATCAATGATTTCATAATTTTCTAATTCTACAAGAATGTTCTTTTCTATAAACATAAATAAAAATGCTTCCAAGTGATCTTGCCATGAGCAATTTCTCAGTCTATTTAAAATATAGTTTAATTTGGAGAACCGGCCCACCGAGTTTTACTCGGTAACTCGCCGGCCCAATCCGGGCCTGCAGTTAGCGCGCGAACTGTATTAGATGGCACAAAGGCACATAAACATGAATTATGTAAGTTGAGACAATCTTGAACTTATTAGATTGATTTTCAGTTCCTACGTAGAGGCGCAAAACAGAAAGGCCATTAGAATAATAGTGGGTCTTCTAACCGGTCACTGCCGACTTAATAGACATCTCAGTCTAATGGGTTTGGCAGAGGACGCAACATGCAGATTCTACCAAGAGGCAGAGGAAACCCCAGTCCATGCATTGTGTTATTGTGAAGGCCCTGCTAGACTGAGATTCCAACCACTTGGTGAGGAAACACCAAGAGCTGACAACTACACTAAGGGGCCCTTATCAAGGCTGTGGAGTCTGACACAAAAGAGAAAGCTGGATAAGGAGCTCTAAGGAAAGCAAACAGGAGCACCACCACGGAACCCTGGCTGTCGCGGTGGTCAAGGCCAATCTGCCAACTCCTCCTTCCTAAATCTAATCTATATCTGGACAATCAAAAAGCGATTTGACATGACCTAAGACAGCAGTCTTTAATTCCATGACCATCTTTGACCAAGATTATTTTTGGCGGTATTTTTGCAGTGACGCATCTCCTAGAGCCAACCCTGGGATTGACGCCATTTATCACTGCCTCCCGATATCTGCTTATCAAATATAACCTTTTTTTAGTTGTGCCATTATAAAAGCATTAAATTTAATTGAATTATAATACTCTCTCATGAGCAAGATTGAATTCTAAGATAAAGCGAGTCATGTCAGGATACATCAAATTATGTAGGAATTGTTAGATAATAAATTACACGTCAGTGTTAAAGTTTTAATGATGTATCTAGCACGATATTATATATGGTACTTTTATGCCAATTTTTCTTGTTTCGTATGATGGATTTTTTCAGACTTTAAAATGACAGGCGCATATTGAACTGGAAATCCCCACAGTGGATATTTAGCGACATTATAAATACTTGTCTTATTTCTTTTTAAATAAACTAAACTTTATAGAAGCATGATTAGTGACAGTGTCACTTTTTTATTAATAATTATAATTTTTTGCCATGGCCGGATCTAAAAGGAGAGCGTAAGCATTAAAACAACAGATTTGAAAGATTTTTAAAGTAGAAAAGATAGAAATTGTCTAAATATTACTAGTGACATTATCTTAATTTTTTATAATTCTTTGGGACTTCCTGCCACATGTTTTTTCCTTTTCAACCGATGCTCGGGGAATCTACGTTACTGGTAAATATTATTGAATGAGGATAGATGCGTGTCGAATTGTTCCTTAGATGTCTGTACAACCTGGTTGCCAATATTAAAGGAAGAACTTCACAAACATTGTATAAAAAATCGGTAAAGGTATTTACACAGAACTTCCCTCGTTATTTGTGCATGGCGGTCACTCTAAAAAATTAATAATTACGAAATGACATTGAGAATAATAATCGGAATATAGTTATTGCTATTATTACAAAGAAAACTTGATAAGTTTTGGTCAAAAAAATATACAGATTGCTCATCCAACAGCAAAAGCTCAATAATAAATAACAGGTGCCACATACGGCAGGCTTGCGCAAATACCTTTACAAATGTCCACCATGACTGAATTATTTCTTGGAACGACCGCCCTGTACATTTTTCAATAAAAGTATAATAGGTGTACATGTCAGATATTATTGCCATCCGTCACATCAATCCAACATTCGCGTAATGGAGTGGAAGTATAGTGGTGGTTAAAAAATTTCATTTTAATTTTAATTTTTCAAAAATGTTAAAAAAAAAATTAAAATTTTTTCTTCTGAAATAGGTTTAAAATGTCAAACATAAAAATTTTAAATTTGAGCAAAAAGGAAAGTTTCCGTCTATTCTATACTAGTGGTAAAAGAAGTTTAAGATTTAAAAATATATTTTTTTTAAATAGGTTTAGAATGTCATGAAACGTGAAACTTTTAAATTTGAGTAAAAAAAGTTTCCATCTATTCTAGTGTTAATTTTTTTTCCAAACTGGTAACAAAATGTTGCAAAAATTTTTTTTCCGAAATCGGTTTGGAATGTCATGAAATGTGGAAATTTTAAATTTGAGCAAACCAAATTATTCGTCTATTCTATAGTAGTGATAAATAGATTAAAAATGTTTTCAAATTTTTTTAAAAATTTTTCAAAAACATTTTTAAATTTTTACTTCCCTCGCATACCGAAGGGAAGTATTGTATTCGAGAAAAAATCACCCTCCGAGATTTTTTCGGATTCTGACGTTTCAGAATACGTAGATTCCGAAAATATAGGTTTTTCAATTCCGTCAGTCTGTCTGTCTGTCTGTCTGTCTGTCTGTCTGTCTGTCTGTCTGTCTGTCTGTCTGTCTGTCTGTCTGTTGGTGTATTTACTAAAAAACTACTTGACGGAGAGCAGTCAAATTTGGTAGGTAGTTAACCCTACTGTCAGCGAAGAACTGGTAGAATTTTCACTGAAAAATATACAGGGTGGACCGTCTAAACGGAATAAATAGTGAAAAAAATTTTTTTTTGCTCAAATTTAAAATTTCCACGTTTCATGACGCGCTAAACCTGTTTCAGGAAAAAAAATTTTTTGAAAATTTTTTTCAAACATTTTTGAAAAAATTTTTACCAAGTTGAAAAAAATTTTTTTTTGCTCAAATTTAAAATTTCCACGTTTCATGACGCGCTAAACCTATTTCAGAAAAAAAAAATTTTTGAAAATTTTTTTCAAACATTTTTGAAAAAATTTTTACCAAGATGAAAAAAATTTGTTTTTGCTCAAATTTAAAATGTCTACGTTTCATGACACACTTAACCTATTTCAGGAAAAAAAAAATTTTGAAAATTTTTTTCAAACATTTTTGAAAAAATGTTTACCAAGTTGAAAAAAATTTTTTTTTGCTCAAATTTAAAATTTCCACGTTTCATGACGCGCTAAACCTATTTCAGAAAAAAAAAATTTTGAAAATTTTTTTCAAACATTTTTGAAAAAATTTTTACCAAGATGAAAAAAATTTGTTTTCGCTCAAATTTAAAATTTCTACGTTTCATGACTCGCTTAACCTAGTTCAGTAAAAAAAAATTTGAAAATTTTTTTCACCAATATTTTTGAAAAAAATTTTACTACTAAAATGAATTTTTTTTTTCTTTCTTCAAATTTAAAATTTTCACGTTCATGGCATTCTAAGCCTGATTAAAAAAAAAAGTTTTTTGAAATTTTATCACTAAGATAGAATTTTTCTTTCTTTGTTCAGATTTTAACTATCCACGTTTCCATGACATTCTAAAACTATTCAAACAAATTTAAAAATGTTTTTGAAGAATTTTTACATTTTTAATCCATTTATGTATCACTACTATAGAACAGACGAAAAAATTTTTTTTGCTCAAATTTAAAATTTCCACGTTTCATGATATTCCAAACCAATTTCGGAAAAAAAAATTTGCAACATTTTGTTACCAGTTTGGAAAAAAATTTAACACCAGAATGCTCAAATTTAAATGACATTCTAAACCTAGGTATTTCAGAAAAAAAATTTTGAAAATTTTTTTCACCAACATTTTTCAAAAAGTTTTTACCACTAAAATAGATCGAATTTTTTTTTATTTGCTCAAATTTAAAATTTTCACGTTTCATAGCATTCTAAACCTATTTTAAAAATACATCTTTTTTAATTTTTAAACTTTTTTTAGCACTACTATAGAACAGAAGGAAACTTTCCTTTTTGCTCTAATTTAAAATTTCTACCTTTGACATCTTAAACCTATTTCAGAAGAAAAAAATTTGAAAATTATTTTACCATCTTTTGAAAAATTTTAAAAAAATGAAATTTTTTAACCACCACTATACTTCCACTCCATTACGTGAATGTTGGATTGAAAATGTGACAGATGGCAATAACATCTGGCATATGCACATACTTTTATTGAAAAATGTGCAGGGTGGTCATCCCAAGAAATAATTCAGTCATGGTGGACATTTGTAAAGGTATTTGCGCAAGCCTGCCATATGTGGCACCTGCTATTTAGTATTGAACTTTTGCTGTTGGATGAGCAATCTGTATATTTTTTTGACCAAAACTTATCAAGTTTTCTTTGTAATAATTGCAATAACTCTACTCCGATTATTATTCTCAATGTCATTTCGTAATTATCATTTTTTTAGAGAGACTGCCATGAACGAGGGAAGTTCTGTGTAAATACCTTTACCGATTTTTTTGAATAGTTTTAGAATGCCATGGAAACGTGGATAATTTAAATCTGAACAAAGAAAAAAAATTCTATCTTAGTGGTAAATTTTTTTTAAAATAGTAAACAAAATTTCTAATTTTTCTTTTAAATAGATTTAGAACGCTATGAAACGTGGAAATTTTAAATTTGAAGAAATAAAAAAAAATCCATCTATTTTAGTGGTAAAAAAAATTTCAAAAAATTTTCAAAATTTTTATTTTCTGAATCAGGCTTAGAATGCCATGAAACGTGGAAATTTTAAATTTGAAGAAAAAAAAAAATATCATTTTAGTAGAAAAAAATTTTTCAAAAATGGTAAAAGAAATTTAATTTTTTTTTTAATAGTTTTAGAATACCATGAAACGTAGAAATTTTAAATTTGAGCAAAAAAAAATGTTTTCATGGTAAAAAATTTTTCAAAAATGTTGGTGAAAAAAATTTTCAAACATTTTTTTTTCAGGAATAGGTTTAGCGTGTCATGAAACGTGGAAATTTTAAATTTGAACAAAAAAAATTTTTTTTTATCTTGGTAAAAATTTTTTCAAAAATGTTTGAAAAAAATTTTCAAACATTTTTTTTCCCGAAATAGGATTAACGCGTCATGAAACGTGGAAATTTTAAATTTGAGCGAAAAAAAATTTTTTTCACTATTTATTCCGTTTACACGGTCCACCCTGTATATTTTCCAGTGAAATTTCTACCATTTCTGCGCTGACAGTAGCGTCAACTACCTGCCAAATTTGACTGCTCTCCGTCAAGTAATTTTTTAGTAAATGCACCAACAGACAGACAGACAGACAGACAGACAGACAGACTGACGGAATTAAAAAACCTATATTTTCGTAATCTCCGTGATCTGAAACGTCAGAATCCGTAAAAATCTCGGAGGGTGATTTTTTCTCGAATACAATACTTCCCTTCGGTATGCGAGGGAAGTAAAAAAATTTTCAAAAATGTTGGTAAAAAATTTTTTCTAAAAAATGCTTTTTTTGAATTAGGCTTAGAATGCCATGACCCGTGGAAATTTTAAATTTGAAGAAAAAAAAAATTCAATTATTTTAGTAGTCAAAGATTTCGTGAAGGTGAAAAAAATTTTCAAAAATTTTCAAAAATTTTTTTTCCCGAAATAGGATTAGCACGTCATGAAACGTGAAAAGTTTAAATTTGAGCGAAAAAAAATTTTTTTCACTATTTATTCCGTTTAGACGGTCCACCCTGTATATTTTCCAGTGAAATTTCTACCATTTCTGCGCTGACAGTAGCGTCAACTACCCACCAAATTTGACAGCTCTCCGTCAAGTAATTTTTTAGTAAATGCACCAACAGACAGACAGACAGACAGACTGACGGAATTGAAAAACCTATATTTTCGTAATCTCCGTGATCTGAAACGTCAGAATCCGAAAAAATGTCGGAGGGTGATTTTTTCTCGAATACAATACTTCCCTTCGGTATGCGAGGGAAGTAAAAGTAAAAAAACTGTTAACTATATCAACAGTTGTATGTAAATAGTAAGTATCTATGGATATTGAATATAACAAACATTCTTAGAGCTGTGTAATTATCATACACAGCAAAAAAGATTTTCCAAAAAAACCCTTGAAAAAGGAAACAGATTAGATTTCCGAAACGTCGCGCGTCGGCGTCGGCGAAATATTTAATTTCAAGTTTTTATACTTATTTGTGTTATTTGTTTAAAAAAAGCAACCTCTAACTGATCCTTTGACGTAAAAGTCACAGGCGTAGAGCTTATTTGCCAGTAACATACTGGTTATTTGTGATATTTTGTAGATTCCCCGAATATCGGTTAAAATGGAAAAAATACATGTGGCAGGAAGTCCCAAAGATTTAGAAAAAATTAGAAAAGATTGGTTTAGACTAGTTCGAGAATGTCGAAAATAAAAACGAATAAAACATTTAGATGGTCACCGTGGAAAAACTTTTCGCAGTATTAGCGTTATACCTCTCTTTGATCGCCTGTCGCCCGGCGATAAATATCGCGAGCTTTCCTAAACACATTGTTCTATATGTGCGCATTCTGTGATCTCTCGAAGGCATTTGATTGAGTCTGTCACAATGTGTTAAAAGAAAAACTCTCGTACTAAGGGCATAAGAAGTCCGCCACTTCATTTTATAATATGCTATCTTCGAAATAGAGTGCAAGTGGTGGATTATAATGGTGAGAGGTCGTGAACTATGTTAGTAAGTGCCGCAGGGCTCCATCCTAGGTCCACTCCTGTTTCTTATATATGTGAATGAATTCTCAAATTATATGAACAGGGTAAATAGCATACAATACGCTGACGACACCACTCTGTATAGTACAGGAACAAATATAACACAGTTAAATGAAATTAATGCCGCAGCTCAAACACGTGCTGACGACTAGTTCGCTGCCAATAGACTATACATATATACTTTTCATTAAAAATGCCTTAGATGATCAACCCACAAAAATTGTATAATTTTAGACAAAAGCTTTAAATGGAAGGACCACATCAATATGGTTGCTAATAAACTGTTAAGACCAGTATTTCTACTACGTACAAATGTTTTATATGTTCCAATAGAAATAAGTAAAAGAGGATATATCGGACTATTTCAACCACAATTGTCTTATGGTGAAGTTATATGGGGAAATTCGACTGAATGGAGTAGGATATTTTTATTACAAAAAATGGCAATTAGGGCCTTGACTAACAGTACATCACGTGTTACTTGTAACCCCTATTTGCTGAATTAAAAATTTTAACATACTCGGCATTATACATATATCACTGTCTAAATTACATAAAGAAAAACGAACAACAATTTCAGAAAAAAAGTACCATCCATAAATATTATACTAGAATCCAACAAATTAGTTCTCCCTCAATATAGACTTGAAAAAACCTATAAAAGTTTTCTATATATGGCTATAAAAATGTACGACCAACTGCCTAACAAAATAAAGGTACTATTATTTCATAATAGTCTTCTCTTATACAGGGTGATTTACGTAGGACGTGCATTAGAAGTTTTTCAACTTGCAGTTGGATTAGAAACTTGAAATTATATATACGAAGCCATAATCGATCATTCCCGTTCTACCTAAAATATTTTCAGTCCTCCAGCTATACAAAGTGTGCCCACAACTTACTAGTTAAAGTACTTTAGTTAGTACGTCCACTACCGACTTAATATCTACTTATTATTCAATTGACCATCAGCACGTGTTCTATAACCCAACTATTTGTTAGTTGGGTTATATAGTTGTTCTATAAATTTAAAATGATAGTATAATTTTATTTTATTACTGTTGCATTACTGCTCTGCAAAAATTATTTTGTTTGATTAAAACTGCCAAAGTGATTATTTAATCTTCACAACTAAATCGTCATATAAATAAGTGCAAGGAATGTTCATACAGCTAAATTATAAAACATTTTGTAAAATTTGTTTTTCGTTGTTTTATAAACGTCTATACAGCAATTATTATAGGATATTTTAGGTCACGAAGCAAAATTGATTTATAACAGATTTATAGCAATGACCTCCGGCACTCTTTGGTCAATTTGCAAACATCGATAAAACTATCTTTTAAGAGTTTAGCTAAGCATTAATAAAACAATTTAGTTTTGTTCCCCGGAGGCTTTAGAGGTCGCTGAGTCTAAATCTGACATCAAAACTTACAAGGGATGCTCGGGGTAACTCTACGAGGGCTAGTCAAATGCATTTAAACAGAAAACATTATAAAGTTTTTGAAAAAATGCACGAATCGAGATTTTTTGCCAATGTGGAAGGGGAACATGGGCAGAGTCTAAAACCGAAATGTCGGGACTGTACCTTCTGGCTTCCGATCGCCATCTTAAAAACGCGAATGACGTATTTCCCTTCCTGTTCGTTTTCTCGGAAAATTTATGACAACCAAGGTTGTATATCTAGTTAATTATCTTTCGTTTTTGACTTAACTTTTTTTTGTAGGATTAATATTGCAGAAGGTACAGCTGGTCGAAGAAAAAATTGTAAAAATGTAGTAAGTGGTAAATATGTGAAATGTTGAAAATTCGTTAGAGTTACATGCGTAGTATAATACATCTCAGTACAGAATAATAAAACTGGAAATTTTCGAGTTGAAATTAAGCTCACGTTACAGTGAGTAATCATACATGGAACAGGCGGAGCGAGATACGAGGCAAGCGCAAGCGCTGAAGTCTGTTGGGCCGAATTCGCGCGTCCACAGCTTTAAAACTATTAATCACAGAAACTTTGTTGTGCATTTAAAATAAAGGCCATGACGGCTTTTATAAATTTTATATACAGTTTTACACCCGAAAGTTTCATTTAGTAGTTGAAAAATCGATAAGAAAAAACATTTTTTTTCAAGCAGCTATAACTTTTGCAATATCAATAAGGACTACAAAAAATAGTTAAATTAAAAATGAAAGATAAACAACTTAGAGATGCATTAGATGCATTTTATGCACTCCCTACGTAATTTTCTGTGAACGGCTTATTCACTATATGTAGACTTTTTCCGAAAACGATGCCAAAAACCGCATCTCGATCCGAGCTGTGTGTCAAAATTTAGTGATTTTTATCTAATTTCCCTGATCTATAAATCGTTCCTCAATATGCCATAAAATACCAGGACCGATTCTTTTACAAGCCGATGACCAGTATGACTCGATTTAGGAATAGTATATTCTGGAATAGCCCATATTCCACACGAGCAAAAAGTTAGTAGATCGAGCCGAAGGCGAGTACTACGGTTCGCGAGTGTGGGATATGCCATTCCAAACGTGTTGTAGACTATATTTTCTCTAACAAGATTTTAGAAATTATGCAAACAACCTTCAAAACAGTGTAATACGTCAAATGCGAAGTTAGACGTAACCATAGCAACCGAACCACTCACAGCCCTATGCACAGTCGTTCGCCAGCGACTCGCTGAACTTTCTCCGTTCGCCCGATGAGAATTCAATTAATGGCCAGTAGCATCTCCCAGAGATATTATCTGTTTACGTTCAAGTAAGAAATAATCAAATATAAGTTGTTTTCGAGAATATGCTATTATTATTATGTAATGCAAATTATGCTCTATTCTTTCGCCAGCGATTCGCTGGCGAAAGAACAGAACGACTATGCATACGGCTGTAAGTGTGGCTTAACGGCTTCTGATTTGTCGAAAGCCGTGCAGTATTATACCATAACAGTGTGTTGGAATGATAGTTGTTCCGACACAATATTTAGTTGTGGAATTTGTAGTTTCCGAAATGGTGTTAGAGAAAATTAGTTTCTTTACCCACCTGAATAACTGAGTACAGTGAATGTTTTCTTAATGTATTCACCAATTGCAAATCTTGTTGTTCAGTTGATATCCTGCGTCGGCTTGATCCAGGATTTCTACTAGATAAATACACAATTTTTGTTAATGTTATAACGTAGTGCAGTTTGTCTCGCTGATCAACCATCTTCGTCTTTACCAATGACATCTGCTTTAATTAAATCACTTACATGGGACATATTGGTTTGTACACACTTGCAAAATGACAAATGACAAATAAATGACAACGTCACATATATTAAAATTGGATGTACCCAACGAAATTTTAACAAAAATACGTTATAAGACTTGTTCTATAATTTATTGTCCACGACAGTACATAAATATGCATGAAATGGACTATTCCAAACAGACTCTATTAAGAATGTTTTATATGAATTTGATCATTCAGTTTTGGGAATGGGAAAACAACCGCAAAAATTTGATTTCATTTTTTCCAAACTTTGTACCAAAGCTGTAATTCTAGATTATTTTGTTGTTAGTAAATGGGTTCTCCACCTTTAATCATTCCTTGCACTCACTCACACGTTTATCTTTTCTGTAAACATTTCCTGAATGTACGCCTTAGGTTAGCGACCTCACTGCAGTTAGTAAAATATAATAAGTTTGGTAAATTTTCGGAGCGCTTTAATTATTATTTTCTATAATTAGTAAATGTATAACACACATTATATTAGCTTGTAAAGAATTTAAATGATTTCTGGATGTAATCAGATATTGTTTAACAAATTAAAATCCAGCAATTGAGTAGACTGACTTTATTAATTTATGATGGTATATCATGATACTAATTATTTCGTCTCTTACTCCATTTTAAGTTCTACGGCGAATTATCGACCAGAAGTTAGCGAACGCACAAACAGAACCAGAGGTAGAGGCACAAAAGGTTTGACTCGGTACACCAAAAGCTATGTATACCGTGATATAAAAAATTATCTTGCTCAAAGACGGCCATGGAATTTAAAACTTTTGTTTTAGCTAATGTCATCCTGTTGTAAATGTCAACCATTTTGTCTGTCAAAGCATGACAGTGAAGTTTTCTTTCTTGTTTAATCTCAGAAGCGGTTTATAAATAATTTCAATTATAGCTCTCACCACAGAGCACAAAACTTACATAGCTGAAGGCTATTTTCAGACAGTAATGGTACCTAATGGAATTTGGGTATATGTTCAGCGCTTATGTTTGGACGATTTTCTGGAGCACTTCCCAGCAGTAACAGAATTTCAGAAAATACTATTTTCTTGTCTAAGCAAAATAATAAAATAACTTATAATGCAGTTAAGAAATTATTTTATAAATGTCTCCGTGACTAAGTTATAAAACAAATCAGCTTATTTAATTATTTTTTAGTAACGTCAGCAGCATCTTTAGCATCTTATAAATATACACTGTGCTTATCATCTTACAAAACAGTTATATTAAAGATCTATTTGTGAAAATTTTGCTTTTAAGAATAAATTGTTTTTCCAGAGTATGTTATATATTATTATATAGCACTGTATTTGCTGTAATAGGGAAACAGCAAGAACGTCATTACAAAACAAAATTGTTTATTTGAGCATAAAAATGTGGTGGCTAACAACAATACAATAAAACATATTTGAGAAAATTGATTTCCTGCGCTAGTTGTCATAATTAAAGTCTGTCTTTTAATGAAAATTTGTCATAATTATAGTATGCAAGTTTATAAAAAAAAAAGATTCTCTGAAAATGTTGGTTACGAACATTGCAGAACAGATCTTGCCAGATCATATGGCGGGGAAACTAAAAACATCAGATTTAGGACCATGGAGAAACTTAAAAAGTGGTTATAAAAATATTAGGTACATGTATTACCAGCGTAGTGGTTTATAGTGGTTATACTGCTGTGAAATGAAACATACTGCATTCCACTCACTGCACCATTAACGTATCAGGTCATATGCCAAAGTACTGATGCTTCCACTTGTAAAAGTAACTAGGTGTTTTTGGTAATAAACCATAAATAAACACCTCTCTAAATAAGGTGATTTACTGACACTAATTTCTAGGTTATACAGTGCGTAACGAGTTTCACGTCATTAAAAAAAAACTGGTAATGGGGACCGACTAGACAAACAAAAAAACTTTATGCCTTTCCCCCTAGGGGCACTTTGAAAAAAACTGATCTAGGTCAACATTTTTAATATTATGGTAGGCAACAATTGAGAACCACTGCTTTTCTTGGTTAATGGACTTACAGTTCCCAATTATACAACTCATATAAAAGTGCTCGCCGGCACACGCGGTGGTCTGCGGTGTCAAAGCAAAGGCCTTGGATCATCGACCGCATTTGATGGACCGCCTCAACTGAACTGAGGCAATTATAAAGAGGGAAATAATTCGTTCTCTCTTCGTGCACAATTGCAAGCAAATAATGGCCATAGAGGTTTCAACAGAGCATTTCATTACATGTGTGTTTTTTAATTTGGAACAAAATATTGGATTGTTTATAATTTAGAAAAATTAAATGTGGTTTATTAACATCTGTAACATAAATGAGTGTCCTGGGTTAAAAGCTTACTACCTACCTAAATGATTCAAAATCTCTGCATCAATACACAGTTCGGTACGTCGAATTAAGGTCATACGCACTTCGTTCAACACTAAACACTAAACTATCAACTAACGTTGTCAATAAAGAAAAATAAAATAAAAACTTGGTACAAAAGCCAAAAAGGAATACAAAAAGAACGAACAAATAAGTTGTGTCTGTACGTAATCAAGAATTTGACAACTTGAACGGTAAGTCAATAAAATAAATCTTAACTATAAATACACAATGACGCGAAATTCAAAAATAACAAAAACAACGAACGGCGGGTTGGACATGTGTATATAACGAAACACCCACAGTATCTAAAATATTGCACAATGGAGAGTTGGAGTATAGTTTTCTTCAGATCAGATCTAATAAACACTCAGAAAATGTCTTTCATTTTTACCGCATCGCTAAAGACCGCCGACATTTTAGAGCTATCTACACAAATATTGAGTATCATAGGCAAAGACACGCGCGACGATCTAAACCTACCTCAATATTCCAGCAGTTCTGAAAAAATTTTATTGAAAGTTTGCGAAATTTTTGTTTATTTCTTTTCTCAAAAACTATGAGCTTTAGACCCCATGTTATATAAGGTTTTTTTGTTTGTCTTGTCGTTCCCTACCACCAGTTTTCTTTAATGACATGTGTGCTGACCCAGAATTAAGTAGCACAAATAGAATAAAAGCCTTTTTATTCTATTTAGTTTATATATATATTTCAGAACACTATTTTTATAAATCAATGGTATATGAAATAATAATCTCAACATTCTCTACTCCTCATCTGTCAATTCTCCTTTTCCTCTTCTTCTTCTTCCACTTCCTTTTCCCTAGTCATCGGTCTCCACACTCCCTCCATTTTTCTCAACCTAAGTGGTTCAACCTGTTCTTTCATCTTTGTCGCATCCTGTGGTTCATCTGGCTTCTGACGGTTCAGTCTTGTTAGTTGTGGTAGTTCCCCTGCAGATTCTTCAGCGAGTTCTTCTGGAATTAGGTCTGTGATGGATGTAGTCGGTGATGATGATGCTTTAGAAGTAGTTGTGCTAGGGAGTCTCTTAACATGGCTGACATGTCGTTTTACTGTTTGCCCATCTTCTCTTGAAAGAGTTACTTCATTTCCGTTCCTCTTTATGACTACATACTCTGCGTTGTTGAAACGGGTAGTCAATTTATGCGGGGTAGTCATATTTTTAATCACCACTTTGTCTCCTATTTTAACGTCATTCTCCTTAGCCCGTCTCACTTTGTCCTCCCTTTCTTTTCCTTTTTGTTTATTTACTATGTCATTGTCACGAGCTTCTTCATCTACTGGAGTGGTCGTTAGGTCCATTATTGAAGGAATCTTATCTCTAATGTTCCTGTTAAGGAGTAGCTCCGATGGCGATTTCCCTGTTGTTCCGTGCGGGGTTACATTATACATCATTGTGAATTTGAGTAAGTCATTCCGGTAATCTCTTGTGTTCAAATGGGCGATTTGTAGTCGTTTCAGAATGGATCTGTTAAAGTTTTCAACTTCCCCGTTGGCTTGTGGCCAATAAGGAGGAGTTTGAATTAATTCAATATTGTTATCAGCACAAAATTTCTTGAATTCTTGGCTCGCAAACTGGGGACCGTTGTCGGCTCTAATTGATTTTGGTATTCCTAAACGTGAAAATATTTCTGATAAATGTGCAATGATAACCTTTGAGGTTGTTGTTTTGAGGAACTTGCATTCATGGTACCTTGAGTAGTAGTCAATGATGACCAGCAGTTGTTCCTTATTTGGTAGGGGTCCCATCAAGTCTATGGCTACGCATTGCCATGGGCCGTCAGGGAACATATGTCGTTTCATGGCCGGCGGTTTGTCTGGTTGTGCAACTAATAAACAATCTCGGCATTTCTTTACGAATTGTTCCACTTGTCTGTCAATGAGTGGCCACCAGACTTTGGCTCTTAAGCGTCTTTTCATTACAGTTTCCCCCGGGTGTCCCTCATGTGCTAACTGAAGTACATGCTGTCGCAATGATTCAGGAATGACTATCCTATTTCCACGCAAGACAACTGGTCCCATTGTTGTTAGTTCCAATCTAAACGGGTAAAGAATATTTTTGTCAGCAGGTATCCATGAGTTGTTGTTAATTTTGGCGACAGCTTCCTTTATTTGTTCGTCTTCTCCACTTTCATTGATAACTTGGGAAATCTTCATTGCCTTTGGTACGCCCTGTTCCATAATTGAGAAGATGTGATGTTCGCTTTGTTGGTCGAATGTTTCTTCACTATTCAGTCGACACAGTCTTGATAACGAATCAGCTATGTTCTGTTTTCCAGGCTGATAAATTATTTTAAATTTGAATGACTGTAGTCGAAGTACCCATCTCTCGATTCTGGCAGGTGGTTTCGACGTAGGTTTGAATATCGCCTCCAGAGGCTTGTGGTCTGTTACCAATTCAAATTCCAATCCGGCCAAATAGAAATAAAAACGCTCTACACCCCACACTAATGACAAGCTTTCTTTCTCGGTTTGTGAGTATCGACGTTCAACCTGGGATAAGCTTTTGCTTGCGAATGAAATTACTAGCGGCATCTGGCACTCGTCAAATTGTAAGAGGACCGCTCCCAATGCAACTGGACTAGCATCTGCTACTAATCGAGTTCTCCGTTGAGGGTCGAAGTATGACAGCGTTGGAAGTGTAGCTAAAGTGTCCTTAAGTTTGTCGAAACTTATTTGATGATGCTCAGTCCATTGAAATTTTTCGTCTCGTTTTATCAAGTTTCGAAGGGGTTCCGTAGTGGTGCCAAGGTCAGGGATGAACTTTCCTAGATACGTGGCGAGACCTAAGAAGCTGCGTACTTCCTCTTTTGTTTCGGGTGTACGGAATTCTAAAATCGACTTCACTTTCGTCCTATCTGCATCTATGCCTTTATGTGATAGCTTGTGTCCCAGAAAGTTTAGCTCCTGGACTTTTGTTACACACTTGGCATCATTCAGAAGTACATTGTTAGTTTGGAACACATTCAATACCTTCTTTAAATGCAAGTCATGTTCAGCTTCGGTGCTTCCATATACAATTATGTCATCCAAATAATTAAGACAGTTCTTACAGGATGATAACATTTGTTCAAAAACTCTTTGAAATATTTCTGGAGCTGAATTCACTCCAAACATCAATCTTTTATAGCGGAACATGCCCTTATGTGTTATAAAAGTCGTTATTGGTCGGCTTTCCTCATGTAATTCTAGTTGATGGTAGGCGCTTACTAAGTCTAAGCGGGAAAAATATTTTGCGTTCCTTAGCTTGGTCATAAAGGATTCAAATGTTGGTAGAGGATAATTTTCTCTCGTGATTGCTTCGTTAGCTCTTCTCATGTCCACGCAGATGCGAATGTCTTCATTAGGTTTGAAGATTATCACTATCGGGGAGATCCATGGACTTGGTTCCCACACTGGTTCTATTATGTCTGATTTCAGTGCTTCTTCCAATTTTTGTTCCAATTTATCCTCTACTGAAATTGGCACCCGTCTCACTGGTTGTTTCACTGGCTTAACTTGAGGATCTATTGTTAGCTTGACAATAATATTCTTAATCTTCGGGAAAGGCACTTTTTTCTCAATGTTATTTATATTGAGGCCTAGCTTCAGAATGCCTAGTTGCTTTGCTGTATCTTTTCCCAATATGGAAATTTCTCCATGGGTTATGACGTAGAAAGACGTGATAATTTCTAATTTTCCTGGCAAACTAATGGTTGTGTGGAATCGATACCTTATCTCCAGAGGACAGCCTGACGCGTAGCCTTTCAATGTGTGGTTAGGTTCTGGATCAATTTCCCACATAACAGCCTTGTTGTCACAAAGGATTTTCCAGTCATCTCCTTTCACAATATTTGCCTTTGATCCCGAATCGATCAGGAGGGTAATAGGAATACCCCCAATTTTGCATGTTACGAGATCATCATTCTCTTCTTGTCTGTTGTCGCTAATTTTAAAACATTCGAATTTCTTGATTCGATTCTCTTTTGAGCTGTCTGAGTCGGTATCTTCTGAATTCACGAAATTTATTTTGGATCCTGTTCGTCTACGTTTATTGTTGTTTTCGTATGGATATTTAGTGTTGGTGGGGCGTTTGCCTTTCGTTGTTCTGCAACACGCAGAATAGTGCCCTATGAATCCACACTTGAGACATTTTACATATTTTGCAGGACAGTCCGATGCATATGACACATGACCTGTTTTTCCACACCGCGTGCATTCTTTCGATTGAGGTTTTCTGTTTTGGATTCTTATTTTATTAACAGTGGCTGTTGACGTGCTTGTGTCATTTGTGGAATCCATGATTTTTGATTGATCGCCAATTTGTTCATGAATCCGGCATAGTTCAATAATTTCATTGAGAGTTCTTTCTTTTTCCAGAAGTTTCTTCTTTAACTCCATAGATGCCCAACTGTCAATAAGTTTATCCTTGATACTGATTTCTGTTGCCTCTTGGGCTGTGCTACCGAAGGAACACTTAGTCACTTGTTGCCTAATCTTTAACAGAAATTTGTTGAAATTTTCTCCTGGTTCCCGTTCAATGCTCCTAAATATATGTCTTTCAAAAGTTGAATTTTGTTTTGGAGAAAAGTATTCCGAGAGTTTGTCAACTAAGGTTTTGAAAATATCATTACTTCCCTCTTGATCATATGGTTCGATAGCTCCTGGTATATTATAAGCGACTTCTTGTAGTTGGGTTCCTCCAAAATGTAAGAGTTTATTTCTCTTTTTGACTGTATCCGTAATTTCTTCTGCAGCCAAATACAGTTCCAGAGACCGTATCCATTTTTGCCATTCGCTCCTTATAAGGGCCTTATCCAGATTATCACACAGAAAGGGCCTTATCGTTACTTCTGACATAACTTATCTGTAATGAAATACCGATTTATTAATCTTTCTTTCTCTCTTTCAAACTAATGTGAGGAAGAATTATGATAAAGCTCATAGGTTATATAACTCCCAATAATTTTCAATGGATTTTCAAGAATATGTATCAAACATTTTTTTTTTTTCAATTCATCTACACGTACTCATATGCATGTTTTTTTTTTTTTTATTATTATTATTATTAGCTCATAGCTTATTCTCTGTTAAGTTCCCATGGTCCATAGCCTCTTTTTTTTTTTCTTTTGCTGAGCTCATCTATTGGCTCATAGCATTGTTATGGCTGAACTCTACTTTGGCTCGGTTCATAGCCGGTTCATAGCTGAGCTCTGTTAGACTCATAGCTTTGTTATGGCTGAACTCTACTTTGGCTCGGTTCATAGCCGGTTCATAGCTGAGCTCTGTTAGACTCATAGCTTTCTTATGGCTGGACTCTATTTTAGTTCGTCATTTTCCTTATTTATAGGAAATGTGATAACTGATCTGGCTATCACCAAAAACTATGATCTAACAGTAAATTTAATTTCGACATGCATATGTGTACGCAGTACAACGCTTACATTGTGAACTGTTACAGTTCAATTTATAAATTTCTTCTTTTTATTTTCATAATTCTACCTTTTATGTTTACTTACTTTTTTTTTATATTAACAATCACTAAGTATCTTTCTTTGTTTTCCTCGTCGCCAATTGTGCTGACCCAGAATTAAGTAGCACAAATAGAATAAAAGCCTTTTTATTCTATTTAGTTTATATATATATTTCAGAACACTATTTTTATAAATCAATGGTATATGAAATAATAATCTCAACATTCTCTACTCCTCATCTGTCAATTCTCCTTTTCCTCTTCTTCTTCTTCCACTTCCTTTTCCCTAGTCATCGGTCTCCACAACATGAAACTAATTGCACTCTGTATTTATGCAAAATGAACCCATTCTGTTTCCATAGTTGCAAAAGACCCAACACGTAAATTTAACAAATCTGGAGTTTATAAGTTAAAATGTACAAAGTGTAATAGTATATATATATAGGGCAAAGCGGTAGAAATTTCAAAATACGGTATCAAGAACATCTTAGATTATATAGGTTACAGAAAACTGATTCATCTTTCGCGAACCACTGCCTCGAAAACAACCATAGTTTTCCAGAATTAGACGACATTGAAATTTTACATTTCTCAACAAAAGGCTTTAAATTAAATATTTTAGAATCTCTGAAAATCCATAAACACAATAATATCAAGGATTATAATTTGTTAAATGATCAATTAGATCTGATATATTCACCTTTATTTACAGCCGGCATACCTATAATTGAATATTCATAATTTATTCAAAGTTTATTATTGTCATCTACCTGCCTAAGCCCTTATTGTACCTATCTATCCAACCAAAATTGTCTATATATAACATTTCTGTATAACTGTAAATCAGTCATTTTTGATTCACTGCTTGACAATGGCTTTATAAGTCGAAACTGCAGTTGCAATTTTTATAAATACATAGTGGTAGAAAACATAGTCGTGTGTTTTATTTAGTTATTTGTGCAAAATGATTAACTACCACAGGGTAACGGCTCCTTCAATCAATTAAAAAAAAAAAAATACCTATTAATATAAAATTGTTCGTATATTTGATTTTTGTAGAACATTTCAAACCGCAAACTTTAGCTAAGGTGTAAGGTGCTAAGAAAAAAATAATTGATAATGTGTTTTTAAGAACAAACGTAGTTACCCAAATGTGCTTTTATGCGTTTCCTCTCGAATCGGTACACCCTACAATAAAATTGCATTAGACCATTTTTTATAGACAATTAGTTGTGGCTTAACTTAGCTTTATCTTCTATGGATTCTTTTGCTTTATGTGATATTTTGGGAGATATTTAACAAACACCCCGAATATTAAGAATCATGCAAAAATTCACCCCTTTTGTGGCACGGGAAGGTGTTGAGCTAGGTACCCTAAATTTGTTGTTTTTTCTCTTGTATTATAATGATTTGAGGGGGAGAGGATCAAATTTTAAAAGTTGAAAACTAAGGGCCACCCTAATATAGGGGTATCTTGATTGGAAATGACCTCCCCAATCGCCTCACTTTGTTGACTGCCCATTTCTGGGACACCCTATACGTGTATTGATATGAATGTACACTTATTTGTTAATAAAAACATCAACAAATATAATATATGTATTTCTTATACTCGGTTAAACAGCCCGTGAATGGCAGCATTTCTCGCATTCATTATAGTCTGTTTCATGTCGATATGTTTGGAAATTTCTGGTTTCATCTGGTAGAATCGCACTCTTTATATACCTGGTAAAACACATTCCTGTTTTAAAGGTGAGCAATGCAAGCCTGCTACAGTATAATTTGGTAGATTAGAGTCTAATGTACTGCTGTTACAGTTTTGATTACTTTTTTATTTTTCTTTTTGATTACTTTTTTATTTTTAATTCTTGGATGGCAAAAGTAGCCATTGCAAATAAAGACTCATTGTGAACATAAATATTAATTTGGGAATTCAAAATGGAGATGAACTACACCTAAGTAATATATATATATATTTTTATATATATAAAAAAAGTGAATCATCCCCAAGAAAAATTATGATATTAAGTTCGTCCCCGTGGCTGTTAATTGGATCTAATTATTTAATATCGATGTTGCACTTAGCTAAAATTACGTCCTATAATCAGGTGCCCGAGTGAAACTATGTTTCGTAATTTTCGGCAACCTCCTTTGAGGGCGGTTCAATTTTACATCGATCAATCAATTAGACTTTAATTTAAATTCAATAGTAAGAATACTTTCCTTGCCAAATACCAGACACCGGAGCAAGCCAGACATCCACGGTGTGAAGTGCCATGGCAATTGAAAGGCCGAACGAGGCGAGGCAAGTACAGATTAGAACCAAATAAAAAGTGTAAAAGAGCTCCTCTCGCAATTAGGTATTTTCACAAATTTTAAATTCTCTTAGAGACTGAAGATAAGTATACTTGATTACGGTTAAAAACATTTGAATTTGAACAATGACGCCATATGTTGCATTGTTAGTAAACAAACGTCATAGTATATTATAAACACATGCTATTTAGCGCAGCTGAACTCCGCCGTTTTTTTAAATTTGTAAATTTAAAAAATAAAGTCAATTTATTATTATTATTATTATTATTATTATTATTATTTGCACATTACCATTTTATAATGAAAACCTAGTGGCGTTTTGTGCCAAGATGCAAAGATACGTCCAAAAACGTGCCCGAAAGAGTTTTACTGACCGCACACAGGGAAAAATCTCACATTTAGCTGGACAAAATAAAATTTCGATACCAATTGACGGAAGATGCATTTATAAACGTTCATAGATAGACAAGCATTGTTTGCGTATAAATAAAATGAACCCGAGCGCTGCCGAAGTTAGCCTAATACTCGTCACAAAACGCATGCAGTCGAAATTGTGTACTAAGTAACAATATGTTTTTTTATGTGTACAATCTGATTTGCAGAGGCGTTTACAGACGGAGTGTATAGCCGCAGGTAAGGGCGTTTATATCATAGTTTTATAAACCTTTCATTAAATATATTAACGGTTACGCAACATTTTGATTGTAACCTCAAGAAAATCTTACATTGACTCATATAATAAAAGTATCACTTAGTAGCGCTTTCTCTCGTTGTTAAACAAGCCTTATTACTCAGTAATGTCTCAGTATTAAATTAGCTATCCCTATGAATCACTTTCTGAAACAAAATCTATTGTTTACTGGTGGCAATTTCGAAGGAGTTACAGTCACTTGGAAAAATGAACTATTCTTAATATTAAAAGATGTATTTTTTTTAGTTTGAGCAATTTTAAATGTACTGAAAGACTTCTTGAGTATCTTCTAGATAAATATAATGTACGTCAGTGGCGTAATTTCAGCATTTTTATTGGGTAGGCAGGGATAACCCAATAGATGGAAACAAACTCAAAAGAGGGAAAGAGAGTAGTGAGAAAAAATAATTTATTATAGGCCCGCGCAAAAATCGGAAGACGTGGCGATCGTTCACCGAACGGTTGTGCGAACACTCCTAAGATGATTGTTGTATGTATAAGTTTGCTGATATGTTGGCGAACGCTCGCTAATGTGTACAATTTGAATTCTTTGGGATCACTCCACGAGCATTCGCAATTTTATAAACAAATTGTAAATAATACGATTTTCGATTCCGAACTACTTATATCGTAAAGTATGAGTCAATACAAGAAAAAAGTGATGTATGTTATGTTAAAAAACATTGAAAAAATGCGTTTACCTTCAATAACTTTGGAACGGAAAGAAATGTTTGGATTCCTAAAAAATATTCTGAAAGTGTAAGGTTTTAACTTCAAAACGCCGCGCCGTAGGAATTATAAAAATTATATCTGTATAAGTTACACCAATTTGAAAATTGGGAGTTTTTAGCGCAGCGCCCCATGCTTTTGTGATTACAGACCATGTTTGTGACAGCAGGTACCCTAAGTATAGAAATCATAGCATGCTATAACTTTGGAACCATTGATGTAATTTTTATAAATCTTTCGGCAATTTGAAGTTGAAGTTTCCGATTATCTATGCAGAATCTAAAAATTTCTTTCCATTTAAAAGTTATTAAGGGTCAGAAAGATTAAAAATCGCATTTTTTTTCAATGTTTAAACTAAATTGTATGAAAAAAAAATCAAAAAATCATAGGCATTTTTTAATCAAAAAATTTTGTTAACAAAACTTGTTAACAAATTCTTAATCCGCCCCTGCCTAATTGTATTGAAAACTTTTGACTTGATTGGGGTAATTGTCATACTTGTTATTTTTTCCGCAAGAGTGTCGAAATTCGCCAGATTTGCCGAAAACAATTTAATGCTATTTCAAAATGTTGGGAGGAGCAGTTGTCTACCCTTGCCCTCCCCCCAGAATTAAGCTATGGCTTGATTCTTCATCATATCAGGTGCCGACTACTCCAATCAACTATACGGTTCAGCCCAAAGTTAGCCAAGAGATAACGAGGCAGACCGAATAAACTTCTTTCTTAGCCCCATCAGACATTCCTTTCTGTTATTTACATTCTAATGCTGAGAGAAAAATTTCATGACTTTGATAAATATATAAATTGATGACATCAACCTTTAAGCCCAACCGCATCAAAATCCGTTCAAAATTGAGCAACTTACAGAATTTTGAAAAAAGTAAAGCAAAATCTCCCACTGTGCGACGTAGTCATGTACTTAGGCCTCAGTGAAAAATTTGGCGTGACAGAAAATCACTTTTGCCTACAAAAATTATAAATTAAATTAAACTACCAACAGATAAATGTGTATATTGAATACAAAAAAATCGGTAAAGGTATTTACACAGACCTTCCCTCTTTATTTATACAGCGCGGTCACTCTAAAAGTTTATTAATTACGAAACCACACAGAATAGTAATCGGAAGGTATTATTACAAAGAAAACCTGATAACTTTTGGTCAAAAAAATATACAGAGTGGTCATTCGATGGCCAAAATTCAATATTAAATAAAAGGTGCCAAATATGGTCTTGCGTAAATACCTTTACAAAGAATGACCGCAAAAAAGGCCTCAAATTCGCCTGTTTTTGCATAGTAGATAGCGGGCCAAGGGAAAGAGCAAAATAAATCCTATAGGGCTCAAATTAAAGTATGAGAAATTCTCTCTGTTATTACTCTAATTTTATATTGTATGAATTTTTTACGGATTATATATTATTCTGTAGAGTATTTGGAGGAATTTAGGACATTGTCCTACAACCTTCCAAGACCTTGTAATAATTAAAATACCAACATCAGAAAACGAAAAAATTCATAGGTCCTACCCACATGATACAATCGTCATGGGATTTTCCCTAAAAACATTTTTTTTATGAAATAGGATTAGAATGTCATGAAACGTGGAAAATTTTAATTTGAGCAAAAATATTTTTCCACCATTTATTCGTGGTTAGAAAAACCTATCTTTTCGTAATCTACGCGATCTGATACGTGCAAATCCGAAAAAATCTCGGAGGGTGATTCCTTCTCGAATACAATACTTGGAACGTGAAAGATTTAACGATTTCAACAATATTTTTCAAATCAATAACAACAAATAAATAATCAGGGTATGATTCATTTAAAGAATAATTAATATTTTTATTACTTTTCAATTTAGTAGCTTTCATACATGTATGGTAAGAATTTTTCTACGCACTTAAAGATTTCCATAGTAATCTATGTAATTCTATACGACGCGCGACGACGCAAACAAAGCTAGTATGTATATATTTATCTTTGTGGTCTCAATATGCCACTCCTCTACATTAACATTATTAATATTTTAATTGCGTGGAAAAGATGCAAACAGAACAATTTGACCGTATCAATTTTACATTATATAACGACTTTTCGCGTGGTATGTTCTAATAACTTATATTTTATTTTGGCTGACGTAATTTGAGCGGCAAATAACCCATTACCTCCTCGTCAAAAATTTATCTTTCAGGTAGAGATCAGAGATAAATTCAACCTATCAGGAGTCGTCAGTTTCTCATACTTTGTTTGCACGCAAACGATTATTTGGCAATTTTCAATATGGATGTACCAGAGCTAGGTACGGATATCTGATGAAAGGATTTGAATAACGGATACGGATACTATACAGGGTGGACACCATTAATAATAGGCCATAGTGCCGGTGTATATTATTTGGACGAAAATATGAGGATATAACCAAACATGTTTTAGTAAAATGTTGCTGTGGAAAAAGATACAAGGTGTCAAAATTCAAATAATGTGTTCGTTCTTTTGTAATAACTTAACAGCCTCTTGACTGATCTTCGCCAAATTTGCTAGAGGAACTTTTTTTGTCCTAATAAACAATAATGTATGTATTACATCACGTTAGATCATAGAGGGCGCCGCAGGACCTGTATCTGATGATGAATATTTTTCATATTTTTTTGGACGAAACGTTGAGGAAAGAAATGTTTGGATTCCTAAAAAATATTCTGAAAGTGTAAGGTTTTAACTTCAAAACGCCGCGCCGTAGGAATTATAAAAATTATATCTGTATAAGTTACACCAATTTGAAAATTGGGAGTTTTTAGCGCAGCGCCCCATGCTTTTGTGATTACAGACCATGTTTGTGACAGCAGGTACCCTAAGTATAGAAATCATAGCATGCTATAACTTTGGAACCATTGATGTAATTTTTATAAATCTTTCGGCAATTTGAAGTTGAAGTTTCCGATTATCTATGCAGAATCTAAAAATTTCTTTCCATTTAAAAGTTATTAAGGGTCAGAAAGATTAAAAATCGCATTTTTTTTCAATGTTTAAACTAAATTGTATGAAAAAAAAATCAAAAAATCATAGGCATTTTTTAATCAAAAAATTTTGTTAACAAAACTTGTTAACAAATTCTTAATCCGCCCCTGCCTAATTGTATTGAAAACTTTTGACTTGATTGGGGTAATTGTCATACTTGTTATTTTTTCCGCAAGAGTGTCGAAATTCGCCAGATTTGCCGAAAACAATTTAATGCTATTTCAAAATGTTGGGAGGAGCAGTTGTCTACCCTTGCCCTCCCCCCAGAATTAAGCTATGGCTTGATTCTTCATCATATCAGGTGCCGACTACTCCAATCAACTATACGGTTCAGCCCAAAGTTAGCCAAGAGATAACGAGGCAGACCGAATAAACTTCTTTCTTAGCCCCATCAGACATTCCTTTCTGTTATTTACATTCTAATGCTGAGAGAAAAATTTCATGACTTTGATAAATATATAAATTGATGACATCAACCTTTAAGCCCAACCGCATCAAAATCCGTTCAAAATTGAGCAACTTACAGAATTTTGAAAAAAGTAAAGCAAAATCTCCCACTGTGCGACGTAGTCATGTACTTAGGCCTCAGTGAAAAATTTGGCGTGACAGAAAATCACTTTTGCCTACAAAAATTATAAATTAAATTAAACTACCAACAGATAAATGTGTATATTGAATACAAAAAAATCGGTAAAGGTATTTACACAGACCTTCCCTCTTTATTTATACAGCGCGGTCACTCTAAAAGTTTATTAATTACGAAACCACACAGAATAGTAATCGGAAGGTATTATTACAAAGAAAACCTGATAACTTTTGGTCAAAAAAATATACAGAGTGGTCATTCGATGGCCAAAATTCAATATTAAATAAAAGGTGCCAAATATGGTCTTGCGTAAATACCTTTACAAAGAATGACCGCAAAAAAGGCCTCAAATTCGCCTGTTTTTGCATAGTAGATAGCGGGCCAAGGGAAAGAGCAAAATAAATCCTATAGGGCTCAAATTAAAGTATGAGAAATTCTCTCTGTTATTACTCTAATTTTATATTGTATGAATTTTTTACGGATTATATATTATTCTGTAGAGTATTTGGAGGAATTTAGGACATTGTCCTACAACCTTCCAAGACCTTGTAATAATTAAAATACCAACATCAGAAAACGAAAAAATTCATAGGTCCTACCCACATGATACAATCGTCATGGGATTTTCCCTAAAAACATTTTTTTTATGAAATAGGATTAGAATGTCATGAAACGTGGAAAATTTTAATTTGAGCAAAAATATTTTTCCACCATTTATTCGTGGTTAGAAAAACCTATCTTTTCGTAATCTACGCGATCTGATACGTGCAAATCCGAAAAAATCTCGGAGGGTGATTCCTTCTCGAATACAATACTTGGAACGTGAAAGATTTAACGATTTCAACAATATTTTTCAAATCAATAACAACAAATAAATAATCAGGGTATGATTCATTTAAAGAATAATTAATATTTTTATTACTTTTCAATTTAGTAGCTTTCATACATGTATGGTAAGAATTTTTCTACGCACTTAAAGATTTCCATAGTAATCTATGTAATTCTATACGACGCGCGACGACGCAAACAAAGCTAGTATGTATATATTTATCTTTGTGGTCTCAATATGCCACTCCTCTACATTAACATTATTAATATTTTAATTGCGTGGAAAAGATGCAAACAGAACAATTTGACCGTATCAATTTTACATTATATAACGACTTTTCGCGTGGTATGTTCTAATAACTTATATTTTATTTTGGCTGACGTAATTTGAGCGGCAAATAACCCATTACCTCCTCGTCAAAAATTTATCTTTCAGGTAGAGATCAGAGATAAATTCAACCTATCAGGAGTCGTCAGTTTCTCATACTTTGTTTGCACGCAAACGATTATTTGGCAATTTTCAATATGGATGTACCAGAGCTAGGTACGGATATCTGATGAAAGGATTTGAATAACGGATACGGATACTATACAGGGTGGACACCATTAATAATAGGCCATAGTGCCGGTGTATATTATTTGGACGAAAATATGAGGATATAACCAAACATGTTTTAGTAAAATGTTGCTGTGGAAAAAGATACAAGGTGTCAAAATTCAAATAATGTGTTCGTTCTTTTGTAATAACTTAACAGCCTCTTGACTGATCTTCGCCAAATTTGCTAGAGGAACTTTTTTTGTCCTAATAAACAATAATGTATGTATTACATCACGTTAGATCATAGAGGGCGCCGCAGGACCTGTATCTGATGATGAATATTTTTCATATTTTTTTGGACGAAACGTTGAGGAAAGAAATGTTTGGATTCCTAAAAAATATTCTGAAAGTGTAAGGTTTTAACTTCAAAACGCCGCGCCGTAGGAATTATAAAAATTATATCTGTATAAGTTACACCAATTTGAAAATTGGGAGTTTTTAGCGCAGCGCCCCATGCTTTTGTGATTACAGACCATGTTTGTGACAGCAGGTACCCTAAGTATAGAAATCATAGCATGCTATAACTTTGGAACCATTGATGTAATTTTTATAAATCTTTCGGCAATTTGAAGTTGAAGTTTCCGATTATCTATGCAGAATCTAAAAATTTCTTTCCATTTAAAAGTTATTAAGGGTCAGAAAGATTAAAAATCGCATTTTTTTTCAATGTTTAAACTAAATTGTATGAAAAAAAAATCAAAAAATCATAGGCATTTTTTAATCAAAAAATTTTGTTAACAAAACTTGTTAACAAATTCTTAATCCGCCCCTGCCTAATTGTATTGAAAACTTTTGACTTGATTGGGGTAATTGTCATACTTGTTATTTTTTCCGCAAGAGTGTCGAAATTCGCCAGATTTGCCGAAAACAATTTAATGCTATTTCAAAATGTTGGGAGGAGCAGTTGTCTACCCTTGCCCTCCCCCCAGAATTAAGCTATGGCTTGATTCTTCATCATATCAGGTGCCGACTACTCCAATCAACTATACGGTTCAGCCCAAAGTTAGCCAAGAGATAACGAGGCAGACCGAATAAACTTCTTTCTTAGCCCCATCAGACATTCCTTTCTGTTATTTACATTCTAATGCTGAGAGAAAAATTTCATGACTTTGATAAATATATAAATTGATGACATCAACCTTTAAGCCCAACCGCATCAAAATCCGTTCAAAATTGAGCAACTTACAGAATTTTGAAAAAAGTAAAGCAAAATCTCCCACTGTGCGACGTAGTCATGTACTTAGGCCTCAGTGAAAAATTTGGCGTGACAGAAAATCACTTTTGCCTACAAAAATTATAAATTAAATTAAACTACCAACAGATAAATGTGTATATTGAATACAAAAAAATCGGTAAAGGTATTTACACAGACCTTCCCTCTTTATTTATACAGCGCGGTCACTCTAAAAGTTTATTAATTACGAAACCACACAGAATAGTAATCGGAAGGTATTATTACAAAGAAAACCTGATAACTTTTGGTCAAAAAAATATACAGAGTGGTCATTCGATGGCCAAAATTCAATATTAAATAAAAGGTGCCAAATATGGTCTTGCGTAAATACCTTTACAAAGAATGACCGCAAAAAAGGCCTCAAATTCGCCTGTTTTTGCATAGTAGATAGCGGGCCAAGGGAAAGAGCAAAATAAATCCTATAGGGCTCAAATTAAAGTATGAGAAATTCTCTCTGTTATTACTCTAATTTTATATTGTATGAATTTTTTACGGATTATATATTATTCTGTAGAGTATTTGGAGGAATTTAGGACATTGTCCTACAACCTTCCAAGACCTTGTAATAATTAAAATACCAACATCAGAAAACGAAAAAATTCATAGGTCCTACCCACATGATACAATCGTCATGGGATTTTCCCTAAAAACATTTTTTTTATGAAATAGGATTAGAATGTCATGAAACGTGGAAAATTTTAATTTGAGCAAAAATATTTTTCCACCATTTATTCGTGGTTAGAAAAACCTATCTTTTCGTAATCTACGCGATCTGATACGTGCAAATCCGAAAAAATCTCGGAGGGTGATTCCTTCTCGAATACAATACTTGGAACGTGAAAGATTTAACGATTTCAACAATATTTTTCAAATCAATAACAACAAATAAATAATCAGGGTATGATTCATTTAAAGAATAATTAATATTTTTATTACTTTTCAATTTAGTAGCTTTCATACATGTATGGTAAGAATTTTTCTACGCACTTAAAGATTTCCATAGTAATCTATGTAATTCTATACGACGCGCGACGACGCAAACAAAGCTAGTATGTATATATTTATCTTTGTGGTCTCAATATGCCACTCCTCTACATTAACATTATTAATATTTTAATTGCGTGGAAAAGATGCAAACAGAACAATTTGACCGTATCAATTTTACATTATATAACGACTTTTCGCGTGGTATGTTCTAATAACTTATATTTTATTTTGGCTGACGTAATTTGAGCGGCAAATAACCCATTACCTCCTCGTCAAAAATTTATCTTTCAGGTAGAGATCAGAGATAAATTCAACCTATCAGGAGTCGTCAGTTTCTCATACTTTGTTTGCACGCAAACGATTATTTGGCAATTTTCAATATGGATGTACCAGAGCTAGGTACGGATATCTGATGAAAGGATTTGAATAACGGATACGGATACTATACAGGGTGGACACCATTAATAATAGGCCATAGTGCCGGTGTATATTATTTGGACGAAAATATGAGGATATAACCAAACATGTTTTAGTAAAATGTTGCTGTGGAAAAAGATACAAGGTGTCAAAATTCAAATAATGTGTTCGTTCTTTTGTAATAACTTAACAGCCTCTTGACTGATCTTCGCCAAATTTGCTAGAGGAACTTTTTTTGTCCTAATAAACAATAATGTATGTATTACATCACGTTAGATCATAGAGGGCGCCGCAGGACCTGTATCTGATGATGAATATTTTTCATATTTTTTTGGACGAAACGTTGAGGTAATTCTGACCAGAAAATCTGATGAGGGCGTCATTTCCACGTATAAAAGGTTCACTTGGTAGAACTTGATAACTAACCGTTTTCGAGGATATTGCCGTTAAACATTTGAATCATTTTTTGAAAGAAATTCAAATTTAATGAAACAAAGTGTATTTATTGAAAATTATGATTTGGTTACGTTTTAGTTCTGTCATGTACGTCATTTAATCATTTTATTTTGTTTTTGTGTTCCTCAAACTAATTTCTTTAACTTCTTTATTTAAAATGTCTCAACATAATAATTTTTCTAATAGGAAAATGAAGAATATGATTTGTGTTTACGTACAAAAACCAATTGCGAGGAGATACTCATTTCAATATCCAAATAGAATACAGTCAGACCATGAGATTTTCAAAGATCTTTCGTCGTTTGGGAGAAACGGGTTTATTTCGCCATAAAAATGATATAGGACGACCAGATCAAGAACTAGAAATTTTAATTCGTGTGGATGAAGATCCTCAAGTCAGCTCAAGTCATTTATCAGCAGCAATAGGGGTGAGTCAACGGTCTGTTTAAGGGTTTTACGCAAAGAACGCTTCTGTCCATATCACTTCACACCTGTATCAAACTTACTTCGAAGGAATCTTCCACCAAGGCTACAATTTTGTCAATTTGTTCTAAACAAACACAACAGAAATCGAAATTTTGTGAAGACCATTTTATTTACCAACGAAGCAACTTTTACTCGCCGAGGCGTTTTTAACTGGAGAAAAATACCCATTACTGGGAAGTAGAAAGTCCTCATGCCGTTAAAGAAAGGCATTTTCAGCACGAATTTAAGATTAACGTTTGGTGTGGTATTATCGGCGATCAGTTATTGGGACCATTTGTCTTTCCTCCAAATTTAAATGAACAGTCTTATCTGTTTTTTCTTCAAAATACTTGATGAGATTTTCCCACGCTGATGGATCGGTCGAGGAAGTGAGTTTGCTTGGCCACCAAGGAGTCCTGATGATAATTCTTCAAGTCTATGCAAATACTATCAATTCAAGAGAAGAACTGTGGGACAAAATATAAAACGCAGCCAATTTTGTTAGAGGACAGGAAAATGTATTTTTCAATACAAGAAAATCTTTTAAGAAAAGGTATCCGAGGAAACAATAAAGTATTCGAATCCGGATACTTTACAGATTACCATTCGGATACGGATAACAAATACAATTATCTTAAATTATTCGAATGCAGGCTTTGGATACACCAAAAGTATTTCAGTGATGTATCCGATTACAAAAGTATTTGGATAATACCCAACTCTGGGATGTACTATATTATATTACATACAGTTAGGTACGTTTTTATTGGTTAGCAGTAAAGGAGGATGTTAACAGGTTGCTAATTTTGGCCTAAGCTCGGCAGCGGAAAATGAACACGCTTCTTGATAGTATTTGTCCCGTAGAATGCAGTTTTCGGTTTTACAGAAAAATAGGGAAAATGTGGATAAGTTAAGAAAATGCTTAAAAATTCACAAAATCCGGCCTGAGATATTCACATGTTAAACTTTTAAGATCCATTATATCTCAGTTTAGATTATGGTGGTTTCTGTTAGTATTTTTCCGTAGAATATGAATTGCTACTTCGCTTTGCCGAAAAATGTTAGGGAAATGCGGAAAAATTAAGAAAAGCCCAAAATTTACAAATTCGAGTCTGTAATATTAAAAATTTAAACTTTTTAAGATCCAGGGCTTATTATGCGATATTCAGGTAGCCCTTTGTAGTATTTTTCACGTGCGATACGATGGTCTACTCTCTTTTGGAGAAAAATGTTAGGAAAATGCGGTAAAATTAAAAATATGCTTGAAAACTCACAAAATCCAGCTTAAGAATTTTAACCCTTTAAGATGCAGAGTACATAACTAAAGATCGTGGTTGTTCTCCGTAGTATCTTTCCTTCGGAATACGATGTATTGTGTTAAAGTGCTGAAAAAATCTAGAAAACCCAAGAAAATGTCCGATCTAGCCTGTGTCATTCCTATAATAGGAATCAACGTTAGTAATTTGATATTATAGTGGTATTTCGTACTTATTCAGAAAATAGACCTTAATAGATTTTACTTGTAAATATTGCGTAAAATTATCTAAAATATTAGACAATTTCTTGAGATTTTCACTTGTTTTCGCAAACAAAATACACAATCGTGTATCACAGGAAAATTACGACAAGAAACCGCCTTGAACTCAAGTTTAATTAATACTTTAGTTCTTAATAGGTTTTATTTATGTACAATTCAAGCTAGATATTGTAAGTGTTTATTCATTTTCTTGATTTAACCAGATTTTCCAGGGATTTTTTTGTAAAGCTGAGTGAACCTTCCCATTTTACTGGATAATTACTATGAGATAAAACCACTATAATCTCAAGATATTAATGTTGGTTGCTAATATGTTTCACTTAGGAACGACGCAGACTAGATTTTGTGAGTTTTCAAATATTTTCTTAATTTTTTGGCATTTTTCTAACATATTTCTGCAAAAGAGAGTACACCCCCGTATTCCACGGGAAAAATATTACAAAAAACACCTGAATTTCGGGTAATAAGTTCTGAATCTTAAAAAGTTTAAATTTTGAATATCGCAGACGAATTTGTATTTTTTTTTTAGCATTTTCTTATTTTTTACGCATGTCCCCGACATTTTTCAGCAAAGTGAGAAAAATACTAAAAGAAACCACCATAATCCAAAGAAAAATATAACGGATCTTAAAAGTTTAACTTGTGAATATCTCAGGCAGGATTTTGTGATTTCTCAGGCATTTTCATAACTTTTCACATGTTCCCGCCAGCTTAAGCCAAAATTAGACACTTTTTAACATCCTTCTATGGCCGTCTTTTTCTATTGACCATTCTTATAGGAAAAATTGCGCTGAACACGATGGCGACATTAAAATTTTTTTTTAAACACACGCTTCATTGTTAAAAACAATGGATTTTAGCGAAAATTCTAATCTTTTGATGTTTTTTGACTTTTTAACGAAAACAGTGCGTCGAACAAAAGACAGTCAAGATATGAAAAATTAAGATTTTATCAATACGCGTCGTTTGAGACCTTTTATCTTTGACCATTCAATTGTTATAAACAGATTAAGGGTCCACACTTTTTTTTATGTTCAACAAAAGGTCATACGGATATTTTATTGTGGTCAAAATGTTCCATTTTGTTCATAGAATTTACAGCTTTTTTGTTTGTGTCCATATCTCGCGTATTTTGCAATTGTTTAATTCTCTTATTTTTCACCTGCATTATTTGTTTATTATACCTTGCATACGGTTACCATAAAGACGCTCATAATGACCACGGGCATAATGAGTGGTCGTTATGGCCATAACGCCCTGTTATATAAGAAGCAAACAAAGAATGAATGTTTCATATTCCTTATCATATAATGGTTTCGATTTGACCGGTAATACATTTTCTGTGGCTTTTCCCGCATTGTTTCGGATATTTTGTGGTATTTCCATTTTAATTTTCCTTTTATTTTGTTAAACGTATTATCTACGACAAAGCAAAGCAACATCAACAAACGACAAAATATCAACAACTGCCATAGACTACTTGGTAAAAAGGGTAAAAATAAGATAGCAGCATTGAACTAGGTTACTAAATTTGAAAGAACACAACATAATAACAGATACAATTAATAAACGTCAAAGTATCAACAAAGGTCATAGACTACTAAAAATATGTATTTAAAAAATGAAAAGTAAAGTTTTCATTAAAAATAGTATATTAAAGTATAAGTGGATATTAAGGTCTTTAAAACACGCGCGATTTTTCGAGCACGACGGCGCAGTCGGAGTGCTCGAAATAGAGCAACTGTTTTAAAGACCACGAATACTTTACGCAATTTTTTTTTTATTGGTACACTTTGAAATTATTACTACAAAAAATGGAAATAAGAATTAAGAATGTAAAATGGTTGAATTCGTGATGTGACATCAGGATACCTGTCAGTGTCAAATGAGGAATGCAAAAATAAATTTTCAATCTGTCACATAGGATTAATTATTGTCACTACAGTTGTTAATGATTGTATATTGCTTTAAAATGAGTTCTAACATTGATTGCTTAAACAGAAAAGAAGATTCGCGGTTAATACCGCAAAAATTTCTGTCAGATCAATAATTAAAAAGTTGACATTTTGACTCGGGTTGTAGTTGTTGCCATTGTAACTTTAAAACACGCGAGTTTTTAAAAGTTGGATTTAAACACTCTGAGGCGTACTTTAAATAAGCAAAATAAGGTACCAATAAAAAAAATATATTTTTCGTGAAAAACAAAATATTGTATGCACCACGAGCATTACTAGATTATAATGCCCATCAGGCAACATACATACATCCCTTGGACTGCATCATGTTACCCTCCGGGCGTTATAATCTATATAACGCTCTTGGTGCATAAATAACTATTAATAAGGATTTGCGACTTTCCATGGCATTTTTTGCATTCCCCACTCCAGGCACTCGATAAATATTGATAAAAACTACCATTTCTATGTGGTCGTTCCCCCTGCCAAAACCACATAGAAATGGTAGTTTTTATCAATATTTATCGATTTCCGGGGTCGAAAGTGCAAAAAAGTGCCATGGGAAGTCGTAAATCCTTAATAAACGAATTAGCTTATTTGTTTAAACAATTGCAAAATACGCAAGATATCGACACAAACAAAAAAAATGTGCATTTTGTGAACAAAATGCAACATTTTGACCACAATAATATCCGTATGACCTTTAGTTGAATAGAAAAAAAATTGTTAATTTAGGACCCTTAATTTGTTTTTAACAATTGCACAGTCAAAGATAAAGGGTCGCTGCGACGCGTATTGATAATGTGTTAGTTTTTTATATCTTGACTTTTTTGTCCGCCGCAACGTTTTCGTTAAAAAGTCAAAAAACTTCAAAAAATGAGAATTTGCGCTAAAAACCTTCGTTTTCAACAATGAAGCCTGTGTTTTATAAATTTTTTAATGTCACCGTGTTTAATCGTGTTCAGCGCAAATTTTCCTATAAGAAAAGTCAGTAAAATTGCTGTTTGAAATTTCTGACCAAAATCGAAGATTTTGATTACGACGACCAGTCTAATGGTAATAATAACTGCACATGTCCAACTGAAAATATATACGCAACAACAGGGCTTTATGAAAGGCCTGTCCACTGTAACGAACTTAATTTGCGCTACTCAGTACATTGCTGAATCAATTGACTCTCACATACAGGTAGATTCAGTTTATACTGATTTTTCTAAGGCATTTGACAGACTGAACCATAGTAAACTATTTTGTAAACTTGATACATTTGGAATATCTGACGGTCTACTTCAATTTCTAGGGAGTTACTTAACCGATATAGTTCAATGCGTATCCTATCATGGATACAAATTTGTTGAATACCGAGCCACATCAGGAGTACCCCAGGGATCAATACTTGGACCTCTCTTCTTTAATATTTTTATTAATGACATCGGTGACCACTTATACGTATATTTCTTAATAGATGCTGATGACGTTAAGATGTTGCATAGGATTAATGATTTGAATGACTGCGAAAAACTTCAAAACAATTTAACTAAGTTATCGGCTTGGTGCGATGAAAATGATCTTCACCTAAATGTTAGTAAGTGCGATGTTATGAGTTACACAACCAAGGAGTTCCCAATTATATATAATTATAATGTTAATGGCGACGTCCTAAACAGACCATCTACATTCAAAGACCTAGGTGTAACCTTTGATAACAAATTAACATTAATTAACAATATTGATGCTGTAATTTCGCATGCATACAGAATGTTAGGCTCCATCTTGCGTAAAAGCCATGACTTCAACGATGTAAAGACCTTAAAGATGCTTTATTTTGCATTCTCCCGATCCAAACTGGAGTATGCCTCACTTGTCTGACAATCTGGGTATAACATTCATAACGATAAATTGGAAAACATTCAGCGTCGCTTCCTGAAATTTTTAAACTGGAAAACTGAAGGTACATATCCACCAATTGGAGCTTCTCAAAATCAATTACTTGAAAAATTTAGTATCACTAGTCTTTCCAAAAGGCGTAACTCCTTTGCTTTGCGTTTTCTAGATAAACTTATGCACAATAAAATAGACTGTAGTGAAATATTAAGCCAACTGAACTTCAATATCCCACGGATTAATTCTCGTCATTCTCATACTTTTTATTTATCCACTCCTAGATCTAACGTATTAAAGTTTTCTCCTCTGTTTAATATTTGTACTAGTTATGAAACTCATTGCAGTGAATTGGACATATTTGCCTAGCAGCCAGAAATTTTATCTACTGTCGTACAGACTAACCAACTTCATAATCTCTACTTGTACTTTTTATTTAGGTTAGGTTAGGTTAAGTTAGTTTAGATTTCCATCCTATAAACGCTTTTGTACTGTTGGATGATGTACGATTAAATAAAAAGAAACAGGCTGAGTTACATGGTATTTATTAAAAGTGTTGAATATACCATTTTAAACTCTTGGGTGCGTGTGACTTTGGCTATCACTTTACTGGGCCATGTATTATTACTCTACAAAGAGGGTATTTGTAACTAAGTACGACTCTTGAGGTCGACAGGGGCAACTTCCCAGCATGATGAATATCTATAATAATAATAACACAGAAAAGGAGAGTAAGTGAAGTGCCAAAAAAATCTATATTATTCTATTAATTCTCTTATTCATTATTAATATTGATTATTTATTGTTTTTTTTTACTATTTTAATTACTACTGTAAAAAACTAAAGATGATATTTGATGAAAACTGTAAAAATATCTAATATTTCAAAGTACCGCTTTCCAAAAGAACAAATTAGATCTTGGAACTTAGAGACTTAATTATTCTCGTCTTCCTAGAAAGAGTGCATAAGCGCCACAGGTCCATCTAGGCCAAGATACACAATACAAATTTCACGAAAAGAAAAATAAATAAATTAAGCTTAATAATAACTTACAAGAATTATTATTTGTGATAGAAAGTTTGCAGAATGATGATAAAAATTTTGGTCTCCTGTACTTACTTTTTTGTAACGTGCATACCTTTCGAGTTTTCAATAGTTTTACACGATCAAAAATGTACCTAAACATTTTACACTTTAGTAGAAGTCATAGAGGAAAAAATGTCTTGTACTTTAATAATACATTCACCAGAATTTTTCTGGATTCTTTCTCGTTACTTTTATCCCCCTCACTCCTTTTTAGAAAAAATCGAACCGCTGTATCTCAGAAAATATGCATTTTTTCGAAGATCTTACGAGAGTAAAAAGTCGTTATTTTTCGTCAAGTTATCTAAAAATAAAAGTAATAATAATATTTTTTTCTTTGAGTTTGATCTAGACATAAAAACGAACAGAATCCACAAAGTTTCGTGAAAATCCATTCATTCATTTAAACACTATATGTAAATAATTTAAATTCGTTTAATTTTATTTAAAAGAGTTATGGCGATTTTTGTTATTTAAAGAAATTGTATCTAAGTTGAAATATGTCGATAACAGACTATTTTTAGAAAATTGCTCATATAATAAAAGGTGCTTAGAATGTACTGTTTCATCAGATTCACCTAATTTGATTCTTGCGATCAAAAAATGTCTTTCTATCGCAGCGCCATCTATACCTCAATTTTTAGAAAGATCATAGAATTTAATCTATTGAACCCTGCTATCTCTTAGTTTGTTGTTTATCCAAGTAATTTTTATTACAGATGGATGTTTAATGGACGTCTCACTGTGACTGTGTTAATAGGTGTGAAACTTCAATTGTTATTTTATGCCACACAGTAAGCACGCAAGGGCACAGGCAAACGTGTTGAATGCTGGCGATTCCTAATTACGGTTATTGAAAATACATATAATTATAAAAATTCACAACCGTAAGTTTAATAATAGCGGAATCATATAACTGTATAAAAGATAGTATGAAATGTTGGTAAAATTAAATAAACCCGCAAATGGCTATTCCTAATTATCACAAGAATCAGGAAGCAAATAAAAAAATGTATTCCTTTTATATTCTATTTAAAGCATTTTTATCTGAAAAGAATAAAGTGTAGCATGTGTGGTAAGCATGGGGGCCAGATGCCCCTAGGGAAAATAGACTGATATTTTTACCTTGACATCACATTACTAAGAGAAACTATTTTGCAAGACAGTACACCCCTTCCTCCTCTGATTTTTAAAATAAATATATTAAGCGAATTTTGAAAAATAATTTTTTCTCTCTAATAACGTAACCAATTCTTATGATTTCTATATATGTGGTAGATATACTAAAGATATATTAAACAAAAAAATATTGAGTACCTATTTGCAGTAAGTAATATTCTAAAATATTCGAATTAAAATGTTTAGAATATAAAAAATGTCAAGTATATTGAGAGACACTATCTCTATTTTTATTTTCAAAAATACTCCCTACTATGCTCATATACATGCAACATATATATTTTTTTAAATTGTTATAAGGGTAGAACAGTGTTAAAAAAATTATAATGACCAATCATATATAAATAATTAATATTTATAGTCTTCCTTATAGAAGACTACTAAACAATTTATTCAACACTACATTTTTTTACATTCATATACCTTTTATATGCGTCACGGGTATCAAAGGCAAGGGAACAGAGCATCCACTGTATATGCTAGTGTAGTGCAATTAGTCATTAAACATAAAAAAATAAATAACGAAAACATATTTTTTAAAACAATGGTTTTCTTTTAAAACTGAATTGCACTAAAAAGTGGAAAATAATTTTTATTCAGTGATTAAATCACAAAATGATGATAAAAAGAAAATCATTGAATGCTCATAAACTATAATATATTACCCTTATCAATAATCAGCATTTTGATAAAACGTTATGAATGGTATGTTGTAATATAACAGCAACAGCAGAGAGTGGGCCTGCTCTTTCGCCCATACCCCCCGCAAATGCGGACGGTATTGACGATATCAGCAAACCTCACCTGGTCCTGGCTGTTGGATCCTGCCAGCTAGGTCGTTTCTTCAGGTGCTCTTCTGTCTTGGTCTTCTTTTTACTACAAATAGTTAATCAAGTTGAATATACAAAGTTGTAAATGAAAATGTGTATACTATTCCTCAATGTCCGTTCTTTACTGGATGCGATAATCTACTAGAAACGCACTGAGAAGGAAACGAAAAGGTGAAACGCACTAGCCTCGCTCCACTTACAGTCTGTGAGGGGTAGGGAGACTCTAGCAACTCCCTTCCCTCCCTAACTCACTACTGCAGCGTCTACGAACGCACCGGCTCACTGCTGCCTTCTCCCTTTCCTCTACCGACACTACCTCACTGATGACGCGGCAACGAAACGAAATAGCGAAACCTGGCGTGCTTACTTTACCCGTTTCGCCAATGTATGTGGCCCCTCTACGGCGCACAGTGAGGTCAAGACCAGGTAAACATTTTAAAAACAAATCAAAAATCGATAAAAGTAATCTTTCTTTTGGAGACTTTAGTTTTAGGTCCTCTGCATCATACTCTGTTAAGAAAAAGACACGCCGCTCCTGAAACGCCATTCGAAACTTATACGTTTTTAACAGATTTTTCGCTGCAGAGCGTGCTTCAAGCTATTATAATTTATACGTAATTTTCCCCACCCGTTCTTAAGATTTAATTTTTTTAATAATATAATAATATTTCCATAAACCTGCGCCTATTTGCAGCTCGTTGTTAAATTTCAGAATTTTTAGCAACTGCGCCTAGTTTTGCCCCCCCCCCCCCTGTGCGGCGTTTCACTTTTTCGTTTCATTCCTGTTCCAAGCAGTGAACTCGCACTACGGTGGCTAAAGAAATTTTACTTCAACAAAAAATCTTGTAGAAATTGCTCACGAATACCTTCCGTTCTTTGCTCTACCTAGATGCTGTATTATAATAAGGACAAAGAATGTTTTCCTTGCTATAAATACCTAAACATGACTATTTATGTTTTTCGCGTTATCGTGAATCAAAAGCTTAACTAGCCCACGCAGTGAGGATTGATAGAAGTATTCGCGATTTGTGATGATCAATAATATAATTACTTACTAATTTGAGAATTAGCCCGACAACGCATTTCGTGTACTCGCTCCAACTTTGAGTCATTATTAGACGAATGTGTCACATTTCAGTTGAAAAATTTAAACCTAGCAAACTTCATGTAATTATTTTAATTTATTTTACATTACCAACATATAGAAATTGATTTACAAAATGGCACAGTTGGACCGCAGCTTGAAAACCTGACAAATTCACGAACGTACAAAGTGGCTGTAAATAGGCCATAGGTAGGAAAAAGAATGTTTTAAATCAGATCGTAAAATTGGGTGTTTTGAGAGGGATAATAGAAATTATTTTGATTAAATATTCTTAAACTTGGGATTCTTGTTAAATATGTGAAGGCCATGATTGGAATAATGTGAAATAATTCTAACACACATGATCACTTCGCGAAAGGTCGATAAACGCCCATCGTCTTTCGTTGAAATCTCAACAAAAAACTATTTCACTAAAAATGTCTTGGAAAATAACATTTTTCAGCTCAAGGATGGCGGTGAATCGCCTTTGGGCACCGTTGTTCGAAAATTAATTTTAAAAGTTAAACAAACATGTTTTACAAAAAAAAATACTAATTAAATGTGACAAAACTTTAACTCTTTGTTTACTTTTTTGCCTGTTTTAGTTGTGTAATCCTTGGTCGGTTTTCGAAGAACAACCGCGATAAGCACAATAATAACCTGACGTTTTCTATTTTCAGCCTAATTATGAAGTGCACTCGGCTTCACATCAAATTATGCAATAAAAACATGCAAGTAACCCTCAGAGAAAGAAAACACTCCATTGGTGCTCTATTCTCTATAATCAAATATAGAGAATCAAAAATAGAGAATTTGGTTGGTTTTTTCACGTAATGTAAGCACGTGGAACTGATAACAACACAACCTATCTCACGTACACACATACGTATACCGGGTGAGTCACGAATTGCGCTCGCCCCGATATTTCCTAAAATATTGGGAATAGAAAATTTAAATTTGGAGGCCTTATTACACGACTAAAATGCCATCTTTTCAATAAAAAATCAAGTTTGGTGCACATCCGGTTTGACCGGAAATGCCCACAACTTTCGATTTTTAAATGGAACACCATATATATTTTTTCATTTTTGGAATCTAGAGAAAATTTTGAATACAATACATCCATTTTGGTCACTTTTTGATAAACATTAAAAATTTTATTAAAAAATCTATTTCTGAATCCAGAGTGCTGCGGTGTCCAAAATATATTTTAGTTTGTGTGCTACGTTACTATAAAAATAAAAAGAGCAATATGATTGCATTACTTAATTCTTTAGAGGCGTTTAAAATATTTAAATGTGATTTTTACCTACTAACTCGGTTTTTTTAAATGGGAATTTAATAGTTCACCAACATTTTTAAATACCTTATTTTCATTTGAATCTAATGATACCAAAATTTTGAAAATCCGCTCAGAAATATTTGAGATTTCAGCCAAAATACAATGCAACCAAGCTTTTAGAAACATGCGGCTAATAGATAATAGATTAGTGGGCTTTGGAAACTGAAATGGCACATTTCTGTGTAAATCTGGTAACCTAATAACATTGGAAAAATCATAGTAGCCATTGAATGTAATAAAACAATATCAGCTGTCAGACAGATACAAAATAAAGCGTTGCGGAAATATCTTTGAGTAAAAATTAAAGAAAATGAATAATTTTAGTAGAAATGAAAAGGTCGATATGCTACTGATATATGGAGAGCGTCTCAAAAATTCAACTGCAGCTGCAGAACTGTATCAGCAACGATATCCCAAAGACGTCATCCAAGCAGACACTTGTTTGCCAGAGTGGAACAAGAATTATGAAACGAACCCAATCAACAAGATGACCATCAAACATTTATTGTAAGTGAGGACAAAGAAATTGATGTATTAGGATTTGTGATGGTACACCCAACAACATCCACAAGGGAATTGTCAATGGAATGCGACATTAGTCAGTCTTCGGTTTGCAGAATTTTAAAGAAACATAAGTTTCGGTCTTATAAATACCAAATACACCAACATCTTTATGGAGATGATAACGACAGGAGGCTAGTATATTGCTTAAATGCAGTACAACAAAACCCAGGTTTTCCTTTTCATATTTTATATTCAGATGAAAGTAGATTTACGAACCAAGGTATGTTTAACAGAAATAATACTAGGTACTGGGCTCAAGAAAATCCGAGGTTGGTAGGGCGGGGGAATATTCAGGAAAGATTTGGGTTTAACTGTTGGCTTGGAGTACTTGGAGATCGAATAATTGGACTCATATTTTTTTATGGAACACTTACTGGCCAACGATATTTATTCTTTTTACAAAACCAGACAGCAGAATTTCTTGACTTACTTCCTCTTGCCTATTTACAAAATCTGTTTTTCCAACAAGATGGTGCTCCCCCACATAATTCCAGAAGAGTGATGGAATATTTAAACAACTTGCATGGTGAACGCCTTATCGCAAATCAAGGTCATATCAGGTGGCCTTCTAGGTCAACTGACTTAACACCCCTCGACTGTTATGTATGAGGCACTCTCAAAAATAAAGTTTATAAAACTTCTTCAAATACCCGTGAAGAGCTGCAAAATAAAGTTGTACGGGCTCTTAATGGAAGAACGTCGGCTGAATTGCGTAGAGCCATTCAAGCAACTGTACGCAGAGCCGAATTGTGTATAGAAAAAAATGGTGGACATTTTGAACAATATCTATAAATGTCAATTTATGGTTTAATTATATTAATTATTCTAAAGATGCCTACTGTTACCTAGTTTAAGTTTAATTGTTCAAACGGAATTGATTTTTATTTATTTATAGGCCCGATATTTATGTTCATTTAAATAAAACTCTGAAAACCGAACTGATGTCGCATTCTATTGCAAATGTCCTTGTGGATGTAATTGTGTTTACCTCCACATACCTATGCTAAACTTAATTGTAACGTTCTTTGCCCTCACAATTATTAATGTTTGATAGCTCAAGATTGCCTATAACTACACTGTCTGTCTGACAGCTGATATTGTTTTATTACATTCAATGGCTACTATGATTTTTCCAAGTTATTAGGTTACCAGATTTACACAGAAATGTGCCATTTCAGTTTCCAAAGCCCACTAATCTATTATCTATTAGTCGCATGTTTCTAAGAGCTTGATTGCATTGTATTTTGGCTGAAATCTCAAATATTTCTGAGCGGATTTTCAAAATTTTGGTATCATTAGATTCGTATAAAAATAAGGTATTTAAAAATGTTGGTGAACGATTAAATTCCCATTTAAAAAAACCGAGTTAGTGGGTAAAAATCACATTTAAAAATTTTAAACGCCTCTAGAGAATTAAGTAATGCAATCATATTGCTCTTTTTATTTTTATTTTAACGTAGCACACAAACTAAAATATATTTTGGGCACCACAGCACTCTGGATTCAGAAATAGATTTTTAATAAAATTTTTAATGTTTATCAAAAAGTGACCAAAATAGATGTATTGTATTCAAAATTTCCTCTAGATTCCAAAATGTAAAAATATATAGGGTGTTCCATTTAAAAATCGAAAGTTGTGGGCATTTCCGATCAAACCGGATGTGCACCAAACTTGATTTTTTATTGAAAAGATGGCATTTTAGTCGTGTAATAAGGCCTCCAAATTTCAATTTTCTATTCCAAATATTTTAGGAAATATCGGGGCGAGCGCAATTCGTGACTCACCCGGTATATACGAAAATGGTTAACGCGGGAAGCTTTGCTGTCGCTTCTCTGTGGTGTAATGTTCTCTGACTCGGCTTCACATCAAATTAAGCACTAACAAAACGGAAGTAACCTGAGTAAGGAACACACCACTGGTGGTCTATTCTCTAACCACTAACCAGAGGACCAATGGTGGTTGGTTCTTTAACGTAATCTAAGCACGTGGGAACTGACAACACAATCTATCTTGTACATGCGCATACGAAAATGGTTAACGTGGTAAGCCCTTAGACCATGTAGGGCCAAGCTCCGCCCTACATGGTCTAAGGGTAAGCCTTGCTGTCGCTTCTCTATGGTGTACGTTATCTAACCTTGGTTTCTTTAAAATTTTGAGGTTAAATTATGCTATTTTAACATCAGGTTTAAGCAGTTCGATAGATAACTTTATTATCCCGATTTGCCCGATTTAATTAGAAATAGTGACATAAGTAATTGTTGCCATCAATCGTTGTTTGGAAAGATTTCATTGTCAACACGACGCAACGTGAAAAGGGGGTGGAATTGTTTAGCAAAACATCATTATTTTAACAATTACCAGGTCTCAATTTTCTACACCACACGGTATAAATGCACGCTCAAATGCACAAATCTCTACCTAAGTTGTTTATAATATAAAACCCATATCAATTCAATTAATTAATAATAAAAATTACATGATAAAAACCGGTTAAAATTGGATTAGATAAAAAACACAAAAACTATATTTTTCAACAGATATAGGTATACAGTCAAGCAAAGTAGTCGTTTCCGAGATTTAAACCATACGAGTCCCCGTTTTTGCAACATAAATGTGAAGTAGTGAAAATGTGGGCGATAAGTATTTTCGAGAAAGAAATCTTATTAAAAAAGTTTGTATTTAGTAAACATATATATCCAAAAAAATCTGCATAAAAAAAATACTTTCGTAATCATACGTGTCATATGTGATTTAGAAATTAATAGAAGTTCAGAAATATTGAAAAAATTATACGCTAATAAGTATTTTCTAAATGTTAATTATGGCATTATCCTAATTTCTCAATTTAAAAAAAATCAACGACGTATCTACTAATGTGTGTTTCTAAATTATTGCGCCTCATCAGAGTTTCATAGTCAGAAACAAAACCATCAAATATTGGAGAGTATAATACTCAGTAGTAAATTGGTACCTTCGTGCATTCATGTGCCATATTTAGGGTTTCAATGACAGCAGACAGCACATAGATCTCTATGTGTACTGCTCTATTTCCACCTGGCAAAAAGACATAGAGAATCATAGAACTAGTTGTGTTCCTTAATTACAAAAACAGGAGTAGTTGCCATATACCCCTAAAAAGAAACGTTTAGAAGTTGTTGCTCCTCATCAGCTCTCGTAGCCTAGACCCATGAGTGTATGGAAGTATAAATTGGGTACTATGTAATGTACTTTCCAACTCTTGATAGCATTAGACCACGGACTCGGTGACATTTTTAAAAAACATTCTGATCAACCAGCAGACGTTATTAATTTTGGCGAATAGATCGTAGAGAGCAATAGAGGCAACATCTGCCAGCAGGACGGTGTGGCGTTGTCAAGACAGCGCTCTAAAGTGGGAGGGGAAAAAGGGAGCTTAACTGTATAACGTGAACATGTTTGCTGTCATGTGATTGTGTCTGCTTCTGGGCCAAATGATTAAATACATAAAAAAGACCGTTTTTCTACTGGAAAAATAACTTGCTAAAACTGATATTTTGTAATACAGTGATTTTAGCAGTAAATAGTAAACATCATGTTTCCTTTCTTTATTTTATGATTAATATTGGTTATGTTTTTAAAACCATATAAAAATTATATCAATCTTGAGTCAGCCAGTGAAACAAGAACAGTTATACATTTTTATGAGAGTTTAAAAATCTGACTACCAAAATGACTAATTTAATTGCATTTTCGTATTATTTACTTAACGCCCTTAATTTTTTACTGCTAAAAGAAATAATATATATGTTTTAAAAATCATAGCACTAATTTAAATAACAAATCTTAAATCATAAAAATTATTTATATTTAATACATATCAAATTGCTAGCTGGTGTCCCTCAGGGGTCACATTTGGGTCCCTTACTATTTCTATTATTTATAAATTGTTTATATTGTTTATTAAGTCAAAAATTGCAAAATTTTACTCTTTGCAGATGATTTAAAAATGTATAAAATCATCAGTAACTGCGAGGATTCTATACTAATGCAATATGACATCAATAACTTAGTTACTTGGTCTATAGATAACCATTTACCTTTCAACATTCAAAAATCCAAAATATTAACTTTCTCACGTAACAAGCGAACTATGGATTTTTCCTATTTTATGGACAACCTTATTCTGGAAAGAGTGGAATCAAAAATGGATTTGGGTATTAAGTTCGATTCGAAATTATCATTTAATGAACACGTTCTCTGTATTTCTAATCTCAGTTATAGGAATCTTGGTTTTGTAATTCGCAAATATAAATCTTTCAAAACTATTAAGACCCTATCAAAGCTTTACACGAGTTTTGTTCGATCTAGACTTGAGTATTGCTCTGTAGTTTGGATTCCGTTCTACACAAAGTATATACAGGCGTTAGAAAATATACAGAAAAAATTTATTAAACTTTCTTACTTCAACTTGGATGGGGTATATCATGGGAACTCCCAGTATTTGCAAAATTTACCACGTTATAATCCAATGACCCTGTATAACAGACGGATTTATTATAGCATAATGTAATTATATAAAGTTATAAACAATCTAACTTACGACCCAGACACCCTAATAAAGATTTGTATTGGAGGTCCTAATTTAAGGACGAGGTCCAACAGGACATTTCAGATACCTGTATTGAGGCAAAACTATGTAATGATATCACCTATCTTTACTATGATGATTAATTATAATAACATACAACAATACTGTGATATATTTGGTGACCCATTTCAGCTGTTCGCAAAAAAATCGAAAAATAGATTGAGGGAAGTTTCAAACAATATTGATATATATCATTTAATTATGTAGGTTGTAGAACGTAGGTAGATAAAAGTTTTTTTTTTCTGGCTTTTTGTATTTAAATAATTTTAGAGTATTCTATTTTAGTTTTGTTTAGTATAGTGAAATTTAAGTTAATTTAAAATAAGTTACCTATTGTTGGTTAAAATGTAATCTGTCTGTAATTGGGATATCCATCCTGTAGACATGTTTACCTAAATAAATAAATAAATAAATAAAACATAAGTCACATTAAAGCTAAAATCAACGATGTCTGCCTATGATATTTTTATGTTATAGTTGTATCTTTTTACATTTTTATAACGACTACCATTGATAAGGCAGGGTTTTCCTAGACGTCTACCTCGAGTATTAAGCATATCCTCGAAGTAGACGTCCGTTTTTGTCGTGTAATTATTCGTTTGGCCCAGAGGCCGACACGATCACACGATATAGTGTACTCCTATATTTGAGATTTCGTGAAAATGGCATTCCATATCATCATGGTGGCAACTTTATAGCTTCTTGTCAGATTTGTATATTCTACGTACATTGGTTAATAACACTAAAAACTGGTCACAAGGTCATCCAATTTGTCAATTTCACATTTTTTTTCGTAGTCATCATATATCGTTTACAAAACGTATATGTAATGAAATTAAAAAATATCATTTTGAAGGTTGACAGAATAATTACGAGTATGTGTTACAAAACTACAAGAAATACAGAATGGTAGGTAACTGTTGTGTGTACCTTAACAATCATTTTTATGAACTTTACTTCACTATTATTCATTTGTTGTTATTTACTTTTAAAAATATAGTGCACAACAAACACCGTATTTCGTAACCGAAATTGTTAACATATTGTTACTGTAATATCTCGTTCAGAAATCGCTTCTTGCATACAAAATCTTGATAAACAAATGTGTTGCATTCAGAGATATAAACTTATGTTATCGTTGGACCTTTGACGATGACTTGAAAATCCTAAAACATCACAATTTTTTTCTATTTTATGAAAGTACACTTCATAACACTTGGATTTTTGTTTTAAAATGAATTTTAGGATCTCTCCTATCCATTACAACTTGTCTGTCTGACAATTTTTGTTAATTAACTTATCAGACTTAATTTTGATTGTGCAGCATCAATGCATCAAAATTAATCGCAACTAAAGTTTGAAATCTCTATGCATAAAAATTTGTCTGTCATTGAACAAATGTGTTTTACCATGTCAGACATTATAAAATGTGGTCGCAGCACTTGAAAAATTAAGTCTGCCGTAGTTAAAAACATTTTTTCGCTGACAGATCAATTTTTATGCATAAAAGAGATCTTAAACTTAATTACAGACAAAAATTACTGTGGTGTTTTGACGCGGCCATTGTGAAAGCTTATTTTAAAAAAAGGTTGTTACTGCGCTTAAAAATTAAGTATGACATGGCGAAAAACATTTTTTCAATGACAAATAAATGTTTATGCATAGAGGATATCTTAAACTTCAGTTGTTTTCTTTTATGAGGTGCCAGTGATTGATCTTGATGCGTTGATACTGCGCATTCAAAATTAATTAACAAAAATTGTTAGCCAGACAAGTTGTGATAATTAGGAGAGATCTTAAACTTCATTTTAAAACAAAAATCAAGGAGGTGTTATGTAGTGCACTTTCATAATAAAAATAACCCAGGCCCACAAAATAAAATCGATGAAAGGTTCCTTTGATCAGACCAGGTGCATTATATGTTTTTGGGGTAGCTGAAACTGAATCCGAGACCCGTTTTGCCCCATCACGTCAGGTTCTTCTCCCAACCTCAAAAATAGCTAAAGATGGTAAAACTTAACAATATCAATCCTACAACCTATTCAAACTTCATAACTCCATATCCTCATGACCCAAGAATTCAAAAACACAATAACCTATAACCTCAAAACCCATAATCCCAAAACCCTATAATTCCAAAACCCCACAACCTCATAATTGCAAAATACAGCAACGGAGAGACTTACACAGGAGACTTAATGAATTTCATTATAATGAACTTGAAAAAAGAATGACTAAGGACTAAGCAGCCTGGCGAAGTTTTAGAGAAGTTACAAAAAAATTTCAAATACAATACAAAAGATCCTAATAATGTCAGTATCGTTGAAAATATGGTAATTTTTTTTTAAATGTGACGTGTCTAATGAAGCTGAAGCTACACTTTCTTCATTCCCATATTGAATACTTTCCTGAAAATGTAGGTAATTTTAGTGAAGAGCAGGGCGAAATATTCCACCAGGATTTACAAGTTATTGAAAAGAGATATCAGGGTGTTTGGGATGACCACATGAAGGCAGACTACTGCTGCTCTTTGAAGAGAGACACGTCAAACCAACATAAATGAAAAGCACTACGGAGATCATTCACAAATCAACGAACTCGTTATCATTCTAAGAGTGGAAACCCATAAAACGTCTCCTTATAAAAATTTAAAGCTCATTTAAGAATCGTGAGAAGCGAGGGGACTTACGTAAATCAAGCACCCGAACAGTGAGAGGCAAGGGGACTCACATTAATCAAGCACCCCAAAGGGAACATAAGCCTGCTATGTCCACGTCGTTGTTTCTGGGTATGCCGGAATGTAGGCAATTGCAATAAAGGACATCTCGACCTTACTGGTTATTGAAATTATAGAGTTTTAGGTTTACAAAGTTTGTGAGTTTTTTGGTTGAAACAAATATCTGGTTCAAACTCTCTAAACATCAGGGATTAAGTCTCCTGTGTAAGTCTCTTCGTTGCTTCATTTTGCAATTAGGGGATTTTAAAATTATAAGGTTTGGGGTTATGGGTTCTGATGTTATAGGTTATTCTGTTTTTGGATTATATTGTGTTTTGGCTCTATCAGGATATGGAGTTATGAAGTTTGATTATAGATAGGTTGCAGGATTGATATTGTTAAGTGTTACAATTTTTAGCTATTGTTTGGGGTCTTGAGGTCAGTTTCAGCGACCCCAAAAACATATAATGCACCTGGTCTGATCAAAGGAACCTTTCATTGATTTTATTTTGTAGGCCTGTGTAAGTTATAAAAAAATTTCACCCACTTCTAATTGTTGTATCATCATGAAACTTGGCAGTTGTGTGTAGCTCTGATGACAATACAATATAGTAAACTCAATATCATAATATGTTCAAAATGGCAGCCGTTACAAGATGGCGGGTTACCATTTTCTTTACAACCCCCTTGATATGGGTATCAACTGAAAGGGCTTGACAAGTAGAAAATAAATATGTGATCAAAACTTAAAAATTCAAAATGGTGGCCTCAACATGGCGGATAGGTTTTATCAATTATCGTCGGATTAGACTAAAAATTGGGATCTCTGGGTTATCGAGGTTGCAGATTACAATTATCTGGTCCAAATTTAACCATTCAAAATAGCGGCGTCAAAATGGCTGATAAGTTTTGTAATTTATGGTCTGATTCGTATGAAAATCGATATCTGAGAATTTTCAAGGTCGAAGATTGTAAACATTTAAATATTTAGTCGAAATTCAAGAGTTTGAAATGGCGGCTTCTTGATGGCGAATAAGTTTAGTCAACAAACACACTATTCTAACTGGAACACAACTAAAAAGAAGAAAATAAATAAATAATTAAAAAAAATTAAAAAACACGCTTTCAAACACAAACTGAAACTGTCAAAAATGCACTAAAAAGAATAAAATAATATTGATAATGTAATAATTGTGTTAATAAACGTAAAAGCGTGGGGCACCTGATGAATAAAATTTTCTGTTTTCCAGCGCCCTACGCTTTTACGTTTATTAACAGTTTCAGTTTTTGTTTGAGTTAAAAGAGTGTGTTTTCATTTTTTAAAATTAGTTATTTATATATTCAACTTTTAAAAAAATCATTTCGAATAATTATTCTGTATACCTACGATTTCTGTATCTTCTTTATCGAATTCTAAAAGAGGGGAATTCTTTAAATTGTTTTTATTCTTTATGTTGCTCTCATATTTCTTAATCATAGTTTGTATATACTTTTTTTTGACCAACATAACATTCACCACGATTTTTGTATAATATTTTATAAACAACATTCGACAATAGTTCAAAGAAGTTTTTGTTTTCAAACTACTGTAAAAGAGGATTATTTATTGTATTTTCATTCCTGAAGGCAATAGTAATTATTTCATTATTTAAGACTATTTTTCTCTTAACATTAATTAGCACAAAATTCATTGGCTATTTTAATGTACTATTTTGTAATATTTAGATATAAGGCAATATTTGGTTTCATTTATGTCAATTAATTTACACGTTACTGTATACGAGCTATCGAAACGTAAATATTCTTACTTAATATCGTTTTGCTGATATCGATAACACACTAATATGTGCGTTTTATTTGACTATCAGTAGTAATATTGTTTACACAAAACAGGTTTACTCAGTATTTGTTTGTGATTATAATTATGATTATAGTATTATGTATTTTCTTGTTTTACGCCTAGTATTCTTGGATATTTTCTTAAAGAACGGGCAAAAAAAGTCGCATTATTTAAACCTTCTTTGAGCTTTCAAGGAAAAAAAAATTCGTAAATATTTTTTATGCACCCATTTTGAAAATTATGCGTTACTGGTAGTATTCAAGTAGTAGTAGAAAATCGTTCATAAAACCAATTACTTATTTACAAAAAGTGATGTAATCAATGAATCATTATAAAAGTTAACAGGGTTGTATTTTGATCTTAGATGGGACGATTTAAAAAAATCAAATGGATCTGTTAAGGATTCCCACCTATAGAGTATTTTCCTGTATGTAGAGCAACTTACTTTATTACAGCTGCCTTGTGGCTTTGAGCAATATACTTTCCCTTTGTAACAAAAAACAGAATTTCATATTGACATATAAAATGTGTATACATATACAATATCATAATACCTGGAAGGCATCCCTCACACATACAATTCATCATCACCCTCTCTGCCCACTCGCTCCATTTTTTAACTTCTTGTACTACCTTATTTTTCCTCATGCGTACTTCCAGATGACCACATTCATTTCTCACAAACCTTCCTCCTTCCTCCCTATGAATTCTCTTACATACTATCTTCCTCTCCTCTTCCACATTCGCACTTACCATTTACATCGCTCAGGTGAAACCACTTAAGGTACCCCATAAAATTCCCGTGTTCTGTCGCCATCTGCACTCCTTCAAAGGATGATTCCAGGCCAGTGTAACCTACTTCCGAGCATACCCCGAAGGGGGTTCTTCCAGTTTGTCCATCTTCCCATCTATTCTGCCATTCCCTTATTACTCCCTCTCTCGTTCTTGCCTTCTTTCCTCTCCTATTGGACTATTCCTTCTCTCATCCTTGCCCTTTTTGCACCCTCATCTTCCATTTTATTCTTTCGATTGTCCTCACTCTTTCTCCTCCATAGGATAATACATTGAACTCTCATCCTCCTCATTCTCTCGATCGTCAATTTTATTTAAACTATCTCTCTTTCTCTTGACCCTCCTTTCTCAAACCTCTCGAGAACCTGTAGGCTATCCGTAACGATGAATGCCTGCATCCCCTCTGATGGTCTTATTTCCTCGTCATCCATTCTTCTCTCAATTATTTGGGTGGTTTTTCCCATAGCAATAGCTTCCGCCACTCCCACGGGGATACCATCCACAATTCTCTCTTTAATTCTTCCTTCTCCAAATATTTCTTCTTTTAATCATTTGGATGGTTTTTCCCATTGTCGCACGGGGATACCATCCACAATTCTTTCTTTAATTCTTCCTCCAAATATTCCTTCGATCACTCCAGCTATTTCCACTCTCCTTTCTTCGTTCCTACTAGCGTCCGAATAACCCGCAATATCACTCTCATTATCAATTTGATCCTCCCATATCGTCTCTGTCCTCACCCTAAATGTCAGGCGAGGCCTTGGACTTTTCTCATAGAGCAACTATCGTAATTTTCAACAGTAATTTTAAAATCTAATAGAAGTTCAAGTCAAACTAAATATAGTATCATCTTTTGGAGTAGAATCTTCCCCTTCCAAAGAGCTGCGATTAAAATAAGTTCCTTGCAAAATTCACCTACGAAAAATTTCTTTTGTCAGCGAACCTTACGGAACGGATTACATGATATTATACCCACGATGTGACGTCACTTTGTCAGATCTCGGCTTACTGAGTGTATTTATATTCAAATGCGAATATCTCTGTTGTTATTGGCCCAACTGAATGAATTCCTTTATCTAGCGCTGCATGTTTTACTTTATAATGAGAAATAAATAATGGGAAACTACATCTATTTTGACATTTAATTTGTGAGATTTCTACTTGATATGAACCGAAATATATGTAGACTACAAATACGTTAAAGAAATATTCACTATTAGTTCTTCTCACACAAATTATGATCGGTCGAGTAGAATTCTTTGCTCACATTAGTGAAAAATCCTTTGACGTATTCATATTTAAACTTGCATCTAAATTTCTACCAAAATAGTGATCAGATTTTAAAGATACATAATAATAAGATTTTAGTGCATGATAGAAGGGAATACCTACGTATGTTCGATTATATCGAGTCGATGGGACATTCTTGATTGACAAACAATACAAGTGATCCCGATAAATCTGAGAAATCAAGTGTTTGTAAATATTTTATGTGATCCAAGTTAAAAATATATCCGATTGTTATCAGATAATATCTCGCTTATTATTGAGGTTAAAAAAATATAACATTTCATTCTTATGTCGTATTCTTATGTTATTATGTAGTTATCACAAAAAATGCATGGTAAATAGTTTATCGCAGACTTATTGGCTAATTAAAAATAGAAGAGTAAATATATATTTTTTAATTTATATAATAATAAAAATAATAACAGCCAAGGCTGCAAAGAATAAACTATAATCGACTCGGCGATCACCAACCATGCCAAGTTAAATAAATGAAATATATACTGCGACTGCGCATACATTGATTATAAAAAGGCATTCGACAACGTACCACACTCATGGCTAATACATATACTTAACATATACAAAATAGATGGCCAATTACTAAAATTTATAACCACAGTAATGCAAACCTGGTGAACTACACTCAACATCCAAACGCCAGTCAACATCCTGAAAGGTCATGAAATATCAATAAAACGAGGTATCTTCCAGCACGACTCGCTTAGTGTATTATAGTTCTATGTTGGACTCAACCCACAATCCAATATGTTAAACAGAATAACATATGGATATAATATTATATATACAAGAAAATAAAGTGAAAATAAACCACCATTTTCAATATGGATGAATTGAAATTGTATGCAAGCAATAACCTGCATCTATTAGACCACACACACAAGTCAAATCGGATATAAAGAAGAAATTCCAAGGTAGAACATAAACAATACTGAAAACGGAGCTAAATGGTAAAAACACAGCACACGCAATAAACTCATATGCAATACCTCTGTTAACGTACTCGTTTGGTATCATCAAATGGACTGACACAGACCTAAAAGCACTAAACATCTTATTACGTACCATGGCCATAAAATACCGTAAGCACCACGAACATACAGTAGTTGAAAGATTCAAATTACCAAGACAATACGGTGGCCGTGGGTTCAATGACATCAAAACCCTCCACAACAAACAAATCGCAAACCTAAAAGATTACTTCAGATCTCGGGAGGAAAGTCTACTGCATAAAGCGATTATTCTATTGATAATTCTCTCAGACCTCTACAACTTAATAATGAAAACAAAAAACTCAACGAAGAAATCATACATGCACAAATGAAATAAAAATAGACAAATGGAAATCTAAAGCACTAAATGGAACACATGCGCATCAGATCACACAAGATCACATAGACCCACAAGCTTTAAATGAATGGCTGTCCAAGGGTCAACTTTTCTCAGAAACAGAAGGATTCGTGATAGCAATTCAAGACCGTATCATAGAAACCAGGAATTATTCTAAATATATAATAATAGAGAGTACAATGATACATGTAGACGTTGCTCAACAACACAGGAAACCACAGAACACATGACCAGCGGTTGTAACACACTTGCACCCAACGAATACACCCAAAGACATGATAATGTTTGCAAACAATGGTATTTATACAATCCAAAGACTGTTCTAGAGAACAGCAGTGTAAAACTATACTAGAATAGAACCATACTAACCGACAGAATAATAAACCATAATAGACCCGATATAACACTAATAGACAAACCGGACAAAATAACATACTTAATTGACATAGCAATACCCAACACATCTAATCTAGAAAAAAATATACAGAAAAAATTCAAAAATATTTACCATTTTCGGAAAAAGTAAGACAAATATGGAACCAAAACAAAGTACACATAGTGCCCATCATAATATCAGCAACTGGTGTGATCTCTAAAAAACTCCATCAAAGTCACCCTGGCACCCTGCAACTCTGTCCAAATATACACATGTCTTCAAAAATCCGTAATCATCGATACATGCACAATAGTCAGTTTCTTAATACACAATAATGCAAGCATGGCTTGAGTTAACCCTCAGCCAATGCCTCAACAATACCAGGACAAACCTGAGAAGAACAAAATATTAATATTAAAGAACACTAATAATATAGTTTATACAGTAATGACATGGAAAAACGAAGTTCAGTTTAGTACAGCACAGACGCTGTAAAAGCTGTTATTTCGCTTCCGCTTACAAAAAAGGTTAATTAAAAGTTATCGTGTAAAATTTAACTATTGTTCAGTTAATTTAACCTTATTACCTACTACTGTTATTGTAAATAAAATAAAGTTGTAAATGTAAAGACACGACACAGTCAATATTTTGTGTTGCTGAATCCCAGGCTACGAAGCCTATAGAGAACAACGAAGAGCAAACGCAGGAGGAGTTGCTCTGCTCGTCAAGAGGACTATAAACCATCATCTCATCGACACGCCGGAACTGGAAAACATGGAAGCCATCGCCATAGTAGTTTCAACGGAACGAAACGGCCTACTCAAGATTGTTTTCTGTTACCAAGCTGCTCAACGTCCTCCCCTAAACCAAGACCTGGAGGCCCTCATAATACGGGGTACCCAGACGGTGACTATAGGAGACTTCAACGCCAAATCGCCAGTTTAGAATTGCAGACTCACTAACACCCGGACGATGCTGCGATTCCTAGATGATCACCGTGACGTACAGACGTTAGGTCTAGAAGAACCGACGTTTGACAACGGAAGACATAGGCCAGACGTGCTGGATATAGCCCTGCTCAACGAGATGACCTTCACCGCCAAATTTCACACATAAGCTGAAGGCTCCTCGGACCACAACCCCGTCATCCTAAAACTAGGAGATGGGGTGCCTGAAGAGAAAACCTTCACTGAGAAAAGAACACACTGGGAATAGTTCCGAGCAATTTTGCAAAGAAACATTCCACACGTTCACAGAATCGACAGTGAAGAAGAAGTAGAAGAGGCTATCGTCTCCCTGGAAAATTACATCCAGACAGCGCTAATGGAAAGCACGGTGGAAACTGTAACAAGAAGAGTTGCAATGCCGATGGGGGAACTCCCTGAAGATAGCATGCAGCTCATTAGAGACAGAAGGAGGGTTAAAAAACTGGTGCAGAGAACAAGACTTCCTGAACACCGAAGGGAATACAACCAACTAACTCGAAGAGTTAAAGAAGCCCTGCAAGAACAGATGGCAACGTCACCTAAAGTCGCTAGACCCTCAGGACAGAAGCATGTGGACCACCCAGAAGGCTTTCCGTGTCAAGCGAAAACCAGTCCCGCCCATCCACGGAGAGAATGGTATTGTCTACACTCGACAGGAAAAAGCCGAGGCTTTTGATAACAGTTTGGAACCGCAGTGTAGGGAAAACCAGATCGACGAAATGAGACTTATAAATTTTTTTCGTGCAATGAATAATCTATAACAATTACTAACAATAATATATCCCCTTCAAGATGACATAATACGAAAGTACCGAGTTAACAAGTGCATGATGAATATTTATCAACAGTACTTTTTAGATGTTATATGGCGTAGTAAATACTGTTGTTTTCTTTACATGATCCATGAGACGTGTATAACTTTGATCAGCAATAAAATAAGTAACTAAACATTTATTTGCGACGAGATTTTTGTTGTTACATTATTGACCTTCATGTCGAAATGGCGATTTTCTTGTTGTAAACATTTATGGCAACTGCTTTATCCACATTGACAATTAAACCGTTTTTTCAACAGTAGTTGAAAAATTATTGGAAATAATGTGTCTATCTTGGAGATTCATTGGATTTTTGCATTAAATTCTAAGGTCATCTACATACATTATAATGTAATTTGCGGAAATATGTATTGGCAAGTCATTGGTAAATAATAGAAATATGAGAGCACCCAACACAGATCCCTGTGGAACAAAAGCTGTAAAAAATGTTTCAAATCCTATTTGATGTTTTCTGTACTCGAGGTAGATTATCCATGATAAGAATTTACTTCTAAAATTTATCGTATATAGTTTACTCTCGATAAACTCAAATTTGAGACAGTCGAAAGGGCAATCCAAACAATTTAGTAATTTTACTTCGCAACATAGCATGATTTATTTTTTGTTAATCACAAAATTTAGGTTTCCTAATTTTCAATCGTGTTTTGCTCGAAAATGCTATCTTTTATGCTGTAATTTTGACAATTAAATAATCTATTAAAATCAATATATGGGGTTGTCATTTAGAAAAATATAGATGGTGTTATTACTCGAAAATAAATAATGATCGGAGATTAAATTTGATATACAAATGTATATTTTTACTTCCCTCGCATACCGAAGGGAAGTATTGCATTCGAGAAAAAATCACCCTCCGAGATTTTTTCGGATTCTGACGTTTCAGAACACGTAGATTACGAAAATATAGGTTTTTCAATTCCGTCAGTCTGTCTGTCTGTTGGTGCATTAACTAAAAAACTACTTGACGGAGAGCAGTCAAATTTGGTAGGTAGTTAACACTACTGTCAGCGAAGAACTAGTAGAATTTTCACTGAAAAATATACAGGGTGGACCGTCTAAACGGAATAAATAGTGAAAAAAAATTTTTTTGCTCAAATTTAAAATTTCCACGTTTCATGACGCGCTAAACCTATTTCTGAAAAAAAAAATTTTTGAAAATTTTTTTCAATCATTTTTACTTCCCTCGCATACCGAAGGGAAGTATTGTATTCGAGAAAAAATCACCCTCCGAGATTTTTTCGGATTCTGACGTTTCAGAACACGTAGATTACGAAAATATAGGTTTTTCAATTCCGTCAGTCAGTCTGTCTGTCTGTCTGTCTGTTTGTCTGTCTGTCTGTTGGTGCATTTACTAAAAAACTACTTGACGGAGAGCAGTCAAATTTGGTAGGTAGTTGACGCTACTGTCAGCGAAGAAATGGTAGAAATTTCACTGGAAAATATACAGGGTGGACCGTCTAAACGGAATAAATAGTGAAAAAAAATTTTTTTTGCTCAAATTTAAAATTTCCACGTTTCATGACGCGCTAAACCTATTTCAGAAAAAAAACATTTTTGAAAAAATTTTTACCAAGATGAAAAAAATTTTTTTTTGCTTGAATTTAAAATTTCTACGTTTCATGACACGCTTAACCAATTTCAGGAAAAAAAATTTTGAAAATTTTTTTCACCAATATTTTTGAAAAATTTTTACTTACTACTAAAATGAAATATTTTTTTTTTCTCTCTTCAAATTTAAAATTTCCACGTTTCATGGCATTCTAAGCCTAATTGAAAAAAAAAAAATTTTGAAATTTTTTTTTACCAACATTTTTGAAAAATTTTTCAGTAACTACTAAAATAGATGAAAAATTTTTTTCTTTCTTCTAATTCAAAATTTCCACGTTTCATGGTATTCTAAGCCTGATTCAAAAAAAATTTTGATAATTTTTTTTACCAACATTTTTGAACAATTTTTTACTACATACTAAAATAGATGATTTTTTTTTTTATTTCTTCAAATTTAAAATTTCCACGTTTCATAGCGTTCTAAATCCGTTAAAAAAAAAAATTAGAAATTTTCTTTACGATTTTTAAAAAATTTTACCACTAAAATACAATTTTTTTTTGTTCAGATTTAAACTATCCATGTTTCCATGGCATTCTAAAACTATTCAAACAAATTTAAAAATGATTTTGAAAAATAAAAAATTTGAAAACATTTTTAATCTATTTATCACTAGAATCACTATAGAATAGACGAAAAATATTTTTTTGGTCAAATTTAAAATTTCCACGTTTCATGACATTCCAAACCAATTTCGAAAAAAAAATTTTTGCAACATTTTACCAGTTTGGAAAAAAATTTAACACTAGAATAAATGGAAACTTTTTTTGCTCAAATTTAAAATTTCACGTTTCATGACATTCTAAACCTATTTCAGAAAAAAAAATTTTGAAAATTTTTTTCACCAACATTTTTCAAAAAGTTTTTACCACTAAAATAGATCGATTTTTTTTTTATTTGCTAAAATTTAAAATTTTCACATTTCATAGCATTCTAAACCTATTTAAAAAAAATACATAATTTTTAAATTTTAAACTTTTTTTACCACTACTATAGAATAGAAGGAAACTTTCCTTTTCGCTCTAATTTAAAATTTCCACGTTTGACATTTTAAACCTATTTTAGAAGAAAAAAATTTGAAAATTTTTTTACCAACATTTTTGAAAAATTAAAAAAAAATGAAACCACCACCATACTTCCACTCCATTACATGAATGTTGGATTGAAAATGTGACAGATGGCAATAATATCTGGCATATGCACCTATTATACTTTTATTGAAAAATGTACAGGGTGGTCATCCCAAGAAATAATTCAGTCATGGTGGACATTTGTAAAGGTATTTGCGCAAGCCTGCCATATGTGGCACCTGCTATTTAGTATTGAACTTTTGCTGTTGGATGAGGAATCTGTATATTTTTTTGACCAAAATTTATCAAGTTTTCTTTGTAATAATAGCAATAACTCTATTCCGATTATTATTCTCAATGTCATTTCGTAATTACTAATTTTTTAGAGTGACTGCCATGCACAAATAACGAGGGAAGTTCTGTGTAAATACCTTCACCGATTTAAAAAAAAAAATGCCACTAAAATATAGGAAGAAACATTTTTTTTTCTTCAAATTTAAAATTTTCACGTTTCATGGCATTTTAAACGTATTTCAAAAAAAAAATATTGAAATTTTTTTAACCATTTTTGAAAAAAATTTTACCACTAAAATAGGTGGAATTTTTTTTTGTTCAAATTTAAAATTTCCACGTTTCCATGGCATTCTAAACGTATAAAACAAATTTAGAAATTTTTCTGAAAAATTTTCTTGAAAAAATTTATTTATTCATCACTAAGTCTTAGTATAAAATAGAAGAAAATATTTTTTTTCTCAAATTTATGATTTCCACGCTTCATGACATTCCAAAACCACTTCGGAAGAAAAAAAATTGCAACATTTTTTTACCATTTTGGAAAAAAAATTAGCACTAGAATAGTTGGAAAAATTTTTTTGCTCAAATTTCAAATATACCCGTTTCATGACATTCTAAACCTAACTTTTTAACCAACATTTTGGAAAAATTTCAAAAAAATTATTTTTTTTCTTTGTTCAAATTTAAAATTTCAACGTTTCCATGGCATTCTAAACCTATTCAAACAAATTTTAAAAAAAATGATAAAATCTATTTCACTACTTACTATAGAATAGATAAAAAAAAAAAAATGTTTAAATTTAAAATTTCCACGTTTCATGACATTCCAATCCTATTTCGAAAAAAAAAAAATTGCATCATTTTTTACCATTTTGGAAAAAAATACCATTAGAATAGACGGAAAAATTTGTCTTTGCTGAAATTTAAAATTTTCACGTTTCATGACATTCTGAACATATTTCAGAAGAAAAAAAAAATTGAAAATTATCACATTTTTTAAAAAAAAAATTACCACTAAAACAAATTGAAAATTATTTTTCTTTGCTCAAATTTAAAATTTCCGTGTTTCATGACATTCTGAACCTATTGCAGAAGAAAAAAGACTGAAAATTTTTAACCAACAGTTTTGAAAAATTTCAAAAAAAATTGAAATTTTTAACCACCACTATACTTCCATTTCACTGGGTGAAAGTGGAACTGAAAATGTGTCTAATGGCAATAATATTTGGCATATGCTATTATATTTATTGGAAAATATACAGGGTGTTCATCCCAACAAATAAATCATGGTAGACCTGGTATTTAGTATTGAACTTTTGCTGTTGGATGAGCACAATTTTTTTGACCAAAAGTTGTCAGGACTTTGTAATAATTACAATAACTATATTTCCATTATTATTCTCAATGTCATTTCATATATAATAATTTTTTAGTGACCGCCATGCACAAATAACGAGGGAAGTTCTGTGTAAATACCTTTACCGATTTTTATAAAATAAAATCGATCTCTTTAAGGACTTTTCCCAAAGATTTTTTTTAATTTGATCGAATTTGTTCCATGTTTCAGCCGCTCACTGTGTACCACCATTCTTCAATTAAAATTTATTGGCATGTTTTCAATTCAATTGAGAGTGCCGAAAAATTAATAAAGTGAGTAGTTTTCTGGCAGGTCAAATGGAACGATCTATTCCATTTATATTTGCAAAGGAATTCATGGAATAATATATGAAATACCTTTTCATGAATTCATTTACTGAAAGAAAACTATAAATTCAAGTAGGTAATTACCTAGGTTATGACTCATGAATATTAATGATAGTAATACGCATAACATGTGTGATATGTGGTTTGGGTATATATTATTTTAAATATTGATTAGGAAGCGTTTCTAACGTAAAACGACCGACATAGAATACCTGTTTGATGGTTTGCTTCATATAATACCATACCGGGTGGTTAGGTTCACAGAGACACTCGTGTAAACTTGATTGGGAGAATGGTTAAATTTCAAATTTAGTGATGAGATATGAGATAAAATTTTCAATTTCATGAAGTAAAGAGCCGAAATGACCGACTTCCGGTTTCGATGCAATTTACATGAATATCAATTCTCTAAATAGGACAACCTGTCTAATTTTGCTTATTTGCATTCTGCTAGCCAAAATACACATGATCCAACCCTTAGATATTATTTAGATTTTCCGAAAATACATATTTTTTAACTTTTGGTTTTAATCATGGAAGGCCGCGATTCGGTCAAAATGTCAAAAACCGCTGCCTAAGGAATCACTACTTCCACATCCAGATTCTTCATCCAAATCACTTTAAAGGAAACATCTTGACTATATTTGCACTCTAGTATGTGGAAATTATTGGTCATAGAATTTTAATATTTGGGGCAGATGTCATAGACAAGTTTGAGGAGTTGGTTTCTATCATATACGTTAAAAATGAAGTCTCTAGTTCACCCTACTTATTTTCCACTATTCACAACCTACCACCTCCCGCCCCTTCAATGCAGTCATCTCAATCAGATGTCACTACAATACATACGTGTACTAACTTTCAAGTGAATATCTCAATTTGATGTTATCAATCCCATTAATAATGAAGCGGAGGTGGTGGAGTTTGAAAAATATTAGAAAGAAATCTGAGGCCTTGGTTTCTAGTTATTACACCGAATCCCAAATTTCTGTACTCTTACCAGCTTGATTTACTTATTTTCCCCTAGTCCTCCTGTTAACCCCAACCCTTCTACGGAATCATCCCAAAATATAATCTAGTTCCAGATGTCGTTATAATACATACGTCTACCAAATTACAAGTGAATATCTCAATTTTATTTTATCAACCCCTCTAATAATGTGGTAAGACTAGTGGAAGGGTTGAAAAGTATTATTAAAAAATCTGAGGCCTTAGCTTCTAGGACATACACCGAATTTCAAGTTGCAGTACTCTTACCAACTTGCTTTACTTATTTTTCCCTATTTACCTCTACTTACCCCCACTCCTTCAACGCAATCTTGTCAAAATATAATCTAGTTTTAGATATAGTTATAATACATAAATGTACCAAATTTCAAGTGAAAATTTAAATTTAATTTTATCAACTCTTTTAATAAGCGAGTGGGGGTGGGGTGGTGGGGGGATGGAAAATACTAATAAAAAAATCTGAGACCTTCGCTTCTAGTATATACACCAAATCCCAAACTTCTGTACTTTTACCAGCTTGCTTTACTTATTTTCCCTTATATACCCCTATTTAACCCCCAACCCTTCAACGGAATCATCTCAAGATATAATCTAGTTCCAGATGTCGTTATAATACATATGCGTACTAAATTTCATGTGAATATCTCAATTTTATTTTATCAACCTCTTGAATAATGGAGTAGGGGTGGTGGGTGGCTGAAATATATTATTAAAAAATCTGAGGCCTTGGCTTCTAGTACATACACCGAATTTCAAGTTTCTGTACTCATACCAGCTTGCTTTACTTATTTCCCCCTATCTACCCCTAAATAACCCCCAACCCTTCAACGGAACTATCTCAAAGTATAATCTAGTTCCAGATGGCGTTATAATTCATACGTGTACCAAATTTCAAATGAATATCTCAATTTTATTTTATCAACCCTTTTAATAATGAAGTAGGGGTGGTGGGGGTTGAAAAACATTATAAATAATCTGAGACCTTGGCTTCTAGTACATACACCAAATTTCAAGTTTCTGTAGTCTTACCAGCTTGCTTTACTGTATTTTCCCCCCATTTACCCCTATTTAACCCCCAACCCTCCAACGGAATCATCTCAAAATATAATCTAGTTCCAGATGTCGTTATAATACATACGTGTACCAAATTTCAAGTGAATATCTCAATTTCATTTTATCAGCCCCTTTTCATATTGGAGTAGGGGTGGTGGGGGTTGAAAAATATTTTTTAAAAATCTGACGCTTTGGCTTCTAGTACATACACCGAATTTCAAGTTTCTGTAGTATTACCAGCTTGCTTTACTTATTTTCCCCTATTTACCCCTATTTAACCCCCAACCCTTCAACGGAATCATCTCAAATTATAATCTAGTTCCAGATGTCGTTATAATACATACGTGTACCAAATTTCGAATGAATATCTCAATTTCATTTTATCAGCCCCTTTTCATATTGGAGTAGGGGTGGCGGGGGTTGAAAAATATTTTTAAAAAATCTGACGCTTTGGCTTCTAGTACATACACCGAATTTCAAGTTTCTGTAGTATTACCAGCTTGCTTTACTTATTTTCCCCTATTTACCCCTATTTAACCCCCAACCCTTCAACGGAATCATCTCAAATTATAATCTAGTTCCAGATGTCGTTATAATACATACGTGTACCAAATTTCAAATGAATATCTCAATTTTATTTTATCAACCCTTTTCATATTGGAGTAGGGGTGGTGGGGGTTGAAAAATATTATAAAGAAAATCTGACGGTTTGGCTTCTAGTACATACACCGAATTTCAAGTTTCTGTACTCTTATCAACTTGTTTTACTTATATTCCCCTATTTACCCCAAATTAACCCCCAACCCTTCAACGGAATCATCTCAAAATATAATCTAATTCCGGACGTCGTTATAATACATATGTGTACGAAATTTCAAATGAATATCTCAACTTTATTTTATCAACCCCATTAATAGGGCAGGGGTGGTGGGGGGTTGAAAAATATTACAAAAAATATGAGGCCTTAACTTCTAGTACATACATCGAATTTCAAGTTTCTGTACTCTTACAAGCTTGCTTTACTTATTTTTCCCTATTTACCCCTATTTAACCCCCAACCCTTCACCGGATATCCTCAAAAAACAATCCAGTTCCAGATCTCGTTATAATATATACGTGTACAAAATTTCAAGTCAATATCTTAAACCGTTCCGGAGAAAACGTGCGGACAAAAAAAGTTACAGACAGACAGACAGACCGACAGACAGACAGACAGACAGACAGACAGACAGACAGAAATTTTTTTTTCGCTCAAATTTAAAATCTCGACGTTTCATGACATTCTAAACCTATTTCACGAATAAAAATTTTTGAAAATTTTTTTGCGATTACTATACTTCCAATCCACTACGTGGATGTGGAAGTAAAATAGGTCTGCAAGGACACAATTAGGTGTTAAATTAATGTTGGCTTCGCGCGTTGTTCACATAGTAACAGATAAGTTATATGCTCAAAAAAATTTAAACGAGGGATTTAAAATGGCTGCCACCGCTTCTACCGAGGTAACTCCTTGAAAGTCCAGAATGTGTTAGGTAAAGAGAAACGAGGCCCTCCAGTTTATGGTGGAGTCTGAACCACATCTTGGGGATAATTTTACAATTAAAATTATTTGGCGGTGAGCAGGGATTAAACCTGCTTCGCTAGGTATGCCAGTATGCAAGCTAGACGCGCTAAACCACTGAGCTAGTTGTGCCTTATGTATAATTAAGTGTCTAGTATATCAATTGTTAGAGCAAGTGTCATACAAAAAGTACGGAAAAATAAAAATAAATAAAGTGCAAATAAATAGTCAAAAGGGGAAAAAGTGCGATTTGTAATATACACTATTAAAAATTTGTTAAATACATGATTCTAGATCTAACCTTAACAGCAGCAACATGAATATAAAGTTATAATTACTTTATCTCCTACAAGTGCAATGTCTTTTTTAAAGTTTCGATATTATCACTATATCTTTTTGAATGTCCTTTGAATGATAATAAACTTTGATTATCTTTTATTTTGTTTGGTAGGTGGTTGTGAAGTTTTAATCCTATGTATATAGACACGGATTTTCGACCTTTCCTTGGCATAGATAGAAGTACATATATGTCCATACGTGATTGTGACTTTTGCATATTTAATCTCCTTATATTTTGTTTCACTATGTTAAAGCTAGGTGAGGGTTCACTAAATTGGGTGAAGAAAAAAATTGAACTGAATAAGGTCCAATTCATCCGGCTACTGCATACAATTTATTTCAGAATGCTCAGTTACAGAATTTGTAATCGAATTTTAGACCAAAACCGTTGCATTAGAGGAAATATTTACAAAAAAACGGATTTTTCTAGCTTAACCTTTTTTGGGAGGTAAGGAAATGCGCCATCTATACATTTTTTAAAAAATCTCATTCAAGGAGCCCAAAAAAACTGACACGTTTTTATGTGCTAGTACTACTAAAATTAGTAGAGTGCATTAAGATAAAAAGGCAAGTTATATAAAATATTTTTAATAAATTTAACAGCCAAAGTATAAATAAAAATACCAGATGGCGGACCCAAAGTGACCGAATTTAATACCAAAACCATGCAATATTCGACAAATTAACAAAAATATTCTGTCAAATTTTATAAATAATCAATTAATAACATTAAAATATTATAAAGGGATATTAATATACTTAAAAGTGTATTTTAAATTAAACAGATTTAAAAAATTACGCATAAGTAAAATTCTACAGAAAAATTTACAAAACTAAAGATGCTTCGACTTCTGCAACAGGCAATTTTTTATACGGACCTATATTATCATGGAAATAGTCTGCTGCGCGCATGTGTGAGTTTAAGAACTGCGATTTATCACGCTTGGAATAGCGTTCATTATTTTGCAAATTACTCGGGAGTTAAAAAAAAGAAACAACACGCGTTTTCAAGATAAATGTTGTACCCAATACCTTCACTAATTTTTTTTATATATCTAAAGTGAAAAGTACGTATATTAATGTTCAACAATTGGCTACTTTGGAGAAATAACGCTGCTTTCGTCAAAAAAGCAAATTTAAGATAATTTTGTCGACTTCAATTAAGCTTTAATGATAAAAGTATTCCTAAATGCTTATTTTTCCAAGATATTGGCAAGATCACTGCCAGATTTTTTTTAACGTTTAGTTTCTTGTTATCCGCATTTGAAAATTATTTATTGGATTTTGGATGATTTTGTAAAGTTCGTAATTTCCTGCCAATATCTTGGAAAAATAAGCATTTAGGAATACTTTTATCATTAAAGCTTAATTGAAGTCGACAAAATGATCTTAAATTTGCTTTTTTGACGAAAGCAGCGTTATTTCTCCAAAGTAGCCAATTGTTGAACATTAACTTTACAAAATCATCCAAAATCCAATAAATAATTTTCAAATGCGGATAACAAGAAACTAAACGTTAAAAAAAATCTGGCAGTGATCGCGTAGTTATAACAATTAAAATTTAGTTTTTTTCCTCTAATTTTTACCGGAGTTAAGTGGTTATAGAAGACGTTGTGATTAAGATAAAAAAACTGTGTTTTCCATTTAAAAGATAACTATATAAACCTTATATCACAACAGAGATTCCTACTATTTTGTTAGAGACGATTGCTTTTATTGATGTTTGATGATTTTATCTGAACTTGTTATTCAGAAAGATGTTTTCCTTAAAAAAAATTATTTGTCTATACTTATTATAAATTATTATTTTTACAGAAAATACTGTGTTACGATTCATTATTTCGAAAGCTACAAAGAAGTTTTAAGCTTCAAGTAAATTTTTATCAAGACGCGTTTTAAAGGAGTAAATTTGCAATTTCGATTTACATAAAAATGGTCTTTCTTAACAAATATCCATCACAACTTGATTTGTTTTTATCGTAGAGGGTTTAGGCGAATTATCAAAAAATGTAAAAATTCAAATTGAGATATTTCAAATTTTGGATATGTTATGTAGAACGGCTCTCTTAAACAGAGTCCATGTTTTTCTTACAAAAATGGCTGCTGTTAACGCCAATTGTTCCGAAATATCTCGTTTCTAGTGAAACCTGCTACGAAAATTGTGATTATCAATCTTGTACAATACAAAGTTTACTACAACTTTTGTTTAATGCACTTTGTTACTAGAATGGTGCATACTCTATGAGCTGCAGCCCGCCACATTCCAGAAGCTATATTGACTTGACATTTTGCACATGTATGTTAAAATAAATAAGGCAACGAAAATTAAAAAAATATAATACAGAGTGGACCATTAATGATAGGCCATAGTGTAGGGGTAGATTCTTTGGGCCAAAATATGAGGATATAACCAAATAAGCTTCAGTAAAATGTTGCTGTGGAAAAAGATACAGAGAGGAACTTTTTTATTCTAAGAAACAATAATTTATGTATTACATCACATTAGATCATACAGGGCGCCGCAGAACCTGTATCTGATGGTGATTTTTTTTAATATTTCTTTGAACAAAACGTTGTGGTACTTCTAACCAGAAAATCTGATGAAGGCGTCATTTCCACGTATAAAAGGTACACTTGGTAGAACTTGATAACTCCAACCATTTTCGAGGAAATTGCCGTTAAACATTTGAATAATTTTTTGAAAGACAAATTTAAATTTAATTAAACAAAGTGTATTGATTGAAAAAGTACAAAACGCAAGGGAAAACAAAATCGTAATAACTTCATGAACTCTTTCTCACTTTCTTAGGAACTAATGAATATTTTCATGGTATTGAGATAAATATATACTTAAATCAAAGGAGTGTGTAAAATAAGGATCTAATCTTATTAGAAGACCAAAAAATATCATAAAAGTGGACTTAATGACATTAGTATTTATTGTATAAACTTTCCCCCTATGCGAAAACCCCATTGCTGCAACTTAGAGTAAATTTTCGATATTCCACCTACTTTTATGCCTTTTCTAATTCTTTTCATAAAAAAAATTCTTACATTGAAAATACATTTTCCTGTCCTCTAATAAAATTGGCTGCGTTTTGTAATTTGTCCCACAGCTCTTCTCTTGAATGGACAGTATTTGCGTAGACTAAGGACTTCATATGTCCCCACACACTATAATCAGGGCTCATTGGTGGCCAAGCAAACTCACTTTCTCGACCGATCCATCTGCGTGGGAAAGTCTCATGAAGATAATGCCTGACTTCAATGGAGAAATGAGGGGGAGCTCCATCTTTCATAAACCATATTTTGTTCCGTATATCTAGCATGAAATCATGTAATATATCAGCAAGAGTATTTTGAAGAAAAAACATGTAAGAGTGTCTATTTAAATTTGGAGGAAGGACACACGGTTCCAATAACTGATCGCCAATAATACCACACCAAACGTTAATCTTAAATTCGCGCTGAAAATGCCTTTCTCTAACGGCATGAGGTTTTTTTACTTCCCAGTAATGGGCATTTCTTTAGTTAAAAACGCCTCGGCGAGTAAAAGTTGCTTCGTCGGTAAATAAAATGTTCTTAACAAAATTTCGATCCCTAATGTTTATTTGGAACAAATTGACAAAATTGTAGCCTTAATGGAAGATCCCTTCGAAGTAAGTTTGGTACAGGAGTTAAGTGATATGGGTAGAAGCGTTCTTTAGTAGTAGTAGTAAGGCTCTTAGAACAGACTGTTTACTCACCCCTGTTGCCGCTGATAAACGACCTGAGCTGACTTGAGTATCTTCATCAACACGAACTAAAATTTATAGTTGTTGATCTGGAGTAATTCGTTTCGATCGTCCTACATCATTCTTATGGCGAAATAAACAGGTTTCTCCCAAACAACGAAAGAGATCTTTGACAATCTTATTGTTTGGCTGTATTCTATTTTGATATTGAAATGAGTATTTTCTCGCTGCAGCACGTCCGCTAAAATTTTTTGTACGTAAACACATATCATATTCCTTATTTCGTATTTGAAAAATTATTATGTCGAGGCATTTTAAATAAAGAAGTGAAAATTAGCTCGAGGAACACAAGAACAAAATAAAATGATTAAATGACGTACAATGTAGAACCAAAGCGTAACCAAAGCAGACTAGTCAATAAACACACTTTGTTTCATTAAATTTGAATTTGTCTTTCAAATAATTATTCAAATGTTTAACAGCAATTTACCCGAAAACGGTTGGTGTTATCAAGGTCTACCAAGTGTACCTTTTATACGTAGAAATGACGTCCTCATCAGATTTTTTGGTCAGCAGTACCACAGCGTTTCGTCAGAAACAAAAATGAAAAAATTAATCATCAGATACAGGTTCCCCAAGCAGCACAATTAGTTTATTTTACCAGTTTAAAGCCACAATGACCTAACATTGATGATATAACGTAATTGCAACCATTACTTTCAACTTTAAAATCATATGAACTTAGTAGTAATTAATTAAGCAATATTTAGGTAATATTTTCTTAAGAAATGCCTGATAAAGTCACATTGACTTTAGTGTAATTTTCAAGAAATATTAACGTAATTGTTCCTTAAAATTTAACTATAAAGTTAAAGTGCATATTGAGGTCAATGTATAAGAAAATATTACGTAATTTTAGACTAAGTTATTAACTTTGGAGTCTCTGACTCTTGTCTGGATAGAAACGGGGAAATTTTACCAATTTTTAACATAAATGTAACCTGTTTTGTCTTGCCCTTGTAGTCAGATTTTAGTTAAAACTTTAACCTCATGGTCACAAATAGTTCCAATTTTAGGTAAAATTTACGTTAATTTTACTTCCCCGCTTACCTAGCATATGTGTTTAACCTAAAGGTAAATATTACTTCATATATTGTCCTAGAAGTTATTTTTACTTCAAAATAGAATTGGGTCTCTTAACTGGAAAGCAAAATTACGTTTTTTTTTGCCTTGGTTTTTCCTTCAGCCAATGTCACCGAATTAAGGCAAATACCACTACTACTCTGCTGTAACCGTAGCACTCCCGGTCAAATATTTACATACTTGGCTTTACTAAAATAACCATTTAACGCTAATAACCATAACAAGTTCTTAGTTCGGTATTACATATTTCTTTTTTTTTTCCTCTATACATATTATATCATTTTTTTAATTTTTTTTTTCCTTTTTTCTTTTTTTTTTTTACCTTTTTTCTTCCTTTCCTTTCTTTTTTTTCCTTTGTCTATTTTCTTTTTCAAAATTACGTTTTCATTGTCTAAATTACTTCAAAGGACTAAAATGGCTGTATTATGTTGATGCCCCTCCTCCCAGTAGTGTCCACTTTCAAAAGTTACTTCTTTACTTTTACTTTAATGCTTGGAGTCATGGGGTAGTGTCACATTTTCCATATAATACATTTTCAGAGGTTATTTTGACAGTTGTTGACCACATAAACAAGTTTTAATAGTTAAAACTTGTTTCGAAATATCGCGCGTCGGAAGGCAAGAGATCGACACACCACCTACAGTCAGATTAGGGAAATTTTACTTCCTGACATTTACTTATATTAAAATCTCGAGCCTAGTTATTCATTTTTTCTGGAAATAAAAACGTGTCATTAGTTTTTGTTGGATAACCTGGAAGGGAGAAAATCCGACTAAAACAAGCTTTTTCCACTAATTAGTTTAAGTATATTTTTATAATTTTACGCCTGAATGACACTATCAACTAAGCCCACGTAACCAACGCTTGTATTTGTTTTGATCTCAGATAAATAAAAGACATATTTATCTGAGGTTTTAATCACGGCTGTCCCTAGAGACGGCCATGTTTTAATACTCTTTTTGCTTTTTTGACGAATAAACAATGATTGTTGCTCTATTTTCCTTGACCCTGATGGCAAACCTGGACTGGGAAGTACGACCAATTTAGTTCTAAATGAACTTTAAAGACTTTTTAAGCTATATTGGATCCATTTAACTTTAAAGTCAATAATATAAGTTTTAACGACTGCGACTGTAGGAAAAATGTTAGTGAGGTCTAAAATATTGGGAAAGAATACTTTGAAGTCGCGCGGTACTATATTCGCCATATTTTTCAACCAGTTGTAAGAGACCATTTTATAATGAAATTTTGATGAGAGATTAATTGAAAAAAAACATTAATATAGGGTTATTTAACAGATAACAAGTACAATATTAGCATATTTTTTGCTCCAGGAGAGTCCTGCAGAGCAATTGTATAGGCTTTTACAAATATTTTTAAAACACATTGAAGATGGAAAAAAAAACGTTTTCTTTAAAAACGTAAAATACTTGACGCGCTTTTAATATTCCGAGTTAGAATTGATATATTTACGATGAAAATTGATTGGCAGCAAAAAACTACAGAAAGGAGAAAGGTGGACACATTATTTCACAACTATGTCTGACATTATATGTGATATACTCCTACCCCTGCACTATGGCCTATTATTAATGGTTCACCCTGTATATCCTTCACACCACAATTTATTTTTTATAGAAAATTCCAAGATGGCATTTCCAAGGCGACTTTTGAGGTCACAGACTATAAACATGGGACAGAAATTGAAAAACATTTTGTGCCGATTTTGATCGCATTTTTACACATTCATGGGGTCCAAACATCTTTTCTCTACAATAAAATTTGAAGTCGCACAGATTTCCTAGCCAAAATTTAAATACAGTCCACTAAACATATACCGTTTTTTCTTGTGAAAAACTTGTGACTTGTCCTATTGGAACGTTTTAATACCAACTAATTTTTTAGCAAAGTAAATTAGTACCAGTGCAGAATTAGTAATTTCTCGTTTCGTCAAGATTGAATAGTTAAGCAAACGCGCGCTTCAATTTGGACCATAAAAGATATTGCATGCACGCAAAGCGTTTCAGTCGAATGAAAGTAATTGATAGCCGCTGCAACAAGCCACCGCTACTCAATTCTGCCTCGAATTCATACACCACTTCAAAGATAATACCTAGCAGCGTATAATTTCGTATAATAATTTTTAATTACAGTTAAGTGCTTTAAGTTGTTTAAACAAATATGTAGTACGACATAATTCATAACTCGAGTGTTTGTGTGAACGATTATCGAAAAAATATGGAGGGGCGGTTTTCTAAAGCGGAAAACGGTGGCGGGATAGACAATTCAGGGTTTCAGTGGCATGAAAAAGTGGAAAACCATGACTCGAGGAAGGAGCACATAGCACCGCCGAGTACACAGGCTGCCAAAAGGAAAAAATCATTGGTGCAGTTGACTATTGAAGCTCTACCTAGGTTGGAGAATTATAGGAATTCAAAAAGGGCCGCCAAAAGGCCTAGTTTGGGAGAACTGCACGGAGGAGAGGACAGCGTTAAGGTAAGCCCCAAAAATTAACGTGTAGACAGGGTGTGGACGAGGTGCTAAGAGTATCATCATATGCAAAATGTGAGTGACGATTTTTGACTTTGGAAACAACATTAAAACGCGTGTTGCCCTTGAAGATTCTGGTCCATTTGGATTTTTCGAAATACTTGCACAAACTGTAAAAATCGCTTTACTTGACCCGAATAATTTTTTTTTTAATGAATGGAGGTTTTTGGTTACTCTAAACAAATAAGGTCTTCTGTCATTGTTTTGTAAAGTTGATCGTTTCCGACTTATAAACAATTTTATGTTTGATAAGACGCAAAAACGGGCATTTTCAAGGTTGAAGTACAACATTAAAAAATGAATTTTATGAGTTCGCCAAAATTCTTAAACAATCTTTATATGTCCATTAACAAAATCCTGAAGAGTAAGTGCAGATTTTTTCATTATGAAGCTAAAATTTTTAATTGTTAAATAGACGTTTTTAGCCGGGCGCGCGCTCTTTCAATTGATTAAAGGTCGGAAACGGTCAACTTTACGAAAAAACGACAGGAGACCTGTTTTGTTTAAAATGACCAAGTAAACATAGAAAATTCCATTGGGACAAAAAAAAGCGATTTTTGTAATTTGTTTAAACTCATTTTTTGAAACAAATTACAAAAATCTTTTATCTTGACAAGAAGATTTTTTTTAGATTTTCCTGGATATTTTAATCAAAAAAGGTCCCATGATATTTTTCCGCAAAGTTGACCGTTTCCGACTTATAAACAATTGAAAGACCGCGCTCCCGGCTAAAAACGTCTAGTTAACAATTAAAATGTAAGATTTAGAATGAAAAAATCTGCACTTACTCATCAAGGTTTTGTTAATGGATATTCAAAGATTGTATAAGAATTTCAGCGAACTGAAAAAAATACATTTTTACTTCCCTCGCATACCGAAGGGAAGTATTGTATTCGAGAAAAAATCACCCCTCGAGATTCTTTCGGATTTTCGCGTTTCAGATCACGTAGATTACGAAAATATAGGTTTTTTAATTCCGTCAGTCTGTCTGTTGGTGCAATAACTAAAAAAACTACTTGACGGAGAGCAGTCAAATTTGGTAGGTAGCTGACGCTACTCTCAGCGAAGAAATGGTTAAACTTTCACTGGAAAATATACATGGAGGACCGTCTAAACGGAATAAATAATGGAAAAAATTAGTTTTTGCTCAAATTTAAAATTTCCTCGTTTCATGCCACTCTAAACCTATTCCAGAAAAAAAATGTTTCAAAACTTTTTGAAATTTTTTGTGCCAGTAGAAAGATGGCCACTTTCTTTTGCTCAAATTTAAAATGTCCACCTTTCATGACATTCTAAATCTATTTTATAAAAACAAAAATTCAAAAAGAAAAATTCGATTTTGTCAATACAAAGAAAACATTTTTTTTTAAATTTTCTTATTATGAATATATGATGCAATTGTTTTCAAATTGAAAATTTCCACGTTTAATACATTCTAAACCTATTTCAGAAAAATAAAAAATTTGAAAACTTTTTGAAAATTTTTTTACCAGTAGAAAGATGGGAAATTTGTTTGCTCAAAATTAAAATTTCCACCTTTCATGACATTTTAAATTTATTTTATAAAAAAAAAATCAAAAAGAAAAATTTGAAAATTTTGTCAGAAATTTTTTTTTTACTAGTATAGAATACATGATGGAAAAAATTTTATTTGCTCAAATTTAAAATTTCCACGTTTCATGACATTCTAAACCTATTTCAGAATAAAAAAAGTCAAAACTTTTGAAAATTTTTTTACCACTGGAAAGATGGGAAACTTTTTTTGTTCAACTTTAAAATTTCCACCTTTCATGACATTCTAAATCCATTTTATAAAAAAAAATCAAAAAGAAAAATTTGAAGATTTTGTCAAATATATTTTTTTTTTTTTACTTAGAATATACCTGCCGAAAAATGTTTTGCTGAAATTTAAAATTTCCACTTTTCATGACATTCTAAACCTATTTCAGAAAAAAAAAATGTCAAAACTTTTTGAAAATTTTTTTACCACTGGAAAGAAGGGAAACTTTTCTTGCTCAAATTTAAAATTTCCACCTCTCATGACATTCTAAATCTATTTTATAAAAAAAATTCAAAAAGGAAAATTTGAAAATTTTGTCTAGGAAAATTTCATTTTTTTATTTTTTTGCTACTATAGAAAATATGCTGGGAAAATTTATTTTTGCTCAATTTTAAAATTTCCACGTTTCATGAAATTCTAACCTATTTCAGAAAATTTTTAGTTAAAAAAAAATTGACCACTACTACAGAACAGATGATGGAAAAAAGTTTTTTTCATCAAAATTCAAGTCTCCACGTTTCATAAAAAAAAAAACTGAAATTTCATTAACCACTACTATACTTCCACTCCACTACGCGGATAAGGAGCGGAAAATATGACAGTTAGCAATAATATTTGACATATAGTTAAGGCACTTGGCAAGGAAGACACCCATTACAGTTTTATTGAAAAATATACAGGGTGGACATCCTAAAAAATAATTCAACCATGTTGGAAATTTGTAAAGGTATTTACGCAAGCCTTTCATATTTGGCACTTTTAGTACTGAAAATACTCTACTGGGCGCATGATATAGGACCCATCTTACGAAAAACGTATCGAGAGCGACAGATCTGTCTAAGCCGCTGCGCCGGCCTTGTAACCGTACCGTTGACTCAACGCCATGCTATTAGGGATATCACGTTTCAATAACAATCCAAGCAGTATCTCGAAACTAAAATATAAACATAAACACTCCTAAACTTAATGGTCTCTTGTGATACATGCCGACACTGCCATATCGTATGTCACTTAGTTTGCATAACTTGCGTTATTTCTTACAGAACACCGTCACTTTCAAGTTAACATTAAAAAAACAAAATAACCCAATAAAACACGAACTAGCTTAATTCGATCGTATGGACAAATATATTTAAAATTATGTAAATAAAATTATCAAACACATATAAGTATGATATAAAAAAGAACAGAAGAAAAGCACTATACAGGGTGTTCTACAAGCTTTATGACAAAATTTGACAGATGAGAGCTGGGTTAATCTAAAAAAGTTATCAATGAACCCAAGCGGTATTATTAAATTTGATAAAAGTTTTTATTTTATCACTAATCGCTAATGGTACCTAACGCAAATGCTGAAAATACCTATCATCGTAGCCATCCATCCTTGGGCTCCAAGAGCAGTATAGTTGCATCTGGTATTTTCAATACGCATAAGATACTTGCGAAAGATGCAAGATCTGTGAATTTCTATTTAATATTGAATTTTTGATATCGTATGGCCACTCTGTATATTTTTTTGACCAAAAGTTATCAGGTTTTCTTTATAATAATACCTTCCGATTATTATTCTCATATGTGGTTTCGTAATCAATAATTCTTTAGAGTGACCGCCCGGTATAAATAAAGAGGGAAGTTCTGTGTAAATACCTTTACCGATTTTTTTAAATATTGTATTTCAACCTTGAATATGAGTTTTTTCAAACAGTCGGGAGCGGTCAACTTTAGGAAAATATTACAAGAGACCTTATTTGCTTAGAATAACAAAAAAAACGCAATGAACATTTTTTTTAAACGAAGGCGAGGTTTCCGGCTTGTCCAACATACCAGCATGGACTAGGGTTGTACAGAGTAACTGGACCATGACGCTTAAGGGTAACATCGTTTTTTATGAAGGTTAAACCCTCAGGTAGACAATAAAAAAGACAATGCGTCACCCATATTTGGAAATGAAAATACTCTGAGCACCTGTACTAGTGCCTTATAAAATTTTCTTTTGTCACACCCTTCAGACTTGCTCGATATCCTAAATAAAAATATTCCCTAATTTGAGGAAAATCGAGTAACACTAACAGGACCTTCAGAGAATGAAGTTTCCAATGTATTTCTTACAGGTAAAAGATGTTTTGTCATACATTTGTTGTATAATTGTTGAAATGTACTGAAATAAAAATCGCACACAGATTCCCTCTTCAGAATTGTTCAGAAGATACGTATTAACAAACCTTTTCTAAATTAATCTTCCACAAGACCCTTTTCTAGAGTACCAAAAATGAGCCCATGAGGGCAAAAGAAGAATATCGAGAAATTGTGGAGTACATTATTGTGTATTGGGGATTTTCCTTGCATACATTATTAATTAGTCAGATTCTAGTTTATGTTAATATTGTTATGTATTTCAAATTGTTTAAACAATTGCAATTTATTTAAATAATTATATTTTATTACAACGATTTATTATTCTTTATTATCACCTGTTTTCAGAATAAAACTAGAGAGTTCTTTAAAAACGTTTCATCGCCTCTCTGATGAAGCTTTAAAAATACAAAACATTTAAGCGATAAACAATCGATCATTGTGTAAAAGAAATGTCTGTATTTTAAATATTAGTTGAAGAAAAGTTGACAAATTTTCAAAAACTGCAACTCTTTCGCTTTATCCTGAACCTGAAGCAGGATAGTGCAAACAGTAATATGCATACACAATTTGAAGGTTCCATTAGCAGTCTTAATCAACAATATTAAATAACTAATTTGTGAAATTTGTGTTTAATTAGTCGGAAAAACCATAAAATATTAATACAACATAGAATGTGACTAATCAATAACTTGCAAAAAAATCGCAAATAAACAATAATAAATGTCAAATATACGCCACATTCTACTTTTCAACTTTTAGGATTTCAAATATGTCTGGAGGGTGAGACAAAAAAAATGTAAACTTGATTCTTTAAACCACCCTAGTCTACAGCCTATCAACCACAGGATTGATGAAAAAACGGGTGTTTTTAACCAGTTTTTGTGGTCTAGTAAATATTATTAGATATCTTCCAATTCAGGACATTTTTCAGAACATACTTTTTTCAGAGCATTTATTTCCAAAACTTGATCAATAATCAATAATATATATAAAGAAAAACCGCTGCATAAGGAATCACTACATCCACATCCTGATTTAACATCTAAGTCTGTTTAAAGAAAAACATCTTCACCATATTTGCACTCTAGGATGTGGAAATAATTGGTCATAGAATTATAATAATATATTTTAGGCAATTCAAAAATTTTTGAGGCGTAGGCTTCTAGCTTATACGCCAAAAATGAAGTTAATGGGATCTTATTAGCTTGCTTTACGTATTTTTTTCTATTTACCTCCCCCACCCCCTTAAAGGAATCATCTTAACCAGAAATCACTACAATACATACATGCACCAAATTTCAAGTGAATACCTCAATTTTATTTTATCAACCCTCATAATAATGGAGTGGAGGTGGTGGGGGCTGAAAATATTATAAAGAAGTCAGAGGTCTTGACTTCTAGTATACAGGGTGTTGCATCATGAGAGGGACATAGCTTAATAGGAGGTAGAGAACATCAGTGGTAACCGGAACCTCCCATAGAAATGTCTCATTGGGCCTTCACTACGAAATTACAGGGTGTTAAATAATTTTTGGCCTAGTCTGTTTTTTGTCATAACTTTGACAGGAAATGAAATAACGGATTCATATTTGGTACGGCTAATGTACAAACGAGCCCCAAGAGGTACATGTATAAAAAAAAATATATCCAGGTCCGGACTCACTATAATTTATATTTCTTCTTTGCATCAATAAAACATCGCCCTGTATATATTTTTTTGAAATTTCGATACGATATTCGAAAAGAGCAAGAAAGAACAAACAAAATGGCCTATTTCATTTTTTTGTTACACCTTCGTGGTTATTTAAATACGTTGTTAAATGTGCAAGAAAATGGATTACAGAACCCTATTAAATGAGAGGCACGTGAAATAAATAGTTTTATAACTAAAATTTGCAAAAATTCTATTGATCCTAGGTGGTCTGGGTGAATCCTAATTCCGGCACGTTTTAAAGGTCCATTTTGGTAAAAAACTGTGGTCCTAATAAGTAATCGGGTATGAAATAACAAAATTTTTAATCAATCACAGTAGGCTTGTTCAAAGAATAAAAGTGACAGATAATTTAAATCATTTAGGCCTAAGCAACCAGTTACTTTGATCAAGAAAATCATCAACATTTTATACTTAATAAAAATTGGAAGAGAACAAACTAAAATCTAAATAAATAAAATATTTTCCATTCAATTAACAATAAATAACAAAACAATAACTAAATGTGTTTAAAAATAAAACGTAATTGACACTAAAGTAAATTTTCAAAATGTCCTCCCCGAAATTCTGTGCATTTTCTTGCGCGTTTAGAAAGGTCACCAATTGCTCGACGTATCATTTCTGGATTATTCCGTATTTCGTCGCAGGTTGTAACGATGCGCTGGATTAAATGTTGTCTACTTTCAATTTCAATGATATAAACCTCGTTTTTTAAGTGGCCCCATAAAAAGTAATCACAGGGGTTACAATCAGGAGATCTTGGTGGCCATTCATGTGGACCCCCGCGTCCAATCCATCTGTTAGGATACACATTGTTTAAGTGTTCTCTTACTTGAAGGTTAAAATGTGGTGGGGTCCCATCATGCTGAAACAACATGCCTCTTATACCGATATTTTCTAACATATTCGGTAAAATGTTTTGAAGAAAATCAAAGTAAATTTCACCATTCAATCTTTCTTCAAAAAAATGTGGCCCTATCAAATGTCTATTCACAAGTCCGACCCAAACATTTACAGAAAACCTGTGTTGCGAACGGCGTTGGCGTACCGCATGTGGGTTTTCCTGTGCCCATTTATGATTATTTCGTGAATTGTTTACTCCATCCCTTGTAAATTGTGCCTCATCCGTAAATAAGGTTCTGTAAATGACTGGGCGATGATTAGACAACCAACGACAAAATGCCAGGCGGGGGATATCGTCGCCTTGTTGAAGACGCTGTACCTGCTGGATATGATATGAATGGTAACGTTCTCTTTTTAGGGTTCTCCATACTCGCCAATGAGGAATACCAGTTGCCAAACTGATTCGTCTAGTGCTCATATTTGGGTTTTCTTGAACTACGTTTATAATATTGTTTTGTTCCTGCACACCTTGTTGTAAAACACGCTCCACAACTGCAGAAGTAGGAAACTTTCCGTGTTGTCTTGCATACTGGAACACCGTACTAAAGGTTTTATGATTAGGGCATCGACGACCAGGAAAACGCAGGCGATATTCTCTTTCCGCCGACCTACCATTTCCATTACAGAAACCATAGATGAATATTATGTCAGCATATTCTTGGCATAGTTAAAATATTTTCACAAGTTTTCACTAACTAAATGCGGATTATTGACACATTAAATTATTAACAAACAATTATTCAACTGTTTAGGAGATTTCTTTTTATTATCTGTCACTTTGAACAAGCCTACTGTGATTGATTAAAAATTTTGTTATTTCATACCCGATTACTTATTAGGACCACAGTTTTTTACCAAAATGGACCTTTAAAACATGCCGGAATTAGGATTTACCCAGACCACCTAGGCTCAATAGAATTTTTGCAAGTTTTAGTTATAAAACTATTTATTTCACGTGCCTCTCATTTAATAGGGTTCTGTAATCCATTTTCTTGCACATTTAACAACGTATTTAAATAACCACGAAGGTGTAACAAAAAAATGAAATAGGCCATTTTGTTTGTTTTTTCTTGCTCTTTTCGAATATCGTATCGAAATTTCAAAAAAATATATACAGGGTGATGTTTTATTGATGCAAATAAGAAACATAAATTATAGTGAGTCCGGACCTGGATATATTTTTTTTTATAAATGTACCTCTTGGGGCTCGTTTGTACATTAGCCGTACCAAATATGAATCCGTTATTTCATTTCCTGTCAAAGTTATGACAAAAAACAGGTTTGGCCAAGAATTATTTAACACCCTGTAATTTCGTAGTGAAGGCCCAATGAGACATTTCTATGGGAGGTTCCGGTTACCACTGATGTTCTCTACCTCCTATTAAGCTATGTCCCTCTCATGATGCAACACCCTGTATACACCACACCCCAAGTTTTTGTACTCATTCCAGTTTGCTTTACTTATTTTCTAATATTTACCCCTACTTACCCCCACTCCTTCAACGGAATCATCTCAAAATACAATCTAATTTCAAATGTCTTTATAATACACACGTGTACCTAATATCAAATGAATATCGCAATTTTATTCCATCAACTCCTCTAAAAATGGCGTGGGGTTGGTGGAGGGGTTGAGAAATGCTATAAAAAAATCTGAAGCCTTGGCTTCTAGTATATTCACCAAATCCCAAATTTCTGTACTCCTGCTAGCTTGCTTTACTTATTAGCCCTAATTAACCCCCAACTCTACAACGAAGTCATCACAAAATATAATTAAGTTCCAGATGCCATTATAAAATGTACGCCTACCAAATTTAAACTCAATATTTTTAACCGTTCCTGAGAAAATGTGCGCATAAAAAAAATGACAGACAGATATTTTTTTCTCTCAAATTTAAAATCTCGATGTTTTATGGCATTCTAAGCCGGTTACAACAAGAAACATTTTTGATTTTTTTTTACGATTACTATACTTCCACTCCACTACGTGGATGTGGAAGTAACATAATATACAGACTCCTATAAATGGAAATTATGCACATTTACGCAAGAAATATTTTCTTTGTCAAGTTTTACCTAAAAAAATTGAAAATAGAAAAGTTAGGAGAGAAAGGCGAGACCACCACAAAAAAATCCTACCACCCAGCCCAAAAATGGGTTCCACTATATTATATTAATACTAATAAAAATATTTATTTTCAAAAAAGTACACCATTATTTTGTACTGGTATACAATTCGTAATAATTGGAAACAAGCCACACCTTATTTTTCATCATCTATCGACCCCTGGGGCTACTTAACTACAGAACACCCGGTGCCATATTCGTATCGAGCAATGCTATGGCAGAGTAACCGATAATGCACGACTTGTTGTTTGAGATAGGCCAAAGTTGTCCGTCAAAAGTCAGTAGGCGGTGTCCGAGAAGGGCAAGGACCATTTGCGACGTTTTTGCAATTGAAAATAAATTGCAAAAACGGCATAAAAGCCCCTTGCCCTTCCCAATGCTAAATGTTAAAATGCAAAATTAAAGTGCGATTTGAAACAGTTCTAAGGTGCCTCAAAACGAGCGTGCATTATTTCTACTTCCGACTGTGCCACAGTGCCCGGTGTATGCAATTCTAACATTTCTAACCACTACACTGGTTCCTTCCACTTTTTGTTCGTAATTTTCAAAACAAGAATTTTCTGCCATCCTTGATCGGCTATTGTATGACTTCTAAAACGTCAGGCGCATGTACACAAAAAATTTGTCAATGTAAGTAATGTTTCGAAATTTGTTAAAGTAATTGAAATAAGTGTTTTCAATATTTCCTTATAAAAACACTGCAAACATTATCTAATCTATTAAAAAAAAAAAAGACACGAGCAAGTTTTATCTAAATGGCACAGTAAAATGTATATACATAGTCCTTTAGAAATAACAGAAATTTTATGCCAGTACATAAAATTCGATTTTTCTCTAACTTACTGAAGACTACCCTATGTCTCCGCCGCACAGTGGGAAATTTAGCACTTTTTTTGGACAAAAGTCCATTTGACTCACAGTTGTTGACGGATTTGAATAATTGTTTTTTTTTAAATACTCGTGAATGGTTCTAGTTTGCCCTCCGATTGTCTACAATTTAAATATCTATTCTTCTCATGAACGTATCTGATCCAATATCGGAACATTAGTGCACTCATGTTATCATATATATAATGTAGTTAAAAGTAGCCATTATTTGAATTAAAAATGCAGGTAAGGTAAAAAAGTAACCAAATTTCAATTTTAGAGCTAAAAAAGCAAAGAAGTTGGAAGTATAAGAAGCCCATGGATATACAACCTCAAAGTTGCTTCTCTGCTCCTTAATTGTAAACACAAATACATCTATTATATAGCTTGAATTTAACGTCATCTTTGAGTAAATCTTATTTTTTATATTTGGTAGGCTTTTTAAAATTAATTTTATTCATACATACAATTAATTAAACAACCTAGAGTAATAAATTATATATCGATAAAATCCTGAAAACCTATATGTTCCGATATTGGGTCAGATACGTTCATCAGAAGAATACATATTTAAATTGTAGCAATTGGAAAGTAGTAAAATCATTCACGAGTATTTTGAAAAAAATTTATACAAATCGCTCAAGAACTGTGCGTCAAATGGACTTTTGTCCAAGAGAAGTGCTAAATTTCCCACTGTGCGCCGTAAGGCGAAGAACAATTTTGAAATTACTTGTAAAAAGAAGTTTTTGAAAAAAAATTGAATTTATTTTAAAAAACGGTCACTAAAAATTTTAGCATCGTTTGATTAATTGAATCCTATTTCCTAATATCGATATCCCAACCGAGCAGCACAGAGTCTTTAGAGAGTTTTATAACTATGACAAACGTTTCTACAACTTATGTTATTTGAAATTAAAAAGTTAACAAAGGTTATACAACTATTCAGTGGTATGTACGATTTTTAAACGGGGTTTAATAAAGTTCTTGTGAGGATTTAGATTGGAGTTATATTAAAGTTAATACTTAAAACGTTGTATATGGGAGTTGTTATATAGTTCTGGCTTGGGGTTGTATAAAATATACCACATTTTTTACGGAAGTTATTTAGTGGTTCGATTTGAAGTGGTACTGAGTTGTGTGCGACGTTGCACAAGACGTTGATTAAGTAACTATAATTTTTTGATTCCTAAACGTTAATAGATGACATAATAAATACGTTCTATTGTAGTTTTATTTGGAGATTTATAATAGTTTCAACCAAGCTGGAAGAGGTTATTTTTGTCTTTATACAGGGTGTTTCAAAGTTAAAGGTACATACGTTATTTGTGGATAGAGGGACTTTGGCGGTTCTAAATTACCAGGCATTAATGCATCCACCGCCCTTCCTTACTGAGATACAGGATGTTTTATTAACTTTGGCCAAATCTCTCTTTGACCATAACTATTGAACCACCCTGTATAATCGATTCATACTTAGAACATATGTTTCACTTATTTTTCTTGATAGAACTTCATAATAAACCAAAAAGAAATCCAGGTCCGGCTTAATAAAAAACTGTGCAGATTTTGCTGCCCCTTTCGTATAGAAAAAATAATTTTGAGGAAATCAAATAACTATTTATTGAAGAAAATAATGATTTGCGTACACATAATTTTTACCAAAAATACATTGCTATGAGTAATTTATTTTCAACTTAAAGCAAAATAACAAATATTACAACGCAATGTTTAGTGGTGCTTACCACTGAAACTTCCAAATAGTTGGTCAAGTAATCGTAATGTAAACGTCACCACCCCATTATGGTTGTTTGCCTTACTATTCATTGAAACGTAAATTGTTGACACAAGAAAATTTAAAAAAAAATTCACTATTACTACAACCTGTATATTATGTTATTTACTTTGATACTAAACTATGGAAACAAAAAAAAACGTAAATGTACAGGGTGTTCCTCCTAAAATTCCAGGGGCTATTTCCTCGCTTACTAAAAGGGATATTTGAATTCTGTGAAAAGTGTTTACTAGAATATATAAGTGGCTTTGGTTTTTAAAAACGATCTTTCCACAAACTGAGGTATAGATGCAATGCAGAGAACTTTTTCGATCCCAGGAACCTTGAAAAATAAGTGCACGTGTAGAATACATTATAAGCACCTTTTATAATACGAACAATTTTTGGAAAATCAGAGGGTTTCAAAATACTTGAACTTCAATATAAAGAAATAAAAATGCCCTTTTAAAAATACATTTTAGAACATAAGTTCTTTTTCATGTAAAATTTGAGAATACAATTTTTAACATTTTTTCAAATTGATAATAATAGTTGATAAAACAATTATGTAATTAATTTAAATTGATTTAATTTTAAATTATGGCGATTTTTATTATTTCAAAAATTGTATTTCAATGAGACATTTCGAAAATCATGATTTTCCGAAAATTTATCGTATTACAAAGATTGCTTAGAATGAATTGCTTCATCACATGTGTCCCTTTTCAAGGTTACGATTCCCGAAAAATATCTGCATCGCAACGCCACGTATACCTCAATTTGTAGAGAAATCGTTTTTTCTAAAAATTGAAGTCATATATTCTAGTGAACACTTTTTACAGAATTCAAATATCTGTTTCAATTATCAAGAATTTGACCCAGGCAGTTTTAAGTAGGACACCCTGTACATTTACCGAAAACGTCTTTTGTATTTCCATGGATAATTTAGTTATCAGCGTAAATAACATATACAGATTGTAGTAAAGGTTATTTTTTAAATTATCTTCCATGATTTTTTATGCCAACAAATTACGTTTAATGTTTTAATGTTTTCTTAACCGCTTCTCAAGTCACTGAGGTAACTCCTTGAAAATCCAGAATGATTTTGTGTTAGGTAAAGAGAAACGAGGCCCTACAGTTTATAGTGGAGTCTGAACCACTTCTTGAATAATAAGATAAACAACCATAACGGAGTGATGAGGCTTATATTACGATTTCTTGGCCAAGACTTAGGAGATTATCATCCTCTTCCTCAATGGCTGTATCCGACCGAATAAAACGTAAGAAATATGTATACATATAGTTTCAATGGTGAGCACCACTAAACATTACGTTGTAACAGTTTTTTTTGTGTGGCAACCGCTTCTAAGAATTTGAAAAAAAATTGACAATAAAGTACTCATAGCAATGTATTTTTGGTAAAAATTATGTGTACGCTAATCATTGATTTCTTGAATAAATAATTATTTGATTTTTTCAATATTTTTTTTATACGAAAAGGGCACAAAATCAGCACAATTTTGTTCCTAGGACATACTTAAATCACATCTACATTCTATATTTTTTTCATAATAGTTAACGCACAGCTTGCAAAGATAAAAAATGAAAACGAAAAATTATATTTATTAGGGTATAGGGGTTACCAGTGGCGACATGGGACTAAAACTTAAGGAAAACATTTTTTTCTCTATTGTCGATCTAGTGACACCGAATTAGGTCCAAACGCTTCTGGGGTCATTTTACCTTACTTATTCTGCTATACCCTTTTATTTCGTAATACTTAGTGTACGTTTTTTTTAAAGGAGTTTCAATTAAAAAAATTTCTTCACTCTTTTAGTGGACCAATTTTATGTAAATCATCAAAAGTTATGTCATTATGGCAGCCTTATTGGATTCGCCATTTTGACTATTTAACTTTTGATATCAGATTCATATCACGTTTTCTAAAAATATCTTATTATTAATTATTAGACATTTTTTCCTGGCGACTCCGCCAGAATCTTGAATGTTTGCGATATAAACATTTACTCTTCGCTTCTTGCTCATCTTATACTAGACATATCTAGATGAAACTAATATCAGAAAACCACCAAGCCATACTCTATAGTTTACCATATAACTTTCGTAGAAATCGCTTTAGCCATTTTTGAGAAATGTTTGGACAAACATGAAAATATTTTTTAAAGTCGGTTAAGAGAAATTTGCATAGTAGATGATTTTTAAAATATAAGCATTTACAGGTGCAAATCAGGCTTCATCTTTTATACAGGGTTAATACGGAAAGCGGGTATTAGACGTTTCTTGGGATCTGTTCAGTTTAGAAATGTGAAAATTGGTGTAAGGGGGTTTTTGGATATGGCGGATCTAACGAAAATATTTTCATGCATGTGTTACTTCCGCTTACACCGGATGTATTACCTAACTTTGTTACTTTAAATGGAACGCCTTATAGTTTATTTCATATTTGGATTCCTCATAAAAGAGTGACCGCAAAAAAGGCATAAAATTCGCCTGTTTTTGCATAGTAGATAGCGAGCCAAGGGAAAGAGCAAAATAAATCCTACAGGGCTCAAATTAAACTTTGAGAAGTTTTAAGGTGAGCATATTTTTCACTTTTTTGCAAAAATGCAAAAATCACCCCTATTTAAGGATAGACAATATTTTAAAACAGGCAGTATATAGAGAATATTTAAAACAATAAAACAACAATTTCCCAGTAGATATGGGTTCGACTAGCCATAACAATAATTGTAGCGAAAATCCCATGAGGATTGTATCATGTGGGTTGGACTTATGAATTTTTTAGTTTTCTGGGGTTGGTATTTTAATTATTGCAAGATGTTGGAGAGTTGTAGGACAATTTCCTTAATTCTTCCAAACAGGCTACAGAATAATATATAACCCCTAAAAAATTCATACAATATAAATTCTGAGTAATAACAGTTGTTTTATTGCAAGGCGTTGGAGAGTTGTAGGAAAATTTCCTTAATTCTTCCAAATAGGCTACAGCACAATACATAACCTGTAAAAAATTCATACAATTCTGAGAAATAACAGTTGTTTATTTTTTAAATATTCATTATATACTGCCGTTTTTAAATATTTTCTACCCTTACATAGGGGTGGTTTTGTATTTTTTCAAAGATGCAAAAAGAGGCGATTTTTGCGGTCACACTTTTAGCTTCGGTTTATGTCCATAATATACTCTTAAACCTACCATTTTTCTAGATAATTAATATTTTTGGAGATTTAGAAAATTTCTGTTCAAACTCATACAAGTACCTGATAAACTAACTAAAAATTGTCTTTCACAATATCATACAGGATATTTTATTTTCAAAATCGCACATTGTTTTAGTTGAAACGTCCAAAAGTCATTTTTTTTCAAACGGAACCCCCTATATATTCTCACATGATTAAATAGAGTATTAGTTTGCATCAATTGATATTAGCATTCCCTATACCTATCTCTCTTGGTTTTTTTTATTATGGACGAATTTTTGCAAAATGTATATACAAAATCAGCACTGTTTGTTAGTAGCCAATAGAAGTCATACCTAACTTTTCCTTTTTTATCATAAACGACAATAATCATGTAGATAATTGATCATTATTTCTTTATTATCCAGATAATAACATCAAAAACAAAAATCATTGTATATTAGATTTATAACAAATACGTTGGAACAAAATTTACAAAATTAATGGATATACACTTCCAGATAAGCCAATACCCTAGAATTTACTGGAGTTACAGTCACTCGGCGAATTTCGTGGGGATTTATTTGCTGTAATACAGCCCGCACTCTGTTCATCAGAACTTCTTTGGTAGTAGCCGGGGTGGCATAAACAATATTTTTTTCTATTACCCCAAAGGTAAAAGTCTAAGGGAGTCAAATCAGGGGACGTTGAAGGCCATCTCCAAGATCCTCGGTAACCAGACCACCTATCTTCGAACGATGCTACTAATTTGTCTCACACTTCCCATATGTTATGTGGACATTTCATAATACATAGAATTATATATTTAGGGGCAAATTATCAATAAAAGTAACAACTGCTGTTCGAAAAATGTCCACGTATTTATTGCTATTTAAATTCTCCTCGTAGATATTTATACTTGTTATCTACTAATAAGCAGAGAACTTCAGAACTAAATTTGTCCTAGAAATTTGATTCTCGCACCGCATGAGAATTTTGTTGTGCCCAGTGGTGTACATTTCGTCTGTCAAAAATTCCTACTTTGGAAAATTTAGCTTCGTCAGTTCAGAAAGTCCTTTCAAAAAAATCATGATTCTCTTGAAGACGTACGATCACATGCTTACAGAAAACTGTTCTAAGCGAACAAATACTACGTTCCTGTACGATCGCTACGACTCGGAAACACTAACACGGTGCTTATATTGATAAAAAACAAAACATTCTGAAATTGTTTATTGCCTACTAGGGTGCCTGCGCCAGTAATTGACCATTTAAGAAATTTTTCAGAAATAGAAATCTATAACTTTTTTAATATTTTATTTTGGTTAATATAAAAAATATTATGAACTACAGTTATATTCTGAAATTCTAAAATTAATCATTGACAAAAAAAAAGTAATTGTTTAATGGAGAAAAAAATCATGATGAATAAAGAGGCACAATTTTCCGGTAGTTGACCACTAACAACCCACAGTTGGACCATATTTTTTCCAGTAATTGACCAAAATTATGTATAATGAATAAAACCAGAGTTTTACATAAAATAATTTATTTATTACAAAAGTAATGAACATTCCTAAAAAAATACAAAAAAAGGTTATAATGTTTGCTACAAACTTTGTTAAAAATACAAAAACAATTAAAAAAATCCCTGTCTTTTCACATTATTTCTGATGAAAATTTATACCTTAAACGGTTTCCAGAACCTGTAATTTTTGGTTGTTCTAGCTTGTATACAAGTTGGTCCTTATCGACAGTACTAATATCATTTTCTATAATTTTATACGTTGATTTGTCCCCATCGAGAGCACAAAGTGCCTGGACCTCTATTTCATTTGGGCTAAATATATTCTGAATGCAGCAGACATACTTATGCAACTTCTTCTTTCCAGGAAAACTAACTAAATAAAAATCTCCTTTTAAACAGCGCTTTTCTCTTTCGACAATATTAGACAAAGTCTCGTTTTCACTATCACTCGTAAAATGTTCTTCTGATATATCATCAATACTCGTTCCACTTTCTGACCACTCTTCATACTCGTCACTTTCAGAATCGTTTTTTTGGTCTGTATTATTTTTGGCAAGTCTGCGCCCTTTCAATTTTTTATTTTTAGCTTCTTTTAACTTTTCCTCTCTCTTTTTCTTTCTTAACATAGCTCTTTCTCGTTTTTCATCTTCTTTTTGTTTTTTCAATTTTTCTTTGTCTTCATGATATTGCAGCCATCTAAGAGAAGTGGTAGCATAAGGTAGCCTCTCTTTCTTTGCAGGTCTATTGCTTTTTTCTGGTGACTCCTCCGGCCAAAAGATGTGGTCTAAAAAAGAAGTACTAATTCCCTGGTATTGATGTTCTTGATTAATCTTGTTGCTTAAACTTGGTGTCGTTGGCCTAGTTAAAAGAACATTATTATGGATAATGATATGTCCTTCTTGATATTTTTCTTCTGTGATACTGTCTTTACTTTGCTGTGAATTTATACTGATTTCTTTAGGTATGTTTGCTTCATTTTCAGTTTCAATAATGTTGGTCTCGTTTTTCTCATTTTCATAAACTTTGTTAGCATCTTCCCTCATATCTTTCTTATTAATATTAACTTCTCCATTTTTGTCTACTATTTTGCCGGTTTCGTGAGTAATAGTATCTTTTTCAGTACTATCATGTATTTCTGTGTTATTTTTTACTTCTTCCTCATCTCTGTTGTTCATTTCTTCCTCTATGTTCTTTTTCTTGCATCTAGTTTTTAGTTTTTTCCACACTTCAAACAACTCTTTTGATGATTCGTCACCTACCCATTCACCCATTTCTGCTTCTCTAAACTCCTTCCTTCTTTTTGACGGTATTACAGATTCAAAATAAAGAAAATGTGAAACTTTAAATTCAGTTGGTTTCATTTTCTCTGTATTATTTTCTTTTTCATTTTCCCCCAAAATCCGTGAAGTGTTTTGCATACATTTGGTAAAATCAATAGCTTCTACGTTATACGGATATAACCCACACTTTCTAAATCCATTTTTAACAGTATCTGCACTAATATTTTGTACGGCCTTTTCTAGCAAAAGAGGGAAAGTAGCTTTATTAACAGCCTTGTTGTTATTTGCCTGTTTCCAGTCATAAACAGTTTTTTTCCAGTTATTCTTTAATGGCGCAAATAGAGAAACATCTGCAGGCTGTAATATATGTGTGGCGTTGGGAAAAAGAGCGAATAGATTCCATTTTGTGCACAAAACTTGCTGAGATTGTAGGTCAAATGCGACTTATGGCCATCGAGTAAATAAAGTATAGGCAACTTTACACCTTTTTCCTTTAAATAGGGTAAAAGAGTATTACACACATAGCTGTAAAATGTTTGGCTTGACATCCATCCTTTTTTGGACCTCCCTAAAAAAATTATTAAATTATGAGTTTACAAATTATTTAGTGGTGTTTGTTGTACTTACCTATAACCCAATTAGGATTCGTGTTGCGCACTATTTCCGCTGGAATCCGTTCATACGGGTAAACAATCATGGGGGGGTAAATCTGCCCATCAGCGGAAATTGTAAATAAAGCTGTAATACATTCTTTTTCTGAACCTGCCTTTACTTCGTAAAAGTTTCTCATTGCTTTTGGGCCTAAAACCAGACCTGTTTTGGGGTTTGTAGCAAAACCTGACTCATCGGAGTTAAGGATTCTGGTCGGGTCCTTTAAAATATCTTCCGCATCTTCGCTAGTCAAATATTTGCGAATTTCCTCGTGCCACTGTCTAATGGAATTTTCAGAAACACATGCTCGTGCTGTATTTATTGACTCAGCGTGACGCTGACTTACTTCTGGGTGGCGTTTAAGGAATGCATTGAACCACTTAAAACCAGGTAATCCGTCTTTAAATGGATTAGGACGGTTATCGCCATCAATTAAGTCTTTAACTGTATCGCACAGAAGTCTTTTGTTAAGTGGAAACCCTTTATTCGCACAAGCAGAAATCCAACGTACTAATATTTCTTCCTCCTCCTGACTTAATATTGTGGGAGGACCCATTTTTCGTTTTTCGGGAGTTTTCCCTTTTAATTTATTTATAAGTGTCGAATGAGGTACGTTGTAAGTTCGTTCTGCTTGGCGTATGGAGCAAATATTACATCTAATATCGTCAATAGCTTGCGCCAATTGACTTTCAGTATACTTAAAAAAGGTCTTCGTTTTTTTTTGTGTTTGATGACATTGTGCTGAAAAAAAAGAAAAAAGTTTCAATGTACCAGTAGTTGAACTGAACTTGTGGTAGGTACCTTGTGAAACATCTTGAAAATAATTGTTAATAAATTAAACACTGCTTTTAGATGAATCAATCAATATATTATAAATACTCTACATATGTTTCGGCTTACTAGGCCTTTATCAAGAGTATTACATAGTGAATACTAAAGTTTCCGACGTGCATATTCAATTTATACCTAAAAGTATTTATGTCTTAATCTATTTATGACTTAAGCTATTTAAGATTTAATTTAACATCTTTAATTATTTGAATGTTTGGAGTGGACCTAAGCTGATTATATAAATCAAAGGATATTTCTTAACAATTGGTTTATTATAGGGGTGTTTAGGAAATTCTGCTGGTCATTTGTGGTACAAGGGTTGTACTTGAAAGATTTTTTGATTTCTAGTTGTTCTAGCAGATCTAAACGTTTACCTTTTCTTTCTGAAAGAAAAGGTAAACGTTTAGATCTGCTAGAACAACTAGAAATCAAAAAATCTTTCAAGTACAACCCTTGTACCACAAATGACCAGCAGAATTTCCTAAACACCCCTATAATAAACCAATTGTTAAGAAATATCCTTTGATTTACGTTTACCTTTTCTTTCAGAAAGAAAAGGTAAACGTTTAGATCTGCTAGAACAACTAGAAATCAAAAAATCTTTCAAGTACAACCCTTGTACCACAAATGACCAGCAGAATTTCCTAAACACCCCTATAATAAACCAATTGTTAAGAAATATCCTTTGATTTATATAATCAGCTTAGGTCCACTCCAAACATTCAAATAATTAAAGATGTTAAATTAAATCTTAAATAGCTTAAGTCATAAATAGATTAAGACATAAATACTTTTAGGTATAAATTGAATATGCACGTCGGAAACTTTAGTATTCACTATGTAATACTCTTGATAAAGGCCTAGTAAGCCGAAACATATGTCATTTATAATATATTGATTGATTCATCTAAAAGCAGTGTTTAATTTATTAACAATTATGTACCAGTAGTTGACCACCTTATGAAGCCAGTGGTTGCCCACTATACTTTTCCGGTCAATTACTGGAAAGAGTTTATTAAAACGATTAGAAAAACACGATGAAGACTAAGTGAATCAAATGAAATGACTATAAGAGTGAGAAAGAAGCAAAATATGAAATGTTTCGTAAAACTAGTAGTTGACCAGTGTGGTCAATTATAGGAAAGTTGATAAAATTTCGAATCCAATAATTGACCACATGTTTTTTTTGAAAAAAACAGAATATTTAACAAAAATATAACCGCAACCCTTTAGTTCTACACATCAACTAACTAGTAAAATATATTTGATATAATTTTTTTCATTAACATTTTGAATGATTACTGATATATATAGAATTATTTACTTACCATGCTTATTGTAGAAACACACATTTATCCTCACGCACGCACACCTAGATTTCAACTGTTTCCAGACAACCTTTTATTCACGATGCGGCCGTAATATTGTGCCATCTAGTGGTCAAAAGTCAAGTAATCACACCAGAAATATAACATATATGTAAAACTGTACAGGTATCTTATTTTTGCTTTTAAAAGAGAAATTGGTCAACTACTGGTTGCCCTTCCTTCGCGACACTGACAGATAAATTCAAAGTGCGGCTCTGTTTATCTGTACCTAAACACAAGCTAAAATTTTATGAGGAATCCAAATTTAATATATGCTGCTCCATTTAAAGTAACAAAGGTAGGTGATACATCTGGTGTAAGCGGAAGTAACACGTGCATGAAAATATTTTAGTTAGATCCGCCATATCCAAAACCCTCTTACACCAATTTTCAAATTTCTAAACTGAGCAGATCCCAAGAAACGTCTAATACCCGCTTTTCGTGAATAACCCTGTATGCATAATTCCGCAAGTTTAAGTAATTTTATGCAACAAAAAGTAAATTAATAAAAGTTGCTGCCACATGTTTTATTTTAATATGACCCAGTGACCTACAGAACGCATTTTTTTAGTTGACAATAATTCGTTGCACTTCTTTTTACATATAGAAATCTTACAAATCTAGTTTTAGAATAAAAATATAACTAAATTATTATAATTAATACAAAAACATTCAATGTTTATTTTTTTCTTCTTCAAGTTTCAATGATTGATCGGTTATCTGACATTCTGTTCCTCTATTTAAAGGAGATTCTTATCATTATCATTGTCTATCATTGTATCGATTTCATATCAGTGCTTCACAAATTGTCCAAACAATTCAATTAACAACAAACAATTGAAGTTTAATTTTCATAAACAAATAGACTAAAAACTAGATGTGAACATTATACCCTTCGTTTGTTGGTCATGGAAGTTTTTATATAATTTCATAGAATACTCTATTTTTGAAAACAAATAATTTTTTAGGTATGAATGCAACAATTTCAATTATAATCATGCTGCTTGCTTAGTTCGCTAAAGGCTCGTCAGGATAATAAGTAGCATTTTACCATAAGCTGAAACACTCATTAATGCATTTTTTTATCAAAATGTTTAATACTTGATTTTTCTTAACAATTGTGTTCTGCTTCTAGTTAACACTTCATCCAAAATTCAATGTAATTGGAATAATTGTAGTTCTTATCATGCTTATGAGAAACATGACAGACATCTTGAAAATCGCTCAGAATTACAGAAAAACACAAAGAAATGGAAAACTTTTGATCACAAGCAATGTTCACGTTTTCAGAAAAGTGTCTGATTTATACAATGTATTAAAGTTGCCTCCACTTGTTTAGCGTACATAAAATGCCATAAAAACCGATCCTCAAAATATCACAGTCGGCGTTATTACTGCTTATAGGAGTACTACAGTCATACTTCAAATTATTTATAAACCGCGTTTTCGGTAGAAACTTAATGACGTTTCAGGTAAATTAAAAACTCTTACACCGTTTTGTGTCAAGATAGGAATATCTTATGCATTGGTGGACGTATTGCCCGTCCTTCGCGACATAAATTCAAAGTGCGGCCCTATTTATCTGTTCTCTGAGTATGATGTTTTAGTTAGAGATGATTGGCGCAACTATATCACAAGAGTTAGAAATCATAATTGAAAGAGGCATGTTTCCGTTTATTTCTTATCTTAATCACACCAGAAAACACTTTACAAAGATTAATGATGTTTTATCTATTAAGTAATACATTCATATTTATTATTTAACATAGTGTAGAAAATAAAGCATACCCCGGTCTCCCCTTATATTAGCTCGGCCGGTAGCTTTGAGTTTTTTACGTGCCATATAAACATGAGAGTGAATTAATTATATACAGATTCGGAAATTGTAGTTGGTAATATGTAAACGTGTATCTGCGCAAGTAAACCACGCCGTGCCGTAGATGAACGCAGGGTATTAGTATTTATTCATAGCACCACCGCTTGGCCTCGTCATTGAGTCCACACATTCTGCTTTCAGTAGCCTAGCCGTAAAGACGTGGGAATAAACTAAATGAATCTTAATTTCGTTCAAATTCCGGCTGTTTACACAACTGCTGAAAAAATGCAAATTGTGAAGTGGTACTTTTGGGGCCACTCCATTGAAGACACAATACATTTATTTACTGTGGCATTTCAAGACAGACCAATCCCCTCACTTCGTTAATTTATTTGTGATAATTACTAGTTGATTTTAATTTCTGAGAGTTATTTGATTTTATTTTAATGCTCTATTTTTATTTCGTTTTTAATAAGAATTATTATTTTATTCCCATTGCCTTTATGGTTAAAAAAGAATGTGCAGAAATAATTTCAATAAAAGAAATTATTTGTCAAAAAGGTGACAAATAACTACTAACTAACTTTTGATGAGATATTAGTCTCGTTCCGTGCAGAAATTATTAGTGACGTATACCCTCCCTTCCCCAGTTCATGCGGTGTACTAAATTCATTAGTGATGCGCGATATACAGGGTATCTCACCGGGAACTGAATCGATCGATATAGAGAAAAGCACGGATTCGAAATTTTTGAAAATTTAGACAGTTACTAATGTCGGTGTGGCCAATCCAACTAAACTATTAGAAGCATGGGGTACTTCCGGTTATACCGGAAGTCGATACCAACTTGCTTAAACGAAACACCCTATATATTTTCGACTTTTCGAGATAACAATAAAATTCTGTGTTCAGGCATGTAGCACACCCTATATTTAAACCCAGTACTTTCGATAATATTTGACATTTTATAAAAAATTTGACAGGTGCAACTGTTTGCAAGCACCGTTATAACAAGGAGAACTACGTTCTACAATTGAAATAGATTCAATTATATCAATAATATCATACCAAGTGTTTCGTTTTTCGCGTTACATATTGTCAACTTCAAACCGCGAAAACTTGTTTAGGTCAAACGGAACACCCTGTATATTTTTACGTCAAGTTGTGTAAAATTAAATTCCCTTTTTTCTGACATTAGCATTGAGGGGTTAAATTTTTCAACTTTTTGAAATATTTGCGATGTTATTAGAAATTCATCAATTGTTGTAATCATTTCATCAAAATAGCCATGATTAGAAACAATCAAACAACATCTTATGTCAAAAAATGCCAGCACGTTTAAAACGGAAACCGCCACCAAACACTGCAATACGCATACTGGAAAATTTTAAAAATTATGGCCCTGTCAAGGCCAAAATGCAAAGAAGAAAGCCTATTGTTGATGACGAAAATATTGAAATGGTCAGGATTCAATTCACAGAATATTATTAAAATATAAGTTTCATCCGTTCTCATTCCATATGGTTCAAGGAATAAAAGAAGCAGATTTCCTAAGAAAACAGAATTTTTGTGAGTTTATTCTAATAAGGTCTGAGAGTGACGATTCTTATTTGGGAAATATTATATGGGCAGATGAAGCAAAGTTTACTAAAATGGACTTTTCAATAGACACAATTCGCATTATTGGAGTGACTCAAATCATCATATGTTCAGAGAGCGAAACTTTCAGGAAAGTTGGCAGTTCAATGTTTACTGTGCCATAAGAAACGATGGAGTGGTGCCATTCCAATTTTATCAAGAAAATTTAAACGGTAAATGAAATTTTCTCTTCTGCTAATACGTATAGGTAAATTTTTGTTTTTTTTTTTAGGTGAAAGATATCTGAATATCTTACAAAGTTTGAATAATAACTATTTAGAAAATTTACTTCTCGCCGAACATAGAAACAATTTTTATCAGCACGACGGTGCTCCCCCACATAACGCATATTTAATTAAAAATTATTTACAAGAAACTGTTTATGATCAATGGATTGCCAATAATGGGCCTTTCTTATGACCTCCTCGTTCGCCCGACTTATCAGTTCTGGATTATTTTATGTGGGGAACTATTAAAAATAAAGTTTATGAGAGCTCATTAACAACCATTGAAGATTGTATGCAGAGAGTAAGAAATGCATTTCAAAACATATTACAGGATTCAGTTAGAAAAGTTACCCATGAGGAACTAATCCGAAGGTGCTAAAAATGTGTCGAGGTTCGAGGGCGGAACTTTGAGCAATTATTAAATTAAAATGGAATCATGTTTTAAATTGATCTTATCTCTGCTATTTTAGTTCATGCCATATCTTCAATTCGATTAATAAGCACAAGTTGGTATCGACTTCCGGTATAACCGGAAGTACCCCATGCTTCAAATTTTTTTAGTTGGATTGGCCACACCGACATTAGTAACTAGCTAAATTTTCAAAAATTTCTGATGCGTACTTAATTCATTTGCCGGTGAGACACCCTGTATACCGATGTATCGAAAACATTGATGTTGCAATGTACGATATCCTTTTCTCTATCTACTTACTGTCTTACTACATTGACTGTACTTTACTACTGAAAGCTATATTACATTTTCGAATTACACACTTCTATGCGTTAAACGGGAACAAATGAAAAAGATATCAGTAGTCACCACAGTTCGCACCAGCTAGCGCCAAACACGCCAAAAAGTGAGTATAGATTTTCCGACGATGCTTCGCGAGGCGACCTGTTTTAATAAATTGGAAGGCCCATAAATATACTAGACCCATCAAACCGAACGGTACCAAAAAATATTTTTTTCTAATATCGAGAATCAACTCCAGTAATTTTTTAAATACCAACACGAGCCTCGATCGAGGCAGCCTCAGAGGGTCTGTATGCCGCTAAGGGCGTTAATGGGCTTGTTCGGCATTTTTTTTTTATTTCGTAAATCGAAAGTGCAAGTATAAAATAATTATTCGCACGTTTAGTATCTTAAAAACTATTACAAATCTCCACCTCGCGAAAATAGGGCGTAGCCAGGCGCTACGTCACTATACGCATAGACTCGGCGACCTCAATAGACTTGATCCTCCTTAGTTGTTATAATTATAAGTGTTTTCAAAGTATTGTTTGTTTTGCTTACTTCTTGACAATAGGGGAGTACAATTTGGTGAAATGTCAAAAAATTACAATTTTCTCTCGGTCCTGTCGGGACGAATTTTCAATTTTGACCCTGCAATTTATGATTAGGATTCATCGCCGACCTTCTCCTTTCCGTAGAGACATAGAACGAACTTCCACTTGACGTATTTATTTAGTTACCAGCGTTTGAAAATTCCATGTTTTCGACTTTTCAGGTTTTTGAAAGGTCCCAGAAAACCACTTTTATTACGTCACTTGCGTATAGTGACGTCACAAATGAGCGCTCGGTTTTTGCAACTATTACTAATGTCAACTCCTTATATCTCGAGAACGGAAAAAGTTAATAATACGAAATTTTAAGTGCATAATGAGAATATCGAGTACTATATGAAGAAGCATAAAAACCATATAAAAAGAATATCTTGGAACAAGCCCATTACTCGATAGAAAACCTGTGATAAAAAACACGAATACAGAAAACAATGGCTGAACTCTTTCATCAATAACTTCAATTTATCGAATATCGATAATTGGAAATATCGATATTTTTTACACGATAAACATCATATATCGATAGTTTGGTTCGATGTTTTCATCGATATGAAATATCGATACTTTTGGTTCGATGTCGCATCACTAGACTCGATTACTTTCGGAACCTGCGTTCACGAATTATGGGGAGGGGCCTTTATTCCCTATATTGCGAACTATTTTTTGAATCTGTATAGTACACCTACTTATTTAATTCAACGTTTTGTAAAAAACAGCCATATATTTTAGTGAGTTCGTGTGCCTCATTTACTTAATTTTATAGTGTGCTTCTTACACAAAGTTGGTGACTTTAAAGTATACGTAGAACGGATAAGTTCATTATACAGGCCTACAGTTGTTTTGGTGCCGGGGTATTTGGAGCTGATTTCATATGAATTCGATGCCCTGCATTCAAACGTGGCATTAATTTTTGCCTAGAAGCTCAAGTTTCTAAAATATAACATTTTAGTGAAATATGCGTTATACTATATTAAGTTAAATTAATGGATTAAATAAAAAAACTGCACAGAATTTTATTATCATATTATACAAAAATATTATCAAATACGAAGAGGAAAAAGTCATTGCTGAAACCAACTAGTCACTGAACACTTCGTAAGTTTTTTCCGTGGCCTCCTTGAATGTATTTTGGAACAATCTCTTTTTAAACTCCAGCAGTAGTCTACCATCTTATGTGTATCCCATCTTCCTTGGTAGCGGTCCTCCATAGTTTTAATATCCTGGTGAAATCTTTCACCTTGTTCCTCACTGGTGTTCAAAAAATTTTCAGAGAAATGATCTAAGTGGCTGTGTAAATAGTGCACCTTATTACTCATGTTACACATAAGAAATTTCAAATTGTTAAGCATCTCGTTTACCAATTCGACATAGTTTTGAGCTTTGTGTTTGCCCCGAAAATTTCTGACAACTGCCACAATGAAGTCCAGGCTTTTCGCCCAACCTCACTCCTCGAATTTACGAAGGCAGGATCCTTATGAGTTGTCTTATTTGTGGGCCATCAAATACTCCTGCTTTCATTTGTTCTGTACTCAATTGAGGCATGTTATTTTCTATATATGCAAAGCATGATCTGCTTTTATCAAGGGCCTTTACAAATTGCTTCATAAGGTCCAGCTTGATAAGTAGTGGAGGAAAGATGATTTTCTCTCGTTCAACTAAGGGGTCGTTAATGACATTATTTTTCCCAACGTCCAAGTTTTTTCTCTTAGGCCACTCTTTTTTAACCCAGTGGTGTGTTTTGTCTCTGCTATCCCAGAGGCACAAGAAGCAAGGAGCTTTGGTATAGCCACTTTGCTGTCCAAGGAGAAAATTTACCATTTTTAGATGCACACAAATCACCAATTGATGTTCATGATAGTATATTTTCTCCAAAACCAAAGCTATGGTGTTATATTCTTCTGTCGTTTTCGTTTAGTGAGCAATTGGTATTGAACCATATTTGTCCCCATTGTGCAGAAGTACATTTCAAACTTCGCTTTGAAGTGTCAATAACTAGGCGCCAATCATTTGGTAAATATTCAGGAAGACCCATCTTTTCAGCAGTCCTCTAATTTCTTGAGAAAATACAAAATGGTCCTCTTAAGAAGAAAGGTAGCAGATCCTTTTCTCTTGTACGATAAAAGGTAATTTTGGTTCCTTGTTCCAGTAAATTTTTGTCATTCAACCTGGAAGCTAGTAATTCAGAAGCTTCTTTTGGCAGATTGAGATCTCTGGTCATTTAACTCATCATATTTGAAACGTTGAGGAATTAATGACATCACCCTCATCACTGTCACCTTCATTTGTAAAGGTGATCAGAGGGACAATACTCGTCTTCACAGAGCTGCGCTAGCTGGTGAAACGTTGGGATTGGCACTTCCTCTGAGAGAAGGATCGGGCGTCTTCCAGAGGCTAAATCAGGATAAGTCCGCTTGCTACGGTTGTTTCGATTGATTCCAACAATATTTACTATGCAGAAATCATAGTCTTCGAAATGGTTTTAGAGTTCTCTCCAAACCATCGGTACTCCGAGTTTCAGACATTTTCTTTTCCCGGTAGTCCACTGTCGTAAATGTTCTGTACAAGCCTTAAAGACCTGATGGGGTGCCTAGGTTTTATCCTGATTTAAAAAATCACTAACAGTTTTTCTGCTTTCTTTTAAGGTGTATTCGCCACATATATAGCAAAATACATCAGGTTGACAACTACTTCTACTTGAACTCATCACAACTACTTCTACTTGAACTCATTTTATTTCTATTTAACAACACAAATATGCACACAGTATGTTTTAGGTTAGATTTACAACAACACATTCCTTAACATAAATATCCCGCGAAGGCAATTTCGATTTACCCTGCACGGCGAGAACTCACAAACTAACCTCAACTCTAGTTTTAAAGCGTTAAAGGTCATTTCAGTTGCCGGATGCTTACTCCATCTGGTGAATTGTCCTGGAACTATCTGGACGGCAGACTGATAAATAGGGCAAATATACAACAACCATTTTTTTTATATGTAATTTAGCACTGCACCAAATGGAGTTAGAACTGCACATTTCGTGCAGAACTGCACGGTAGAAAAATACTGATCTAAAAAAGTAGAGCAGATAGAGAAAAACTGATTTCATATTTAGATTCAGCGCCTCAAATATAGCTAAAATCAGTTCTAAAATCCTAGGCACAAAAAAAAACATTTTTTGTAGGCCTGTGTTATCTACGCAACTTACAATTTCTGAGTAACGTTCTAAAACAAGTCAATTTTTAATTCTAAAGTGACATTTTTTTAGCATAATTTTATACCTCCTTCTTCAATCCCCTTGGAGTGACAGCTACCCTTTTAAAAGTTTTAAATGCAATGAGGGTGCGTGTGATAGCTCATTCGAAAGGGTTTTTAATTTTCTATTCAGCAATCTAACATTTTTTAAATTTTGTGTATTCTTCATCAAGAAAACTTAATTTGAAAATTTTAAAATGAATTTGAAATGTATCCTAGACTATTTTTTATGCCTTTTTTGTGTGGCTGTATTATCTATGATTACAACAATAAATATTAATATAATAGTTTGACCATATCCAAACTAATCAAACATGTCAAATCACCTGTCTCCCCTCAATAATAATGGACCATTCTATTTTATTTTGCGCGTTACATTGATTGGACATGCCAGGCATGAAGTCAAAGGTGATTGGTGTAAAAATAAATCACTAAGGAGTTATAATAAATCACGCTGTGTTTATGGATATTATTACATTTTCAAAACTAAGAGCCGGTTTTACAATCGCAAGTTAACTTTCATGTTAGTTGACTTTTACTTGCAGGTTAACTATAACTTTACCGACACATGCGTTTTTCAATATAAAGTTAAGTGATGATTTGTAAACGAGAGTTTGTGAATAAAATTTATAATGTTGGTACTGGAAAATGGGTAATATACATAAAATGTATGAATTTTGGTCCAAAGTCACGTCACCTGCTATCAAATATAAATGTCAGAAGAAGCAATTTATGAGTTAGTGGTCTATTACTAAGTAGGTAGGTAGTATTTAGTCTCGATCTATTTAAAAAATCTCTTCCATCGTATTCTTCGAAAAAGTTAGGTCTATACAGGATTACCTTGGCTACTCATCACTGCTATATGCATTTACTTCGTACATATCCATTTTTAGGCAAAATATCAAAAAATTATTTTGTGACAGTCATTTTACAGGTTATAAATTGCCAGTAAACTGCCAACTTCTATTTTACTCACACCTCATCTGCTAGTAAAGTTAACTACTAGATAACTACCACATGGAAAATGACCAGCTATTGTAAAACCCAATTTCTATAATAACCTGAAAGTTAACTCTGACTGGAAGTTAACTAGCGATTGTAAAACCGGCTGTAAGTAGTGTTGGGAAATACAATGATTTTCGAGTAACCGTTAAACCAGTGATAGTGATTTAGAAATCGCTGTGATTCTAAACTGCGATTTCAATCACCTTAGTGAATGAATATTTAGAAAAACGATATTCATTTATCGATCAGTAACGCTATTTGGCAAAAGGAATATTAATACGTTTGAATTATTGATTCATTAATAATGAATTAATAAATCATACATTTCACTCCCAACTGACATGTTGTTAGAATAAATAACGGTATAAATGAAAATTTTGCAAAATCTGCGTATGACTTCCCGACAAAGTATCGTACTCGATACTTTTCAGGGAAGGTTCTTGGCGAAGGATCGTACTAGTCCTTTTGAGGTCGAAGCATATATGATTAATAATAATTGAAGGTTCTCTTATAATAATATATTTAATTATCTTTATAGTTATTACAATAATATGGTTGAAAGTAAGTAACCATAATAGAGTAAGATATTAAACATATTTTTAATTACAGTTGCTGGATAATTACAATCACTCAGCTATAAAATACTGGTTATTTAGTCATTATGTCATCATTCATTTTAAAGATATAGACATGGTTAGGTGGGCTTAAAACAATTAATAAGGCATTTAAAAATTCCGTACGCGGAGCCAGGAAAAAAATGCGCCGATAATAAATTTATACCAAGTGTTTTAAATAAAACACTCAGATATCCAAAAGAATGTGCTGATTTATAATTCAAGTACTTTTATTTCATTTCTTGAATAATATGTATTATATACATATATGTACTTAAGGGCAACGAGAAAAAAGGGTTTAATTTGCCTAATACTCTCAAATTTTCTTAGATATAAATAGGAAACAAGGGATTTCACGGTTAAAAAAATTAACCAACAATATTATATCAAAGATCAGAATTGCAAACGCCCTAGTTTCCTCCCTCTTTCGTTATGTCTCTGAGAAATGGACCATTGTGGAAGCACACGGAAGGTGTAAGGATGTCTTCGAGATATGGGTCTGAAGATGTTATGAATACTTCGATTGAGTATCTGCTTAACAACTCGATAATCTTCACGTATGAATAAACAGATTTGACGTGTTATATAACAAACGGAGGCCAGTTAGTATAATTCATGAATCTCAACACGTCTAGCAACGTTGGCAACTTAGCTAAAAATCTTTCCAAGCTAAAAACCTTTTTGAGTTTAGAAGCCACCGATACACAAACATGGGCTTTACACACAAAATACAAGAAATCTTGTCATCTAGGGATCAAATGCAATGTATATGAGTACGAATTCTATGTCTAATAATTATAATGTATTTATCCTTTCGATCATAGTATAATGAAATAGGACATGTCAGTAAATGAACAAAAAAGATAATAATAATAATAAAATATACAAAATATAACACATGACGATAATTGCACCAACATACATAAATAACAACGAAATAAATATATAGTCAAATATATCGTAAAACAGTTCTTTTTTGAGTAGTTAAAGGTGTATAGGTGTACCTAATTATTATTTAAAAATTCATCGACTGAATAATAACAGCCATTTATTAACTAGCTTGGCAATTATTTCTAAAAAAAATATAAGGAAGCTTTCTCTTTAATTTTGGGAGGCAGGGAATTGAAAAATTTTACTTCGGCCAGTAGTGGAGACTTCTCGTACAGTGGTGTTCTTCGTTTCTCTATTTTCAGTAAATTACCATGTCTAGTAGGGTAATTATGTAGCTGAGAAGTTGTTTCATATTTGCTAATAGTCTTTTTTGTATATATGAGAAAATTGTATATATACACGCAAGGAAATGTCAATGTAACATGTTTCTTAAAGAAATACTCTGCATGACTGAGTTTTCTGTAAGTCAAAAATTAATCGGATGACTCGTTTTTGAGCAATTAGAACCCTCTCGCTCTCAGAAGCGTCACCCCACAAAAGGACGTTATACGATAGTACCGAATTAACGAGGGCATAATAAACATTTAATAATGATCTAAAACATTTTTGAGTTGCAAGATGGCATAGCAGCCACTACTTATTTTTCGACAAACATTGCTAATATAGTATTTCCAGCTGATATCCCGATTAATATGTATACCAAGAAATTTTGTTGTTGCACTTGGGACAAGTGTTAATTGGGTTAAATGTCACATTTAGTGTGAAGTTTCTTTCTACCAAAAAATTGCATTAAGATAGTTTTCTCGTGTTAATAATTAATTTATTAATAACGCATCAATTTGCAAATTGTTCAAAGAGAGTATTGAGCATCTCCCGCAGTTCCTCAATGGTGTCTGCCTCTTCTGCTATGCGAATTGTTTGCGATCAGCACAACGCAGTCAGTACGAATATGAAGTGGTAAGTCATTTATAAACAAAAGGAAAATAAGTGGTGCCAGAACAGAGCCTTGAGGTACTTCAAGATTAACATCTTACTTCTCTGAACCAGTTTCTTCCAATTTTACAAAAGAATTTCTAAAGCAGAGATACGATACTATCCACGAAAAAAAGTTACCCCTAATTCCTATCGCAAAAAGTTTTTCTGCAACAAATGTTGGTTTTATAGAATCAAATACCTTGCACGGGTCAATGAAAGGGGCAGCAACGTACTTTTTGTTATCCACACGATTGTACACAAATTCCAAGAAGTCAGTTGCCGCACTCTCGGTTGACCTGCCAGGGTAAAATTTATTTTGACATTTGGAAATTATTTGGTATTTTATTAAATAGTATTTTATTATATACAGCGCGTTCAATTACTTTACATATGACGTTAAGTACAGTGATAGGCCTGTAATTCTCTATTATTTATGGGTCGCTATTTTTGCAGATTGGAATTATTTTTCCCATTTTCAATTCTTCCGAAAATTTACCCAGTTCTACAGACAGGTTAACAACATAAGCTGGCGTTTTTTAAATATATAACATGGGGCTAGCAAAAAACTGTAAAGAGAAAAACTATACCGTACGCCTCAGGGTTACATCTTTCAACGAGTAAATAATTTAACTAAACTATATTTTCAAATGTAACTTGTTAAAATAAATATAAAATGTATTAATATGTAAACAAAATATGTTTATTTTATTACTAATATGTTTATTGCCATAATTCGTAATTCTTCCTGGACTAATTAGATACCTATGATAAATAATTATTTGTTATATTCTAAATAAATTTAATAAACAAATTAGTTAGATGTAATTATTTTGTGTACTACTTCTATTGTACAAAATAATTGTCCTCGAAACGAGTAGCGGCTGAAATGATAGATTGTTGATAACAAAGATTAATTTCCTATACTTAGTTACGGAGTGTTTTAAACAATACAGAAACGAGCGATATGGAATCCTAATTAGTTCGAGCTCTAGACTATAGTTTAGTGTCTAATGGCAGGCAGCTAAGACAACTTTCGTGAAAATTATAGAAAATGGCCCATTTCCACATAAGAAATATCTTGATTTTTTTTTTTATAATAACCGGTTTAAAAATTCGAAATATTGTTTAATTTTGTGTCTTTTTTGGTTCTAGTGGAAAGGTTGGTTAATGTTACGGTTTCTGTGTTATCGGGACAAGCGATTTTTAGTGCGGATTTTGTGTAATAACAGACACTACTAATATACGATTCAAATGTATTGACCCCTCACTTTAACTGCGAATATCTCAGAAACGGAGGAGCGGAGAATATTGAAAAAATTATGTGTTTATTATGTGTATATTACAAATCATTCACTAAAATTTGAATAATGTACGCTGGACAGTTTTGAGGTTCTGCTAGGTTATATTGAAAAATGTTCTACTTTTTAAGGAAATTTTGACCATACCAGTTTTAAATCCGTTATTTATATTTTGGCAAATATGCCTACTATGTAAATATAATTTTAGTTGCCGATAAAGCAGGGTATTTTTTGTACGAGGAAATTTCTTCATAATTATTTATTCTAAAATTTTGCATTTTCGGCTATTTGTCAATGTATTAAAAAAAAGATAACATAGTTAATTGTATAAAATGTAAGCATTTAAAAAAAGAACTGACATACAGGGTGTCCCACAAACTCCCGGCGCCATTTTCTCGACGACTGAAAGAGATATTCGAATTCTGAAAAAGGAATTCACTATAATGTATAAATGACTTTAGTTTGAATGAAAACGGCCTTTATCCACATTGTGATATAGATGGCGTTGAGATGCAAAGATGTGAATCGATCCCAGGAACCTTGAAAATAGGTGCATGTGAAAGGGCACTCAATTCTAAAATTTTTTTATAACATGAACATTTTTTGAAAAGTCACTAGTTTTCGAAATATTTTAATTTCAATATAAGTTTTTTTAATGACAAATATTGTCACAACTTTTTTAAATCAAATTTTAGACGATAGATCCTTCTAAACATTTCTCATAGTAAAACAATCTCATTTAGATAATAATGAAACCAATTTATTTAAACTCCCTTTTTGACCGGAAATAACATTGTTTCATTTTCAATGGGATATCCTGTACATTTTGATGAAAAATCAAAGAAAACATTATTTTGAGCATCTTTTCAAAAGTAACCATACATCTGCAAATAATAATAATAAAGTTTTTAACTAATAATTTTTAATTTTTAACTAATTTCTTTCAACTAAAACAAAGGTGGCTAGAACTGTTGTTTCGAAACGAAAGATTTTGACATTTAAATTTATTGTTTATTGTAAAAATTTATGCGGTGAGTTTATGTTTTATATTCGACTAAATCTGATACTTTAAATTCGTTTATTATTTTAATCCATCAAAATGGTAATTCACATTAATGAAGATAAGTACAATATGATAAAAATATACGGTGAATGTCATAAAAATGCAGCAAATGCCGTACATACTTACGCAACACGTTCTCCAGACCCACACCTAACCCCCAAAACTTTTGTAAGTTTAAGTAAAAACTTGAAAAATTACAATAGTTTCAAAAAACCAAAACGTACCCGAAGGAAAAATGTAAGAATTGATGAAAACACAGCTTTGGTACTACAAACGGTATATAATAATCCCCGTACTTCATTACGGCAGTTAGAGACTCTATGTAATATTTCTAAAACTTCTTGCCAGAGAATGTTGAAACAAAATAAACATTTCCCTTACAAAGTACGTCTAATTCATCACTTAAGACCAGGTGATCGCAATTTACTGTTATGTTAGAGAAGCAGGACAATCTTTTAAATATAATTATGTGGGAGCGACGAGAGCAGGTTTTACAATAATGGTTTAGTATGCAAACACAACTGTAGATACTGGTCAGAGGAAAATCCTCGATGGTTGATACAAACACGAAACCAAACCATCTTTGGAGTAAATATTTGGTGTGGAATCGTCAATGGGTACAATACATAATAGGACCCCATCTTTTTCATGGCACGTTAAACGAACAGCGATATTTACATTTTTTAGAAAATCATTTACCTCATTTATTAAATAATGTTCCAATTGATTTAGCTAATATTTAGTTTCAACAAGATGGAGCTCCACCGCATAATGCTGGTATTGTTACAAATTATTTACATCGTACATTTCGAGAGAGATGGATTGGTACTGGTGGCGTTGTCAGGTGCCCAGCTCGGTCACCTGATCTAACTCCATTAGACTTTTCTGTGCGGTTACTTGAAAAGTACTGTTTATGAAGAACCCATTAAAGATATGGCTTATGTTTATAATAAAATTTATGCTTCCGTGGCAGCGATTAACAGAGAAACGTTATTAAAAGTTTGTAGAACTGAACTCTTAAAGAGATATAATGTGTGTGTGTTCAGAACGATGGAAACAATTTTGAACATTTAATCTGACTTTTTAGATAAAATCTCTGTTGATTTTTTAAATAATTGTTCACTTGTTTGGGTTGTGTGAAATAAAAATTAATTATTTACCTAATTGTTTTATTAGCTTTATTATTATTAATTGTAGATGTATGGTTTCATTTTAAAAGACGCTCAAAGTAACATTTTCTGTCATTTTTCATCAAAATGGACAGGGCATCCCATTGAAAATGAAACAATAATGTAATTTCCGCTCAATAGTTTCAATAAATTTGTTTCATTGCTATCTAAATCGGACTATTTTACTATGAAAAATGTCTAGAAGAACCTATCGTCTAAAATTTGATTTAAAAAAGTTGTGACAATACTTGTCATTAAAAAAAATTATATTGAAATTAAAATATCTCGAGAACTAATGACTTTTCAAAAAATGTTCGTATTATAAAAAATTCTTAGATTGAGTGCCCTTTCACATGCACCTATTTTCAAGGTTCCTTGGATCGAGAAAGGCCGTTTTCACTCAAAACTAAGTAATTCATACATTCTAGTGAATTCCTTTTACAGAATTCGAATATCTCTTTCAGTCGTCGAGAAAATGGCGCCGGGAGTATTAAATGGGACACAATGTATATCAAATATTAATTTAGTTACAATATTATTGGTTTTTTTCTTCCTCACTGTAAACCATTTTGATTATTTCATTAAATAAATGTCACGTATCAAACATAATAGTTGTCATTTTCATAGCTCACTTTAATAGTGTTAACTTTTCCATATTTACAACTAGTTTAATAAAATTTAAAAAAATTCTTTTGTATCCCCTGAAAACTGCACGCTACTGTACTTTTGATAGCATTTTAACAAAATTAATCACACAACTTTTATTTTAAACTTTTTTTATAGGCAATAATAACGATGATAAGGGGTGGGTAATTTATAATGAATAACCCGTGTACAAGTAATGACGATTTCGATCTGAATAACAGAGTTAGATCAAGAAATGCTCAACCGAAAAGAAAGACCTGCTAATATTTCTTACTGTATGCCTAGGCATACAGTACAGTAGTTGTTAGCAGCTACACATATTTCACGAAAAAAATTGAACTATTCTAATTGTTTCAGGAATTAAAAGCGAACGGGCAGGCTGAACCAGACGATAACAGTCCCCACGTCAGCATCAAGTTAGGATGGATCCAAGGAGTTCTCATACCGTGCCTCCTCAACATATGGGGTGTCATGCTCTTTCTTCGGCTATCATGGGTCGTTGCAGAGGCCGGCATTGGTAAGATTTAGTGTAATCCGGTGATATCTGGCTTACCCAATAACATACGAGTGTTGTTACCACACTAGATGTGAGAATATCACTAATAATCCTTGTGACGTACCTGATTGTCATGATTTTTACATTTGGAATATATATTATGTAAACCTTGAGCTCATTATTCTTCAATAATTCCGATTTATATTTTATATACCGCTTAAATTTACCTACAACACGGACGTAGGTTGATAAACTGTGCACGGCTTTATTACCCATGCATCGGTGAAGTACCGTATTATGTAAACTGGGAAGTCCACGAGAGAGGCATGTGGAAAGTCAAGTTCGAAAAAATAGAAAGAACGACTTGAGCATACAGGGCGTTTAATGTATAAAGTCGGTAATTTCTACAGGTGACTCTACATAAAAAATTTCATATACAGGGTGTTTCACGAGGAAACGGGCATGCGTTAATGGCAGATAGAGAACACCAAAAATAATCATAATCGCCCATAGAAGAAGCTAGTTGGGCCCTCGTTGCTGAAATACAGGGTGTTTTATGTACTTTTGCCAGCATTTCTTTTGGTTGTTATTTTGTAAAGAAATGGAATAATAAGTTCATATTTGGCACATATAATACCCTAGTGATCTTGAATAAGTACTTGTATCACACACTCGAAAGGTACATAAAAAATGGAACAAAATGGCCTCATGCTTCCTCTATTAAATTAGGCATTTACTTTTTTTTGCAACAATAAATATTATGTTTTAATCACCAATTTTTATAAATGGAGTAAAATAAATAAAAAAAAAATGTTACAGGCTACCAAACTTATTTCATTCTTTTCACTTATTAAAAACTAGTGAAACAACAACATAATCTACTTATTAACAAAAACAGTAATGGTAACTATAACTGCATGAAAATAATGTAAATAACAAAATACCACCAAGCTACCAGCAGAATAATTATTATGCGAAAAACAAAAAAAAAACAGATATTCAGAGATCGTTATAAAACGTATTTACAAATTAAAATCGTAATTAAATTCTATGTTCAAAATGACCCCCCCCCCTCAGCTTCAGTACATTTTCTGGTGCAATCCACGAGATCTCCAATTGATCAGATCTGGATTGTTTCTAATTTCGTCGCAGCAATCAACAATCCTTTGAATTAACTGATCCTTGTCATTAATGTCTACATTGTAGACATCACTTTTTAAGGGACCCCATAAAAAATAATCAACAGTTTTGAAATCAGGAGAAGTTTCCGGCCATACATGAGAACCTCCCCGACCAATCCATCTGTTTGGATATGTATCATTTGAATGATTTCTAATTTGGTTGGAGAAATGCGGTGGGGCTCCATAATGTTGAAAGAACATACCTCAGGTATTTACATTTTCTAAAGGATTCGGTAACGTATGTTGTAAAAGATTAAAAGAAACGTTACCAGCTAATGTACCTTCAAAAAAATGTGGTCCTAGCAAGTGACCCCCTACAAGTCCAATCCAAACTTTGATGACTAAACAAAGCCTTTAACCTTTAAAAATCAATTAGTTTTCCCTACTGATATGATCATAGTAGCGATACTTCAAAATGACAAGTATTAAAGAACTTATAAACAAATGATACGACGCTACTATGACCAATAGTGACGATTTTAAACAATGACTTTAAACGTTAATCAGTTAGTTGTCTTTATTGATGAATACAATTTTATAACAATATTTTCAATTGGTAATAAAACCATATAATTATTACTGAAATAAAAAAGTAAATACCTAATTTAATATTGGAAACATTTTGGATGCGTATCATTCATCTATATTTTCTAAAGTCTCATATTACATTATTTACAGCCGGTTTTACAATCGCAAGTTAACTTTCATGTTAGTTGACTTTTACTTGCAGGTTAACTATAACTTTACCGACACATGCGTTTTTCAATGTAAAGTTAAGTGATGATTTGTAAACAAGAGGTTGTGAATAAAATTTATAATGTTGGTACTGGAAAAATGGGTAATATACATAAAATGTATTAATTTTGGTCCAAAGTCACGTCACCTGCTATCAAATATAAATGTCAGAAGCAATTTATGAGTTAGTGGTCTATTACTAAGTAAGTAGGTAAGTATTTAGTCTTGATCTATTTAAAAAATCTCTTCCATCGTATTCTTCGAAAAAGTTAGGTCTATACAGGATTACCTTGGCTACTCATCACTGCTATATGCATTTACTTCGTACATATCCATTTTCAGGCAAAATATCAAAAATTATTTTCTGACAGTTATTTTATAGGTTATTAATTGCTAGTAAACTGCCAACTTCTAGTTAACCCGCACCTCATCTGCTAGTAAAGTTAACTACTAGATAACTACGATATCGAAAATGACCAGATATTGTAAAACCCAATTTCTATAATAACCTGAAAGTTAACTCTGACTGGAAGTTAACTAGCGATTGTAAAATCGGCTGTTAGTGGAATTTCGAATACGGTAAAATTGTGGCAAAAAAAATAATGAAGCCACTTTGTTCAGTTCTTTATGTAATTTTCTAATTTAATATTGAAATTTAAAAAACATAGTCCAGACCTGGATTTCTTTTGTGCGTGGTACAAGTACTTATTCGGGATCAGTAGTGTATTATACGTGCCAAATATGAACTTATTATATCATTCCTTTACAAAGTAACCGCCAAAGGAAATTTTGGTAAGAATACATAAAATTTCATACATATTTCCGCAACGAGGGCCCAACTATTTCTTCAATGGGTGATTATGATTACCCCCAGTGCTCTCTATCTGCCATTAGAGCATATCCGTTTCCTCGTGAAACACCCTGTATAGTCTAGTATCATACGGCTCGCTTCGATGTCGTGCTGAGTTTGAAAACTCCTTATTTTATTAATATTTAGCTCTACTGAAAATGAATTTTGGTCAAGTAATATACAAATCAAGATAGGGGATAGGGCGAATTAGAAGAAATCGTATCTTTGGTAACAGTTGTCCGATCTTTTATTTCAAAAAAGGAAATACTTAAACAAGTATATATTTTACTATAAAAAATACAAGACCTACAAATATTTAATGGTCCAGGAGGCGACTGCAAATTTGTAGTCGCCTCCTGGACCATTATTCAAATTCGGTATTAGTGAGTTTTTGATAAGAACGAATAAGATTATGAAATTGTTTCACAGTTAGAACTTTGTCTAATATCTTTTTTTGGAATATTAGGAATTTTCTTCATAAGTACAAACGCCAGTGGTGGTTTTTTAAATATTTTACTATGAAACAACCTCCTGATGAGTAAGTATCTTCCACCTAAATTTTTTAAAAATCGCATTATTAATAAAGGAGATGGAATATGGGAGTCATGAAAAGTGAGACATACTGCATATATTTTTTTCATTTTGATTTTTGATACTAAATGGCCAGTGGCCGTATCGTTTTTATAAGTGCAAGTGTAAATAATTACAGGTCGTAGCACGCGCCACTCAAGAGAAAACGTTATTTTTCAACCAATATCTATAAATTTGTATATCGTTGGAATCAGCAGAAAATTTAGCAAATCTTTTTTTGATTTTTTCCATATGGCCTGTTGATTTCAAAATAAAAAATGTGAAATAAAACGAAAAAATAAAAATTTTAATTCTTTTGGGAATATTTTATTAGATATTAAGTATTTTTAACTCTAGTAATTTTTCTCTTAAAAAACATTTTTCTATAAATATTCCCTTTTTTTCAATTGAAAATCTGTCAACTATTACCGAAATTGTGATTTTTTGAAAAATCGACCTAGTCGCCATCTTGAATTGTGGATTACTGGCGAAAAATCCATTTTCAGCAATGCTGTGCTAGTACTTGGTGATCCAGTTGGCTTATGTTTTCATAAATAAAGCGATTTAAAACTTAGCAAGACATCGAAGCGAGCAGTTGATTCTGAGCCCTATGATAATAGACTAATAATAAACATGGGTCCAGAAATTCCTCCTAAGGGCGGTTATGGGGTTTACTTACTAAAAATGAATACTGAGCGAAAATATTTAATAATCAGATTTAACGAATTATCTATTTACTAAAATAATAATAATAATAAAAACGAGAAAAAAACTCATGACTGTATATATGATAGAATTTCAACATCCCTATCTTTCTAACACCAGTATATTCAAGTTTGTGGACAGTTTATAAAGTTGAGATTTTAAAAAGCTATCAACATACATTCATATTCACTTTTGATACCACGAATTGCATTATATATATGGCCTTGACCAGTTGTATTGACCTCTAATTAAAAAATCATTAAAAAACGTTAAAAGCGATGATTTTAATAATCCATGTATTTCATTTTATTTAAAAAAAATTATATATTTAAAATCAAATAATTTGCGGATATATAAAATGTGCAAAACTAACAAACATGTTTCTATTTGACTATACAGAGTAGCTCACCACCACCAACTTTTCACTTAGATTTATGCTGTTTTAACTTAACTTTAGAAACAACCTTTTTCGAAGGGGACACTTCTATTTAAAACAAAAAATCGTATTTTTTTTTCAAATAATTCAATTAAATACGTAATTCTGCATTTGTTTTGACCAATAATCTAAAAGAAAATAATCTAATATATTTTTATTTCATCCCTAGAATTAGTGCTGCCACATTTAATAAAAAAGGGCGCAGTTTATATTTTAATGCATTTTAATGCAATATTGGTAAACTTCTGTACCTTAGAGGATCCCCAAAATTTCTATGGATTCATGGTTTATAACGTGAGAAACAAAAATTAAAAAACGTATTCTATACATAAAGTAAAAGTACAGTCGTTAAAAGGAACCCAGGAGTTCGATTTAACGACTACTTTTACTTTATGTCTTACCTAACTAGTATTCGTTCTTTATTGGTTCAGAATTGTACCGCTATAACCAATTAGAAAGAAGAATCAATTTTATTGCTTAGGACAGGAGAGTATCCCAACTATCCTAAAGTAATGACATAGAAACGAATGATAGTATCATTATGTAGTAATAATTATAAGTAAACCTCATAATTTGGAAAAAAAATATTTTCCAGTTAGCCATTTAAAACATTAGTTCTTTTTAATTGACTAATTTCTAAAACAGATAATTCCGATGCTTTCTTTCCTATAAGTAAGTTTCAAGATTTTCCTTCGGGATGCACTTCTGCAGTTCTGCACTTCTTGTCAGTTTAACGATTCTTATTTTTTCAAATTGCTCCGCAATATATTTGCTAAAGGTTTTCTTCTTCTGTCCAATCCACACTTTAGGACATATTAATTCACCTGTTCCACATTTATTTTTTATTTTAGTTTTGGCATTGTTACTTTTATTTTGTTTGTTCCAGGTTTATCTCTTGTGATAATTGGCATCTCGGCTGTAGTTTGTATTATAACCACGCTCTCTTTATCGGCAATATGTACAAATGGGGAGGTAAAAGGAGGTAAGTGACTAAATTAGATAGACGCTTATTTAAAAAGAAAAGACCATAAAAACAGACATTGTATACTTATCGTATGCTTGGTCAAGAAGTAATAGAATACTATTCGACCAGCATATAATGATGGCTATTATTTACGAGGGCGGAGTTTAAGACACGAGCCGCAGGCGAGTGTCGTAAATAACCAGAATGAATATGCGAGTAAGAATAGTATACCTTGTCCACCACTATTAAATATTTAACATGTATTTAATTCATTTTCATTTCATTTCTCTAATTTAAGAAAGATTCATACGCTATCATATATAATATTCTCGGGCAAAAAGTTTAAAGAGGCGATTTCTGCAGCTTCCCTTACCTCTGGAAGTGTCAAGGAAGTCTCGTTTTCACTGGCAGTATCCATTTACTTAATTATATTACTCTTTTTGAGTAATATGTAAAACTATTGTAAATAACGTTGAGGTTTAAATCGCACAAATTTTGACGTTTCAAATCGATAACAAAATTACGGTTTGACACATTGTCATGGCTTTCTAATAAAATAATACAGTTTGTAGGCACGTAGGTAAACGTTATCAAAAACAATGTTGGAGATTGTCGCGTGTTGCTAATAGATGATGCTTTGAAAAAAACTTACTAACGCAGTTTTTAAGTGTTAATTAAAGTACCTCTTCGGCATGTACCAGTTGAGTGCTTCCTGGAAAATTTAGAGAGACAACACTTGTCTTTTGGTTGCTGCAGTTTTGACATTTTAAATTTTTAGTAAAAGTCTCTAGTGTGATTTCTTGTAAACAACTGATTGTCCTCATTATTCACTAGTGAATAATGAAATCATCATTCACTGGAGGGAATAATAGATAGCTTTATCCTTGAGGAAACACATACATAATAAGTACATTATTTTTTAATAGTCGTGGACAAAAAGTGCTGTTACTGTCAGGATAGGGGCCCATGAGTTTTATTCTTAAAAAAATATAAAAACAGGCGACCAAAATGTGAGAAAACATTAGAAGCATGAAGTAGTTCTCAGGTCAGACGGATTATGGGGGTATTCAATACTTTATAAATTATTTGTTTTAAAACCACCTAAAACGTTTATTCCTTAGTAATAAGCTAAGAACTGGAAAACTGTACCTTAAGAAGTATTGTTGAGGTAAACTCCCAATTGGCAGTATTTCATATCACATATACAGATCAAAAGATAATTCTATTCTGCATGATTTGTCTAAAGTATTTTAATCTAAAACCGGTCTCAAATTTGTATTTTAGGGATGTTGTCCCCTCCCAACTAGCAATTTGATAATTTATAAAAGTTGTAGGAATATTTGTGACAAATTTTATAAAACAACATTACTTTCAGAAACACTTTCAAAACGTTTTCATAGCAGCCATAAATGCAAAATAGGCACCATCTTATAAGATACTTCAGTTGCTATTGATATGTTGTAAAGTCTATTGGAACCTTTGCAAAATAATTATATAATCATTTAATTTTCGTAAAGCCAACTTTCCCCTATTATATCAGCAACTGCTCGATAGACTGGTCTTTTCTAAATGAATCTAAAGAAGTTAATACTGCCTGCCAACATTTTTATGATAAGCTAACTTAAATTTTTACAATTTGTGTACCAAAATTTACACTTTCTAAAAATAAAAGAAAATTTCCACCATGGTTTAACTCTGAAATTATTAAAAAAAATAAGATCCAAAGAAAAATATCAAAATATCTATAAACGAACGGCAGATGTCAATGCGCTAAATGAATTTACAAGACTTAGATCAAAAATTAAATTGGATATCAAAACTGCCTATAAGAACTATACCGAGCGAGCTGAAAACAATATTAATCAGGATCCTAATAAATTCTGGTCATATATCAACAATAAGAAAGGAATGACAAATATCTCTAAAGATATGTATTACAATGACGAACATCTTGACAACCCAGAGGATCGTTTTTACCAAGTGTACCGGATAACATAAATTCAGATGATAATAGCTTAAATAACAATAGCATTAATTTAGTTTCCTTTTCTGAAGAAGACGTCCTAAAAGCATTAAAAAAAATGAAACCGAAGCTCACCACGGGGCCAGATGGTATACCTGCATTTTTACTGAAAGATTGTGCTAATATATTCGTCCATGCACTAAAAATTTTATTTAATTTGGCTATAAAATGCTGTTCTTTTCCTGATATCTGGAAGCATTCTAATGTCTGTCCAGTTTATAAAAAGGGCAACAAAAATGATATAACAAATTTCCGACAAATCACTATCATTTGTAACTTTGGCAAAGCTTTTGAAATTTTGCTGCATAATTGCATATATCCGCATGTCAAAAACAGTATATCCTCTCAGCAGCATGGATTTATGAAAGGTCGATCTACAACCACCAATTTAATATGTGCTACTCAATATATATCTGAGTCCATTGAGATGCAAGTTCAAACAGATGTAATATATTTCGATTTCACAAAAGCATTCGACAGGCTTAATCATAACATTCTTATTAAAAAACTGTCTAACATTGGAATGTCACCGAATCTTACACACTTTTTAAAATCACACTTGTCAGATAGAAAACAGGAAAACATTTAATGGATTCAGGTCTGCTGATTACTTATCTTCTTCTGGTGTACCTCAGGGGTCTGTCCTTGGGCCACTCTTGTTTAATATATTCATCAATGATATAACATATGAACTAGATGTTCATTTTTTAATGTACGCAGATGACCTCAACCTACTACATAGAATCTCTAACATAAATGACTGCAGTAAATTACAAAATAATATAACTAAACTCAGCGAATGGTGTGTCGAGAACAGTCTCACATTAAATGTGCAACAATGTAACGTAATGACATTTTCCACAAAGGATGTTAATTTTATATTTAACTACTGTCTAGAAACCGAACCATTAACTCGACCGTCCTCGTTGAAAGACCTTGTTTGACAAAAAACTTAGCTTTGTCAATCATATAGACACGTTAATTTGCGACGTAAATAGAACACTTGGTTTTATTATACGCAATGGGCGTGATAATTCAACGTTAAAACTATTATATTTTTCTTTTTTGCGATCTAAACTAGAGTATGCGTCTCTTGTTTGACAGCCCTGTTATGACACTCATAGTCTTAAATTAGAAAACGTGCAACGCCACTTTCTTAAATTTCTACATCTATAATCTCATGGTATATATCCACCAATTGGTTTTCCACAAAGTGATTTACTTCAAATGTTTTCAATACGTAGCCTATCTGAGAGACGCAAGGAATTTGCCATAAATTTCTTTAAAAAAAGTGATTCATTATGATATTGACTGTAGTGAGATACTCCAGATACTTAATTTCCATATTCCGCGAATAAATTCAAGACAAAACCAAACTTTCTACCTTGCTATAGCTCGGACTAATACTTTAAAGTTTTCATCAATCTACAGCATGTGCTCTAGCTATAACCACAGCCAGCGTGATATCGCCATTTTTAATAAATAGGAGATTCTGTCTAAATCATATATGTATTTTTTATTCTCTCTTTTTATTTTAAATAAATTCAACTCTTTATTCTCTTTAATATTTATATTTTCTTTTATTGTATATCTTTACTGAAATGTACGCTAGTAAATTTAAGTAATTTTTGTACGATGTATGTGTTGTTTCCCATCTTGTAAATGGCCTTGTACTGTTAGATGGTGTATGAATAAAATAAAATAAAATAAAATATAAGCATTTCCACAGGTCTTATGATATTCAATACAGCCTCTATATAGCAGCTTTATTAAAGCTTCATTTAATAGTACAATAACACACACTTCACTGTTTGTGAAATTACTGCTATAAAATAACTAAACAACTGTTTAGTTAAATAGCCGTTATAAAAAAAAGTGCTGCACTAATAAGATAAAATAATTTCTTAAATGTATCCTAAAAGACAAATATTTTTGACCTTAAAAAGCATAAGTGATTAACATTAGGTACCTAATATCCATTGATAATTATTTAAGAGACTTGTTATGGCCCATAGCGACTGCAATTATTGATGTGGAGGAAATTTTGCTGTGAATTATGGCCATGTCTATGCCTTAATACATTTTTGATGCGCCCCACATTGATTGATGATTTCTAATAAATTTTGAAAATTTGTAAAAATCGATTTTACGAATTTCAGTTTTGTTTGCAATGAAACTTACACTAATTTGTTTTAGTAGTCAATAATTAGCACGTTTCTAACTCCATAAATTCTAATAAACGTTTAATATTTTAACTGTTCATATCTCGTCATATTTACCATCTCGAATGCAGGCCTTTTAAAATAGCTTCCTTCTATAAAATTCTTTTGTGCACTAGCAAGCATTTTAGGATACGTAAACTAACTTTGCGATACTTTTGCAGCTCTTATGATAAATCTGTTAGGGTCGACTTGTAAATGCAACCACGGACACATAATTGGTTCGATTTGCATAAATATAACCTAGAAATTAGTGGCAGTGAATCGCTTCATTTGCAGAAGTGTTTATATATGGTTTATTCATTACCAAATACACGTAGTTACTTGTACCACTAGCATATCCGTATTTTGGCATATGTCCCGATACATTAGAAGTGCAATGAGTGAAATGCATCGTGTTTCATTATACTGCCGTGTCTTATTGCCAAAATCACCATGCTATGCTGTTTCCATACTACAGTAAATACAACGATATAATAACTACCACATAACAGATTCTGGAACAACAATTGATTTTTAAAAGCAAATTTGTCACAAATGGGCCTTTAATACAACTGTTGTATAAGATGATAATAAATAACTATAAAATAATTCCAATACAAATTTATAACGGTGTTAAAAATGCTCCTGAGCGTTACTAAAAACAGTTACAAAACAATTTAGTTTAATAAGTTGAAATGCTTAGAACTTAGTCCCAGAAATATTTATAAAGTAATTTCTTAACTGCTTTATAAGATATGTTATAATTTTGCTGTAGCAACGTTTTAATGATGAATTTATAAAACAGTTCAGTTGCAGACAACAAAAGACTATTTTCTGGAACTCTAATATAACCATGTTGCAGCTAGAAACATTAATAAAATAGCAATGAAACAAAATAATTATAGAACATTTAAATTATAAAATTAATTTGCTGGTTGGGTTTGTGCAGGACGACGGTATGTTGTAACTAATAGCATAAAGATAATATTCTGCAAATTTTAGCTATAAGTGTATTAATTTTGTTCGAGATAAGCCAATATTTCAACTATTTTAATCATAGTAGTAGGACTATGTATTTATACAAATGTTAATTTTTTAGGAGGAATTTACTACATAATTTCAAGATCTCTTGGACCAGAATTCGGCGCATCGGTTGGCATTGTATTCTCGTTCGCAAATGCAGTTTCTGCCTCCATGAATACCATAGGATTCTGTGATTCCCTTAATGATCTGCTCAAGAGCCATGGCCTTACAATTGTTGACGATATTAATAGTCCTGAACACGTAAACGACACTAGAATTATAGGTGAGGTGATTTTATAGCCTATTTAATTTTAACTTTGAAATACCTTAATAAATCTATAATCATACAGCGTGACCTCGAGTGAACCTAACTATACTTGAAATCGTTCTTATTTTTCATTTAAGAGGAAAAACTAGCCCAGTCAGAATTTCTAAATAACTCCAGGGTGGGTAAGAAAAACGGAAACGTGAAATTGTGCCAAGAGCTTTTTAAGCGGAAACTTAACTTATTACAGGAATATATGTTTGTAATTGTCGATATGAATAACCTATTTCTTCATTTCAGGAACTATCGCCATTTTGGTAATGATACTGATATGTGCAGTGGGTATGGAGTGGGAGTCAAAGGCTCAAAACTTCTTGATAGCAGCTATTGTTGGAGCAATGTTGGATTTTATAGTGGGCACCATAATAGGTCCAACTGATGAAAAGAGGGCTAAAGGTTTCGTAGGATTCAGCAGTAAGTTTTTCAAAAAATAAGATCTCTATTCCAACCTCGCAATACCTTAATATTTGGAGCATTGAATGCTTCACATATGTACATGCGGACACGGAAAAACACGCAACTTAACTGAGAACCTTCTTGAAGTCGATTAAAATTTCGAATTCATCTAGATTTAAAAATGGCGCAGTCGTATATTCTGAAAAGATTTATTTTACACGATGACGTTAATTTGCAGAACTGTCGTTATTAGGCTAACGATAAGCGTTATTGGATATGAAAAACCCATACTCGGTGCCCACAAAAAGTAAACGTGTGGGGTGCGATAATTCATGATTGAGTAATAGGGCCCACATTTTTAATAATAATTTTTATGGGCTTACTTACGTATCTTATTTTTCTGCAAGAAGGTCTAGTTCGTCATTTGGCGGCTGAAAATTAGCTAAATTCAAGCTTCCCGACAAAAAGTTTTGGAATCATTAGGACTTAATTTCTCTACACTATGGCGTGCTAGGTCGTCAATATTAAGACGAAATTTATGGAAATAGACGGTGGGAGAAGAGGTTCATTGGGTGACCAGCAATACCTTCGGACCTTACTCCACTCGATTTCTTTTTATAGGGATATATCAAAAGTGAGGTTTATGTTATGTTTACAAAACCGGACAATCTTAAAGATCTGCAACATTTTTACAGAAATACCGTATATCTATAAGTTACAATAATTTATTTCACACTGTATGTAATTTAGGAAACCTTAAACCTTAAACGTATGCAGAAATAGAGTAGGAAACAATTTCATGAAGATCATTATCTGCTAAGAAGATTGTCACTAAACAAATGGACGTCACTTTGGCTAGCTACGGTCGAGAACATTTATGGAAATAATTATATTTCCATTAAAAATGTGCCCCCTCAAATTTCGGATATGTGATGCATATCCACACTTGCCCACTGACGTACTTAGTCTGAATAAAATACAAAATAAAGCGTTATTAACAGGCTTCCATTAACTTGACCTGCACAATTTTAATGGAATCTTACAACTCACTTTTCACCCACTTTCAGATGTTGTATTGACTTGAAATTTGGCACGTGTATATGGATCACATGACAATACAATTTGACATTTTTTGCAGAAAAATCGAAGATGGTGAACAGTCTATTATCATTTAATATCCGATTCTACTAAAAATTGGTATCTCGGGATTTATCGTCTGATTCGACTGAAAATCAGTATCTGAGGGTTACCAAGGTTGCAGATTACAATTATCTCCATAGGGTGTAGCATAATAAGTGAGGTAAAATGGCCCCAGAAGCGTTTGGACCTAATTCGGCGTCAGTAAATCGACAATAAGAAAAGAAATGTTTTCTTCGAGTTGTAGCCCCCTGTCGCCACTGGTAACCCATGTACCCTAATAAATATAATTTTTCGTTTCGTTTTCATTCTTTTTCTCTACAAGTTTTGCGTTATTATGAAAAAAATGGAGAATATAAATGTGATTCAAGTATATCTTAGGAAAAAAAATGAGCTAATTTTGCTGCCCCTTTTGTAAAAAATCAAATAATTATTTATTCCAAGAAAATAATGATTCGCGTACACAGAATATTTACCAAAAATACACTGTTATGAGTAGTTTATTGTCAATTTTTTTAAATTTTTTAGACACGGTGCGCCATACTTAAAAAAATAAAAACTGTTTTAACGCAATGTTTAGTGGTGCTCACCATTGAAACTTTATGTATCCATATTTCTTACAGTTGTTTCGTTCGGATACTGCCACTGAGGAAGAGGATGACAATCTTCAGAAAGTTGGTCCAGTAATCGTAATATAAACACCACCAAAAAAATATTTTTCAGTGGCAAAATACCCAACAAAAGTAAAAAAAACATTTTTTTAGACAAACAACTGGTGATCCTTATATTACGATTGCTTAATCAACTTTTTGGAAGATTCTGGAAGTTTTGTAAGTTATGGTCTGATTCGTATGAAAATTGGCATCTGGAAAGTTTCGAAGTCGCAGATTATAAATATTTAGTCGAAATTCAATAATTAAAAATGGCTGCTTCAGAATGACGAATAGGTTTTGTCATTTATAGTACAAGGCATTTGATCGAACAAACACAATATTCTAATTGGAACAAACCTAATAAAAAGAAATTAAAAAAAAAAGAAAAAAACACGATTTTAAACAGAAAGAAATAAATTATTATAATTATTATTAAGGTACAAGTAGTATAAAGAGAGAGAGAGGAAAGCGTACTTGGATTATCAGATTTCAACTTGCGGTAGGTCAGGTCAAATCTGGAAGGATATTTATAAAATGAAAATAATAAATAAAACAAAAAATAATAATACTCCAGATAACTTACAAGATGTAAATCGAATAAACCACTTTAAACTCGTGTACAGATAATAATTTTTTAATTGACGCTGAACTCCTTAATTATTACATAAATAACAAAAAAACAAATTTTATCCAGCTATTTACATTCAAAGAGGCAAATGAATCGGACGTAGAAAATTTTTTAAACAATATCAAAACAAATGCCACGGGATATGATAATATAAACATAAAACTTTTAAAATTATGCTGCCCTCATTTGATACTCTATATTACACACATTGTAAACTTTACTTTAAAAAACAGCGTTTTCCCTGAAATATGGAAAAGCATTGGTGACACCACTTCCTAAAGTAACAGATCCTAAAGAACTAAAAGATCTTCGCCCCATAAGTATACTGTGCACTATGTCCAAGATTTTAGAAAGAATTATGGAAAATCAAATTAAAGATGTTTTAAAAGAACACGATATTTTACCCGTAACGCAATCTGGCTTTCAATCCGGATATAGCTGCAATACTACACTTCTCGACATAACAAATTATATATTTAGAGCTACTGATGATGGTAACTTAACTGCACTGATTCTTTTAGATTTCTCCAAAGCTTTCGATACCATTAATCACAAAATATTGCTTTCAATTCTTTCATTTGTTGGATTTGATATCAAAGCTATCAAACTAATAGAGAATTATCTTTTAAATAGATTACAAATAGTTACTTATGAAAGAAGAGCCTCTCATTCTATAGATGAAAAGCAAGGAGTTCCACAAGGGTCTATATTAGGTCTATTATTAATCTTGATATACACTTGCAATATTAATTCATGTTTAAATCATTGTAAATTTCATATGTATGTCAACGATACTCTAATTTATATTAATTTTTCACACAATCATTCAAATGACGCTATGACTAATATAAATTCAGATTTGGAATTCTCTAAAAAATTAATTCTCCAAAGTCATATTTCATGCTATTCGGGAAGAAGTTCATAAGGGACACAATTACTTAGGAGGTCGCAGTAAAAGTTGGAGATGAGGTTCTATTACAATGCAATGTATGTAAAATTTTAGGTGTTTTATTGGACAGGGATTTACGCTTCGAAGAACATATAACACGATGCATACAAAAAGCTTACTGCAATTTAAAAAATTTATATGCAAATAGGTATTGTCTTAGTAGAGATTTAAAAATATTGCTGTGTGGTTCTTTAGTATTATCGTGTTTCAATTATTGTGACTCTTTATATGACTCTTGCATAACGGAATCTGTTAAATCACGTACACAGAAGGTGCAAAATTCATGTCCTAGATTTATTTTTGGTATACGTAGAAGACAACCGACATCACAGTCTTCAAACTGCTGGGTGGCTCAAAATGTCTAATAGACGTAAATTACACACATTTACTTTATATCATAAAATTATAAAGCTAGAAACTTCACCTTACCTGTGTAAACAAATTTGCTTTAGGGGAACTGCCTACAGAGTTAACATACGCTCAAAAAATTTATTAAAAATCCCTTCTCATAAATCGTCATTTTTTAAACGTTCATATGCGTATAACATCACAGAACATTATAACGTCATAATTCCAGAAACGCTAAAAACAGTATGGATACCAAGTTTCAAAAAGACTTTTAGAAGCATCTTGTTTAACTCGCAATTTTATGAACATTTTAATTTAAAATAAGACATTATTGTATTATCTCAGGTAAATATCTTATATATTGGAATTACTTTTTTGGTAACGTATCAAATAGACATTAATTACAATATATCCATTCTAATTGGGGTAAATGGAAGAACAGACGACTATTTATTAGTCGACCTGAATTTATGCCCCTTTTTCCATTAATTGTTATCCAAATTTACACTTTATTTTTTAAAAGAATCGATTTATTCTAATACTGCAAATAACATGTGTTTTTTATTGGAAAGCAAATGTATTATTATTATTATTATTATTATTATTATTATTAACATTACTTTATTTTTTTTGGTGCATTTTTAACAGTTTCAGCTTGTGTTTAAAAGCGCGTTTTCCAATTTTTAAAAATGTTTGTTTATTGCTATTCAAGGTATATTAATGATTGCAGTTTAAGGATTGCCGCGAAAAAAATACGGAGAAAATATTATATTACAAAACTCAATATATCAGTGAATATTTCATTACAGCTATGAAGTATATTAATTCTCTCCAGAAATCAATACGCAGGAGAAGCTTGTAAACATCAAATAGATATAAATAGAAAATGCCCAGCAGTTTCTTACACATAAAATATATTTTCCGTACATTCCTCATCACCTGTACTTTTATTACTCCTTTAATTTAGCCGACTTCAAACACATTTATCAGAGTACTAATAGACCGGTAGCACGGGAAAGATTCTGGTGAACAATTAGCTAACGTCTGCGTCTCATAGAGACCTTTCTTAAGCACGTAAAATCGATTACGAGATATTTTTTATCATTGCCACTGGCGCAAAACAATTTTTAATTGATGTTTTATTTTGTAAAATAAATGCATCATTTTTATCAATTAGTTCACGTCTGCGATGTTAATATTGGTTTACTTTAGGAAAAAAAAGTGACGGGAAGTGCAATCGCAGACGTGTAGGTGGCGCACTAGTCTTTGAAATCGGCAATCGCATTTGTATCGAAAACGGGCCTTTAAAACCAATCGGTTCACGTCTGCGAAAGGCGTCACCCGTTATATAATGTCTTTTTAAGTACTTGAACAGTCTCCCAGACGATTTGGCTGTGTATGTGATATTTTTATACATTTTCGATTATGCTACCGATTCCGATAATTTTATACGATTGGCTAACGTCTGCGAAGTGCATTATCAAAAACTTTGAGCTCGGACTGTTGCATCAAATTATTCCCAGACGCGTAGAACAAGCCCAGACGCTTGTCTGTACGCTTTTACTTTGTGAAAAAAAAAATTTTTTTTGAACAATTAGTTTACATCTGCGAATGGTTTTTTATGCAAAGTACGTAACTTTTAGGCCACGAGATTATCCGCAGATGTGTATACTGTGCACACTTGCTTATATGAGTACGATCGCATGAATTCTATTTGCGGTCGCTTAAAAATACTACTTTCAAAGAATGAGTTTGATTTTATAGTCCGACAAACAAACATTTAACTATTTACTACCGTGATAATGGCAGGAAAAAAACAATTCTTATGAAGATGTGGTAAAGAAAGGGGGGGGTGGACGCGGCAACACCCACGTCACTTGTTAAACGATTAGGCCACAATAGGTGTTAATAACCAAAGATATCTGCATTACAAAAAAAACATTTATTTGTAAAAAAACAGCTCTCCTCATCCTCATCCACAACGATAATTTTGTCCTTCTCATCTCTTGGTTAAAAAAAATTGTTTGTATTTTGCAATTATTTTATCGTACGTGGAGCTTAAGATCAGACGAACATTAAGCTTTCTTAAAAATGTTTGTAATTATACGTATTAAAATCAATTAATTGAGAATTGTAGTCAGTTTGCTTGTATGTGTGTATTAACGTTTCGACAATAACTTTCATGTAAACACAGAATGTAATACTAATAACACACAATCGGCAAATGGTGCCCCTTGCACATGTTTAATTTTATTGAAGTTGATAAAATAGTTTAATAAGTCTCATTGAAATATAGCTCTTAATAAAGTATTTTAACATTGGAAATGTTTAAGAAATCGGGAATGTAATGGTAGATATAGGGGGACATATACATCGAAAGTGAAACAAATGTTCGGGCATCACCACTGGACGCAGCGGTGGTCAGATCGGGATGATTTGAGTGACGTTGTGTAGGTTGGACCTCTGTGTATCGAATACATGTTTTCCGGGCATTCTAAGTTTACTGGGCGGCAAGGGGGAGGTCAATGGTAAAGGTCTGCGTTTTGACTATTTTAATAAAATTATGCCGAGATTTAAGTGCGGTATAAGAAAATTAGGGTGGTCAGATCGGGATGCTTTGAGTGGCGTTGTGTAGGCTGGACCTTTGTGTATCGAACAAAAGTTGTCCGGGCATTCTAAGTTTACGGGGGCGACAAGGGGTAGGTCAATAGTGAAGTTTGACGTTTTGACTGCTTAAAATCATTGAATGGTTATAAAAATAAAAACTTTTGGCCATTGAATTGGACGTAGAACGGGGCCATAAGACTGATGCTCATTTTTGAGATTTTTCGGGAGGGAAGAAGGGCGGTGACTGGGATGCTGGCAGAACAGACGGGTAAGTAAATATAAACAATTTAAGTTAGGTAGCTCAATATTAGTATATTTTACAGGCTGTTAGCAGAAAAAGTGTCCATTTGTGCAGAAAAATCACCTGTATTTCCTACAGAAATTAATCAACAGTGGTACACTTAGTAAATTATTGTCGTTAACTTGCATCTAATTTTGTTAGACTCTCCACACATATAAGACAAAAAACTTGTACTAATCAATAGATACGTGTATGATAATGAAAATTGCGAAAGTAAAACCGAAGTAAGTCATGTATTGTAATTGTTTTTTTTTCAAATTCAAATTCAACGCTCCTGCAATGCTGCTAATTCGATGGAAGGAGCTGCTTATACATTACGCTCATGGAGCGTCTCTTCTATTTTTTAAACTCTTTGGACCTAGCACTCTCGAGGACTAATAGGAAAAATGACAACATCACCAAGAAGGAGCAGTACCGCCAGTACAGGATCAAGGGAATACCTTTCAACGGTCGGTGGTGGGAGTATAACGGGTGCTCTCATTGAAATTGGGCAAGAGGCTACGAATTCTTCGGTATATAGGTATACACAGTAATTATAATACATTTCATGACAAAGCAAGACCCATAGAATACACTAGCTAAATTGAGAACGTGTGGGAACGTTCGTGAGCACCTGATACATTAATTTTATTGAAATAAATGCAAGTCGTAGGCGTCTGCAAAATTCACAATAAGTAAGCAGAAATCAATTATTAACGCGGTTGGCACACACAGACGTGAACTGATCGTTCCACTGTGTATATGGTTTTCAAAGTTCTTAATCTTAATATTAAAAATATTTATGCGCACGCTAAACGTCTGTGAAAAATATTTTAATATTGTTATACCATTATAGCAATAAACAGGTTATTCGCAGACGTGAGCTGATCGGTAAAAACTGTGTGTTATTTTTTACAAATTAATTTTTTATTTACTTACAATTATACACGCGCGCAACGTCTGCGAATGCATCCATAAGTATCGGTATATCAATAAATTTTAATATCTATTTGTGTGAAAAGTGAGATTATTGTAAAAAATTATCGGAATCGGTAGCATAATCGAAAATATATAAAAATATCACATACACAGCCAAATCGTCTGGGAGACTGTTCAAGTACTTAAAAAGACATTATATAACGGGTGACGCCTTTCGCAGACGTGAACCGATTGTTTTTAAAGGCCGGTTTTCGATACAAATGCGATTGCCGATTTCAAAGACTAGTGCGCCACCTACACGTCTGCGATTGCGCTTCCCGTCACTTTTTTTTCCTAAAGTAAACTAATATTAACATCGCAGACGTGAACTAATTGATAAAAATGATGCATTTATTTTACAAAATAAAACATGAATTAAAAATTGTTTTGCGCCAGTGGCAATGATAAAAAATATCTCGTAGTCGATTTTACGTGCTTAAGAAAGGTCTCTATGAGACGCAGACGTTAGCTAATTGTTCACCAGAATCTTTCCCGTGCTACCGTCTATAATGGGTAAAATAATCCTTTCCGGTCGTATAATTGAAATATTCTTTAGTACATTTGCATATTCTTGTGACCTGCTATCAACACTGTGTGTATATTGTACACCATAGTCAAATAAAGTATCTATCTTGAAATATTTTTTTTTACAGTTAAAATTACAAATTTTTTTAAATGTTCTTTCGCAGCGCCTTTTCAGTGTTGTGAAAAAATCTGAATAAATTCACAGAAAATGTATGGATTATGGCCTACAAAATGCCATAATTTTTATTTTGACGCAATCTCAAGAAAGGTCTTTTCTGGTCCTATGAATTTTTGAAATCTTAAAATATATACTTAATTGCATTGCCTTATCCCGAAAAATATCATAAATCTGTCGTATTGTCCTAATAATAATTTTGCAGGCTTAATTTGTCCAAAAATCTACTTAGGGTAACAAAAACAAATTGCAAGTTTTCTTCATCATTTTTCATTTTTGATTGCTCGTGAAGGGTTTGAAAAAAACAACTTCGACTTCTGGATAATATATACTAATGTACATACAGAAGGTAGGATGGGTTCACAATGGTATGAGAAAAAACAATGTTTTTCTTGGGTTACTAGGTACCCCCCAGTTTCTTTAGACTTAGTCATAGTTTTTCTCTGGCAAAATTTTAGTTTCCTACTCCAAGTGGAAGACAGTGCTCAAAGGGTTTTAATATACAGTTTTTCAGGAATTCATGTAATATACTTTTTTTATATTTAAACAAATTTTGTTGATTTTTTTTATTAACAAGTAGACTATAATGTAAATTTACAATAGAGAATATTCTGAATATCTGAAAAATGTCCGAATCAGAAACTGCTTTCACTACTGATTTTTTGGTTGTTTCAGTAGGGACCGCTTTTCGGTTTGCTTCAATAACTTGCAGCAAAAATTGTTTCTCCTCCTCATAGTAGGTTATTAAAGGTTTATTAAACTCCTCAAAAAGTTCAAATTAAAGTTCAATCAAATCCGCCAAAACAATGAAATTTAAGATATCAAAGGGTGGTTGAGCACCCCTTTGCACTTAAAGTAGGATGCTGAAATTTTACTGTAATAAGGTAAGGGAAGGTAAAAAATAACTGCGGGGTGCCCAGACTATAATCGAAACAACAATTTTTGAACCACCCTAATATACAGGGTGTACCAATAAAAACTCCCAGGCGTAATATTTCGGAAAATAATATTGATATTTGAGTTCTGCAAAAGCCAATCGCTAGAATGTATAAATGGCTTCAGTTCTGGATAAAAATCGTTGTTAATAGTTAAGATGTAGGTGGCGCTGTGCTGCAAAGAAATATTTCGATGACAGGCACTTTGGAATGGAGGGCATTTAAAAAAGATTTAATTTTATATCAAATGTCGTATAAAATATTTCTGAAAATCCACCGTGTTCGAGATATTTGAGTTGATATTTGATATGCTGTAATTTCTTGAAAATATAAATTTGTGTAACTATTTAAATAGTATATTATAATACAAGTGTATACATAAGCCTTTAAAGCACGCACGGGTTTAGGGCACGACGAGCGTAGTGAGGAGGGTCCTAAAGGAGTAAGTGTTTTAAAAGCTACTTATACACGTGTATTATACACTATTTTTATTATACCTGCATTGCAAAGAAAAAATTAGAAAAATTAATTAATGTAGATTCATTTTACAAGGTAATCTCTGAATTTCATTTTTAATCGGTAACATAGAGACGGTTACAATTGTTTTGTTTGGTTGCTAAATACCCGTATATTTATCATTGTTTATAATTGGTTGTTACCTAAGCAACTTTAAAGCACTAGTACTTTAAAGGCCCGATTTTGCACGCTTTTTAGTTTCAAAAACAGAGATTAGAATTCAGGTATAATAAAAAATAAATCTTAGATGATAGGTAACAGGAAACTTTCTTCATGTAAATCGAATGTGTATCATGCATCAATGCAACGAAATTTACAACTTTCGGTTTAACCGAAAATGATCTTAACTTTGGACTTTTAAATGGGACACTATGTATGAGTATTTGCAGCCTTATAATTTGATCATCTATATGAAGTTGCCATTATAAACCACTGATAAAACCTAAATACATCTAAAAAGCATTTAAATTGTCACTTGGGATAGTACACGAAAGAAATTTTAACAATTCTGAAAGCACAACGAATTTTAATGTCACAGAAATATGTGTTTCAAACGTATTGCAACAACGAATTCTTAGACGTTGACATCGAGTTTGACAGTGACTACCTTGATAGAATTATGCAGAATTAACAAAAGCCATAGTAAGAAAATCATGGCTCTCTAGCCCAGAAAAAAGCAAATCTAGATCCTTTCCCTTTTTGCCGGTGTATGAAGATTTAAACACCCAGTTGTCATATACTGCGTTAATAATTTCATTGACTTTTATTTTAGCCGCAACATTCGCAGACAATTGGGGACCGATGTATAGGCCAGAGAAGAACAATCCAAGTATGCAGTATGACTTTTTTCAAGTATTTGCTATATTTTTCCCCTCAGTAACTGGTATACAGGCCGGCGCCAATATTTCGGGGGATTTGAAAGTGAGTAGATAGCAATATTTTTACCTCAACATAGTAGGTACCTAATCAATGAAACCCCGTCTTTTGACCACATTTCACCAATCAAATGTCATTACTAATAGTAAAACTACTATATCGGCTTTTGACAGCACGGATATGCAGTTTCGTAGCAGTAAAACAATGTATGCACTTTAATCATGTGTTATTTCGTAAAATATTTTCCGTAAATAACACTTGTGCTTTTAATTTTCATCTAAATTTTTTTCGTTGGTCGAATATAACTGTTGTATATCGTAACTATTCAAATTTCCCCACTATTTTTATAGATCGAATTCATAAAAAAATCATAAATGCCTACCAAGCGAGGAAATAAATACATGACTACATGGTTAGGCGCAAATAGTATATAGTTAGATACAGAGACGTTACACACACTCGTTCTGGGAAGATATAAGCTAAAATTGTACTTACGATAATCCATCAAAAAGCAATAACACGATCGTGTATGTACTATACATTACAATTCGTAGTACTTATTCAACCTTTCGGGAGTACTCTCTGGTCTGTTTAACTAATCAAACTTAACTTAATTTTTAAACTTCTTAAAATTTAAAATATGTGTTACACAAGTAAATATATACAAACACTTTAATCATAATAATAGCTCTTGTACCATTCAGTGACGTACATACGGTCTAGAATATGGCTCTAGTAACGCTAGATGACGCTACTAGAACCACATTTTGTAGTAGTGCTCTCTCTATCTCTCTATCGTTACTCGTTATGTGATTGGTTGAAATATGTTTGAGAAATATTTACCGTAACGACAAAATTGATAATTTTGTCTATAAATTGCCAAAAGTAATATAATTTGTGTTAATTGACAGTTTACTTATTACCGAAGATTAAACATATAATAAACTGTTAATTCATACTATATTACTTATATTGATACAATTCTAGGCACTACTTATAGATAATATACACGAAAATATTATTTTAGTCTAAATTTGCACCGGCAGGCTCTATCCCGAAAGTCATTACATATAGCCAAATCAGTACATCTTCAATTACTCGTTTTTAGGATCCAGCATCCGCTATACCAAAGGGCACATTCCTGTCACTTCTAATTTCCATGGCATCCTACGCCATATTTGTACTTTTTGCTGGAGGAGCCGCCGTAAGGGACGCCACTGGAAACGTCACCGATATGGATACTACACTTTGTAGGGAAAATAACACTTGCGACTGGGGACTTTTCAACAGTTACGAGGTATGTTTTCAAATATGCTTTAAGTCCTAAACGAGATTTTGAAACGGAAAAATTAGCAATGAATGGTTGTTAGTCAGCGAAATAGTTTTCATAAACGCCAATAAAGTTGTCATCATCAGGAGATAAGTGAAATATGTCTTAAGTCATCATCATCCTGATGATTCCAACTTGCTTAGCGAAATGTTTGTACTTATGAAAGTTACTTCATTGTCAAATAAGACTTGCTTTAAAACTCGATTTTTTTCCAGATGATGCAAGTAATGTCTAGTTGGGGCCCACTAATTTACGCTGGATGCTTTGCGGCTACACTTAGTACCGCTCTCACTAACTTGCTCTCAGTTCCGAGACTTATACAGGCTTTAGGCACTGACAGAATCTATCCTGGGCTTATATTTTTTTCAAAAGGATACGGAAAACATGGAGAACCTTATCGTGGATATGTTTTGACTTTCGTGGTGTCAGCAGCATTTCTACTTATAGGTATTTGTTTCAGTTCTATTAAAAAAAAACTGAATTAAAAATAGTAGATGGTGGGTGTTAAATAAAATAGTCAACAATTTAAATGATTCATTTCAAATTGGTCCAATTTTCAAGTATATACTAACGAGGCAATTTTCTATTGAATGATATGAATCAATAGTGATTTTGTTGGCTGCAAGTGAGTTAAGTGGTACCAAATATTATACAAAAACGCAGGTGCTAATGTCCAACAGTTATATTTAGGCATGAATTTCAAGACACTTCCTGAATTTGCAGAGAATTTAATGAAAAATACCTTGCTTTATCCTGCGTATCTGCGGTTTATATTTCGTGAAATATTAATAATTAATGCTTTGAGTATGCAGGGTAAATTTTTAAGTACTGTCTTATTTTTCTGAAGTTTAAACTTCCAATACATTTTTTAGCTGACCTAAATGCTGTAGCACCGTTAATTTCAAACTTCTACCTGGCCTCCTATGCTCTGATCAATTTCTGCACATTCCACGCAGCTTTAATCAAACCATTGGGATGGAGACCAACTTTCAGGGTAAGCCAATATTTAGGAAGAGATGCTGATATATTTTTAAGTGTTTTTCCTCTTTTAGTATTACAATACCTGGTTAAGTCTCTTTGGTTTTATAATGTGTGTAGTTATAATGTTCCTGATTAACTGGTGGTCATCGCTGATAACATTTATCATCATTTTGGGATTATATTTACTAGTGGTCTACAGAAAACCAGGTGGGTGATATACATAATTTTTCTATAACGTAAACAGTAATTCCTTTAACTTGAAATAATCAGTGCCATCCTGGATCCTCATTAGGATGAGTACAAATGACATGTGAAGTAATACTGTCAAACGTACCATGCAGCAAAGGCCTCTCTTGAAGAATTTTTGGATGAGAAAACGCTTGCCTGTTGTTACTAAATTTCTTATTAATAATCCACAATTACATTTTGTAAGAAACGTTAGAATTACCATCCAATTTTCATATTACTGAACTAAGAAAAATTAGGACTTTAAATTAAGAATGCGTTAATAATTTCCCTTTTCTAATTCCAACTTAAAAGTTATCATTTCATTCTAATGGATTTTTTTATTAATATATATATTGTATGCTTGACGCTTTAATAGATAACAAGTTCGGCAGGTATTTTATTAAGTTATAGAAGTTCCTCAGAAAGACCTCAACATTGATCCCTGTGGCACACCAATTTTCAATATGTCGTAAAATGCATTAACCAAGTTTGATTTACACTATTTCATTTTTTAGATGTAAACTGGGGCTCATCCACCCAAGCACAGACATATAAAACTGCCCTAACGACCGCTCAAAGACTTATAAATATAGGTGAACACGTGAAGAATTACAAGCCCCAAATTTTAGTACTTTGTGGCAGCGCTCAGTGTCGACCACCTCTAATAGACTTCGCCAACTTGATAACGAAGAATCATTCTTTGTTGATAATCGGGGACGTTATAAATGTAAGGCTAAATTACAACGGTACCCTGGAGTTAACGGAGTAGATGCAATTATTCCTTTATCAGCAAAGTTCATCGTAAGCTAGCAAATAATGGCAGCCTTATGTAATTTTTCTGAAGCAAAAGTCATATGGTAACTGGTATAGTAACTACAGATATAATAATAATAATAATAATAATAATAATAATAATAATAATAATAATAATAATAATAATAATAATGCTTTTATTGATGAACGATTACAGTGACAACTAGCTAGTTAACAACGGTATAATATGAATATTCATCAAAAGGCAGAGTTCAAAATTTCTGTTCGAAAACAGAATTTTGCTCTTCCACTCAACCAAGAAGTATCAGCACGCATAAGCAGTAACATAATAGTAACTTACAAAAGTCCTGCGTATTGACACTACATAACGTAACATGATAAATCATACACTATTCACTAACACTAAAATATAAGAAAGTATTAATTATTCAATATAACAGTGCCTAAATTTCTTTTTTTAGTTTTACTTTGAAGGAAGATGCTGGTAACTTTTTATGAGATTCGGGTATCCTGTTGTACAGCCAAGTAATGTAATATGAAAATGAGCCCTTATACAAGGATGTTCTGTGTTGCGGTGCAGTCAACTGTGTCTTAAAACGAATGTTTACATTATTTCGTGCGATACGAATTTTATTGTAAAGATAGGCTGGTTTGCGAGAAGTTATAATTTTATGAAAGAGAGTAGCAGCGTGAACTATACGCCTCTTTTCCATATTCAACCATCCAATATTTTCACACTAGTAAATGACGGTTCGCGTATATTAACTTTAAATTACAAAATGCTCTACGAATGACAGCAGTAACATGTGAGGAGAATCTAAGGGAGCAATCTAAATAGAGACCAAGATTTTTACAACTATCTTCTAAGGATAATAATTCATCATCGACTAAAATTCTAACTCGATCCTTACACCGATTACGCGCAAAAGTCCTTCCAAACAGAATAACATTAGATTTAGTTGCGTTGATAGACAGACAGAAATTCTTAGATAACGTTATAAGTGCACTCAAATCATTATTTATATTTTCGCAGGCTTGGTCAATACAATATATAAGAGATCTTGATTTCCAACACTTGCTCCTATGTCTCCTCGCATTTACCACTGTTCAAAACTACTCTATACATAGATAAAATATAGTATTAAGATGTATACAAATCAGTTCCGACAAATACGAACGAACGATGCAATATGTCCAGTCGATTTTCGTTCACTGGCAAGGGTCAATCGATGATTTCCGACGTGCGACGACCAAATACTTTTGTGTTCATCATCCATCCCACTGACTAAGTACACCATGGTGCAGCTGCTCTTACAAGCGTGTCTGAGTACGCCCGTCATAAATTGTAACATTACTTCCTGACATATGGGTTCTGGTAATAACACACTGTAAAATAGTAACTCAAAACTAAATTGATAATTTAAATATTGTGAAATTAATTTTCGTCTTCGCCAGCCCGTCTGACTCCAAGGTACCGTAGCTATAACTAACCCAATACTCTTTAGATTCGTTTTTTTAGAAAAGGATTTCACATAGGACACGATCTGCAAGAATAAACAACGTTTACAACTACCTGCGGAATTCCAAAATAAAAGCATTTTATAATATAATTGATAATACGAGCTTTGAAGTCGGAGCCAAGGCCTTATTGCAAACTTGTGGGATTGGAAAATTAAGCCCTAACGTCCTGATGATGGGTTACAAAAACAACTGGATGGCTTGTAACAAAGACGATCTGTTGGCCTATTTTGAAGTTTTACAGTAAGTCGTTTCTACAGAAAACTCAAATTTTTCTTAAACATAGGTAATTAGTGTCAGTCAATTAATTGATTGATTGATTTGCCAGATAAGGTGGGCATTGCTCTCGATTCCGGACATCCTTCTTAGAAACAGCCCGTTGCGCTTTACTGAATAGATAACTTTATGGTGCATATTGCCAGATGTTTGTGTTCCTCTTTCAAGTTGTTTATATACGCTTCTCGATGATGCCACATTCTACTGATATCACTTAATCAAATATCAACTATACGAAATAGCCATATCAATATAAAAATGTACACGCTTCAATTAAACACAATTTCGATTTCTCACAGTTCTAACTGGGTTTATTCAAGATTTCGTAGTACCTACACCCGCGTAACTACCTCGGCGCCATCCGAAACCATAGGTACTTAGTGTCAGTAAAGAATAAAAATTCAGTAATATAATTGAATCACTCAAAAATCTTTCATAATTGGGCAGAACTTCGGAACCCACAACAAAACCAATCTGATAACACTTTTTTTTTTAATAAAAAACCTTACATTTTCATTGAAAACCAACCTAAATAATAATTATAATGTTCATCGTGATGGAGGGGATTGGAACCCTTATGTCTGACGCTGCCTCTGAACTGGTTTGCACAAACACCAAGAAACTTAAACACTGCACGGGAGATGATTAATCACCCCCGAGTATGCCAACGTGGTTGGCGAAATGCAAGTCGTGTCAGTATTCGAGTACAGCGTTCAAGCGTTTAAGTGTTTGTAGAAACTACTTCAGAGGTAATCTTCATCGTTCTGAATTATACTTAACCTCAATTATTCCAGTGCCGCCTTCGATCACAGGGTGTCAGTGGCCATCCTCAGGCTTAAAGATGGTTTGGACTACAGTAAATTAACCGAAGACATAGATCAAGGTAATCTTAATGGCGACGGTACCTCGACTCCCAACAACCGCACTGGCCTTAGAACCTCAGCCTCCAGTAACATGATGCATGCAGATTCTAACCTAAGCCTTAACAACGTAGGACTCCCAGAGAATAATTCTTTCATAAGTAAGAAATAATATTTTTAGTGTATAGTTGTCTCCATTTGTTTAAGGCACATAAAAAGGCAATAAAAACCAACCATCCAAATACCAAAGACAGCGCTATTACCTGCCGACAAGGTACTACAGAGCCGTATTTTAAATTTTTGCGTATTAGAATGAACAAAATAATATCAGATATTTAAAAATCGCATTTTCGGTAAAAACTTAATGACGCTTGTGATAAATCAAAAAATCTTACTCTGTTTTGCATCAAGATAGGAATATCTGATGCATTGGCGGATGCATTACCCGTCCTTCATGACATCGACAGACACATTCAAAGTACCTCTCTGTTTATCTGTTCCTTAGTTATGATGTTTTCTAACTATATCACAATTGTTAGAAATCTTAATTAAAAGAGGCGTGTTTCCATTTATTTCTTATCTTAATCATGTCAGAACATATTTGGCATGAGAGTAATGATGTCTTATCTATTAAGTAGTACATTATATTTATTATTTAATGTAGTCTAGAAAAATTCTGCGCGCCCCAGTCTCCCTATATACCGGGTGAGTCGCGAATTGCGCTCGCCCCGATATTTCCTAAAATATTTGGAATAGAAAATTGAAATTTGGAGGCCTTATTACACGACTAAAATGCCATCTTTTCAATAAAAAATCAAGTTTGGTGCACATCCGGTTTGACCGGAAATGCCCACAACTTTCGATTTTCAAATGGAACGCCCTATATATTTTTACATTTTTGGAATCTAGAGGAAACTTTGAATACAATACAGCCATTTTGGTCACTTTTTAATAAACATTAAAAATTTTATTAAAAAATCTATTTCTGAATCCAGAGTGCTGTGGTGCCCAAAATATATTTTAGTTTGTGTGCTACGTTACTATAAAAATAAAAAGAGCAATATGATTGCATTACTTAATTCTCTATAGGCGTTTAAAATTTTTAAATGTGATTTTTACCCACTAACTCGGTTTTTTTAAATAGAAATTTAATCGTTCACCAACATTTTTAAATACCTCATTTTCATACGAATCTAATGATACCAAGATTTTGAAAATCCGCTCAGAAATATTTGAGATTTCAGCCAAAATGCAATGCAACCAAGCTTTTAGAAACATGCGGCTAATAGATAATAGATTAGTGGGCTTTGGAAACTAAAATGGCACGTTTCTGTGTAAATCTGGTAACCTAATAACATTGGAAAAATCATAGTAGCCATTGAATGTAATAAAACAATATCAGCTGTCAGACAGACTCGTGTAGTTATAGGCAATCTTGAGGTATCAAACATTTAATAATTGTGAGCGCAAAGAACGTTACAATTAAGTTTAGCATAGGTATGTGGAGGTAAACACAATTACATCCACAAGGACATTTGCAATAGAATGCGACATCAGTTCGGTTTTCAGAGTTTTATTTAAATGAACATAAATATCGGGCCTATAAATAAATAAAAATCAATTCCGTTTGAACAATTAAATTTAAACTAGGTAACAGTTGGTATCTTTAAAATAATTAATATAATTAAACCATAAATTGACATTTATAGATATTGTTCAAAATGTCCACCATTTTTTTCTACACACAATTCGGCTCTGCGTACAGTTGCTTGAATGACTACGCAATTCAGCCGGCGTTATTTCATTAAGAGCCCGTACAACTTTATTTTGCAGCTCTTCACGGGTATTTGAAGAAGTTTTATAAACTTTGTTTTTGAGAGTGCCCCATACATAATAGTCGAGGGGTGTTAAGTCAGGTGACCTAGGAGGCCACCCGATATGACCTTGATTTGCGATAAGGCGTTCACCATGCAAGTTGTTTAAATACTCCATCACTCTTCTGGAATTATGTGGGGGAGCACCATCTTGTTGGAAAAACAGATTTTGTCAAAAGGCAAGAGGAAGTAAGTCGAGAAATTCTGCTGTCTGGTTTTGTAAAAAGAATAAATATCGTTCGCCAGTATTCGATCTCCAAGTACTCCAAGCCAACAGTTAAACCCAAATCTTTCCTGAATATTCCCCCGCCCTACCAACCTCGGATTTTCTTGAGCCCAGTACCTAGTATTATTTCTGTTAAACATACCTTGGTTCGTAAATCTACTTCTATCTGAATATAAAATATGAAAAGGAAAACCTGGGTTTTGTTGTACTGCATTTAAGAACCAGTTGCAATATACTAGCCTCCTGTCGTTATCATATCCATAGAGATGTTGGTGTATTTGGTATTTATAAGACCGAAACTTATGTTTCTTTAAAATTCTGCAAACCGAAGACTGACTAATGTCGCATTCCATTGACAATTCCCTTGTTGATGTTGTTGGGTGTACCATCACAAATCCTAATACATCAATTCCTTGTTCTCACTTACAATAAATGTTTGATGGTCATCTTGTTGATTGGGTTCGTTTCTTAATTCTTGTTCCACTCTGGCAAACAAGTGTCTGCTTGGATGACGTCTGTTGGGATATCGTTGCTGATACAGTTCTGCAACTGCAGTTGAATTTTTGAGACGCTTTCTATATTTTCATTTATTACTGCAACATCAGTAACATATCGATCTTTTCATTTCTACTAAAATTATTCATTTTCTTTAATTTTTACTCAAAGAGATTTCCGCAACTCTTTATTTTGTATCTGTCTGACAGCTGATATTGTTTTATTACATTCAATGGCTACTATGATTTTTCCAATGTTATTAGATTACCAGATTTACACAGAAATGTGCTATTTTAGTTTCCAAAGCCCACTAACCTATTATCTATTAGCCGCATGTTTCTAAAAGCTTGGTTGCGTTGTATTTTGGCTAAAATCTCAAATATTTCTGAGCGGATTTTCAAAATTTTGGTATCATTAGATTCGTATGAATATGAGGTATTTAAAAATGTTGGTGAACGATTAAATTCCCATTTAAAAAAAGCGAGTTAGTGGGTAAAAATCACATTTAAAAATTTTAAACGCCTCTAGAGAATTAAGTAATGCAATCATATTGCTCTCTTTATTTTTATAGTAACGTAGCACACAAACTAAAATATATTTTGTGCACCACAGCACTCTGGATTCAGAAATAGATTTTTTAATAAAATTTTTAATGTTTATCAAAAAGTGACCAAAATGGATATATTATATTCAAAATTTCCTCTAGATTCCAAAAATGTAAAAATATATAGGGTGTTCCATTTAAAAATCGAAAGTTGTGGGCATTTCCGGTCAAACCGGATGTGCACCAAACTTGATTTTTTATTGAAAAGATGGCATATTAGTCGTGTAATATGGCCTCCAAATTTCAATTTTCTATTCCAAATATTTTAGGAAATATCGGGGCGAGCGCAATTCGTGATTCACCCGGTATATTAACTCGGTCAGCAGCTTTTTGGAGCCGTATAAATATAGAGTGAACTATACTGAACATATTCTACGATTTATATTTAAGTACAGATGAAATGTCGGTCATTTTGGATCTCAACCGCTAAACAACAGTTAAGCCTAGTTTTCATTAGTCGAGTTAGCGTTCAAGTAATTTGGTCAAGTACTAACTATCCCTCTAACTCTACCAATGAAAGGTAACTGGTCGAGTCGAGTACTAGATCATGGTTGAGTAGAGTAGGATTACACGGTGGTAAAGTGTAGAGTTAGAGGGATAGTTAGTGCTTGACCAAATTACTTGACTGCTAACTCGACTATTGAAAACTAGGTTTTGGGCCTAACAATAATATTCTACAATTCATGTTTAGATACAACTGACTTGTCCGCTATTTTGAAGTTCAACTGCTATTTACTTACAAATAATTTAAATTATTTCTAAGTAAGAGATGACATTTCTAATGTGCTTAATAATTTTCTACGATTCACATTTATATACAAATGAACCTAAGTCATTTTGCGGCCCAACGTCTCACAAATGCTTTGAATTTATACAATATTTTTCCATCATAAGAGATGATATTATTAGGTACTCAAGAGTATTCTGTGATTCATAATTAGATTAGATATAGCCGACTGGGCACTACTTCAAGTAAAAGTAGTATAAATTGTACTTGAATTACTTTTTTAACTTGAAGTATTTTACTTCAAATGCCCGAAAAAATGAGTAGGTGCTTGCACTTGGTGCTTCATACTTGCAGATATTTTAGAATAGTACTTAGTACTTGTTAAACGAAATTACAGTACTTGAAGTACTTTACAGTTTATTTCAAGTATTTAAAATACTTGATTACTACTTCAAGTACCTTAGGTACTGCAAGTAAGTTTCAATCCAGTTGAAACCTGCAGAGAGTGTTATTCGCTATTGCTAAAAAGAGCATTTGCCTTTAGCTTGTATTAGACACTATAGTATAGTATATTGAGAAAGAAATATTGGCATAAGAGGCTATTCCTTGGTACAGAAACTACAAGTTTGAGAAGGTGCCAACGTTTTTTTTTAAAAGCACCAGTTTCGGCCCAATTTACTAAATAGAAATAGTTATAAATTTGGTATGTTAGTTTTCATGAGACGACACGTCTGTGCGGTATAAGTTGGCCGCCGAACGGCTGCCGCTCGGCTAAAATGACCCTCGTGTGTCTTTGTCTTTAATGTTTCTATTATATCCCCCTATACATTTCAGATCTGGCAACTGCAAATAGTAATAGATTAAAATTGAAGAAATTCCCAAAATTAGATGTGGCATTTGACATGTCTACCAATGAACAACTGTCCATAGAAAAAATGACTCAGTTTAGAAGGAAACAAAAGAAAGGCCATATCGACGTCTGGTGGTTGTATGACGACGGAGGTCTTACCATGTTGCTACCATACATCATTTCAACCAGAAATGACTGGTCCAACTGCAAGCTCAGAGTATTTGCTTTGGCTACCAATAAGAACGAGGTAGAGCTCGAGGAAAGAAAGTAAGAAGTGTGATTATTATTTTGTTCATTTAATACTATAGTATTTTTTCTAGCATGGCTCATCTGTTATCAAAATTCCGACTAGACTATTCCAGTTTGAAAATGGTGTCACTATCGGATAAACCTCAAAACGAGACCATAAAATTTTTCGACAATTTGCTAGATCAATTTAAAGCGAAAGGAGAATTCAGCGAAGATGGTAAGATATATCTTGATAAGCTCGTTGTAGAAAACTCAATGACTTTGCAAAATATGTATTTTTCAACCTCCCTGGGTTAGATACTTGAACATTTTTCGAGAGGTTAGGAATAAATTGATAACATGTATCTGGACTAATTGGTTTTCTGTCCGCTACGGTGTCCTTATAGTACCTACTATTCTAATGTAGTAGGTACATACTAAGCTATTGTTCTTTGTCAAATTCTCAGTATTTCTACATGGTGTGGCAGGATGAGTGTTTTTGGGACGGGTGTTATACATGGACGGAGAGGAGGAGAGCGTTGTGGATAAAGTCATTCAACTCGGGGAGATACGCCATTTGTTAGTCGCAATGGTTATCTGTGGTTGTTCTGTTGTGCAAAGGAGTTTCGGCCGACACTTCAACATCCGTCACCATAGTACGATCCCAAAACGTGACACAGTCGTCAGATGGGTTCAGAATTTCAGAACGACTCCATCGGCAATGAATCCGAAACCTCGTGATCGTAGTCGAAGTGTACGAACACTGCCTACCGTTGAAAGAGTGAGACAAGAGATCATGCACAGCCCAGAGCGCTCTGTCTGAAAACAGTGCGCAGCGCTCAGAGCTCTATGAGTCTATGACTGATGCAGTCGTTCTGAAATTCTGAACCCATCTGACGACTGTGTCACGTTTTGGGACCGGACCATAGTGTCGGATATTAAAATGTCGGCGGAGACGCCGTTGCACCACAAAACAATCACAAATTCGCCCGATTTCAAATACTCCTCGACTGTGAACGCACAATGTTCTCTCGTCCAGATAACCATTGTGACTAACAAATGGCGTATCTCCCCCAGTTGAAAGACTTCATCCACAACGCTCTACTCCCCTCCGTTCGCGTACACCACCTATCCCAAAAACACCCATCCTTTCTGCCGCACCCTGCATTTTTGGGCCCCCCTGAAAAAAAATATATAACGACGCCCATGAGTGAATATTATCCACGCAAGGATGAAAACTATACCTACTCAACAATAAAGTATCCTATTTTTCATTTTGAATCAAGACTCGATAAGAGTTTTATCCACATAGTTGCAAACGGTTTAGCGCGTTTTTTCATTTGTCAAAGTTAATTTTTCATCATCTCCGAACACTTTGAGATCAAAACATTATAAATTATAAAATACACGAAAATTGAAAAAATGTAGTCAATAACTCATTTTCTGTCCAGAATATTTGAGCATTTTTGACTACCCTGTTATCGAAAGGAGGCATATGAAGACAAGCCTATGACGAGAGGGGGCGGAGTGGGGGATTCCCCTCCGGGCCTAGATTTTTTTAGAGGGGCCCGTGGAAAGATTTTTACGAACAGTACTTATATTTTCTTTCCTTTTGTACAAAAATCGGATAATCTTGATATTTCGTATAATGAATTTTCTTTAAAATGTATAAACAGGTTAAGCTTTATGTGTAGAGGCGCAAAAATAAGGGGCCCATAAAAGTTGGACCTTCTCTTTTCCCCCCGGGCTCGTATTTTCTCTCCACGGCACTGTATGAAGATGCCAGAACCAACGGAACTTGTTAATTATAACGAGTATATTTCAAGACGTAGATAATTTTATAGAATAGATTCTGAAATAGTGAAAAAAAATTGCATTCTGCTTTTTCTTTATTACGATTGGATTATTTCTTCAAAAGTTATCAAAGTTTTTGTACCGAAACGAAAAAAAAAGACGTTCGCCTTGGCTTGTGACGCCATAGGTTTCATTCTTATCGTTCGCGCTGGCGCCCCCTATGGGCTGAAGACTGATACGCTCAAGATTGTTACCCGAAAGTAAGTAACAATGGTTACGTAACTGTAACTGCAGCCTTTAATGTACGCCATCTTTGAGGTACTAGTGTAAGATGGAGCCTACAGATCTTGAGGGTGATTGTTTCCTGGGGATAGAAACACGCGACCATTTGGTGTCAGAAGCGGAATTTTATAATAACAGTAGTCAAGTACAGCAAATACAGAACTTATTTGCACAATTCCGGAAAGTGTTAGAAGAACAAAAAAGACGGCATCGAGAAGAATTAAGTGAAGTCAGAGATAAAATGAATAAGATGGAAGGAGAAATATACCAGCTTAAACGACAGTTGAAGGATAGAGGAAGCCAGCAAGTGACATTATCAGATCAGCGGTCCAAACCTCCCTCCTTTAACGGCCAAAATTCATGGACCATTTTCAAGAGACAGTTTGAGACAGCTGCGTGTGCAAATAGTTGGAGTAACGAAGAGAAAGCTATGGCGTTAGTCCTAGCACTAAGGAGCCAAGCATCGGAAATACTCCTACAATCCCGGTAGAGAAACAACAGGATTTTAGGGTTTTAGAAGCTGCCCTACATTTACAATATGGTGAACAACACCTTGCCCGAGAGTACCAGACCCAGCTGAAGTCACGTGTACAAGAGCCTGGGGAAAATTTAGGAGAGTTCGAAGCTGCCGTGTGGAGACTGATGCACCTGACTTACCCGGATGTACCGATAGAATGCCAAAATCAACTAGCAGTAAGGGCTCTTTTGGACGGTATACAGGACGATGAGATCAAGCTAGTCCTCAGGATATCTCGATACCAGAACAGCACCGAAGCATTGGTGCGTGCACTCGAGTTAGACGCAGAACTTAGTTGCACAATTACGGAAAGTGTTGAAAGAACAAGAAATAAGGCATCGAGAAGAAGTAAGTGAAATCAAACACAAAATGAACAAGATGGAAGGAGAAATAGACTAAATAAATGACAGTTGAAGCATAGAAAAAGCCAGCATGTGATATCAGCGGTTCAAACCTCCCCCCTTTGATGGCCAAAGTTCATGGACCATTTCAAGAGACAGTTTGAGGCAGCTGCGTGTGCGAATAGTTGGAGTAACGAGGAGAAAGCTATAGCGTTAGTCCTGGTATTAAGGGACCAAGCAAAGAAAATACTCCGTACAATCCTGGCAGAGAAACAATAGGATTTTAGAGTTTTACAATATGGTGAACAACACCTTGCCCGAGTGTACCAGATCCAGCTGAAGTCACGTGTTCAAGAGCCCGGGGGAAATTTACAAGAGTTCGAACTTGCCGTGTGGAGACTGGCGCACCTGGCTTACCCCGATGCACCGAAAGAATTCCAAGATGAACTGGCAGTAAGGGCTTTTCTAGATGGTATACAGGACGATGAGATCAGGCGAATCCTCAGGATATCTCGATACCAGAACAGCAGCGAAGCATTGGTGCGTGCACTCAACTTCGAAGCTCTCGCCATCTCTGATGTACTAGTGTAAGATAGTTCCAGACTTTACTAGAAATATTAGAAAACCATGAAAGTTTGCTAGAACACTTCTAGATGTATTTTCTTGGATATATAACGCGAGATCCGCGGCGGCAGAGGAAGTTTTGTAGCGGAAAGTAAGGTTAGAAATCCGATGTGACACGAAGTACAGAGTGAAAATATCAAGTAATAAACATTGTTAAAGGTTGTTTTAGTCAGTAAAAGTGTATTTTAGTTAAAGAAAGTGTTGTTAAGTTGCTAGTAAGTTATTAAATAAAGTGTGTTATGTCTATCCCTTTGGAACCCCCAGATCTTGAAGGGTGCTTGTTTGCTAGGGGGTGGAAACACGCCACATTATTTTACGCGAGAAACTTTGTATTTACCTACGAAATTTTTTGTAAAGGGTTTCTGTTATGGAATTCTGTGCTCTTCAATTTTCATCTGCCTATACGATACCTTAGTTTTAGTATTTTTTGTATTTTTTTACAGATTTTTTTTTCAGATTTTGTCTTGTTTCACAGGGAACTGTACTACTAGTAATTTAATTAGTTTTAATTTATTATACATAAATTAAAACATTGTTTTTTATTTCAGAATGCGATGTTACTAATTCTGAGATCATAGCTCTTCAGGACAAAACGCACAGGCAACTTAGATTAAGGGAATTATTATTAGAAAACTCAAGTGATGCCAATTTAGTTGTAATGTAAGTCGAAAAGACAAAACTTTAATACCTTACAATTTATCACATTATTTATTGTTTTATTTAAATTTTAGGTCACTTCCAATGCCAAGGAAGGGAACTGTATCAGCGCCCCTTTATATGGCTTGGTTAGAAGTTTTAACCAGGGATATGCCCCCTTATTTGCTGGTGAGGGGCAACCAACAGTCCGTACTAACGTTTTACTCTTAATTTATTAATTTTCTAATGCCAAATACAAACTTTTACCTAGTAGATAATTATATAGATCATTGTAAAGTAAATTAGTTACAAAATTTTATTTATATTATTGAGTAATAAAATATTTTTATGTAGATATCTGCGTAGACAATTTTATTTGTTAATATCTCTTATAAAACTATAGGTAGATACCTATCAATCGCAGCTAAAGATATACAGTACGATCGAGAAAGAGTGAAGGTCACGTGACAGAGAGAAGTCACTAAAATTATCAAAATTGGTTTCTATTCTACATACTTATATTATTCATTATAATGTGTGCATTTGACCGGGGGGGGGGAGGCAATTGCACTCATTACCCCCCTCTGTCTGACGTAAGTCAGGGGGGGGAATGACTTACGTCCGAAGCACTTTATTTTGACCAATTTCAAAATTTTGAAATTATCATAAGAACATCACTACCTGTTTACAGCAATCGTTAATAACTCATTACTACCTAAGTAGATTACATCGATCGATCACAAGTGTGTTTCACTTGAAATTACTGATAAAAATAATATCGCGAAGTTTAATTGAACGATTCAAAAATTGAGCTCCTGGCCTCTCGCCAACAAACGAATGGTGGAACGAATTTATGCCGGATGTATTTTGTTTTCTATACCTATATGTTGAGTAGATCATGATCAGAGCTCGGAATGGGGTATTTTCCCATATTTTTTTAATTTGAAAATTGAAAACTAGAAATAAAAATAAGGAATACATGTTTTTTCTTTCTTTTTTACTTTTTTATTTAAGCCGGAAAAAAATTAGTTAAACTTTCATGACGTCACTAAGCGATAATTCAAATAGAGCGCCAAATGTACTTATTTCTAGGGAGTTTCGAGTTGGTGATTTGTGATTTGACATTTCATGTAACTATAACCTTATTTTTTGTTTGTTTCATAAACAGATGTTCAGTTTTGTGTAACACCTAATATCGACCTGTGACTGAGTATAAAATTTCATTAAAAACGACGTTTAGTTTGGTTTTTTAAATACCTAATTGTTAGTGTGTAAGTTTGGCTAAAAAACCATTATAAGTAAGTAAAAATTAAAAAAAAAATAGCAAATAGCTAAACAAACAAAATATTGAAAATTAATGAGTCACACCACTGTCACCAGATTAACAGTGTGTTGTCAGTGTTGCCAATAGTTTTTTGGTGATTTACCTAGTTTTCGCTTAGTGACGTCATTATGAAAAATTGAAACTTCTAATTAAAATTATAATTTTATAGTTTTATATAACATATTTTTTTCTGTGCCAAAAATATTTAACAAATATGCATTTTTCAAATATAAGCATTTCCACTTTTATCTCAGATTAATGAAAATACCCTATTACGTATCGGATTCCAGGGATGGCTTTCTTTTACAGATATTGTATATTGTAAACATGTACTGAAACCAGTGGCGGCTCGTCAGGGGAGGCAGGGGAAGCTGAGCCTCCCCTTGGAAGAACCACCATACCTTCAAAAGTAATATCTTAAAAAATTTCTATTAGGTATATCTCAATTTTCAATATTTTTTATTGTTTATAATTCATTAATTAATTTTCAGTGTATATATAAAAGTTTTGCATTTCCTTTCCACAAACATACCTATAACGTTACAGTCCGGATAGTCTTTGTATGCATATTTCCCGGTCGGCCGGTCTTTTACTGAATGAACCCGCAGTGTTCGCTGGAGGCGAGGCTGGAGGCTAATACGAAATAGCTTCCAACTTTAACGCATTTACTTATAACATGAATGACCTTGAATTTCTTTGCGCTGTGTAAAATGGCATCAGTTCAAATAGCCAAAGGAAGCTAGCCTCAGATCTCAGTTCTTTATAGCGCATGTGCACAGGTTGTTCAGGATTCAGGTGATTCACAAAGAAAACGAACCGTCAGTTGTGTTTAGCCGGTTATAACAAGATAAACTTGACGTAAAAATACATAAAACATTTGATAGGCGGGCTAGAAATGAGTGCTCTAGGTGAAAATATTCCCAACAACATGTCTTGTTGTCCAGACGTGGTGGATTATTTGTTGTTAAATGGATTTACTACTCTTACTTACGACGAAAAGGTAAGAATTAAAAGAAATGCCAGGCCTACACCAGCAATGCTTTCGTTAGTTTTTAAAAGTGGCAAACAAAATAGAGGATTTTGTGATAACAATTATAAAAAAGTCGAGTGGTTAACGGCATCAACAGTTAGAAACAAATTATATTGTTGGAGATGTTTATTATTTACTAATGATCAATCCTCAATTTGGGGCATGGCCGGGTTTAATAATTTGCAAAATTTGTCGCGAGGTTTAGAAATGCACGAAAAATCCCAGGAGCACATTTCATCTTGCATTAAATTCGAAATGTTTGGTAAACAAAATATTGTAAATTACTTGGATCCTGCACATAAGAGAGAAATAGAAAATTTCAGCGAAAAGGTCCGTGAAAATAGGGAAATATTAAAGAGGTTAATAGATGCCGTTATATATTTATCTTCACAAGAAAATTCTTTCCGAGGACATGACGAAAAACGAGAATCGTGCAATAAAGGAAATTTCAAAGAGCTAAATCAATTCAAAATGATCTAATTGAGAGTGTTAGCTCGATTATTTAAAGGCAAAATTTATGAAGAATTATATAATTGCGAATTTTTCTCGTGGCAAATTGACGAAACGACGGACGTTACTTGTAAATCTCAACTTTCCGTAATTTTTAGATATGTAATGCACGGAGTTATTGAAAGGTTTGTTGGTTTTCTTGATGTGAGTAGTGGAAGGAACGCGGAGAGTTTATTTAAATTATTAATCGATGAATTTGGTAAATTTGATTTGAAAAATAAATTAATAGCACAAACTTATGACGGCGCTGCAGTTATGTCAGGGCATCTTAATGGACTAAAAGATATTGCTCCTCAAGCTTACTTCATTCACTGTTACGCACACCAATTAAATTTAGTTCTGAGTAAAGCATGTAACGGAATTAAAGAAGTTAGAATATTTTTTTCAAATATTACTGGTTTTTCGTCATTTTTTTCAAAATCTACCAAAAGAACTGATGTTTTAAATAGAATTAATATGAAACATAGAATTCAGACAAACGCTCCCACTCGTTGGAATTTTTCATCTAGAGTTGTTTTCACTGTTGACAAATACAGGAAAGAACTTATTGAAGTTTTTAATTTTATTTCGGAAAGTGAAGATTTTTTAAATGACGATCAGACTTTACGAGCAGCTTACGGATTAAAATCGTCATTGTTGGATAAAAATTTCATATTTTTTTCTAGAGGCTTTTAAAATGATTTTTGAGCAAACTGATGTTGTTTTCCTAATTTTACAGAATAAACTAACTGATATAACATATTCTAAAAATAGACTTAATTCACTTATATCTAAATTAAAAGAATTTCGTAATACCGAAATACATTTCAATACTTTATACAATATTTTTTTAGAAAATGTTGAAAAAGTAGACGATGACGATGAGCCAGAGCCACAATGTAAAAAGAGAAAGACAACATATAACTTTGACAGCGCAGATATACATTACAAACAAATTTTTATAGAAATTTTGGACACCATTATAGTCCAAATTGAAATGAGATTTTCTGATTTAAATTCTTTGCAATGTTTCGATTTAGTAAATCCCAATAATTTTACAACGTTTTCTAAATCATTTCCTACTAGTCTAATGGAGAAATTAATGGACCATTATCCTTTTTTTGACCGTATTTCGTTAAGAAATGAACTATGCGTGTTGTATTCTGACCAGCAACTTTTAGCAAATTCAAAATCATCTCAAGAAATGCTTACTTTTATATATAACAATTTAAAAAGCTGTCTCCCCGAACTGTACAAACTTTTGGCATTAGTGTCAACAATTCCGATAACCTCAGCTTCTGTAGAACGATCATTTTCAGCACTTAAACGCATAAAAACATTTACTAGAAACAAAATGAGTCAAGACCGCCTCTCAAACGTATCGCTTATTTCAATAGAAAAACGTTTTTTGTCAGAATTGAAGAAACACGATTCATTTTATGATGAAGTAATCAACCATTTTGCCAGTTCCGAAAATCGCAGGTTACCACTCATTTATAAAAATATTTATGCTTTAAAGCAGAGATTAATATAGGTAGTTGTTATTTTAGAAAAAATATTTATTTATGTTATTTATTTTTTAGGAAATATTTTTTAATTCTCCATAATATAGAGTTCCGCGGTTATATCTTTTTATATAACTTCTGTCTCAAAACAATTTTAATTTTTATTAAAAGTTATAATTTTACACTCCTGGCAGTGATAATGAATACAATTTTTTGTTTGTAGAAAAACACTTTAATTTCTTTACCAAACTTGTTTTTATTCTTATTATTAAAAGTTATATAATTTAATTACAAGTGGGATAGTAGGGCTCCTTTGGATACCGATACTCGGGTCGTAGGAACGAGAATTTCATGAGAATGATTTTTTTCATCTCATCATATTTTCTATTTCCTTTTCTTTCTATTCTTTTATTAGTTCTATTCTCTCAAGTCGTGATTCGGTATCCTGGCGAACAACCCCCACGGCAAAAAAATGTAACGCGCCGTTGTACTACCTCAGGGGTGGTGGGGAAATATACAAATTGTAGTCATATTGCACGTCAGTTGTCTTTCAGAATATCAAGCCTCCTCTGCAGACAATATCACGAGCCGCCACTGACTGAAACATTACCAAAGTACAAAAACAATTTTATTTAATTTTACAATGTTAATGCGTAACTGAGTTTTATAGAAACGCACTAGGTATATTAAATAAAAACGAAATGGGTAATAGATTATTTTAAATTGCAGCAGGTATACCTACTTGATGTTTACCTGAAACCCAATCTCAGGAGGGGAGGGGAGTAAGATTACTCACTGTCTCTCTTACTGTAGATTTATTCGGACGTAAGTACTAAAAACGCAAGTTACAGTACATTTTTGGATTCGCGATATTGCCGATTTACATTTTGATAGTAGAGAACTGTACTGCACTAGATGTGACAAGGCAATTTCGTGGTCATGCAAAAAAAAATATTAAGTCACATATTCTTCGGAAAATCATGAACTAGGTAGCTTTACTTTTAGTGATACTTAAAGTAATTTTAACTTTTAATTTATGATAGAATGTAACATACCGTGGTCGAAACAAGACAATCCACTTTTCAGACAATTTTTGGAAAAATGAATTACTTACCTACCTAGTCTACACTATGAAAAAAATATTTATTTACGGAGTGCGAAAATATTAGACAGAAAATTTCTTCTGAGCTTAATGGGAAGTACATCTTGGCTTAGCGTGGACGAAACAATCGATGCTTGCGGGTTCAAGGAAGCGAATGTTTTAGTGGGTGCATTGGACGAAAATTGCGCAATGAGCGGACACTTGATCGCCTCTAAAGTTTTAGAAGCTACAAATTCTCGCACTATAGCGGATGCAGTAAATTCAAGTTTACAAGACTTTTGTGTGACAAATGTGCAGAAAATAAGGACAAGTTCTTATTATTTCTTACCGATGGAGAGAATTATATGAAAGCTGCTGGAAGAATTTTGAAGGAAACATATCTGAATATGCTTCTTGGAATATGTTTAGCATATGGGCTCTTCATAGGATTGCTGAAACTATTATGAGGTGCTACCCTAATGTTGATAAATTAATCGCTAGTGCAATAAAGTGTTTCTTAAAGCACCAAGTCGTATACGGTTGTTTCACGAAATTGTGTTCACGAACTTGGCTAAAGGCAGCATCGTTCTATTACTGTCATGTTGAAAATGTGAAATTCGTAATACAACAGTTAAACCCAAATGACGCAGTTACTATTTCACAGGCGTAACAGGCATTTAATAATAATAATAATAATAATAAATGTCTTTATTTCCCACAGAAAGAACAATTTACAACATAAGTAAACAGATACAAAACAAACATAAAAATATTATAAATACACACTTATTACATAATAACTAAACAACCATGGGAAATACAAGGGGAAGTTCACTCAAGAGAGTGCTCTACCACTTAACCCTTGATACTAAACTAGATTAAACTAACAATAATAATTAAATAATAATAATAATTAAAATAATAATGATTAAAAAAAATAAACATAAGATTAGGATATTTAGACAATATATGCTGTTTACACAAACCGAGAATGAGATCAAGTATAGAGTATCCTTATTATGCATTGAGAAAATACTTATATATGCTCGTTTTAAATTTAGCGTTCGTGAGAACCTTCAAACTATCTGGGATAGAGTTGTATAGCTTATAAATGGTATATCGAAAACTCCTTTCAAAAAAAGACGTTTTGTGAGGAGGAGGCGTTAATTGACCTTTACGTCTTATATTAATATTGTGAACATCACTTCGAAACGATATTTTGTTATATAAATAGGGAGGTGACCGAGATAATATAATTTTGTGAAACAAACAAAGGGCATAGGTTTTAAGGCGATCTTTTATATTTAACCAATTTAATTCGTTCAGCTTATGAGACACATGGTCAAATTTTCTAATACCACATATGAAACGGATACAAGAATTTTGAACCCGCTGTATTCTGCTTAGGTAATCTGTGTCTAAGCATGGTCCGTAGACAGGAGCACAATATGTGAATTGTGATAACACCAGTGTCTCACAAAGCATTATTTTCGTGTTTTTTGTCAAATAAGATTTGTGAGGGTATAATAACCTCAGAGCAGTGTAGGCCTTTTGGATATTTTTTGTTGTCTGCTCCCGAAACCTCAACGACCTATCTAAAATTAGCCCAAGATTTTTTGAACTACTTGACGGCTCAATTTTGACATTCTCAACCTCAATATTCATATCGTGTTGTAGATGATTACAATCCGTTTTTTTGCCAAATAAGAGGACAGCTGATTTCATTGGATTAAGTATGAGAGAATGCTCTGTAGATATTCTAGAGAGTTCCTTCAAATCACTATTAATTTTTTGTGACGCATCTAGATGTTCTCGGGCATTAAAAGAATGAATCAATTGAGTGTCGTCGGCATACATGTGTATCGCACTATGCTCGATAGATCTGGGAAACTGGCTGGTGTAGATTGTAAACAACAGAGGCCCTAGAATTGAGCCCTGCGGTACACCTCGTGTCAGTAATCTCTCGTCAGAAATATTTCCTCGCAACCTAACCCTCTGAGTACGGCCCTGCAAGTACGACTGCAGTAGTTGAGTTCCCTCAGCATTTATTCCACACGAAGTCATAATAGCCATCAAAATAGTATGGTTAATGGTGTCGAAGGCCTTACTAAAGTCAAGTAAGACTAGGGCTGTGCATTTTCCCTCATCAGCAGATTGTATAATGTTGTCAGTTATATCTAATAATGCTGTACAACAACTGTATCCTTGGCGGAAACCCGATTGTACATTGGGCAAAATATTATTTCTGTCCAGATATTCACGTAATTGCATTTCAATAATCTTTTCTGCTAACTTTGATAACCCCGGCAGAATGCTTATTGGTCTTAGATCTGAAAAATTTTGCGGATCTTTTTTTTTTTGGAATCGGAGTAACGAAAGCATTTTTCCAGCAGGATGGGAATTTACAATCAAGGAGGATAGTGTTAATAATATTAACTAAATATTTTTTAATAAAAGGATAACATAATTTTATTAGGTCTATACTAATATTGTCTGACCCAGGTGATGTAATTTTAAGTTTTGCAAGAATATCGATTATTACTTCTTCGGTAATTAGGCTAAAGCCAAAATTGGAATTGCATATTTTATTTGTTTGATAGTAGTTAACTGTGTCATTGACATTATTATTAAGATTATCAGGAATACTGTCTATAAAATAGTTATTAATATCATTTGGGTTGTGAAGATTAGTGGGGATATTGGAGATCTGAGAATTATTTATATTTAAGGATTTAAGTTCTTTCCATAACGACTTCGAATTTTTATTCTGTGATATGTTGGTAAAGTACGCTTTTTTTTCACTTGCTATCGCATGATTTGTTGAATTCCTCAGCTGTTTGTAGTAAGCGAAGTGTGCGTCGTTCCCGGTCTTTTTAAATTTAGCTTTAGCTTTGTCGCGTTGAGCCATTAAAATGCGAATATTATCTGTCAACCATGGGGCTTTACTTTTTGTTATTCTAGCTGTTTTTAACGGAATATGTTTATCAAATAGTGTGAGCAAGTATCGATTCAGAATATCAACTTTGTGGTCAATATCGTTTACGAAAAATATGGCATCTAATGGTAATTGTTGCAGATCGTGATAAAAGTACTGTTCATTAAAATTTTTAAAGTCGCGGTAAGTATGAAAAAAGGGTTCAGCTTTAGGTTTTTGACAGGCTATATTACAGTAAATTAATTCGTGATCAGACAAATCGATACCCCCCACCCCGGATTGGGTTATTAAGGCAGGATTACTGCATAGTATAACATCAATTAGTGAGGATGAATTGTTCTCATTAATACGAGTTGCTTCATTAACAATTTGGTGGATGCCAATTGACTCTATCATAGAATGAAAATATCGAGAAGGTGGGGAGTCTACTTTTAGAAGGTCAATATTGATGTCCCCAAAACAGTATAACTCTTCTCCATGTGGTATGCATATAGCTAATGATGCTTCTAACTCATCAATAAAATATTTAAAGTTGGTTTGAGGTGGCCGGTAGCAGACACCAACTGCAAAAGAGATACCACCAGATGTCATCGATATCCATAACTGCTCTATATTACTACAGGTAGTGATTATTTCATATTTAAACATATTTTTAATGTAAATTGCAACGCCTCCTCCCCGAGATACCCTATCAGAGCGAATTAAATTATATCCATCTATTTTGAGAAGATTATTATCAATTGAACTATTGAGCCATGTTTCAGATAACGTAAATATATCAAATCCTTTTGATTTAATAAAATCTCTTAACTCAGGTAACTTTGGGAAAAGAGAGCGAATATTTAGATGTGCCATTTGCATACAGCTTTGTTTCATCTTAAATTAGTGTAGAATAGTTATTTCTTATAATATAAAATAAATGTAATATGACGATATAAAGGTATTTTAGTTTCTATAATCTGGTTTTGTATTAATATAAAATATGGATAGGTACTGGAAAAATGTAAAAAGTAAGTAAGTTGAACAATCAGCAATAAGGGGAGTAGGTATGTAGTTTACGGACTAGTTATTGGATTGGTAATTGATTTTACTGCGTCGAAATATTTCTCTTTTTTTCAGGCAATGACAGTTTCTATCCCAGACAGCATGGCTCTCACTTATACTTAAATTATATTTTTCTTTGGCAACAAGACAATTTATACATCTAATAACTTCCGATTTACATGCATTTTTCTCATGATCACCCGCACATAATGGACATACTATACTATTTCTGCAATCTTTTTGTAAATGACCATATTTACAACACTTGTAACATCTAATTACACTTACATGTTCATATATAGGACACCTGCTCCAACCAATGTTCATTCTGCCCTCTTTAAGTATTGCTTTGTAGGAGACTGGGTCTACTTCAATAACCAGATCAAATTTGTGTTTTATTATTTTGTATTTATATACCACTATTATTGATGCATCCTTTCTACCATTGAAGATTTTATTTTGCTTCACAATTTTGTTCACAAGATCCTCATTTTCGTTACTGAATTCGTCTTTATTAAGGCCAACTATTTTCAGTCTAGGATTGACTTTTCTTGGGGCTGCTACGGAACAATTTTCACCCAAGTTATTTTCAATGCTAACTTTAACTTTTTCTAAGGAGTTTTTATTGTCACATTTTAAAACAACTTCACCATTTTTGGTAGTTCTTCCAATGCGAACTCCCACTTGCAAATCGTGCGGTTTAATTTTTTTAGTCAATTCATCTTGTAGAGGAATGTTTGAATTCCCTGCAGGCTTTACTAGCAATACATACTCTTCATTTACTTTATTTTTAAGGACATCACTGTACGCGGGTACTTGTGGAGCTTGAATAATCTCAAAGTTAGCTTTTTCTTTAATTTCTGAGACTACTTTATTAAGGTTCTCTATTTTTTCATTTTGATTTACTATTGTCTCATAACACTCCTCTAATCTCTCCTTGAGCTCATTTATCAATTGCTTAAGACCATTGCACTCACAGGTGGATGCTGCTGCAGATCGAGTAGTGACCCTTTTCGTTTCTCCACCACTGCCAGTCATGTTACTTCTTATGTTTCCTCATAGAAAATATATTACAAGTATTGAGTTAAGGGCACTGCACTGTGATGGCTATTTATTATCAGTCTGTTGGTATAGATCACTTAATGGCAACCAGATGTTGTTACCTCTCGGCGCACCACCGTCCCTTTACTACCTCGGGTCACTTATATTCAAAATGAGTCTTTCTATTTACTGTTACACACTGCACTATATTTAATTAAATTATTAGTCAGCCATTAATTCATTCTCGTAATGAGTGACATCTATTTACGTGAAATTTTACCAAGTACTGTACAGATAAATTTCCGCCACTTTTACTAACATTTTTCCTAGTACTTTGCGAGTTTAACCCAGGAGCTTCGCTCAGCACGTCCGACCTTCGTGACCGACCGAATATTTTATTTATTATTATTATTATTTATTATTATTATATTATTATTTATGGATCCAACTGTTCATACACGCATGTTTCCACGAATTCCACTAGCCATGTACGGGACCTTCAATCAGAATTTACTACAAATCGATGCAATAAACGTTGTGTTCGATCTTCGTCAATATATTTTTCAATTACAGGGAGATATTGCTGCGAGGGTACAAAGACAATTCCAGACTGTTTAAAAAACAATCCCGGATTTGTTTCGATGACAGGCGTAACAGGCCTTTTAAACGACAAAGAAGTAGACTTTGCTACACACCGGGCATGAATGTGGTGACTGCGAAAATTTAGATATTTTAAGTATGCCCCAGTTACATCAGTCGACGTCGAGCTGTCCCTCTCGCAATATAAATGGATTTTCAATGAAAGACGAAAGTTTAACTCCAAAACATTTAAAACAGATGTAAGTAACATATTTTTATTATTGTAATCGGCATTGAAAAATACTTCTGTATGTTAATTCAGTGTTAAGTACGTCCCCTTATACCTCCAGTTCTCTTCGAGTGAGTGTTTATAATAAATTGACTTGTAATATGGCATTCATAAATTCATGTCACATTACTAGATTTCCGTTTACACAGCATTTTTGCACATGTACCCAATAAAGTTAAATCGCCGACGTACTCGAAATCTGCACAAAATCGTCTAAGTACACCGAAAGCCCGGAGCTTCGAGCATGCGCATTACCTTGTAAATGTGTAATAAAGAGTATAAAATCGAGAAATTGAAATCGTGTTATATTGTGAAAAAAAAAGGCGGAGGACACCCCCCCCCCCCATTTCTTTGTCTACGACGCTAATACTATCTGCGGCGCTAATAATAATTATTAACAATGAGATATCAGAATAAAAACCTACTAACCTAACCTAAAGAAATCACACGAAAGAATGAAATTATTTTAAGCAAAATAAAAACCTATTAAGTAACCTAAAGGAATCATAGAAAAGAATTTATGAAAAAATATATTCGTTACAAAATTAAAGAAAAAAAAATAAAGCAGGCGTAGGAATTTGAACCCGGGACCTTCCCACCGTAAGCACATTACCTATGCGCCAACCATCCGACTGACAATAGAGCAAGTAATAGTCAGACAAATGATATCACGTTTTGTGCATGGTCGAAGCTCCGAGTTTTTGGTGTACCTAGATGCTTATAATCTGCACGCGGACCCAAAGTTGCACACGCTCCCAATGGATGACACGTGTAGGATATCGGATATAAAAGCGCGACCAAATTCAAGAGAAATCAGTGCTCTTCTGGCATTGGCTTTCAATGTGCTGAGTCGATTACAGTTAGCACTCTATTACGACGTACTGACGTGAGCAAAAAAAAACGGGATAAGTCTTATAACGTATTTTTTCTAAAATCTAGTTGTGTACATCTAACTTTTATCTTTGTGATATTGTCAGTTAGTTATACAAAATTATATATTCAAATAGAGACAGATTTACATTAGAAAAAAATTGTCTTATTTTTTTTTTGCTCACGACAGTACCACGGCGGAGCGAATATAAATTGAACGGTAGATTCCTTCAGTGTGCTGTGCTGGGACCTGCCTGTATTATCCGACGTCGATGCACGTCAAAAGGTACCCAAGGCATGCTATCGACGCCACGACGAAACACCGCAGCTTTGCCAACATTACACTCTCGTCCGCTTCGAAAACATTTACGAAAACCATTAATGCCCGTAAAAGATACGAAAATATATACCTATGTTATGTAACACTGCCATGATCTACCTGTTTATTAAGAAAACAAATGGTTTATTTTGTATTTGGACTATTTATATTTACTAAATGAACTCTGGAATAACATCTCCAAACCAGCTACCCAAGCAAAACACGTTACAGACTTTATCAGCTTTGTATAATAGGGAACTCGCTAAAAAAAAAAAAATTCAAGGTAAGATATTGTTTTATACATGCATGGAAACAGTTATGCGCTGACACATGAACCACCTAAAGCCAACCCTGGTTTTACCACATATCAGATAGGTAATTCCGACCCCTGATCGTGATGCACTAGGTTTGTTCTGATTTTGAAAAATACTCTGTCCTCGGATGTCAGGCACATGCGCAGTTAGTAAAACGCGTTCTGAACTTCTAACTGGGCATGCTCCTGACATCCGAGGACTGGTATTTCTCGAAACTTTTGAGAAATACCAGTCCTCGGATGTCAGGAACATGCGCAGTTAGAAGTTCAGAACGCGTTTTACTAACTGCGCATGTGCCTGACATCCGAGGACAGAGTATTTTTCAAAATCAGAACAAACCAACTGCTTATTCTATCGTGGAGACACGAGTAGTCGCCCACTCGACTGGCGGGAAGTGGGACACTTTGATTGAATCTAGACAGTGTGTTTTGACACGCGCCAACAGGCAACATGTTTCCACGTTTGTCAGTTGAGACCTTTTTTTTGTCGAGTGTCATTGCATCCCATTACTTTCTTACGTAAATATAATTGCCCTTATGCACAACCATAGGGACATTCCTATTGACATCGAGAAAGTGATTACAAGATTTGCAAAAACCGGCCATAGGAATTAAGAGAATATTTAAGAACTATATTATATAGGTAGGTACTTACTTACCTACTTATTCAAATTAAATTGTTTTTTCTTTTTCTATACCTATGTATTTTTATTTCAAATTTTTTTAAGACAGACAAACAGCGTTATTGAAATGCAAGTAATACATAGACAACTAGTTTTATCAAATTTTTTGTTTAGTACGAATTTTCTGGAACATATGGAAATCCTGTATCCGCGCCTATCTATGAGGCCACTTTGGCAGTGAAATCAATTAATGTCTGCAGCAATTTAAACCGTATATTTGATTACAATACAAGACTTTAAATTCATCATGCATACGTTAATAGTAAGTAAGTACTTACCTACCTTATATTTTTGTGAAAAACATTAACCAGTCAGTGAATCACAAAGTGCACCGGGAAATCATCAAAGGCAAATATTCACTGTGTTTATCACCACAAATAGGCTCACACATTTCACTTAAAAGTTAATGAAACTTTGTTATTACTATAGTTTACTAAAGTTTTTATTTTCTTAACTCAAAATAACGTCAATCACTCCACGACCATGACTACCAACTACGAACATAGAATACACTAAACATATCAGAAGTACCAATATAGCAACAATAGAATTATAAATTCTTTACACAGTCAGCTTTTATTTCACGGCATCTTGGAAATAGGATAACTTTAGATTTAGTTAAAATAAATAAATACAATAATGGGCACTTAGAAATAGTTACAGATCATCAAATTGAGAAATATTTACTGCAGGATTTATCTTTTTCTATAGTAATAATCGTTTCGAAAAGATTTCGATGGTCGTTTTAGCTCCGAAACACTAATGCGAAAATTAAATTACTTTTTCTCATTAGTGCAAGTAACCAATATTTTTATTATTTTTTGAGCAGTAAAGCTTTCATAACTTATCTTGAATGAATAAAAAGATTGTTAGATATTGGTAAGTCACATTTTCAAATAGGTATAAATAAGATTCTTTTCCCAATCACCAAAAAAGTACATCTCATTGTTACTTTTATCCATGTCCTGATTCCTCCTGATGCATTGAATTGATCTTCTGTTGATTATCCTTAAAGATTGTAGAAGAAATTCATCTACCCAGAAGTTCGCGCTAACATCTTCTGGCTAGGAAGATGAACTCGCGCGGATGACGTTTGGGTCGCCAAATTTAGTATACCTAAATGAACTGGACCAATGAATATTTCCATGAATTTATCGATTTGTCTGCCATCTGTTAACACATGCCTACACTCGCATAAACATTTTACATTCGACACGAAGGTTTCTAAGAAATACGATTGATTTGACATTACAAACCATGAAGACTAGAGAGAGACAATCATTCATTACATTCTCACGAAACTACAGCAGTTAGAGACTAGAGTTAGCGTTGTCACTTGCCAGGTGCTGCTGACAGTGAGTCAGTGACGTTTGTTGTCAAAAGTGGCAACAACAAAAAAAAGACGTATTTAGTCATTACCATAAAAAACAGTGGTTAATCGGTATTTTCCAACAATTTTGCATAATGTTTTAGTTTTATTTGCAAACTAAAACCAACCTTTTCAGTGTGTACCTTTATGTTTTTCAAGGCCAACTTGAAAAATGAAACAATCAATGAAAATTCTACTTTTGTGATAGTTATGTTAAATTAATTTATTGGAATACCTATTTATTAACAAGAAACCGGTATGACTGTTAGTTTACCAAATATGCCTACTGTACGAAAATACAGAAGAGAGACCACAGAAGTGAGCAGTTGCCTAAAATATATGATATTTGGATTTAACGTATTATTTTGGGTAAGATTCAAAAATATTTACTCTGACTTATTTTAAGGAATTATTTCCTACATTATGATGTACCTATGTTTTGGCTTTCAGTTGCTGGGATTAGGAATCTTGACTATTGGTGTTTGGGCATGGAGCGAGAAAGATATATTCAATAACTTAGGAAAAGTGGCAAATGTTGCTCTAGATCCAGCCTTTGTACTCATTTGCATAGGTAATGTAATCGTTACTGTTATTTGTATTCTTTAAATTTCTGTACTAGATAGAGATTCTTGTGTTCTATGAATTTCTAATCGAACACCACATGTAGGTATTTGGAATTCAGAAAACAATGTGATAATTTAAATTATATATTTAAAAAGACCTGACTTAAAAACACTGACTACTTATATAACTCAAAAATAAATACTTAAACATGACTTTAAAAAGTATAACATACCTAATATGGAATATTATTCTTAATTTAAAGAAGAAATTGGATTTGTTTCGCCAATTTAATACTTTTAAATTGTAATATTTAAAACAGCAGCCCCTTTCAGATTTTTTACTTTTTAAACTAAATATGCGTGGACCAATACGTATTATATTATATCACAAGATCCACACAGGACGTTTTAAATTTGCCTAATCTTATAGTAATTTTTACTAATATCTAATAAACAGTTCCTTGAATAGTAAACAAAATATATATAGTGACAGGAAGGAGTAAAATGAGCGACGGCGTCCATTGTTGATCGCTTTTTCGGCTTTAAGTGCTTTATCGGAATGCTTTTCGATGGCGGCACTAGGTATATCTCTTACGTCTACTATACATAGCAAGCATCTAAATTAACAGGTGGTTGGTGTTTTTTCTCATGGATTTCAAACTCAAGTCTTTTTCCGTGAGGTCTCTGTAGCGAGCCATATTTAAATATCTACTAATTGTGAGGATTTCAGAGCTATCTTCTGTTATAACTTGTAGTCCACCACTTTGTCTCAGACGTTCTGTTGAGAAAGAATATAATGCATTATTTAAAACATCGCAAATATCTTTAAAAAATTCCATCCAACAACTTTCTCATTTATTGATGGTGTGCATCCTAATGGTCTATCGAAATGAAACATTGCTAAAAACCGTCTTGGCAAAATATTCTTGCAAATAAAAAAAACTGCATCAAAATCAGATCACCTGCTGAATAGATATGAATCTGCAGAAAGATACACAGACATAAACACACATGTACAACTTATTACACACAAGGGATGTTAATAAAAAACATGTGTGTAAGAAAATAAGTTAGATAACTCCCCATAGTTTTTTTGCTATTCATTTATAATGTAAGATTAAGATTGGGTAGCGCGTGAGCCCAACTGAACTTTCTGAAACATTAGCCACACTCTTATTTTTTGGTATTCCTGAATGTCATTTTGAAAATGTAAGTATGAACTTGGATATGAAGTTTCAAAAGATGTCATTGCAATATGCAATAAAACTTACGTGAAGTTAACTGTTATACTTCTACCCATTTTTAAATGAGTGGTTCCTTCGTGTAATACATTTATAATCTATAAACACATTTGATATCTATTACCTAATGGGCTTGTTCCATGATATTCTTTTTATATGGTTTTTATACTTTTTCATATAGTAGTCGATATTCTCATTATACCCTTAAAAGTTCATATTATTAACTTTTTCCGTTCTCGAGATATAACTAGCTGAAATTAGTAATAGTTGCAAAAACTGGACGCTCATTTGTGACGTCACTATACGCAAGTGACGTAAGAAAAATGGCTTTCTAGGACCTTTCAAATTTAACCTGAAAAGTCGAAAAACATGGAATTTTTAAACGCTGGTAACTAAATAAATATGTCGAATGGAAGTTCGTTCTATGGGTCTACGGAAAGAGAAGGTGGGCGATGAATTCTAATCGTAAATTGCAGGGTTAAAATCGAAAATTTGTCCCGGCAGGAGCGAGAGAAAATTGTAATTTTTTGACATTTCACCAAATTGTACTCCCCTACTGTCAAGTAGTAAGCAAAACAAACAATACTTCGAAAACACTTATAATTATAATAAGTAAGGAGCATCAAGTCTATCGAGATCGCCGAGTCTATGCGTATAGTGACGTAGCGCCTGGCCACGCCCCATTTTCGCGAGATGGAGATTTGTAATAGTTTTTAAGATACTAAACGTGCGAATAAGATTCTAATTTTCTGCAGATCCATTAATTTATACGTGCACTTTCAATTTATGAAATAAAAAAAATGCCGAACAAGCCCATTATACAATGCTGGCCCTTCGACCTATTCAAGTGTTTATTATGCATAAGATAAGAATAAAAATATTTCTAATGATATTAGATGAAGAAGCAACGTCCCTCCAGGCACAGGCTGTGGACTTGCTCTTTATACTAATATGATCTTGAAATAAACACAGATTCTAACTGGCCTTGTTTATTGCTAGTAATTTGTATGGACCCATTTCATTTTTCACATTATAACCAGCATTGTCAATATTGTCATATTGACCTGACCAATACTGTATAAAATATCTATCATATACTTAAGATTTATGTTTTTTTTAGGATCTGTAACATTCATCATAGGTTTTACAGGCTGCGTAGGAGCATTAAGGGAAAACACATGTCTGCTAGCAACCGTAAGATAAAATATTCTTTATGACAATAATTTTCTAACTACATATTTTTCAGTATGCCATATTTTTGTCAGTATTACTTCTGTTCGAAATGACTGCTGGGATATTAGGATTTATTTTTAAAGATTGGGTAAGTGGAAATTCTTAGGAAATGTAGCTTGAAATCAATATTTTCTGGGAAACATCCATTAGACTTCGTTATTGATTTTTTTTTATTTCTCAGAAGTTATTGAACTTCTTTGGAAGTATACCGACACACTTCCAAAGTATTTAAATGTTGCAACTCTAAAGAAAAGTTATTTCCTTTGCTATGACGGTAACTTAATAGGCGAACAACCTCAAATGAAAAGAACATGTTCCCTAATATACCACATAAATTATATAAAGAGAAGCATTCATAAGGAAATTATTAATTTTGGATAAAACAACTATAGTTTTTCTCATCTAAGTATACGGGGTGTTTGGAGCATCGTGTGCCAAATTGAAATGGCCGACAGAAAGGGTTATCTGCTATCCTTTCAGGCCCCTTAACACTTCCCATGCCCTGCGGGATTTTTCGTATCGACTTTTTATCTTTTTTATGAGAAAAATTCCAAATTCTACATTTAAATTCAAATTATAAAAAAAGTATTAGGCGTAGACTGCGAATTTCATTTTTATTTTGATGTGTATTGTTGAAGGGTTCTTTTAAATCCAAAATTACTGGCATCAGTCATCTAGTTGTTTTTTTATTCACTCGCAAAGTTTCGGAATAGGTAAAATTGAAATTTAACCTTAGACTTTACATGGCTATAAAAAAAAACTCAAAGCGACCGGGATCTTCCAACTCCCTCAAAAATTCTCTAGTCTATCCTCTTGCTAATGATGTGCCACATGTCATAAAAATCTTTTAATAACTTCGTGAATTCGCTAAATTAGTGAATCGGGTCACATAAGGCTAATATTCAAAATTCTGAATAAAAAATTATTTTTGCTTAAATTATGCATGGGAAACAGGTAAAATCTCTGTTATCTCACTCTTGCGAAGTAAAATCTATCTTTAGTCTCTTTCTGTTCATGGGCTTTACTTGAAATGAAGAAACAATTACATTTTTATCATTTATTAAAAAATTTTAAAAATCTTGCTCAAAGTGTTGGCCTCTGTTGCGAATGTAGGCCCGACACCTGCTTCGAATTTCCACGGTCGTTGTATGAAGTCGTATTTCCTCCCTAATTGCACCGAAAGCTATTTTTATGAGTTGGACAAGTTTTTCCCTAGCCGCAACCTCTGTCGCGTAGACGAGCTGTTTGGCAGGTCTCCAGACATAAAAATCCAACGGAGTTAGGCCTGAGGAACGTGGAGGCCATTGAATAGGGCCATCCCGCCCAATCCACGGATACTCCTATAGTTTTTAAAAAGGTAAGAGAATGTCTAGACAAGGTGTTCCCAAATGCGTGGATTGGGCGGGATGGCCCTATTCAATGGCCTCCACATTCCTCAGACCTAACTCCATTGGATTTTTATGTCTGAGGACGTGCCAAAGAGCTCGTGTACGCGATGGAGGTTGCGGCTAGGGAGGAACTTGTCCAACGCATAGAAACGGCTTTGCAGGTGTCGGGCCTGCATTCGCAACAGAGGCCAACACTTTGAGCAAGATTTTTAAATTTTTTTAATAAATGATAAAAATGTAATTGTTTCTTCATTTCAAGTAAAACCCATAAACAGAAAGAGACTGAAGATAGATTTTACTTCGCAAGAGTGAGATAATAGATTTTACCTGTTTCTCTTGCATAATTTAAGCAAAAATAATTTTTTATTCAGAATTTTGAATATTAGTCTTATGTGACCCGATTCACTAATTTAGCGAATTCACGAAGTTATTAAAAGATTTTTATGACATGTGGCACATCATTAGCAAGAGGATAGACTAGAGAATTTTTGAGGGAGTTGGAAGATCCCGGTCGCTTTGAGTTTTTTTTTTATAGCCATGTAAAGTCTAAGGTTAAATTTCAATTTTACCTATTTCGAAACTTTGCGAGTGAATAAAAAAACAACTAGATGACTGATGCCAGTAATTTTGGATTTAAAAGAACCCTTCAACAATACACATCAAAATAAAAATGAAATTCGCAGTCTACGCCTAATACATTTTTTATAATTTGAATTTAAATGTAGAATTTGGGATTTTTCTCATAAAGAAGATAAAAAGTCAATATGAAAAATACCGCAGGGCATGGGAAGTGTTAAGGGGCCTGAAAGGATAGCAGATAACCCTTTCTGTGGGCCATTTCAATTTGGCACATGATGCACCAAACACCCTGTATAATGGGTGAAAAAAACGTGGTGAAAAAACATTAAAGATACCGGCGTTCCGGTTAATACTCTACTCTTTGGCTCCGGCTAATTAGGCAAGTGTTGAGGAGGGACAGGACTGCCGTTAGCTTTTCCTGAGCATTTACTGTAGACATAAATATTTCTTCTAATTAAACTGAATACTTATTAATTCTCAATATTATAAATTAGTGACGATAAATAAATAAAGTATTAGATAAGAAAAGTAAAATAATAAAAAAATTGAATTTTAATGAAACAAATTAACAGAAAGTTCTTACCAAATAACAGTACTAATTATCTTGCAATGAAACAAAAACTTTTCACTCTACTACTTTTATTTTCACTAACACTAAACATCTCCTTCCACTAAATAACAATTGTCATTAAACAACATTTATTTCACTAAGCACTTTCTACTAAACAACTCTATTTGGTCACTGTCGTTGCCCCCAACATGTATGATGAATGTCTTTCCATTTTTTTAAAAGTGGATCATGTCATATTTAACGGACAGATCTCTTCAGATAAAAATCGAAACTGTTTCAAAGGAACATGACATTAGCCTTGGAGTACCACAGGGCTCGGTGCTGGGCCCTTTGATTTTTTTGATATTTGTAAACGACTTACCATCCTTCATACCAAAAGGGAACATCACCGTGTTTGCCGATGAGAACTCCTTTGGCATATCTGCACCTAGCCTTACGGAGCTCCTCGATGATGGTATGGCTGTTATGACAGAATTTGATGACTATTGTTGCAGAAATATTCCCATATTAAACCTTGAGAAAACTGTGTGCATGTATTTCTCCCAAAGAAAATCTTTACCTTCCAACACTCAGTTAAATTTTAACAACATGACCCTACCATTTAGTCCTGATGCAAGATTTTTAGATATTTTAGATATTTTTCTTTGTTAAGTACATTAAAAGTAACATTGATCAATTCAAAACTGTTGCAAGTTACCATAATTATAATACCTCTCATTTTGAAAAATCACCTCATTTCTCTGATATCAGTTTTTATAAGTTACCTAGTGTGATTAAGAAGGTCAACAATTTTAACTAATTCAAATCTAGTCTCAAACAACTTTTACTTGAGAAATGTTTATACTCGTACAATGAGTTTTAATCTGTATTTGTGTCATATTTTTTGTTTATTGTGTTTTATATTTACTATGTATTGTCCGACCTTGTATACTGAATTATATATTTTTTCTTTTTATTGACGTTCACGTCTGTATTGTAACAGCCTAAGTGATTATATATAAACAAATAAATAAATTTCTATTATGTAGTTCCTGTAACGAAATGTACTCATTTTCAATTTGTTTTACATTTTCTATATATATTTCTTTCAATTTTCATAAGTAATTTTTTACACTTCGGCCCAATAAGATTTACTACTTTTGAGTGAAATTTTGGAAATGTGTTGTTTCTTCGCACAGCTCTCTTTAGCTGGCTCCATAATAATTCTATTGGATTAAAGACGCAAAAACGTGGTGGTAGATGTTAAACAATGTGTCTGTGTAATTTTGCCATCTCGTCGTCGACATATCATTTCTTAAAATTACACTTCTTAACTATATCTAATAATCCTTTTTTTGTTAATTTTTCATCAAATTCTATGTTATGTGATATAAGAAATATCTGTATATCATTCATCCTTGTAATATTATTTGATATTTTTTTGGCTAGCTGAGAATGACAAGGGGCATTGTCTATTACCATGACACTATTTTTGTCCACTTTTGGGATTACTCTATTATCAAATCATTCTTTAAATATTTCAGCCGGCATACATTGATGTTAATCCACATTTGACTCTTCTGTTTTTTCCCATATAAATATTTTCTGTCCCATTTGTATGTATTCTAACTATTTTCTAGTTAAAAATGGCCGATATGCAACAAGAAGGTGAAATACTCTTATATTTTGTTTGTCATAAGTGCTCATAACAGTATATTTATAATTCAAAATGTCCTAATTGCGCTGTACTAAAAATAAGTCCTATATGCCTTTAATTCCAAGATAAAACTTTTTAGCTTAGTAACATGAATAGCTGAACTGTTCTATCGGTTCCGCGATTGCAGAACGTGTTATAAACAAGGACAGTGTTAAAGTTAAAAAGCTAAAACTTTCACCATTGACAGAACGCTACCATTGACAGAACGCTAGTCTAATGCATACCTACAAGTAATAGTCTGGGGTGTGAAACAGACAGTGTCCAGTGGCAAAGCAAATGCCATCTTTACTCGCACAATGCAATTCAACAAAGCAAATACATTTATCGAAGCGCTTGCTGAAATACGTGTTCTATATATAATGTTGCTAAGCTTCAAGGAAACAGTAAGAACAATTGACAGTTTTGGTATATTCTAAAGTATATTTGTGATGTTCATTGTTACCTAAAGAAACTCGGTTTGTTAAATAAATTAAGTAACAAAACCAGTTATCTTAGACGTACTTAAAGTAAGCAAGAGGCAGCATTTAACTTAGATTTAGTGAAAATGATGCCTGGGTGTAATATTTTAGATAATTCATGCTGTGTGTGTTAGAAATATGAATACGTTAGCGTTCTTGTGGAATCGATGAGAAGGATAAAATATTTGTCGTGATTGTATCATTAGCATATGAAATATGTAAATACAAAGTAAAAAAACATTCTTATAAACATGTCTTAGTGCGCCCGTCATAACTTTAGAAAAAGATTAGAAACGTGTCTAGATGTTTTTCATTAGTATTACCAACTCAATAAATATAAACTAAAATTAATTTCAAAGATAACATGCTTATCGTGACATGACAGTCAAACAATTTCTTTCATTGTCTTGTTAGATAAATAAAATACTAAAAATGTTATAACAGCTTAGGTAAAATGATTGGATGAGTGGTAAAAGTTTCTCATTTATGATTTTCGATAATACATACAGATGAAATGCGTAATAACATTTTTTCTTGAATTGGTGTCACAGGGCACAAAATAATCCTTGCTTTCTTTTTTGTAGATTAAATCCCAAGCGACTATCGGTTTCCAAACGTTCATCATACATTACAGGGAAGATCCAGACCAACAGAATCTCATAGATTGGATTCAGGAGGACTGGGTAATATAAGCGATACAGACTAAGAAAAAGAGTCACATTCACATATTGTTTTATTTTCAGCTTCAGTGTTGCGGTATCGAGGGACCAAAGGACTGGGATCGAAATAACTACTTCAACTGTTCGTCACGAGATGTTGGCAGCAGGGAGGCTTGCGGAGTCCCATTCTCTTGTTGTAAACGTAAACCAAATGTGAGAACTTACTTTGCTTACTTGTATATGCACATAATGAAACTGATCATCTTGTTATAGGTTTGATGAGTATTGTTTTATTTCTTTTTCGACTGGATAGCGTTGACTTATGGTAGGAAAGATACTAACATAAATTTACAATTATGCAACTATCGCACGTCCTTAAAATCTCGTACAGACTATAGCTGCAACATGCAATGCAACTTGTAATGCTTTTTTGGATATATGTAATTCTTTGATGTGCACACCCCTTTGCAATTTCGAATTATTTGCGCAGCTGTTAAATGAGCATTGCACAAATGGAGTTGTGTTATGATAATAACGATGCACAGGAAACCACCAAGATGGTGAAGATTTTAGATTTAAACCCACATGAATTGAGTGGTCAATATAAAAATTTTAGGCTTTGAAAATTTCGTTCAATTAGTAACTGATTTGTACAATAGCACACAATTTTTTTCCATGCGACCCTCTCCTGTTGCTTGTGGCTCCCATAAATTGTTCTATCTTATTCCAGCTATTTGCTTTGAGATTTTTTTTTACTTAATATTCAAAATGACTGCGAGCAGGATGTGTACGTCAACGATTTACATGTAAAAACAAGGCGTTCATGTGCGTTACTAGATGCATTGCACAATGTAGGTAAACTCTGTACGAGGCTGTAGACAGCTATGTGGAGTTTCAGATTATGTTCTCTATTTCAGTTTTCAAAGATATGTTTTCTTCATACGCTTACACCAAAGTCGATTTTTTTAATTATGCATCTATGATGTTGCAAAAAAAATTATTTAGGTTTTAAGGTACATGACATGACTAAAATTCTTCATAATTTCGCTGGGTCGATACCCACCAACATTGCCAAAAATACAGACAATAATCTTTGTTCTCTACGTTTTTTTCAAATGTGTAACCCCTTTCTGGTAGAGATGGGCTGTGACTTGATTTTCATGATGTCAAGTTTGATCCTATTTACCACTACTGATTTCTTCAGTCACTCATTTACTACGGAGCAGCAATTTACACTGCTTTGCGATTTCCTGTACCAAGATGGTCATTTTCATTTTTTGCGTAAACAAAAGACTACATTTTGCTAAATAGATATTTCTTGTTCTTAGGAGATTATTAAGAATAAGCAGTGTGGATATGATGTTCGGAAACCTGGATTTGTAAGTAATTTAAAGTTATCGCTTTTTTGTGTATTTATACAGTGTGGACCACATGGAATTATTTGGTTTTTGATATATTTGAATGACTTTGTTTCTCCTTCGTATTCTGTCAAGGTCGAACATGTCACCTGCCGAGAGCAATAGTGACTAAACTCCGAATAGTAATTTTCAGATACTGCATTTGAAGTTTTGAAAAAATTTATTTCTGCATTGTGGACAATATCTAATGTTTCCTTCCTTGTTTTATCTTCTTTGATCTTATTCTTTCAGATACAGTCAAATATAAATTTCTAGATCAACCCACTCAATCTTTTTTTTATGAGATAGGTCACTTTTGTCATAACATTTCGGATTGAAACATATTCTTTATATAATTTTGCAAACAGTAGAAGAAATAACTATGAGAACTAAAAGAAAAATTATGTGTAAAAATATTAATCAAATCTTTGCATTCTTTCGATAACCTGAATTATGGTTATGCTAGCAGATTAATATCCTAAAATGAATTTATAACCTTTGGGATTTTAATTTGCTAGCATAACCAGAATTCAGGTTATCGACAGAATGTAAAGATTTCATTAATATTTTTACACATGCTTTTTCTTTTAGTTCTCATAGATAGTTATTTTTTCTGCTGTTTGCAAAATTCTATAAAGAATATGTTTCAATACAATTATAAGCAAACAAATAATAATTCACTTTTAAACATTTCAGATGTTGGTCGCTATTCTCTCCGTAGGCAAATATACTCTATTCATGATAATTTTAATAATAATAAAACATATTCATTCACTGATACTCTGCAGTGTAGAATTAGTCAGAAAAAGAAACAGTAAAATAGTTTTACATAAAGACTAATTATTGTTGTGTATTTCCACCTCTTAGGAAACACCCTGTATGAATCCGTGGGATTTAAAATAATTTCAACAAGAGATAAACACTACTAACACTTTATTTAACAATTTACTGACTATACAATACTTCAAATTCAAAATAACCTTTACATTTTGTTTACTTAATATTTAACCTCACCTTTCACTTTTCAACTTGTTCACTTTTATAAACTGCCTCCTTAATAAACTTCCCCTTACGCGCTGGTAATCGCGCCTTATATACTCCGAATTTGACTCTAGATCCATCTAGAAACAATCAAGAATCTTCTCTTACCACACTCCAGAAAAGTCCATTTCTTTCTACTAGCTTCCAGTCACTAGTAGGCATAGGCGTATTAATTTCCAATTCCAAGGGGGTGTAATTCATAACATTATAAAGACATTTAGTTATATATAAAAACAAAGTAATAAAATAAATTAACAGTCAGTTTTAGTGTGCATATAATGACTTCATAAACATATAGGTTCATAAATACTTAAAGGAAAAGGATAACAAGGGTTACACTTCATTAAAAAGTTTCTAAGTAATATTCCTTCGTGAATATTTTTTTTAAATAACAGCTTTTCAATTATTTAACAGTTTGTAAATTTTTAATATAATTGAGCAGATGGTTATACATTTTTATTAGTTTGCCAACCACAGTCTTCTGCACTTAAACTTAAATTCCAATTTGCTATGGCGCTGTCTATGGACAGTTGATAAATGCTACCCACTATTCAAGATTTTGTTTACTTTGAGATCTGGATTTGCATTATAGTCCTTATCTATAAAATGAGTTGAAGAATCCTGACAAAAACACATTAAAGATACTGGTGTTGTGGTTAGTTAGGCAAGTGTTGAAGAGTGACAGGGCAGGCTTTAGTTTTTCTTAAACATTGACAATTAACTTTGACCCATACTTGATAATTCAATAATTATTTATTTATATCAAATAGAGAAGTGTTAAAAGAAATAATTATTAAATTAATACTGTAGACGTTTAGAATAGAATAGAAATTTATTCACCAATAATGGATACACATTTAGAGCATTTGGCAAGTCAACACATGTATAAATAAAAATGTATACTCACAAACCGAAACTTACATATATGTACACATACATATGAAACAGGAAAATGTATATTATACGACATAATTAAATACTTAACAAATAAATAACAAAATACAGGGTGTAATCAGTTTCATGTCATTAAAAAAAAACTGGTAATGGGGACCGACTAGACAAACAAAAAACCTTTATGTCTTTTCCCTCTAGGGGCACTTTGAAAAAAACTGACCTAGGTCAACTTCTTTAATATTTTTTTTTTAATATTAATGTAGAAAATAATTGAGAACCACTGCTTTTCTTGGTCAATGAACTTGTAGTTTCCAATTATACAACTTTTAAATTGTCATAAAAAAGTGCAAAGGCCTTGGATCATCGACTGCCTTTGATGGACCGCCTCAACCGAATTGAGACAATTGTAAAGAGGTAAATAATTCGTTATCTTTTCCTGCACAACTGCAAGCAAATAATGGCCGTAGAAGTTTAAACAGAGCATTTCTTTACATGTGTGTCTTTTAATTTGGAACAAATTATTGGATTAATGTTTATAATTTAGAATATTTAAATGTGATTTATTAATGTTTGTAACATAAATGAGTGTCCTGAGTTAAAAGCTTACTACCTAAGTAAATTATTCGAATTCTGCATCTGCATCAATACACAGTTCTCTACGTCGAATTAAGGACATACATACTCCGTTCAACACTAAACAATAAACTATCAACTATCGTTGTCAGTAAAGAAAAATAAAAGAAAAACTTGGTCCAAAATCCAAAACGGAATACAAATAGAACGAACAAGTAAATTGTGTCTGTACGTAATCAAGATCTAACGACTTGAACGGTAAAGTCAATAAAATAAATCTTCACTATAAATACACAGCGACCCGAAATTCAAAAATAACAAAAACAACGAACGGCGGGGTGGACGTGTGTACATAACGAAACACCCACAGAAACTAAAATATTGCACAAGGGAGAGTCAGAGTATAGTTTTCTTCATATAAGATCTACTAAACACTCAGAACACGTCGACGTCCTTCATCTTATTTACCGCACCGCTAAAGACCGCCGACATTTTATAGCTATCTACACAAATATTGAATATCATGGGCAAAGACACGTGTGACGATCTAAACCTACCTCAATATTCCAGCAGTTCTCAAAAGATTTTATTGAAAATTTGCGAAATTTTTGTTTCTTTTTTTTCTCCAAAACTATGCGAGCTTAAGACTCCATGTTATATAAGGTTTTTTTGTTTTTCTTGTCGTCCCCTACCACCAGTTTTTTTTAATGACATGAAACTAATCACACCCTGTATATGTTAATGGCCCTATATGGGCAATGTCATTGAAAATATAACAAATAGTAAAAGATTTAGAATAATCAGAACTTGTTTTTTAAAAAAAATCAGGCAAACCAGTTAATGGAAACAAGCCTTAATGGTTATCTTGTATTATGGAAATGTCTGTTGTTTAGGCAAGTGAAAATCTGCAGATTGTCTTTACCAAATAGCAAGCATTTGTATATATAAATGCACGGAGTGGTGATAATTTCCTTTTCAATTAAAAATATTTGGACAACTTTCGTTATAGTTCATGTTAAATTCTAACCGCAGTATTCTTCTTTTAATTATAAAAGTTCTTTGATAATCTTGCCCCACGCTAATATATTGACGGAGATATGTGAAAACACCATCCCACAGTATTTATTTAACAGACCAGATTATTTGAGAATATATTTATTTGTAACATTGCATAATAAGATTTATTTAACTGCTTACATACAGATTCAGAAATTGTAGTTCGCAATATAGGGAATAAACGCCCCGCCCCATAATTCGCGAACGCAGGTTCTGAAAGTAATCGAGTCGACATTGAATTTAGTACACCGCATGAACTGAGTGAGAAAGGGGCATATGTTGCTAATAATTTCTACACAGAACGAGACTAATATTTTGTCAAAAGTTAGTTAGAAGTTATTTGTCACATTTCTGACAAATAATTTCTTCAATTCAAAGTATTTCTGCAGATTCTATGTGACACATGATATAGAGTGACCAGCGCAACACTATTGAAAATGACGTAGTAGAAATATAACATAGAATTCGTAGCGTATTTTACGCTATAAGGGTAACGTACAGTGTAATGATTATTTTTTGAACAATAATATGACCATTCTGTAATATTTCACAGGAATATTAAGGTGCTAACACACTTTTCATATTTCAAATTAGATATGCGAATGAGTCCACTTGCCCCTCATTTAGAGCGAGAGGCTGATTTTCGGCTTTCTTTGCAATTTTTTCAACTCATTATATAGAGAAGAACTATTTATAGCTATTATTGATTTTGTTCCTTTTTAATGATCTAACTGTATATATAGAGGGTAATAATATCTACTGTTAATAAAATAATGAATGCATTTTGTGTTCCTGACCACTTTGCACCACATAATTTGCCAACTTTTAAGTTTATAAATTCAAAGCAAAATCTTAATTACATAACCTCTGTATTTTTTGTATGAAGCACTGTATATATGCATTTTTAGATGTAATTGTTTTATCTAATATTTATCTTTTAATGGTACCTCAAATGTCAGTAAAAGTTGATGTCAGTTTGTGTAAAACCAATTATTGCAGATAGTATTGTCGTGGTCTAGAGAAAGAGCTCATGTTTATATTCGTTTAATATTCAAACAAAGTCGAATATTTTGTGATTAACATGGCAATAAATTTATGGCATTCTACTGTGTTTTTTGCCGCAATTGTGGTAGGTTAGTTTAATGTAAACAGTCTTCGACATTTTCTCTCATTAAAAATAGTTTTGCTGGGAGTCAGCAAAACTATTTTTATTATTTATTATTTGTAATTTAAGGGCACTAGTTACCCCAAAGACGGTCCTCACACACAGATAAATATAATGTTTTGAATCGAGAATCTTATGATTTATATAAGCAAATAAGGAGGGAGGGGTTTTGTAATATTTCAAGGTACAATATATAATATTAACAAAAAAATCTGTCCCACGTCAATTTACGCGAGTCGTGCTTAAAAAACAAAAACAAAACTACTTGTTTAAAATTATGTATCTTATAATATATTATGAACATTTTTATCATATTAAGTTATATTTTTGACCAAATAGAATGTTGAAGGCAAATACAAGGTGTGAATGGTGAGAAATTAGTAATCGACATTGAATAGATGTCGGCGACCCAACGGAATAGGTCAAATATACATGTTTAACTTATTTTGCACGTCAATATGACGTGTCAAAAAACACCATTCAGGTTGTATCGACATCGAATTTATGTCCTATATCACCTATCGAAATTGGTGGCGTCACCTGTTTGACGTGCAGTCGTCATCGAATGACACCTACATTTTTAGCTGGGAAGGCACTATAACGTAAGGAATTTTAAAGCCGATTCTGGTTGTTACGTCGTAACTACCTCGGAGCCGGGGTATGATAATGAATCCATTGTGAAACTTCTCAAATCTATTTATTTGCATTTTTAACATACCACAACCTGCAAAAATCACCTCTTCAAATTTAGCCTGATTGACACTATCCATTTACTGAACTGAAGGTACCGACTTTGAATTATTTTTTTTTGTCAATTTTAATATTAAATCGCAGCCAGGAGAAAGGCACATTTTCGAAAGGGGCTGTCTACGGGCGGGAGAAGAATGGATTGAAAGTAATTTGGTTCCTGTAGCAGGAGTAAAAGTTGGAATTATGGTGCTACAGGTACCTTATGATTTGAAAAATTCTTGCCTGTAGATGTTGCACAGAGAGCTTTCTTATTAATGTCTTGCCATGTTACTGAAAGACCGCTACATTTATATCTTACCGATTTTGATAAAATTAAATCTGGGAAATGCTTTTCTTTTGTATACAGAGTGTCTACATACCTGGCCTTGTATATCGAGGTAGCCATGGTGGTACACACGGTAGATGATAGCGATAAAAGAAACTTGTAGCGGCTTTTCAAAATTTACTTTGTCATGCCATTGATGTCTGTTATTGTTCTTTTTGCTTTTCCATTACAGACTTTTGATGTCACAAAAATAATAAGCGAACAGGGCTGTTTAGAGGCCATAGAGGAATGGACAGAAAAAAATATGATTTCTATAGCGTCTTGCACTTTTGTTATTTTGTTTTTCCAAGTAAGTGTTTTCCTTTTGCTTATGTGAGGTATAGGCCATGCGCCAGGGTGGTTAAAATGGGCCTGCCTCCGTATAACATCGGAAGCTTTCAAACTTGGCGAATTAGTTAATTGTAGTGGAGATAGTAACATACTAGATGTGCATCCTTGCACCATTGGCACTTGTGTCGTCATATTGGCAAAACGGCGCCAATTTTTTTTTAAATAAATCATTTTAAGTGTTCCTGGAGTACTGACAGCAAAATGCCTCAGCTCACTCTTTACTATGCAAAAACTTGCCACTAAAAAAACATAATTTGTAGCAAATTTGATACTGTTTAAATTCCATAATCGTGACTTTCGCCACAGGATGTACTGGAAATGGGTTATTTTGAAAATAAAACCATATTCTTTTTTCCCCACCATCTTTCCAATATGACGAAGCGAGCAGTGAAGCCATGAGGGTGCAATTTGGCTTGTTTCCCTCTCCCTTCCTATTAATAATGTCTTGCTAGACATTTTACGATCCGTGAAGTATCCTAGCTGACACCGTTTGCTGTATAGCATGTCTAACAGCATCACAGTGTTATCTGTTAGGCATACATCCTATTTTTAAAGACAATGTAATCTGCATATTCGTCCAGTTTGAAAACTTCTGAATTTGTTTGGTGGCAAAATGCCTCTAACCTGGCCTAGTAATGATAATAATTACTTTTTTTCTACTGCTTTAAATTTGTCGCAAGGAATTATTTTGCTTCATAATTGCTTCATTTGCATATTGCCTGTTTACTGTTCAATATCAATTCATTAATGGAGTAAAATCAGCGTAAATTTCAACAACACCAATTTTTTTGCTCGATAATCCAATACTGATGTTCCTTCTACTAGATTTTAGGTATCTGCTTCGCACAAAACCTCCGAGCAGACATTTTCGCCCAGAAGGCCAAGTGGCATTGACAATCGAGAACTCCCACTGCGGTTTAGTACAGTTTTTTGTACAGAGTCGCGTGGGAGCCCCCGTCATACCAGATGGAACAAGTATAGACCACTGTTTTCAAGAAAAGAATAAGTGATATCCAGAAGAAGCATTCCATGAGAGATGTTGTATATTTTATTTGTTAGTTTTTGTACATATTAGCTCCCTTTGCGTTTGGAAAGGGATTTCTTTGAATAAGGTAATATTTCAGAGTGATTTAAAAATATCTATTCTTGACTAACCCAAAAATTACTAGCTGTCAGCAAGTCTCTTGCTGCCAGGTAACGCTACCAGTGTAAGAGAGGTTTAAGGTAACTCTGATACCTAATTTATTTTGTATTGTCCCATGTTTCACTAGTCAAAGCCAGATAGTTATCTTTTATATGCATAATAATATTCGTATGTTTAATTTCCGGTGGGTGGTATTTATCATAAAATTACAGAACGTATTTTTTAATTTGTTGACATTTCGATAAAGAAGGAGTCTGTATAAAGGACTGTTTTTCGCCCCTCGCCGTGCATATTTTTTATAGTTTCTACTATTTGTGGTTTTACTTTATTAAGATAATTAATAGATCATGAATCACAGACTACATGAAATAGAATATTACAACATTTCCCATTTTGCCTGAGATTTTCCTGGCAAATAACATTGAGAATGATTATATATGTAACATATATGTGCTGGACATATGGAGACAAAGATGTTGATTGTGAGTTCCTGGGAAGTCCATCTCACCAACAACTCGAGTCTTCGATGAATATGTTCCACAAAGCGACTCTCCAACATTGTATTTTCTCGAATTTCTCATTTTTGGTCAAATCACCCGGAGAGAGAATAATATAGAATGGTTGATTGTCCAGGGATAACTACATGGCAAAAGGTGAAAGGAAATTATTTTTAGTTGAAAAATTTGTATTTCTATGGGTCCCTATCTCAAACGCCTTTAAACCCACTACGAGGTAATCTTGTAAAAAAGGGTTTCTAAAGGTGCTGATTAAGAATATCTAACTAGTTTTCTTCTAAAAATATCGCAATTTTTTTTTTTTTGAAAATTGACCTTTTTCCATCCTAGAACCAGATGTCTCTGACTAAAATCAAATGTGATTACGTCTATAGCCTCACTTTGTAGATATTCACCACAAAAATTTCAAAATATTCGATTATGAGATGAGTGAGATATGAGGGACTTAGGGTGGAATGCCACTATAGGAGGGAATTTTTATTTTTACTGTTGAAAATTGTAATAGTAAAAAAAGATGCTCTAGCAGATTGTAAATATTGCTCCAAAATCGTTTTGCAAAGAAACCAAACCTTCTGCCCTCTACCACCCCTCAAAGGGGATGAAATTATTAATAATTATTAATATTGATGCACAATAGCGAAAAGTAGTTGTTATTATATGTAAAAAGTAACAACCTAAAATATTTTTAAAATATGTTAACAACTTTTTCCCTCTACTGGCTTATTAAAAGGTTCATGTACTCCACTGAAACAATGTGCATGTTGAGGCAACACTGAGGACGTTACAAAACAATCAAATAATTTTAACTTAGATGGTTCGATCTGATGGGAAAGTAGTAAATACTGGATGGAAAAAGTGGAGCTATATCTCAAATGAAGGCACAGCTAACACGCAGTTTGCAGTAGTTTTTCTGTCAGCTGTTACGAGCTTCCTTTGAGACATCTTTTCCACTTTCTTGATGGTGACACAACAGATTTGTGGAACCTATAAGTAAATAATTGGAAACTTAACAAAATTACCAGTTATAGACTCTGAAACAATTCTTTGTAGTTTGCCCGACACAATGTATTTGTTTTTGAGTTAAATACAGTTAAAAGATATCTGTACCAAATGTGTTCTGCAATCTCTAACGGTAACTGCTCCTTAGATTTATCTAAAATGGACCCTGACAAACTTACTTATTCCAAGTGGTTAACCAGATATTGCGACTTTACATTGGCATAAAGAATGTGGCTTCCAATTTCAAAGGCTTCGCAGTTTATTTTTTAAACGGTGAACACGCCAATTTTGTTTGGGATAAAGTTTAATTCATCATGAAAAAATGGTGCCAATCATGTCTGAAAAACAATTCAGTTCATACTTCAAACCAAAACAGAGAGCTGTTGTTGATCCAGTGATACAATATGTATGCTTCCAAATGATAGAATACATGTCCAAGATCTCGTATTAAGACGTATATTAAAGGCTGGAATGACCTGTGTGATATGCGAACGAAACCCTGAAGAGAATATCCATCATTGTAAAAATAAATTTTGAAGCAAGCGATTATATCGACTTTATCGATTGCCAAGCTACTAAATTAACAACACCACTCATTCTTATCGAATCTTTCCGAAGACGAAATTAAAAGCTCAATAAATAGCAAAAAATTGGTAGAAACCATCCCCTTCTCATTCGGCTACGAAGCTCCAGATGGCTTTATTAGAGTTACTTTTAAATCCAGAGTGGTAAAATGGTTAGTGGGTGGGTGGGATGAGACTCACTTAGGAGACACCTTTTCATGGTGAATTCTGGGTCGATTATTTGTCTTATAAAGCATGTTTTATGAACTGGTTTTGCATTGGTTGGTGCCAATAGGGAATTTTCCTATAATTTAAAAATCAAAATAATACTAGGAAACATGTACCTAACGTAGTAACGTTGTAATAAGATGTGTACTTCGCAAAAAATTAGATTTCTAATTCCACGTGATCAGTATGAAGAATCTAAACAGTGATAAGATTGAAGTGGCCCGGAATGAGCTACTATTGGTTGTGATGTCACACCTTACAATATTTGGTAGTCGTCACGCCGGGAAGCAACACAATCGGATGTTTACCGGTGTTATTAGACTGTGATTGATTTGTTAGTGACTGTTCTGATATAAATTTATAATTGTGTTTTATAGTATCCCTTATTGTAGTTGTACAGTTATTTTAAAATGACTGATCAAGGTTTTTCAAAGAGCCAGTCTGATAATTTGCCAAAAGTAGATATGTTTATGGCGGCATCTTTTATACAAAATAGTGAAAGTTTTTTCCTTGGAGAGGTCCATGGGGTCAAGGCAGACAAATATGTATTTTTTTAGCTTTTAGTAATAATTTATAAACATAAAATAGTTATGATTTGATCGCGGAATAAACAGAAATAACTACAAAATGCTTAGTCGCAACTATGCATTTTTAGCAAACTTAGTCCTATATTTGAAAGAATTTAGATATTTTAAAGCATAGAGAAATATTCTACATTTTTTTTTTTTTTTACATCTGAATAATATAAGTATCTACGTGCGCTCTTATGTGCGTAACAATGTAACAAGATATAAAAAACACTAAAAGAATTTGCATATTTAGTCTCTTGGCTTGCCTTATTCTCTTGGCTGTAACTAAAAGTATTTCTTATAAATTTGGTAGGTACTTTTTTATCGAGACTTCTAAATTCAGGTCACATACATGAACTAGAAGGGCTAAGAATATTTATTTTCAGTTTCTTAAAATACTTTATTTGACAGTGATGAAATAAGAAAATGCTTTATGCAGAGCAGCTAACCATTATACTCTTCGTCGATTTACTGTACTATTTATATAATTGTTGAACATTCTATAGGATACTCGTCGCAGCTTTTTTTGTAAATAACATTAGTTTCAGACATTGTTTGTTTAATTAAATTTTTTTAAATTTAAATAATCAATAACTTTTTTATTTATTGATCGATATTGTTCAAAAACAATAAGATTCTTCATCTATCTAACATTAACTTACTGCCCATATTTCAGTACAATCGGACTTTTCGTTCTTAAGTTATCGTGCTTACAAGAAACGTGACGGACGGACAGAGAGACAGACAGACGGACATTTTGAAAGTTGTTCAGAATTCGATCACCAACACAGTGATATGAAATTTTTTTCTCTACGATCAATATTACCGGTTTTAGAAATGTGCTGATCGAATGTAATATACTCTTCGTTTTGTATTTGCGTTAACTTCTCTGTGAAATGTGTTTTTCATTTCTTCTACACGCTTTTAGCCATTTTGATCGACGAATCTTCTGGTAATATTATAAATATTTTATCTGACACTTTTATTGAAGCATTCTTACACAACGGTACAATGCAATATTTAAAATGAGAAACTATAAACTTGAAATTGATGGCGATGCCGGTATTTTTACGGCAGAATGAACTATGAAATCAAGCATTCGAGTGATGGGATCACTGTCGTAGCTTGTAAATTGTAGGGTGTGACGTAACGACTACTCCCGTGCTTTTGAACCTCTTTGAAACGATTCGCTCACGCGTAAAATTTTAATAATTTATAACAAATTTATTATTGGAAATTAAGGCGTCATTTTTGCATATCTTATTTTTTAGTATGGTAGAAAATTTTTATGCGGTAAAAAAAGGTGCAAGTTCCCTATTAATGTCTCAGTTTCACCTACAATTTAAGTGCATAGAGGGCAGAAGGTATTATCGGGTTTTTCCGAAAAAAAATCATGGTATTAACTGAACTATGGTAAAAACTTTTTTTCACTATTAGAACAAAAAATACCAAAATTGGTTTTGCCCTCCACCTTAATGAGAGTGGGTCGCTGTATATGGAGAACAAAATCAAGAAGTTCTGAACATAATTATAGAAAAACGACTAAGTGTGTACATAAAGTCGGCGATTCAAGATTTCCACAGAAATATCCAATTTCGACAGCCCTTGATTTAAAAAAAATCTGGAAACGGGTATTCCGAAATATATACAGGGTGAGGCAGTACTGCTGGACGGTCTGCTCAATTGTTTACCTACATGTTAATATCAATAGTGATTACTTTTTTCGACTTGAATATTGAGTGCAGCTTTTACATTTATTTTAGATATTATTCTATGTGTTATGCTCACTTACCATCTTGACATTGATTCTTCAATAAAAGTAAATTAATTCTAATTTAAAAACAATAGCATATGAAATCCGGCCCTGAAATATCTGTGGTTATAAGAGGTTGACAATTGATACAGTAAATGAACCGTATTTGAGTAAACATTCAAGTTTAGGTTTTAAAGAGCTCATGGGCAACTGTAACATACACCATGTGTCTTCCCAAACTTATCCCAGTGAAGTTTTGTTACAATTCATAGATTTAAAGTTAAGTAGTAACCTTTTTGACCATTATCAGGGTATTCATCAAACACATACTCATTATTATTACTTTATTGTCACGTGTTTCCAGCCCTAGGAAACTTCGCTTAAAAATCTGTGGGTTTCAAACATAACAAGAGATAAACATTAACGCTATATTGAATAACTTTACACAAAATACACTTTACTTTACACAAAATACACCTTTACTGACTAAAATAACCTTCTACAACTTGTAATTCATTTCGGAATTCTAATTTTACTTTTCATTAAAAACTTTCTTACCGCCGATTTACATTAGCTAATATACTCTAAAAACCCCTCTAGAACCATCCAGAGAAAAGTCCAGAACCTTCCACGCCAATCTAGAATAATGTAGAAATCTCGATCCTCTTCTATAAATTTCCAGAAAACGTACTACTACCAGTGTCTCAGAGATGACGTGCTTTACAGGCTTTGATGAATCCAGTTACAGTTGCCTATCACGATTGCTACCCAATACCACTACTCATGACCTATCAGTCTTCAACCCCTAGGGGGTATAACGTGTACCATTATTAATTTGAAGTTTCTTTTATTAGCAGGCGCAGTGTATTACTAATCGTAAAAGACTAGTCTGTGTAACTTTAGTTATAATTGCCATGGAAGATTATAGAGATATTTTTAAATCACTCCTTTCAAGAGAAATATTTACATTCCACTATACATTTAACCGTACTATACCTGTTGATAATTTTTGGTGATACAAGCAACTATTGCAGCTTTGTAATGTAATAATACTCAATATTATAAGCTATAATCCATCGGGATTAGTAAAAGGAGAACTATTTTTCATAAGAGTAATTGTAATTTGTAAGAAGAAATAACAATAATAATAATTGTGCCTGTAATATAAAATATATATGGTCATATTAACTGAGCTCGACTCATAAGAAAATTAATTTGTTATGGATTTGAAGATAGGCATCAGGATAATCCAGTTTGCAACTGGTAGGAGACTTTTAGAATCGAAGAGAATGTGGGTTTTTTTCTGGAAACTTTTGCCTCAGGCGATTTTTTTTGTGACTTTTTGCAAAAGTTTAGTTTATTTCATATATTTTATTCATCGTATTTGGGCCAGAGTCCTAATTTGGGAGTAATTTTATTGAAATTTATATAACAGACATTTTTAACTGCATTCGTAGTATTCTACCAGTTCTCGAACTTTTCTGATTGAAAATTGGATTATCCTTGTTAACGGTAATTCTGGGCAATCTAAAATAGCGCTGAAAAAAAAAAAAAGAGAATATGCACAACTTTTTATAATTGCGTTCTTTAAGGGCAAAAAAGTTTCCCATGCATGGTAAAGGTTAGGTACAGTTTTATCACTAGATAATGTTCATTTCTGTAATTTTTATCTTTGTTTCTATATCTGGTGACTGTAGAAATTGTAATTGAGTTTTCTTATAAAGGTATCTCAGCAGACACAAATTGACAATAAACAAGTTTATAGCAATATATTCACTGCCACGTAAGATACATGTAATTTATCTGAATTAATATTACAACACATATCTTACGCCTGAATCCAGTAGATTCGGGCGTAAGATGAGGTAAATTAATGTTTTTAAAATGTCCTACAAACATCAACTAATGGAGTTACTGTGTCTATGTAATGTGAGTTCTTAAAGTGTTGCGAGTTTGCAGTAACTTGCTCTAAAATAGCAGAGCATACGAGGGTATTTGTCAGTATTAAGTGTAATTTTGTAATACAAATGCCATTGTTTTAGCGAGAGGATGATATATGTAGCATCAGTTGTAAATAGGCTCCTTTCATGATTGCTTAAAAATTTCTTTAAAAAAAAGTATCTGTGAATCAAAGTTGATACTTTTTTGTAAGGAAAAAGGAGCATTCATCATTTTAAATAATATAAATTGAAATTAAATATTTGCTGCCAAAAGAATTTTGTAATGCCACAACTTATATATGTCAAATTATGGTGTGTTTATTTCAAACTCGGGTTCAGGAGTAATTATGCCAGAGACAGTCCTCCCACACAGATTAATATAATGTTTTGAATCAAGAATCTTATGATTTTTATAAGCAAATAAATACATTATTTATAGGTAACAAATACTTTTGCGGTAAGAAATAAAAAGTATGACATAAAACTCATAAAGTAATAAATACCTAAATAATTTATTATTAGAAACTTGGAGAAATTATTTATTTGCTATAGACCTAAGAGATGTTTACTGAAACTGGTGGATAAAAAACATCAGACTTCGGCTGCACATTATATTTGCAGCATTGGTCTGATTGTTCCACCAAAGACAAGAACTTGGCACTTTGACCGGCACATGCTACTTCAACTTTTTCTGTCAATTAATTTAAAATATTTTTTCTGTGCACATAATATGAGGTATTATAACGTAAGAAATTTTAAAGCCGATTCTGGATTTTACCTCAAAACTACCTTGGAACCGGGATATGGTTTATTTAGTTTATTGGTAGCTTTAACCTCAAAATTTTTTAAAATAACAATAAAGATGGCTAAATGTTAGTATTAGTTTAGGTAATGTGAATAGTTTCAAATAGTGCATCATAGTCAGTATAAAGTGTTGCTTTAAAAATTCCTTAATATATTTATTTCAATTTTAAGTAATTTTGGTATTAAATATTCATTTAAATATTAAATAATTGATATGTGTGTATTTCAGTCTTTATATTGTATTATAGACTTGACAGAATGTCTATTTCTGCATAATTGTGTGGTGACTTTTGTATTGTATTTGTTTTTTTAATATTATCTTGGTTCAAAAACACATTGTTTCTATTTGCAATTGTTATTGACGTGAGTACATACAATTTCATACAAAATAAATACAATTTTGATAAGCATTGTATTTATTGTGTTGAAGCCGTTGAAATTATTATATTTATAGGTTATGTTTGCAGCTCCTTTACTAATATGTTAACATTTTTGAATACAGTGACAGATTTGACCAATTATTGCCGGAGAAAGATGCCAGTCGTTCAAATTTTACATTTGTTAAATGTAATCGAGAAAAAGTAATTTTGTAATGAAAAATATTTGCCGAAACGTTGACAATAAATTAAAAAAGTATTCCCTTAATTATTGCCGAAAAGAGAGGCACAATGTTACAATTTATAATTGTTAAAAGTAAGTTGAGTAATAATAAGCGAAAGGTAATTTTTGAATCGAAATATCTGTGAAAAAGTTAAAAAAAATTAAAGACTGGGACTCAAACCCGAGAAACCTCTTGGGCGTCGTTTAATGCAATCGACTATAGCAGATCCCAATATTGAACTTGAATAAAAGATTTTGATGTTTTTGAGATTTTCAAAAACATCAAATTTTCAAACATCAATATCTAAATAAATATGTTGCGTGGAAGGTTGTATGATGTCTCTACGGTAAAAGGAAAACTGGCATTTTGTGGACATCGTAAATTGCGCCGGCGAAGTCGAAAGTTTGGCTCGCCACTAGCGAATCAAAAACGACTTTTTTCCACATTTGTAAAAGCTCCCCCTTCTGCTGACTTTGTTTGTACATAAAATATACAGTGTTATATTTATTAAACTGCTCACTGTGACCACTATATTGTTGGTGTTATCTTGAAGCTTTTGATAAGATTTTATATATTCGTATATTATAATTTTAGATTGCCCATTACTTACCACATGAGTTCTGACCATAAAAATATGAATGCAATATATCGAATTTATTTTTTTTTACCTCATAATTTATTCTAATATTGGTTTTATGTCGTATTTAGGGACGTTCCGATGCCTCAAAAGTATCGATATTGGTATCGAATGAAAAGTATCAATACTAGTATCATATTGGAAAGAAAGTATCAATACTTGTATCGCTACTGGTATCAAATGAAAAGTATCAATGCTAATATCATATCGGCAGAAAAGTATCGAAGAGAGGTGGGGAGATTTTCTTAAAAAAAAAGTCTTCCGCACTTTATAATCACTTTTCTTTTTATTTTCGTAATACCGATATCGGCTAAAAATCGAAAGAAAAGTATCAAGTACACAACTACTTAGTATCGAACGAAAAGCGATACTGGTATCGTATCAGAAGAAAAGTATCGAGTACAAAAGTACTTGGTATCGAATAAAAAGTATCGATACTAGTATCATATCGGTAGTATCAGAACGTCCCTAGTCGTATTATTTAATTATTTGTAACTCTAACTAAAATTTTTGTAAAGCACAAACTCAAATATCTCGGTTAAGCACGACTTCGTTCGCACATAGAGGGTTCCGTAGGAGGATTGGTATAGTTTACTCTATATCCAATAATTTGTGACAAATATTGTGATCTCTTAAATTGTTTGAGATATCCAATTCAAACTTATTGTTCATTGATAAGATTAAAAAGTTCTATTATTATACCTTTTTCCATTTTTTGTGTACTTTGGAAAATGGAGCGTATATTTCATATTTTACATTAAAAAAATATGTCAAAAGCTCTTTCCGATGTCACTCACTTATATATTTAAGAAAAGAATTTTTCTGTAACTTTTGTATATACAGAGTTTTTTCTTTCAATACACGTATGTTCTTCAAAGTAATAATTCTAACTATAGTTATTTAAAGTTTTTTTTTTGTATCAAGCATCGCCATTTTATAAAAATCAAATATTTTTATTAGTTTTTGAGTTAATGATGTGGGGACTTTTAATTGAAACACTGTAGAAACTGAATTTTTTGTTTGTAAAAACAACACCGGCTCTGGCGTTGGGTCATTGTTTTACATAAATGTGCAAATTTCATGCATAACAATAATATTTAGTTTAAAAGTTAGAAGGTGGTGACACATGGACAGGTACATCTGCAAGTACAGTCAGGTCTTACGGAATCCTAAAAAGTGTAATTGGAAATGTGAATGAATAATGAATATGATTTATTCTTTATGAATAACGATATTTATTTATAAAATTAATTATTTGTATCGTAACCCAGCATTAATAATTAACAAGAACGCTACAATATGTTTATTATTGTGTGATGTGTATAATAATACAATGCTCCACTGTTTGGGAAAGTATTAAAAATGTGATATTTTTAGTTACAATATATATTTTCACTGCCTTTATTTGAAACCGAAACCATATTTTGCTCCCTTATGAAGTATTATTTTTTGTAAACATGGTAGTATATGCAGCTTTTTGAAATTATGTAGTACGCTAGTTAAGTGAGCTGTTATTATCGTATAGCTACTCTTAATTGAGAAATTCAGTCTAAAGTGTGCCTACCGGGATAAATCAATACAAGGCCTTCTTGTCACAGAATAACATAGAAACCATGCTTAAATATTACAAATGATATGAATACGAATATAGTGCAATATTACATTGTTTTCACAGCATTTTGTCTGAGAGCGAAAAGAGCATTGATGTTTTTGGCAGATCAGTCAGGCATCAAAAGATGTGATTTAATATATATTACAAAGGAGTTATTTGAGAAGAAAATGTTCCACTTATTTGTGTTAACAAAGCCGCCACCAGCTCTAATAGACTTGCTCCATGATATTCTTTTTATATGGTTTTTATATGTTTCTGTATAGTACTCGATATTCTTATGCACTTAAAATTTCATGTTGTTAACCTTTTCTGTATCTCGAGTTAAAATTAGTAATAGCAAAAACAGTGCGCCCATTTGTGATGCCACTATATGCAACTTTGAACTTGGATATATACCGAGACACCGTGATTACTAACAGTCGTTCAGTAGGAAGTAAATATGTGATGTTGAAGGTCATTTTAGGTGTCTATGGAAGGAGGAAGATTGGGGCGTTTTATCAACATCGTAAATTTCACAGTGGAAATTGAAATTTTGGCTCGGCCTGTGCGAAACAAAAATGGCTGTTTTTGTAAAAGGGGAAAACTGTCCGTGCTTTAACAATTCATAACTAAATAAATATTTAAAGTGAAAGTGCTTGCGACGTCTCTATGAAAATAGGAAGATAAGATTGGAGCTTTATCCTGGTAGCAAGTTGTATGGACCAAATTGAAAATTCGACTCTACACGAGGGAGAAAAAAGTGTCTCTCTGGGACCTTTCAAATTTAGCCTGAAAACTCGAAAAACGTGGAAGTTGGTTCTATGTCTCTACGGAAAGGGGAAGGTCGGCGGTGAAGGGGCATCGTAAATTGCAGGGTCAGAATCGAAAATTCGACCCGACAGGTGCAAGAGAAAATTGTAATTTTTTGACATTTCGTCAAATCGTACTCCACAGTCCCTCGAATGCCCGTTCCTGAAAATGAGAGACGAGAGAGATACCTCCTCCGAGTTCATCCTAACCCAATTGCCATTAACTCCCGAACCGAACGGCACCTGTCGCATATACGTAATCTGCAGATGTATAAAGCATAGCCGACCGCTTCAGGTTTTTAAGAATAATAGGACCAATGAAAACGAGACTAAAGTTCAGATGTAGTTATCCTAGTACATCTGCAGTTTACTACATTTGCAGGCGAAGGCAAATGGACTGTGTGTTCATTTTATTATGCAACAATTTTAAACACTTTCAAGAAGGGCAAGGAAATTTTTCGGCGTTTTTGCACTGAATATATTCAATCGAGAATAGTGGTTTTAAACTTCAAAAAGCTATCGGTTTATTGCAGACGCTTAAGGCTCTTCTGTGCACATTCTATGTCCCCATTTTACCAATAAGCAGAGAGACATAAGCCGGTGACGATTGTGTCCGAATATTACCGAATCATTTTGGCTATACCTTATGCGTCTGCAGGTTATGTATATGCGCGCTGGCCCCGTCCCGACAAACTGACCCCTCAAAAAACCACATTACCATGCTCTTCTTAGCTTTTGGTCGGATGGTAAACAAATAAAAAAGTTTCTGGAGAATTTCTACTTATATCTGAGCATTCTGGAATTATACAATACACTTAACATTCTATTTCTTTGTACTCATATTAAATCAAGCAAGATGGTCGTAAAACACCTATAATTATAACAACTAAAAAGCATCGAATCGACTGAGATCGAGACCGAGTCTATGAGTATAGTGACATAGTGTCTGGCCACTCCCCATTTTCATGAGGTGGAGGTTTGTAATTGTTTTAAAGACACTAAACGAATAAAATCATATTTATTTGCTGATTCATTATTTTTTATAAAAAAAATGCTGAACAAGCCTATTGAAGCCAGTCGGTGTAGTCTATGTTTGACATTTACTGGTGAGTTTGATTGGAGCTAAACTTACTTTTCTTTCTGTATCAGTTAGTAATAATGAGCTTACATAAAGAACGAGTGTTTCAAAGTTATTGCTCCTCTTCAGCGTAACATAGTATAGGGACCATTTTTGTAGATTTGGAGCAAAACCGACAGAGGTTGGAAAGGCTGACAACACTTTAGTCTAGTCCCACGATATATTAATATTTTTTAAAATGGTCACAAATTAGCCTTCTCGAAATCTGCATATACTACTGTGGCTAAAAATTTTATTCCTCTTTTTCTACTCAAGCATTCCAGTGTTTTGGCAGTTTATTTTGTTTATGGCTTTATTTTGTATAATGTGTATATTGGAAATTGTGTAATTATTGGACAAAAAAATTGTATATTTGTGATTATATGAGAAAATTTTCTTATAAAAAGTTGTAATAAATTGTATTAAAACTGTTAACATTGTAACATTTCTTATATTAGAATAAAGATTTTTAAAAGATATATATTCTTATAAATTCGGTGTCAAGTTTTTTTGGCTTTGATTAGTAACCAGTGGCGCAAATAACTCCACCGCAAGCCCCGCGTTATGGGGCGGCACACCAAATACAGGGGCGCCAGATTTACCCCAGCGAGTGCGACTTCAATATCTGTTTAAATCAATATGTTTTTATTTTTAAATAGCCGTGCATTATCTTGAAATTTTTACATTTTTACTACAAAAAAATTACATTGTACAATATTTAATAAACGTTTCAATTAAAAAACGTTTACGAGTGACATTTTTTCCCTAAATGTAAATACGAAGGGTCAAGAGAGGTTCAAGATAGCAAGACGCTTTAAGTCTGTGGGGGGAGCGCCCATACTTTTAGTTATGCTACTGTTAGTAACTAAAAGTAGATAGATGCAAATAGTGATAAACCGGGCATTTCAGTGTTCTAGTGATTGTCACAAAAATCCTCAGTCGCAAGAAGTACTTTCGAGACAAAAATTTAAAATAGAGAAAAATGCTATATAATTTACAGTATAGTATCTAGAGGTAAGCAAGATGGAAAATTTTTTGTAGTGAAAGGTATTGTCTTCAATTTCTATATGGTCGTGACCTGACACTTGCTTTTATCTCCTAGCATCACAAATCGGAAAATTTAATATAATGCCCGGCAATGCTTATTTTCGTCATCAGCATTTTCGAAAACGGGGGTATGGGGGGTGGATACACGTGTGTAAACTGTAAGAAGAGGAAAAGCATTTTTCCACCCCTTGGAAGGGTAGAATCCACCCTTGGGAGTTGCCTCAAACTTCTCTGACCATCACCCTTCCTATATAGTTCGACTAATGCTAAATATCCATCCATTTCCCCCTAATATTTCAGTGCACTAATGAAAATATACACGTGAAAAGAGTGAGTTTTGGTCATTTTGGGGGGTAGGAAGTGTCACCTAAATGTAAGACACATAAGCATCTTCTGTCTCTTGGTGTTTCTTCCCAAAGTGCTTCTTTCTCCCAGAAAAAAAGTTAGTTTTTTTGTAAATTTTTAAACTGAAGAAGGAAGCACTTTAAAGAAAAGGTTTATCAGGCAAAATTTGTTTGTTTTCTGAAAAAATAAAAAAAAAATTTAGGGAAATTCTTGGCGAAAATTATTTTTGTCTAAACAATCGGCAGGTGTGTTCTTTCGAGACAAATATGCCGTTTTTGTCTCTTGGAGTTTTTAGTATTGGAAATACTACTGGTCGCATGATCGATATCGGACCCATCTTACGAAAAACGTGTCGAGAGCGACAGATCTGTCTAGGCCGCTGCGCCGGCCTTGTAACCGTACCGTTCACTCAACGCCATGCTATTAGGGATACCACGTTTCAATAACAATCCAAGCAGTATCTCGAAACTAAAATATAAACATAAACACTCCTAAACTTAATCGTCTCTTGTGATACATGCCGACACTGCCATATCGTATGTCACTTAGTTTGCATAACTTGCGTTATTTCTTACAGAACACCGTCACTTTCAAATTAACATTAAAAAAACAAAATAACCCAATAAAACATGGACTAGCTTAATTCGATCGTATGGACAAATATATTTAAAATTATGTAAATAAAATTATCAAACACATCTAGGTATGATATAAAAAAGTACAGTAGAAAAGCACTATATACAGGGTGTTCTACAAGCTTTATGAAAAAATTTGACAGATGATAGATAGCTGGGTTAATCTGAACATTTTTTATCAATGAACATGGGTCCAATTACAATGAACCCAAGTGGTATTATTAAATTTGATAAAAGTTTTTATTTTTTTTTATTTTATCACCAATCGCTAATGGTACCTAATGCAAATGCTGGAAATACCTATCATCCTAGCCATCCATCCTTGGACTCCAAGAGCAGTATAGTTGCATCTGGTATTTTCAGTACGCGTAATAATTAAGATACTTGCGAAAGATGAAAGATCTGTGAATTTTCTTTAAAACACTTCCTTCACCCTAAACTATATAATAAATAAAAGTCTATGAATTCTTTTTTCACTTTGACAAAAACCACTAAGGGACAAAAGATGCTTATTTTTGTCCAATAAAATGTGTGAAAATTTTCAGAATTTTTTGGCAACATTTAAACGGTCCTTTGTTTTTGCCTCTCTCTTTCAAAGAGGGCGCGGTCACGTGACATGCTGGTAGGGGGAAATGGTCCCTATAGATGCCTACAACATCTCCACTAAGCGGCGGCAACTGCAGTGCCCGATCCACTTTTGTCGATGGGCTCCCGTACTAGGTATTATGATGTCCTGGTCAAATCTGCAGAAATGCGCATTAAAACCCTTACTGTCGCTCGTCTGTGCACAAAAACCGTTTGAAGGGGTTGCTTGGTCACATTCGTTTAATGTGTACCCTACATGCAAATCCAGGAATAGTTCCCACTGGATCTCATGTCCCTATAATTTGGAGTTAACAATGATCTTCATCTATTTCGTCTTCTCGGTCTGATTGTCTTATCTTGTTATTTCTCTAATGTTTGATGTTATAAAACATTTCACTTATTTAAGACATTCTTCATTCATTGTCTTTTTTTAAAAATGGGGTTCACCATCTACGAATTGAAATCATAAATATTTGGATTTTCTTCCCAATATTCAAATTCCTAACGTTTCGATTTCGTTAATATATACCTGCTTACAGAAAACTTTCTAATTATACGAGATCAAATTATTTACGTTAGCGTTGTTAGTACGGACATTGCCTAACAGATGTCGCAGCGGATAAAATGCCAAAATCATTGTAATACCATGATTGTAATTAACAAAAAATAGTGATACTCCGAACATTTGTCGCCACATGGTTTAAGCTTCAACTGTTGACCAATAGATGGTACTGGTACTTATGACAATTATACTGTTGCCATCTATTGGTTACTAGTATAAAGTTTAAATAGTACGACTAACGTTCTGGTTATGAATCCTTTAATTTTTTTATTGTATCATTGTAATGCTTATAATGCTTATTTATAATAGATGTCCCGCGTACATTTTGCAGTCGATATTTTCTTCACATAGGTAGGTACATAACTAGTATACGAAGAAAATGTATATAGTGTACATTACTATAGTTTGTTCAATTCGACCCCTATTATTTTGATAGTCTGAGAGCTACTGGCCACAAAAACATACCCATTTTCACAAAGCTGGAAATTGCTAAAATGGAATAACATAAGGAATGACCGGTATGCCCAAAGGTAAAGGACGTCGGTGTAAAGGTATATACGCAAACCTTCCATATTTTGCACCTTTTATTTAATATTTATTTTTTCTGACTGATGACCAATCTGTCCTATGCATTTCGACGTGCTGAACACGAATCCGATATCCATTTAGCTCCATCACCTGCCAATTTTTTTTGCAAAAAGCAAAAATAGCCTGAGAAATAGAGATGGGCGGTCCGAGCAGACCCGTTCCAAGTGAACGAATCCGAAGGTGGAACGGGTCGGACCGAATCCACGATGTCGATCCAACCGGGTCCGTGGTCCGGTCCATTGATCTGTTATGGTATGTAAGTCCTGGTACTGTTCTGAGCTGAGCTCCTGAACTCCTGACCCTGGACTCTGACTGACTGCTTGGATAGTTTTTATGAAGTTTGAGTTGACCGTCGTCGCTCCATAAATAGTAAATACCCCACTTGCACACTTAATACTTAGGTGCCTGTGCCGTGATTTCAAGATTTTATTTACTATTTGTCCAAACCCATTCGTATTACTGCAAAATTATTTTATTATAATATGACTTATCGAGGTAGTATAATATACAATAATTAATAATAAGACTATTCAGTGAGTCACAATCACATTACACAGTCACACATCACAATGAGGAAATTTTGAAGTGGATCCAATCGAACGAATCCAGTTGGACGGGTCCACAAGCGGAACGGATCCAAACGAACCGAATCCACTATATAAAGGAGCCGGACCGCTCATCTCTACTGAGAAACCTGATTTCTTACCAAGCAACACGCTTTCAGCCAAAGAGTTTAATTAATAGAGAAGACAAGCCGTCGATTTGCCGGGAGTCGCGGTTTGGTTGTCTTGGAGACGGTATGCTCTTCGTCCTTGTCGCACACCTCGTACCCTCTCTCTCCACTGTTTTACAAAGCAACACAGCCTTAAGGCGCGTCTCCATTATCGTCGGCTCAAGAGAATCCAAGCCGAATATACTAGTGGGGCAATTCCGATCGGCAAAGCCGACCATAATGGAGACGCGCCTTTACCCGGCGCGCTTTTATTTCAAACAAATAGGGTCAATTGTCGTCAATCCCACTAAACATGAAAACATTACCGAAATAAAACAGTAATGTATCATCGTTACTTTGTAACATTATTCAATAGATAATTTTAACATTTATATAACAAGTATGTTATAGATTATGTCCCAGTCAGCAATGTTACAAAGTTATATTATTAAAAACACAACATTAAAGCAATATCCTCTCAACATATCTACATTAATGTTTTAATGTTATATTTTAAATACTACATTATGAATACATTTTTTAAATGTAACAAAATAAACGTTTTAATCTGATTACTACAATAATAGTTCAGTAATATTAAAAGAAACATAATTTATTTATGAAAATTATATTTAAATAATGTTCTTTTGATGTACTGTTTGTTAACATTTATACAATTTTATATTTTATAAATATTTACAGGGTGATCTTTAAATGATAGCTACAAGATTCTTTAATGATGCTTCCTCTCTATGTTCTTACTTTTGGTTTGGAGATGGCTGAATGACATTTACACAACTCTAAAATTGAATGGATAAAAAGTGGAAATATAGGCTCATATTTAAAAATCTAATAGCACAAAATGCAAGGAATAGCACAAAATGCAAGGAATATAATATGCTACTGTACCGTACAGTGTCGCCATTACATTCGTTGCACTTTGTGCTGTTAGACTTTTAAATGTGATCTTATATTTTCACTTTTCATCCCTTCAATTTTATAATTGTGTAAATGTCATTCAATCATTTCCAAACAAAAAGTGAAAAAGCAGAAGAACCTTGTACCTATCATTTAAAGACCACCCTGTAAATAATTATAAAATATAAAATTGTATCATAGAATTATAAAAATTAATTTGAGAATTTATAAAACATAATCACAATTATATGTGCATGTATGACACAATACACTTAGCATTTTAAAACTGCTTGCATTTTCACTTGTATGTTCACTAATTATTAACAACAAAGCACCAAATATAGCTTTTGTGCCTTTCAATGTTGTTTAGAATGGGTGAATTTAAAAAATTACTTGAAATCTAGAATTACTTAATATATTCAGTTATATTTCGAATTTTTAAGTCAAATGAAGTGCATGTATTAAAAACATTTTAGAGATCACTTGTGCGATAGAGGTTTTTGTATTGAAAATATAAAATAAAAATTTGAAAATGCACAATAATGTGTAATTGTGCATTTATACATAGTGTATTACCTGCTCTGAACCAGCTTATGAATAAAACCATAAATAAATAAATAATAAATGTTCTTTATTATTCAAACCCGGTTAAATTATTAGTACGGATGAATAATATTCACCACACAATATTTTTTCTGATGGAGTTTATCATAATCAATTCGGTTTGTATTATGTATTTTAAGATAATGTGCATTATTTAATATACAAAAAATTAACATCGATTTATAAATTGTGTGAAAATAGCATAAAATATTTTGTGAAGACATTCTTTGCTTTGAAAATCGTAGACAGAAATTTCGAAACATTCTTTGGTTGTATTCGGGAAGCAACTCTAAACCGCATCTGAAATTAAAACAGAGCAAATTGTTAAAATCATTGATAGTAGGTATATGGAACATTCTAAATTCGGTGTCATGGGAAAGAGAAAGTTTAGAAACGAACGCTCGTTTAGGGGAAGGGTCCATAAATGTTACAAGGGAGAAGGGAGGGGGGTTGCTTTTTGCAAATATGTTTTTTTTTGATAGTCTCTTAAATGTAAAATTTATCACAACACAACCTATAAGCTTGACTTATACTGATATACTTATTAACAAATTGAATATTTAAAACTAAACCATGCAATAATAATACTGAACTAATGGAGTAGGTATAGGTATATTAAAAAAATGTGGAATACCATTCTTGCAATCAAAAATCTTTTATTAAATTTGTTTTAGTAAATATTAATAGTCAATTTGTCAGTTGATCCGAACTAATTACTATACGCAGGAGCAATGAAGCAAAAAAAAACTACAGTGAAGCACATATTTTCACCTTTGTAGTCGTAAATCTCAAAATATTAATAGAGAATAAAATGCTTAAATAAAAGTTGCAACCTTTACTTCCTACAATATTGGTAATAACTAATTTCATGGTAGAACTAATGGGAAAGCAGAAAATCAAGAAAAAAATATTTTGACCGACAATTTTCCAATATAAAAACTTAAAATGATCGTTCCATGTATACATAAAAGCAAAATTTATATTTAAACATTAAATACATTAGTTTCACTTACCGATTCTCCATGTTATTATCTGTTTTTAGTTCTTTTACTAGCAGAAATTCATCGAATTTTGTCGTCTTTCAACAAGTCCTTTTCAGTAGTTTCACCACTTGCATTAATAATAATAATAATAATAATTTTATTTGTCACGTAAGCTGATACATAGAAACAGATGTGAAAGTCAAAGAAAAAGTAAAATTACATGTAAAATACACAATTAATAGTAAAACACAAACAATAGATATATAACATCATAAACAATAGACATTTAAACAAACTCGTTAATACTGTAAGGACAATTTTGAATTAAATATTGTTTTAATAACGATTTAAAAGAATTAAAATTCCTAGCATTTAATACGTGTGTAGGTAATTTGTTGTAAATTTTAATGCCTGAGAAATAAGGTGATTTTTCATAGAGAGACAAATTATGCACGGGAATTGTTAATGAAGATCCATGTCTAGTGGTATACAGATGAAAGCTACCATTATTTTTAAATGAGGATAAGTTTTTTCTTACATATTTAGCAATGTTGTATATATAAATTGATGGAAGTGTTAGAATTTTATGATTTATAAAGTATGGTCTACAAGACTCTGGTTTTTAGATTAAAGATGACTCTAATGACTCTCTTTTGTTGTATTAAGATCCGATTAATGGTGGATGATCTACCCCATACCATGATATTGTAAGACAGATGCGGATATATCATAGCATAGTAAATATTAAGTAAATATTCTTTGGGTATATTCTGTTTTAATGAGGAAATAGCATACAGAGAGGTGTTAATTTTCTTCGCTATGTGATCTATCTGGTCGTTCCACGTTAGATGCGAATCTACAAATGTGCCGAGAAATTTAACGGAACTAGAGAAGTTAATATTTCTGTTGTTAAAAAAATTGTCAGCAATAGTTGTTTCTCGTGGAGAAAAATATATACAATCAGTTTTCGTGATATTTAATATTAAACAATTTTTTGAGCACCATAAGTTGAAGCTATCCATCACATCATTTGTGAGAGACTGCAGTTCTACAAAACTTGGTGCTGAGACCATGACGTATCATCCGCATACATGGTAATTTTTCCTTTTATATGAGATGGGAGATCATTTATGTATAGTGAAAATAGTAGAGGTCCCAGCACGGAGCCTTGTGGAACTCCCAGATTAATATGATAATCATTTGAGGTAACATTTTGTATTTTGACTCGTATTAGTCTATTAGATAGGTAGGAAATAATCCAATCTAGGAAGGTACCCCTAAATCCCAATCTGTATAATTTTTCAGACAAAAACTCGATACCAACTGTGTCAAAAGCTCGACTGAGATCGAAAAATAAACCTATGACATAGTGACCTTTATCCAATTCGTCATAAATATATTGCAAAAACTGATTAGTTGCAGTCTCTGTGGACCGATTTTCACGAAATCCATGTTGCGAATTTGTTATGATACAGTAATTATTTAGAAATTTGTTCATTTTATTATATATAGCTTTCTCAATTATTTTCGAAAATATACTAAGTATAGATATGGGTCTATAATTGTCCTTTTCAAGATCATTGCCTTTCTTGAAAATTGGTACCACTGAGGCTATTTTTAAGTAAGATGGGAAAGTACCTGTTTGTAAAGATAGATTGGCTAAGTATGCTAATGGCTGTGCTATTATGTCACTAATTGATTTTACTACCTTTAATGAGACTCCATCTATACCACTAGAATTGGTTTGCTTAAGATTATTTATAATGGTTATTACATCACCAGGCAATATAGGTTCACAGAAAAAACTAGTTGGCAACATTTCACTATATGTGCATTCCTGAGATATTTTATCAGAAAAATGTTCAGTTAGTTTAGTGGATGCTATTGTGGCAAAATAAGATGCGAAAGACTCAGTTATTTGCTTAGTGTTTTGTAATATTGTTCCATTTTCTAGAATTTTGATATCATTTCTTTGTGTTGTTTTGTTTAATTGAGAATTTACAATTTTCCAAATTTCCTTGGGTTTGTTATGGGCGTTATCTATTTTGTTCCTAAAATATTCCTTTTTTGCTATGCTGATGTTATTTTGCAGGTCCTTCTTTTTGCTTTTATAGGAATTATATAATTCATCACTATTTAAATTTTTGGTTAACCAGTGAAGGTTTTTTAAATCTTCACTTTGCTTAATTAAGGTTGGCGTGAGCCACTCTTTTTTATTGTACGAACAACAACTCTTACTTTTGCATACGATTACAGGACAGGTTAGATCAAGACCATGTGTAATTATGTTAATAAAAGTGTTGAAAGCAGCGTTGACATTTCCCAGGTAGATATTATCCCACTGAGTTACTTGGAGAAGATTTCTGAATTTCATCAAGTTAGGTTCTGAAATATTTCTAAAAGATATGTAATTATCAGTATTCTTAATGTGATCTTTATATAGGGAAATACTTAATATGTGTGCATTATGATCTGCAATGTTTGAGGTCGTCACGTAGTTTGATACAATGCTTTCATCTGAAAAATTAGTAACCATATAGTCTATGGCGGTTTGGGAGGTGGGGGTTATCCTAGTTGGTTTTATTGAGGTTAACTTTAATTGAAATGAGTCAAAAATGTCACTGAGAATATCTTTTGTGTTTGAGCTTTTCAAGTAATCTATATTCAAGTCTCCACAGAAAATTATCTTATCATATTTGTTATAACAAAAGCTTAAAATTGTAGACAGGTTATTAAAGAATATGTCTGTATCTCCATTGGGTGGTCTATAGCATGTAATTATACAAAATTTGAAGTCAACAGTGGCCGCTGAGATAGCGCAAACCTCTATATCCATCTCAGAGGTCATTCTATTTACATTATCAATATTTTTAACTTTTAGAATGTTTTTAATGTCATTATTAATATAAATTGCGACCCCCCCATGGATATGTTGGTATCTGCAGAATTTTGAAATTAAGGAAAAATTATTGATTGATATTGACTGCAATTCTAGTTCAGAAGCCCAATGTTCTGATGTGCATAGAATGTTGATGTTCTCATTCAATGTAAATAAATCAATAAGATCAACCTTATTTCTCAGACACTGAACATTTACATGAGCAATTTTATATAACAATGTTTTGCTAGTATACTGATTTTGGATAGTGTTCTCTGGTATATCAGAGGGTAGATTAATTGTTACATGAGCATTATTTATAAAAAATCATCACTTTGGTTTTTTAGATAGATTCGATACTTGCTAAAATCAAAGCGTCTATATCCCACACCTGCAGGCCAAAAGTTATCGCTGTACAACTCATCTCTTGCATCCAGTGGGGCACCTACCATAAACACTTTATTTTGGTATTCTTTTGTTTGTAGCTCCTTTACAGAAAACTCTTCTTTAAAGTTACTTTTTGATTTTTTATTTAGATATTTTAATATTGCATCACATGTGATGTGTCTCTTAACTCTATTTACATAAAACCATAATTTTTTGGTTACTCCTACAAATTCATTGTCTTTGTTGTCATCTGAGATTGTAGCGTTACCTATATTTTTTTTAATGATTTTGTTTCTTTTTTTTCTTGTTACAACTTCTTGAAATTCATGATCCTCATTATTTTTAGTAATGGATATAAGTTTACCATGTAACTGTAGTTTATTATCACTTTTATTTATATTATTTGAGCTTGAGGTGGTAGCTTGCGGCGCCACCTCTTCCACCAATATATTTCTTTGGTGATCTTCTAATGTAGTCAGATTATTTGAATTCATTATTTTATAACAAACCCCCTGTATATTACCCTATATTCTTTAAGTTTATGAATTGCAATTAACCTCATGATTGAATATATTTAGCGTATGTGTTACCACCAGGAAATGATCGTCAATCTAGCCAATCGAGCTCACACTGAGGTTTCCTCACAGTCTATACGAATGGTCGATTTGAATACTGGTATATTTAGCAATTAGATTAATTACATTCCGCGGAACTTCTGCGAGACCTTTCATATACACTCTGGGTTCTTACAGGTATAAATAGCTCTTACCTTTATTCGGCCTCAGGTCCTCCACAGTGATTGGGTCGCCTACTTTGATTTCTTCCACCAACACTACACTTGCGGTGAACAGTCACTCACTTCTCGCGAGTGAGAGTTTGATAGCCCTTCTAAGGCTTCTCTTAGTATTTATGACTGTCGGGTATTCTCTATTTACTTTGTATTAAATGAAACTCAGTTTTTCCACAACACTTAATCTATATTAACAACAAATGAAAAACAAACCGAAATCAATCGGTTGGAAAATGTGAACAATATACAAATGAGTAATAATTACAATATTGAGATTAATGGATGAAATTTTATGAAACCAGAAGCAAATTTGGTACCAGAAGGGTAGAAAAATTAATAAAATTAAAGCTTGCAATCGGAGTACAAATATTCTGAGGAATTCTACTAAACAATAAACAAAATAGGCTACCGGAAGGGTAGCAAAATTAATAAGAATGATATCTTGTAAACAAAATACTCAAACTCCAAACACCGAACGTCAGTTGTCCGCGGTTAATTTGGAATATGGAAAGTTAAACGAAAATATCACAAAAAAACAATTTACTACTAGTGAACTGTACTCTAATCTCTAAGACAAACCCTGAAGTCACAAACACTAACACAACAAAATTATTAATCGAATCGTAAGAACAACGTTTCACTAGGATCGTTAAACGAAAAGTGAAGTTTCTTCCCGAAGGGCTGAATTAGGCTAGTCAATTTTGAGTTAGTGGGCGTTATCCACCCAAGAAATGTCTACCAATGAATTGGGGCCCGGCCCCCTTTTTGTGTTCCTAACTTGAGTACTGTTTTGCCCTACAACTGACGTGATGCAGGAATTATCGTAAATAGGGCATGGGCCGTGCATTTTCATCCTACGAACACATGTTTAAACCATAACTTAACCTAATCTATATATAAAGCTAGCTAATTGCTTCAGTCCGGTGAAAAAAACCCTTGCTTGTGTCATTTTACAAAGGACAAAAAAACCAGACTGGTCCCTGTCTATTGTACAAAGAGATAGGGGAATGTTTTCGTACCAATGACCGTATTTATGGGCCTACCCGTAAACTGCTACTCTCGATATCACATGTGTTTTCTAGAAACTTCTCCGAATCTATTGCAATACTCTTAAAATCCGCCTAGACCCCCCAAAGCGATAATTCGTCGACTTTAACCATACATTTGTCTATCCTCGGTTCCTGGACTTTAAGTAAATGATTTGTTGAACATCATAAAATTTAGGAAATTATTTATTACCGTCATGTGGCTCTTCAACCCGTCGATCCCTAATAAACTATTCTAGTTAAATGGGCATGTATCCGGCCCTAACAATCTGAACGAAACTAAGAAAAAAAATGATTTAGATAGCTATTTAACGACTTGTCTTTATTTCAATAGGCTGAAGTGTCGCCATGAATATTCTCGAAACTTGAAATGTGAAAACACCGGCTGTCTCCTACTCGCCAGGGCCGTACTTAACGTGACTTTTGTTACATTGCCCTCCCCTTAGATCGAAGCAATTTTTTCCACATAAATAAAATAATTGATACGATTTCCCCTGAGTCAATTACAAATTCTTAAAACTAAATGTCTAGTGTTGTACATGATGTTTTTATCACTACCACGTAGTACTTTGTTTCTAACACTTACACAGAGTTCCGCCACTGCACATCACTGCTAATGTCTGGATAGTCACATGGTGTCTTTGCCGTTGGTGCGGAACCGTTCATTGTCAATTACTCGCGATCATCGGTACCGCCCGTTCATGCCTGGCTATGTGGTTTACCTTTCCTCGGGTTCCACGCTCCAAAGTTGGGATGGTATCGTCCGGACCCTCGACTATCTCCGATGCTTTGATAGTGGTCAGGACTCGCCGCTGGGGTGTTTGGTTGGGCACCCTCCCGACCTCAGTGCCTGGTGCCCATTCCAAGTGTTGTGAAGGGCCCTGTTCCTCGGTGGCTCCGCCTTCTGGGTGGTCCTCGGTGATTGGCCCTGGGATGGCTCTGGCTGGGGTACTCTAGTTCTCCGTCTCCTCCGTTCGTCCGCCTCGACCGGATGGTGGTGGGTGTGGAACCTGAAACTCATCCGAACGTGTTAGTTATGCGTGATTTTGTACAAAATCATATACGCCTGTCTCTTATCCATGGGGTGTCCGGTGCGGGTCCCATGCTCCTGGTTAGCATCGTGGATTTCGGGAATGTCCTGGTTGAGTGCTCCTTTGGGGCGTTCGTCCTGACGTGTTTCCTGGGATTGGGTGGTGTGTTCCACTTCCTGGTTGACGTCCTTCTTCCGTGTGGGATCTTGTCTGGGCTCTGCTTGGTGCCTGGTTGGTGGTTGCTTCTGGCGTTCTCAGCGGCGGCGTGTTCCTGCTCTGACCTAGAATTTAAGGAAGGTGCGTTTCGAGAGGAAGTAGGAGAGGACACAGGATCTGCCCTAGGGCGGATGTGCTCTGAGGCGAGGTTACGGGAATCGGGTTCTTCTACTTGGGGTGGCTTCGCGATTTCCGTCGAACCTAATCCGATGCGAGTCTCTGGTTTTCTCCGATTCTTCATAGGTACGTTACCTAATTGATTTGGTACTCCGTCAGAGGCTAAACACCTCTTCAAACGGTTAATATGCACCTTGTCCTCCTTGGTCCCATGGACTTCTTTTATCGTCGCCGTCACTCCTCGTAACTCGGTTATCCGATAGGGTCCCTTCCATTTTGGTGCCAGTTTCTTACTTATCCCACCTTGACTGGCGGGGTCGTTTAGATAGACGCGGTCTCCTACCGAGAGTTTTGGCGGTGCCGAGCCTCGGTTAAACACATCATGCACTCGTGTCGTATTTTTTTCTATCTCCTGGATAGCGTTTTTATGTGCAATTTTCATTCGCTGTAAAAATTCAGCTACGTAATTCGAATCCGTGTCGTATTTTACCCTTAAAGGCCTGAATATCTCGTCGTACGGGTAATCCATATCCCGACCGTACATTAAGAAGAACGGACTTTCCCCCGTAGTCCCATGTGTGCTGGCGCTGTACGAGGCTAACGCGAATGGTATCCATTCGTCCCAATCCTTTTGGTTCGGCTGAATGTAGTGCGATAGCAGGTCCTTTAGGGTTCTATGGAATCGTTCTAATGCCCCATTCGTTTGTGGGCGATACGCCGTGGTCCTCAGATGTTGTATTTGTAGTACCTCGCATACATTTTCCAGCAGCTTTGACGTAAAGTTCTTCCCTAGGTCTGTTAGTAGTTGTTTCGGAGTGCCATGTCTAAGGATAATACCGGTCACGAAGGCTTTAGCTACCGTGCTGGCGGTCTGATCGGGCAACGGGAACGCTTCAACATACTTCGTTAACGCATCTCGTACCGTTAGTATGTACTTGTGCCCTCTGTCGGTGACTGGGAGTGGTCCAACAATATCCATGGCGATCCGGTGGAAGGGTCGTGGTGGAATGCTGATCTTCTGGAGTGGTGCCGGTTTAGTATGCGGAGATGTTTTCCGTTTGGCGCAAGGTACACAGGCGTCCACGTAGATCTTGATGTCCTCTTTCATTTTGGGCCAGTAGAAAGTGTTCTTGATCTTCTCATAGGTCTTATCTAAACCCATGTGCCCTGCGATCGGGAGATCGTGATACAACCGCAGCACGGAGGGTATCAGGACGTTGGGCGCTACTAGTTGGTCTTGGTACCGGGCGTCCTGCGACGTCTTGTACAATAATCCATCGAGGTCGAGGTAATATCTTTCTTCTCTTCCTCGTTCCAGATCTCGGAAAATTTTCCTCAGCTTCTCGTCTGCCCTCTGATATCTCCTGATTCGGTCCCTATTCCATATTGGTTCCAGATTCTCTTCGACTTTGAGGCTCCGGATGGGTTTAATCCTCGACAGGGCATCGGCGTTGGTATGTTTCTTTCCTGGCTTATAGACGATGGTAAACGAGTATTCGGCTAACGCCAGAGACCAACGCATGAGGCGGTTGCTCGGGTCTTTTACACTCATCAACCATTTTAGAGGTTGATGGTCTGTGTAGACAATAAACTCCTGCCCATACAGGTAGTTTCTGAACTGTCGAATTCCCCACAGTAAGGCCAAGCATTCCCGCTCCGTCGTGAAGTAGTTTTTCTCCGCCTTCACAAGTTGTCTGCTCGCGTATGCTACAGGTAATTCTTTTCCGTCGTAAACTTGGCTCAAGATTGCCCCTAGCGCAAATGCAGAAGCATCGGTGGAAAGGAGGAATTGTCTCTTTGGATCGGGGTACTTGAGTATGGGTTCGTTCACCAAACAGTTGCGTAGCGTTTCAAAAGAATCTTGACATGTCTCGTCCCAGTGAAACTTTGCGTTCTTTTTAGTCAGCCCTGTCAGAGGGGACGCTAATTCTGCAAACTTAGGCACAAAACGTCGATAGTAGCCTATTAGTCCGAGGAAAGATCGGATCTCCGTAACGCTGTTTGGAACGGGGTAGTTTCTTATTACTTCTATCTTCGATGGATCTGGTTTTACCCCATCTTTCGAGATTATGTGCCCCAAGTAGGAGGTTTCGTTCTTCAAGAATTCGCACTTTTCCGGATTTAACGTCAATCCTGCTTCCCTAATCCGGTTAAATATGTCCCGTAGTTTCTGTAGATGTTCCTCTAGATCGTTCCTCGAGAACACAATAATGTCATCCAAATATACATAGCAATGCGATCCCGTTAATCCAGCAAGAACAGCAAACATGAGTCTCTGCCATGTACTGGGTGAGTTCACTAGTCCAAATGGCATCCTTTTACATTCGTAATGTCCGCCAGGAATACTGAAAGCTGTCTTCTCCATGTCTCGTGGATCCATTTCCACCTGCCAGTATCCCCTCGTCATATCCAGAGTAGTGAATAGTTCTGCGCCGCCTAGCGAGTCTAGGGTGTCGTGTATATTTGGAATCGGAAAGTAATCCCTCTTGGTCACTGCGTTGAGAGATCGAAAGTCTATACAAAAACGGAATTTCTTTTCGCCATCGCTGGACTTCTTTTCCACAAGGACCACAGGTGCACTCCACGGAGATACCGATGGTCTGATGACGTCGTTTTCCAGCATTTCCTTTATGTGTTCGTCTAATATTTCTCTTTGAGCGAAAGGTACTCGGTAGGGCGCTTTTGTAATTGGTGGGTGGTCGCCGGTATCGATTCGATGTCTCACTAGTGGGGTTGCCTTCAACGGTTTGTCGGCATCCGCAAAAATATCACTATATTCCCTCAACAACTCCCATGTCCGTTCTCGCGCATAACCGTCCAAGTGATCCCTGTCCCCTCTTCTCTCACCCTTAGCCGTATAAGGAGTCTTGCCGGGGCACTTTTTCGAAATCTAGCCATCCTCGGACACGGACACCAAGTTTATAAGTGGGGTGTGACGATAAATGGTCTGCGGTATTGGAGTAATATTAAGAACTCTCACGACTATGTTCCTTTGGTTGTTGGGTGCTTTATGGGGAACGTCTACGATACTGTAGGCGGTACAAATTCCGATTTCTTTGCTTGGGTGTGGTTCGCAAACCATAATGCCTGCAGGAACCCGGGTGTCTACGGGAACATTCACATCGCAACCATGGAATGCTGGGATGTGTATATCCTCACTTACTCGTACTACATTTGGGTGTTTTTTAAAACTACGTCCCATTTGTAGTCCTCTGGACTCGGCCAAGTTCTCAGAGGTCGAACCTGCAAGTCCGCTATCGTCACCGGAATAGTCGTGAGATTCTTTTGGGCTATTGTAAGATCTCTTCGGTTTGACAGCCGCGATCTCCTGTGCAACTTCCATCTCTCTATCATCGTCGTACGTGTTGCATAGTGTCACTGTACTGTCAAACCTGTCGTGGTCTCCGGGTGGTGTCCCAGGAATTGTAGACTTGTTCATCACGGCAGAGTCTGAGTGGTACCATACATCTGATGGGCGTATTTCTGTGGCCACGCGGCTTGGGGCCCTAATCACCTCATCTACTCGGGGTATCCGGCTATTCCCGCAACGATCGCTCCGATCCGCTCGCGGTAAACAGTCACTGTCGGAGACAGCGAACGCTACTCTTCCTGCTGGATTATTGTTGTCTATAATCTGATGTCCTTGGGAGAGCCCGTCACTGGTTAAGGTTAAACTACAACCGCATAAGTTCATTTCTCCCCGTTGGAAATCTAATATCGGTTTAAACTCCTCCAGGAAGTCCATGCCAATTAATCCATCCGAATGGAAGTTCAGCTCATCTCCGCAGATCACATAGCTATGTCGTATCTGTTTACCCTCCACTTCGAACACTACCTCGGCTCTTCCAAATCTATTTAAAACCTTCCCCGAAATGTCGGTGATGACCATTTTTAAGTTGTTCGTTCGCGGCAGTTTTAGCTTATTGACAACGGTATCCTTGATTAGAGATACCGCCGCGCCACTGTCGATTAGCCAGGTTGTGGGGCGCCCGTTGGTCCGAAAAGTGACATACTTCGAGGTAGCCGCGGAGAGGTGTAGAATTAGTTTCCGCGGGGCTCCATCCTCGTCTGTTGGTTCGGGGTGGAGGCTCCTTCGCCAAAAAACGTACAGTCCTCGGTTCTATGTGCTGTTGCCTTCCCACAGTGATAGCATACTTGTTTCTGGGGGTTTAAACATCCACGTACCATGTGCCCCGTTTCTCCGCACTTTCGGCAAATCCTTCTCATTTTTGGATACTTGGAATAAAACGTCTCGTTATCATTGTATGGGTAATTAGCTCTTCCGGGGGTACGCAAATTTTCCATTCTCGAGCGTTGACGTCGATCCGTCCTTTCGTGTTTCCGTTCGCTCACCGAGTGTCCTTGCCGTGGTGGATTGTTGTTCACCATATTTACCGTCGTCCATCGTTCCTCATACAAATTTTCGGGCAGCTGTCGCGACACTATTTCCTCGTATGATTCAGCTAGGGCTAGGGCTTCGTCGACGTGGAAGAATTCGCCGTTCTCCAACACCCGGTTCGCTAAACGTAGGTCAATGCCTTGGAGGAACTGGTCAACAATCATTTTATCTCGGTGGCAGCTTTCTAGCGGTGTTAGGTGGTCACTCGGAAACGCCTTGTTAGACGTTACTTTGAGTCTCTGTACGTAGCCTCCCAAGGTCTCGTCGACCTGTTTCACACAGCGCTTCAAGTCTCGTTTTCCCTCTTCCTTATTCGATTTTCTTCCATATATGCGGCGTAACCAGATCTTCATTTCTGAGAGGTTCTTCGGTCTCTCCCCTTGCCGTAACGCGTAATACGCTGTCTTGGCACCATCGCGCAGCTTCTTAACCATTTGATTAAATACTTCTTCTTCACTCCATCGGTGTTGTTCTCCTGCGTTCTGGATGGCTTCCACAAATACCTCATAATCGGGTCCTCCAGAAAAATTTTCGATCGCGTCATGTCCATTTAGAACGGGTCTTATCAGCCGTCGTAGGAAGCCCAACTCTTGTTCGGTGCTGTCTGATTCTTCTGATCTACTGGGTCTTGGTGATTCGCGTTGGTCCAATAAGATTTGTTGTTGTTGGAGGAGTCGCTGTAGCTCCTCGAGCTGCTGCTGTAGTTGTGCGTTTGTGGGCGTCGGTGCGGTGTCCCCTTGCGTACTGGGCTCGTTGTCGGCGGTTGATGGTGGTGGTGCTGACCTGGTGGTTATCGGCATCTTCTCAAGTTGTTCTGATCGGATTAACTACTGACTTTCCTTGCGTCTCCTCAAACGTAAGAGGAATGAACTTAGTGTATCGATGGTTATAGTTGGCGAGAAAGGGACAGTTTTCCTTAATATCTCCAAAGCTAGTGATGAACTCTTCCCCAACTAGTGATCTTTCCTTGTTTACCGAGTACTGCTTAATTACTAATGCAAGGTTGTTTTTATATCTCCGTCGGTTGGTACTGCTAGGTCGTAGTCCGGGCTGTAGCGTCAAACCTGACTAGCAGAATATCCGTATATTTTTAGAGGAGAATGGCGCAGGGTAATACACTGTTAATTCCTACTGGTAAGAGGTAGGAGAGGAGAGGAAAAACAAAAAAAAAGAAAATAGAAAAAAAAACTGCCTTCCTTGGGACCTGTAAGAAATGAAAAATTCTCCGCGTCAATCTGTAACACTACTCCTCAATTTCTTTTTTCCCTTCACTATTTCCAATCTTTCTTATCTACTCCCTTCACCCGTTCCCTCGATCTAGACACAAGTATGCGTACCTCACGACGGGTGTTCCCTCTACGAGTTATTCTCTACTACAACAACATAATGAACCGAAAGTCAATGAAATTGAACACCTGCCTCTGAAGCAGCACACTTCTGTCCACGCGTTCCTCGTTTCTAAATCAACCTTACTCCAAACAACAAGGATTGTTCGGAATCCTTGTTGGACTTTTCGAATAACTCCCCTCTTGTCAACGTGTGTTCCTTATTCACCGACAATATTCAATTCACAGTTGTTTCCAAAGTGTAACAGAATAGGACAAAAAAAAAAAGAAAAAAAAAATCGTGTGCTTTTAACCGTTTTCCAGACCGACATTTTTTTTTCCCCCTCCACATATATACGTATCCCTAATCGTGGAGACAGTGAGTTCGGAAGCCACTTTCTTGCCTAATATTGTCACGTTAATATGCAACTTACGGAATACAATATTTTTCAATGAAGTATGGCGGTGCCTTGGTGATTAAGTTTACTTCTCGTATGCCTAAGGACCTCCTATCTACAACGTACTGTATGTTCCCTCAACCCACGATGACAGTGTAAACTTTGACGGGCACTTTCCCTTATACACTTTTCCCTTTTCCACGAAGGTTTACACTTATCGTAGACTAATTGGTGATTATTTAACAACAATGGCAATAGAACTACATATGTATAAAAAATATATGCATATATTCACATACATGCTTGCATACGCAAATGCAGCCTTACTCTTTTCATACCCCCATATATACTCACATGCGCACTTGCAGACACACGTACATGCATACGCACATCCGTACCTGCATACTTACTTACATACATACCGACATACACACGTGTATACACACCCATATATACACATATAGTCACACACATAGTCCCATCTACACATCCGCTCAGCTACGCATACCTCGAACCACAGAACTGCGCAGTTTCTGTCATTTCAGGCATATCGTCTCCGGCAACTTTTCTTTAAGTTGGGCATACTTGACATTTAGATAGAACATCCTTTACCGAGATATGTCGCGCGATCCATTGTTGATTTAAAACCCTATCAAATTCTCGTACCTGAATTATTTGCAGCTCCTGCTTTTTGTATATCTATGAGTGCTTAGTATATGAAAAAAAAACCTAATTCCGTTTCTCGTGGTAACCTCGAACGCTATACGTGTTGCACAACCTTTGGCAATTTAGAATGACCCCGATTGAATTTTGGGTTGATTTCTCCTTGATTCCTCGAAGTTTAATCGGCCCTTATTTTAAATTAATTTCTAAAAATATCTACAGCTTGGGAGCAAAAGGGAAAAACAAAACTACTGGTTGAACAATTCGTTAATATCATTCGTCAAAATTTGGTCTTTGCCCTCGTAAAACCGTGCAAAAAACAAATAGTTTTTCTAGTTTGAATTTACGATTATATGTCCAATCTAATTGCTGTTCCCTTTTCGTTTGGCACAATTATTTTGATTATTAATCTGAACACCGCTCGTTATCAATAAGATTAATTTTCGTTATAAGAGCAAAGTATAACGTAATTCACTCGACTTGTGCAACCCTTTGACCAGTTTCTAACGTTTGTACTCACAGTATCCCTCTACCTTGGGCCACGTAAATCTAGATGTATTTATATCGTTTATACGCGGACCATTGTCAGAGACATGTGTGGATACTTCGATATGTTATGGCCCCAAGTTGCTTTAAAAAAATAAAAAGAATAAAAGAAAACTTTACTCATGTTTGCCAAAATCAATTAAGGAAAATCTATGCTTTTCTTTTCAATATTTTTCTTGTTCTTGCAAAAAAGAAACGAAGTGCTTACGCCTATAGTTGACCGAAAATTTAAAATCACTACTCTGTCCCTCCATTAGCTTCAGGGAAACTCTAATTCAGTGGCTAATCTGATTGTCCGCCCGGTCTTCTCAGTGCAAAGTGTATATCAAATGATTAGTTATAACTAAAATATTCATCTTGATAAATGCAAATCGTAAAATTATTATCGTTACTGGCTTTTAATTTGGCACTTTATTATGATTATTTTTTTTTTTTTCACTAAAGTTATTCATAGGTAGGTAATTCAAATTGTGGAAAAAAATCAATTCTCTAGCCCAGCCAAATAATATTAAAAATTTACAATGTCAATACACTTCGTTAAATTCACACAAGACAACATTCAAAAATTCAAAAATCTGGAGACGCAAAGCTGCCAAGGAGAAGCCACACTGTAGAAAACCTATTCTTCACAAAACAAATATCTCTTAACAGAACCCAATGGTCCTTACTTATTCCTCAGTTACTCCATCAATTAAATCAGTGCAAATAAATCGAATAAAATACCTTTGAATGAAAAATTAACTTCTATTTCTCTTGGGTACCAACCCATGATCCACATAAATCGTTTTTGTAAGTTATTAACTATTTTCGGCATTTAAGTCATAATTACCGGGAACTACTACAACTCATTTAATACCTTCTTATACAGGGCGCACCAACAAGCTATTTAAGAGGTTTGATCGACATTCACTTTACAACACAAACAAAACCGAATTCAATCAATTTTTACTTTCCTGTCCATGCTCCCCGGTTTTCTCTAATCATATGAGCTAGGTGCAGGCACCGGTTTTGAATTATGAGTAAATTCATTTTTTTTTTTGTCATCAAATCGAGAGGTTCTTAACATTGCTCTCTAATTTTCTAATTCATCTCGTAGAATAACCTAACGTTAACTTTAAGTTTCTCTTTAATTCAACTCACTACTAAGCTACTAGTTTATTATGTCCACTTCTTATGTCTGATGTGTCTGATGCTAAACCGTTCAAAAAATTGAAAAATTTTACTTTTCCCCTCTGTTGGTGATCGGGAAAATAAACAAACAAACAACCAAAAATTGTGTCTAAATAACCGTGCGATACAGCCCAGAACTTGGATTACCTTTACTCAAAATTTACATACCTAATCATGTCGAGAAGGGAAAAAAAACAAATTGTCTAGCTTTTAAAACGGCTTATCAGTGTGGCTTATAAACATACTTCATCTCGCTTCGCGGTACGTAATTTTCTCATTAAACAAGTTCATTTGCCTTTTAATTCCTGTTAACGTACTTTGTACGAAGTGTACCCTCGTCCGAGATTATAATTTTTCCTAGGCAAGCTCCCTCACAAATAAATACTTTACTTTGATCCCTAGTTAATTCATTTACTCTTTAATTGTTCCTAAATTACGCAAATTCTGAATTATAACTAGTCACAATGAATGGGAACAATCACAAAAACACAATCGGAATAAATACCCTCTACTTGATCACTTTATAAGGTCCATAAATGTTTACAACCAGATTTATTACCTACTTTCTAACTTTCAATCTTAATTTATCTGTTAAACTAGGAATAATATTCCCTGGCAAACTGAAACATGCTTGAACAGTAACAATTCAAAAAAAAGGAAAAAAATGATCCTGCACTACTAAAAAAATTACAGGCTAATAGCCTTAGCCAAATTATTCTAGAAAATCGTCCAGTTATAATTATGAATTTTGTCAAAGCTACTAATAACAAAACTAAATTTAGAAGAAATTACATGCTTCCCTATGCTCTCAATGTTTTTGTTCTCTGAAAGACTATTATGAATTTAATAACACTGAAATTTTACAGAACCAAGGAATTAGATTTTGTTGTTATATAAATATTCTGTCGTCCATTTTGATGTAAATGTTCCCATTATGTGTTTTTGCTTTTTATTACTTAATTCAAAACAAAAATTTACCACTAGTTAGTCTTATAACCTCGGTGTACAGGGTTTTTCTCTGGCAACATTAATATATACTGGAATGGAGATGAGATGGTAGAAATTAAATTGATATGAATTCGGCTTTTGAATTTACCACTAATTTGACTTATAACCTCGGTAAACGGGGTTTTTCTTTGGCAACATTAATATAAACTGTAATGTAGATGAGATAGTAGAAAAGAAATTTACATTAAGTTATTCGGCTTTGGTTTTATGCTATTACTCTATTATTGATATCTTGATAAAATTTCCAACTGCAGACTTCAACCCGAGTTCAATTAATCCTGTTGTTCTTTTTAAATCTGTCATAGTAATTTAATAACAATTGTCCACAAACTTTGGCCTATTTACAAGGTAATTTCATTCCAAGCTCTAGATTGCATCGGTCACAACTTATGGTTAATATTTGACTAAATTTACGCACTTTAATATTAGATAAATCTTACTTTCTGTTACGTTAGGTACTTCTGCCGATTATCTATCGATTGTTAGTTCATTACACTTTACTTTCTATTATCTCTTGCACGTGACTAACAATACAAGCATTTCTTTGACAGGTAGAGCAATAAACACTTAGCCTGACCGACCCTTAAACGCGTGGCACTCTAATATTGTATTGTTAATAATTTTAGGCAAATACTCTACTCAATTATCCCTTTATTTATGGCTTAGAACACACTGGTCCCTATTGGTAACTCTGTGAATTGCCTATTGTAGCAAACTTATCCGGCTAATAATAATTACTGTCAATAACCCTGGTTTGATGTCTGATATTTCCTGGTAGATTTCTTACAATGGGATTACAAATCTAATAAACTCTAACACTTTTAACAAATGTACGCTAAATATTCTACACTACGGATCTCTATATACTCGTTTGACTAATAAAACTTTATTTGAAAATAAGGCAAGTTTAAATTAGATTCGAAAAATGTGCTATTATTTAATTGCTATCAAATTATTACTTTTGACAGAAAAATTAAATAAAAATTAAATTTCTAGGAGGTACAAAACAATACAAAAAACAAATTGTACTCTATATTTACTTTGGTAAGTTCCTATTTGAAAAGACGAAATTTAAAAATTCTAAAATATGCCATAATTCAATTATTTAATTGAACGTGCAAATGATATTCTTCTCAAATCCTACCGACTGCGCCACTTTTATAACAAACCCCCTGTATATTACCCTATATTCTTTAAGTTTATGAATTGCAATTAACCTCATGATTGAATATATTTAGCGTATGTGTTACCACCAGGAAATGATCGTCAATCTAGCCAATCGAGCTCACACTGAGGTTTCCTCACAGTCTATACGAATGGTCGATTTGAATACTGGTATATTTAGCAATTAGATTAATTACATTCCGCGGAACTTCTGCGAGACCTTTCATATACACTCTGGGTTCTTACAGGTATAAATAGCTCTTACCTTTATTCGGCCTCAGGTCCTCCACAGTGATTGGGTCGCCTACTTTGATTTCTTCCACCAACACTACACTTGCGGTGAACAGTCACTCACTTCTCGCGAGTGAGAGTTTGATAGCCCTTCTAAGGCTTCTCTTAGTATTTATGACTGTCGGGTATTCTCTATTTACTTTGTATTAAATGAAACTCAGTTTTTCCACAACACTTAATCTATATTAACAACAAATGAAAAACAAACCGAAATCAATCGGTTGGAAAATGTGAACAATATACAAATGAGTAATAATTACAATATTGAGATTAATGGATGAAATTTTATGAAACCAGAAGCAAATTTGGTACCAGAAGGGTAGAAAAATTAATAAAATTAAAGCTTGCAATCGGAGTACAAATATTCTGAGGAATTCTACTAAACAATAAACAAAATAGGCTACCGGAAGGGTAGCAAAATTAATAAGAATGATATCTTGTAAACAAAATACTCAAACTCCAAACACCGAACGTCAGTTGTCCGCGGTTAATTTGGAATATGGAAAGTTAAACGAAAATATCACAAAAAAACAATTTACTACTAGTGAACTGTACTCTAATCTCTAAGACAAACCCTGAAGTCACAAACACTAACACAACAAAATTATTAATCGAATCGTAAGAACAACGTTTCACTAGGATCGTTAAACGAAAAGTGAAGTTTCTTCCCGAAGGGCTGAATTAGGCTAGTCAATTTTGAGTTAGTGGGCGTTATCCACCCAAGAAATGTCTACCAATGAATTGGGGCCCGGCCCCCTTTTTGTGTTCCTAACTTGAGTACTGTTTTGCCCTACAACTGACGTGATGCAGGAATTATCGTAAATAGGGCATGGGCCGTGCATTTTCATCCTACGAACACATGTTTAAACCATAACTTAACCTAATCTATATATAAAGCTAGCTAATTGCTTCAGTCCGGTGAAAAAAACCCTTGCTTGTGTCATTTTACAAAGGACAAAAAAACCAGACTGGTCCCTGTCTATTGTACAAAGAGATAGGGGAATGTTTTCGTACCAATGACCGTATTTATGGGCCTACCCGTAAACTGCTACTCTCGATATCACATGTGTTTTCTAGAAACTTCTCCGAATCTATTGCAATACTCTTAAAATCCGCCTAGACCCCCCAAAGCGATAATTCGTCGACTTTAACCATACATTTGTCTATCCTCGGTTCCTGGACTTTAAGTAAATGATTTGTTGAACATCATAAAATTTAGGAAATTATTTATTACCGTCATGTGGCTCTTCAACCCGTCGATCCCTAATAAACTATTCTAGTTAAATGGGCATGTATCCGGCCCTAACAATCTGAACGAAACTAAGAAAAAAAATGATTTAGATAGCTATTTAACGACTTGTCTTTATTTCAATAGGCTGAAGTGTCGCCATGAATATTCTCGAAACTTGAAATGTGAAAACACCGGCTGTCTCCTACTCGCCAGGGCCGTACTTAACGTGACTTTTGTTACAATTTCACTCATTTTATTAAGTGGTTTATTATTGTTCTGTTTGTTTTCAGTTGCATTCATTTCTCTCTGTTCCATATAAGTAAAGGAAGAAGAAGAAGAGGCTGTTGGTAGGCCATTATATCTGTTTTGTGCTGATGCTTTTGTACCTGTTGTCATTGTATTTACATTATTATTGTTAGGTTTTTGTTGGTTGTTTTTTTGATACATTGGTTTTTTGATGCTTACTGTTTCTTGTAGTTTATGTACATGGTTTTTTTCTTCTAAGGAGGTGATTTTCTCTTTAAGAAGTAAACAATTCTCTTGTAATAATAAATTCTTACTTTCCAGTTCCTCGATTATTCGTTTTAATAACATATTTTCTACTTCTAAGGTCTTATGATTGTTATTAGCTTGGAATATTTCGCCCATTTCCTGAGCTTGAGTTGGAAGTTCTTCATGCATGCATAATGGGTTTTTAGCTTGATTTGCTTGTTTCAGGCACTTTGGATGAAAACTTTCTCCACATTTACCACATTTAACTTTGTTTATGACATTTTTCTTGCAGTATTTGCATATAAATGGATCACTTTTGTTCACCTGATCTAAACACAGACTTGGTTCGTCGGCCATCTTTTGACTAGTCCTGCTTTGACTTACTGCTTCTTAGATCCTGCTCGTAGGTTTAATTGCCAAGATCAAGTAAGAGTTGGAATTTATATAAGAGTTGCTTGATCTACATTAATTGCTTCCTAAAATAGGGATTTAAAACATTAGTTCATTAATTTCAAATATACATAAAAACACATTTTTACATTTTCAATAAGTGTGTGAACCGTTAGCTAGGTAAGTACCAAATTATTTATCATCTCTTCTCAATGTAATTTTTCAATGTGAGATTGATTTTTTAAGGAAACCGAACGTTCGAAAAAATGTTAAATATTACTGAAACTTAATTACAAAGTAGCCCTGTGCGGCACAGTACAACTTTAGGATGAAGGCAACAGTTTTGTAGCAGAATATATGAAATTATATTTTCTTAAATCTAATATTAAGTGCAATGAATCTTTTTCACTGGGATTATCGGAAATTCCCACTTGTGAAAAGTATCACATTCGTGGCATAAATAAATAACTATCAAGTACATGTACATAAACACACTTATTTACTTACCCTTTGTTTTCAGACATATTGAACACTATATAACCAAAGACAATCTTTGACTAAACTATTATATAAAGTCGTCTTCGCGAACAGGACTTCAACAATTTCGGACATACTGAACACTATTTAAGTATTATATAGAATGCTATCTTTGCAAACAAAGTCGAGGCAAAATGGCGCGTGACTGACGATTCTCCTTTTCTTCTTGTTTAGCCGTCTCAGATGCGTCCGTTGCGTTCGGTCTGGAATGGCCAATAAATAGCATTTAGGCGTATCACGTGACTATAGATGAATGTTGGTTTAATAACATTTATAATTATAACCTATAAATGTAACTTTAATTTAACAACAATGTTAATGACAAGTGTTTTTAATATAATTTTATAAATATTACATAATAACATTATGGAGCTGTTATAGAATAATATTGCATTATGTTTCATTCCAGTAATATTTTCAGAGTGTTTATGAACAATATGGCATATATGTTATATTTTCAACACATAAATAATATTGATTTCTTGTAACATAGCTGTTTTAATAAATAATGTTTTTTGAATATATTAAAATAAAATTATAATTACATAAAAACAATATTACAAAAAAACATTTACAAAGTAACTTTAAAAAAATGTTTTTTAATATTTTAGTTATGTTTCATGTTTAGTGGGATCGTCACCTCCCCTCATGTACTGTGCGACAAAGAGAGAACGAACCGTGTGAGAAGGATGAGAAGCCTAAAGCCTCCCGCTGCTTATACATGACGCTTATGGAGCTTGTCTCCTCTATTTGTTAAACTCTTTGCTTTCAGCAGTCTCTATGACAAAATTATCTCGGTATTATCAATGCTCTAGTAGGCGAGTCTGCCTGGGGTACAAAAGAGGTGATTTTACAAATATTAATTATATACCATTCGAGTTAGTAACGGACTCTTATGGGAAAAATTCCGCTAAACAAGATTTTCTTATGAAAAATTTTCCTAAACCGCGAGCTTCATTATCAAATAATTGTTCAAACAACATTTTTTTCGTTTTTATATAATGAAATGAAAGCGGTTTGACTGATCCGAAAAAATCTTGATTCAATCGAAAGATATTTTCAATACGTGTCGCTTGGTGCCAGGCACAACTCATTTTGTCAACCCGTTCATTTGTTAAAGCCAAAATAAATTTCTTAATTAACAACTTGATTACTCCGAAACTAATGAGGTCAGGATATTGTTTTTTCAAAATACCAAAGAATATACCATATTTTTTTGGCCCGATGTCTTCAATACTTTTTGATTGTTTAAACAATTGACATAATTTGTTAATTAGCAAATAACTTTTTTTTCGATAGCTTGATCGACTTCAAACCAACTTTAAACGATAAATATTGATGTCGGGCATAACCTCCATATAGAAGTCTGCACGAATGCCACTTTTTGCTTGTGCTTATTTAAAGTTTAAATTAATTTTGCAAATTAACAAATGGCATATCTCGGCTTTAGGTAGGTAAGCGTATCGAAATGGGGTTTTGTGCATTTGAAAGTGCTTGGAAAAAGTAAAATTTTGAGACCAGAAAGAACTTGATCGGATAACCGGAGCCGGATATAAAAGTGATATTGCGTGAGAGGCTCTAATTTGTTTATTAACAACTTTTTGGACACGAAGTTCGGTGCAAATGAAAGCTAACAAGTTTTTCCATCAACCACGAAAAGTTCGACAAAAAAATGTTCAATCCCTGAAGAGTTATACGCGTTTTTGACCCTTAAAAAAATCTCTCCCGCAACATGAAAATAGTAAGATTTGACGTGCAATGGGGTGGCGGGTTCGATCCTCGGCGTGGGCAAATTCTTTTTTCGTCAAATTAGCTTTTTTTCATGTAATCAAGTATTTTTTATGATAATAAATGTTTTTACTTTCTGAGAATTTTTTTAAAAGTCGTAAATACTTTTTTTTGGCAATTTTCATTAAATAAATGGCTATCTTGCAACAAACATATGATTATTCTTGTCCAACGAGGGTTTGTCGGTAGTTTTTGTTTGTTTTTTACTATTTTCTGTGAAAGAGAAGGCTTGTTTTACTTTATTTGGGAGGGTGCCTGTCGAAAAAAAACCAATCGGCGCGTGTTGAAAATATCTTTCGATTGAATCGAATCGAATTTTCAGATCCGCCAAACCGTTTTCATTTTATTAAATAAAAACGAAAAAAAAATTTGTTTAAACAATTATTTGACAATAAACTGAGCAACAGATTTAATAATTTTTGTAGACACACAATCTACTCCTACAGAGTTAGTATTTTTTAATTGATATATTATGTTTATTATATACTCACTAGTGACTGGCGTAAAGAAAAAGGTGTTGCTATTATTAGCGTAAATTTTTGTTAAAGAAATGTAAAATTGAATTTTGGGCCTGATGCATGGGGTTTGGAAATTTTTAAACTAGCTTAAAAATTGCTTTATTTGGTCGCAAATAATGTGATGAAATAAGATTTTCCGCACCTCTTTATCATAACAAAAATATTCGATTTTTTTTCTTTTTACGTTCTGATAATAGTGTGCAATAAAAAAACAAGTTAAAATGTAACCTAACACTGTTATAAAACGATGATTATAATAGCCGTTTCAAAGTAGCACTTGAAACTATTATATAATCCTATTAAATTTATATTGTTCGAAATATGTAGAGATGTATGCATCTACATATGGAGTATGCTCCAGGGTATGACACGGAAATGGGCGAATTTAAGTCGCTTTCAAGCATATTATTTTAATGACGACTAATCTTGTAGACTAAGTAGTAACCTAAATAGATGTAGTTGGCTGCAGATATACAGTGTGTCTCGCAAATTAAAAACGAAGAGTATATTGCATTCGATCGGCACATTTCTGAAACCGGCAATATTGCTCGTAGAGAGAAAAATTTCATATCACTGTGTTGGTGATCGAATTCTGAACAACTTTCTAAATGTCCGTTCGTTTGTCTATCTGTTTGTCTATCCGTCCGTCCGTCTGTCTGTCTGTCTGTCTGCCTGTCTGTCCGCCGGTCTGTCCATCTGTCCGTCCGTCCGTCCGTCACGTTTCTTGTAAGTACGATAACTTAGAGCGGGGGTGACATTCACACACAGATTCAACATTCAAGCATGATTGTCCATGGCAACGATAACACATTGTAGAGCAACGCAAGCCTGCTCTTCTGCAACTACACCTGTATTCGCACCCTAATTTACATGAACATGAAATAAGCGTTAAAGCAGATTCGGGAGCTGGTTCTTTTATAGTCATTATTGGGATTAATATACCGCCAAATTTTTTCCACCCCCAATCGGTAACTCGATAACAGTGTTGCCGAGCGGCAGCAGAAGTTGGTGGAAGTTTTGACAACATAACAGTGTTGCTGGCTTTACCAACTAGTCTGTTAAAAGACATAAATTCATCTAGACTTTTTTCTGCCGAGGTACAGTTATATAAAGCTAAAGTAAATCGCTCTCCCATGTTTGCAATTTCTTCATGAGTAGCTTCATCATTGTTGAAAGTTTGTACAATATGTTGTAAATCACTTCTTTTATTAAATACATTGCATTCACTTTCCCTTTGGAAAAAAACGCCGAGGTTGTGTCACAACCGCTGATGGCATGTACAAATAAAATGGCGGATTTGCAATTTTTGAGAAAGTTGCAGATTGTAAATCTTGAGAACTGTAAATCCTTTTACAGGTATTACCCTGTTTTTCTTATAAAAATTTAATGTCTTTGTCAGAGGGAGAAAGTGCAATAAGAAGGACTAGCAGGTCAATATCTTGCCCTACGACAACAGCTGTATCGCAATTCTTACATTTTTCTATAACAGTTTGTATTATTAATAAATCGGCGTCATCGGCAGCAACGAACACCTTCAGTTCTAAACCTTTTCTCTAGCTCTGTAATTAAACGTTCTTTGTTAAGCAAATTACTTAGGAACACCGAACATTTCGGTGATGGTAAATAGATAACGAATTATATGACTTGCGCTAATTACGGCCCTGATTTACCAACGTACTATTTGTTTGAGGAGAAATGGTCTAAAAACCTTTTTTGTAGAGAATTGTCTGTAGAACACTTTTGTACATAGGTATTTTTGTCGTAAAATGCACCATTTCATGGATAATTTAAAAAAAGCGAAAATTGGGGTGAATACTATGTCGTAGGGGATGAAGCACACAATTTAGGGGTGGGAACTTTTCGGTTTATTATTACATATGCTGTCCCGATTATTTCCACCAATTTTCAAAACTTTATGAATTTTGTCGGATATATCGCAATTTGGACCGTAATATTACTGAATTATAAATATTTATCACAAGATAGACATTTTAAAAAGCGGGAGAGGGGATGTTCTAACAATTCTTATTCATCTCATTATATACAATACCAGCCATTCCGAATTCGTTATTATTACTACTAATCATTTAAAAGCATAGAATGTCTCGTTTTACCTAATGCAAATGCTAATCTTCAACTTCGGGTAAAACCCGGGCCCCCTCAAAACCACCGGCCCCCCTCAAAAACTGCCGGCCCCGGGGGAAACACCCCAGACCCCCCCCCTACCCCCTCTCGACGGGCCTGAAGACGTGACAAAATACCCTTATGAGTAAGAGAAAAAAAGAATTTTTTTATGAATGGTATATTTCAGAAAATTTCGCACACGCAAGAAAAATTGGTACACGGTCCCAAATTAAACTCTAGTTAAGTTATAAATAGACCGGTAGCACGGGAAAGATTCTGGTGAACAATTAGCTAACGTCTGCGTCTCATGGAGACCTTTCTTAAGCACGTAAAATCGACTACTAGATATTTTTTATCATTGCCACTGGCGCAAAACAATTTTTAATAGATTTTTTATTTTGTAAAATAAATGCATAATTTTTATCAATTAGTTTACGTCTGCGATGTTAATATTAGTTTACTTTAGGGAAAAAAAGTGACGGGAAGCGCAATCGCAGACGTGTAGGTGGCGCACTAGTCTTTGAAATCGGCAATCGCATTTGCATCGAAAACCGGCTTTTAAAAACAATTGGTTCACGTCTGCGAAAGGCGTCACCCGTTATATAATGACTTTTTAAGTACTTGAACAGTCTCCCAGACGATTTAGCCGTGTATGTGATATATTTATACATTTTCGATTATGCTACCGATTCCGATAATTTTGTACGATTGGCTAACGTCTGCGAAGTGCATTATCAAAAACTGCTGGCCGCACTTGATCTGGACCTACCCAAAAACAGAAATATTGTCGAGCTCTCTTCTTATTTGAAGCGTATCAATACATTTTTTCAATGTTACCAACGAAAATGGCTTAACACCATCCAGATTATCACACAAAAAACACTTTAAAATGCTAACTGTATCGTCACTCGCCATTACTGTAGCCTAGCCAAAGAGTTTAATAAATTGAGAAGACAAGCCGTAGATTTGGCGGGAGTCGTGGTTTGGTTGCCTTGGAGACGGGAGGCTCTTCGTCCTTGTCGCACGCCTCGTACCTCCATTCTGTTCTACAAAGCCACACAACCTTACCCGGCGCGCTATGATTTCAAAGAAATAGTGTCAATTGTCATCAATCGTCGCCGCCCCTCATGTACTGTGCAACAAAGAGAGAACGAACCGTGTGAGAAGGATGAGAAGCCTAAAAGCCTCCCACTGCTTATACATTACGCTTATGGAGTTTGTCTCCTCTATTTGTTAATTTTTTTTAACCTAGCACGCTCGAGGACTAATAGAAAAAATGACAACATCACCAAGAAGGAGCTGTACCGCCAGTGCCGGATCAAGGGAATACCTTTCAACGATCGGTGGAGGTGGCAGAGTATAACTGGTGCTCCCATTGAACCAATTCTTCGGTATATGTTTTACACAGATGTTTCAAACTATTAATGTGTAGTGTAGACGGTATTTACACACAATTCATATAATTATATAGGTATACACAGTAATTATAATACATTTCATGACAAAGCAAGACCCATAGAATACACTAGCTAAAATGATAACGTGTGGAACGTTCGTGAGCACCTGGTACATTAATTTTATTGAAATATATGCAAGTCGTAGGCGTCTGCAAAATTCACAATGAGTAAGCAGAAATCAATTATTAACGCGGTTTGCACACACAGACGTGAACTGATCGTTCCACTGTGTATATGGTTTTCAAAGTTCTTAATTTTAATTTTAAAAATATTTATGCGGACGCTAAACGTCTGTGAACATTTTCTTAATGTTATTATACCATTATAGCAATAAACAAGTTATTCGCAGAAGTGAGTTGATCGGTAAAAAATGTGTGTTATTTTTTACAAATTAATTTTTTATTTACTTACATTTATACACGCGCGCAACGTCTGCGAATGCGTCCATAAGTATCGGTATATCAATAAATTTTAATATCTATTTGTGTGAAAAGTGAGCTTATTGTACAAAATTACCGGAATCGATAGCAAAATCGAAAATGTATAAAAATATCACATACACGGCTAAATCGTCTGGGAGACTGTTCAAGTACTTAAAAAGTCATTATATAACGGGTGACGCCTTTCGCAGACGTTAACCGATTGTTTTTAAAAGCCGGTTTTCGATACAAATGCGATTGCCGATTTCAAAGACTAGTGCGCCACCTACACGTCTGCGATTGCGCTTCCCGTCACTTTTTTTCCCTAAAGTAAACTAATATTAACATCGCAGACGTAAACTAATTGATAAAAATTATGCATTTATTTTACAAAATAAAAAATCTATTAAAAATTGTTTTGCGCCAGTGGCAATGATAAAAAATATCTAGTAGTCGATTTTACGTGCTTAAGAAAGGTCTCAATGAGACGCAGACGTTAGTTAATTGTTCACCAGAATCTTTCCCGTGCTACCGGTCTAAAAGTATTAATTCTGGCACTTGTGCAGCACAGTTTACTTCGATTTTGAAACATTGTATTTTCTGAAATAAAACAAAACGGTTTTCAGTTCCTCATTTCAACGGGAATTTGGCCACCAAATTTGTTTTTCTGCAAAAGTCTAATTAAATGCAAAAGAAAATAATACCGTGTAAAATTTGAATTGAACCTTATCAAGACCTAGTGTTACGATAAAAAAAAATTCGAGAAAACTCATCAGGTTTTATGATTTTATCATCATAAATGAAATGAAAAATCATTTTCTCCAATGAAGACACTTCGAAACTCGGAAATTTTTTCACTGTTTCACTTCTTGCCCTATTTCTTAGTTTACTTAAGACACCTGTAATATTGTTATCTAGGGTCAGACACAAAAAATCAAAGTCTTTGGTATGCAAAAGCGTACAATTTAAATAATGTTCAATTTCTCTTACACACAGTCCTGCCGTGACAACTTCACAATAAAGAGAATTATGTCTGTGTATGTGTATACATAGCCATATGCGTTCAATATATAAATAAGTAATGGCCCTATAATATTGACTGTACGTTGGTTCAGTATTTTGTACTGCTAGGTTTTACTCGACTATTATTACGTTTAATATTTTAAATTTCAAGTGACACGACGACGGCCAGAATCACAGTTACTAATCTGTATCTAACATATTTTTGCATTAACAGGGCTGGCAACTGACGAATTTAAAAGTATAAAGACAGTTAATCAATATGGTATACGTTCGGTGTTCCTGTGTGGATATAATTGATGATCGTCTATTATTTTCTGACTGGTAAAAGTCCTGTTTTTTATCATAAGCTCCTTAACCGTCCTTAAATGTCAAACACTTGAGGGCTGTTTTATCACATCCGTGTGCCTTGTTGTCGACGCAATCGTTAACTAGTGGAGCAGGGTAATTTTTCAACATTTATTGAACTAGTAATAGGGATTCCTTCCACTCTTAAAAATGTGTCAGATATGGTTCTGACCAGACACAAATTGGTTACCACTGAAGCTAATAGGCTATCGAGTTAATAGTAAAATGTTATCCCTCAAATACCTAGAACATTACAAATTTAATATGTAAAGAAGAAGTGATGTCCTCTTAGCAACCGTCTATTAACAAAGATTAAGAATGTAACAACAAATATATGATAAACATTAAAAAATTCCGATAATGAAATCATTTTACGTACCCTTAAAAGTATGTTGAAATACGCGATGAGTCCCGAGTTGCGAAGTGTGTGCCAATGAAGATATTAGGACAAAATGGTAGACGCAAGACAGAAAATAAAAACAAGATTTTTAATAACTTTACCAAGTCAGCAGATCAGATTAATCATAAGGAGGTGAAAATGTCGATGATGTAGAGAGGATAGAAGAGCCGTGATCTAGTTACAGAAATAGTCCAATGTTTGACGGTTTTTCGTTCAGAATTCTTTCAGATAAAACCGATTGACGTGCAATTTCGACAGTAAATAGGGAGGTTCAAGGAACAAAAGTCATACAGTGCCAATGTGCGCTTTTACTCTAGGGGTGGATGCCACCCTTTCTGAAGCGTGGAAGTTGGTACACTCAAAATAATCCAGAAATCGATAGGGGGATAAACGCTAAGGAAAAAATGTTCAATGAACTTTTTATTGATGCGAACGGCATATTTGCGAACACTTTCTGTATACGGCATTCTTGACGCATTTCGTTTATGTACACGAACGATAGCAATCACTCGTTAAAATGCACTTGGCATCATGGCAATTTTCGAAAAATACCTAACTCCACTGCGTTTGAAATGACAGATGACGTGTCTTGACTGATGTAATTTGTAGTTGATTTTATTCTCTTAAAGAAAAAGAAAAAAAAATAATAAAATAATAGAGATTTTTTCCATAAGGAAATGGTTTTGGGAACGTAGCCCGTATAGCCCCGACAAATTGTTTGTATTGAAGAATAGAGAATCTTTTTTATTATTTCACTAAGACTTTATTACATGGGAATACATGGTGAAAGACCCAGGGCAAGTATAAGTCTTTCCCTTGGGCAACATGCCACTGTATTCCAATCAGAAATTCTGGCTATACTTGAATGTGTACGCGAGAATGCAAGTCGACAATATGTCAACCAGCAGATCTCCATTGCATCAGACAGTCAGGCGGCACTTGGGGCACTAACCTCCAACAGAGTGTCATCCCAACTGGTATGGAACTGCCATGAAGAGCTGAAAATTCTGGGTGAGCACAACAGAGTCAAATTACTCTGGGTGTCAGGACACTCCAAAATTGACGGCAATGAAAAAGCCGATGAACTTGCTAGACAAGGGGCAGCTAATACATTCTATGGCCCAGAACCCGCGCTGGGTATTTCCAAAAGCCCGGCCAGAAGGGCGATTAAAGACTGGGTCAATAGTAAACACAAAAATCACTGGAGGAACATTCCAGGAAATCGACATGGGAAAACACTCATTAAAGGTCCATGTGCAAAACAAACTGAAGAACTGCTCACAATGAACAGGACGCAGTTAAGACTAATAGTGGTACTTCTGACTGGACATTTTCCGGTAAAGAAGTATCTAAATACAATCGGCAAATTCGACGGCAACCTAGACTGCAGACTATGCAGCAAGGAGCCGGAAACGGTCGATCACATCATCTTCAACTGCGAGGCACTGGCTCGCAGAAGATATGGTATCTACGGGCAAGCACGAACGGACCCGGAATTCATCAGCACCCACCCGACCATGAACCTGCATCACCTGATTAGGGGTACAGGGATGTTGGAGTGGGTGAAGTGAAACATGATAGGGAGAGCACAATAAGCCCAGGCGGCTGCAGTGCCCTCGGAGTTTTTATTAACAGACGAGCCCTGGGAACAAAAAAAAAGACTTTATTATGTGATGGAGACTCCACGCCAAAATGGCAATGCCTCTACCGAGTGAAAACACCTAGTTTAGGCGTTTTCATGAAGCAGAATATGCCTAAACTTGTGGGTTTTTAGAGCCAGAAATTAACAGATGTCAAAAATAAATTATTTTATTTTTTATTCCACAACACTTTCTTAGTTACGGAGCTAGTACAATCACAACAATAACTAATATATAAAAACAATGCAAACAACAAATAAATAAGTAAACAAATCTTCGTTTCCAACACTCCCCCTATTTGTTTACTGATTTAAAGGTACACAAAGTGAACTTCTATTTCTGATGAATTGTTCCTTTGGTAAAGCCTTCGTGAGAATATCAGCAAGTTGTTTTTTAGATTCAACATAGACAGTTTCAATGAAACCCTTTTCTACTTGGTCACGTATATAATGGTATTTTATATCAATGTGTTTGGTCCTCTTATGGTGTTCTTGACTCTTGACTAACCGAATGGCACTTTGATTATCTACGAATAGCTTGGTAGGTTCGCATACATCTACATTAAGCTCCTGAAGTAATGTTCTCAACCAAATAACCTCTCTGGCTGCTTCTGAACCTGCCACGTATTCTGACTCTGTAGTAGAACGGGAAACGCACTTTTGAGACTGTGACGACCATGTAACCGGTGCCCCAGCTAACATAGTCAAATAACCAGTTGTTGACTTTCTAGAATCAATATCGTTTGCAAAGTCAGCATCGGAATATGCAACAAAATTTAAATCAGTTCCACAATACTTTATTCCATAGTTCTGGGTTCCTTTTAAATACTTGAATATCCTTTTTACTGCTATCCAATGCTCCAAAGCTGGACTACAAAGGTATTTACTCACTTGAGACACAGCGAACATGATATCTGGGCGTGTGACGACAGCGAGAAACATTAAACTTCCTACAGCTTCTCTATAGGGCACACTAAGCATCCTACTATCTCTTGTAGATGCTTGGTTTGCATGAAGCACAACATTTGGATCGGCAGGAATTGCTTTGATGTTACAATTTACCATGTTAAATTTCTCCAAGATTTTGGCAACATAACCTTGCTGGCCCAAAAAGATACTTCTTTGTTCTCTATTGCGACTGATTTCCAATCCAACATAATATTCTGCAGCACAAATGGTTATCTCGAATATTTTTCCAAGTTCTGTCAAAAATATGTCCATAACCTTTTTAGATTTACACATAATTAGACCATCATCAACGTACAACGCCAGGAATAGTTCATAATTTTCAAAGAGTGCATAAAAAATGCATTTTTCAGCATCTAACTGCTTGAAGCTGTATGAACTAAGAAACTCCACAAACTTCTTATTCCAACATCTCGGAGACTGCTTCAAACCATATAGGCTTTTGTTGAGTTTGCATACCAGAGTACAATCTTTTGTATTAAAGCCTTCCGGCTGCTTCATAAAGATTTCTTCTTGTAAATCTCCGTTCAAGAAAGCCGTCTTTACGTCAAACTGACAAATTTCTAAATCACTGACAGTTGCAATTGATAATAACGTTCTAACGGAATCATACCTTACAACTGGTGAAAATGTTTCAAAATAGTCTATGCCAGATTTTTGACTATAACCTTTTGCACAAAGTCTGGCCTTATATCTTTCAATTTTACCATCCGCTTTATATTTTATTTTAAACACCCATCTGCACCCAATTGCTTTGCAATCCGCTGGTAAAACTTGTGGTGACCACGTCTCATTTTTCATCAGCGACTTAATCTCATCTTCCATTGCTTTCTTCCATTCTTCTTTTTCTCCACTTTCCATAGCTTCTTCGTAGGTCTGAGGTTCACCTAATACTGCTGCACATGCTTCATACCAAATTGGTTTCTTAATATCTTCACGGTGTCTTAAATAATGGCCATTTTCTTCTGAAGCTTTATCCTTAGGCTGATTAATTTCTACTTCTATGTTTTCTGACGTTTGGTTTTCTTGATTAATTTCTACTTCTATGTTTTCTGACGTTTGGTTTTCTATTCTGCCTTCTGATTTGGTGTCTACGGACTCTTCTTGTAAATTATCTTCATCTTCCATCTCAAATATAACGTTGTTTTGACATGACATATTTCTACTGTCTTTATAAATACATCCATTGAAATTAACATGTTTCACGACGACAACTTTCCTGGCAGCCAATTCATACAATCTGTAATTGGAACTGTTGCCGTCATATCCCACTAATATTTGTTTCTTGGAATTTCTCTCGAACTTATTTCTGAACTGTTTAGGCACAAGTACGAATGCTTCAGATCCAAACCTTCGTAAATGGCTAAGATTTAATTGTTTTCCTGTCCATTTTGCGTAAGGAGTAACATGCTTATCTTGTGCACACAGGCGACGATTTAATAAGTATACGGCCATATTAATTGCTTCCGCCCAAAGATTAATCGGGAGAGCAGTACTATGCAACATACTTTTGGCACTATCAACTATAGATCTCAAATCTCTCTCTGCCCTTCCATTTTGCTCTGGTGTATATGGAGCACTGGTTTCATGTATTATTCCATGTTCTTTAAAAAGATCTTTAAAATGATGGTTAACAAATTCTGTTCCATTATCACTTCGGAATATTTTTATTTTATTACCAGTTTGTCTTTCTGACATTTTCTGAAATTCCAGAAATTTTGTGAAAACGTCACTTTTATGTCTTATGAAATAAACAAAACGATATGAAGTACAATCATCCTTGAATAAAACGAAATAATTAGCTCCTCCTAATGAAGTACTTGATATTCTACCGCAGACATCGGAATGAATGTATTCACCAGGTTTTTCAGCTCGTCTATTCAAATTAGCATTAAATGATTGCTTATGTTGTTTTCCATATTGACAACCCTCACACTGAATACGTGTGACTTCTTTATTTGGGATTTTGATATCAGGTATCATTCCTTTGTCAGACATGTCTTTCAAAGTACGAAAATTAACATGACCCAACCGTTCATGCCATAGCTGAACAATACTCGTTTCTGCGGAGTTTCCTTGAATTTGTAGGATTTCAAATAACATTTTATAGCATTGATTCTCCAGCTTCCTTCCAACAGCAACTACACCATTTTTATTTCTAACTTCTATGAATCTACTATTAAATTCGACCTGCAAACCTTTGCTCGTAGCTGCTCCCACTGAAAAAAGATTTTTCTTCAACTTTGGAACGTATAAGGTTTCTACCAATGTACGAGGAACTCTTCTACCATTCACAACAGCCATTACACTAATTGAGCCAATTCCTTCAGCGGTAATAAAAGAGTTATCTCCAATTTGGACATCTTTGTTCTTTAGTGGTGTTATTTGTGAAAACCACTCTTTGTGCGACGTCATATGCTTTGATGCTGCACTATCAGCGAGCCAGATATCTTCACATCCATCAGCAACTATATTTTTCATCTCAGCACTAAGAGCTTGATTTCTGTAATTTGGATCACAGTTTTGCTTGCTGTAACCAGGTTGAAGTTTACTAAGCCTTATTCTACATTCAGATTTGAAATGCCCCTTCTTGTTACAGTAGTAGCACGTTACATCTTTTTTAGAATACTTTGTATTAGGAATAAAATTACTTTTGGTATTAGAAACAAAATTCTTTTTGTTCGAACTATGAGGATACTTATTGAGTTTAACAGCAGCAAACGCAGTTGTTAGCTCGTCTGCCTGAGTAAGCCTCAATTCTTCTTTGAGAAGTCTTGTTGTAAGATTTTCAAATGTTTGTTTATCTTCGTCGTATGAGTCCCATGCAGTTACGAATGATCCATACTTGTGAGGTAAACTTTCTAAAGTTTTAGCTATTTTATCTATATCGCTTACTTTTTCTTCAACATCAGCTAGAGCTTGTGACATTGACTCTATGTTGCTAATATGCTGTGCAATACTGTCGGTTTCTGACATTTTATAACTGAAAAATTTTTGTTTAATCATCACTTTGTTCGCGGAGGACCTTTGTTCGTGAATTATTTTCAGCCTTGACCACATACTGGCGGCATTATCACACGTTATTACAGTCTGCAATTGACTAAACTCCATTGACATAGATATTAACATCATCCCTTTAGCATTTAAGTTTTCCCATGATTTCTTTACGTTTTCTTCATCTGTTATTACTGGTTGTTTTGCTTTACCATTAATTAAATCCAGCAAACCCTCTGCTCTAAATATTATTTCCATCTGGTATTTCCACAGTGAAAAATTCTTCCCATCGAATTTCTGAATATTAATATTCTTGAACTTGTCCATCTTATTACCTTTAGAATACCTTTAACTGGTATGTTAAATTTGATGTGACTTGACACGAAACTAGTTTTCTTCTATTACTAGAGAACCACTGACCCTTCTTATTGTACTGGGTGTACTGGGCCCATAACCTGAAGCAGAATATGCCTAAACTTGTGGGTTTTTAGAGCCAGAAATTAACAGATGTCAAAAATAAATTATTTTATTTTTTATTCCACAACACTTTCTTAGTTACGGAGCTAGTACAATCACAACAATAACTAATATATAAAAACAATGCAAACAACAAATAAATAAGTAAACAAATCTTCGTTTCCAACATTTCACTATGTGCAAATTTGCTTTTTTGATATTATTAAAATGAAGTTACTTAAATTAAAATTTCAACAAATAAATGACATAAAGTTTTAATAATTGAACGAGTACGAAAAACACGCGGTGACGTCATCGGTTATATAGTTTCTTAAATCGCGTTTAAAAATTGTTAAACACAACATTTTATTCACGTTATTTACGTTTTACATGTGATTAAATAAGTAACGCCTACCTAATACGGGATTTGTAAAAGCTACTTTAGGAAATTTATCTGCAAAATAACATGTTTGTGACTCAAAATGACACTATATAACTGATGGCGTCATGAATGCGTAGTGAATTGATGTAGTTTTTGGCGAAAAAATTTCAATACAAAATTAAAATGGCTTATTTTAAGGTATTGTTCGAATGTTTCTCAAAATTCAAGTATTTTTAACTACAGTAAAGCATTATCTTCACAGTGTAAGTGAATTTAAAATTCTCTACGGCCTCTACGGCCTCCCAAAAATTCACAAGGAGAATATACCTATACGACCAGTAGTATCGTATATTAATGCACCTTCTTATAAAGTTTGCAAAGAAATAAATTACATCCTACCGAAGTTAACCAATTTCAAATCTATATATTCAATCAAAAACTCCTTCGAATTTATTAAAAACACAGAAAATCTTATCTTACCGGACAACGCTAAATTAATCTCATTTGATGTTAAAAGTTTATTTACTTCTATCCCGCTTACGGAACTAAAATTAATTCTAAGTAATTTAATAGATAATTCACAGATTGATATAACAGAAAAAATAGAATTAAAAAATATATTAAGAATTTGCATTGAACAAAATTATTTTCAATTTGACGGTGAATTTTATAAACAAAAAGACGGCTTACCAATGGGTTCCCCTATTTCTCCGTTGTTAGCAGAGGTATTTATGGCAAACTTCGAAAATTTAATTTTTAGTAGTAATAGCAACCTAAATGTACATGTTTTCTATTGGACTCGTTATGTCGATGATATTTTTTGCATATGGACCGGTACAGAACGGAATTTAAGTAGTTTCCTTAATTTATTGAATTCATTTAATAGTAAAATACAGTTCACATTAGAGAAAGAAAAAAATGGTCAATTAAACTTTTTAGATATGAATATTAAAAAACATCGTAATCAATTAAAATTTATTATTTATCGAAAACCCACTACAACAGACACAGTCATACATTATAATTCACAACAATCTTGGCAAATTAAACTCTCTCCCTTTCATAGCCTAATACATAGACTCACAAATTTCCCCTTAGACGAATATGAGTTTAATAAAGAATTAAACATAATCAAACAGATTGCAATAAATAATGGATATAAGGAGTCACTAATAGAGAACATGGTTAAAAACAAACAGCGAAAATTACTTCAAAAGGAATTTTTTACTGCAACCAACAAAACAACAAAGTATAATTTTATTAATTATATTCCTAGGTTTAGTGATAAAATAAGTAGAAAACTAAATAAGTTAGGCATCTCCACAATAAGTGTAAACAAAACAAATTTAGGAAGTATTTTAGTTAACAATAAAGAAAAAATAAGTAAAGTCAACAAATCGGGGGTTTATGAAATTAAATGTAAGGACTGTAACGCGGTATATATTGGCCAAAGTGGTAGAAGTATAGCTAATCGGGTAAAAGAACATAAATAATCCATTTTAAATAACACCAAAAACACAGGAATGTCAACACATTGCATTGAAAATAATCATTTTATCGATACAGAGAATATTAATTTAATCCATTCAGAAAGAAAAGGAAAACGCTTAAACCTCCTTGAACAATTAGAAATAAAAAAATCCCTTAAAAGCAATACTTGTACCACCAATGACCAATTAAATTTCATAAACACTCCTATAATAGACAAGGTTCTAAGAATAGCCCATTGAATTATTCCGAGTAGGTAGATCCTTAGTTTTATTACTTGAAATCCCCGTAATTCCACATGTTTGGGTATTACTGCATTTATTTTTAGAACAACCACCCTCATAGCTTTAGTATTCATCTGTAATGCTCTTGAGAAAGGCCTAACAAGCCGAAACATATGTAGAGTGTATAAAAATACAGTTTTTATTTGAAACATCTAAAAGCATTGTTTTTTCCTTTTTCTAAAAATAATTATTGAATTTAAAATTTGTGAAAACACCTAAATTTCCAAAACTCACTTCTGAGAAATTTTATAATGATTTTACGCAAAAGGATGGTCAGTGTATGTGGCAAGAACTTACTACTAAATTAAAGAAAACACCTGATTGCTACAAATTCATACTAAAACCTTACTGTTGTGGTTACGCTCAAACCCATAGCTCTTTTCTGTAGTCTCATAAATGGTTTTACAGTTTCAATGAGAAATCTACATAATGCCTTAGACATTCTAAATATTTGTACCTATGAACTCTTTTTCACTTAAAACTTCAAACTGATCTACATTATTATACTTGTGCTTCTGTATGAGATTTTATGCATTTTGTATATTTTCAATGTTCGCAATATACTGCCGTTCTCAACAAATATAACAATACAACAAATATTCTTAATTTATCGTAACGAATTTGAAGATTTTAAAAAGATACCAAATCAAATATTAGGCTATGTATCATCATTCGCATATTTACCGACTGCCAACAACCGCTCGTTGTTTAATGCGAGCACTCGAATACTTTGCGGACGGTCAAGAATGTCTAGGATGAATTTTTATTCGAATTTTAGTGAAATGCGAGTAACCTTAAAAAATGCGTGCAGTCAAGAATAGCGCTGCAAGAGAAACCTTTGCATCTTTGTCCTTCGCATTTCGTATATCACCTTCATATATTTCACAAATTATAAAAGAAATTTTGAAACACTTAGTTATTAATTTAGTGCCAATTTTGATGCCAATGCCAACCAAAAATGACTTTAAGTTAATATCTCAAGGTTTCTGGAACAAATGGCAATTCCTAAACTGGACTGGTGCTATTGATGATAAACATGTGCGAATAAGTGCTCCAGAACATAGCGGATGCTTGTATATTAATTATAAGGAATTTTATTTGATAGTGCTTCTGGCTATTGTAGACCGTAACTACAAGTTTACTGCAGAGTTGACGTTGGCTCTCATGGGAAAGAAGGAGATAGTGGAATATTTCAAAAGTCACAAATAGAAAAAAATATATCAAGAATGAATTTAATTTTCCTGAACAGAACAATATTCCCGGATCAAATATAAACCTATCACATGTTATAGTTGCAGATGAGTCATTTAGTATTGATACTTTCATGATGGAATCTTATGCTAGGAAGGTAGCCAAAAATGATTTACGTAAAAGTATATTTAACTACCTATTGCCTTTGTCGTGCAAGGAGAGTTTCTTAAAACGCGTTTGGTTTGCTATGTCAAATATTCAGAGTGTTTCACACGGCTATAGGAATATCGCCAGAAACGTGTACTGACATGGTCTTAGTTGCATGTTGCTTGCATAATCTTTTACGGGAAGAATTTTTAGAACCTGCTCAAACACCCATATTACATCACTGGAACCAAGAAGAAAATTTACCTCAACGTTTTATTCCATTACGTGGAAGAGGAGGCTTTTATAAAAGTAAAGGACTACAGGTGAGAGAAAAATTAACCGACTATTTCATGACAGAACAAGGAGCAGTAGACTGGCAAGAACAACGTGTCACATGACTTAATTAGAATTTGCATTTAATATAAGTTAATATTACAAATATTTCATCAAATACAAAATAATAATATGAGTACTTAAAAACACTTACCACTTGGAGTTGGAGTTGGAGTTTGGAGTTTGTGGGAGGGCAGTCACATTTAGGTGACCGCAGCACCTAGGCCCCATTGGGCCCCTTGTACGTCCTCCCGAGGGATACAGGATTCCACCTAGGCCTCCAACCATCCTAATCTTGTGAAGAAGGTGGTGATGCTGCTTAGGGGAATATCCCTCAAGTCGGCCAGTGTAGACCAACGTTCTCCCAGAATGGATTCTCTGCTAGAGGAGACTGCCGGGCACTCACAGAGTACGTGTTGGACAGTCTCGTCTTCTTGTTCACAACCTCTGCATAGGGGTGTGTCATTTAACTTCATGTTGTAAAGGTGCTTCCTCAGCTGGCAATGACCAGTAAGAATTCCTGTCGCGAAGCGCAGGTTCTTCCTGGACATTCCCAGGTAGATCATCGTTGTATCCTTGTCAGGGTATCTAAGCAGATCCCTGGCCAACTGACAACTATGAGTTTCATCCCACAGTTTTTTAAATTTTCTGTGGGTGTCTTCTTTAATCATTAGCATTATTGCTGAGGTCGGCAGTATGTTGGAAGGGCCAGGTCCAAGTATACTTAGACTGGCTGCCTTCTTAGCCAGACTGTCAGCTTCCCTGTTGCCTCTGCACTGTGCATGCCCTTTGACCCAGCATAGAATGACACTGTTCATGCTGGAGGCGCCCACGAGTGCCTGATGGCATTCCCATACTGACCCTGTTGTTATTTTGTGTCTCTGTAGGGCCAGTAGTGATTGTCTACTATCAGTGTAGATTCTTATTGTTTTTCCCGTTATTTGTCTACGGGAAATTTCTTTTGCGGCTATGGTTATTCCCGCCAGTTCTGTTTGTATTATACTGGCTTGTTTGTCCATAGCCCATTTAATTTGAATTTGCAGGTTCCTGGAGTATACCCCACAACCTGTTCCTTCTTTCTTTTTCGATCCGTCTGTGAAGATGTTAACTGTTCCTTCACTGACGGCCTCATTGCTACTGTTGGTGTGTATTTCATAGGGTCTATCAAAGATGAACTGTGGAGAAATACCATCTGCACGTACCTGCAGAAGTGGCATTTGATTAATTGCCTCATTCCACAGCCGGCATCTGGTCACTCCACATCCTATGTTTGGCTGTATGCCAACGGATTTGAGACGTGGCATAGTAGTTAGGGCCACCTCTTCTAGATATATGTCTAGTGGTGGCAGGCACAGCATCACTTCCATTGCTCTTGTTGGTGTTGTTCTCATAGCTCCAATTGTGTTTAAACAGGCTACTCGTTGTACCTGGCTGAGCTTACGTTTCGCTACAGTCTGCTGACTCTTAGGCCACCAGACGATGGCTCCATAGGCTATCATTGGTCTTATTATAGCAGTGTAAATCCACATAGCCACTTTGGGTTTCATTCCCCAGGTTTTCCCTATGGTTCTGCGGCACTGCTCAAAAGAGATGTAAGCCTTCTTTAGTCTTCTGTCTAAATGAAGATTCCATGTTAGTTTGGCATCAAAAGTTACTCCAAGGTATTTTACTTCTGATGCGAAATTTAGTGTGGTATTTAGGAGAACGGGGGCCGTCATTGGCCCCAATTTCCTTTTCCTTGTGAAGAGGACCAGCTCTGTCTTCCTGGGGTTGACCGACAGAGAGTGTTCTCTGCACCATCTTTCGATTATTCTCAGAGCCATCTGCATTCGATCACAGAGGACTCCTTCGAATTTACCACTAAGCAGTATCGTTAGATCATCTGCGTATGCAATTGTGTGGAATCCCTCGGAGTTGAGGCGGCGCAGGAGGCTGTCAAGAACTAAGTTCCATAGAAGAGGTGATAAGACACCCCCCTGAGGACAGCCTCTTGCAACCATTCCTCTAACAGCGATGTCTCCCATGTTAATCTGTACCGCTCTTTTTGAGAGCATGTTGGATATCCAGCCACTTACGATCGGAGAAACGTTCCTGCTCGTGAGGGCTGCTGTAATTTTTGGAAAGGTGGTTTTATCAAAAGCGCCTTCTATGTCTATGAAGACACCCAGGGTGGACTCTTTATTGTCCAAAGACTTTTCAATCCGACCACTAACCGCATGAAGGGCGGTGTCGGTGGATCTGCCCGGGGTGTATGCATGCTGATTGGGATGTGTGGGATTAGCAGTGATCGCAACATCCCTCAAGTATCGCTCACATAGCTTTTCCATCGCCTTGAGAAGGAACGAGGTCAAGCTAATGGGTCGGTATGCTTTGGGGGTAGTATAGTCTATTCTTCCCGCCTTTGGTATGAACACTACTTTGACTTCTCTCCACACCTTCGGAATATAAAGGTGTGCTAGGCACGTCCTGAATATTGCTGTCAGGTGCGGCACTATTTCATCCAGACCCCATTGTAAAAGGGCTGGATGAATGCCGTCAGTACCTGGCGATTTGAAGGGGGAGAAGCCCAGTATTGCCCATTTAATTCTGTCTTCACTCACAATTTGTTTGGCAGTTTGCCAGTCCAGTTCGGTGGGTTGAGTGTCGGTTTCATTTGGCCATTCCTTCCGATCTGTCACTACAGATTCTGGGAAGTGAGTTTCCATAAGCAACTCTAGGCTTTCATGTAGGTCGTTGGTACTGGTACCATCATCCTTTTTCAGTAGACCTAGGTGATTGTCTTTGTTTTTGGCAAGTATTTTATGTAGCCTAGCAGCCTGCGAGTAATCCTCGATCTCCTCACAGTAGGCTCTCCATGCCTCTCGTTGTCTCTGCCTAACTAGTTTTTTGAACTCTCTTTGATTGGTTCTGTATAGCTCCCAATCTGATTCAAGTTTTGTCATTTTCGCCTTGTTGAACGATGTCCTAGCTTGTTTCTTGAGGTCGGTCAGCGTCTGGCACCACCATTTAGTGGCTTCCCCAGGCTGCTGTTGTACGGCCGTCAAGGGACACGATGCTTCGTAAGCTTTTTTCATAGCGGTTTGAACAGTTTTAACATACTGCTCAATCTCTCCGTTGTTTTGTGGCACCCCGTTGTGTACATCCCTCAGGTTCTCCCTGAGTTGACGTCGATATTCATCTCTGTCAGTGTCTCGGGGGTTCCTGAGGAGTTTTCTTGGTGCTTTGATTAATTTAATGCCGAATTCAATCCAGCGGTGGTCTGACATTGAAGCAGCGTCAGACACATGCCAGTCTTGGATCGAGTTGGATATACGGTTTGTAGCTAAGGTGATATCTACTATGGTTTGACTTCTAGAGTTAATAAATGTCGGTGTACAGCCTTGGTTAATTATATTAAGGTTATTACCGATTATATAGTCGTAAAGTGACTTACCTCTAACATTGTTGTCTTTGTTGCCCCAGGTTACATGGTGAGCATTGGCGTCACATCCCATGATTAGTTCCCATTTCTGGGTGAGGCAATGAGTTACCAGGTTCTCCATTTCCCTTGTCGGCGGTGGTGTTGCCTGGTCCTGGGGGAGATACACTGATGCTATTACGACTGTTGTTGGTTTGCCTGATATTGCACATTCCACCCTCACGGCCGTGAGATCAGAGGTTGAAAGGTGTTGTAATGGCTGGATTTTGATGTGCCGGGGGGCATAAATCGCTGTCCTCGGCGTCATTGTTGGTGAGCTGAAAATAACTCCGTTTAGTTTTGTTAAACCACATATTTTAGATTTAACTATCCAGGGTTCTTGGATTAGAGCCAGTGTATCCTGCTCCACATCGAGTCGTCGGCACAATGTTGCCGTTGCCGCTCTACTGTGTTGCAGGTTACACTGGACTACTCTTACCTTGTTTGGCTCGTTCTGTGGCGAACGTTGTCGCTCTGCCGCAGACTGTACATGTTGTGGTGGGCGCTGGCGCTCATCCACTGGTTGGTGCGGCGAGCGTGGCCGCTCTGCCACTTGATTGGCTAAAGTTTTATTATCCATATGGGTTATTTGTTGATTTCGTCCATCTGGTTCCCCACCCGCCACGGAGCCCTCTTTGGGGATGTCGCACGGCAAGCCCGTGCGATCACCAAGGATACCAGATGGATATAGCCCCCAGAGACAGGCAACGCTGTGAGAGGGTGGCGCAAACCTGACTGCCGAGGCGATCAACAGCCAGATCCACGGCCCCCTACGCGCCCCCTGCCGCCAGAGACTCACCCTGCCGGCCCTCTGACGGGACGACCCAGCCGGTTGATCAGGAGTGGGTTAGCTCCCGACCGCCCGTCTAGCCGAACTCCGGACCAAAGTGGCGTGTTGCAGGCACGGCCCACTCAACCACCAGGATTCCTTCATCCGACGACACGGGTCGCCACGCACGGCACAAACACGTGGGGGCTGGTTACTATGGGATGTCGCCCAAATTCCCATAGGCATCGTTAGAGGTACCCTAACCCTGGTACCATTCAGTCCTCGGCACGATGGCTTACACCTTGACTTGGGGGATGTTTTTCGAACCTCCCGGTCTAGATCCGCCGCCTTTTGTTTAAGCAGTGTCACCTCGTGCAGGGTGTGGTTCTTCACCACATGCTTACCAGCACCTCCGAAGGGGCATTGGTGAAGCTGGCGGACGGTCTTGGACGGTGATAGGCTAGGGCAAGAATGCTATATTCGCGTCAACCGTCCCTGGTGTGCGTCAACCCACCCCGGTAAACCCAATTAAGGGGCCGAGTGAGCCAACGCACTCCTTAACACCACACTTACCACTTTTATTTATACCTTCAGCTTTTCAATCAATTTATCAGTATCTTCAGCAGAAAACGACGTAATTTTTCATAAATTAATTAAAATATAATAATTTGGCACGTGGTTTTCGAGGGAAGACAACTGGTCCGGGGCGGCGACCGTCGTGCTATCTTCTGTGCCGCGTCTCGGTCTCCTGTCTCCTACTCTCTTGCATACCGTACACATACCAAATCCTAAAGTCAAGTAAGGGTCTCGGTCTCCCGTCTCGGTCTCCCGTCTCTGTCTCCAGTCTCGGTCTTCTGTCTCTGTCTCGACGTAAACCGTTACCTTAACAAATTTTCCTCCAAAAATTTGTCGTTTTTCCGTTATTTAATATTGAAAAGTTCGAATTCAGTTTTCGTCGAACAAACAGTCATCTTCAACGAGCCATAACTGGGTTCGTATTGTATCTACAGAAATAAAAACAAAAGCCAATTTTTGTTCCTGATAAAATGTAAAGTTTTCGAGTTATTCGTGAGAAATAGTTCTAAAACATACATTTTATAGATGAAATCAACATATTTAATCGCGAATAACTCGAAAAATATAGATTTATCGAAAAAACTGTAGCTGTTACAAGTATGTCAGGTAAGTGCACACTGGTTGGCTTCTATATTATTTGTCCTGCGACTGAAAGTCTAGCAGCTGACCTGAACTTCAACATTCTACTGTAAAAAAATATAGGTACTTTTTGTGATATTTTAACATCAACTATATGCTAGTGAATTATGTTACTTTACTTTTGCGATTCACTGTATATACAAAATAAGCACTGATGCGTTCAATACGCTGAACATTGGCACACTATGTATATCACATGTAATCGGATTTTCCTTCGTTGCCTCCTTTGACGCTATACAACAGCACTGTGAAAGTGGATAAATAGGTCAAATATGTCTAATTTCACTTGCTTCCCCAGTTTCAGTTCCAGACGAGATGATTAATAATAGTTATAATGTTTCCGCACCGCGGCCACATTTAAAAAACATATTTTATATATCTTAACGTGAAAAAAATGTGATTATTTCACTTCGATGAGTTTCGCTTATGCATTATTTTTCCATAAATCTGGTTCCTCACTGCTTTGAAGTTTGAGGTCTCTCACGGCAAACAAAGTCTCATTAAGCCGACAGTGAAATAGCCCAATGAATAACAAAATTCTAAACATAATCGCTGCAGGTTTCGCCAACTAAATTGGTATCATAGGGAGACTGCTAAAACTAGAATTAAGCTTAAAGTGTAGCGTAATTTCTACTTATACTGACAATGACCATTAAATCCATTTTTGATTTACGAAGTAATACAGAAATACATTATTTTAGATGAACACTTTGCCACTATTGCCACAATAATTTTACATTGTTCATTGGATTAAGTAATAAGAATAATAATAATTAAAATTAAAATAAGTATACAATTATTTTTTCATTCAACTCACTCTAACTCGTAAACAAAATAGAAAGACTGTATACTATCGAACTATCAGAAGCGACTATTAAACAATCATTTCGATAAAGAGAAGAAAACAGTAAATCACTGTAAGGTACGCTTGTTAACCTACATATTGGCATCCTATTTTTCTGATGCTATTATGGGCAGAGGGAGGTGGTATCAGGAGGGCCTAAGAACAGGAATCGATTTTATTTTATTAATATGTATTTCAACAAAATGATGTAAATGTGTATCTTTATAAGTCATGAGGCTCCTATTTTTTTTATTCACTCAAATAGTAAGTGATACTGGTAAAATTTCTCTACTAATTTATGAAGGGTACCAAATGCCTAAGAAATGCGATGTAAGTTGCTGTAAGTATATTAGACATTTAATCATATATATTAATCACAAGTCTGCATTAAAAATAAAATATTTTTATGAAATGTGTAACCCTAGGGCACTATTAAACCACAATACAGAAATATACCGTAAACTCACTCCCTATCCAGAGATGTCTTAATCACACAAAATGTCTTAAGTAGTACGTAATACTTAAAACTTTTGTTAATCAAAATTAAATAAGCATTTGTTAAATAAAGAAAGTATATATTATATTCTTATTCAAAATATTTATATTTTCTGTCGCATTATATTTCTACAATTTGTTAAATGCATTAGTGTTTTAATCATACGCCTTTAAAATTAGACAAATTTTACGTTTGACTGCAAATATAGAAATTTGACAGGTTTTAGAACAGTACAGAGTAGCTTTGTGCCTGTTCGATGAGCTCAGAATAAGAGCGAAAAACGTTTCAAAGGCTAAGCATTTCCAAGAAAGTGAATGAGAGATTTTATGAAAATGTAATCCATTAGAATGATACAAATTTTAAGACAAGGTAGGTAAATAAATAAATTCATTTTAGACCTTTGTTCTCATTTTTAACTGAATCTTCATACCGTAGGGGGGGGGGTCATGTAGATACTAGTTTAATCTGCTTAACCGTAGGGGACTATGTTGGATGTTAGTGTTATAATGTGAATGTCAAATAAGAAACTGGACAAATTTATTTTAGAATCTTGATTTGCTAGCATAAGCAGAAGTCAGGTTATCGAAGGAATGCAAAGATTTCAATAATATTTTTACATACAGTTTTTCTTTTAGTTCTCATAGATAGTGTTATTTCCGCTGTTTGCAAAATCCTATAAAGAATATGTGTCAGTACAGATTTTATTTCGTTAACTATAACTACATATAAAATTCTCGTACATATAATATAAATACAAAACATTATATTTAATAGGAGATTCATTTTATTTGTTAATAATAATTAACAAATAAGTACGAACATTATACGGTACAGAGAGAAACCGTAAATAGATTACGTTAAAGTAAATATATAGAATACAAAACATGAAATCTGCTCACAGCTACATCAGAGAAGTAATGAAATTCCATTGGTAAGTATTCTTTAAAAGAAAACGTCGAAGTCGTATTAATTTGATTTTCATTTCCATTCTTCAGTTACAATTTATCGTCCAAATTTTACACGGATTCTGTAAAATGAAACACTATTTTTAACTAACATATGTTCCTAGGTAGGTAACTGACAGTTGGAAAATCAGAATACCAATCAAAATTATTGAAAATTATTGATATTCATCTCATTTATTTTGCAAATTTTGAACAATTAGACTCACTTAGAAGATTAAAATTATAATCATCTTGGTATTGAAACGATAGATTTTTTTTCGTTGAAGCACCCGCTACGTAAATTTGAATTACCCGCGGTAAACACCGGCGCGAAGCCAACAAGTGCGCATACGCGGTAGAAACATGACTGAGGCCATTTTTAAGATCGAGATTCGAGACTTCTTCACTTTCGATCCGACGCAGGTGAGTTGAAATCGTTTATTTATTCTATAACAGATTTTCACGTTTATTTCTTAAATCCTTTGGTATTTTGAATATATTTGATTATTAAATGAGGTCATATAATTGAGTTAACGTTGCTGTATAGTTATTTTTGGGAATTATTAATGGATATTCCCTGTAATAATTAATTTTTATTGAGGCACGTGTTTGTGCGATTTTGGTGTCCACTGGACATGTATCTTTGTTAACTCATTAATTATCGTGGCAATTTTGTATTTTGTGGTCGCTTGAGACACAATACCGTGGTGTTTTATCAATCTTTTAGATTATTGTTGACGAGGATTAAACTCGGAAATTAATCAAGGGATAAATTAGAATCTTTGTTTCTTAATCGTGTGTACACAATCTCATCTCATTAAGAGTTGAAACCTAAAGTCATTTTGTCGCATTAAATTAACCTCGTTTTAGTACTGGAGGTTAAGAGATAATTTTTTATTAGTTTATTTTTCGGGAGATTAAGCCCATAATTTTATTGCTGTATATGTTACAATATTAGTTTTTTTTTTTCAGAGAGTAATTCAGATATTTTCTCTCTAATTTAGTTGTACTAAATTTTGTTACTTTTCGAAATTTTTTGTCATAACCAGTGTCAGCCATCTTGTGAACGGCTAAATTTCATGAGAGTAGAGTTTTCTCATTTATATATTTCCTTATTATATTAATCAGTAGCTTACTCATATATTTTCTGAGGCAAAATTTTACCAATACTCAGATTTTTTTATAAAATTGCTAATAGTTTGGTTCTGCGGTGACCTTTATCACCATAGTTTTTTTTGTAGTTTTTCTTGTATTTCTTTATCTCAAGTAAAATATCTTTTCAATTAATTTTTTTATTAGACAGGAATTGATATCTAAAGTTTTATTTTTCTCATAACTTAAAATGTTTTGCTATTGTCAACTGGTTCTTTACATTACTCCTTTTTCATGTATAACTTTGGACCAACCGTAGCACCGCAAGAGGAGAAATTGAATAGGCGATAACTTATTACTCATTGGCTGGACATTTTTCTCCAAACGCAGCGTCTCCCTGGAAAATCCTCGTAGACCAGGACACGACCATTATTTAGTCCTCATTCCCAGGTACCTGTGGCTAGCTCCAGGGTTCGACCTCGTTGGAACTCTACGCTATCCACAAAGTTGAGTAAGCCTAAACCTCCGTAAAAATTTCTCCGTTGGCCAGAAAAAAAATATTGTAAACCAGTTGATCGTTTCTTAAATTGTAATTCTTTTAATTAAACTTCAAATGTACTGTGTTTAAATAATATTCCCGTTTTTGTCTGTTAATTAACTAATTAAATCAAATTTTTTACCATTAATATTTTTAATAATTTATAAAGTGTTGTAAAGTTTTCAGGCTTATACTTATGTTAATATATTATTTGTTTTATATTTGATTTTGATTGTTTTCTCCCCTTGATAAAGTTTGCAAGAGTGTTATGTACTGAATACGCTGGCGTCTAAATTCTTTGTAGTTTATTAAAGTTTTGTTTGGTTAATTTGACAATCAAATAATGGTCCAAAAAAAATATATAACTCTTCTCGCCACAGAGTGACTCGACCAACTCTGAGCTAAATGATTGCTACTCTTTCATAGCTTCCTCAGCAGCCAGCTGAGAAAGTTGTGGTTGCAGTTTAGAGGCTCAATATTTTTTATTTTTTTTTAACTACATACATATTAACAGAATAATCATGCTCATTAGAAATATATAATATTAAAAATTTTTGTTTATTTGATACATACTCACCAAGATTGAACAATGTTACCTTTTAATGTAACCTTTTTGAAAGAATATGGGTATTGCTTGAATAGCCAGGAGTACAATGATGATAATGATTTGTACCAGTACTAGTTTATTTTACAACTGAGTGTAGTCCACACGTCTATAGCAGCAGGAGTAGGGGGGCATGGGCAAAAATGAGGGAAGTGACCCAACTGTATATTATTAAACTGTAATAAACATAACTACGAAAGAACAATAACATAAACCAATTTCTACTTTTACTTTGCTCGTCAGATTAGCTAGTTACATAGTTTTCGTTGTTTTCATACTAATTGTAACTAACTTCACTCTATTATTTATCGAGTAGATATAAATTGATTGCTACTGGAGGAATTTATCGATATTGGTTTTGTAATTGATTTTTAGGACCAACTCGGTAAAAATATTTACTTATATTGAAGTTATCGATAGGCAATATTCTTAACTACAGGGAATCGTAATAGCACCGTTTACAAATGTTTACAAAATATATTAATATGAAGATCAAACTTTAATAAGTGTAGATAATTTTTTTTTCTAAGGCTATGAAGATAAAATGTGAAAATTTGCATGTCATAATGTAACAAGCGGGAAACATTTTTGCATTTCGAGATAGATACCAAGTATATTGGAAAGAAATAACGGTAAAGAATGGAGACCACTTTCTCATTTGAAACTTTTTTTCTAGAATTAGCATTTTCCGAGAACAGTCGAATGTGGAAGAATTTGCCTAAAGAACTAATGTTTTTTTTTTTTTCCTTCACTGGCTTTGGATGTCTCCATTTAGCCACGATGTTTTTATTTTACGCTATACTAGTTATATAATAACTAATCTATATTTAAAATCTATAATTCCATAAACTAATCGACCTATAACCTAACACGAGAGGACCAGCTAGTGTTGCAAGACTCAAGGATTATTGGACAGGGACACACACTTCACGTCAAGGTGCCCTTCATGACGCCTTTGTTTAACACGTAACACACACGGGGCAACGGTAAGGGGGTGATATAAAAAACAGTGGATAAGAACAGAGGAACTCATCTAAACCTATATTTTGACACGACATAACCTAATAAACTCCCAAAATATACATTTAAAATTTTCATTTGTGGTTACTATGTATAGCAGCGAGGTACTATCCAATGGTAGCGGAATACAGTTCTCCAACATTTTTTTTTTCAAGAAGTTCACACCAATTGCGTTAAAATTGCAGTCAAATAGCCAGTGGTTGATGTCGCCAATATTTCCGTTGCAGTCGCAGATAGGACTATCAAGGATTTTCATCTTGAACAGCATGGATTTGAAAGCTCCGTGACCAAATAGGCAACGAATGTATGTTATAAACATTTGCCTGTTGTACGGGAATGAAATGAAAGATGGTTTAGAAGGTATTCGGCTATATATGCGACAATAGTGGGTGTTTTGCCTTGTGTGGATCCATTCTTCCTCCCATTTTTTCCTCATATCCATTTTGGCACTGGATATCAGGTCATAATATGGTAAATACTCGATTTTGGGACCTTTGGTAGTTCTAGCTATTAAACCTGCTGTTTCGTTACCAACTATACCAGAGTGTCCTTTTACCCAAATAAAGACAACTTCCTTGTTTAGACTTTTCAACTTTGTGACTTTTTCCAAAATAGAACTAATGTTAAAAGCGATTACTTACTTAATAAAATAACTTGCTGAGTATCTAATTTTGGTTTCACTAAACATCGAAAAGTATCTATACTAGATAAACTTTGAATTATTTAACATCGAAGGTATAGAACAAAACGTTTCAGGCGAATACATTGACTGAAATCATATTCGGAAATGCACCTTTAATATCTAATTGCAATTTATTATTAATAATTCAGAGAATTCAGTCAAGAACTAAAATCCAAATAACAGTTGATATTCTGGCGGAGTCGCCGGGTATACGCTGGAATTTAATACTTAGTAAATATGGCTGGCCTAAAGTAAATATGGAAATTTTGGTTTATCTAAAACCTAACTTAACCTTAAGTTACCGCAACAAGTTCAATGGAAGTTTGATAAAAGGTGGGCTTGTTTTATACCAGCGAGGAAAATATTTAATTATGCCTTGACTTAGTGTTACAGAAATTAAATAATTTTATCACATGCACTTCCCGTTACATGGTAGTTAGGTGGTTAAACAGTAGCTCTTTCTAGGTCTAGTTGTTTATCACTGGATTTGTGATAATATTTGCTTTTCTATAGAACGTAGCGGGATATTCTATGTTGTATGATTCTTAGTAATAATATTAACTAACAAGCTTATTAACGTAGTAATTTCAGAATTCTAAGCAACCAGGAAACATCAGAGTAATGGATTTTAAACTAATACAAATAACTACATTCTATCTATTTATATTTTTGTAAAGCTGTACGTACAAAAATCATGTTAAGAGAGTATTTCTGCTTATTGTCTAAATGTTAGTTGTGGCATTATCTTAATTTTTTTTCCTTCTTCAATTCTTTGGGACTTCCTGCCACATGTATGTTTTCTTTCTAAGCGGTGCTCAGGGAATCTACAAAATATCACAATTAACCAGTATGTTACTGGTAAATAACCTCTACGCCTGTGACATTTACGTCAAAGGATCAGTTAGAGGTTGCTCTTTTTAAATAAACAACACAAATAAGTATAAAAACTTGAAATTAAATATTTCGCCGACGTTTCGGAAATCTAATCTGTTTCCTTTTTTCAAGGCTTTTTTGAAAAATCTTTTTTGCTGTGTATGACAAATACACACCTCTAAGAATATTTGTTATATTCAATATCCATAGATACTTACTATTTACATAGAACTGTTGATATAGTTAACAGTTTTTTAGTTTCTATACAATGTTAAGTTTGTGAAGTTCTTCTTTTAACATTGGCAGCCAAGTTGTACAGACATCTACGGAAGATTCGACACGCAATTATCCTCATTCAATAATATTATCGCGGATTCTTTAATTTTTCTTTTTTTGCTATCTGCCTCTTTTGTTAAAATTTTTGCCGAGTCCCAGTTTATTCTATGTCCGTTCTTCCACGCGTGTTCCCAGATCTTGGACCTCTGAATTTCATTTTTTCTGATATAATTTTGATGTTCGCCCAATCTTACACTAAAAGGTCTGGATGACTCACCCACGTATTGTTTGTTGCACTCACACGGAATACTATAAATGCAGTTTTTTGAATTTTGCTCGTGGTTTGATGGTTTCGTCTTTGTCAGAATAGATCTTAAAGTGTTGCTTGTTTGAAATACCGTCCTAATATCAAATCTATCACCGATGCGGCGCAACTTTTCGGATAATCCGCATACATAAGGAATTAACGTTATGTAACGTTTTTCAAGTTTTTGTCGTACCTGATTGTTATTTTCAATATTTATGAAGGTTTTATCGACAAAAGCCCCAGGGCATTGGTTATTAATAAGAATTTCCTTTATAAACCGCTTCTCATTGTTTAGTATTTCATCATTAGAAGAAATGATTTTGGCCCTATCATACAAACATTTTACAACACCCCTCTTAACGTGCATCGACTGATTTGAGTTGAAATTTAAATATCTGTTGGTATGTGTTGGTTTTCTATAAACACTTGTTTCAATTGTACCATTTACTCTTTTAATTAAAACATCTAAAAATGGTAACTCATTTCTAGATTCCTTTTCTAAAGTGAATTTAATGGAAGGTTCTTTATTATTTAAATGATCCAGAAAAGTATCTAGTAACTCAATACCAGGAGGCCAGATTGCAAAGATATCATCTACGTATCTCCACCAGATAACCGGTTTGTTTGCACAATTTTGAACATGCCTAGTCTCAAAATCCTCCATAAATATATTGCTTAAAATCGGTGACAATGGAGAACCCATTGCCATACCGAAATCCTGCTGATAGAAATCATTGTCTAATTGAAAATAAGTTGTTTTTATACACATAGTTAAAAGTTCCATTATAGTATTTACACGCAATTTAGTTCTCGCTTCCAAATTATTTTATTTAACAATTTGTCTTTGATTATTTTTAAAGTTTTGTCTACTGGGACGTTAGTGAACAGACTAACTACGTCAAAACTAACCATCAGATGTGTATTATGAATACTGTTTTCATAAACTTTTTCGATAAAATGTTTACTAATTTTTATATACGAGTCAGTATTTCCAGATAATGGATTAATAATTTTAAGCAAAAATTTTGCCAAATTGTGGCAAGGCGAATTAATGGAACTAACAATTGGTCTTAATGGGACATTCTGTTTATGTATTTTTGGTAAGCCATAAAAATGAGGAGGCTTGCTATAATGCGGTGTAAGCTTCCGTCGTTCAAAGTCATTAAAATAATTTTTTAACTGATCCTTTGACGTAAACGTCACAGGCGTAGAGGTTTTTTACCAGTAACATACTGGTTAATCGTGATATATTTTGTAGATTCCCCTAGCACCGCTTAGAAAGAAAACATACATGTGGCAGGAAGTCCCAAAGAATTGAAGAAGGAAAAAAAAAGTATTTCTGTTTGTTTACTTCATAATTGAAAAGTAACTTCGGTACTTTTTGAAATAGTTTTATACAAGTCTTTTCATGTTAAATCTCAAATTTATTATCAACACGAGTTTATAGTGGTCAGATCTACAACTAATTTAGTAAGTGCTACCTACCAATCTTATTGCGAATATAGTGGATCATTGTGGCCGAATAGACACAATTTATACAGACATGTCAAAATCTTGGATCTGTTACTCTTTGTAGTTTTGCAGCAACCGCGAACTATTTCCCTGGCGTTTTTTCCGGTGCCTATCGAAGCGGGACGAAATTCCGCGCCAGATATATATTCTTTTGAGTTCTCCGGTTATAGACGTATAAAAGCCGACCACCTCTCTCGCCTGGGATGATTGCAACAGAAAAATTATAGTGAAATGCCGAGATTGTATCAAAATCGATTTCTCGAATTGTCAAAAGTGTTATTTCTTAGTTCACGCATGCCGAACTAAATTTTCGATTTTGCCTGGGTAATATGCGATGCTGACAATATGCCAATTTCTGTTTTCCATAGAGACATCATGCAACCCGTTGGATGATGTTTCAATTTAGTTGTAAACGTTTAAGTACTTTATGTTTTAGCTTCTCCAATGAAATTATTTGAAGTTTTTAATTTCTTTCGAACTTCTTTCAGATAATTCTGTTTCTAAAATTACCTCTCACTTCTACGTGACTAACGTTTAAAAATAAAAATATATTACCATTTTGTCTCTATTCTCGGTGATAATTACGAGAATACCTTTTTAATTTTCTTATCAACTTTCTGGTACACATTTTTTTATTTCAAATTAATTTCGCGATTATTTCCACTCGACTGACGTTTACGAATTATAGGATTAGATTACTTAACCTCTTGTTTCATCGTTAGTTGATTCTGTCAACATTTCTGTAGGTAACAGCTAATTTCAAAATTGTTTCCTATAAATCTATGTCAAATTAATAGAAGTTCAGTTCGCACAAAATTGTTCATTTTGTGCTTATTGCATAATACGTTAGTTTACTTATTACTCTAATTCATTTTACTTTCGTTTTCATCTTGTAATTATGTATTCGGTTAGTTCTAGTATACTTTAATTATACAGGGTGTAATTAGTTTCATGTCATAAAAAAACTGGTGGTAGGGAACGACAAGACCAACAAAAAAACCTTATATAACATCGGGTCTAAAGCTCATAGTTTTGGAGAAAAGAAATAAACAAAAATTTCGCAAATTTTCAATCATATTTTTTGAGAACTGCTGGAATATTGAGGTAGGTTTAGATCTAGATCTGATCTAAAGAAAACTATACTCTAACTCTCCCTTGTGCAATATTTTAGTTACTGTCGGTGTTTCGTTATGTACAAACGTCCAACCCGCCGTTCGCTGTTTTTGTTATTTTTGAATTTCGCGTCATTGTGTATTTATAGTTAAGATTTATTTTATTGACTTACCGTTCAAGATGTCAATCTTGATTACGTACAGACACAACTTACTTGTTCGTTCTTTTTGTATTCCTTTTTGGCTTTTGTACCAAGTTTTTATTTTGTTTTTCTTTATTGACAACGTTAGTTGATAGTTTAGTGTTTAGTGTTGAACGAAGTGCGTATGTACTTAATTCGACGTACCGAACTGTGTATTGATACAGATGCAGAGATTTTGAATCATTTAGGTAGGTAGTAAGCTTTCAACTCAGGACACTCATTTATGTTACAAATGTTAATAAACCACATTTAAATTTTCTAAATTATAACAATCCAATATTTTGTTCCAAATTAAAAAATACACATGTAAAGAAATGCTCTGCTTAAACCTCTATGGCCTCTATTGGCTTGCAATTGTGCACGAAGAGAGAACGAATTATTTACCTCTTTATACTTGCCTCAGTTCAGTTGAGTCGGTCCATCAAAGGCGGTCAATGATCCTTTGATACCGCGTGTGCCGGCGAGAACTTTTTTATGACTATTTAAAAGTTGTATAATTGAGAAGTACAAGTCCATCGACCAAGAAAATCAGTGGTTCTCAATAGTTGTCTACCAGAATATTAAATATGTTAACCCAGATCAGTTTTTTTTCAAAGTGCCCCTAGAGGGAAAAGTCATACAGGTTTTTTGTTTGTCTAGTCGGTCCCCATTACCAGTTTTTTTTTAATGACGTGAAACTGAATACACCCTGTATATTTATATTATTTTGTATTTTTATTTGCTTTTAATATTGTGTGTTTTATATATATTTACTTCTATTGAAAGATTATTTGCTTGGGCAACTGAGTTATTAATTAAATATATAAATAACTAGTACATTGATCAACTTAAATTAAACAAATGTTATACAAGAAATCAATAAGACAAACATATTGTACACTTTTGTCCATTTCGAACGTACTTAGAAAATACAAGTAGAATTTTATACTGTTATGATATGGAAGGTGACGAACTGAGCCTATTATGATATATTAAGATACTTAATATGATTTTCTCGTATCCTAGCTGGTACAGTTTAACGTTAAGTCTCTTGACTTAAAGAACTTAGTTTTGTTCGTGACTAAAATGCTTCTTTCAGGATGTAAATTCCTAATATGATAAAAGTGATGTGCTTATACATAATAATACACATTAAAACAACATTTCCTACAGCAATATAATATCATCAGTACAGTATTAAATCACATTTTTTAATTCGAAAGTTGAGCTAATTATCAGCAATAAAAAACTTAAATCAGTTTACAGAAAACGGTCGTTAGAAATTACGAAACAAAATTTCATCATCGTCCAACTAATTGCTTAAAAATAATTTTCATTTGTCCACTTTCACACCAAACTTAAAATATACTTCCAAAAAAAAGAAAAAGGAAGAGGAAAGGAAGAAAAAAAGAGAAGGGGGAATAAGAAAGGAAAGGGAGAGGGAGAGAGAATGAGAACGAGAAAGAGAAGGAGAAGGAGAAGGAGAAGGAGAAGGAGAAGGAGAAGGAGAAGGAGAAGGAGAAGGAGAAGGAGAAGGAGAAAGAGACAGGGAAAGAGAAAGCGAAAAAAAAAAAGATAAGGAGGAAGAGAAAGGAAAGGGAAAGACAAATATAAAGAGAGAGAAAGATAAAGATAAATAGAGAAAGAAAGAGAGAAGGGGAAGGGGGAGGAGAAGGGGAAGGAGAATGAGAAGGAGAAGGAGAAGGAGAAGGAGAAGGAGAAGGAGAATGAGGAGAAATAGAAAATGAAATGGAAAGAGAAAGAGGAGGAGAAAGGAAAAGAGACAGCGACAGCGAAAGAGAAAGAAAATTATTTTTACAAATATTGCGTAAAGAAAACCGATCCAAAACATTTTTCAAATTCTTTTAGAAGAGGCGTATTCTAAAAGACAGGAAATTGCATGAATTGGTAGGAATGTAGGAGAAATAGACGATATACGAGGGTATCTCTTTAAGCAAATTTAACCATTATTTTTGCCAACCTTAATGTAATTTTTGTTTATTTATTTAATTAATTTTATTGCAATTTGTGGTACTTTCGACCCGTTACGGGCAATAGCCGCTATCGCTGATTTCTCGCATTATTTACCATAGCCTTTAAAAGCTTAGGGAAGATTTCATTGTTCCAAAGTACACAATTACAAAATAAAAAAATTATAATAGTATAACACTGATTTATAATTGGTTATAATTTCCCATAACTTGTGTTGGTTTTATGTTCAATATGCTTAATAAAATGGTTTCGAAGTCCTCGTAGTTCAAGATAATACGGGGCAAATGACCTATATTTCCGCACTCACAATCAGGATGTTCTCCAATGTTTGTTTTGTGCTCGGAAATGAACACTGCCGTGATTAAAAGGTATTTTACGTAATGTTTTTGTACAATTTTGCTTGCATTTATCCTTTTTCAAAGCCCAAGCTTATTATTGGGATTTTCGTACTACGAGTAAAAAAATATTTATTTTCAATTACATGAAAATACGTGAAAATTTTACATGGTATAGACAATAACGTATACTTTACGATAAAAAATTATGTGAGTGAATCACCTTGCTGTCGGACGTAGGGGTGGCAAAATGGGGGTGACACTAAAGCTGAGTAACGTATAGCAGAGAAGAGGGAGGGAAGAAGAAGAGAGAGAAGAACGGAAACACAACGAATTTATTGACCATTATTTCATAAATATATTACAATATAATTTATTTTTTAATTTTACCCCTAGGCCAAGATAAAATATTCAAAAGACCAAATTCATCTATTTGCAAAAACATATACCTCTTTTTAAGTTTGTGAAAATTGTTATATTTCTTCCCAATAGGGCTTTACAAAAATTTAAACATACTCGCTAATAATGACTGGTCTAGATACAAGGAGCTTAGCAACTATACTATGCCAAAACCTCAAATATATTAGAGGCAGATGTCATAAAGAAATTGACATATTGACTTCGCACATATATGCCAAAAGTGCAGTTTTTGTATACTTATTAGCTTGCTTTACTTATTTTCCCCTATTTACCCCCGCCCCCGCCACTTCAATGGAATCAGCTCTATCAAATGTCAGTACAATATACAGATTCAGAAATTGTAGTTCCCAATATAGGGAATAAAAGCCCCGCCCCATAATTCGTGAACGTAGGTTCTAAAAGTAATCGAGTGGACATTGAATTTAGTACCGCATGAACCGTGGAAGGGCATACGTCGCTAATAATTTCTACACGAAACGAGACTAATATCTTGTCAAAAGTTAGTTAGAAGTTATTTGTCACATTTTTGACAAATAATTTCTTCTATAGAAAGTATTACTGCAGATTACTTATTAGTCGTAAAGACTATGGGAATAAAATAATAATTCTTATTAAAAACGAAATAAAAATAGAGCATTAAAATAAAATTATGTAATTCTCAGAAATTAAAATCAGCTAATAATTAGAAAATAAATTATTCTTATTAAAAACGAAAATAGAGCATTAAAATAAAATTAAATAACTTTCAGAAATTAAAATCAACTAATAAATATCACAAATAAATTAACGAAGTAAGGGTTCAAACAAATCACCTTCTTGTGCCAGACAATAGCCAAACTGATTAATCGATATAATGTATCTCTCATATCATTGAATTGATGTGGGGTAACGTTTGCACAAAGTTGGATACGTTTTTCCCGTAATTCAACTAAATTATTGGCTCGTCCAAAGACATGGTTGTATGCGGTTTCCTTTAAAAAACCCCACAATAAAAGTCATGGGGTGCTAGATCAGGTGACCTGGGGGGCATTTTATCATTCCCCTCGTACTTATTAAACGATTGGGAAATGTTCTTTCCAGAAAGTTAATAACTTTTCCTTTACTGTGACTTGGGCAGCCGTCTTGTTGAAACCAAATGTTGTCAAATTTGGCAGGTCGGATATCGAAACAGATCTACAAAATTTTGTCATACAGGATGTTGATTTTGACATACAACATATTGTCAGACCTGGTTTTCTATTTTGGTTTACCATGAAGTTCTATCAAGTAAAATAAGTGAAACATATGTTCTAAGTATGAATTGATTATATAGGGTGGTTCAATAATTATGACCAAAGAAAGATTTGGCAAATATCAATAAAACACCCTATATCTCAGTAAGGAAGGACGATGGATGCATTAATGCCAGGTAAGTTGGAACCGCCAAAGTGCTTCTAGCCCCAAGTAACCTATGTACCTTTAACATTGAAACACCCTGTATACATTCAAGAACCCAAATATTGTTTAATATTAATCATGCAAATACATTCCGTTAAGTTAATTCTATCAAGAAACAATTTACATTTTTTGTTGTGTTTGGATTCGCTCTAGAATAACAAATTTTGCCATGTTTCCACCCAGTCAGTTGGGCTATTTGATATTTCGTATGTAAATTACAAAAAACTGTAGCGTGAATCGATATGGGTCTCAATGTGTCTTCCACTTTTGGCATATATATTGCGTTTTACTTTAATATGCGTCTCCAAAAAAAGACGTTGAATTTGACTCCTATTATGATAAATAGTTACAGTGGGTGCATATCTATAAGAACAACATAAAAATTAAGATTAAAGAAAGACGTTGAATTTGACTCCTATTATGATAAATAGATACATTGTGTGCATATCTATAGGAACAACATAAAAATGATGATTAAAGTAGGCAGTAGATGTATGCAAAATAGATAGACAGATAGATAGCATTGATTTAACCACATTATATATTTGCTATTTATAGCAAGTCAACATAAAAAAAGAGAAATCTATCTTATATCCTTATTTTATCTTATCTTACGCTATACTTGAAAAATAGTTGTTACAGAAGATGGCCATGTTTTTGTCACTATTGAAATTATTGCTGGTGTCATCAAGAAATTGAAGATTATTGTTGCCGCTTTTTTTGCTCTCATTTGTTGCTTCGGAGATAAGTTGATGCGTTTTTTTTACATCGTTCAAATTTTCATTTATTTTATTTTGGTAGTAGTTATTTTTTGCATTATTGACTATTTCTTTAAACACCGGCAATTATTTCGATGTTTTTATCAAGGTTGTTATTTAGAAGATTATCAAAGTCCCCTATAAATGATTGTACTACAGTAGATGGTGGTCTGTATAGTGCTGTTAGCCCAATTGTGATATTATTTATCTCTAAGGTTACTCTACTTACATTTATACAAGTGATATTCAGTTTGTATGTTGAAATATTTGTATTCAAGTTTGATTTTGCCAGTAAAAGTACTCCATCACATTTGTTTATATCACCGTTATTATAATACGTCGTGTATCCTGGGATATTGAATTGTGTTATAGATTCAATCTGCAGCTTTCATTTAGTATAATGATGTCGCAGAAGTAAAGCTTGAAAGATTAGAGAAAAACCAACAATTCATCAAAATTTTTACTCACACTTCCCTATATTTACATGCAGGATATTTATAAGTTTTTCACTTGTGTTTATTTTGCTCACTAATTCACTGGCAACAATTAATTCACCTTTTGTTTCTGAATCCAGTCTATTTAGCACCTCTTCTTTTTGTTGTCTAACCATGTATGTGATGACAGTAATCTATCTTGACATTTGTACATGATTGTCCTTGACATCGAGAACCAATAACAGAAAATCTTAGTTCAGCTTTTCTAGAAGTACATGCGGCTTTGCAGCCTTTTGTACACTTGCAGTTTATTGTTTTCAATAGTTCTTGTGGATCAGCTTCGTCTTTGATAGTAATAGGAAATAAACCTATTATTTTTCTCATGCAACCCCAATCTTGAGGACTTTTTGCCACTGACAAATTAACCACAAAAGGTTTGAATAAATCTAGTTCTCATCGTAATTTCGTTGTGAACAATTTATTTCTCTTTCTTTATTGCGATACGGGTTATACAGCGAGAGATATTTAAGAAAAACTGCGGAAAAGCACAATTTTGAACATTCTTTTCTTTAAACAAAAGTTTTCCACCAAGCGGATTTAATTCAACACTTTTACTACACTCCTTGAAATGTTTACAACAAATTCCATAAAAAAATTGCTATAGTAAAACAATTCCTTTTTAGGAAATTTAGACCCTTTATTCGTTATATTCCACTAACATGAATATTATTATGAAGTCATAAAACAAATGCACCCCAAAGGCCTTTACAACGGGCTCTTGACTTTGATAGTCAGTAAGTGAATCTGGCAATTTTGACAGATCATTTAATATTTCATGAAACGTAGCGTCGGATTATTAATCTGACATAACTCAGAGACTCACGATCAATATGTTTAATACCAAAACGCCTCTAGCTAATAACAATAGTTTTGGTTAGTTACTGTTTGTAATTTGAATATATCCCATTGAGGGCGTTCATAAACAGGAAGCCTATAGTATAAGAACTCAGTTTAAAACAAACAAAATTAATATGCTTATTAAGTTTTGTATCCTCAAGATGTATGCTTGGATATTTACCTTTATGTGGTTAAATAATAAAATTAAACCTAATATCCTCCTAAGTTTAGACAGACTTTATTGTTTTCTTCGAGACAGAAACCTATAATAAAATAGAAATGTTCAATAAACCGGTTAATATTAGAATTATGCCGAGAAACAGTAACTGAATGACTTGAATTATTCTTTCTGTTAACTTTAACAGTTTTATACGAAATAATAAAATAAAGAATTTATTATTCCTGCATAAATTCTGTTAAGTATTTTTTTTTATAAATTATTAAGGGAACCATTCTTACTCCATGACGTGGAAAGTTTTCAATTCATACATTTAGAATTAATATCATCGTCATCAAACAAAATACATTATCAAATACATGGCAAAAAAATTCGATCTAAGTACCCATAATTTTGCTTGAGTTCGATGTTTGGAACTGTTGCACCCTTGGATCGATTTCAAAGACTTTGTTAGTTAATTGTAGATAAATTCATAGTGATTAACATCTGTTTAATAATTAGCAAATTATGTGGTATTTTACCAAAGAAAACATATATGCTATTTTTTTCACGTTAAAATCACCCTGCTCATGATCATATTCAAACATACTTCATATTAAAAATACATCTATTCTCAATATTATGTTTTATGAAGCATCCCAGTGTCTGTCTTCTATTTAAAAACACAAACGGGAGTCTCGATGAGCTAGGGAAATCGGTTAGTTATAAAGTATTTATTAAAAGTGTAGAATATATCGTTTTAAGGCGTGTAGTGGGTGTAAATAGAGTGCCACGTTACTGAGTCGTGTATTATGACTATATAAAGGTGGTAGTTGTAACTAAGTGCGGCCCTTGAGGTACACACGACCAATTTCCCATCATGATATGAATATCAATATTAATAATAACACAGAAAAGTAGGCATTTTATCTCCTTAAATTTTATTTGATTCCATTTTATTGATACAAATATTCTGATTGTAATGGCCAAATAATTTTGAAAAGGCTCTATAAAAATATTTCAAAGTATCGACTGCCATCAGAATAAATTAGTGAAGTAGTTTCTTCCGGGTTTTGCCGCGTTCGTCGAACTTGACGTTTCGCTGATCATGCTGTCAGCTTCTTCAGAAGGGTTCCAAAGACTGAAGTTGTTGAGTTCGGCTCCTCGTTATATACCTGGGCGCTGCTACGCTTGGTTGCACATTCGCCATGCTCCGCATAATTTCCAGTGATTCCCTAATAATTCTTGGGTGGAGAACATTAGTATATTGGACAGAAGTGCGCGTTATTACCCAAGAATTATTAGGGAATCACTGGAAATTATGAAAAATAAGAAAAATTTCAACAGAGAAGATGGGTATCGACTAAACAATACATGGGGACTGGCTTTGCCAAGTACCAGTAATGTAATCGGTCACGATCAACGGAGCACGACGAAAGTGCAACCAAGCGTAGCAGCGCCCAGGTATATAACGAGGAGCCGAACTCAACAACTTTAGTCTTTGGAATCCTTCTGAAGAAGCTGATAGCATGATCAGCGAAACATCAAGTCAAGTTTGACGACCGCGGCAAATCCCGGAAGAAACTACTTCATTGGACAACCGCCGTGAAAACCTGCATTGCACTATAGAATAAATTGGATCAGCTTAATCCATTTCGAGAACTCATAAAATCTACTTTTTTGCAGTCTTTTTGTTTGAACAGAGAAAGGACTAGACATATTTTTATTAAATTTCTTTCTTATCATATTGACGTTAACATGCTTCGATTGGTGCCACAACGAACTCGATATCATTTTTTATTCACAAGATTTCGCGCAGGAAAAAATTTTCACGTACGTACGTACATCCATACACACACACATACACATACTTCTTTTCAAAAATAGTTGAAATTTACTGCAGTGACATGGAAACATAAACATATGTTTCAAATGCTAAGCATTTCCAAGAGACAGAATGATAGATCACAAATGCTATCCTTCATGAAAATATAATCTATTAGAGTGAAGTATTTTTTAAACACAAGGCTTCTAAAGACAGTCGGTTTAGAGCTTTTCTGGTCTCTAGCACAAGCAGATGTAGGTTGTTAGAGAAATACAAAGTTTATTTTCAGTAGATTTTCATTCTTTATGGAATAGATAGGCTCCTGTTCTCATTTTTAACTGAATATTCATGACGGTAAGGGGTTATGTAGATACTAGTTTACTCTGCATGGCCGTAGGAGACAATGTGGATACTAGTGTCACAATGAGAATTTTCGAATCAGAAATTAACACATTCATTTTAGAATTTTAATTGCTAGCATAATCAGAGTGAAGGTTATCGAAAGAATGCAAAGATTGGAAAATAATATTTTCTCAGATAGTTTTTATTTTAATTGTTTCATTACAATTATAAGCAAACAAAAAATATTTCACTTTTAACGTTATAACGTAATATCAAGAACATGTAACACATTTGCTACTCGATACCCACAAGAACAGAAACCATCCACCACACAATGTGAAACGCATATTGGAAATATTTGGCTCTGTCAAAGCAGGAATTCTAAGAAGGAAGCCTATTGTTGATGACGAAAACATAGAAAATGCAATTCTGGGGTATCTTCGGGCATTTCCAATTATGTCATTAAGGCAAGCTGCTTTGGAATCGGGATTATCCAAGAATTTAATTCACAGAATCTTGTCAAAACATAAAGCTTTTCTCGTTCTGTATGGTTCAACAATTAAAAGAAACAGAGATCTTGACGAGAGAGAATTTTAATAAGACCTGAAGGTGCCAATTATTTTTTGGGAAATATTGTATTTAATAATATATATTTAATCCACACACAATCAATCACACTTCCCATTATTGGAGTAACTCGAATCCTCATGTATTCAGATAGAGAGATATTCAAGAACATTAGCAGTTTAATGTTTACTGTGTCTTGAGAAACGATAGAGCTGTGACAATATAATTTTATGAAAAAAATTTAAATTGTAAATTTAAAAGGTCTCTTCTTCAACTAATACGCCTATGGCTTCTTCCTTAGAATTCAAATATTCTAAAACTGTCCCATATGCGTCTTACACTATATGGTGATGGTTTCTGTTCTTATGGGTATCGAGTAGCAAATGTGTTACATGTTCTTGATATTACTTTATCATAGTTTCCACATATAATAAACAAACCTAAAGTCGTTTGACATGACTGACATTAATTATTGTTTCTGTTCATGGCTAAGTTGATGGCAATTTTTACTAAAAATTCATTTAAGAAAATCTCCAATATTTCAAAAAGTTCTAACTTTATCTCCTACAATGTCTATATTAGAAAAAAGAGAATTTAATTTTACATAATTTAATTTAAAAGAATACAGAGTGTTCCGTTTAAATTAAAAATGTTTTTAAGACGTGGATTTGACAAGATGTGTGAAAAATAGAACACTTAGTATACTATTATGGAATTTAGTTTCATTGTAGCTCATCTTGTGTTCTTTCTATGTGCGAAAGAGCAAATTAGAATCTCCTACAGGAAGAAAGTTATAACGATTCTGGCAAACCATTGCACCTGTCAAATTTTGTATAAAACGTGAAATATTTCCGAAATTGCTAGATTTAGGTATAGGGCATGCACATGTCTCGATGCAGAATTTTATGCTCAAGTCGAAAAGTCGAAAATATATAAGGTTCTATTTAAAATAATCGGCTTCCGGTATAACGTGAAGTACCACATGCTTGTAATTATTTTAGTTGGATTGGCCACACTGACTTCAGTAACTTTGTTACATATTTTTCCCTATATCGATCGATTCGGTTCCCGGTGGGACACTCTGTATTATCTGGAACGCAAAGTACAAAAATATCTTGTTGCTAAAATAATGCGCTCATGAGGCGGACTTTCTTTTCTTATAGATACTCCTCCGTTCTTAATATCAAAGTCGAATTTTAATAATTGTAGCAAATAAGAATGGTTTTCTAAGGTTATATCGCTAAAATATAAGAATTTACATTGGAAACTTTTTATTTTTCGAAATAGAGAGCAAGTATATTCGATAGGAATAAAGATAAAGGATGGTGACAAATTTTTTATTTGAAACTTCTTTTTCTAGAAGTAGCAGTTTTAGAGAAAATCCCATGTGAAAATTTTGACCATTCGTCATTTTCATCATTTAAAAGTATATTATTTATCTCGTGTTTCTTATCGACAATAACAATACAATATATATTTCGGTCCATTACATATTAAAAATTGCTGCCTAAGGAATCACTACTTTCACATCCAAAGTTTCCATCCAAGTCTCTTTAAAAGAAAATGTCTTGATTGTATTTTTATTCTAGTATGTAGAAATAATTGGTTATAGAATTTTAATGATATTTGACAGACAGATATAAAATAAGTTGAGATGTTGATTTTTAGAACATACGCCAAAAATGAAGTTTCTGGACTCTTATTAGTTTGCTCTACTTATTTTCCCCAATTTACACCCCTTCAACGGAATCATCTCAATCGGATGTCACTACAATACATACGTGTACCAAAGAGTGACCGCAAAAAAAGGCCTAAAATTCGCCTGCTTTTGTATAGTAGATATCGGGCCAAGGGAAAGACCAAAATAAATCCTATAGAGCTCAAATTAAACAGTATAAAGTTTCTGTACTCTTACCAGCTTGTTTTACTTATTTTCCCCTATTTACCACTATTTAACCGACTGTGTCGATCATGACAAACTGCTAGGGAAACTGTATGCCTGTGGTATTCGTGGTGTGGCACTAGACTGGATTTCCTCTTTCCTCAGAAATAGGAAACAATATGTTGCTGTCACACATTCTTTCGATGGAAATGTTGGAAGTGCCAATTCGGAGTATAAGGTAATTAACATGGGAGTTCCCCAGGGCTCAGTTTTGGGGCCAATTTTATTCTCTGTTTATACAAATGAACTTGATACCCTGACAAATGACGCTCATTTGATAATGTATGCGGATGACCAGTCTTTAATTATATCTGATAAACATGATGCCTTAGTGGAGAATAAATGTAATAATTCTTTAATGAATTTTTATAACTGGTACTGTTTGTATAAACAACACTTAAATGCTGAGAAAACGACATTTATGAGACTTCATAATCGACAAAAAATTTGCACGGATTTAAATATTAAAATTAATGATACCAGTCTATCAAACAGCAAAAATGTGAAATTTCTGGGACTTACATTAGATGAGTGTCTCAACTGGAAAGGACACTGTGAACAGCTTATATCAAAATTAAATTCTATCTCTTATTTAATGAGAAGCTTGAAACCTGTCTTATTAAAAGATCAATTATTAAATTTATATCATGCTCAAGTGGGATCAAGACTAAGATATGGAATCTCTTTTTGGGGAAACTCCACCTTATCATCGGATGTTTTTATTGTACAAAAACGTATTTTAAGAATTATAGCAGGGATCTCGAAGGCTTGTTCATGCAGAGAAGTATTTAGGTCATATAAAGTTTTAACCCTTACCAGTATTTTAATTTATGATTTATGTGTATTTGTTTTTATTAATAAAGCAAAATTTATCATTAATAGTAACTTCCATGGTAAAAATACAAGACAAAATGATAAATTTCATATTCCACATTACAAGTATAATATTTCGATCAATGCACCCTATTGTCTAGGTCTTAAATTATTTAACCATCTGCCTAATGACATAAAACAGGCTATAAACACCAATAGTTTTAAATTTAAACTAAGAACATATTTATTAGACAAATGTTTTTACACACTAAATGAATTTTTTGTATACTAATTGTAATGCCCCATTGTGACGATTCCTATACATGTATATACTGTCTAAAGGAAAATAAATGTATTATTATTATTATATTATTAACCCACAACCCTTCAACGGAGTCATCTCAAAATATAATCTAGTTCCATGTGTCGTTATAATACACACGTGTACCAAACTTTAAGTGAAGGGGTTGAAAAATATTATAAAATTATCTGAGGCTTTGGCTTCTAGTACATACACCGAAATTCAAGTTTCTGTAATCTTACCAACTTGCTTTATTTATATTTCCCTATTTACCCCTAAATAATCCCCAACCCTTCAACGGAATCATCTCAAAATATAATCTAGTTCCAGACGTCGTTATAATACATACGTGTACCAAATTTCAAATGAATACTCATTATTATTTTACCAACCCCCTCAATGACGGAGTAGGAGTGGTGGGGGGTGGAAAAACATGAAAAAATCTGAGGCCCTGGCTTCTAGTACATACACCGAATTTTAAGTTTCTGCACTCTTACCAGCTTGCTTTACTTAGTTTCCTCTATTTACCCCTATTTAACCCACAACCCTTTATCAGAATAATCCCGGAATATAATTCCGATCTCATTATAATATATACGCGTACCAAATTTCAAGTGAATATCTCAATTTTATTTTATCAACCCCTTTAATAATGGAGTGGGGGGGGGTTGATGGGAAGATGAAAAATATTATAAAAAAAATTGAGGCCTTGGCTTGTAGTACATACATCAAATTTCAAGTTTCTGTACTCTTACCAGCTTGCTTTACACATTTCCCCCTATTTACCCCCTAACCCTTCACCGGATATCTTTAAAAAATAATCCAGTTCCAGATCTCGTTATAATATATACGTGTGTAAAATTCAATATCTTAAACCGTTCCGGAGAAAACGTGCGGACAAAAAAAGTTACAGACAGACAGAATAGGGATGTTTTCTATTTTTTAATTGTAATAAAAAATGATAGTTCTAAGGCTACAGAAACACGCAATAACCATTAAAACGCCTAAAAACTTTTTTTCTTGAAAATAAGCTACGAATAAGAACTCCGAAATTAAGGAGGCTAGTAAACGATCCCTGCAATGAGAGTAGCGCGCGTGATGTCATAATGATCTAGCGGAACTCGTATACCAACATTATATGGATTGTTTGTTTCAGTATCGTTTTATCTCTGTTTTTGAAATGATGGGAGATTTAAAAAGTATGAAAGTTAATAGAAACAAGTGTTGTTTCGTTCCTGGATGTACAAATACATCAGTAAATAACCCAGAAAAGGTTTTTATGTCTGTGTCACAAAATGTAAAAAGAAAGAAGCTTTGGTCCTTTTTTAAACCAATGATATTTTTTAAAAACTTTTGTTACCTTAAACGCATTTATCAAAATCGGTTCCTTTTTATTAGGGATGGCAAGGATGTATAGATATAAAATAAATATCGATATATTAATCCTATACCATGAATATATTCATATGATTTTTTTTTGCAATATATCGGGTTGAAATATCGATATTTTTACAAATATATCGAAAAGCGTCAACTTGCATATTACCCTCCCGCTCTTCGAAATTTCAATCGAGATAGAAATGTTATTACGAGAATATCACCCCCCCCCGCCTCTTCGAAATTTGTTTTAATGATAAATATTGTACTGTAAAGAATGCCGCCCCCTGCTTTCCGAAGTTATACCTTAAGCAATATTCATTAATTTTTGACATTAAATGTTAATCTACAAAATATATCGATGCATAGAAATATCGATAATTTTTGTTGATATATCGATTATATTGATCTGAGTCTTGTGATGTATCAAATGATTCATATATCGATATATTACATTTTTTGCCATCCCCAATTCTCATAAGAAACATGCATGAAAGTCTAGCCACTATATTCGCTCGCGTTTAACTATGAGCGACATGACGTCACACCAGTCAAGGAGCGTTTCGCTCATTCAAATGAATATTCATATTTCTTTAGGGATTTTCCCATAGAACGGATTTGTTGATTTTTGTAAAACTTTGTGGATATTATTATAAGACGATTTTTAACCATTTTATGATGTTTAAACAGGATTTAATTTTTCTGTGAACATCCCTATTTTTCTCCCAAATTTAAAATCTCGACGTTTCATGACATTCTAAACCTATTTCAAGATTTTTTTTTTCGATTTATGTACTTCCAATCCACTACGTGGATATGGAAGTAATAGAGACTGTATCTGAAATAAAATACCTTGGATTTATTATCGATAACAAGTTAACCTTTGAAAGCCATTTTAATTATATCCAAGAAAATACGAAAGAAACTGTTTAGTTTCTCAAGGGTTGTAGCATTTGAAAAAGCTACATTAATAATTTCAGTTTCAGTGAATACAGTAAATTAACCTCGATTAATTCATTTGTTTGAGTATGCAACCCACGATCTAGAATTCGATAGTAGATGGTTGCCTATCTTGATGAGGAATTATGTGCAGTAAACATGCTTTCTTTAAGTATGATTTCGAGTTAGAGGGGTTACTCACATATTCTTGTTGTTGGGATATTACACAATGGTGTAATTCAGTCTTTTAAATGCAAGGCCCTTTGTTGGCGCATTTTTATTGGCTGAACAAAGAGTTCTCTAGATGCTCAAGTTGGCAACACTGAGAACTGGAGAAGGACACTTCCGTCTGCGGGGGTTCATTTTTCGACAGCGACGAGAGAGCTGAAGGCGGCGGTCCCGGTTTTGTAGTGAAGAATTTGGGTTTTACATCGCTGGCACTGAAAAGGGATTTGATTTGATGTACCCAGTGTTTCTTTACCGTCCTGCCAGAAGCATTTTGTAAATTCAGGGAAGGAATTCTGTTGCTTGTTGTAATCTGATCGCCACGTGTCTCGTGAGGTTATGCAATACTCTCTATAGGAGGTGAGCTTTTATTTTACTTAGTTGGTGTTTTATTTAGTTCCTATTTATTGTAATTATTACAGAGTATTTTGGAGGGGCATATATTTTCGGAGAGGCTAATTATTGGGATAAACATATGTTTCGTGCTGTCATATTGGTTATGTAAGGGGGCCCGGTATTTAGAGGAGTAATAGGAGGAAGTCTATTACTCAGACATTTGGTTTTATGTGGGTCCTGCTGACATTTAGAGAAGTTTTGGTTGGAGAGTTGCCCGCAGGAGTCTCCAAGAGATTTAGGCAGAGATTTAGGAGTGACGCAGAGTCGTAGTCGAGAACATCTTAGGAAGTGGTAACAGGTCACGCTGCAGTCGTCGCAGAAAACGCCAAGGCCCTAATCAGGTTTTATTGTTTCATTTTGGTTACATAGTGTTAAATAAATTATTATAGTTTCATTCAGTGATTTTTTTGTCAAACTATTAAAGTAAATTACACAACGATTTTGCAACTACACACCTAGCATGATGAAGTATCTTAATATTTTTACTGTAAGTAGCGCATGGTACCACGTGATACTAATTTACTTTCTACTATGTCATATGTGAAGTATTTTTAATAGAACACAATTATTTTAGATCATTCTGTAACATTCTAGTGCACACAGCGAGCATTGCTAAAATTGGCTCACAGGATCTTGTTTGTTACGTAATATTTTATTGATGAGCTGTAATTTTAATCCTATGTGAATCTTTAACTCGCTGTTGTGAATCTGAAACTCATTGTTGGTATCATTTAAGCCGTAGTTGCATTTCTATAAAGAAAAGGTCAAATCACTGAAACAATTTTAGATGGGGTCATGTACATATCTTGAGTTTCTTTTGCATATGTAGATTATGTTTAGGGGACAATTGGGAAACTATTTGTTTTTTTATTGTTGTATATCTCACGTGTGTTGTAATAAATGTCTAATGTCTACATGTTCTCATTATTTGCACCGGTACACCTGATATTTGTTTAAATTTTGAGATTTGAGAGAGTAAAGTAAGAGTTTTGACATCATAGAGATATTTTGAGAATTCCATCGCATGGTTGCTAGTAACTTAATTTTGTTCCGAGCTGGCAAAATTATTTAAATCAGATTACGTAACATACAGCCGGTGGCGTCCTTTTGAGTGTTCACACAATCCTAACCCATAGCCCTATGCTCTCCATCAAAAATCGGCTGCCGTTCGCATCGATGTGACACGTTTTGATATTTAGGTATCAAAATATGTTACAGGGTGGCCACTAATTTCTCAATGAATACCAGAATCACAGTCTCTCACACTATAATTCAACGATATTTTGACTATTGCGCTTCTTTGTTATACCTGTTGGACAAAAATAGCAAAACTTCTCTACAAAAGCTGCAAAATAGGGGAATGAGAATAATACTTCATTGCAACCGATGTACTTCAATTAATATGGTGCTAAAATATCTTGGATGGTTCTCAGTAAAGTTAAGAGCTAAATATTTAACTATGGTCTTTGTTTATAAAATTTTAAATAAACTCCTACCATCATACCTGTATGTAAACATTACCTTCAATAATGAAACTCATGCGACTACCTCACGAGAAGTAGGGATAATATGCATATCAGTTGAACCTATACTAAAAAAATCAGTGAATTGTCTGTTCTTTAAAGGATTAAATGAATACAACAGTCTCCCAAAAAAAGTTCAAAGTCACTAAAATCTTTTAAAAGTAATTGAAAAAAAACCTTATTATAACATTTTTGTATTTTTTCTTTGTATTCACTTTATATATATTATTTATACATGTACACTCTTTATGTATATTTTTAATTATCATTAACTAATTTAAATGTACAGGAAATTATGCTTTTTAATGTTTTAATGTAATTTCCTGTACATTTAAATTATTGAAGAATGTTTCACAAGGAACCAACCGCAGAATCAACCCAATGTAATATTAGCTACTTTTTATATAATTACAAGTGCGTTATTAATGTAAATGTAATGTAAATTAGGTTGTATCTATTTAAAAAAAAATTGTTTGTTGCATACATACTACTAGTTTTATAAGATTGTGTAATTTATATTTCTTTGCTGTCAGGGTTCAAGAGAGTTATCACTGGTTTTTGTGAAATTTGACTTTGAAATATGCTCACACAAGAGATATTATTTAACTTAACGCCATATTTTCCTGCATATAAAAGGAAGTACAATTTGGAATTTAAAATTTAGAAATATCAAATAGTTATTCAAAAATTACATTTCTTAAATCAATTCCCAGAACGCGAAACTACAATGTTTACGTAAAGCTGCAATAATATCAGGCTAATTTACTGAACCACTATCAGAAAAAATAACAAGAAAATTAACGTGTCACACCGTTGGCTAGTTGACGCCTGCGTCCCGACGCCAGCACAAAACTTTTGGCGGCTAACTCTACCCTCTACTATCAGTGTATTACATCCCTTTTACTGGAAAAGCGCCTTAAAGCAGGGCTTGAGCCACCGATTGCGTGTTGGCAAATGTGTAAATAAAATTTATAAGAACGCGTTGATTGTCATTAACGAGAAACTATTGTAGTGAATGTTAAATTAAATAAAAACGTAGTGGAATACTATCGTTTTATCGCGCAAAACAATGCAACTAATCAAGTGAAAAAAGTGACAAAAACAAGGCTTAAGTCTATAAATTGATAGTTTATAAGTGATGTGTAACTCCCTAAAATATACAATGTACAGTTTCAAATAACTCCAGCAACCAACACTAATGACTTTTTCCCAATAACGGTGTTTAAAAGTTTCCCAAGACTTCCGAGAGTGTATTAAGTGTACTTTTAAAAGTTTTTATTGTTCGCTATAAGTTGATCTTACCTGAGAGCCATGGAACGCTTTTTAAATGTAAGTAATTGACTGCTTTGGAGGAAGTTTTTTAGAACTTCTAACTTTTCGGGATTAACTTGTTTCGTTTTTATACGAATGTATCAATCGGTAAACGCTTAGTTTTTATTGGGGAAATGTAGCGGGCCTTCTAGAGCTAATTTGTCAATCAAACTCAGATGCGAAGGGAAAGATGAGATGTGGATAAGGAACGATTTCTGTGTGGGTTCTGGCATCTCATTTTATTAAAAGATTTTGTGCCACCTAAATTATTCTGTATAAATATCTTTAATAGCTGTGCCGAGCACTCATTAAAAATCTTTCGAGCAACTGCAAAAAATTGCTTGTGACCGAGCATTATAACAAAGTACTTGCGATTACTAAGCACTTTTAGATTAATTTGAAATCACGAGCGGTAAGCACAAAGAAGTTTGGTTTTAATTATTTCTAAATTTAACTAAAACATTTAACTTAGTAACTTAGAATACTTTTGGATTCAGAGTAAGAAAACATGAGGGTGTTAAAAAAGTGGCGACTTCTGCCCTGAGTGTAAAGTGGATGAAGATTAAAACTTCATTTTTGGGCCCTAAAATGACAGGCAGACATGCTTATTGCTTAGAAATGATAGGAACATTGCTATAATATTCTAAATAAAATTAACAAATGTTCAAATTCAGGCTACTATAGCAATGTTTCCACGATTTCTCAAATATACAAATATTATTTTCTTTCATTTCAGGACCCATTGTCCACGATTTATACAAAAAAATATTTTTTCTAATGTATAGAGAATTATAATAACCATTTTCAATATTCACTGAAGTTATCTAAATAATAACATTTTGTTAATTCTAAGAGATAGGAATATTATTTTCCGTCATTTTAAAACTCATTGGTTTGCATTTTTTACAAGGAAAAATATTCCCTTAAAAGTGTAAAAAATTATAGTATGCACTTTCAATATTAATTAGGCATAGATAAATAATAGAATAGAAAAGAATGTATTAACATTCAGTGTTGTCAAAATTACAAAAAATGGTTTGGTCAAAATTACGCATAAGCACCGGCATAGGAATCATATGCCAAGTATAAATTTAAATATACAAAAAATTATGCTTTTTAATGTTTCAAAAAGTTTTATTAAAACTCTACACGTGTTTCGGCTTATTAGGCCTTTATCAAGAGTACAAGATATTACTAAATTAAAAATTTGTTCCTTACTTATACCTAATGGAAAGGTATAAATTATGCAAAGCTTTTAATCTATTTGTTATATGCAAAATAGTTATATGATCCTATCCTATGTAAATATACTACAAATAGGTTCTTAATGTTAAATTATTTTTTCTAGAATATTATGACCCGAATAATTTTTGATCATTAGTTACATTTTTATGCTTGTTCTAGTAAATCTAACTTCTGTCCTTTATTGTCTGTATGGAGTAATTCGACTTCATTAAATATACAAAAATTAACAAAATGATTGTTTTCTATACTGTGTGTTGACATACCGGTGCTATGTATATTGTTTGTTACTGATTTTTTATGTTCAGCCAGACGATGATTTTTTATGTTCAGCGAGCGAGATGGGTTCCCCCCATATCACCATCATTAGCTGAAATATTTATGTCCGACTTTGAAAATAAGTTGTTTAACTGCCAACCTAATTTAACCTAATAAGTAATGTATTTTTCTGGACCAGATATGGAAAAAGTTACTTAAAGAATTTTATGCTGATACTCCACAAAGAACTGACATATATAAATGTATTAATTATAGGCCTAAGATTAGTGATAAAATTAGTCTTAAACTTAAAAAACTAGCTCTCTCTGTCTGTTAACAAAAATAATCTAGGGAAAATGTTAGTTAATAATAAAGATAAAAGAGATTTATTAGAAAAAACAGGTGTATATCAACTAAAATGTAATGAATGTGATGCTATATTTATATCGGTCAAACTGGTCGTAAATTAAAAAACCGTCTCGCTGAACATAAAAAATCAATAACGAACGGTATACATAGCACCGGTATGTCAACACACTGTATGGAAAATAATCATTTTGTTAATTTTAATGAAGTCGAATTACTCCATACAGAAAATAAAGGAAAGAAGTTAGATTTACTAGAACAATTTGAGATTATGAAAGCTGTAAAAAACCAAAAAAATGTAACTAATGATCAAACATAATTTATGGGTTATAATATTCTAGAAAAAATAATTTAACATTAAGAACCTATTTGTAGTATATTTACATAGGATAGGAATCATATAATTTTTTGCATATAATAAATAGATTAAAAGACTTGCATAATTTATACCTTTCCATTAGGTATAAATAAGTAAGGAACACATTTTAAACTTAGTAATATCTTGTACTCTTGATAAAGGCCTGATAAGCCGAAACACGTGTAGAGTTTTAATAAAACTTGTTGAAACATTAAAAAGCATAAGTTCCTGTATATTTAAATTACTGAAGAATGTTTCACAAGGAACCAACCGTAGAATTAACCCAATGTACCAAGTACAAAGATTATAATAAACAAATATATAATAAGAATACAAATGTAGAAATAAAAATAGAAATAGAAAGAACATACAAAAGTGAAAATAACATAATAAACATGCATACACTATGTAAACATTAATACACTAAAATAAACCATAAATTACGTTCTCATTACGAACATTGGTGAAGAACTTGAGACACAGAATTCATCTATGCTCTAGAAAGAACATACTATCACGTGTTTTTTTAGCTCATTTCGAAATAATTTAAATTTTGGTATAGTTTCAAATTTATTGGGAGGTGCATTATATAGATATGCACCAGTGTAATAGGGAGAGGTATATTATAATTGTCGATGTGTATTTTATCTGCTCCACGGTATTATATCGGTGTGTATCTATGTTACAACAGAAGTTTTTTTCATTACTCTGCATGAAACATAACATTTTAAATAAATATATACAGAGTGTCGTCATAATTTTCTTCTTTCTGAAAGTGTCACGGCAGGTCTGTCTTTATGAAAGATTGAACATTATTCTGATTATACATTTTCGCATAACAAAGACTAACCTTCATGTAGTACTTTTTTATTAATATTTATTAACGCGTATGTACTCTTATCTAGTTACGAGCACATATTGTCTAGAACTGTTCCTAGAAATATTGCTTCAACACTAGTTTCTACAGAGTTTATAACTGGAACTGATTTTGTTAATGAAGTAGAAAAAAAAACGAAAAATGTCTTGCTAATATTAACTATAAGTGAATTTTTCTTGTACCATTTCTCAAATTGATTAATTGTTTTAACTGCCATAAATTCTAATTCCTGCACACTTTTAGCATATATGACTACCGAAGTGTCATCAGCGTACATAAAAATGACTCCTTCGGTAAGAAGTGCTTGAAGGTCATTGATAGATGTTAAAAAAAGCAATTGTCCAATAATCGATCCTTGCCTTACACCGATATCCATGTCGTAAATGTCGGAAATTTCTTAATCTAAAGAAACGAGTATTTCTCTGTTATCTAGATATGACATTATCCCGTTCGGTATCTTGCTTCCATTTCTTAAATTACTTAACTTTAATTTGAGAAAGTAAGTATTTATACAATCAAAAGCTGCAGTTAAATCAAGAAATAATACTGCTGCTTTATGACTCAGATCCAAAAATCCATGACTATTTGTACAAATTCTAGGCTGGCTAATTCAGTGGAGTTTTTTATTCGGTTACCATATTTGCAATTAGTAAATAGCTGATATTGTCTGTAATTGTTTATTTGTGGCATATTCAGATTTTCTTACTTTTTATTGGGTATTTTGCCACTGAAAAATATTTAAAAATTTTAATGAAAAAACCTCTGCACCAAACGGATCAGACAGAGGTTGGTTCTTGAGTACTTGACTATTTCAAAAAGTCTCACACCTAAAAATATATAAACTAGAACAATGTTATGAACTAAAAACTGAAAATCAAAGCTATAGGTCGTTAACGTTTCGGAAGAGAATCTACTTCCGTTCTCAAAACTTTTAATGTCTCACGTGACTATGGAAATACATAAACAAAGAACTGTCATGGTTGACGGCCAAAAAAGTTTTGAGAACGGAAGTAGATTCTCTTCCGAAACGTTAACGACCTATAGCTTTGATTTTCAGTTTTTAGTTCATAACATTGTTCTAGTTTATATATTTTTAGGTGTGAGACTTTTTGAAATAGTCAAGTACTCAAGAACCAACCTCTGTCTGATCCGTTTGGCGCAGAGGTTTTTTCATTAAAATTTTTAAATATTTTTCAGTGGCAAAATACCCAATAAAAAGTAAGAAAATAGTAAATAGCTGATTTTTTTCTCAATAATTATACAATCTTGTAGATACTGATTTTTTTAAGCTGTTTTTGAAATATAACTTAGAATTATGATCGGTCTATAATTCTCTCATAACTGATGATGGTCTTTTCTAAGTAACGAAACAATCAATCTAATGAGACGATTCATATTGTAACACCTGATGCACTTGAACTCAGAAGGTATCGTGAAAAGAAAGAAGCAGGTAAACCTTCAAAAATTCCTAATTGTCAAAACACTTTAGTGTAATTATGGCCAATAAAAATCTATCTATCTATCTATCTATCTATCTATCTATCTATCTATAATTATGGTAGTGAGAAGTTAAACAAAATTCCCACTTCAATGTCAACTTTCCTAAGCATGAAACACAAACATCAATTAGTTTTCTAAGAGGAAAATTAAGATTAGAAATAAACTGCACTTACTGCACTTTCCATATAATTGTGCACATTCTATAGGATACTCTTCACAGTTTCTTTTTGTAAATGATATTAGTTTTAGACAAGTTTTATTTAATTACAAAACATAAAATTATCTTTTTTTAAATTGAAAAAAATTAATACCTTTCTTATTTATTGATCGATTTTGTTAAAAAATAACAGAGGTCTTCCTCTCGCTAACACTAGCTTACTGTCCAAACTTCAGTACAATCGGACTTTTCGTTCATAATTTATCGTGCTTACAAGAAACGTGACGGACAGACAGACGGACGGACATTTTGAAAGTTGTTCAGAATTCGATCACCAACACAGTGATATGAAAATTTTTTCTCCACGAGCGATATTACTGGTTTTAGAAAAGTGCCGATCGAATGCAATATACTCTTCGTTTTGTATTTGCGAAGAGATAATACTTGTCCTAACGAAGCAACAACGAGATCAGGAACTACGATTGATGCAGTATTTTCAAGATCCTCGACCAATTTCAGTATAGAGTTTTTATATCAAATTTTACGTATCACAAACCTAACATGTCACCATTAAGAAAAATAAATTATATACAGCAATGAGACAATTCCAAATAACAAATCACTTGGTAAATCTGACAGAACTCACATTAGAAAAAGTAGAATGTAGGGTACGATTAGATGGCGACTTATCTGAACCATTCGCGACCACTAATGGGTTACGACAGGGAGATGCACTTTCCTGCATATTATTATACTCTTCGCAAATACAAAACAAAGAGTATATTGCATTCGATCGGCACTTTTCTAAAACCGGTAATATTGCTCGTAGAGAAAAAAATTTCATATCACTGTGTTGGTGGTCGAATTCTGAACAACTTTCAAAATGTCCGTCCGTCCGTCCGTCTGTCCGTTTGTTTGTCCGTTTCTCTGTCCGTCTCTATGTCCGTGTGTCTATCCGTCCGTCACGCTTCTTGTAAGCACGATCTTTGATCAAAATCAATCAATAAATAAAAAAGTTATTAATTTTTTAAATAATGGTTTGTATGTTTTGTAATTAAACACAAAATGTCTATAACTAATATTACTTACAAAAAAATACTGCGAAGAGTATCCCACAGAACGTGCAATAATATAAAAAGTGCAGTAAATAGGCGAAGAGTGTAATGGTTAGCTTGTTTAACCTTGCCCTTGAAACTTGTACTATCAGCGGGTGTTACATTGACAATATTTAATAAGTCCACCCAAATACTGACCTTCGTAGATGACATCAACAACATTGGTTTTACCGAAGCGGTAGTAACATATGTATACATAACATTAAAACATGCAGCAAGGAAGATGAGACTGATAATTAACATAACCAAAATAAAATCTATTCTAGCCGCTGAACATCCAGTGTGAGAAAGACTGTGCCCCTTAAAAATAGAAAAATCAATCAGTAGCCAAAATGACACATCAGAAGTAAAACGCGGGGTCCTTATGGCAAACCGACGTTATTTCGGACTAGCCCCACAGCTTAGTTCACGAAACATATCCCGAAGAGTAAACTTTACAAAACACTCGTAAGACATTATTTTTTTTATTTTCAAAAGAAATTTTTTTTGAAATAAGTTTAGAATGTCATGAAACGTAAAAATTTGAAATTTGAGCAAAAATTTTTTTTTCCATTATTCTATTGTAGTTAAAAAATTTTGAAAACAACTTTCTTGAAACATTCTTTATAGGATTTTGCAAACAGCAAAAAAAATAACTATCTATGAGAACTAAAAGAAAAGCTATGCGTAAAAATATTAATGAAATCTTTGCGTTCTTTCGAAAGAACGTGGAAATTTTAGCAAAAACAAAATTTTTTCATTATTTGTTTTCATTAGAGGGTTCACCCTGTATATTTTTCAGCGAAAGTCTAACCATTTCTTCGGTGGCAGTAGCGTTAGCTTCCTACCAAATTTGGTTGTCATCCGTCAAGTAGTTTTTTAGTTAATGCACCAGCAGACAGACCGACAGACAAACAAACTGAGGGAATTGAAAAACCTATATTTTCGTAATCTACATGATCTGAAACGTGAAAATCCAAAAATATCTCGGAGGGTGATTTTCTCTCAAATACTTCCCTTCGGTATGCGAGGGTAGTAAAAATTTAAGGATCAAGGGGAAGGTTTTTAAGAGGGTTGAAAATTAAATATTATTTTATATTTACGTAACTTTTTTAATAAGATTTGTGAATCTACAGAAAAATGTAAATATAATTAAATAAATGTAATCTTATAAGGGGTGGTCTTTGAAGGGGTGCAGCGGACAGTATTATATTTCTTGGAGATCGAAATTATTTCAATGAACTTTTTTCTGTTTTTGATGCAAAATGGTTAACTTTATAATTTTAGGTTGTTCTTGAAATAATATTCAAATATATTGTAACTCGTTTACAAATAAACTATATACTATGAGCTTCGTTCGTAACTTGATGCCAAGGAAATCTAGTCTCTCTATCCTTTAAGAGTACTCTGGGTATGGTGCGCATGCCTTAGTGACGCCAGTGACCGTTCAACTGAATATAGAAGGCAGATGGTCACAATCTAATCGGAGAAATTGGCCACATGGCCACTGACCTATTACAAAAGCACGCTTGTGTCATCGGAGCGTGCGCGTTCTCCATAGAGATGGAAAACTATCTCCTTCTCTAGCTTCAATTCCGTACATAGTGGCTTATAGCGTGTTACCAGTATATAGTTAATAGGTATATGTTGTAACTTAACTTCTATTTAAAATAAATTGCTCTATATACAAACATATAACAGCAGTGGTAATAAAAATAATAGTAGCAAGCAAAAAAAATTGTCGCTATCACATCATCACAAAAATTTTCTTTTCAGGCCAGGTGTTTCTGAAGTTGATGGTTGACTAGATGTGTTCTTCCAGTTCACTAAAATTAATTTCTCTATCCAACCTGAAATCATTAGTTTTTAAAAACTTCACCTTAATCCTTCAACTGTTTTGCCATCTATTGCAAATTTGATATCCATTTTTTTAAAATTTTGTCTATTATTGCCAGTTCTAAAGTTTCTCTATAATGTTGTACGCCAGAACGATTGAGGACATGCATTTACATCCTATTATTTTCTTCCTTTTTGTCAGATTCCTTTGACAGTACTTAAAAGAGAATTCTCCGTGGTATAGTATAAGCAACTAAAAAGTAAAATCATGACTAAAGTAGCAGATGGTAGCAGCTCTTTTTTTCCTTAATATGATAAAGTAGTAATAAGTAATTATACTTCTTAAAGCGACAAAACATGAATCAAGATGAATAAACATATGCAGCTGTAAGAATTTGTAGATATTCAGAGTATTACAATTCTCGTTTGGTTCAAAATGACACCCCTATAAAAACTGCCACGTACTTTCCACCAGTGGCCTAGCGCATAGACAAGTGGAAGCGTCACTTTTGCGCTGAGTTATATTTTGGTTATATTCGGTTATCTCGAGCCCCACCTTTACGACCTTTACCTGGGGTAAAGGTCCCACACTAGCCTCTAACACAGCCTGTTGCAGAAGGATTTGGATAGCTATAGTGAAGAAACAGTTATGTCCAGGGGTCGGGGAGGCAGATTAGATTTTCATTCTCATTCAACAGTAAAACGCACATGTCGGTAAATAAGAAAGTTTATTAAATAGAATAAAATTCATAAAAACAATAAAAAACGGCCAGGTACCAAAAATACCCCTGCTGAGTTCATAATAAATAATATCAAAGCTTAAGATATGTCATTTTATTTTAATTTATTATTTGTGACATACAAAGCTAAGAGTACGAGGAACCAGGCGATGAGAAATTAGTAGTTAACTACTAGTTACTAATATTATTCCGGAAGCTGACGGTGGCAAACAAGCACACAGTGAGAGCGGTAAAAAACTTAAATTGGTAAAAAAAAAACAGTAAATGGTAAAACAACAAGTAGTAAAAGTATGCAACTGCGCAAGTACCAGGCAATAGCAAGGTTACATTCGGATCGGAAAATGAAACGGTTATCGGATTACGTGTCAGTTTACGGCGGAGATTATTCTACCTAGATAGACAGACAGAAATAATCATAATGATGATATTTTGGTTCGGTTCACAAGTGTTAAAATTACATTAGCACTTCACAATGTATCTGCCAAGTGCTCAAGCCCCACAGCTAAGTGCTTTTAAATGAATTTGGTTCAGCCACGTGGTATTTTATCAGAGTTAATACGGAAGATTTACTAAGTATCAAAATATCAAGTTAGTTACTTTATTTACGATATGCCTAGATTTTGTGCTAAATTCCCGGACTATAACAAATTTTAGAGTGATACATTTTGTTATAATTCGTAAAAGTACGAAATAGCCGAAATAAAATGAACGGAAAACTACAGTTTCTACACACTCGGTAGAACGACATATATTATTCTAACTCATTAAATAGGAAAGACGGTCTAAGTTAAAATAATGCAAACAGAAAACAGTTTTCCTGGTATTCTCTAAAAATGTCATCTATGTTCTTTTTCCCAAGTTGCGGGCTTACGAAAAATTCTTTGGAACATAGTTATTTCGACAAAATCTTGAGAATATAACAGGCCCCCAATAGTGCACAACTACTTTAAACGGAAAACGGTAATTATATTTTGAACCATGGAATTGGAATTATTTTAAATTTACACTTTTATACACGTATTTCAATAAAGTAGTCTTATCTTTGTAAATACAAAAAAAACTGTGACAAGAAACGGTGGCTCAAATATGTACTTACTGAATGTGGCGCTCGGTATATAACAATTAACTTAACTCTTAGACAAGCGGAGCGGAATTGATTTCAAATTTGCTCCAATGAGAATGATTTGCGCTGGCTTAGCCAACGCCCTCAGTGTAAATGTTTGAAATTTGGTCAATATTACAGGTAATCTCACAGTTGGGTTTACTACATTTTCTATATAAAGTTAAAATCTGTTTAAGCTAGCTAAATTAGGAAGAATTTATAATAATTTAACATATGTTCGAACGTAAGCAAAGCAAATAATGAAGTATAATATTAATTTAAATGTTATTTTTGGCAACGGAGGAATACTTCGCTACAAAAGTACTAAAAGATAAATGCTGGTGATTTTGTTTAAGAATAAAAAACTACATACCTTGTTGTACATTCTCTACGACACAGAATAATTTCAACACAATACTATATTTAAAGCACCTTTACTGAACAATGTCTGATCATAACTCAAATTTACTTGAACTGCACCAGTCCACAATCCCTTATAAAACGGTCATTATAAACATATGAGGGAAGCGATAAGTAAGATAAAGTTCTCAGAACTATTTAGTTTAGGGTATTTATTACTAAGTTATGTTAATAATTTTTGTATTGGAATGGGTTGGAAATTTGAATTGTGTCCACCTAGATTAATAAAATTGACCATTGTGCGATATCGAAAAGTGGGTGAAAACTCAGTTGAAATTTTTTTACACACTTATAAAGTTGCTGGTCAAAGGCTAAAAACGTGTTAAGAAAGTACGTCCAATAATATGTTTAAATTAATTTTATGATCTGATTGATTCCTAGAATTAAATTACACAGAAACACCCTGTGTATACAGTAGATTTATTTAAAAGGAAGATACACCTCTCGTTCAATAGCTACAAGGATTTTTTCACTCGGTATCGAGTTTCATTCGCTTCAGTCAACCACTTTTTATGGGTGTGTAAAACCCATTTAAGCAACCCACTTCCAATAAGTTCTGTCAATGATCGTCGGTAATAAATATTTGAAAATATCAGATCCATTTATACGACTCAATTGAGTCATTTGAAATAAATCACGTCAAAGAAGTCGATCGGGATAAAATGTGAACATGTTTATCTGCATAATTCGATTATAACGTTCTGTCCGTCCAATAAATTACCGGGACGAATCCTTTCATCCAAATGAGAAATATTTGTTTATTAGGTTGAATGAGGAGGGTGCCAGTATTTTGTTAAAGTTGGAAACAGAAAATAGATAATAATAATTTTTTTATGCATGCTTTGTTTTTCCTTAAAGATTGTTAATTTAGATTTATTTAAATACATTCCAACGCTAGAAGTAAATAAAGCAAATCGCTCCCCAGAGAGAAATAAGTTACCAGGATCACACAACTTACCAACAGGACTATTTAAACACGGCAGACAAATCTTACCGCTCTTTTTCGTAAGTTGCTGGTACAGTCGTCGCCAGAAAAAGGTTTCCGACCTAAAGCAATATTACTTCTTGAATCAGGCTTCTTAAGATTATTTATTTTAGCTCCGCCTACTGACAGTGATGAATATCATAGCCGCGTTTTGATTATAAGTTTCTACAGGAGCAAAATAGTATATTAAAGTATAAGTGAATATTAAGATCTTTAAAACACGCGCGATTTTTCGAGCACGACGGCACAGCCTAAGTGCTCAAAACAGAGCAAGTGTTTTAAAGACCAGTCATCCACAAATACTTTACGCTATTTTTTTTTGTTGGTACACTTTGAAATCATAAATACTGGTATTATTACTACAAATTATGGAAATAAGAATTAAGAACGTAAAATGGTTCAATTGGTGACATCAGAATATACTTGTCAGTGTCATGAAAATGAGAAAAACAGAAATTAATTTGCAATCTGTCACATAGGATTAACTATTGTCACTACAGTTGTTACTGATTGTTAAATATTTGAATAAAGCTTTTGAAAAATTTGTTAGTAATATTTTAGTTACAAGGTACTCCTGTTAGATCAATAATTAAAACGTTGACATTGTGACTTCACGTTTCTCGGGTTGTTAATATCGCCATGGTAACTTTAAAACACGCGTGTTCTTAAAACTTGGATTTAAACACTCTGAGGCATAAACAAAATAGGGTACCAATAAAAAAATATATTAGCAGTAATCTGCTTCAAATACCATTGACCTTATACTCTACCATACTCTACCACTTTGCCTGGAATAGTTTGATCGAGTTCACCAATGATTTCGACCAAATTATCCCAGGCACAGTGGTAGAGTATGCAGATGATATTTCTTTAATCTCAGAATCAAGCGACCATTCAGGTCTAGTACATGAGGCAAATCAAAAACTTAATGATGTGTTTTCATATCTTCGTAAGAATAATTTAATTACAAATCAGGAAAAAACTGTTAACATGAGCTTTCGCTCATCCAATATAAAGCCACATCAAAGTGCATTCATAAGAGTCAACAATAAGACAATAAAACAAACAACGAGTTTCAAGCTCTTAGGTGTAGTATTCGACGAACTCAAAGAAGTGCGTAATCTCACCACTGTCAAAACTTATTACCACGATAATTTTGAATCTATTATGACGTCCAGTGTAACCTTATTGGGGACATCATCAGTCTGAAAGGATCTTTAAGCTACAAAAACGGGCCACTAGATACATCTTGGGCATGAATCTTAGACACAGCTTTAGAGAAAAATTTTAATTATTAAAGATACTTACCCTACCCTGTCACTATATTAACAGCATATACAGAGTGTTTCGTGAGTGAATAGCCATACGCTAGTGGGAGGTTCAGAACCCTAAGACGATTTAAGAATGACCTTTATTAGATCTCTAATACCTCTCGTTTGTAATATACAACGTGTTTTCTATTTTTTGCCAAAATTTAGATCGGCCGTATTTTTATAACAGCTGTAGAAAATTGTACCAAATTTAATGGATATGTTTTACTAATAGAGGTCTGCATAATTCAGAATCGAAAACAAAAAAGAACTTAGGGCCTGAGCCAATTTCTTTAATTTTAGATCCTATCCAAAAACATCATCATGTATATGTATTTTGGCAATGCACAATACAGATTTTCAAAATAGTTCAATAGTGTGTTTGAACCATGTAGTTAGTTTTTTTGGCACTTTTAACGCCTCGAGTATTAACAGCTGAGTTTCACAATAAATCAATTTAAAAAATATTTGGATGACTTTCGGTCACAAAAACATCAGTAATTACATGGACGACATTAATTTTGTGGGGAAAGATTTAACGAACAAAAAATAATTTAAAAAAAATACGACTACAACAAATTTTCATAATGCCTCCAACCTCAATATAGTATTAGAATAATGTTTTAATGATTCGAAAATTAACAACCATTGCTATAAATTAATTGCAATACTCAAAGTACCTGTCAAAAACTTTGTTCTTTGGTTGAAGCAGCACTTAAACTACTTTTTAAAGTTAAAATGTCTTATTCTAATGAATAGTACGTTGACATTAGTTACATTTACGGTTTTTGTTATGGGAATCCAGGGCCGCCGTTAGAGAATATCGTCGACGGTTTCCCAATCGACGAATTCCCAGTAAATCAACATTTCTGTTCACAATTATTAGCGTATCGAATTGTTCCGTAGATGTCTGTACAACTTGGTTGCCAATGTTAAAAGAAGAACTTCACAAAATTAATATTGTATAAAAACTAAAAAACTGTTAACTATATCAACAGTTGTTCTATGTAAATAGTAAGTACCTATGGATGTTGAATATAACAAAACATTCTTAGAGCTGTGTGTTTATCATACACAGCAAAAAAGATTTTCCAAAAAAGCCGTGAAAAAGGAAACAGATTAGATTTCCGAAACGTCGGCGAAATATTTAATTTCAAGTTTTTATACTTATTTGTGTTATTTATTTAAGAAGCAACCTCTAACTGATCCTTTGACTTAAAAGTCACAAGCGTAGAGGTTATTTACCAGTCACATACTGGTTAATTGTGATATATTGTAGATTCCCCGAGCACCGCTTAAAGAGAAAAAATACATGTGGCAGGAAGTCCCAAAGAACTGAGGAAGAAAAAAATGAAGATAATTTATATGTATATTTTCTTTAATTGTGCTATGCACTAAATAACGATGTACACATTATAATACTTTATTTTTTATAAACTCTATAAAAAACACTATGCTCATATATTTAGTAACTTCCTTTTTATTTTTATATTTGTTAGTCTTAAGTGTACTAGTATGTGATATTTTTACTATATGTTACTTTGTGCCTTTATTATTAGATGTAGTTTATAGCTATTAGTTGTATTTGTATGATATTTCTGACACATCCAATATCTTATACAAGATCCAAATAGGAAAATAAAGTTCTTATCTTATCTTATTTTGTGTTGCCACTACGTACGTCCTTCGAAAATAAAAGATTTCGTTACGGTAGAAGACCTTGACCTCGTTCCTTCACAAGGCGATGGAAAAGCTATGTGAGCAATACTTAAGGGATGTTGCAATCACTGCTAATCCTACACATCCCAATCAGCATGCATACACCCCGATCCATCGACACCGCCCTTCACGCGGTCAGTGGTCGGATTGAAGAGTCTTTGGACAACAAATAGTCCACACTAGGTGTCCTCATAGACATAGAAGATGCTTTTGATAAAATCACCTTCCAAAAATTACAGCAGCCCTCACGAGCAGAAACGTTTCTCCGAGCGTAAGTGGCAGGATATCCAACATGCTCTCAAAAAGAGCTGTAAGATTAACATGGGAGACATCGCTGTTAGAGGAATGGTTGCAAGAGGCTGTCCTCAGGGGGGTGTCTTATCAACTCTTCTATAGAACTTAGTTCTTGACAGCCTCCTGCGCCGCCTCAACTCCGAGGGATTCCACACAATTGCATACGCAGATTATCTAACGATACTGCTTAGTGGTAAAATCGAAGGAGTCCTCGGTGATCGAATGCAGATGGCCCTGAGAATAATCGAAAGATGGTATAGAGAACACTCTCTGTCAGTCAACCCCAGGAAGACAGAGCTGGTCCTCTTCACAAGGAAAAGGAAATTGGGGCCAATGACGGCACCCGTTCTCCTAAACACCACACTAAGTTTCGCATCAGAAGTAAAATACCTTGGAGTAACTTTTGATGCCAAACTAACTTGGAATCTTCATTTAGACAGAATACTAAATAAGGCTTACATCTCTTTTGAGCAGTGCCACAGAACCATAGGGGAAAACCCTGGGAATGAAACCCAAAGTGGCTATGTGGATTTACACTGCTATAATAAGACCGATGATAGCCCATGGTGCCACTGTTTGGTGGCCTAAGTGTCAGCAGACTGTAGCGAAACGTAAGTAAGCTCAGCTAGGTACAACGAGTAGCCTGTTTAAACACAATTGGAGCTATGAGAACGACACCAACAAGAGCAATGGAAGTAGTGCTGTGCCTGCCACCACTAGACACATGTATAGAAGAGGCGACCCTAACTACTATGACACGTCTCAAATCCGTTGGTATACAGCCAAACATAGGATGTGGAGCGACCAGATGCCGGCTGTGGAATGAGGCAATCAAACAGATGCCACTTCTACAGGTACGCGCAGATGGTATTTCTCCACAGTTCATCTTTGATAGACCCTATGCAATACACATCAACAGTAGTAATGAGGCTGTCATTGAAGGAACAGCCAACATCTTCACAGACGGATCGAAAAAGAAACAACGAACAAGTTGTGAGGTATACTCCAGGAATCTGCAAATTCAAATTAAATGGGCTATGGCAAACAAGCCAGTATAACACAAGCAGAACTGGCGGCCGCAAAAGAAATTTCCCGTAGACAAATAACAGGAAAAACAATCAGAATCCACACTGATAGTAGACAATCACTACTGGCCTTACAGAGACACAAAATAACAACACTGTCAGTATGGGAATGCTATCAGGCACTTGTGGGCGCCTCCAACATGAACAGTGTCATTCTATGCTGAGTCAAAGGGTATGCAATAGGGAAGCTGACAGTCTGGCTAAGAAGGCAGCCAGTCTAAGCATACTTGGACCTGGCCCTTCTAACATTCTGCCCACTTCAGCAATAATGCTAAATTATTTTAAAAAATTAAAGAAAACACTCACGGAAAATTAAAAAAACTGTGGGACGAAACTCATAGTTGTCAGTTGGCTAGGGATCTGCTTAGATACCCCGACAAATATACAACGATGACCTACCTGGGAATGTTCAGGAAGAACCTGCGCTTCGCGACAGGAATTCTTACTGGTCATTGCCAGCTGAGAAAGCACCTTTATAACATGAAGTTAAACGACACACCCCCATGCAGAAGCTGTAAACAGGAAGACGAGACTGTCCAACACGTACTCTGTGAGTGCCCGGCAGTTTCCTCTAGCAGAGAATCCATTTTGGGAGAACGTTGGCCTACTTTGGCCGACTTGAGGGATATTCCCCTAGACAGCATCACCACCTTCTTCAGGATGGTTGTAGGCCTAGGTGGAATCTTGTATCCCTCGGGAGGATGTATAAGGGGCCCAATGGGGCTTAGGCGCTGCGGTAACTCTTTGTGACTGCCTGCCCACAAACTCCATACGCCATACTTTAGAAGAAAGTAAAAGAAACAAATAATGAAATTTTCTGAATTAGACAACTTTTTTACTTTTGATCTTTTGAAAAATCAAGAGTTCTTTTTGAACAACTTAAAAGTAAATCCTTTCATTCCACCGGCACGCATACTTAATATTCAAGAAAATTAATTGATTGTGATCAAATAAAAAGTACAAAAAATACACTTAAAATAAAAATTATTTCCGGTTTTTCTAACGTGATACGTGAGATTTTATCATTTACTTTGACAAATTCTTAGAAATTCTTAGAAACTTTCCTTCTCGACTCACTTCTGGACTATTTTTTAACCATAAAAAGAAACTGATGGGTGTAGGCTCAGATTTGGATTCACCGACTCAACATACATAAGGGTAGAGTGGTGTGGTGAAAAGATTAGAACAAAATATTTTTTTGTGTGCCTATATTATCATTGTCATTATCATCAGCTGAACGTGTGAACGTGAGCAGAGCGAAGCGCATAGATATGTTTCTAATATTAAAAGAAATTGTTTGTTGCGATTTCTACAAATGCAAGGCACTACATTTACTGACAAAGTCCATGCACTATATTAAACCTATTGACCACTTGGACGGACAACTTCGGTCAGAAAAGCACCTCTATTTTTTTTGTTAATTGCTCTTCGAGTCAGGGTTGTCCAGCTAGATGTTGGACACCATTCTTGAGATATAAAAATACCATCTTACTACAAATTTTTCAGCGAGTATAAAACACTTTGAACAAATCGTATACTCATGCTCCGCTTCGGCTGATAAGGCAGGTGACTATACACTGCGGTCACTTATCAACACTAAGTCATAATTTGCTATCTGACAATAGTTCCAAGTAAGTATTGAGTTTGTAGTTCCGTGGCACACATGAGTGTAACGTAAGTAATTGTATATAACATAGAATTTAAATAGTGTTAACTAAATATATTTTATTTTATCCTATGCTGTAACTATGATACTAAGTGTATAGAAACGAATCGTGTTATGTTACTCTTAACAGCACTACCTCTGTTATAGAAATCATAACATAACCAAATTTTAGTACTATTTAATCATTATAGAAACAAATTTATAAATAAACAATTCCTGAGACATCAGTTACGTTGTATACTAGCGTAGCCATAGTCTTACATGGTTTCATAGACTTTTGACTTGTCTCGTTCTTATGAAGAGATATACAATGTGTCCACGGCAAAGCGATATTATAGGTATAAATAACATTTTTCTTTATTATAAACACAATTCTATGTGCTCTGCTCTTGTATGACCGAAAACATATTTTCAGAATGTATAGAGGACGCTGAAGGTAGTTTGAAAATAAAATTCGCTACAAGTAAACTGCCATTTTTGTGCAAGATATATTGAAGAATTATAAAAAAAAAAACATGCTCAAAATTGAAAAAGATACTTGCAGTTGGATTAGAAACTTGAAATTTCGTATGCAGCCATAATCGATCTTGCCCGTTTTACCTAAAATATTTTCAACCCTCCGTCTATACAGGGTGTGCCAAAAGTTGAAAAACTCCTAACGAACGGCCCACGTAAATCCCCCTGTATAGTTATCATATTTGGTACATCGTCATATTTTAAAATTTTCTCGTAAAATGTTTCAATATCTTGCACATAATGGCAGTTTACCTGAAGTTTTAAGCTACCACCATCGCCCTCTATACATTTTTGAGTTCCCGACGTACTGAAAATAGGTTTTTGGTCAAGCAAGAGCAGCATACAGAAAATTGTGTTTATATTAAAACAGAAAAATGTTATTTACACCTAATATCGATTTCCCGTGGACACATTTATTTTCTAATTTAACAGTTCATGATATTCATACTTTATGAAAATATTTGTTTGTTTTGTTTGTAATCGTCTAATATATTTAGACTTTTATTTCGAAAATTTTCTCATATAGTCCTCGAGGGACAATGATTCTTGAAAATATCATTAATGCATTTCATATGTTAACTTTGAAATGGCGTTAACGATGTTATTAAATAAAATATCCATATTTGACAAGGTAGATATTAAAGTTTGAGTGATATATTTTGTTATATAGGCCTTTTCTTTATGAATAAAAATAGCAATTGAGTTATTATCTTCACAAAGTTCGAGAAAAAGATTCCAGTTGAAAATCACATCATTTAAATACAAAAATCTTTTAACAGCTGTAACTTTATCAAAACAATAAATACAATTTTTCCAATAGCAAAATATTCTAGCCGAGTAGAGAAACCACCCTTAGTTGGCCAAGCTTTTTAAACGTTTCTGGGGCAGGTGAAACGGTTCTTTTTTTGATATTTATAGTAGATAGAGGGTGGATGGGATAGGAGGTAGTAGCCAGTTTAGCATCTCTTTGGAGCCACCCCGGGGAAGGTAAAAGGGGTGGAAATATATGTGTTTGTTTATTTCTATTTTGAGCAGGAACTTTGAGAGAAGTGGTCTTCATATGTTAATTTAAGTATTCTCCCACCTACCACCCACTCTCTAAAGGGTCATTATAGGGTCTATTGAGCCCAGGAAGAGATTTTTTTATTCAATGTTTTGACTTGGGGATTGGAGCAAAGGGGAATTAACTTGGTAGAAATTATTCCCCCCGTTTTCGAAAGGGTCAGCCATCGGGTTTGCCGAGCCCAGGGAACGAGCTTCCTTTTCTTATTGAATATTTTGACTGTGACTGAAGGAAACTGGTCAAAATCGAGAAGAACAAAAAACGAATTGCCAGCCCCTGCACTCACGGAAAAAGCTCACATTTGGTTGGACAAAAGTACTCAAGATTCAATAATCATTACATTGCATGTTGTTTAATCTTGGGAACCATTTCTGTATATAATTAATCAGATAAGTAGGATTTCTGAATAAGTAGAAGCTTTTTAAAATTTCTCTACAAATAAAAAACAATTTGTTTATGTTTTTACATAACGTATCTCACATTTGAAAATCATCCAAAAGGTAATCAAATGGAATAAGTATATTTACAATAATAATGGCAATAGATTCTTCTGGGCTGTAGGTAGTGATTGTTGGGATTGATTCGCGTGCTGTATTCATTTTCTTCAAACTCCGTGGACTTAATTGTGTTACAAGCTTGAATACGTCAACAGCTATCCATTTCTGGCTCTTGATTAGACTCCTCTGCATGGCACAAGCTAGTTTTTCATGTTTTGTTCCAGGCTAGAAGGAGCTGACATCACGTCTTTTATTTCTTTACAACCTCTTAAAAATAGTTTTATCGGTCTGCGTCGTTTCTCTCTTGGCTAATTTTGGGCTCAATCATACAGTTGATTGGAGTAGTCGGCACCAGATATAATGATGATAATATAATGCTCAAACCGAAAAAAAATTACATCTTTTAATGTTAAGAATAGTTCATTTTTCAAGTTACTGTAACTCCTTCGGGAAGGCTACCTGTAAACAATAGATTTTATTTCAAGTGATTCATAGTGATAGCTAATTTTTTGCTGAAATATGAGTAATAAGGCATGTATATCAACGAAGAAAGAAAGCGGTACTAAGTGGTACTTTTAATTTATGACTCAATGTAAGATTTTCTTGAGGTTGCAATCAAAATGTTGCGTAACCGCTATTATATTGCTACGCATTACCACCCCGTAAGGCCTGACGAGTGATACGCCCATGATTACTAAATAACTTTGTTTTATACAGTAGCAAAAAAATTTTGAATTTTTTTTTTTTTAAATTTGAGTATTCCCAACCACTTTCAGAATAATTAAATGTGTATTTTAGTTTTCATTTGAGAAACCGTCCCATTGATTTCTGCTTAAATCTTGCCTTGAAAAATAGCTACTCGCTACATCCTGACGGTGATTTCTATTATGTACACATTTCTTCATTCCATCATGTGCACATTCATTTGTGGTACTTTCGAAAAGTCGTACGGGCGAAGCAGATTTCTGCTAGTTGCAACTTGAAATTTCTTTAGTTTTTGGTACTTTCGAAAATAAAACAAGCTAACCGTTATACTCTTCGCCGATTTACTGCACTTTTCATATCATTGTTGCACATTCTGTAGTATACTCTTCGCAGTTTCTTTGTGAATAGTATTAGTTTTAGACATTTTTGATTTAATTTCAAAACATAAAAAAATTGTGTAGACAAATATTTATTTAATTAAAAAAATTTATAACTTCTTTATTTATTGATGCATTTTATTCAAAACCAATAGGGTTCTTCCCCTAGATAACACTAATTTACTGTCCAAATTTCAGTACAATAGGAGTTTTCGTTCTTAAGTTATCGTGCTTACAAGAAACGTGACGGACCGACAGCCAGACGGACAGGCAGATGGACAGACAAACGGGCAGGCAGACGGACAGACAGATAGACGGACGGGCGGATGGATAGACGGACGGACATTTTGAAAGTTGGTCAGAACAGTGATATGAAAATTTCTTCTCTGCGAGCAATATTACCGATTTTAGAAATGTTAAAAATTCTCCGTTGTTGTCGAAAATAGCGTTTGGTAAGCAGACTTTTTCATTTTCCTGGGCTAACAGCATAGTCTCGGTATCCCGTAGGTTACATTTTAATTTGAATATTTTTTCCATGCGCGGTTCAATTGAAATTAAATTTTGATTTTTTGTGTTGTATGGAATTTGATTTTTAACAATGCAATTTGTAGTTGGTTACAAAGGTTCATTAACATTTTCACCTTCCCAGGGGATGACTCCTACTCTAGCTACCTCCTATCCCACCCACCCCTATATATCACAAATATCCAAAAAACCCGTTAGACCCGCTCCTGTAACGTTTAAAAGGCGTTGTTTTTACTTTCCTCACATTCGAGAAAAATCACCCTCCGGGATTTCTTCGGATTTTCACGTTTCAGAGCGTGTAGATTACGAAAATACAGGTTTTTCAATTCTATCAGTCAGTCAGTCTGTCTGTCTGTTGGTCCATTAACTGAAAAACTATTTGACAAAAACTGTCAAATTTGGTGAGTAGCTCATGCTACTACCACCGACAAAATGGTTACACTTTCACTGGAAAATATACAGGGTGGACCGTTTACAGGGAATGGATATTGGCAAAAAACAGTTTTTGCTGCAATTTAAAATTTCCACGATTCATGACATCCTAAACTAATTTAATTTTTTTTAAATTAAATTTTATTTTACTACTACTATAATAGGAAAGATGATGTAAAACATTTCCTTAGCTCAGATTTAAATTTTTTTTATTTCATGACATTTTAAACCAATTAAAAAAAACCGCTGCCTAAGGAACCACTACTTCCACATCCAGATTTTTCATCCAAGTCATTTTAAAGGAAACATCTTGACTAAATTTGCACTCTAGAATGTGAAAATTACTAGTCATAAAATTTTAATAATATTAGAGGCAGATGTCATTACAATATACAGACTGTCTATTTTACGAGGGCCACACCAAATATTTCGCTTAATATCTATTGTAGAAGAATAAAGTTTTAGAAACAGTTATCCCATTTTTTGTGAGCTATATTTCAGTAAAAAGAAATTTGAAATCCATAGCCTGCTTTATGAGATATATTACAAAAACCTGAAAAATAGGAAAACCACAAACGGTTATAGCTTCCTTATTTGATGAGATACGAAAAAAGTTAAAGGAATGAAAGTTGACGGCAAAGACAATAAGAATAATAACGTGTAACAAAAAAATCGAAAAATGCAGTTGGCTTTGACATACGCTATTGTGCAAAAATGAAAAATACATATCTCAAAGTAGGCCATGACGCCAATAATTCCGTTATTTTTTTCTCATTCCAACGATATAAAAGATGTCACAAAAATTTTAACCGATAGTGTCAATATTTAATATTTTACGAATACCACAATTCATATAATTGAATCGTAACAATCAGCTGTGCCATAATAGTAAAAATTCACTTTATAATAATTATAATTCCGTAATTATTTATTACAATTTAATACAAACCAATAAATATCTCATAAATAAAAATACAAGTACAAAACGAACATCCAAAGAAAAAAACGAAAAACTATGTATAACAGTACTACCTACTACTATATTGAAAAGAAATTGTGTGTATTTATTTTTCTAACTACAAATGCTCAAATTGTGCACCATGCATTCTGACACATAAACGTGCTCTACGAGACACGTTACGCATTACAATTTGGAGCATTTCAGGAGTAATTGCCTCACATGCGTTTCGAATTCTGGTTTTGATGTCCTCAATATTTTCAGGGGCAGTTTGAAATACCTTGTCTTTAATGTAACCCCAGACGAAAAAATCCAAGGGAGTAATATCTGGTGATCGAGCTGGCCATAGAATGGGTCCATAGGTGCCTATCCAGCTATCTGGCATAACTTGATTTAAATAATTTGTACATATTACAGCAGTGTGAGGTGGAGCCCCATCTTGTTGAAAATATGAATAATTTAATCTTTCTGCCACTGTTGATTCATAAAGAAAATCTTGAAATTCGTTTTGCAGGAAATGAAGGTATCTACGAGCGGTTAATTTGCCATCATAAAAATAAGGTCCAATTACTTTAGTCCCTAAAAGACCCAACCAAACATTCGTAGAAAATCTTTCTTGGAAAGCAGTCTCTCTGCACCAATGTGTATTTTCTCGTGTCCACTGATAATGCATATTTCTATTGAAAAATCCATTATTAGAAAAATTTGATTCGTCCGACCAAAGAATTTTGCTACATATCAGCGCGTCATTCCTTTTCTTATTTAATAACCATCTACAAAATCTTACTCTCCTTGGCTTATCTCCCTCATTTAAATGTTGAACTTTCCTCATTTTGTAGCATCGAAATCCGTTTTTTTTCAATATTTTTCTTGCACTGTCTTTTTTTATGCGACAGTTTCTCTGAATTTGTCTCAAAGAGGTTTCCTCATTTTGGTTAACATAATTCATTACTCTATTCACTTTTCTTACATTATCCGCAACATGCGCTCGACCTACTACTTTTTTTGAAAATGAACCGTGCGTTTTTAGATTTTGAACTAACTTCCTAAACATAGTTCGATTTGGCTGCGGAGCATCTGGAAATCTATCTCCGTAAACCGTGACTGCCATCTCAGCGTCAAAATTGCACTGACAATAAATGCTAATCATATCGAATTTGTTATTATTGGTGTACACCATAATTACTGATATGACATTTGTCTTAGAACTCGACAACGCAACATACAACATACAACAGTGACAATCTGTCAAATTTATTAATAACTGTATACATTGTTTTTCACTAATTATGGCACAGCTGATTGTTACGATTCAATTATATGAATTGTGGTATTCGTAAAATATTAAATATTGACACTATCGGTTAAAATTTCTGTGACATGTTTTATATCGTTGGAATGAGAAAAAAATAACGGAATTAATGGCGTCATGGCCTACTTTGAGATATGTATTTTTCATTTTTGCACAATAGCGTATGTCAAAGCCAACTGCATTTTTCGATTTTTTTGTTACACGTTATTATTCTTATTGTCTTTGCCGTCAACTTTCGTTCCTTTAACTTTTTTCGTATCTCCTCAAATAAGGACGCTATAACCGTTTGTGGTTTTCCTATTTTTCAGGTTTTTGTAATATATCTCATAAAGTAGGCTATGGATTTCAAATTTCTTTTTACTGAAATATAGCTCACAAAAAATGGGATAACACTAAAACTTTATTCTTCTACAATAGATATTAAGCGAGATATTTGGTGTGGGCCTGTATATGTGTACTAACTTTCAAGTGAATATCTCAATTTTATTTTATCAACCCCTTTAATAATGGAGTATTTGGGGGTTGAAAAATATTATTAAAAAATCTGAGGCCTTGGCATCTAGGATATACACCGAATTTCAAGTTTCTGTACTCTTACCAGCTGTTTTATTTATTTTTCCCTATTTACCTCCACTTACTCCCCACTCCATCAACGAATCATGTCAAAACATAATCTAGTTTCAGATATCGTTATAATACATACGTGTACCAAATTTCAAGTGGAAATTTAAATTTAATTTTATCAACTCTTTTGAGTGGGGGTGGTGAAGGGATGGAAAATATTATAAAAAAACCTGAGGCCTTCGCTTCTAGTATACACACCAATTCCCAAATTTCTGTGCTCTTACCAGCTTGCTTTACTTATTTTCCACTATCTACCCCTATTTAACCACCAACCCTTCAACGGAATTATCTCAAAATATAATCTAGTTCCAGGTGTCCTTATAATACATACGTGTATGTGTGAATATCTGAATTTTATTTTATCAACCCCTTTAATAATGGAGTAAGGGTATGGGGGATGAGGGTTGAAAAATATTATAAAAAATCTGAGTCCTTGGTTTCTAGTACATATACCGAATTTAAAGTTTCTGTACTCATACCAGCTTGCTTTACTCATTTTCCGCTATTTAACCCTATTTAACGTCCAACCCTTCAACGGAATCATCTCAAAATATATTCTACTTCCAGATGTCGTCATAATACATACGTGTACCGAATTTCAAGTGAATATTTTAATTTTATTTTATCAACCCCTGTAATAATGGAGTAGGGGTTGGAGGAAGTTGAAAAATATCATAAATAATCTGAGACTTTGGCTTCTGGTATATACACCGAATTTGAAGTTTCTGTACTCTGACCAGCTTGCTTTACTTATTTTGCCCTATTTACCCCTATTTAACCCCCAACCCTTCAACGGAATCATCTCAAAATATAATCTAGTTCTAGATGTCATCATAGTACATACATGTACCAAATTTCCACTGAATAAATATCTCCAATTTTATTTTATCAGCCCCTTTAATAATGGAGTAATGGTGGAGGGGGTAGAAAAATATTATAGATAATGTGGGACCTTTGCTTCTAGTACATACACCGCATTTCATGTTTCTGTACTTTTACCAATTTGCTTTACTCATTTTCCGCTATTTACTCCTATTTAACCCTCAACCCTTCAACAGAATCATCTCAAAATATAACCTAGTTTAAGACGTCGTTATAATACATACCTGTATCAAATTTCAAATGAATATCTCAATTTTATTTTATCGACCCTTCTAATAATGGAGCAGGGGTGGTGGGGGCTTGAAAAATATTATAACAAAAGCGGAGGCTTTGGCTTCTAGTACATACACCGAATTTCAAGTTTCTGTACTCTTACCAACTTGCTTTACTTATATTTCCCTATTTACCCCTATTTAACCCCTAACCCTTCAATGGAATCATCACAAAATATAATCCAGTTTCAGATAATACATACGTTTACGAAATTTCAAGTGAATATCTCAATTATATTTTATCATCCATTTCAATAATGGAGTAGGGGTGGTGGGGGTTCAAAATATTATAAAAAAATCTGGGGCCTTGGCTTCTAGTTCATACACCGAATTTCAAGTTTCTGTACGCTTACCAGCTTACTTTACATATTTTCCCCTATTTACCCCTATTTAACCCCCAACCCTTCATCAGAATAATCCCAAAATATAATTTAGTTCCGGATGTCATTATAATATACACGCGTACCAAGTTTCAAGTGAATATCTCAATTTTATTGTATCAACCCCTTTAATAATGGAGTGGGGTGTGGTGGGAGGATGAAAAATAAAAATTTGGAGGCGTGGCTTGTAGTACATACATCAAATTTCAAGTTTCTGTACTCTTACCAGCTGGCTATACATATTCTCCTTTACCCCCAACCCTTCATCGGATATCTTTGAAAGACCATCCAGTTCCAGATTTCGTTATAATGTATACGTGTATACGTTTCAAGTCAATATCTCAAACCGTTCCGGAGAAAACGTGGCGACAAAAAAAAGTTACAGAAAGACTGACAGACAGACAGAAAATTTTGTATCGCTCAAATTTAAAATCTCGACGTTTCGTGACATTCTGAACCTATTTCAAGAAAAAAAAAAATTGACGTGGATGTGGCAGTAATTAACTGAAATTTTTTTTGACCATCATATTTCCACTCCACTACGTGAATGTGCAGATAACAATGTGACAGATGGTAATAATATTTGACCTATAGTTAAAACAATTGGTAAGGAAGCCACCTATTATAGTTTTAGTGAAAAACATACAGAGCGGTAATCCTAAGAAATAATTCAACTGTGGTGGAAATTTGTAAAGACTTTTACGCAAGCCCTCCATATTTGACATTTTTTATTTAATATTAAAGTTTTGTTGCTGGATGACCGCTCTGTATATTTTTTTGTACCAAAAGTTATCAGGTTTTTTTTGCAATAATAGTGATATCAGATCTGCATTTCGACTATTATTCTCATGTCGTTTCGCGCCAATATTCTTGACTTTGATGGCGGTCTCGGATGATTAGGGGGTCGAGCTTTGTACTCTTTGCCCCAATCATCGCTGTAGACCTGGACCGGCCTCGTAAGGGGTGGGCCTGCTTTTTACGACTACCCCACCTGCAAATGCAGACGGTGTAGGCGAAGTTAGCAGACCTCCCCTGGTCCTGGCTGTTGGACCCTGCCAGCTGGGTCGTTTCTTCTGGCGCTCTTTTGTCTTGAGTTTCTTTCTTTGCTGGCATGTCGGCTCCCGGGAGCGTCTTTCGTCTGTCGTGAGAGGGAACGGCTGTTGCCGCACCCTCTCGGAGTTTGGAAGGGTTTGGGGGGTGTAGTTCCAAGCTGTGGGCAAAAGCCTCGGCTTTTTCCTGACGAGTGTAGACAATACCGTTCTCTCCGTGGACGGGCGGGACTGGTTGTCGCTTGGCACGAAGAGCCTTCTGGGTCATGTCATTTCGTAATTAATAATTTTTTAGGGTGACCGCCCGGTATAAATAAAGAGGGAAGTTCTGTGTAAATACCTTTAGCGATTTTTTCTACTAGTGGTAGCTTCCATCTACTGCGAGTAAAATGAAGGGTGGCATCGTACCAGCATCCACGAGAGTCATCGTAATTGAACGTTATTTTTTCTGTAGTGCTATTTTTGAATAAAACTGTTTTTGGTTTTGGTTTTACCATTAAACACCTAAATCATGTACTATTTTTACTGAATTAAATAATAGTAATAACAATTTGTTATATATTATTTTTACATTTTAGTAACAGATGTTGAACTACATATTTTTCTTAAAATTTAAGCATGGGACCCTTAACACTCCCCCTGCTGGTGCTACTTTGGAGGACTTCAGCAGTATCCGGTGCTTCGTGCCACTCCACAATTAAATATTTCTCATCTCCAAGACCCGTTTACAAAATTGAAAACAATTTGGATGTTATCATTTATACATGCAACATAAGTCATAATAGTACAATAAAAAATCTACCACGAACTAAAGATGACCCCCACCCCATAGTATACGTGGCTAAAATGTGTTTAAAGAACAAGAAAGAAAAATTCAATTGCCCAAAGGTGAGTGCTACTGCTACTACGAGAACTGCTTCTGTACAGTGCACCTCTGATAACACAAATCAATCCGTTGTAGTTACAGTAAGTATATCTTTGGCTACAGTTGATACAGAAGTGAACAGAATTAATGTACATGGGCATATTTGTCAATATAGCTCCGGCGAGTGTGTTAGCAAAGATGGAAACAACACATTCTTTATTTGGCTACCACATGTGGTAAAACCTAGGCTTAACCCATGTGACAGCTTTTCGATTTACCGAACAGGATACCAGTGGGTAGGTGAATTTCAGAACAGCTCCTCACGGTATATCGTAGTTACAGAACTTTATAATGAAGCTAACATTTACAGTCTAGAATTGCTAAGCCCAACAAAATCATATTGTGGGACCGTTTGGCGAACAAGTTTAAATGGAGTTATGGTTTCTGATAGAGATCTACGTTCTAATGACACAAAATATTCTCTCAAACGTTACGAAAAATTTGTACTGGAAAAATGGAAGGTTGCGTGCAATTCAACGAAAGACGTCTTTTCTGCAGAAGGTGCTACAGAAGTTCCATTTTTTCATGATAATATGTGTCTACTGTATTCGTTCATTTTGTTATACATTGTAGGAACGTTGTTTAATATCGTGGTAAATTATTGTACTTTGCGACAATTCCACCAAAAGAGAGGATTGTCTGGAAGAATGTATATTTTTTACTCTCTAATGCAGAGTTTATCCAACAGGTACATATATTTATCTCTGGAAAATTCTAACGAATCCGATATTTCCAATGCATCTAGTACAACTCATAACAATATCAGAAGTAACTCGGAAAATGGATATGATGTAGAAGGATACTTAAAACCTACAGAGAATCATGCCAGGGCAGCGAAGAGTCCTTATGACAAAGACTGTTATTTCAAATATTTGGACTCCAATAATGCAATGCCGACAAATGAAGTATATTCTTACGCATACATGAAATAATAGTTTTTAAATTTAGTACTTTAGCAGATGAAAAAGGTTGTTAGTGTTACATGTTTGTAAGTAATGGAATCTTCGTAGAATAAAGGTAGAGCAGCAAGATTAAAAGTTGTAAGAAATTATTTTGTAATAACAGTTTTGCACAAAGTTCTTGCGAACAAGTGTAGCACAAGTTTAAGATTAAATCCCAATCAAGGAATGCATTTGTTTAAACATAAAAATGTTTAAAATTGTCTTTTTCGTCTTTTATATAAATATCTATGATTGTAAAATATTCTTCTAAATAAATTAAGTTAACCTAATGAGTTTTACCTCGAAATATACACAAATTAAGGGTTCTAAATTTACAATTTTTATTCTGTCATACGGATACTTTATTATAATCAAAATGTAGCATTTTGTTCATACAATTTACAGTTTTTTGTCTGTGTCAGTATCTAGCGTATCTTGCAATTGTTTAAACAAATAAGATAATTTGTCTATTAAGAATTTTCGACTTCATATGGTACTTTCTGCACTTTCCACTCATAGCAATCGAGAAATATTTATAAAAACTACCATTTCTGTGTAGTCTTGCCTCTTTTTTCTTTTTTTTACACCCCGCTAACGTTTTAAAAAAAATGCTTAGTAAACAAATGAAACATCTCGACTCAGGAACGTCGTATTGAAATGCAATTGTCGGCAAATTAAAGATAATAAAAGAAGAAAATTTTTTTAGCTTAAGCAGATCTCGATCCGTCAACTACAATCGGAGATATAGACCATTTTGCGTTTACGATTGTCAATTGTTTATTAATTAATTTTTTTTAAAAATCTTGTGACAGCATAAAGTTAATATATTAAACTAGCTAGTTTTCAATTGTCACAAAAATTCATTGTTTTTTTCATACATTTTTTGCATTTATAATAATTAATTTATGAACGCCGTACAACGTTTCAATCGAGAACAGGGTAGTCAGGGAAAATATCCACATGGAAAAACATCAGTGGCGTACCACTTTTTTGGTAAAAAATATCGGAGGACACGTTCGCACGAACGCCGCTGGTGGAGCGTTAAAACAACGTTTCCAATTAAAATGTGTGGTTTTATTTGCTATTAATACATAATTAATAATATTTAAAGTACTTTCTGAGTTTTGAAAAACAACGATTAAACAAAAAATTCAAGACCCTGTAACAAAAAATTTAAACAAGTTATTCGGAGCGTAAACACTACAAGAAGTTGTACGGCGTTCATAAATTAATTGTTATAATAGCAAAAAAATTTACGAAAAAAACCAATGGATTTTTGTGGCAATTGAAAACTAGTTATTTTAATATATTAACTTTATGTTGTCATAAAATTTTATTCAAGAAATTAATTAATAAACAATTGACAGTCATAAACGAAAAATGGTCTATATCTACGCTTCGAATTAACGTATCAACGTCCATCTAGGCTCACAATTTTCCTTTTTTATTGTCTTTCATTTGCCGACAACTGCATTTCGACACGACGGTCCTGTGCTGGGGTAAAAAAAAAAAGAAAAAAGGGACAAGACCACACAGAAATAGTAGTTTTTATCAATATTTATCGATTGCCATGGGTGAAGATTGCAAAAAATACCGTGGAAATTCGCAAATCCTTGATAAACAAATTAGCTTATTTGTTTAAACTATTGTAAAATACGCGAGATATCGACACAAACAAAAAACTGTAAATTATATGAATAAAATGCAACATTTTGATCACAATAAAATATCCGTATATACATTTTTGTAATAATAGTATAGCTTTCAACATACACGTAGAATACACAGTCTTTATTCAATTGATTTTGAAACTATTGTTGAACATACTAAGTTATGTATGAAATACCATATTTTTAAACAGAGTACCACAAACAACAGAATCTTAACATGTAAACGAGAGACGTTTACTTAACATTTTTTCTCCTGTGCAAAACAAGTTTCTATTTTACTGAAAAAATTAGGTAGGGAGCGCTTATTGTATATTGAAAGCTTATAGATTCATTTTTATTTTTCTTTGATGATCAGGCTTTAAATTACTCATAGAAGTCAGATGAAGAATAAAAACAGACTGTTTTCTGAATCACACCTTTCGATATGTTTTCTGATGAAATAAGAAATATAATAGTGCCAGCGAGATATTGACACTTTATTCCTTTACTTAATTCTTGGATATTTTGCAGCATATTTTTAGTTTATAATATTAGAAAAATTATAAAATGATTTTTTAAATACCGTCTCGTTTTATGCTGTCAAATATAAAAGATGTTTACCTTATGTTATTTTTTAAATAAGTATGTAAACTAATGAATCCTGCGTGAATTCTTTTAAAATTTTCAGTCAGAATGGTTAAAATTAAGAAATCTACGAATACAAAATGATAATTTCACGTTATACTTTCAATAATATGAATCAAATGTAACTGTTGAATAATAAATACATTGATAACATGAAATCTTTCTCTTTAGAATTTCCCTTGTTCCCTTTTACCCCGCGATGAACGTACAATGCTTTTTAATTATTTTATTATTTGTTATATATTATCGAAAATCGTGATACGTACGAAAAAAGCATGGAACCTTTTTATTGTAAAATTTATTCTTTTACTTACTAAGATATACTTAGAGAACGTCGTCGTTATACATATATTACTCCATTAATTAGTGATTTTAGGACAACGTGGCGACCATGCAAACCTTTTGAAGTTCAATTCTGTATATAAAATAGTAAACACTGCGTATACAAAATTTGCTTAGAGAATTATTTTTAACTCCAATAAAGCTGCAATAATTGTAAAACATTTACTTTACTTGAATTTTAGTACATTTTCTGGTAACAAGTTTCATGTTACAGCTTAAATCGAAACGATTGATTTATTTTCTGTATTTTATAGAAACTACATAAGGGGCCACTAAGAACGATAAATAAACAGAAAAAAATGAACCGTTCCTGAAATGAACGATCACTAGCAATTCTACTGTTGTCTGGGTAATAGAATATTTTTATCGAACATAGATATTGAGGTATGTGTAAAAATTAACAAATAACAAATCAAATCAAATCAAATCAAATCAAATCAAATCAAAATATACTTTATTGTTCAGAAGAAAGAGTTTCTCATTAACAAAGTAAATAAGCGTAGGTCCATAGCATATATAGTTTACACAGTGCACCTATATTATATAAATACAAAACATAGATTACATATAAATTTTAATACAATAATTATAATAGTTAATGTAAAAAGTCAGAAAATACGATAAGATAATGTAGTAAATGCCTAATTAGAATGTGTCATAATAGTACTCGTCTAAATTATAATAAGGTTTAACAATTAAAAGGCTTTTAACCGCCTTTCTGAAATTTGTATTTGAGCTCATTTCTTTAATATTATTTGGTAAGTGATTGAATATCTTATAGCCAGTGTAAATAATTGAGTCTTTGACTAGAGTGGATCTGGGAATTGGCAGAGTAACGTTATTGACTTGCCGAGTTACATATTGTATGGAGGAATTATTTATAATATTACTTTTATGCTTATGAACTAAACAAACTATTTCTAGAATGTAAATTGATATCACAGTGAGAAATCCATATGTCAAGAACAGTGGCTTACATGATTCACGAATTCTAGTTTTGTGCAGGTAGCGAATAGCACGTTTTTGAAGTACCAATATTGTTTGTAAAAGATATTTACTACATGCGCCCCAGAAGGCAATGCCGTACCTTAAGTGTGATTCGATTAGTGAAAAATAAGCAGTCTTAGTAGCTGCATAACCCAGTTCATTTGTGATCACTCTGATAGCGTAGGATCCGGATGCTAGTTTGTTACTAAGTATTTTATTGTGTTCGTTGAATTTTAACTTGCAGTCAATATTTAGTCCAAGAAATTTTGAGCAGGGTTTATTTTCAAGAAAATGGTTACCTGAGGAGATGTCAGTTAAATTGCAGTGAAATGTAGTTATGTTTGTTTTGTTAATGTTGAATGAAAGCAAATTGGAGTCACACCACTTTTTGACCTTATTTATATCGGCCGACACCGTTTGCTGAAGGACAGTATCATCTTTATTGTGCCACAGTATGGTGGTGTCGTCAGCAAATAAAGTGAATTTTCCTTCAATATCAATTTTTGTCAGGTCGTTGATATATAATAAAAAAAGAATTGGGCCAAGAACGAAACATTGGGGTACTCCAAACTTTATATTTAGTTTATCAGAATAATTTGTATTTCTAACTATTTGGCTACGGTTTGATAGGTATGATTGAAACTAGTTTAGGGTAGTGCCTCGAAAACTATAATGCTCAAGCTTTCGTAACAATATTTCATGTTGGACACAATCAAAGGCTTTCGATAAGTCGCAGAAAATTGCTGCCGCTGCCTCCCCGTTATTGATTTCGGTATAAATCTGACCTTAAAAATGAGAACATTGCGTCATTTGTACTTTTTTCCTTTTGAAATCCGAATTGTTGATCACTTAGTAGGTTGCAGGAGGACAAAAATTCTACAACCCTTTTTTTAACTAATTTTTCGAGAATTTTTGCTAATGTGGGGATTAGTGAGATGGGTCGGAAGTTGGATGGATTATTTACCTCTCCGCCCTTATAGAGTGGAATAACTACAGAAGTTTTAAAAAAAGATGGAAATGTTCCGGATTCAAACGATTCGTTTATTAGAGATGCTAATATATAATGAGCCGAGTTTGGTAGATTTTCGAATATATTTACAGAGACTTCGTCGAGGCCAGACGACTTCTTATTTTTAATGTCGCTTTTAATGTTCGCCGATGTTTGTGCTATATAGGTATAAGGTCTTATGATTGTATATTTCTCCAAGGTAGCTCAAGGGGTCATTTGTTGGAATTATGTTTTCCATTAGATTGCCTGCGATTGAACAGTAGTAGTTATTTATAATATTGGGGTTTAAAGACGATGTTACAGGCGGTTGGCTCTTACCCCTAAGTTCGTTTATAATAGCCCAACTCTCTTCTGCTCCGTTGCTGGCTCGTTCTATTCTGGACTTGTAATGATTTTCTTTAGCTTGTTTGATGACTTTTCTGTAGATATTACGGTATTTATTATAGTATTCAAAGAAAAATTCTTCGTTGGTGTACTTTCTTATATAGTGAAGAGATCTTAGATTTTTGGCAGATGTTTTTATACCCTTAGATATCCATGGTTTTTTACTTTTTAGTTTAATTTTTTGAACTGGAAATGCTTCATTGAATGCATGTTTAAGATACCTGTAGAAGGCATCAAATGGCTCTGCTCTATTCAGCAGATCCTCCCAGTTGTACCCAAGGCAATTTTGATAAAACCTATTATAATTAGTCCCACTATATAAACGGCCATATTTGAATTTTTGACGAGCATTCCAAGAGGTCTGTAATGAACAATATACTGCCTCGTGGTCTGATAACGCAGCTGGGATGACCCGGCAGGAGATATTTTCTTTACTAAGGTTACTACAGAAATAGTCGATGGTTGTAGCTGAGTGCTGGGAAATTCTAGTAGGTGAATTGACATGCATGTTGAGATTAAAGGAAGTTAGCAGAGATTTTAGCAATTGGGTATCATTTGATTCCAAGTCACTAAAATTTATATTAAGATCTCTAGCTAAAATAATCGACGATTTTGTAGGTACCCGGTATAATAATGCTTCGAGTTTCTCTAAGAATAACTTAACATTTGGTAAAGGGGACCTATACATACATACAATATACATATCTAATTTACTGCAATAAATTATGGAAAATTCAAACTGCTTTTCTTCTAGGACGTCATCATATTTGTCAAAATTAAAGAAGGGAAAATTATCATGTAAATCATTATTTATAAGTATTAATGTTCCACCCTTCTAATGTTTACAGGTTCCAGCAAGATAAAATGTTATTGTAAGATAATTCCTTTTTGCGCGATTTGGACTCTTAGATTTACTTAACAATGCTATGTTAAATATAAGATATAAATCATCTGACACGCCATGGAAAAAATTAATAATCGAAGGAAATTACATAGTAGCGAAGATTTTGTTATTTAAAAAAAAATTCACATACTCTATGCATTATATCATTTATTTTAATATTGTCCTGAAATTATAAATAAAGAAAATTATATTTGATGCCTACTTTGGTTTCTTCCTATCAGACCATTAACATCATATAAAGTACATTTTTCTAAAATTCTGTTAAGGAAAATTGACAAATAGTCCCTAATTCCTGTTAGGTTGGCACATGCAGTACAGGGATTATTTAGTTACTTTTTCCCGCTAAATAGATCATTGCCACAATAATGATGTAATGTCAACATGCTCTCAATGTCGATCTTGTTCGATAAATAATTTTTAATTTCTTTCAAAATGAAGCCATATTATGCAGATGACGAAGAAATGAAGTTGTTCATTAAAAAACATGTTTTAATTAAAACAGTAATATAGAGTGATACGTACAAATATTTTGTATGATAATACATTGTATGTACTAAAGAAATCTCATAAAATGTTTGCTTTACTCCAACAGTTTCTCTTAAATTAACGTTTTTTAAAAATACCCACTATATTTTCATACAAAATAGGCGTACTTACAATATTAACTAGTTCAGTAATACTGCTCAAATTAGGGAGAGTTGAAGGTCGTTTCGTGACTCACATCTTCCGTTTTATCATGATTAGTATATCTACAACAAATAAAAACGTTAAAAAAGCCAGATAAGTGCTACTCGACATATTTGAATGTTGCTAACTGTATTTCATAAAATGATAGATAGATAGATTGGTAGATAGATTCTTTATTCATTCTTTACGCCAATTACAAAATATTGCATAGAACAAGTCCACTGGTGAGTTACAATAATTACAATTACATTACATGTAAAACAAACAAAGTATTTATATACATTTTAGTCACAAAAAAGACGTATATATATAAAAAATGCCGCCTTGGTCGACATCCGCAACTAGAAGAAATTGTTTGTAAGTCTCTTGGTCTTGCGTTATTAAGTTGTAGACCGGTTACTAATCATATAGTGTTGTTGATGCGTTTGATTTGATTAGATTTTAGGTAATTTGTAATGAACATTATCATAAGTGGGCATGATGAATGAGATGGAGACTTAAGTATTATTGAAATTAAATTATCCCCTATTAATTTAATTACTGGCAGTGGTTAAACAAATTTGAATTATAATGAACAAAACGTTTCTTCACTAAATTTATTTCTTGCGGTTAAACAGAAATTTGTAAACATAGGCGTCTTGTAAGGTACTTTAAAATTCTAGGAGGGTTCTTGGTTGAGCAAGTAAATAAAAATGTAAAATGATGGAACCTATTTGCTTTAAATGAATTGCGATCTTTGTGGGAAAGAGCTAAAATGGCTTCAAGTATGAATTAAAAACAAACAGTTAATGTTTTCAATGTAAAATTTATTAAATAAGGTAGAAGCAAAACTGTTTCATTATTTTTAAATGACACAGTAACAACACTGTAAAACCATCAAAGACACAACAAATGAGTGCAATATCCTTATCTTGAATTTTAATTCATTTTACATGATTAATTAATTTTACCTTACAAAGGAGAAAAAGAATCATAATAATTTTTAACTACTACTGTTAAGTGTTCATTGCATTTGAAATATTCTTGAAAATATTAATATATAGAATTTATTATTACGTAAATTGTGGTCAATGGATTGATAACGACAGTGTCATTTGATTGTCAGCCTACTCGGATTGTTATATTTCATAGTGGCGGTTTGTATCAACACGTAAATCTAATGTAAGTGTTATTTCGGTATTAATACGATTAAAATAACTTTCGAATATTACTAATTATAATTGCATTAACAAAATCATATTATTTATACATATTTTTGTTTTGAAATAATTGGTTGCAAAATTCTTCTTATATTTTAAGACATAATTTCAGAAGTTAAATCCTTTTACGCGACATAGTCTCTCCATGTAAGTATTTATGATAAAGCAAACATGAAGAATATTATTTAAATGTTAATTGTGGCACGTCCCTTTGAAGGGGTAAAATATACCCTCAATGAACAATTAATTTATACTACCTAAAAACCATACAAGTACATTTTTTTTAAACATGAACTTTTAGCATTTGGACGTGAAAATAAACCATTATGAAAAGCCTCGTCCAAACATACAATCGGATTTTCATTTGTTGAGTCATCGTGCTCACTAGAAATATGACGGACAGACAGACGGACAGGCGCACAAACGAACATTTTGAAAGCTTCTCAGAATTCGGTTACTAAAAAATTGTTCTTTTGGGTCAGAAAAAAAATATAGAACACTTCTACCTTTAATGTGACAGATACAAAATAAGTACTTAGCTTAACTTTAGAACAGTGTATTTTATTAATAAAATTATGAATTTATTCCCGTTATCTCGATAAATGAAAAAATCGGTAAGATATTTACAAAAGAACTTCGCTCTTTATTTATACAAGGCGGTTACTCTAAAAAATTATTAATTACGAAACGACATATGAGAATAATAATCGTAGTTATCACTAATATTACAAAAAAAGCCTGATAACTTTCGGTCAAAAAGATATACAGAGTGTTCACCCGACAGCAAAAATTCAATATTAAACAAGCTAACCTACACTCTTCGCCGATTTACTGCACTTTTTATATAATTGTTTCACATTCTATAGTTTCACAGTTTTTTTGTAAATAATATTAATTCTAGACATTTTTAGTTTAACTACACAATATAAAAAACAATTTTAAATAAAAAAATTAACTTTTTCTTTATCTATAGATTTTGTTCAAAGGCAATAAGATTCTTCCTCTAGCTAATAGTAACTTACTGTCCAAATTTCAATACAATCGGACTTTTCGTTCTTAAGTTATTGTGCTTAACAAAAACGTGACGGACAGATGGACAGAGAGACGGACGACAGACAGACGGATAGACGGACGGACGGACGGACGGGCGGACGGATGGATGGACGGACGGACGGACATTTTGAAAGTTGTTCCAGTTTTAGAAATGTGCCGATCGAATGCAATATACTCTTCGTTTTGTATTTCTGAAGAGTATAATAAAATGTGCCAAATATGGAACGCTTGCGTAAATACCTTTACAAATTTTCACTATGCATATTTTTCAAAAAAAACTGTAATAGTTGCCTTCCTTGTCAGGTGTATACTATATGCCAAATATTGTTACCATCTGTCACATTTTTAGTTCCACCTCCATTTATTGGAGTGGAAGTATAGTAGTGGCAAAAAAAAAAAATTATTTTTTTTATTTGATAGACAACTTTCATACTTTTTGTTTCGAAATAAGTTTGATTATCATGATGAAAAAACAATTTTTTTCCATCATCTGTTGTAAGTGGTATAAAGATTTTCGCTTATAATAGGTACCTATCTCCAGTGCTTAAATTATTTCCGGAAATTTTTTCGAGGTCATGAATATTTTGGAAATTAATTTTCTATATTCATGAACGAGGAAAAATTTCCGGACATTAATTTAAGCTGGTGGGATATTCCGAAGGAAAATCTCATACCTAAATATGTATTTCGAAAATTTCCACTTATTAATTTCTCTCAGGGAGGATAAAAATGGCCGGAAATTTTTTGGGTTGCTAGGGTAATTTAACAAAAAACAACCCTCTGATTGGTGAAAACAAATTCTCAATTTTCTTTTCTGAAATAGGTTTAGAATGTCCTGAAACTGATACCTATTTTAAATTTGAGCAAACGAAATTTTTTATTCATATATTCTAATCGTTGTGGCAAAATTTTTTTTTATTTCCGAAAATTTAAAAAGAAAAAAATTTTGTATTTGAAAACATTTTCAAAAACATTTTCCTTTGAAATAGGTCAAAAATGTCATGAAACGTGGAAATTTTAAATTAGAGCAAAACAAAATTTTTCCGTCAGTTATATAAGTTTTTTTTTTTTATTTTCCGAAATTTTTTTGAAATAGGTTTAAAATGTCATGAAACGTGGAAAATTTAAATTTGAGGGGAAAAAAAGGAAATTTCTATGTTTTTATAGCTGTAAGAAATGTTCAAAACTTTATTTTTAATTTAAAAAAGGTATAGAATGTCATGAAATGTGAGACTTTGAATTGTGAGCGAAAAAAATATTTTTTCTATTATCTATTGCCTTTAGACGGTCCACCCTGAACATTTTTCAGAGAAAGTCTAACCATTTCTTCGCTGGCAGTAGAGTCAGCTACCTACCAAATTTGACTGTTTTCCGTCTAGAAGTTTTTTAGTTAATGCACCAACAGACAGACAGGCAGACAGACTGACAGACTGACTGACGGAATTAAAAAACCTATATTTTCGTAACGTACATGATCTGAAACGTGACAATCCTAAAAAATCTCGGAGGGTGATTTTTTCTCGAATACAATACTTCCCTTCGGTATGCGAGGGAAGCAAAAAAAGAACTAAACAATGGTGTCAGTAAAAACTCTCTAATAAATTCCATGGCATTTGAGAGATCATTTTTAATATGGCTGACGTTCATAGCCAATTTTCACTGAAACTTTGAGATTGTACCACCTTATTGAAATGTGTTGAAAATTAAATTTTATGTGGAATTCTGTTTGTGACTAATATACAGCGTATATGTTTTAATTATGCCACTCTATATTACATCTCTGATAATTAAGATATAAATATGTTTTCATTCCATGCCTTACATCATTGGAAGGGGTATCTTGCGATAATAGCTAGGGAGCTGGTGGCAATACGGGTATATGATTTCATTGCAGTTAACAATAATATGGAATGAAGGTATTGATATATAAATGACCGATTAGAACAGCTACCGATTGCTCCTGATTTTTTAAATTAATGAATGTCAAATTTGCAAAAAAAATGCTCCTGTATTATTTTATTATTTCAGCCATTGCCAGAAAATTGTTCATTTATCAAAAATATAAATAAAGTGGTTGGTTGAAGTCTATGCCTCTGATTTTTTTTATAAAAGTAATTGTTAACTAGCAAAAAAAGAGCGCTATTAAGTCATTTCATTGTACTTAGCGTTGGTTTTAATTTGTGAGTTTTTATATCCACAGGTGACTGAAGTTAGTTTTATTGTTTTTTATCACTTTGTGAAACTTTTGATATAAGGTACACCGACAATAAAATCACTTAATTTTTAGTATATCATAAATTATTAAAAAAAATAAATAAATAGCAAAAAAAACGCACACATACATTACAGTCGAGAGAAAAGAAGGCATTAATTTTTTTTTTTATTTTATCTGATTCCATTTTATTGATATAAATATTCTGGGTGTAATGGTCCGAATAATTTTGTACAGGAAATTTTCGTAAAGCGTTCCATCACTTTATCCACTGCATGTATGTCTTTAAGCTTGTTATTCATTAATATCGATTATTATTTATTGTTTTCTTACTATTTTTTTTATTATTCTAAAATACTGTGAGATGATATAATTGATAAAAACTCTGATAGGTATCTGATATATCAAAGTATTGATTGCCACCAGAACACATTAGATCTGCTAAATCTTCCTGTTTAAACAAAAAAAAAAAAAAAACAACCGAATTCGACGAAATTTCTTTCAAATCATATATTAGCATTAATACGCTTCGATTGGCACCATAACGATGTCGATGCCATTTTTTATTAGCGAAATTTCGTGAAGGAAAAAAATTGTTTACGCACGTACGTACATAAGCATACACACACATACATGTAAAAATACTGTTGTGACCTTGAAACATGGAAATGTCTTGAAAATGTTGATTTCTATATTCGGATCCATTACAATAACTCCGCTATATGATAGGAAGTTAATAAATGTGAGCTATGGGTTATCATCAGACCCCGACTCAGAGGTAGTTATGTCGTAAAAGCCAGAGTCGGCTTTGCGCAATATGAACTATATCAACATTTTCATGCGCAATAATACAATATATTACCTTAACTATGATTGTATCTAGTGAATTCCGTATTATTTAAAGGTAAATGGCCCCGAAATGGGTATAAGTCATACTTTGATGCGCTTATTGTTGGATGCACAAACACAAACGCCTAGTAACTATGCCTTATTAGAATAATAACAATATATAATTTGCACTTGTTCTAAATCGTTCGAAATAAAATTCCGACACATGTCACTGAATATCCCACTTGTGTTGTGAAAAAGGATCGTTCAACCGTTCAACGTCTACCGATGTAATCGGCGCATAATTAAAATAAGCATAGTTTCTTATAGATGGCAGATTTATGTCCGGCATTGAACAGTCCACTTCTTTGCCACACACAAAAATGTTGAAAAACCGAGGTTGTTTCTTAACACTGTTATGTATCCAATTTGTATTTCACTCAGCAATATCCCCTAAGCCTCTAAAAATAGACACTTTTTATCTTCCATTGTATATTAACCTCACATACGGGCTCTACGGCGTAGATCAAATACCTTTAATGTTTATTGCATCAATTACTGTATACTGATCTGTTTCCGGCTTACGTGGAACGTTGCGTATAGCTAGAGGGATCCGTGAGAAATATCCATGTAAATATGCTAAATTTTAGTTTTTATGACGTTCAGATGAAACTTGTTTTAAAATGTTCGAATTGCATGTCCACGAAAGTGTTTTTTCACAGCTGGCACAGAAAAGTTCTACACCGTTAAACCGCAGTTCCAGAAAGTCTTTAATCTACGAAAGTACTGTTCCATTTAATGGAAAGCCACTCGACGCCATAACAAATCAAGACACATTTACTTCTATCAAATGTACTGACAAGTCTGTAGTGTTGAGTCCATAATGCGTATGTGGGTATATGCATAAGAAACAATCTCACATGGCATTGGTCATTGTGTAATAAATTAATAATAATTGTTGGACCTTTTTTATTTCAAATGCTTTCTATATGTTTGAAGTCTTCTGCAAAATACAAAACGCAATCTGCTGTTTATTTTACTATTATTATTGTTTACCGTATCCTATTTGCTGTCGTAATAAAGCAGAAAGAGAGTGACAAGCGTGGCGGTGACTTTGTGGTGTCGAAAATGTTCCTTATATTTTTCTAAATTATAGTGCCTTATATTATGTGCACAGATAAAAATTATATTTTAAATTGAAAATTGTTTAATATAGTTGGGAAGAAACATATGGGAGATGTTTACTTTTCCTTAACTGATATAAAAAGTTGAAGTGGCGTTATGCCGTTTAAAGTGCCGAGTTTTTTGTTTTCGATTAGACAATCAGACCGACGTGCGTCGCTGCAGGTATATATAATGGGTAGCCGAAGTCTGGTGTTTTTTATCCAACAGTTTCAGTAAACATCTCTTACATCTACTTGCTCAACAGTACCAAATAAATAATTTCTCCAAACCAATAATAAATTATTTATTTATTATTTTATGCCATACTTTTTATTTCTTACCGTAAAAGTAGGTAAAGTTGTGTACAAAATATAACATTCAAAGCGGCATCCCTTAAGAATTACATCGCAAAGAGAGCCGCTTGCAAATGAACACAATAGTAAAAAAAGAATAAAGGAAGCCGCAAATGCTGCTTATATTTTGGATTTGAGTTTATTTGTTTCCTATAAATAATGTGTTTATTTGCTTATGTTGAATCATACAAAACATTATATTTATCTGTGTGAAGACCGTCTCTGGCATAACTACTTTTGCGCCGGGCTCTGGTTATCATTAAAAACAGAATAAAAATATTTAGCTACCGATGCCCTAATCAACTTTAAATCCTCAAAATAAATTCAGACTACAAGAGGGTACTTCAAAACGTAGAACGCGTAGAAAATTCGTAATTGTGAAGTTTCGTTCGTCTCATTTTTGGAATCAACTTTAGTTTAAACTTCTCTCTAATATCTCAAATAGCAGAGATTAAAGCGTTTAAAAATCTGTACATTTTAAAATTTCTGCCAATTAGCCGCAAGGTAGGGTTTGGATTGATAATTTGTCTTTACCACAGGATACTACGTCCAATGAGCTATAGCTCTGATAGGAGAACATTTGAATACATTAAATAGAAACGGAGGTTTAAAGAGTGGCCCAATTGAAACAGACACGCTATGTATAGGGTATTTTTTACAATAACATATTTAGTGCCACTTGAAGCATATAATACGCTGAAATATGAGTTGAATAAATCCTGTAACGTATCCAGATTTAAAAGTTATAAGGATACGCATAAGTTGCTTGTATAATCATTTCGCTCATTGATAAATTGGTGACTCAATTAAATATTGTAAACCAGCGCTCGTTCGTCAATAAATATGTAAAACATTAATTTAGTTTTTGACCACTAAGCATCCGAAGACAAATAATTTTTTCGATTCTCTGTAAAATCATCTTTATTTGCACAGTAGTGCTTAATATTTTTAAACATTATGATTGCCCCTTTTTATAACACAACAGATTGAAACTAACATTTTTTAATTTAAGGATGGGAACTTTCAGACTTCTTCTACTGATTTTAATTTGGAGGGCTTTGGAAGTCTCGAGCGAGTATTGTAGTCCAGATGTACTCAAATATTTCAAAAATCCATTGCCGCTTTACAAAATTCAACGGCCTATAGGTATTATAGTTTACGACTGTTCTATACAGCATATCAATGTTACTACAAAAGAAATGAAAAATTTCACTACTGAGTACCACCCTATGGCAAAAATTGTTGAAGATTGCTTAAGGAAATATGAAGCAGGCTATAGCAAAAAAAATGATTGCAAGTTTCCTAAATTTGTTCAGTTTGAAAATAAAGCAGATAATGTATTTTACTTGTGTGAGAACACAGGCCAAGTTGCTAACTTTACCCTAAATAAAGTCATTACCGAAGCTGATATAGAAAGTAATGAAATCAAAATATTTGATCATACCTGCGAATTTAGCCATGGATATTGTTCTAAAGCTAACAGAGATAGGCAAATGAGATTCTATATCTGGGAAGTACCTCAAGATAATCCCGAGTATGACATATGTAAAGACAAATCAATATATCCATTAGGTTATGAATGGATAGGAAACCTTTTGAAATCGCAAGATGTCGTAGTTGCCGAAACAGCCAATAAAAATAACACATTCTGTTTAAAACGAGTATTTAATACAGGAGTAATTTGCAACATATGGAGAACTAACATAAAAGGAATAATACTGTTTACTTCAGATAAATACGAATTTGATTCCTCAGGAGTTGAAAGAACATCAAATTTAACTCTGTTAGAATCTCTTCCCAATATCGTGAAACACACAGGAGATTCCGATCAAGCTGAGCCACAATCTACATCTATTCTTGTAAAATATATAAGCAAAACTGAAGATCTGTCAGGGACACAAAACATTATGGACAAAATCTCTTTCTTGCATTTATTGATTTTATGGTACATTGCAGGGACCTTAATTAATATTGTAGTAAATTATTCTACTTTGAGGAAAGTCTGTCAAAAAAGGAAAAATTCCAGTAGGAAGTACCTCCTATACTGTGTAACTCAAAGTTTAACTAACCGGTACATATATCTTAACCAACAGGAATCTAATGGATTTGAAGTGCCAACTTCATCGACAACCAATAACATCTCTAAGCCTATTAGCAATAACTTCGGAAATGAGGAATATGATCTTGATGGATACTTAAAACCGAAGGAGGAAATTGATTTGTCAACGGAGCATTCCATTAACAAGGAATACCATTATCCATCTGTCTGTAGGGTACCTAAAAATGAAGTGTATTCCTATGCATATATGCACATGAATAGGTTTAAAAATAATTTGTAATTTTAGCTTCATATAAAAATTAAATGTTAATACAAAATGACATGATGTGTTCGTACAGTTGATTATGCATAGAATTGTAACTGTACATATGCTTCACATTTAGTAAAACAATGAAAAAAATTGTTTATTATGATTGCGTATTGGAGCAACAGTATTTATGACAATAATAAACGTCTCTATTGAATCCATGAAATAAATATAAAGTTTCATGAGCGAAGTTCTGCCACTTAACCCAAAATTATTGATTTGCAATCTTTGCATTTTTTCGATAACCTGAATTCTGGTTATGCTAGCAATTAAAATCCTAAAATGAATCTGTCTTTCTTATTGGCCAATTCTCATTCTGACACTAGTTTCCACACAGTCCCCTACGGCTATGTAGAGTAAACCAGTATCCACATAACCCCTTACGGCTATGAGGATTCAGTTAAAATGAGAACAAAGGTCTAAAATGAATTTATTTACATACCTCGTCTTTTGGAATTTTTTTTATTCATATTCATTTTCATGAAATCTATCATTCTCTTTCTTGGAAATGCTAACCTTTAAAACGTTTTCGCCCTTATTCTGGGGCTCATCAGAATGTCAAAAACTTAGTAATTGTCTTGGTTTTTGCATGGGACATCGTATGAGTGGCTTTGTGCCTTTAGAATAAGGACAAAAAACGTTTCAGAGGCTAAGCATTTCCAAGAAAGATAGTGACAGGTTTCATGACAATGTTATCCATTTGAATGAAAATTTTTCCAAAACACGAGGTATGTAAATAAACTCATTTTAGGCCTTCGTTGTCATTTTAACTGAATCTTCATAGCCATAGAGGTTATGTGGATACTGGTTTACTCTGCATAGCCCTAGGGGACTGTGTGGAAACTGGAGTTAGAAAGAGAATTGTCCGATAATTAAGACAAATTCATTTTAGGATTTTAATTGCTAGCATAACCAGAATTTAGGTTATCGAAAGAATGCGAAGATTGTAAATCAATGTATTACCAATAGATTTTATTTTAGTTCCCATAGATAGTTTTTTCTGCTGTTTGCAAAATTCTGTAAAAAATATGTTTCATTACAATTTATAATTTATACTTGAAAAGTTCCTGAACATAGTGAGTATCTGATTTGAGTTATAACCCCTAAATCTTGCCTTAGTTAGAATTTAATGTTAATTTCAGATCAGGATATGTCAGTATGAGGGCGGGCATCGGTAATGTCAGAACTTATGGTTGATCCATCGTAGCTTTGAAATCATAGTCATAGGATAGGAGGAGCCATAGGGAGATTTAAGAGATTATAGTTTTATTTATATAATTATTTTCTTAGTGTATTTGTCGTGTTGAAATAACTTCATTATACCCGCGAAAGAATATAAAAACGAACACTAATTATTGCTTATAATTTACTGAGGCAGAAAATCATTATCCATATTAAAATGAAAAATTAAAGGAATCAAAAGTAAAAAGATTATATAAAATCAAAGGTAAATTTTTCTTCCGACGTGACCCGATTAAAAAGGACTCCTGCAAACTTATCTCTTGTTTATAATTTCCAAGTACCGTTTCGGATTTTTGTTCCAAGTTCTTTTAAGCAATGTGACAAAATCAATCCGAACCAATTTTGATTCACTCCTTTTAGTAACCAAATAGTATACTGAATACTAGACAAAACTGATTAATTTTAATTTTTATTGACTATTTAATATTTATTATTCATCGAATGCTACCAAACAAGACAAAGCTTTTACTTCTTTTAGTCTTTATTCATTAAAATATCTTGTGGTGGAAATTTTTGCTTATATAGGATCATTATGGCGTGGTGATGTGTGCTTATTATCTGGATAATTTTTTACATTGTATTATATACTTATATAATCTAGCTTCTAGCTATCTGTGGGTGAAACATGTATACAATTTTGCACGTTTAATGAAGATCTTATAGTATTGTCTACAATTGTTTATTTGTGGCATATTCAGATTTTCTTACCTTTTGTTTTGGGTATTTTGCCACTGAAAAATATTTAAAAATTTTTATGTCATGGTTGAGAGCCAAAAAGTTTTTGAGAACTGATGTAGATATTCTTCCGAAACGTTAATTGTCTATAGCTTTCGTTTTCATTTTCTACTTTATAACTTCGTTATAGTTTATATATTTTTAGGTGTGAGACTTTTTGAAACAATCAAGTATTCAAGAACCAACCTCTGTCTGTCGTTTTGCACAGAGGTTTTTTCATTAAAATTTTTAAATATTTTTCAGTGACAAAATACCCAACAAAAAGTAAGAAAAGATCTTATAGAGCTGTAAGTTTTGCATCTAGTTATAATTACTCCTCTGTATTACTATATTATATGTTATATTATTTCAATACTATATAAGTATTTTAATACTGTTCTTAAGTAATAAATAAAAAAGTTTATTCTCTACTCTTAGACTTTCTTTAAATCAGAAGTAAACTATTATTATTAGCTACATGAATTTTTCTTATTTTATGTATTTTTGAATTTGTGACTACTCAGAGGCTGATTTGCATCGGGAACGACGAATATAGATTCCAAAATTTACTTTTTGTACGAGAATAACAAGTATTAAGGTGAAATAAATTTCGGAGAAGCTGGATCCTACAACCACAAAAAGGCCCTATAATCTATGCCCGAAAAGTTTCCGAATATAATGGGTGTGTGCGTTGATTTAGAACCCATAAACCTCCCCTTAAAATGAATTTTCTGTTCCTTCGACATGAAGATGGTGGCAGCTTGAGATATATGTATTGGAATAGACACAGAATTTATGGTTGATTCTTCCTAGCTTAGAGAACATAGTCATAGGATAGGAGAAGCTATAGTTTTGATTATAGAATTGTTTGTTTGTATATTGGTCTTGTTACAATAATTTTATTATGTCCATACGAAGACTTAAAAACAAAAAGAATATTTCCAATATTTATTCACATTTTTTCGTTTGCTTTTTGCCGTGACACCTAGCCCGTGTATTATATTAAGTATTGTTTATAATTAATTGTGGCAGAAAATAATTATCCATACTAAAATAGAAAACAAGTGGAAGCAAAAGTCAAAATGTTTTATAATATCAGATCTACTGAATAAAATAAGGAATGGAATACTAGAGAAATCTGACTAATTTTGATGCTTTCATTGGCTTTTTTAATAATAATAAGTAATTTCGCATAAAGTAGATGATTTTTTGTATTTTGTTATAAGTATTTTTAATAAAAGCTTATGCATCTTAAGATAAAGTTCCCCTCAGAATAATTTCTACACGTATTTAAATATAAGAAAATGTACGATACGCCAAAGTTTCCAAAAAGTCAATCTAGATCTAGCTCCCGAACTAAAAGTTCAGACAATAAAAAACCTAATTCAATTCGTTATAAAATTGTTCTCGTACTCTCGATAACGAGTCCGCTGTAAAGTAACTGTAAATTGTGGTCCATTTTTCACTCGATACAACATCTCTGCTGTACTTAAAACGACGCCGCATTAGTCATTTAGGTGAGAACATCACAAAAATTGCACAGTTTTCGCAAGTCCGAGAATATAATTGTCCCCAGCTCTAAATTTTAGAAATCTCAATGCATTACTGTTGACAAGGTGGGTTACGACAAATGTAGGTATTATTATGTTTATTATATACTGAAATACGTATGCACAACAATCACAACAAAACAATAAACCAGAATGAAAAAAATGCATTTTATTAGTATATCCTATTGGCACGAACCTAAATAGGATATGGTTGGAATTTAATGATATTAAGGATATGGTGTCCTGACGAAATTTTTTTTTTTTAGTTTTTATTTTTTTTTAACTTAATTAAAATTATCCACAAGCACTTTATTTGACAAATACTTGTTCTACAGGGTGTCCCAGATTTTAACGGACATACTCTAGTGGAAGGTAGAGCATACCCAGCTGGGTATTTAGCTAAAATTAATAAAAATAAATAATGATGGTAGCAACTGGATTGTGTTATTTATAGAATGTCGAATTTGGTCTTTCAATACTTTTGAAAATTTATTGAAGGATAACCATAAACGTGCCATCAAATATTATGACATTATTTTATAAACTGGTCCATAGGCTTTTTAAAAGTTTACTAACATTTACCAAAAAATAAAGACGGTGTGACGTTGACGACCCTAAGAGCCATATTAAAAAAATGGAGGTCGGTCCTAGAATTTTACCCAAATCGCTTAAGCTATTCATTAACCTAAAAGAGTATAGTATGTGCATTTAAAAAATATGGCGGACTGGAGTTCTGGTCATAAACCAAAAACGGTTTACATTCAACGGTAAGTATAGGGGTGTTTTGAAGTCAGCTGAATGTGGTCTACCTTCCACTAGAGTTTGTCCGTTTAAATCTGGGACACTCTGTATATTTTGACTACACGATTTCAGCTTAAAAGTTAATTAATTTTTATTTGTTTGCTTTTGTAATGAAACATATTCTTTATAGGATTTTGCAAACAGCGGAAAGAAAAACTATCTATGAAAACTAAAAGAAAAACTATATAGTTTTTCTTTTAGTTCTCATAGATAGTTTTTCTTTCCGCTGTTTGCAAAATCCTATAAAGAATATGTTTCACGATTACAGCGTTTCTGCCAATTTGATGTTATTTTATTAAATTCATACTCGCTTACTTATATTCATATGCGCTATTTACATGCAGTAATCTAATTTAAATGTGGTACATTTGGCATAAACTTTTCCTTAACTGTAGTCTATGTCAATCCAATAGGATTTAAATTCGCATTATAGAGTGATAGACCTAAAAAGGTAAGTTCATGGCTTTGCAAGAAGAACTCAAAATCTGTAGGTGATGTATCGCTTTTATGATATTTGAAAAGTTGTGGCTTCAAAATAAATTAATAACAATAAAATTAATAACAATTCTGTCAATTAACTATTCTATCACGTCTGCCTTCCTGGAATTTGATAATGGGGGTAAATTTGTCTGTCCTTTATGGTAGAGTGTATTATCAACAAAAGTTATAGAGTTTTACCAAAATTTGGGATAAATATTTGCTACAACCGATTCTCGAAGATTCAAGATTTATTTCTTTGTAATAACCTCCCGTTTTTTACCTGGTTTTCGGTCAAGACACATACACCCAGCCGGATACTTATATCTAAACTAGTTAAGGGATATACACCCACCTTTAGACCATAATTTAATAATTGGCAGGACTATATCTTGGAAAATGGCGTTGTTCTTTAGTTTAGTTCTATCTCATTATCGAATGGGAATATCGGAATATTTTTTAGATAAATCTGAAAGGCATTAGAGCAAATAACTATATTACCATAAAAAAATACTAGTAACGATTTCAATTCTAAAAGAATAATTTATCACAGGTAGGTACAGAAACATCTATCTATGTCAACAAAATGCTGGGTCGGCTACATGCCAGGATTCGTATCGGATTACAAGTAAGAAAATATGCACATTATGCCAGAAGATAAAATGGAACATGCATATAAAAATTCTGTGACGAAATTACAAAGTGATACAGAGTACGTTCTTCCAACATGTCGCCGTTTCTGTCTGCCCTTCAACTCACTAGATATTTTATTCAACAAAAACTTCGCGGTGGATTCGCAAAGAAAATCGATACAGTTTTAGTATTTTTTGTTCGTCGTCTGATGGTTTAAGTGGATTATTAGTACTTGAACGTAATATATTTATAAGTAAGTATATTCATACTATAGCAGAAAATAATAATAGTCTACTATAGTATGAATATTCATCGATGTAATTGAACACTGAATCTACTGCAATTCTTATAGTCCAGACAAAAGGGAGTTTTTGAGAAAAAAATGCCAACTGTTTTTTAGCGGGAATGTACAACTCTTCATATGTATAACTATTGTATCTAAAATCCAAAAGAGTTTTTGGCTTGTCAAAATGTATCTTTAGATTTTACGAAAATACGTCAGAAGAAGAAGAAGTAGATATTAAAAATATCTGCAAAATTAGCCCAACCGCATTAAAATCGGTTAATTTGTTCTTTAACAACATGTAAAGTACTGCTTAAAGACGCTGTTTCTTAATTAATTCTTAACCTTAAAAATAACACAGGCGTACAAAAAGAAGAAAATGCTCTGTTGCAGGCACCCGACATATGAATGCTTATGTATTTCCACGTATGGAACCTAAGCCAATATTTTAAAACATTATTCCCAATTTTTATGTAAAACTTGTTTATTTACACTTGATAATTATGCCTTAAAGTATCGATTGCGTCCAATGTTCGTACATAGTAAGATATGGTAATCTAAATCTTACCAACTATCATAAGATATAGATATAGCCCATATGTCTGGATCCTCTATGGGCATTTTATGGACGTCCATTAGATGCAAATTCTCGCAGCTTCTGGGCATCCACTGGACGTCCATGTTATGACGCGTATGTTCTGTGATGGATGTGTTATGGACATTCATTGTATACAGATTTTTTCTGTGATATCTGGATATCCACTGGACGTCCAGTGAATATCGTCTGCGCATAAAAGGACGTCCACTGGACAGAAGACAATGTTCCATCGTATTTTCGAACTATAGTGAACCCGTTTCTCCAAGTAGCTACTATGTTAGTTAATCTATTTAAGTTATTTTTTATACTTAGATAGCTAGGACCCTATTATTTTAATTTTTTAATTTTGCCCCCTTCCTTCAACATATATGTACGCTACTGTTTATTTAATTCCTTTAATTAGCTATATACTACTACTAAAAAATAATAACGCTCACTTGGCGATCAAAAAATACAATTTTCCTATTTTCCCCGTTTATCCCCTTATATGTCCTAAACAGTCTCGCCATTTTACGTTACATATTATATAAAAAAAGTGGTTTCAGAAATAAAAATCTGAAATTATTTATATAACCTCACAAAGCATGCAACAATTTGTTACCATGATTTGATACACTTTGTATTTATCGATTTTGCTCCAGCAATAAAAGTTAACGAGTCACAATTTGTATACATTTTGCAACAGTTTATTAAACAATTTATTATGAAATCACCTGTTGGCAAATTTGTGGTAACTGCAGCTGGTATTTATTCCGTAACTTCACTCCATAGAATTTACTTCTTATCAGTTGGGTAGTGCTAGTTAAGGCTCCAAATAAAAATTTTAAAAACTCCAAATTGCCCCTGTAATCCCAAATAGCCCCACTCTACGGTACATCCCAATCTTAAAAAATTCAAATTTCTCGATTTCTCTTTTTCTTACTGATAATGCAATAAGTGGTGTAAACATAATCTTACAATAATTGGAGCAAATATGTATTTTTATATTGAAACATTCTTTATAGGATTTTGCAAACAGCAGAAAAAATAACTATCTATAACTAAAAGAAAAACTTTGTGTAGAAATATTAATGAAATCTTTGCATTCTTTCGATAACCTGAATTCTCATTATGCTAGCAGTCAATGTATTTTTATGCTATAGATAATTAAATAAAAAAAAAAAAATCATTTTTACGGCTACAATAAACAGTTTCTAAAAAAATTAAGACGGTTGCCATTTAATGAGAAATGGTTGTAGGATAAATTTAGTTTTCTTGGGTGTAGGTTTTTTCATGTACTTTCTTGTGGCCATACACCAGAGTCTGTTCATCAAGTCAAAGTGTCGTTTTTTTAAATTAAAAAAATAATTATATTTCACTTTTTCGATACTTTATCATATGGGTGAGACATTTAATGGCTATATTTTTATAGTCTGGTGGAGGACTTCAAGGTTATCTGAAGGTCAACTTTGTTTTTTTAAATGCAAACCCCTATTTTCCTTTAAAAACTTATGTTCTACTCTAAAAAATAAACAACTTATTTGAAAAGTATAATTGTCTAAGCGCCACTTTGTTCGATGGATATTTAGCTTTCGTAAGGTGTGTTGTTATAATTGCTTTTCTTTACATACAAAATACAAAGTATATATGTATGAATATCCAATAAATAACAAAAAAAATTACCTTTAGTTTTCAAAGGGCTAACCAAAAGTATTTCAGTTTTGTGAATAGAAAACAAATGTAGCAATTTGAAAGAGGAAAAATATTATACAAAAAAATGCCTTGTAAATAAAAAATAATAAAAAATTAACTTTACTTTGATAAAATCTCAAATAAATAAAATTTCAATTTTAGGAAAAAAAAACAGAAATCTAACATCTGAGAAATATTCATCTAAATTTGAATACAAAAATAAATAAATGCCCTGCATATAAGTAAATAAAAAGTAGCTTTGGTTTTGCCAAGGCTGAAATAAAAAACATTTCAATTTTAGAAAAAAAAACATCAGAAACATAGGAACTTGAGAGAAAAAAACCAAATACAAATTCTTGTTTGAAAATTTAATCACATGTTTACAGAATAAAAATACACATTTTCTCCAATGTTCGGAAAGACCCGATGATTTTAACTCCACGTATTGCATTGTTAGTAAAAAAAGAATAAATAGAAAAATTCGGATTTTCTGCGGTTAGGAGGTATCTCGTTTTTTTTTTAATTTCTTTTCAACCAATATCTCCGATAGAGCCGGAGATATTTAAAAAATACTACAGCGATGTACTCGTAATACATCAAAAATGCACTTTATGCGCTTATCTCGCGAAGCCGCAGCCCGATTTTGCTTATATTTTCGGTTTTCAACTCATTCGCATATATAAAGTTTAAAAAAACAAAAAATTCATCTTCCCGATAACATCGCTTTTCATCATTTTTTTAACTAATTTCCTTCCACTATTATTGCTATCCCGTTCGGAAGGAAAAGACAACTAAATATTTATACATTTGTAATATTCTTTGGGAGGACTTATTTTGCTACTTCTACTTGTTTAGTTTGAAAAATGTTGTTAAATACTGCTCATTTATAATTTTTTACTAAACAAATTACAATTATTTACTAAACTAGTATCCTTTTACAAATAAGCTTAAAACATGCAGGTAAATAATAGCAAGTATTTTTATAAACATATTGCAGATTTCTCATAGCTTTAGGTATTACGCTTCTCAACTGAATAGATTCCTGTAGAGAGACTTTACACAACGCAAAGTTTTGAAACATTGTGTAGCTAGTTGAAATAAATTGAAACTGACAAACGTTAAAAACTTTATCATCGTGGCATTTGTCAACTCTTAAAACTCCATAAATTTTGTCGCTACTAGAACAGAACAAGAGAAATATTAATATTCTGAAAAACTCCCTTGACAATTATTATCCTGATTCTATTGAAAAGTTAAAATATTTGTAGGGATTTGTTCCTTATAATGAGCGTTATAAAAATGACTTCAAGTGGCTTATTGAAAACGTGTGGTAGAATGTTTACAAATTTTGTCTTAAAGGTCAAAAGCTATCCTCATATTACCTTGACGAAGGAGTTTCAGTTTGTGAATTACCCGAAATACCTCATGGTTTTGTTCTGGGTCCAAACCCCTTTCTGATTTCGTTAATGATTTTTCTAATAACAGCGGAATCCGTTCTAGAGGCAGACGACACAACAATGCAATTTATAAACAAGAATATTTACTGTTGTCCAGGTTGCAAGAAACGCAATCCAACATTCTGACTGGTTCTTTCGCAATAACCTACGCAATTTTGGTTTGATTACTCTTGTCATTTTGCAGCAGTCTTCGCTATGAAAGGAAAAGTATTCAGAGTAAATGCAGGGTTGGGTTATAGATATGGAAGATATAAAAATACCCTACTTTGTATAGCACATATTGCAATTATTCCCTTATATTAAATTCATGGAAAACTATGTGCAGCACGTAAACAGATTCATTCATGTTCTACCCACATAATTATAAATAAATTTGGACTTTTTACAGTTGGCCTACAGTGTGTTTCACGCCAATATTCTTGAATAAAGATGACGGTCTGCTTTTTCGCCTATCCTCCCCGCAAATGCGGACGGTATTGAATATGTTAGCAAACCTCCCCTGATCCTGGCTGTTGGACCCTGCCAGCTGGGTCGTTTCTTCTGGCGCTCTTCTGTTTTGGTCTTCTTTCTTCGCTGGCATGTATAAGCTCCCGGGAGCGTCTTTCATCTGTCGTGAGAGGGAACGGCTGTTACCGAGCCCTCTCGGAGTTTGAAAGGGATTTGGGGGTGTTGACTAGTCGGAAGCCCAGGGTGCCAATTGGCATCATGTGCTCCGTTTCGTCGGAAGGAAGTGTGAACTGTGTTCGGCCAGAGATGCTTTCTTAGCGTTAGTGCCGGCACGGGCTAGGGTAAGGGTACCGAGCTGGTTGTTTGCTTGGTACCCCCAGGATCGGGTAATTGGATGTTTTTGGTCATTGTCTCCTTGCGGTGTGGCTTGCAGATCGGGCTGTAATAGATAAAGGGTTAGTTATACTTACCCATTATCCAGGATCTGGAGCTTCGGCCTCTTGTACCTCGGAGCGTTGTTGTCTGGCCAGCGTATTCCCATGCTCTGCTGCACAGGCGTATAGGTCCCGGATGACTTTAGTTACTGGGGTGTATTCCAGGTCTCTGAAGATGTCGGCGTTTCTGACAAACAATGGTGCATCCACCGCACACCGAATTGCGACGTTTTCATGGCTTGTATCCTCTTCAGATGGGTGGCTGCTTGGTATCCCCAGGCAACGGAGGCGTAGGTCAGAATAGATGCAATGAGAGTCCTGATAAGCGTGAGCTTGTTCCTCAGGTTGACTCGGCTCTGTTTACCTATCATAGGATAAAGTAGGGTCCTCCTCGTCCTCGCTTTCTGTATTATCGCTTCCGTGTTCTGTCTCCACGTCAGGCTTCGATCCATGATAACGCCAAGATACTTGACTGTATCGTGCCATTGAATGTTTTCGCCGTTCAAGGAGACGTGTCCTGTGGGAGTTTGCTTCCTAACTCTCTTGAAGAGGATGGCTTTGCCCTTCTCCGCGTTGATTTTGACTTTCCATTTGTTGCACCACTCTTCCAGAAGGGATGCTGCTTCCTAGAGGTTGCTGGTGGCAAGTCTTGCACTCCACGATCTTGCGATTATGGCCGTGTCGTCTGCGTAGACCGCCAAAGAGGTCCTTGTGGTTCTTGGAATGTCGGAGGTGTAGATGGTGGACAGGTGGGGAGAGAGTACCGATCCCTGCGGTACATCTGCTTCCATGGGAGTGTGTCTCACTTAAGAATGTAACGGCCTAATAATTCTTTTGTTTTTTTATCCGATTTGAATCAAACTGATCTCAAAAGATACAGGTCACCAAGGTCTATTTAAGTCTATTTAAGACTATCTTTAAATGCAAGGCCATCTACTATACAAAATTATATGAAAAAAATCAAAAACTCATAGTAGGCATTCTTTAATTAATACATTTTGTTCACAAACTCTGAAGTTAGTTTAGTTAAAAATGAATTATTATTTGTTTGCTTATAATTGTATTGAAACATATTCTTTATAGGATTTTGCAAACAGCAGAAAAATAACTACCTATAATTAAAAGAAAAATAAAAATATTAATGAAATCTTTGCATTTTTTCGATAACCTGAATTATGTTTATGATAGCAAATTAAAATCCTAAAATGAATTTGTCTAATTTCTTATTTTTAACTGAATCTTCATGATCGTAAGGGGTTATGTAGATACTAGTATAATCTGCATGGCCGTAGGGGACTGTGTGGATGCTAGTGTTAGAATGAGAATTGTCATATAAGAAATTAGACAAATTCATTTTAGGATTTTAATTTGCTATCTAACCTCACCACCTAACCAGCCCATGAAAGATTGAAATCATTATAGGAAAAAGGAAGAAAACATAATTTCTGCCGTCAAATAAAACTTGAATTTGTGAAAAAATTCATTAATCGTTACACAATAAAAATAAAAATTCGGCGTACAGGAGTTGACAAACAGCGCTATACCACGGGAGAAATAGTTGAACAGATAAGACGGTAGGGAGAGAGCAAATTTTGTAACATCGAGCCGGCATTGCTGGACCGAGAGTTAACGACGGGTAACGAACATAGTGATTTTAATGATTTCAAATTAATTTTATGTTATTCTGTGAAAAAGAAGCGCCCTTTCCTTTGTCTGCGACGCTGATACTGCCTGCGGCGCTAATAATTATTAACAATTAGATATTACAATAAAAACCTACTAACCTAAACTAAAGAAATCACAGAAAAGAATTTGTGAAAAAATATATTAATCGTCATAAAATTAAAGAAAAAATTTTCAGCAGGCATTGGAGTTTGAACCCGGGACCTATCGCACCATAATCGAGAAGAAAATCAAAAACATATTTATTAAAAATTTAAAGAACAACAATCTGTCCAACCCGAACACGTCTGGAGTGAGAACATTACCTATACGCCAACCGTACGGCTGATAATGAACACTAGGGTAAGGAATAAATAGTGGGACAAATGAAATCACGTTTCTTTATTCGTCCGCCGCAGCAGCACTAATGCCACAAGATTTACTCTCTCTCTGTACCGCCTTTTCTTGAACAGGCGGTACAATATTGATCGGCGCTGACCGACTACACCGCATCGCTTACCTCATAGTGACAGGCTCTCGCCCAGTATTACATACATGTTAAGACAAGAAATTACAAGATGGTGAAGTAAAGCGGGAAAAAAACGTACCGTTGTCGCATGTATTGTTATGGAGAGAAAAATAAGCGTTTTTAAAAAGTAAATATTATTTTTTATATATACGGTATATGTGACCACTGAGTTGGTCGCGGTAGGTAATATAGTTTACATTCATTAAGCAAAAAATATATCCTGAGAGAAATTCCACTTAATTCCCTATTATCGCCATCCTTTCGGCTCATTCGAAGGAAGAAACAATGTTTGTGCACCGTAATTAATGCTTTAATCTCGTTCCGCAAATTAAGGTTCATTTAAATAATACGAATACAAAAACGGGATTCCAACAAAGATAATTGCATTTTCTTTCAATTTTCCACCTTAATTGATACTCACAAAAATATTCTAAACTTGTATATTCCATTACGGAATCCACTTGAACATTTAACTAAGTTATACTGCTGATAATAAAGTTCTTCAATCAATTCTCGTCTTATCTTTAGTTACAAGGATTAGTTTGAGTTGTAAATCGTCAAACTGCAAACTTTTTGGCAATAGCATGAGTCAATCGCGGTTTCTCTTTTTAACCTTTCGTAAACAATTTTCCTGTGATTTACATTTAGACAGATATTTGTATTCTTGGCTTCTCATGCAGAAATGTTAAACGTTATAGGATATTTGATTTTTGCAAAGTTTAGTAATATAAATAATAATAATAATTTTTACTTGCAACCACAATATGCACACTATCCTAAATAAAGATTGAAACAAGTATTGCAAAATGGAGCTGAATGCAACTTAAAAAAGCCGCTAAAAATATCTACACAGAGAGTCCTTCTTTATTTTTTCAGGGTGAAAGTATAGTGCTTTCCTTGCAAATTGTGTTAACTATATACCAAATATTATTACCAACTGCCACCTTCTTTTATTTTTATTCTCTTTAGATGGTCCACTCTGCATACTTTCCAGTGAAAGTGCACCCTTTTCTTCACAGGTAGTACCATCAATTATCTACCAAATTTGACTGTTTCCTATCAAATAGTTTTTTAGATAACAGAATTGAAAGACCTTTATTTTCGTAACCTACATGATCTGAAACGTATAAAGAAGAAAGCTCAGAGGTTGATTTTTTCACGGAAACAATACTTCCGTTTTTTTAAAAGTGAATTTTTTTTGCTTGCTTATACTTGTAATGAAACGTATTCTTTATGGAATTATGCAAACAGCAGAAAAAAAACTATCTATGAGAACTAAAATAAAAACTATTTGTAAAACTATTGATTTACAATCTTTACATTCTTTAGATAACCTGAATTCTGGTTATGCTTGCAATTAAAATCCTAAAATGAGTTTATCTTATTGGGCAATTCTCATTCTAACATTAGTTTCTACACAGTCCCCTACGGCTATGCAGAATAAACCAGTATCCAGATAACCTCCTACGGCTATGAAGATTCTGTTAAAATGAGAACAAAGGCCTAAAATTAATTTATTTACATACCTCGTCTTTTGGATTTTTTTTTATTCAACTGGATTACATTTTCATGAAACCTATCATTCTGTTTTTAGGAAATGTTTAGCCTTTGAAACATTTTTCGCCCTCATTCTGAGCTCATCAGAAAGGCACAAAGCCACTCACACGATGTTCCATGCAAAAACCAAGACAGCTGCCAACTTCTTTGACATTGTTTAATATTGACTGATAGAAAAAAAAAACAGATTTTCACCTATGTATTATCTAGCTAGTAATGGAGCCTATATACTCTATACATGTTTAAAAGTGAATTAATTATTTGCTTATACTTGCAATGAAACATATTCTTCATAAGATTTTGCAAACAGCAGAAAAAACTATCTATTCATTTTTGGCCTTTGTTCTCATTTTAACTGAATCTTCATATCCGTAGGGGTTATGTGGATACTGGTTTATTCTGCATAAACATTCTGCATAGGGGAGTGTGTAGAAACTTGCGTTAGAATGAGAATTGTCCAATAAGAAGGACAAATTGATTTAAGGGTTTTAATTGATAGCATAACCAGAATTCAGGTCGAAAGAATGCAAGGATTGTAAATCAATAATTTTACAAATAGTTTTTATTTTAGTTCTCATAGATAGTTTTTTCTGCTGTTTGCAAAATCCTATAAAGAATATGTTTCATTACAAAAACTTCCCTTCTTTACGCGAAGGAAGTAGAATTGTATGAAAGAGATTACTTTCTTCCAATTAACTTCTTACTACTCGCCTTAATTTCAATCAGAACTACTCCATCACCGACCCTGTCGCCTTTATATCCACAGATGAGCTTTCTCGAATAGCTCTAAAGTCTATTCAGTTTAGGGCTGAATCGTTGAAGCTCTTTCCGAGCTTCTCATGGACTAAAACGCATTCACAGTACAATCTCTTACTACCTTGCTAGTTGCGACTGGTCTCGGTTCCCTCTTGTTTTGATTTAAATGATATAAGATTGCGATTTATAAGTGTGATTATAAATTTTATTAGCTACGTTCAGTTTTGAATTAATTCAAATGTTTACCTACATCTAAGTAAGTATGGCATAGTAGGAAGATTTTGCGACGGAGGACGAGTGGACTTAAAGAGTGGCCGATTCAAATTTTAACTACATTGCGTGAGGCTGTGTAAATCTGTCTCAGGAATACCTCAGTTTCAAATTAGATAGACTATAGAATAATTTCAGAATCTTGCAGTCAGCGACACCTCTTGGATATCTGCTGAAGTTAAGAAGTATAAACGAAGTTCTCGACTGCAACAATATTTCTATTCAGCTGTTGACATTCTTACAGTTTATTGTCTTATAGAAAGTATTTTCATCCTAACCCATTATTCATGTCATATGGCTCCACTTGAAGTAGTCGACGAGTTAGATATTATAGGTAACTTATTCGACAACTGTAATTATTGGTCAGTGGCGGCAGGACGAGATGAGGGAGTTTACTGGGAAATTTCAAGAATGCGTCGTATGAATATTATTATCAAACAAAACAGTAAAATCAGAGGAAACGATAAGGACAGAGAGCATATTTCGGCGCTCTAGATGAGGACAAAGCAAGAAGTGCACGTTTAATGGAGGGGCGTATTATGGGAAAAGATCGGAGCAAACGATCATACGCTTCGATAGAGTGTGCACTATTCACCAGCGTTCAATTTCGCTGACAAAAATCATTTTTAATGAGTTAAATATACCAGTAATAGATTTTTAACTATAGCTCTTTGAGCAGGAAATATTGTACTCTAAAGAATGGCATCATTTTAAGATTGGTTGATAGTGCAGTAAAAAATGACCATAAAAACGATAATATATGCATAGTTTTGCTAACAGCAAAATTATGATATCATACCTTCTGGGGTATTACCAGGAGTATATATCTCAGTTTTGAAGTTCCAAAGTCTATTACGTTTTTTCTTAACAATTTTTGAACAACGTTTTTTAGGTGCTCCTGTGGTATGGATATTTAGGGCGTATGGAGCCAGATAGGTGGCCTCAAAGAGTGTGGCAGTGGTACTCTCCAGAAAGAAGAAAATAAGGTATATCTGAGAGAGCATGGGTGAAGTGGTGGAGGCGACGGAAAGAAGAGACCTGGATGAAATTAATGAACGAATAAGAGAGTGTGGCGCTTAGAATGCGAGAGACGGCCCAATTTGATGTAAACCAGTCGCATTCAATATACAGTATATAAAATATTTAGGTTAGTTCCTGTAAAACATTTGCTATGTATTAATTTTGTGACAGTATGTTTACACCTACTTGTTTGAGTGTTAAGATATTTTCTGTAGTAGCGGATATTTATTTTGTATGTATTAAATTAGTACGCTTGATATATTCTTTGATCAATAAATAATTCAATCTAATTATGTGTTTTCCTTACCTAATTAACATAACCCACCTACCGCTTATTAATACACTCATATATGTAGGTAGTAGGATGGTCCACCTAAATTTGAATTACTTTACTCTCGACTTTACTATTTGATTTTCCCACCATCTTTGAATTTCCTGTCAATCATACAGATCTCCTGTTTGAATTCACCGCGATTTTAAATTTCTAATCGGTAATGGAGGTTTCCTATTTGAATTTACCATCATCTTGAATTCCCGTTCGGTAATGTAGATTACATATTTGAATTTCCCGCCGCCTTGAATTTCCGGTCGCAGCCATTTTGAGTTTCCTGTCGGTAATGCAGATTCCCTACTTAACGACTGTCTGGACTGTCTATCCCAACCGACGGAATACCTACTACAGCCTTCATTTCTTTAGGTAATAAGGTGAATATATTCGGTTCTGGAGGTCCGATCGGGACAAACAAAAAACAAAATCTCCGGAATTAATATCCCAGTGCGAATCGAATTTCTATTATCTACAGTCAACCGCTCATATCAGTAAGTATGCTTTGGATGCATCTTCTCAATAGTCAGCTTATGCAAAATGTGTGTAAAAGTAAATCCGTCACTATCATCGTACGACATCGCAGAATGATCATTTACATATTTACTCAGGTTACGCTACGCCTCACGATTTGATTTTAGTCTGATCAATGCTCTAGATTGATGAGGAGATTGGTGTGATGACTGGTACCTGGTACTTAGATTAGATTAGATCTACCTGGTACTTACCTAATTATTTTTTAGCTATTAGTACATTATCTTCATCATTATTATGTTTCTTCACAATAAAACCGTTTAATTTAAAACAATTTTTTTACTTACTTTATTTTCAAGTTTTTAGTTTTTTATTTAGTTACTTAATATTTCTCATTATATTTAGTTCATTTGGTGCCTCATTATTACAAGGTTTCTTTTCTGTCAGTTGTCTAAACTCTATGATCCACCATTTTGTTTCGGACGCCATTTTGGATAATGATTCTTTGTAAAGTGTACTGTGTTCTACTTCTCAAACCCTTTCATTTGATACCCTTATTGAGGGGATTGAAAAAAAGTAATCCGCCATTTTGTGGTGGCGACCATCTTGGATTTTGAATTATTGCATGGTGTATTATATTCTACTAGTTAAGCCCTTTCATTTGATACCCATATTGAGGGGGTTGAAAAAAAAAATGTAATCAGCCGGCGGCGCCCATCTTGGATTCACACTGATAATGAATATACATAATCGTATTGTCATCAGAAGTAAAGCTGTGTACCAAATTTCAGATCAATTGTTCAACAGGAAGGAGAAAAAAATTCAATTACTAGATTTGACCCACATGACACAAATAAAGTAATAAAAAACGCAATAGGCTTTGGAACTTTAAAACTCAGATATATACCTGATACCCCAGAAGACATGACATAATTTAGTTGTTAGAGAAATATTCATATCAATGTCCTTCTTTTACTCAACTATAATCCCTTGTAATAGATTCAAAGTCAATTCTTCTAATTATTTATGAGCTTCCATTGCATCGGAACATCCTGTGTAGTTTGATACGATAATGAATGAACAGTTATCCCTCAAATCTTGGTCTACTATATAATTTGCAAATTAACTAGCGCTGTGCTTTCGGCACAACCCAAGTTATACGAACCCTCGTTAACGGAAATTCATTACCTATTATTTGAAGTGATATAGGCCCGTATGTCATCTGAATCCAAACCATTTTAAATTATATGCAAGGATCAATGCTTTATATAGCCCCAGCCTCAGTACCATATTTGCAATAAAGTCTAGCTCTAACAGAGATCAAACTGCGTGGGATGCAAAAATAAAAGAACTAGCGAAAAATCTCTATTCATTTATAACTATCCAACAGGTTTTCATTAAAATGACTGGATATGAAATTTTAGCATGTAACTAACAAGTAACCTAGCATATATTGTTCTATTTCCTAAAAGCCCGAGAGCCCACGACACCCAGAGTGAAATAGCTTTGTAAAATCTAATATTTATTTATTAGTTTCTTTATTTATTAGTTTATTCAAAAATAATGGTCAGCCAGCACGCTAATGGAACGGCGATCTCATTTTCGAAGCGGGCCCGTGTCGCTGAAGAAGCGAAATCTTCGGACCTCTTATAGTTGGCTTCATTCGTTTAGTGCAGGTAAAAAAAAGCTGCAAAAAACGGACCATAAATCTGGCTCGTTAAGATAATTGATGTCTTACAGAGCCGTACTTAAAATTTTTGTGCACACTGACAGAAATTTAAATCTGTTGAGCAATGATGATTGAGTCTAAATTAGAATTATCAAATATTCTCTCATTGCTCAGTTTCGGCAATAATAATATAATCTACTGAATTATTGTTGCCAAGCAAGGACCACGAGGAGATACGAGCAATTCCTTGCCAAAAAATGTGGGTTTAGAGTTAAGGCTATTGCTATTTATATCAATAATCCTAATTTGATCTAATTGACCCAGATTAAATAAATAAATTCAATTCTAGAAAATAAATAAACAAATATTAAATAAATAAATTCAATTCTAGAAAGCAAATAAACAATTATTAAATAAATAATTCAATTCTAGAAAACAAATAAATAAGTATCAAATAAATAATTTCGATTCTAGAGAACTTCCAGCAACTTCGAGATTTTTTAATACGTTGCAAATATTCATTCATTGCGCCACAGTACAATTCTGTAGCTTTCCATAATACTAGCTCTTTTATGAATCACTTTAATGGTAAATTCTATCTTTAAATAATAGGACACAATTTGTTGTACACGACGGTGTAAAATCACAGCCACTAAAACTGAAACATGGTGTTCCACAAGGATCCGTCCTCGGGCCTATACTTTTCCTCATCTATATAAACGACTTCCTTATGGCACTTAGAAACAATATCCTACCCATATTATTTGCTGATGACACCAGTTTAACTATCTCCAACAGTGATCATGATATTTAGCTTGCGCAGCCTACGAGAAATTAACAACCCAGATACCATAAAATTTCTTGGGGTCAATTTAGACCCTAAGTTATCATGGGAAAATCACACCGCTTATGTCTGTAATGAAATATCCAAGTATTCTTATCTGCTTCGAAATCTTGTTGGGAAAGCATCTCAAAGTACCCTAACAACTGCATACCACAGCCTCATACACTCCACAATAGCATATGCCATCCTAGTCTGGGGGCATGCTACAACATCCACAGACGTGTTTTCTGCCCAGCGAAAAGCAATACGTATAATTTCGGGTCTAAGATTTAGAGATGATTGTAGACAACAGTTTATTATATTAAAAATAATGACAGTACCGTGTACATACATATTTCAGTGTCTCCTATACGAAAAAAATAATGAAGAATCGTTTTTCCCTAGAAGTCAAATCCATTCCTATAATACCAGAACCAAAGATAATTTAGATATTAATTTCTTACGTCTTACTAGAACCAGAAATGGCACTGGCTACTTAGGAATTCAGTTCTTCAATATGTTACCTCCCGATGTAAGAACTCTTAGCAGAAAAAAGTTCAAGGTGAAAGTGAAGCAATACTTGCTTGGCAGAGCTTTTTACAGTATACGATAATTCACAGATTCACATCATCACTTCTAAATAAAGTGCTTTGTATGTACTGATGCAGTATTCTCGAAATTTAGCTACAATTTATTAGTTTTCTCTATATATAAATTTGTGATATAATACTCCTAACGTTTATTTCTCCACTGTTATTGATTTAAGTTTGTCCAAATTGTCAGTCCTTTTGTCTACGTATTTTACACTTAAATGTTATTTTATTCCACATCTTACCTTATTGATGGCTACTTAATTCTAACCACATCATATATCTTTGTTTTTAATTATTGACTTTAATTGTAGTGCTTAGTTTTATACATTTTATGGTTATTTACTTTACATTATTAGCTTATCTTAGTTAACCTTTACTTTTTTTATTGACGTGTGTAAGCACTTTTGTGAATATCAACACCAATAAAGTATCTATCTATCTATCTATATATCTTTAAGCGCCAAGTGTTTGTTCACTAAATGACACCACATCTGTCGTTTTCAGTTGTTTTCAGTTCATATGTACGGATTGTACTGTTGGTATATCATTTTCCTTATACTTACTTTAAATTAAATCTCCTAACAACTTCACCACAGACGATGTAGTTTTTCGATTATATGGTCCTACCTTAATTAATTTATAAATAGTTTGTTCTGGAATTTCTGTTAAGTAGGCGGTTTTTTCCACAGCTCCGGTTTCTCCTTCACTTTCTTTTATATTTTTATAAACATTTAAAACTAATTTTTGGGTATGTTCACACAGATGTTGTCTAGAAACTTTCTCTGTAATTTGCGAGCTGTTAATAATCCCCATACTTTCCTGTCATTCTCTGCTAGTGCTAGGTAAAGAACCTTCCCAAGGCCTAAACATTTTCACGATGTTATTTTACCACAGCCACTTATAAACACAAAACACCCGAATAATTCACTAGCCGCCAAAATATTTATAAAAACACAATTGCATAAAGTACGCTAAAACACAAAGGATAATATCATGTACCTGTTAAAGCATATTACCTTTTAAGCTCTTACAATCTAAATATAATGTAAACACAGATCACCAACTATATTTATTTTACAAAGCACATACAAATACATTCTTAACTAATGGGGTTAATTTGAAATTCCGTGACACTGACAATATTAAAAGTTCGACTCTGTCGTCCCCGCCAGGTCGTAGGGGCGAGTTGGTAAATATGAAAAAAAAATCAATTAAATAATTGGAACAGGTGTGCTTTCGTCAATTTGTTACTTTAATCATTCCAGAACATACTTCATGGTATAATATATATAATATTTAATATGTTATAGAGGAATTATCGACATGCCCTGATCTCGCCTTAATGCTGTAGTCAAGTATAAGCGGCACAGCTTTGACGTTTTTTTATGTGCATTAAACGAATGAAGACAGCTATACTTTGGCGGCCGTTTCCTCACTTAAAAAATACCGAAACATATCGTACCCCACACCATCGGATTGGAAATTTAATTTCCAGTCAATCAAGTACAAAAAAGAAGGGGGTCAATTATGTCTAGAAAAAGTTAGACCGGTTTATGCGGAGAGATGTCGAAATCGCATACATTTTTTAATATGGTTTTTCCAGAAAAATGAAAGTGCCCGCAAGATTTTGAAAAAATTCAGGGGTATGTAAGAAGGCAAGGGAAATCGAATGGCGCAAACCGCAACTCTGTATCTCGGTTCTCTTTCGAGGTTGGGCCATCGGAAGTAGGCAGAGATCGCTCTCTTTACCTACTTCCGATGGCTCAATCTCGATAACGAAACGAGATACAGAGCTACGGTTTAGACCATTCGATTTTTCTCGCCTTCCTACATACCCCTGAATTATTTCAGATTCTTGGGGGCATTTTAATTTTTTTTTTAAAAACCATACTAAAAAAACCATATTAAAAAATTTATGCGATTTTGACATCTCCTCTTATAAATCGCTCTAACTTTTTCTAGACAAACTTGACCCCCCTCTTTTTTTACTTGATCGATTTGAAATTAAATTTCCAATTCGATGATGTGGGGCACGATATGTTTCGGTAATATTTAAGTGAGATAGCGGCCGCCAAAGTAAGACGTCCGAGGGTTTCACTTCTCCAGCGACACGCGGCCGCTTCGAAAATGAGAGCTGACTGCTCGCTGTTCTATCAACGCAACGTAGTGTCTGAATATTTTATTTGAAAATTATGTTGAAACAAGCTAACCATTATACTCTTCGCCGATTTTCTGCACTTTTTATATAATTGTTGCACATTCCATAGAATACCCCTCGCCGTTGTTTTTGTAAATAATATTAGTTTCAGAGATTTTTTGTTTAATTATAAAATATGAAACAATGTTTTTTCCTTTAATTTAAAAAAAATTATTCATTGATCGATTTTGTTCAAAAATAATAAGGTTCTTCTTCTAGCTAACACTAATTTACTGTCCAAGTTTAAAAACAATCGGACTTTTCGTTCTTATGTTACCGTGCCTACAAGAAACGTGACGGACGGGCGGACGGAAGGACAGACAGACAGACAAACGAAGAGACAAACAGGCGAACGGACATTTTGAAAGTTGTTCAGAATTCGATCACCAACACAGTGACATGAAACTATTTTCTCAGCGAGCAATATTACCGATCGAATGAAATATACTCTTCGTTTGTATTTGCGAAGATTATAATAAAATGAATGTGTAGTAGTTAGTCTAAAATCTACCAAATTTACACAACACAGAACATTATTAACATGATAACCTATACCGAATAGGTTGACTCCTCTCATGGTAAAAGTCGGCTCAACTATGCTCAACGATCAGGACACCGCAAGCGAATAATAAATCAAACTCATGTTGAACAAATAAATATAAAATTAATTAACGAATCTGGTCTGGAATCTATTTATTATCAAAATGAAACTATAAATAACAATAGCAAAATTATAATTTAATTTAAACGGACTCTGAATTAAAAAAAAAAAGTACACCATGGATATTAAATATTTGTAAAAGCTTTTTCATTTTGGGACGTGTTTGGCCACAACCGAATATAACTTTAACAACTAGTTACAGTAAAAATTTCTCCTAGAAATTTTCTTGTCACTTGAGTGACGTTTGAAATGTCTCCAGTTTCAAATCTTAATACCTGGATTAACTTGGCAGATACTTTCCTCTTGGACTTGCTTCAGAATATTTTTTGTAACATCTTCTAATTCTTAAGGTATGTTACCTACACTTCTCATATTGTAAATATATGACAATTCAACTTGAATATTCATATAACTGGAAAATATTTAAGTTTCTAACCTTATTTAATTTCACTTGCTTCTTGACTTCTATAAATATATTTGTTAGATCACAAGCGACACAACTAACTTTTTAAAAAGATTTATTTAATTATTAGGATAGTACGTACTATCCTGACATGAAATGATTTTAATACAAAGGTGAGTTAATAACTGAGGAGCAAACGTTCCTTTACATATATTTATAAGTTTAAAAGTGCTGACTTGAAGAGTCTTAGAACAAAGGAATATTGTGAACGAGCCTGTGAATCAGGTGATGTTGAGTTAGCAAAAGGAGCAGCTGCCATATGTAATATGATACGCCTGATAAGGCTACTTTCATATGACTCTAAATATTGTAAGTTACTTGGTAATATTTTATATAACAACTTCCCCCTTATAGAAAAAGTTGGTGATTATACAGCAACTTTTGAAATTGAAATTAATTGAAAAATATGAAGTACAAAGTACAATAAAATGTGACAAAAATGTAAAAGGTGCAAAAATGTAAAATTGTAAAAGTGTAAAATGTAAAAATATAGAATATAAAATGGTAAGCGTAAAAATGCAATACAGTGCATGTAATAAAAGCATAAAAAATATTGAAATAAAATTGAATAAATTTCACTGAAGATTCTATGTCTTCGGATTCTTCGTCTTCTCTTCTTAGTGGAGGTCGTCTTCGTTGGGGGAGTAAGCTAGTAAATGTCCTGGAGAGTTTACTAGGTCTCGGAGGAGCTGGTGGCGATGTGGAGACATCGGTGGTTGAATTTCTTCGGTGTATTCTATATTTATAGAATAGGTACACAAATAATAGTCCAAAGATTAAAACAATTATTAAATAAGTGAACCAAGAGATGTGTTTGGTAACGAAGGGTTCATTTATTAGATCGTCTAAGTCTTTTGAATACTGGTCCAGCTTATGTTTAGCGATTTAGAGGTCCTCGGTGTTTAAATTGTTCAACTTTAAAGGTTTTAGATTAGGCACTCGAATGTTTTCGGGAATTTGGCCACAACACTCAAAAGGTACTCGAATTGGGTGATTATTGTCTTCTACACTGGTAAAGTTACTTGTGCTAGCTTGGATTTTGGTAATACCTACAAAAGCATAGCAATTTGATTGGAGTCTAATAATTGAATGCGATTTCGTGAAGCTAGCTCCGTCTGTCTGGACGTCGAAAACACCAACTTGTGTGACCAGGGATGATTTCTTACTTGCTAAAGTTTTGTTTCTTGTTGAGTGATTGCTTCTTGTGTGGTTGCTTCTTAAAATTAATTGTTGCTTTGATTGTTGAAATGTTGCTTCTTGATTTGTTGCTTGTTGCTTGAAAAAATTGTTTCTTTGATTGTTGAGTTGTTGTGTGCTGTGTCCGGGTTCTTTTTCTTCTTGAAGGATTGAAATTCACCACTCCTGTCCTAAAGTTCCCCTTGTTCTTCCAGACTTTCCCTCCAGTTAGGCACCTTTTAGCAGATGTTCTCCTTATTCTCTCGGGTAGTTTCTGGTAGTTAGGCTCCGGTACAGGGTGTTTTGAAGATCCTTTTCGATTGCGCCAAATTTTGTTAGATCACAAGCGACACAACTAACTTTTTAAAAAGATTTATTTAATTATTAGGATAGTACGTACTATCCTGACATGAAATGATTTTAATACAAAGGTGAGTTAATAACTGAGCAGCAAACGTTCCTTTACATATATTTATAAGTTTAAAAGTGCTGACTTGAAGAGTCTTAGAACAAAGGAATATTGTGAACGAGCCTGTGAATCAGGTGATGTTGAGTTAGCAAAAGGAGCAGCTGCCATATGTAATATGATACGCCTGATAAGGCTACTTTTTTCACTAGCTTGATTCTTTTAATTCAAATTTTATTTTTAATTTATTTTTTAACTATTCCGTTCTATATATTATTAGAGCCATGTTTCTAATTCTTTGGTTTTCTTGATAAATTACATATTCAATTTGTCAACATTAAGTGACTACTTGTAATTTTTCCAAACATATTGACATATTATATTTAAGAGTTTAAAATCTAATTATAGCAACAAATATCCATTCCAGGTTAAATTATGCCAATAATCATTTTCATATCATGATATAAAGTTTTGTCTTTGAGCACGATATGAATTTAAATTCACTAAACTCTGTTATGCAATGATATGTGAATCTTAACTGAAACTTCACAGGTCAATCTCTTTGTTACAAGCTGTTGAGCTCATTTCAGTCTTTATTTCGGAAACAACCACGCCGCAATGCAATTATTGGTATTGCCTTTTATTTGAGAAAATATTCTGTGTCGTTTCAAAACGTCTTTACAGAACAATTTATAAATTCAGCCCTAAGTTTTGACATTAGATATCATATTTTAGAAATTTTCTTTTCTGGTTTAAAAGGCCTATTCTAAATTATTTAATTAGGCTGACGATCTCTAATAGTTCATTATTTAGATAATACTATTATGTTACGAATTTTTTGTATAAATTAGAAAAACAGGATAAGTTAATTTGTAACGCTAGTTACGCACATTTTCTATCACCCTGTAAATCATAAAATTCATACTTGGTGCATAATCCGTAAATGCGGTCTATATAAATTAATAGTTGTTTATATTTTTTATTAGTTAATAATTTTCATCCGTTGCTTTTATTGAGAACTTTTTTCTGAAACAAATACTATTATCGGTGTGATAGCAATCGCCGAGTCGATTTAGGAATATTATTCTGTAGCGAGAAGTAGAAGAATAGACACCTAGTGAATAACCAAAATTTCATTTTACGTTTCAAACGTACTCGGCTTTGTCACTGGTAGTCTAAATACGGACGATATATTTATATGGAGTATGGTATATGATTTGATAATATCGTCCGTAAACATTTTTCTTTAGAGAAGTTTCTTGAAGTTATAACACGTCTCTTTTGAGTTTTATTTAATTTCTTGCTTTATTCTCTATTAAAATATGATTCTTATAAAAGTTGTCTTGATATTATTTCGTAATGTTTTATATTTCTTTTCTGGTCTGGTGTGATAGTCAAGGTGTACCCGTGTTCTAAATATAAGTCGTATGGAAAGGAATCATTTGAGCTGTAAGGAATTTAGAAAGAAATTGTTGGCATGATAAAGTGCTAAGCTGATAGACATTTCATTTTGCTACTTGAACATGTCACCAAATTTCTTTCAGCACACATGAAAATTTTAAAAAAAGTGTTGTTTACAATTCAGTATATTCTGCGTCTCTAAACTTTGAAATTTTGTTTTGTTTTGTTTTATTTAATTTTATTTAGTTATAAATAAAGTTTGAAAAGTTACATTTATACAACTTTGTCTCCTCTTTCAACTGAGCCGGCTCATTAATACCCGAGAGTAATAGTATACCAAATATGTAATGAGTTATTTTTCCCCAGACCAGTCTCATTTTTACCCCAAACTCTCGGCTAAAAATGAGCCAGTGTTTAATTCTTTTAAAAAGGAAAGTACTCGGAAGAGTAATTTTATTTATAGTACAGGGTATTGATATCACGTTTTTGCGTCCTACTTATATTTTTTTATTTTTTGGTTAGCAGAAACGGGTTTAAAATGAAAAATTTCAAATATCGTCTCATTTTTACACCACTTGACCAGATTTAAGTTTAGTAATTTCAGTCATTAATTAAGGTATGTGATTAATTAAGGTATGTGATATAAGGAAATTACTTGACGCCCAGATAATAATAGTTTGTTGAACTAACTTAAGAAATAATAACTTAATACCTACTCCTGACTCCACTGAGTCTCTAGTCGAACATACCTGATGTTACCAATGCTAAAAAGCACGTAACAATTAGTTTAACCATGTTAAAACTAAATTAACTCTTTTTCTTGTTTATTTTTAGGTTCATCACTTTCGTTGATGCCTTATTGTTTAGCCACCATATTTCACTATGTTATGGTCTTCTTGGTATGTCAACGTACCTATAATGCACTATTTCATCATCTCATAATTATACATTTTGTGGATATAAAAACATATTACAATATCTTAACTCATAAATATTAAAATTACTCTGCTCGATTCAACACTTCGTGCAAATGAACTTGATTCAAACTATAAAGTAACAGGCAATCTTGCTTCTGTATGCTTTATTATTATAAAACCTTTTATGGTTGTATTCTAAGATTTAGATTTTGCGAATTATATTCATGATTTCAAGCTCTGTACTTGGGTGCTACAAATCATGGCAATATACATTGTTTTTAGTTAAATTGCCTATAAAACACGATCATTAAAAAAGTTTGAACAAAATTTGTCAGAACATTATTTGTCTACATTTAACTCCCACTAAAAATGTTTGTTATTCATTTTTTTCTGTTTTATAAATCATCTTGTCCTCGTCGCCAGTGCAATATACTAACTGCCCTTTTGTTACTACACGTAACATTTATGTTATAACCTATACTGCTCTTACTCTCTCTCTCTCTCTCTCTCGTGCCGGATGCATGAATGTTGAATACATTAAAATTTACAATCCTCGGTGACATTTTTTTGAAGATTATTTAAGTATTGTCACAAGTTTCCACCCCCTGGGAAACCGTTGGGAAATTATAACACGAAGGTAACCTACTAACACACTGTTGCTTGACTACGCTATTTGCAAAAACGTCTAATAAACTAACATAATCCTAAACAATGTTTATTAGTTGTAGGTACTCCAGTAAATCAGCCGAAAATTGAGTAAAATTTGGGAAACAGCACCGACTTTAAAAATTCCTACTGTGCTGTGTTCCTTGAACCCTCAAGATTATTCGTCATCGTTAACATCTTTGCGGAGGGACAAAATGGGGAAGTTATGGGGGAGTTATAGGGGTTATAAGCCCCAAAACTGCCCCAAAAATTAAGCCTCGAAAGAAAACTTTAAAAATGAAAATTGGCCTGGGAATCTCTACACGGGGGTCTTCGAGATTGTTAATCACGAATCTGAGGAAATTTGGAAAATTCCAAATGGCGGGCCGGAAATTGGGCTATTTTCCACAAAAATTGAGAATGGTTATTTTGGCCTTGAAAATCTGTACTCGGGGATTTTCCAGGTCGCTAATTACAAATCCTAAGTCTAATTTGGAAAATTCAAAATAGCAGACCGGAAGTGGAGTCAATGTATCAGGAAAAACTCCTACTTTGTTTCTTCATTGGACTGAAAGTGGAAACTTGGAGGTTTTCGTGGGCGCTGATAACGAATCCGATATCTAATTAAGGGAAATTGAAAATAGCGGGCCCGAAGTAGAGCCGTTTCCTCAGAAAAAAGTCGTATGTCTTTCAAAAAAGAAAAAAATACGAGTTCCTCCTGAGAAATTAACTCTATTTCCTATCCGCCATTTTGAATTTCCCCCAATTGGACATGGAATTCGTTATCAGCGAAAACGAAAACTCCGAATTCCCACTTTCGGCTAAAAAGACGAGTTTTTCCGGAGAAATTGAATATACTTCCTATCCGTAATTTTGAGTTTCCTAAATTGGACCTCGGATTAGTAATCAGCGACCTCGAATACCCTGGAGTACAGATTTTCTAGGCCAAAATATCCATTCTCATTTTTTCTGGATAATGGCCGATTTCCAGGCCGAAATGTTCATATTTAAAGTTCTTTTTTTAAAGCTTAATTTTTGGGGCATTTTTGTGGCTTATAACCCCAATGACTTCCCCATTTTGTCCGCCACACGTTAGAGGTGACAAATGGTCCCGCGAGTTCAAGGAACATAATGCGGAAGGAATTTTTAAAGTCGGTGCTTTTATTCTTACACATTTGTTACTTTTTTCCGGATTATTTACTAGAGTATTCATACTTCTGATCATTTTAGACCACTCTGAATTTATTTGAACTGAACCCATTTGAAAACTGCCTTCCCGCCGTGAATTGGTGGCCTTATATACCCCACAAGATGGCGGCATCTAGAACACTCCTGAAAAATCTACCCATTTCCATAACCTTCTAGTACATGTATCTCGAACAATCTAGCAAAGTCTCGATCCGTCATCTTCTAAGAACCATATTTTGATTATAGAAAACCATTTGTTCCCCGACGCCACCTCTGAAGTGACAGTTGAACTAGTACAGATTTCTATAGAGTGGTGGTTGCCTTTAATTATAATTTATGCTACCTGCACCTACGAGGCGCTTCTGGCGTTACAGTATGCTAATGTCTTACAATGCTCATTGTTTATTGTTACAGGTGCGTTCTACATCTTATAGTCATAAGTAAATGTATACTAAATTCGTGGTACGCTAAGTGTTTATAGAATGAACTTATTTTATTAAGTATATTTTGTGTTGCCATAGAAATCCCATTCAAGGACTAAAAACAAAAACAGTTTTTAACAAACAAACACATTGGATGTTCTGATAACAGAAAATCTGGGTCAAAGATTATTGTGTTTACATTTTTTGGTGAAGGTTGTATCAGCCTTTTCATTTTATATTAGTCGTAAGCAAGTTCTCATACCAAACTTTATAACTATTTGATTTAAAATATAAAAAAAGCTTTTTGTGTATATGTATATAATCTATCAACTTTATTATATAGGTTAATTTCATTAAGTTAACATTTTTACTAAATATTCTTTGTACAGACTCATTACACTTCAGAAAAAACTTAAGATAGATAGATTTACCATTTTCTTCACCTCACAATTCACTTCTTCCCTCAATCTTAATGAAAACAAAATGCTCCACAGACAATAAGAGAGTGACTGAATTTAATATATTACTGGAAATTATAAAGCAAGCTAAGAATGTCTGATTAAACATCGAAACATCGACACGTCGAAACAGTATGCAGATACTTTAAAAATTTAACTTATCTTTCACACATTGTGTTCTTGTTAAAGTATTTGAAATTGTGAACCTCTACACTCTGATACTAACATCAACTGCTGTAGTAGGACTCTTTGGGTGCACGGGTGTATCGTGAAATACATAGATAAAATAATATGTATCATAACATTCAAAACGACCCTCGCGCCGCACCGAACAGTGGGAGATTTTCAAGTTCTTGGTGGACAAAATTCTACAAATTTGCAAATGAATAGAAAATATTCGTTAGAAAAGCGGAAACATATCGAAACAATTTTATAGATACGATAATATACGATAATATTGTACCAGTGAATGCACCAAAAATAGTAAAAAAAATCTAAAGACCAAGGGAATGGTTTCTAAGGGGGTTGAAAATTAAATATTGTTTTAAAGTTACGTAACTTTTTGAATAAGATTTATGAATCTATATAAAAAATGCAAAGTAAATGTAGTGAAATAAATGTATGCTCTTAAGGGATGATTTTTGAAGGGGTGTAGCGGACAATTTTATATTGTAATTTTCTGAGTATCTACAAATTCTTACATCTGTATAGATTTATTCATCTTGATTTAAGTTTTGTAATTTTAAGAACTATAATTACCTATTACTATGTTATCATTTTATGAAGAAAAAAACTGCTACTGTCTGCTACTTTAACCATGATTTTAGTTTTTAGTTACTTATGCTATACAACGGAGAAGTCTCTTCGTGGCATGATTAATGGAATCTGACAAGAAGGAAAAAATAGTAGGATGTACTTGTATGTCCTTAATTATTTAGACATACAACATTGTAGAGAAACTATAGAACAGGCAATAATGGGAAAAAATTTAAAAAATTGATATTACATTTCTGAAAGAAGGTGAAAAAGTTGTTGGATTAAGGGCAAGTTTTTAAAAACTAATGATTCCTGGTTGGATGGGGACCTTGAAAGTGATCGTGAAACTGAAGTTCCTATAGGAGTGATACTGATAGTGATACCGACTATTTTTTTTGCCTGCTTATTTTTATTTCTATTACCACTGATATATATGTTTGTACATAGAACAAATAATTTTAAATACAAGTTACAACACATCTTAATACTATTTCAAGAAAAACCTAAAATTATAAAGTGAACCATTTTGCACTAAAAATAGAAAAAAGACAATTGAAATAATTTTGTCCTAGAAATAAAAAATTGTCCGCTGCACCCCTTTAAGAACCATCCCTTAATAGTTTACATTTATTTCACTACATTTACTTCAAATTTTTTTGTAGACTCATAAATCTTATTCAAAAAGTTACGTAATTCTAAAATAATATTCAATTTTCAACCCACTTAGAAACCATTCCCTTGGTCCTTAGAATATTTTTACTGTATTTGTTGTATTCACGGTTACAATATTATCGTATCTACAAAGTTCCGGGATTTTAAAATTAAACACATTCAACACCCTCAAAAATCACCCCTTTAGTGTTAAACATTTGATCAATATTTTTCAGCTTTCCTAACGAATGTTTTCTGTTCATTTGCAAATTTGTAGGATTTTGTTCACCTAGAACTTGAAAATTCCCCACTGTGGTGCCGCCACAGGATCTCCTTTTTAACGGAAAATGAATGGAAGATAATAAAGTATGATATATCATTGTAATTATAGTCTATTGACTGAACTAATTCGTTAAAGGTATTTTATTATTTCATATGTTCAGTTGTACTCTAACAATGATGAATCCAAAAGTGCTAATAAATTTGGGCTTGGGCTTTTAAGAACGGAGTGAATTTGTCCACTCTTAAGAGTGTTAACTATCACTAAAAAAATGCATTTTGGTATATACACATAAAACGATTTTTGTAGAGAATCAAGTTTCCTATCGAAGAGACACTTTAAAAAGTCAAAAAAATTTTTTTTCAACAAAATGAATAAAGAAAACTATTTAAAAAAATCGGTAACGGTATTTACACATAACTTCCCTCTGTATTCATGCAGGACAGGACGATCACTCATAAAATTATTAATTAAGAAATGACATAATATGAGAATTATAATCGAAATGTAGTTAGCCCTATTATTCCAGTGAAAACTTTTTTTCTATCATCTACTCTATAAATAGTGGTGGGGGAAAAATTCAATAATTATTTTTTAATTTTTAGTACATTTTTTGCACTAGGTTTAGAATGTAATGAAACGTGGAAAATTTAAAATTAAAGAAAACAATTTTTTCCATCATCTGTTCTATTGTAGTGGTAAAAAAGAATAAAAAAAATATGTTTTTAATGTTCAAAACTAATTTTTTTTAAATATGTAAGTACATAAAATTAAATTTGACCAAAATATTTTTTTTCCATCGTCCATTTTATAAAAGAATTTAATTTTTTTTTCCTTTTCAAAAAATTTAAAAAAAAATAGGTTTAGAATGTGGAACGTGGAAATTTTAAATTTGAGGAAAAAGGATTTTTTCCATCATCTATTCTATAGTAGGTAGTTGTAAAAAAATGTTTTATTTTTAATTTTCAAAAGAAAACTTTTTTTGTCAAATATATTTAGAATGTGGAACGTGGAAATTTTAAATTTGATCAAAACAATTTTTTTTTCCATCATGCATTTTATACACTCTTCGAAATTTCAAAAACTTTTTCTATTTTGAATTTAAAAAAAAAATTAAATAGGTTTAGAATGCCACGAAACGTGGAAATTTTAAATTTGAGCGAGAGAAAAAATTTTTTTTCGTTATCTATTACCTTTAGACGGTCACCTTGTATATTTTCCTGTGAAAATTTAACCATTTCTTCGATGGCAGTGGTGTCAACCATCCACCAAATGTTACTGTTCTCCCTGAAGTAGTTTTTTAGTTAATGCACCAACAGACCGACCGACAGACTGACGGAATTGAAAAACCTATATTTTCGTAGTCTACATGACCTGAAACGTGAAAATTCTAAAATATCTCGAATATAATACTTTGGTATGCGAGGGAAGTAAAAAACGAACAATTTAAATTTTTTTATTTTTCTTAAATTTTTGTGCACAACTTTTTTCTGAGTTTATTTAGGTATAGGCATCGGTTCACAAAAAAGAAAGCTGACCTAATTCCCGTCAAAAAGGTGACCAATTAAAGTATTTTTGATAAAAATTGGCTGAGATACAATCGCTCAAAGTTACCTACTTTTTAGTGTTTTACCACTTTTTACCTTTATACCATGTTGTTCTTAACTTTTACACAAAAAAATTGTTTTTATTCAATGCGAACATATTTTTTTTTTTTATCAATGATAATGATGAAGGTATTTTTAAAGTTTTGGTATTCATATTATCTTAGGTATAAAAAACTTTAAGGTTGTACTAAATCATAACTGTTTTAAAGACACTTTTTTTGAAACTTACATATCTATTATATTTGTCCCATAATGTTTTCGAATTGAGTATCAATATCTTCATCAACATCATTTTTGCACATCTTCTTCCGTAACTTCTGGAACATCAGCGTTTTCACAATTTAAGCTCATACATGAAGCAGCTAATTTCTAACATTCTGCAGCCGCAATTTCCGTGACAACCTTTTATGCACCCACATTTTATTGCTCCAGTAAAGCCTGAGGTGCAGGAGGTTTGGTTGTGTAAATTGTCATTAATTCATTTTTAGATTTTTTTGCAACCCCACACAAAAAGTATTTAAAACATTTCCTTTTCACTGTTGAATTTAGCAGCACGTTCTTAAGCCGTGCTGTTTAGTGGCATCAGAAGTTGGTGGCAAATGAGCTAGAGAAAATTTTGTGCTCTTCGATAATGTTTGAAAAACTTGTAAGCGACAGCGTCTTAAACTGTTAGTCTTAATGCCATACAGAAAAATTACTAGGAGTTCAGTTGGGATAATGATATCTTCAAAACTTGCATTATTAGTTAAAAATACTTCCAAAGGTTTCTCGAAAAATAATAATTTTATTGATAAATTTCATGAATTTTTATTTGCCAATATGGAAAAATCCAAAAGTAGTATCGCATCCACTGAATGCATGGGTGAGTCCAAGAAATTTCAGATTTTGTGGCAAGTTGAAACTATTGCGATTGTATAATTTAGCTATTACGATTCCGATACTGGGTTTTAATAAATATACATATACAAATACTTTTACTCTAAGAAATTGTTAATTAAATAATGTGAATTAATAAATAATACATACGAACAAATAATAAACAAGTAATAGATATATAATTTACAAACAAGTATCTTTAAAACAGCTATGATTTAGTACAGCATTAAAGTTTTGTATGTCTAAGATCATATGAATCAAAACTTTAAGTAAATGCCTTTATTATTATCATTGATATACCAAAAATAATTTTTGTATTGAATAAAAATAATTTTTGCGTGTAAAAATTATAAATAATATGATATAAAGGTAAAAAGTGGTAAAATCTTAAAAAAGTAGGTAACTTTGAACGCCTGTATCTCAGTCAATGGGCTTGTTTTTATACTTTTTCATATAGTACTCGATATTCTCATTATGCACTTAAAATTTCGTATTATTAACTTTTTCCGTTTTCGAGATATAAGGAGTTGAAATTAGTAACAGTTGCAAAAACCGAGCGCTCGTTTGTGACGTCACTATACGCAAGTGACGTAAGAAAAGTGGCTTTCTGGGACCTTTCAAATTTAACCTGAGAGGTCGAAAAACATGGAATTTTCAAACGCTGGTAACTAAATAACTACGTCGAGGGAAGTTCGTTCTATGTCTCTACGGAAAGGAGAAGGTCGGCGATGAATCCTAATCGTAAATTGCAGGGTCAAAATCGAAAATTCGTCCCGACAGGAGCGAGAGAAAATTGTAATTGTTTGACATTTCACCAAATTGTACTCCCCTACTGTCATGAAGTAAGCAAAACAAACAATACTTCGAAAACACTTAAAATTATAACAACTAAGGAGCATCAAGTCTATTGAGATCGCCGAGTCTATGCGTATAGTGACGTAGCGCCTGGCCACGCCCCATTTTCGGGAGGTGGAAATTTGTAATAGTTTTTAAGATACTAAACGTGCGAATAAGATTCTGATTTTTTGCAGATCCATTATTTTATACTTGCACTTTCGATGTATGAAATAAAAAAAATACCGAACAAGCCCATTTTTATCAAAAATACTTTTATTGTTAACTATTTTGCCGGAAATTATGTCAGCTTTCTTTTTTGTGAACTCAGGGAAAAGTTACAAAAATAAAAAATAATTGGAATTATCCGTTTTTTTTTCAATAATTTTTTTGATTTATTTTGCTGAAAAAAAATTCTAAAGTGCCGCTTCGATAGGAAATTTGATTCTCTACAAAAAATCGTTTTATGTGTATATATTAAAAATGCATAATTTTTTATTTAACAATCTTAATAGTGGACAACTCCAACGCAGGCCTAAACTTAATAGCACTTTTGAATTTCTCATTGTTAGGGTACATTTGAAAATATGTAATAATAAAATACCTTTAACGAATTAATTCCTTTTAGCCCTGTTATTTTCGACATAGTTAATAGCATCTTAGAGAAACATCTACTTTCGAAAAAAGTGGTAAAAATATTTACCATGGTAAAAAATAAGAAAGTTTACCAAAAGGGCTCTTGACGTCATTTGATATGCACCAGAACTTTTTCAGCTTATATACGATAACTAATTGGGTTGGGCTAAAGCAGCCTGTGGCTGAGCCCCGCCTTAAATAAAGTATTTATTTATTTATTTACTTAATACCACTCTTGTACCAAATTCCATCAAAATATGTGTGTAAGTTAAAATTGTTTCAGTAATAACGCTTTATAATTCTATGGCGTTATTAAATAGCTTTCTATTCATTTTATAGGCATCAGCGCACGCTTTTTCTATCTTGAAATATTCTATCACGGATCCATATCAAAGGAATTGGAGAGATCTAAAAAACAACCTGGTATAATATTAGAGAATCGACATTTGCCCCTGTGAGTTCACAGCAGAGGAATTGTCAGAGGGTGGTTTTGACATATAATATAAACCGAGAAGTAATAAAATATTGGCGTCCTGGACACTTGCCTGCTTTCCAAATCCCCAGAGAAATTTTCATTTACTATATAGAACATGGTATGGCATAGTTATATGAAGCTATAATCTTAACACTTATTATTTATTTACTTTGTTACATAATATATGAGAATTGTTTTAGGATTATTATGTCTACATTTTCTATGAGGAACATGCCTTCTTACTATCTTTGCTTAGCAGATATAGTTCAAATGCTTGTCGAATTGTCCCTTGGATTTTCAAAAAGTTACTTAACAAATTTAACTTTCCAGAAAATAAAACCATATCAAGAAATCTACGTAAGTATCTATGAACATCAAATTATAGACCACAGTAATGATTTTTTTAAGGATATACAGGGTGTAATTAGTATCATGTTATTAAAAAAAAGCTGGTAATAGGGACCGACTAGACAAACAAAGAACTTATATGACTTTTTTCTCTAGGGGCACTTTGAAAAAAACTGACCTAGGTTTAAAAATTTAATATTAACGTAGGAAACATTTGAGAACCACTGTTTTTCAGGGCCAATGGATGTTATAATTCCGAATATTAGAAATAATAAAAAACTGTAATATCATACTTGCATTCCTGTCGGAAGAAGTGCGGCACTTCGATGGGATTACTTGTACCGAACTTTTTATAATACTAATTATGAAAAGGTAAATCATTTCTTTTATTTCGGCAAAACGCAAGCGCAGCATGGCCGCAGGGGTTTAAAGAGGATGTGTTTACATGTGTTTTTTAATTTGAAACAAAGTTATTGTAGCTTTTATTGTCGTTTATAAAATTAAAAAGTGGTTTATTAACATTTGTAACATTGTGTTAAAAGCTTAAAAAGTTAGTAATGAAATTGGAAAAGAACAGTTAGATGTCCGAGATACGATAACAGAAAATAGTTGTGTATTTTAGGTTAGGAAAAAATCTGGTTTTTCAACGAATTGAGCGCATAATTTTTCCAATCAGGTATCGAAAACTAAAAATCAAGTCTTTGGTCTTTATGAAAATGAATGTAAACAATAATAAACAGATCAAAACAATACAGCGACTACCAGTGGCGGCTCGTCAGGGGAGGCAGGGGAGGCTGAGCCTCCCCTTGGAAGAACCACCATATCTTCAAAAGTAATATCTTAAGAAATTTCTATTAGGTATATCTCAATTTTCAATATTTTTTATTGTTTATTATTTATTAACTATTTTTCAGTTTATATATAACATTTTTGCATTTCTTTTCCACAAACATACCTATAACGTTACAGTCCGGATAGTCTTTGTATGCATATTTCCCGGTCGGCCGGTCTTTTACTGAATGAACACTGCGGTTCGCTGGAGGCTAATACGAAATAGCTTCCAACTTTACCGCATTTACTTATAACATGAATGACCTTGAATTTCTTTGCGCTGTGTAAAATAGCAACACTTGGAATAGCCAAGTATGAGGCTAGCCTCAGATCTCAGTTCTTTATAGCGCATGTGCACAGGTCATTCAAGAGTCAGGTGATTCACAAAGAAAACGAACTGACGTCTGACAGTTGCGTTTAGCCGGTTAAGAACAACTTGACGTATAAATACATAAAGCATTTGATAGGCGGGCTAGAAATAAGTGCTCTAGGTGAAAATATTCCCAACAACATGTCTTGTTGTCCAGACGTGGTGGATTATTTGTTATTAAATGGATTTACTACTCTTATTTATGACGAAAAGGTAAGAATTAAAAGAAATGCCAGGCCTACAGCAGCAATGCTTTCGTTAGTTTTTAAAAGTGGTAAACAAAACAGAGGGTTTTGTGATAACAATTATAAAAAAGTCGAGTGGTTAACGGCATCAACAGCTAGAAACAAATTATATTGTTGGAGATGTTTATTATTTACTAATGATCAATCCTTAATTTGGGGCAGGGCCGGGTTTAATAATTTGCAAAATTTGTCGCGAGGTTTAGAAAGGCACGAAAAATCCCAGGAGCACATTTCATCTTGCATTAAATTCGAAATGTTTGGTAAACAAAATATTGTAAATTTCTTGGATTCTGCACATAAGAGAGAAATAGAAAATGTTAACGAAAAGGTCCTTGAGAATAGGGAAATATTAAAGAGGTTAATAGATGCCGTTATATAGTTATCTTCACAAGAAAATTCTTTCCGAGGACATGACGAAAAACGAGAATCGTGCAATAAAGGATATTTCAAAGAGCTGGTAGATTTTTTAAAAACTTATGACCCAAAATTAGAGAACTTTTTGAATAACGCCACTATTTTTTGAGACAATTCCGGTAAGCTTCTGTAGAATGATCATTTTCAGCACTTAAACGCATAAAAACATTTTTACTAGAAACAAAATGAGTCAAGACCGCCTTTCAAATGTATCGCTTATTTCAATAGAAAAACGTTTTTTGTCAGAATTGAGGAAACGCGATTCATTTTATGATGAAATAATCAACCGTTTTGCTAGTTCCAAAAATCGCAGGTTACCACTCATTTATAAAAATATTCAGGCTTTAAAGCAGAGATTAATATAGGTAGTTGTTATTTTAGAAAAAATATTTATTTGTGTTATTTATTTTTTAGGAAATATTTTTTATAATTCTCCATATTATAGAGTTCCGCGGTTATATTTTTTTTATATAACTTCTTTCTCAAAACTATTTTAATTTCTATTAAAACTTATAATTTTACACGCCTGGCAGTGATAATGAATACAATTTTTTGTTTGCAGAAAAACACTTTAATTTTTTTACCAAAGCTATTTTTATTTTTATTCAGTTATATAATTTAATTACAAGTGGGATAGTAGGACTTCTTTGGATACCGATACTCGAGTCGTAGGAACGAGAATTTCATGAGAATGATTTTTTTCATCTCATCATGTTTTCTATTTCCTTTTCATTCTATTCTTTTATTAGTTCTATTCTCTCAAGTCGTGAATCGGTATCCTGGCGAACAACCCACGGCAAAAAAATGTAACGCGCCGTTGTAATACCTCAGGGTTGGTGGGGAAATGCACAAATTGTAGTCATATTGCACATCAGTTGTCTTTCAGAATATCAAGCCTCCTCTGCAGACAATATCACGAGCCGCCACTGGCGACTACTAATAAGAATAATCATACCTTTAATGCCCAATAGGTAACACCCAACAACTAAACAATTCTTTTGAATTTTTCACAATAATTGTTCGAAATAACCTCCATCTCGACGTATACACATTTCGGCACGTCGAACTAAGGACATACGCACTCCGTTCAACACATTTGGTATTAGGATCATATTTTATGGTTTCTATGCATATTAAAATACGTTGTTGCAATTGTTCTAAAGCTCTTCCGCACCAGCTGCATTTCCACCACTTTCTCCATACACCAAGTGCATATCCGCGAGCTCTGGATAAGTGTAATGTCCTATATTGTCAAAAAACTGCGTTTTAAAACACCATACTAAACTGTGAATTAACGTTATCAATAAAGAAAATAAAAAGAAAAACCAAAAAGTGACACAAAATGCACGAACGAGAAGTAGTGTCTTACGTAACCAAGTACTAACGACTTGAACGATAAGTCAATAAAATAAATCTTAACATAAGTGGCACCAAATTCAAAAAGAACAAAAGCAACAGACAAAACAAAAGAACGGATAGGTCGCATCGTGTTTACGTTGTTTGTCAAGTAAGGATGCAAACTGAAATTATTACTTGATAATATTACAAGGGAGAGTAGAGCACGCCTAATAAGATAATTTAGCCGCGATGAAGCAAAAAACATGGCGGTGTCCTCTGTCAGTCGCTTTTAACTGCTTTGTCGGTATACTTATTTGCACGAATTTAAGAGTAGGTGCGACGAGACGCGAGGCAATAAAACCTACCCCAATATGCCAGCAGTTTTCAAACCATGTTATTAAGTATTTTGGAAATTTTCGTTTATTTTTTTTTTCCAAAACTATGAGTTTTAGACCCCATGTTATATAAGGTTTCTTTGTTTGTCTTGTCGTTCCCTACCACCAGTTTTTTTAAGTGACATTAAACTACTTACACCCTGTATACCTCTGTTTCTAGCCAATGTGACTTTGACGTACATTTGCAATAAAATTAATTCACATTAAGATTCGACACAATTTATCTTCAGGGGTTTAGCTAGATCGGTCATTATTTGATCACACGTTGTGCTTCGTTTACGCATTTCCTGTTTGTCGCACGAAGCCAAAAGTAAACCAGAACAGTCCAATATATGCTACACAACATAACGAGCAGATCGTGTAATTCTGCTAGAGATTTGTTTTCAAATACGGCAATAGATGAATAATTTTCCATATTAAATTAATTCCACTATTTCAGACAGAATATAAGCCATGGAACATGTGAGGCTGTCTGTTAATGATTTTAGTGTCATGATCTGTTCTTTAGATCGGACCGACTTGTAAGTAAACGTCTGCTTCTACGTCTAGAAATTTCAAGTTGATATAGGGATGGAACTAATTACAACAAAGCTGTGATTAATATTATAATAGCCCAGATATACGTCCAACAGTTTGCTTAATGATTTTAGATACTTCTTTTTGGCAAATGTTTTTTTACAATGCTGTTAACATTATATACTTGTTGCTATGAAACTAGTTATAGTACGTCATTAAATTTTCATTATTATAAATGCATACTATAGGTATTAAGTGGACAAGTCTCTTACACCTTTCATATACATGATGCTTTATTGACTCCTGACCACGAAGTTGGAATACAAATTGCACTTTATGTTATGCGATATATTCAAAAACTTCTCCTTATTCTGGTGAAGAAATTAGTTAATCTGAAGTTAAAGTCTTGGCATTAGATTATGCCAATATTACTGACAAAGATAAAACTCCGTGTGTGTAGTAGTATCGAGAAAACCGCTGCCTAAGGAATCACTACGTCCATATTCAGATTTTTCATCCAAGTCACTTTAAACGAAACATCTTGACTAGATTCGCATTCTCGTATGTGGAAATTATTGGTCATAGAATTTAAATAATACTTGGAGCAGATGTTAGAGAAAAGTTTGAGGAGTTGGTTTCTACCATATATGTTAAAAATGAAGTTTCTAGTTTACCCTACTTATTTTCCCCTATTCACAACCTACCACCTCCCACCCCTTGAATGGAATCATCTCAATCAGATGTCATTATAATACGTATGTGTACTAACTTTCAAGTGAATATCTCAATTTTGTTATCAATCCCACTAATAATGAAGCGGAGGTGGTGAGGTTTTAAAAATATTATAAAGAAATCTGAGTCCTTGGTTTCTAGAATATACACCAAATCTCAAATTTTTGTACCCTTACTAGCTTGATTTACTTATTTTTCCCTATTTACTCATATTTAACCCCCAACCCTTCTACTGAATTATCTCAAAATATAATCTAGTTCCAGATATCGTTATAATACATACGTGTGCCAAATTTCAAGTGAATATTTCAATTTTATTTTATCAACCCCTTTAATCATGGAGTAAGGGTGCTGGGGGGTGGAAAAATATTATTAAAAAATCTTAGACTTTGACTTCTGGGACATATACCGAATTTCAAGTTACAGTACTCCTTACCACCTTGATTTACTTATTTCCCTATTTGCCTCTACTTACCCCCCACTCCTTCAACGCAATCATGTCAAAATATAGTCTAGTTTCAGATATCGTTACTGTACGTGTACCAAATTTCAAGTGAAAATCTATATTTAATTTTTTCAACTCTTTTAATAAGGGAGTGGGGGTGGTGGGGGATGGAAAATATTATAAAAAAAACCTGAGGCCTTGGCTTTTAGAATACACACAAATTCCAAATTTCTGTACTCTCACCAGCTTGCTTTACTTATTTTTCCCTATCTACTAATATTTAACTCCCAACCCTTCAACGGAATCATCTCAAAATATAATCCAGTTCCAGATGTCGTTATAATACATGCGTATTTTATTTTGTCAACCCCTTTAATAATGGATTGGGTTGAGGGGGGGGGGGCGTTCGGAGGATGAAAAATATTATAAAAACTTTAGAGTCTTTAGCTCGTAGTACATACATCAAATTTCAAGTTCCTGTACTCTTACCAACTTGCTTTACATATTTCTCTCCATTTATCCTTATTTACCCCCAAACCCTTCTCCGGATATCTTCAAAAAACAATCCAGTGCCAGATCTCGTTATAATACATATGTGTACAAAATTTCAAGTCAATATTTTAAACCGTTCCGGAGAAAACGTGCGGTCAAATAAAGTTACAGACAGACCCACCAACAGACCGACAGACAGACAGACAGGCAAAATTTGTTTTGCTCAAATTTAAAATCTCGACGTTTCAAGACATTCTGAACATATTTCAAGAAAGAAAAATATATTTTTTTTACGATTACTATACTTCCAATCCACTACGTGGATGTGGAAATAATGAGAATTTTTACATGAAACGCCTCAAGGCTCCGCTTTGGGACAGCTCTTCTTAACTTTATAGGTAAACCATTTTTTCAAGTATAACACCTCCTTCTCTAGCAATATTGTGAACTGAGTTCTAAGTATTACTTTTCTTCACCGTTTTCTCAATCAGCAACTTTTTTAGTATAACAGTCGTATTAGAGCTGGAATTAGACCAGTTTCTGCAAGAAACTGAACTTCACCATTTTATGCAAAAGTTTTTTAAATTTATATTAAATTATGTAATTGTTCTGTTTCAAAGATTGTGGTTGTAAATAAAGAGGTTTGTAATTATTATTCTTGTTATTATTATTATAAATGGGAATATATTCTTTAGCTCGAGCTGGTGACTCTTTTAAGAGTTTCAGTGACTTGTGTCACGATATGTGTCAAGATATTTTTGTTCAACTTATTTCGTGATGGCTGAAAATTGATTTAAATTAACGAAATACGAAATTTCTGACACAAATGAAACACAAGTACTTGATAGGGAGTAATAAAAAAAAGGTGCTCTTAATGTCCACATATTAGTATTATAATATAAAATAGCCATATTTTAATTTGCCCTTCGGCAAAAGAACTTTAGGTTAAGTATAGAATTAGATTAAGTTGATCAGATGCCGTTCCTTCCTGCTCTTCAACCATTACAACACTGCGCACCTTGGATGTCTCACTGGCTGCGGATACGGATATCTGAAAAACATTTTATTTCTGGTAAAGTTTATAAAGCTTTGTTGGATTGGATTGGACCACTGCACACAAACATTCATATAATAGTAGGGGAAACTGGGGACACTTGATTACCCCTTTTGTTTTTAAGGCATATTTGTGTCATTTTGTATTTCTTCTTGATTACACATATTATTAGAAAATTTAATTGCTATTATACATGTATAACGGTATTTGTTTAAATTTGTAAATGTAGAAGTTATTAAATCCGAACGAATTTTAAGTAAATTGCACCATGTGTCCCCTATTAAGTGTGACTTGATTCAACTTGTTTGATTTGTTCCTGAGGGGATCAAAGTTCCCAGTACAAAATCTCCTGTAATGAAACTCATAGTAAAGTATTACTTGACTTTAATTTTTTAAATAAATCAAAATTGTTAAACAAGTAAACTCTCAAAAAACTTTGTTAAGATATAATTATAAAAAATTGAAACTTGTCTCCTCTTATATATATTTAATCTACTAAAGCTCATTGCAAAAATATGTATCTTGAAATAATGTAAAATTAACAAAAGACACTGTTAAGGAACGATCTTAAAGAATTATAATAATTTAAACTTTCTCTTCTTAACTAGTTAAGAATGAATATAAGAATCTCAACAATTCGTTTCCTTAAAAATGAGCTTAGTTATAGCTTTCCTTATCTTCTGTTTTTATTAATGAAATAGTGAACTTATTTCTTTATGGATGCTAATTATTGAATTTTGAAACGACGATTTAAAGATTTATGGAAACAAAATTCCCCACGTGTTTCGGAGAAAACTTAAAAGTAGGGAGAGGAAGTTTTTTGATAATTTGTTTGGTTGCAGCTTTATTTAAATCATTTTTCTCAGGTCCTTTGAAATGTTTTCGTTATTTTCTTTTGCAAAGTGCATTTCGTAATCGGTTGGAAAGTTGGATTTAATTTGTCCACCATAGCGATGGATAACATTTTTTTGAGACGATTTTAATAATGACCTAATCTCCAATGGTTACATTGTAGCAAAACGAGTCATCAGTTTCGGATTCATTTGACAAGGTATCATTTTCACAATTAGAAATTGCAAAATTTAATTCTGGGGATGGCTCCAATTCTTTATCTTCAGATGTTGATATGTCGTCCTTCAATGTCTTTATTTTTCACCTTACAGTTTTCCCTTTGCCTTACTTAGCTTGTTCTATTTTTCTTCTTTTGCGTTAATTTCATTTACAATTGCTAATTTTTCGGGTGTATCTGTCACTATCTTGGTGTTGGCTTTCTTTTTCCTTTTCTCATATTCCTCTTTGGTTTAGCTTTGGAGTACGGTCATAACATTTCAAGATTAGTGAAAAGTAAGCTAGATTAATGATTTCTTTATTGAGGAGTAGCGTTAGACGTCGGAGGAAATTTTGATGTCCGTTTATGGAATGCTGAATATTTATTGGGCATGAATTATTTATATTCTGGATGTATAGATTTTCTCTTTGTAGATCTCCCTTTTGTTAAAATCAAGTCGGTAAAAGGTAGGGGGTCGTTTGAATCGGGGATAAAGTCTCCCACAATTATGTGTAGCAAGTGTACCCAATATCGCACAGGTTATAAAATATATTTGCAGTGATATTTATAAACTGTCAGTTAATAATACGTAAAAAAATACATAGCCTTTTAGTCACTCTACAGTATGAGAACTTAAGTAATACAAATGTATATTATCAAAATGTGTTCAAATTTGAATGGAAACTTACCAAAGACAAGATAAATTACACCAAAATATTCAGCCGGTCGCCATATCTACACTTGTTTAACTGATCTAATTGTTATGTAATGCTAGCTTGTAATAAAGACGCTCAATATTGCCAAACGTAAAAATTGTAGTAATTATAATCAACAGGCGAATTAGGTGTACCATGTCTCCCACAAGACTCAAGGGTCCCCAGTTTCTCCTACGATATTTAGCTCATACGCCATTTTATAATTTTGCTGCAAAACGTTATAAACGTCAATGTAAGTAACCATTCGGCGTCAGAGCACAAAATAATGTTTTATGCAATTTTCATACAACAAAATAACATTTGACAAGCAAGAATTTAGTAATAATACAATATAACCATTCTATTAACAGAAAATTATAAAGCCACTTTGCTTGATGGCACTTACTTGTCTCACTAATATTTAGACCTGAAAAGATATCTCCGTTTGTATTTGTCGGATTGCGGTTTTTAAAAATTTTATGAGGGCTGCTCACGCTACTCCATCCCTATGTAATTACAACAAACCACTAGTAATGAATACAATGTTAAGCTGTTGCTGTGATAAATTAAATTCCGTTGCTTTAACGAGGTTATTTATCCAGGAAGCATAATTGTAGCTGTGGCAGCCATGAAATACTTTACCCAACGCTATAACTTGAATTTTGTGTGAAAGTTTAATCATTTGCATAAAATTTGCAGTTCTAGCTCGCCTTCATTAACACATTAATGAAAATCGAGTTGATGATGATACCTCCCTAAACCGTACAGAAATTAACTACCAAATTAACGAAAATAATGTGTACCCATACCAAATCTTACCGAAAATAAATCTTCTGCTCTTTCTCAATAAATAAAATACTTAATCGGTTTACTATTTTCGATTATCCATTCTTCCAATTAATTTTATTTCGTTTCTTGTTTTAGGATCTTTCGAACCTAACTACTGACCCAGATTAGAATCATTGTAATAATAATATAATTTATTGTTGATGCCGTATGGTTGTATTCGCTAGCGAAAAATGTGGTAATGTTGATACTTCTCGATCATATAGAAACCTGGAATTCATTGGATATTCCTTGGTACATACCTAAGATTGATGAGAAAAATGTCAAATTCCAAAAATTAAATATGAGTCAAATTCTTTTCAACTGCCCCAGTGCCTAGGGCACTGTCCCAGTGACGTATTGCTTCACTAACATATCTTTCCAAGCCTTACCAACTCTGTACTTGGGTATGCTTGGGTTAGCTAGATTTGACGGATAAAATCAAATTATATAAAGGTTAGGATTTCTTGTTATAAACAATTGTTAGACAAAATAAATTAAAAATATTAACATGGAGATTAACGGAATCCCCTTAACCATAACAGAAGAGGAGTAATAGTAAATAACAATAAAACTGTTAGGTCTTCAGTAAGAGAGCATAGGAGACTATATCCGAATCGTCCCGTTCCAAGTCGGAAAACCAACGCATGTTGATCAAGATAAGTGATACAAAGACACTGGAAAACAAGAAAAAAAAAGAGATTTAGATGTCTCCTATTCAATGGCATTAGGAAATCGTCACAAACATAAACATAAAGTTCGAAAACTAAGTGTATTACAGAAACGATATCCAAATGATCACAGTGTTTGTGAGGAACAATTTTTGTCAAACTATGCTGGAAAAGCACAAGGAAAATCCACTAATATTCAATCGTATTTTTTTACCAATGAGGCATCATTCAGCATGTCTGCAATAAATTATAGAAAGAATAATCATTACCGGGCACCGGTAAATTTCCATATAATGGAAGAATTCCAGTTTCAAGGCCGTAGAACCAAAAATTTGTGGGCTGGCATATCTGATGAATGGCGTTAAATATTTGAATATGTTAAGAGAAATTATCGAAAATAACGTAGATACTCTTACTTTGAATCAAATAATCAGAACCATGTGGCAGCATGATGGAGCCCATTACCACAATAATGTTAAGGCAACAACAATGTTGAACCAGAATTTCAACGAATGGAAGTGTAGACATGGATCTATAATGTGGCCATCTAGTAGTGCCAATCTCAAGCCGCTCAACTTTTTTTGGGGCTATATGAAAAATGAAGTTTACATAACAAGATATGATAATATCGATGAGTTGAAGGAAAAAATCATTGAAGTAATAGATCACATCAATATGAGTAATATTTTGGAAAATATGTCCATAAATGTTATTGAAGGAATGAACGAACTTGTGTGTAAAACATGACGTAGTTTCTTGTTTTGTGTTCAAAATAATTTAATTATTTGTGAAATTTCATGAAATGAAATTTATATTAATCATGCATCAATAATTACAAAATGTACCTTTCTGGTATGGATGTCGGAGAGCTGGTCGGAGGAGTAGAGGCAATTAAAATAATTGAAAAATACTTCATCGTTGTCAATGCCTTCTTAAAATTTTCTGGTCAGTTTGTAATTTATAAATAATTATCGAAATTCTTGTAAATATTAGAAGAACTACAGAAGACAGCCATGTGAAATATTATACTTTTGAAATCAGAGAAAAATAAGGATCGTGATTCTCGAGTTAGATACAGGGTGTTCCATTAAAAAAATCAAGTAACACCCCGGTTAGAATTGGAAATCATTATTTTCTCAATATGACGTATAAAAAAATATTTAATTTGGTTTTTAAAATTCTCGAATCAGTCCAGAATTAATCAAATTAGAGAAGGGGGCATTTATGATAAATCACATACATAATTATGTATGTAGTAGTTATTTATTTTGTGTGTGACAATACAGTATTGTTTACACTCGTCAGATACAAAGATACAGCACTTACATGGATAAGAAAATATAAAAACAATGGCATAAGAACATCAATATACAATATATAAGTAATAATATTATAAACTGCAATATAATGACTTTAGAACAAAACAAGCAAAATCAACAGCACAGACAATTACATTTAAGAATAATTAAAATAATAATATGTGAAAAATTCGATAATCTCATAAAATACATTATTTTTCAGAAGATTTTTTTATTTTATTAAGTATTTTCCAGAAATTTGGAAGTAGGTTGTAGAATTTTACTGATAAGTATCTAAATGAATTTATAATTCTAGTCAGACGGAAAGGGGAACTACGACAGATTCATTTCTTATTTTGTAGCAATTTTGAGTTTGGCAATGAAGCAGATGGTTTCTAGCAAAAAGAATACACTCAAAAATATACTGATTAATGCAAGTGATGATACATAACCTATTAAACAAAGCTTTCACTATATTTGGAATTCGTTGTAACTCTGATAGCTTTCTTCTGTAATTTTAATATTTTGACAGCATGTGGAGAGCTGCCCCACAGTAAAATTCTATAGCACATTATGCTATACAAGAGACCATGATATGTAATCAAGATAATGTTTTCATTGATATGGTTTTCAAGTTTTTTCAGCAAATATATTCCACTAGACAATTTTTTGGACATAGAATTTATGTGGCTTTCCCATGTCTGTTTGCTATCTAAAGTGATACCTAAGCAGTTAATTGGATTATTACAGTCTTCTTGTGTTTAGATAAAATATTAAATTTTGAGTTTTTTGAGTGTTTAGACTTAGTCTTACATTAGAGAAGTATTGCTTAGCTAGTTGTAGTGCAACCGCTGACATATTAGTGAGTGCATCCATATTATTATGGGATGAAAGTAGAGTACTATCATCCGCATATGCAATAATTTTACTAGAGATGTGATCTGATATGTCGTTGACATAAATGATAAATAACGTTGGTCTTAATATCGACCCTTGAGGAACACCAAACTTGAGAGACATTAAGGAAGAGATTTCACCATTACTGCAAACACATTGATGTCTGTCTAACGTATATCTTTTAATGAAATAGTGCGCAGATCCTCTTATACCGAAACACTCTAATTTTATTAATAATATGTTACGAGACACACAAAAGCTTCAAACAAATCCAAGAAAGAAGCAGCTACCATATGTCATGTCATGTCAAGTGCAACTGTTATAAATACGATCATATCGATTAGGAGTAGAAGTTCTTTTACGGTAACCATATTGACTGGGATTTAATAAGTTCCTATTTTCCAAATATAATGTAGTGTAGTGACCTTTGAAATGTCCCTGTTTTATACACTGGGATCGCCAACAGATCTTTATTTATACAAATGATTATCTGTGGAGTTGGAGAGTGTACACAAGTTAATTTTTGCAAATACCAGACATTTGTAAATGTAGATGCTAGGGACTGTAAAAATACAGTATTTGTTAAATAATGCTTTACAGCTAGCTCTATTATTTATATTAAAAATTTGTGTTAACAATCTTTTCTGGGAAACAAAAACTCGTATATGAGTTTAATGCCCCCAGGTTAATATATTCAATGACAAATGTGAACAAACAAAAGCATAATACACGCCTAAGAGACCCGTCTGGGTTATTGTATCCCTTGGCTGTGAATAGCAAAGTAGGCTTTATTTAGCAATTTAAAAATGTGATCTTTATGCAATTCCCACGATAATCTGCTGTCTATGTAGGTGCCAAATTTTGTTGATTCGGTAAAAGTTATGTTGTCACTAGACGTTAAGCTCTTCTAAAATTAAAATTAATAAAAACTAGTTTTTCATAATTCAAGATGAGCTTATTTCACTGGCACCATGCCTGTACATCGTCTAGTATATCATAAACTGTATGATATAATTTCTCCTCTGTGACAGCTGATATCGAAACAGTGGTATCATCTGCATACATCGATGTAGCATCATGTTCAATATAACTTGACACGTCGTTATGTATATCAAAACTAACAGAGGGCCTCATATTGAGCCTTGAGGTACCCCCAGGGTTCCATCATGGATATTCGGTTGAGATTCAATACATGTTACTGCTAATTTTAGATGTTCCATATATGAGTTAATGCAACTTAGAGGGCATCCTCACATACCGATCGTTTCTAATTTCCATTTATTTTATTATTTTTTAAAATTATATGATGCAGTCGTAAATAATGTTCTCTAATATTTTTGAAAACACACTTAGGTGGGAAATCTACCGGTAACTTTAAACATAATTTTTACAATCTTTTTTTATAGGTGGGGATTATGGATGGTATTTTAAGGAAATTAGGAAATTCTCCGTTAATAAATGACATATTTATAAGGTACAGAAGTGATTGCAATATAGTGTCAGGTATACTTTTTATTATGTGGGCAGTACGGCCATCCAATCCCGACGATCTTTTATTCTTGAGATTATGTACCTATGACATTTGACAGTTATTCTTCGTTAACAGTATAAAAAAATATTGAATTTGGTACATATTTCGATAATGTGCACCGCAGAGATAAAGTATACCCAAAATGTTAATTAATAATTAATGTCAGGGATGACACCAAATCCCAAATTTTTATACTCTTATTAGCGTGCTTTACGTATTTTCCTCTATTTACACCTATTTAACCCCCAAGTCTTCACAGGATAAATCCAGAACATAATCCAGTTCCAGATTTTCTCATAGTACATACGTGTACGAAATTTCAACTCAATATCTTAATTCATTAAAGAGAAAACATGCTCACAAAGAAAAAAGTTACACTCCGACAGACAGACAGGAAGACAGACAGACAGACAGAAATATTTTTTTCACTCAAATTTAAGATCTCGACATTTCATGACATTCTAAAGCTATTTCACCAATAAAAATGTTCTGGTCCTTCAGGTTATTGAAAAGACAAATTTATTGATATAATTGGAGTATGCAGCATGCAGTTATCTAGAGGACTAACGAGAATATTTGAAACAAGTTCTTCGATTCATTGCGGAACATTTTTGAGAGAATTAAATTTAAAATGTCATTTAAAGCAGTCGAACTGTGTGAAAATATTGTTATACTGAATCTGAAAAGGTTAGTTTTTCATCGATATTGGCAAAGGGTTGTATAAACATCCACCAAAGTGGAAAACATCGCTTGCTGTTCAGTCTCAAAGCTTGTGATCATCTGTCTATATACGGATATTTAAATCCTACCATACTCTTGATTATCAAATATCGATTGCTTGGGAATGCTTATGGCTTCTATTTGGAGAGTTGCAAATACCCTTTTCAGCTACAAATAGACGTAAATAAAATAGACAGACGGTCGTAATTTTTCTATCATGCATTTCGTGACCTGGATCTATTATCCGAATCGGAACATGCAATTGTTGTTTGACGTTTGTCGTTTTACTCATTGTATGTTTTAATTTTACAGATTTGTAGTTTATGTTTTTAAAGCCTCAATCTAGTTATATGTATATTATTGTATATCAATATTTAAATGGTAGGTTGGCCTTTTAAATAATGGATTTGGAAAATATTATGCTATTTCACGATAATGTATATACAACGACAAACACGCGAAACTAAAGACTATGTCTACAACGAAAAGCTTGATATGAAATTAGTAGTTTGCACTGGCATATCACGGAAAACATATTAAACTTTCTACGTACGTTGATATATTACTCAAATCAATTTGTTTCGCAATTTTCCTGTCGATATTTCAATCAAAATATTTGTGCATTTTCTTTCGACGGAATGAAAGCAATAATTTAGAAAATTAATCCCATACTTAAACAAAATAATGAACAAAGTATGCAACTGGAAACAAAATGTCATCCCGACTGATATGAGACTGTCACGAAGAGCTGAGAATTGTGGGTGAGCAGAACAGAGTTAAATTACTCTGGGTGCCAAGAAACTCCAGAATTGACGACAATGAGAAAGCTGACGAACTAGCAGCTAATATATTATGTGGCACAGAAACCGCGCTGGGCATCTCCAAAAGCTCAGCGAGAAGGGCGATTAAAGACTGGGTTAAGAGTAAAAGCAAAAACCATTGGAGGAACATTTCAGGAAATCGATATGGAAAAACACTCATTAAAAGTCAAAACAAACTGAAGAACTGCTCAGAAGGAACAGGACGTAGTTAAGATTACAGGACTTCTCACTGGACAATTTCCAGTAAAGGAGTATCTGAATACAATCGGTAAATTTGGCAGCAACCTTGCCTGCAGATCATGCGACGAGGAGCCGGAAAGGGTTGATCACATCATATTCAACTGCGAGGCGCTGGCCCGCAGTAGATATGGCATTTACGAGCAAACATGAACAGACTTGGAATTCATCAGCCCAACCATAGACCTGTATCACCTGATTAGGGGTACAGGGATACTGGAGTGAGAGAAGTGAAAATGCAAAACTGGAATTATACCTAGTTCTTTTGAAAATGGTCCTTTTTTGGCATAAAGGCCTAGAGCCATAGAGCTAGCTACAACTTAAAGAAATATATTAAAACAAAGAACATATATCTAACCTAGACAATAATAGCCATGACGTGTATGTCTACCACAACACGAAGGAAGTACCATGGGTTATAAACTTTTCGTCTAAGAGCCTTTCAGAACATATTCTTGGCGCACAAAACAAGATCATGGTTAGGATGGTATATATAACACAAGAGTGTACAACATAAGAAACAAAGGTAACCTGCTAACCTATAAGTGAAGTTTCCTCTCTTTCAGGAACCCAAAAACTCTATGATCAATTTAAATACAAAAAAGTCATTTATGATCAATATAGAGGGTAGCCACATCGAGTCAATTATTCCTTTTTCTCTTAGTTCATTACAGAACCACTTGGTATGTACTTGATTATTTCAGCAATTAAAAAATATATGATTAAGATCACCAAATTCGCCACATATACAATTAGGGAATTGCAGAACACCTATTTTATACAAGTGAGCAAGGAACCTTCCGTGATTTGATTTAAGTCGTGCGACTGTAGCTATGATCTTCCTATTTGCTTGGGTATTTTCACACCATACATTTTTTGGAATGCTGTTATGTACTTTGAAGTACCCTGTCTTACTTCGTGATCCATTATGATACACGTCTGTAGGGTTATACTGCTGTATGTATTGGCATTGGAAGTCTTGCTAATTGTTTGCAATATAATCTGCTCTCTCATTTCCAGTAATGCCACTATGCCCCTTCATCCATAAAAACTTAACATTATGATTTTTCTGGTATATCTGTACCCACAGAGACATTATTTCTAGAATGAATGTGTTTACCTTATTCGCCTTATTCACATTTTTTCAAACTTGAAGTACTGACAGAAGATCCCTACATATGAGAGCATTTTTTAATGTTCCGGTCAATAATATGCTTACTTAAGAGCCTGCAAGATTGCAACTGCTTCGGCGCTAAAAATTGTACTGCGTGGGTCCATGACGTATGATTTTTCTATTTCTAGGTGTGGAATATATACAGCGCAGGCCGTATATTTCTCTGATTTTGAACCATCTGTATCTGCGAACATGTCCCTTGATATTTTTTACCAAAAAAGTGATACGCCACTGACATCATTCCGTGTGGATATTTTTTCTGAGTAGCCTGATCAATTCTACATTAAATCGGCCTCTTGCGATTTTCTCGTCAGATGCACAGTTCTTGATTGACACAATTAAATTGAAATTGAAACTAATTACAGAAGTCACTCGGAGCGTAAACACTAAAAAACGTTGTACGGTGTTCATAAATTAATTGTTATAAAAATGTATGAAAAATCCAACGGATTTTTGTGACAATTGAAAACTAGTTAGTTTAATATATCAACTTTACTTTGTCACAAGTTTTTTTTCAAAACATTAATTAATATAGAACTGACAGTCGTAAACGCAAAATCTTCGACTCTAGGTCTATCTAGGCTCAAACTTTTCCTTTTTACTTCCTTCGCAAACCTAGATATTTTCGGATTTTCACGTTTCAGATAATGTAGATTACGAAAATATAGGTATTTCAATTCCGTCAGTCTGTCTACGTCTGTCTGTCTGTCTGTTGGTGCATTAACTAAAAAACGACTCGGCGGAGAGTAGTCAAATTTAGTAGGTAGCTGACGCTACTGCCAGCGAAGAAATGGTTAGAGTTTGACTGGAAAATATACAGGGTGGATCGTCTTAAGCGAATAAATAATGACAAATAAATCGTTTTCGCTCAAATTTAAAATTTCTACGTTTCATGACATTCATGACATTGAAAAAAAGCAACCTCTAACTGATCCTTTGACGTAAAAGTCACAAACGTAGAGGTTATTTACCAGCAACATACTGATTATTTGTGATATTTTGTAGATTCCCCGAGCACCGCTTAAAAAGAAAACATACATGTGGCAGGAAGTCCCAAAGAATGGAAGAAGGAAAAAAAATAAGATGCCACAAATAACATTTAGACAATATTCTAAACCTATTTCAGAAAAAAAAATATTTCAAAATTCTTTGAAATTTTTTTTACCACCACTGCAATGATTGGAAAAAAAGTGTTTACTCAAATTTAAACTTTCCTCGTTTCATCACATTCTAAACTAATTTAAAAAAATTTTTTTTTTCAAAAAGAAAAAATTTCGAAAATGTTTTTCACTACTATAGATAGATGATGGGAAAAATGTTTTTGCTCAATTGTTTTATAACATTCTAAACTGAAAAGAATTTTTTTTTACCATTGTAGAATAGATGGAAAAAAATTCCTCTTGCTCGAATTTAAAATGTCCATGTTCCATGACATTGTAAACCTATTTCAAAAAAACAAAAACTAAAACAACAAAATTTCGAAATTTTTTGACATTTTCTTTACCACTGGAATGAATGGAAAAAAATGTTTAGCTCAAATTTAAAATTTACTCGTTACATCACATTCTAAACTTATTTAAAAGACAAATTTCAAAAAGAAGAATTTTTAGAAAATTTTTTCCACTACTATAGAATAGATAATAGAAAAAAATGTTTACTCAATTGTTTTATAACATTCTAAACTGAAAAGAAAAAAAATTAAAATTTTTTTACCATTGTAGAATAGATGGAAAAAAAATTCTTCTTGCTGGAATTTAAAAATTCCACGTTTCATGACATTGTAAACTTATTTCAGAAAAATAATGTTTTTGTGAAGGTATTTTCGCAAGCCTTCCATGTTTTGCACCTTTTATTTATTAAATATGAGTTTCGCCTACGGATGACCACTCTGTATATTTTTGGGACCAAGACTTATCAAGTTTTCTTTTTAAAAACAGTGATACCTACATTTCGATTATTATTCTTATAAGTGGTTTTACCTTTACCGATTATTTTTTATTATCTTTCATTTGCCGACAATTGCATTTCGAAACGACTTTCCTGTGCTGAAGTATTTCATTTGTTTACTAAGCAATTTTTTTAAAAAACGTTGGTGGGGACAAAAAAAGGAAAAATGGGACAAAAAGAGGGTAATATTTATCAATATTTATCGATTGACATGGATGAAGAGTGCAAAAAGTGCCATGGAAAGTCGCAAATCTTTATTAAACAAATTAGCTTATATGTTTAAACAATGGCAATATACGTGAGATATCAACGCAAAAAAATTTCGTAAATTTTATAAAGAAAATGCAACATTCTGCCTATAATAAAATATCCGTATGACCTTTTGTTGAACAGATAAAAAATCGTGAATATAGAACCATTCTTTTGTTTATAACAATTGATCGGCCAAAGATAAAATGTCGCTACAAGTCTCAATCGACGTGTATTGATAAAATCTTAATTTTTTATATGTTGACTTTTTTTGTCCGACTCACCGTTTTCGTTAAAAGTCAAGAAACATCAAAAACTGAGAATTTTCGCTAAAAAAACATTGTTTTTAACAATGAAGCCTGTGTTTTATAAATGTTTTAATGTCACCATCATGTTCAGGGTAGTTTTTCCTATACGAATAGTCAATAAAATTGCTGTTTAAAATTTCTGACCAAAATCGTTGAGTTTGACTTTACGACGACCGGCCTAAAGACTCCTTATCGCAAGACAAAATTACAATATTTGTGATTTATTGGCGTCTGAGTACTTCTATGACCCTTTGCCAGTTTCTAATCGTTTGGCATGTTAACCGTCATTTGGTTCAGATTAGAAACGGCTTCTGGAGTAAAAACAAGGTACAAAATATATCTTGCAATTTACGGCTCTCGCAAGGGTTGGTAACCCGATAAAGAGCAATTACAAATATATCGTGTAAAAAATAACAGGGTTTCCTAGACCAGATAATTTTTTATTAATGGGCACTGAAAAGGCAATTATTACTGTCATAAAAGTGAACAGAATGTAATGTACTTCGTTGATTTTGGCTATTTTTAGACGGTTTTATTGTATTTAGGCCTTGTCTCTTAACGCTACGTTGGAAGAACTGGGGTAATAATTTCATATCAATGTTATAGATTTTTTTGTCTCATAAATTGTGTTTTATTATACCTGAAGGAAGACTGAAACTTTTTATAGTTTTTTAGTTTTCACCAACTAAGTTACCATGTTCTGGAAATTATTGCAACCGGAGGAAGCTCAGTGAAGAGTTAGTCACCGTTTTTTAAGAGGGTTATATTTTAAAAATAATTCACCTTTTTAGGGCACAATTTCATGTAACTCTGCAGCCCGGTGGGATTCGTCATTTTAAATCTTTAACTTTTATCATTATATTTAGTACCAGCTTCTCTGCAAATATCTAATTATACTTGTTATACATTTATCTCCTGGCGACTCCGTCAAAACCTAGAATATGTTGGAATAGAAACATAGAGACGTACATACACACTAATCGCAATTTTATGTCAAAACACATATAAGTGTTCAACTATAACTTGAATTAATAAACTTTCTGTTGACTTTTATTGTGAATTGTTTGCTGTTGTTTGTGGCAGTTTTATAATAACAACTATATATAGATTTGGGGATTTCGATACATTTTTGCAGAAGCTTACGTGTGCTTTGAACTTTATCACACAAAAAACAAAAATGTAATTTTCACTAGTGTTTTTAATGTTTCCTTTAACAACCCTGATAAACATGTTCATGCACTTATAAATTTATTCAGTTCTTTTGGTTTTATTGCATGTAATGATGATCCTACTCTCTTGGGGTAGTTGTTTAGATGTTATATTTATTAACTTTTGTCTTGATAGTTGTAAATTACAATTATTTGAAACATACTTGTCTGATCAACTTGGTATTAATTTAAGTACAATCAACTGTAAGCTTCAACGAGCATCAAAGAAAATTTCTTGCAGACCTATTTCCGATACAGGTTTCTTTGATTTAAACAGATATTTGCAGCAGATCAATTGGGGGTCCATCAATGATTCTTCGATAGATATTGACGTTAAATTTGAATTTTTCTTGGGTATAATTACTTCTGTTCTGGACATGTCTTTCCCAGTTAAGTCTAAGATTATAATCAGTGACAAGAGAATCTGCGGCAATTCAGAGAGACATTTTCTTCTTGATATTTATAAGACAAATCCTACCAGCGATTTGAAAAAATCGATTAATGACAGAAAACGTATATATAAAAATGAAATATTAAAAGCAAAGGAAGCAGCAGACGATGATTATATTCGTCGGAATAAGAATTAGCAAAAAGTAATGTCGAATTTGAATAATATAAACAGTAATAAAACAGATAATTCGTCAGAAACTATTTCTCCTGACGAATTTAATAATTATTTTGAAAACATTGCTCAAGATTTAGTAAACTCCTTATCATCTGCCACCGACAATTTTGAAAATTATGTTCCATAAAAACTGGTGCTGACAAGGATTTGATTTTTACTGAAGTCCCTTACAATCAAGTCATGATGTAACGGCTAATCTGAAAAACAAACACAGTAAAGATGCTTATGATATCAACATTAAAATTCTCAATTGTATCAAATACATGACTATCATTCCATTCATGAAACTAGGTAATGAAAGCATTAGAAAGAATGTGTTTCCAAAATGTCTTAAACTGCCAAAAGTGATAACTTTGTTTTAAAAAAAGAATATTGATGATCCGACTAATTACAGACATATTTCCATCGTGCCATTATTTTCCAAAATCTTTGAGGTAGTTCTCAAATTTCAAATCACGAATTATTTTGAAAATTCTAATCTATTTAATAGTTGCCAATATTGGTTTCAGGTCAAAATTGTCAACGACGTTAGCAATTAATTCATTGATGAATGTAATAAATCAAGGTTTCGAGGCCAAAAAATTTATGCATGTGTAATATTTAGACCTAAGTAAGGCTTTCTATTGTCTGCCTCACAATATTTTAGCGAAAAAACTGAAATTTTACAAATTCTTTGAGAGCAGTAGATATTTGATTATGTCATATTTGTCTGATCGTCATCAATTTATTTGTTCATTTTAATAATGTAAATTTTGGCAACATTGATATTAAATTTGGTGTCCCTTAGGGTTCAGTTTTGGGACCGGTTTTATTTCTTATGTATGTTAATGATTTGCCAAACAGCAGTCCCTTAACAAATTTCACTATCTTTGCTGATGACACGACATTGGCTCATTGCTAATGATTGTACATTTTATTATCAGAGGTTCAAAACAGTCTGTCTGGTTCATAACTGGTTTTTAAATAATAAGCTAGTATTAAATAATGATACGGCAGACTATGATTTTTTCGTTACGACAGCACTCTGTACAGATGACCTCCAATTGCGTTAAATTTTTAGCATTATTTTGGACAGTAAGTTGACATCTACAAGAATACATCGCGTAATATTTTCTTGTTGCGCTATTTAAAAAATCGTTTGTCATAGTCAACTGTTTTAATGGCATATCATGCAATAATTCAATCTTCCCTTACCTATGCCATTTTAATATGGGGCCGTACCTCGACAGTTTATTCACTGCAAGGAAAGGCCGTCAGAATCGTTGCTGGGATATCACATAGGAAGGATCGTAGGAATGCTTTTAAAAGCTTTAAGATACTTACCTTACCCTGTGATTACATTTTACAGTCTTCTCCATGTTGAAAGTAACTTAAATGATTACAAAACACGTGAAAGTGTGCATACGTACTCAACTCGTAATAGGGGTAATATACAATATTTGAATTTTTTGCGACAAAAACCAGAAATGGGACATGCTATTACCCTAGTAGCACAACATATTGGACCAATATATAATCCACATAGGATCAATATTTGAATATTGGTCCTATATAGGACCAGGTCAGGTCAGAAATTATTTTACACGAGTTAAAACGGTACAAAAAACAAAATACAAATAATCAAATGTAGAATATATTATAAAAATATTATATATAAATTCACACATTGTAAAAAGTGAACATACAGTCATAATAAACACAAATAAAACAGAAACGTAAGAGAGAACAATAAAAATTATGTGAAGAAATCATCAATCTCTTAACAGTTCTTTTCTAGCAACAATCTTTTCAATTCTGCCTTGAAAACATAGATATTCGTTGATGATTTAATGTCATCGGATAAAGAATTGAAATATTTACATCCGTTTTGGTAAAATGCTGTCCGATAAGAGTTTGGCTGGAGTAGCCCTTTTAAATCTTGTATTGTGATTAAGTTTGACTTGATTAGCAAGAAACTTATGCTTATTCTTGTAAACATATATGCACATATTGCGAATGCAATATGTGATACTCTTCTTTTGCCCTTATGAGGGTGTAATTTGAAAAATACTCATTAATTCGTATACCTTGGGCAATTGTAAAACTAAAATAAGGTGGAAATATTGCAGATTTGCTGTAAAATATAATTGTTTAAACAATTTTATAAACATTAAAATGTAAACACAATCTAGAATGTGACTAATTAATAATAGTTTGTGCAAGAATACTCTAAAAAAAAACAATAATAAACGTCAAAAATACGCGATACATTATTTCTGATCTCACGGAGTCACTTTGGGGTCCTATAAAAGGGTATTGTAAAGATTTAATCCAAAAAATAGTTATTAATTTGTATTCTTTCGATAATTCTGAAGAGGGAACTTGTGTGCGATTTTTATCTCACGATATATTAACGATTCTATCGCAAATTTTCGAAAATATGTCTTTTACCCATAAGAAATACATGGGTAAATTCACCCCTTTGGAGGTACAGGAAGGGGTTTAGCTACCCTGAATTTGTTGTAAATTTTTTACTTTTATATCAAAATAATTTTGAGAGGGTGGAACGATCAAATTCTAAAAGTAAAAAAATAAGGACCACCCTAATATAATATATTTGTTTTTATTATTAATGTCACGACGACTATTTATCTCATTAATAAAAAAGTGATTTTTATTAAAGACATAAATATATTATATATTAATCAACATTTGGGTACAGAATTGTGCGAATGGTTACACTACCCTAGCCACCGCACCGCTTTGAATTTAAATAGATGGAACTTCTATGTAAAGAAGTAAATAGCCTTTTTTGAACTTGCAGATTTACATTACTCTCCATTCTAGTAATATAAACGTCATACTTATTCCATTTGCTGCATGTGAGATTCCTTCCTAAGCTTAAAACGGCGGCCAAAGAAGTATAAAATAAAATACAATACGCTTAGAAAATATAACTAATCGCCCCAAAGAAAGTAATCTTGTGATATTTGCTACCCTGGTGCGTTCAAATCTTCAGAATTTCCGGTTTTCCCGCAAAATTTCCCAGTCAAAATGGGCGCAAACTGTCTCCGGTCTACAATGAATATTTCATGGACGGTTCCCGTGAAAGCGTGTAAACGTTCCTATATGATAGGTCCATAAATTACCTTGTGATGGCTCCGAACTAACTCTTTTATACTTGGTAATGAATGTGGAGTTATATATCTTACACCCACTTGACGGATGGAGTCTCCTTTCAAAGGCCCTCCTCCCTAATATTCAAACTGAGATGCGGCTTAACCTCGAATTCTTGTCCGTTATCCTGGACGACAACAGGTAATTTATTTGACGTGCTGAAATAACGGGGTATTGATTAGGGTATGGTTATCCCCTTGGCATTTCTTTATCTCGCTAGTGGCGAAGTATCGTATTTAGCTTCAAATATCATGATGCAATCAAATTGAATAAAAGAATCCCAATCTGTATTTTGCGAATGTCTCCGATATTATTAAATTTGTGATAAAAATAGATATTGTCAAAGTAGTAAAGAAAATTTGCTATATAAATGGTTCTATTACTTTTTCTCGTAGAATCTAAATTTGCAAAGATTGCTTCACCAGACAGGCTAAAAATTGCAAACATTAGACCATTTTTTAAAGCAGGATGCAAAAACAAAATTGAAAATTATAGTCCTATTTCTATTTCAAGTTCATTCTTCAAAGTGTTTGACAAATGTGTGTCAAATAGGCCAAGTCCTTGACAAATGCAATATATTTAATAACAATCAATTTGATTTTTGGAGAGGCCGTTCTACTACTACAGCTGTCAATTTCAAAATTATTTGAACCTTTAAAGATGGTATAACTATACAAGGTAGGGCAATAGTGCTTCGTGTCTCGATATCTCGAGTTCTACGATAGCTTGAATTTTTTTTAAAAATTGCAAGTAAACTAGATAAAAAAGTTTATAACTGGAAAATATTTTAGAACATACAGGGCGAGTCAAGACGAAATTACCGGACCAAGTGCCTTTTTTTAAAATGGAATGCTATGTATATCAGTACATTTTTTGAAGCCTGTTTCTAGACTCTATATTAGTTTTGAATATCTCAAAACCACTTGGATGTAATGAATTTTTTTGTTGAAATAATGCAATCTGCAGATGGATATTAAAAAAATCACCACAGTCACAATTATGGACTTTAGGAAAACTTATGGGTTGAAGACATCTAATCAATGTTTTTGAATCATTTTCATTCCATGAAACTGTACAGGGTGTCCAAAAATTATTTTTCAATTAAGAACTTTTTAAATTGAATTTTCTCAATTTTTTCAAATAGAACACTGTGTATATTTTTCAACGATGTGATGTAGAAATGAAAACGAACATTTTTTGTAAGTACTTCCCTATGGCTAACTGCAATCAATTTCGTTTTATTGAGCAATAATTACAAAATTCAAAAATAAACTTAAAAAAGAGGTTTCTTCAAATAACTCAGTAGAAAAAATTATAATAAATGTTCCACATGTTGCCCATTTTGATTGACACACATCTCTATGTGCTTTTGAAATGAGGTTCCCACTGTCGGTGTGATAGACCTAAAGGCAGTTATTATTATTTCCTTCATATTTTATACTGTTGTTGGTGTGTCTCTATAAACAATTTCTTTCACGTATCCCCATAAAAAAATCAATTTTTGTAAGATCTGGGGATCTAGCAGGCCATTTAGTGGGTCCATTTCTTCCAATCCATTGATGAGGGTAGGTGTTATTTAAGTGGTCTCTAACTGCATTTAAATAATGTGGTGGAGCACCATCTTGCTGAAACCACATCCTATTACGAATTCTTTTAGGGAGAATTACCAATAATTGTGGCAGATACTTTTTCCAAAAAATGAAGATAAATAGCTCAAGCTCAAATGTGGACCTATTACATGTTCTCCAATAATTCCCCCCAAACGTTTATAGACCATCTGTGTTGGTTATCAACTTGCATAAAAAAGTGAGGATTTTCCGAAGCATAATAATGGAAAATAATAAATCAATTTTTATGAAAAGTTGCCTCATCAGTGAATAAAACATTATTGAAGAAGTTGACATCATTTGCATTTTACCTCTGGCCCAATTACAAAATTGTAGGCGCTTTTGAAAATCGTCATCAGATAATTCCTGGTGCATTTGAGTATGATATGCATGAAACTTATTTGTTTTTCAGATTCAACCCACAGACCGTGTACTTATTCCTAATAATGAGCTCTCTTTGACTAACATGGGGATTCTCAACCGTTGCCAGCACCACAGAAAACTAATTTTCTTTGTTCACAACATTTTTCTTTCACTTTTTTTATATTCGATATTTCCAGTTTCCAGAAATCTATTGAAAATATTTTGGAAGCTGCTAACATCAGGAATCCTTCTTCCAGGATAACGTTGGTGATAAATTCTATTGGCAAGTAAACAATTTCTGTCCGACTCGCTCAAAATAAAAGTCATGTCTACATGAAAATAAAATTCCAAATATTTTAAATTCAATACCAATTGTAACTAACGACCATCATCAGCAAAACAAATTTTATTTAAATTAATAATATACAAACATTGCCTCCCCGAATCGCGATTCAGAACCAACCAGACAACCACGTCGCGCAGTGTCGTGGTGTACGTAGGGTTGGGCGGATCACGATCGGTTTGGCTCAATAAAATTAATACAAAAAGTTAAAACTCCTGCCGCCGGTGGTGGCTTAAAATTAACATTAAAATTAATAATGATGTGTGATAAATGCTCCACTGTTCACGTCAATTTATACCAAACTGAGGTTTTATTGCTTGTCGAATAAAGAAAATGGCAAAAAAATGTATAAAAAACATTACAGTAAGAGACCTGTTAAATCCTATTTACTCACTTCAATGGATTAGAAGAAATGGTCCTACTAAATGGCCTCCATTCAAAATTGCATAAAGACGTATGTCAATCAAAATGTGCAACACGTCGAACACCTACTATAAATTTTTCTAATGAATTATTTGAGGGAACCTACTTTTTAAGTTTAGTCTTGAATTTGACACTTATTTATAAAACGAAAATATTTGCAATTAGCCATAGGGAAGTACTTACCAAAAATGTCCGTTTTACATTTCTACATCACATCATTGAAAATGTACCGGGTGTTCCATTTGAAAAAATTGAGAAAATTCAATTTAAAAAGTTCTTGATTGTAAAATCATTTTTGGCCACCCTGTACAGTTTTAGGAAATGAAAATGATTCAAAAACAACAACTAGATGTCTTGTAACTGGTATTCACCCCTGTATAAGTTCCATCGCTTTTTATAATAATATGTATAAATCACTCTCATTTTTCGAATGTTCATGTATTTCTTAATTAAAAATGTGCAAAAAATGTAGTACAATATCTATCGTGAAAAACTGCCTGTAACTCGGAAAATTACCAAGTTACAACAAAATTCTAAGACAAAAAATGTTTAATATTCGTCAATGCATATGTTTGAAATTTTAAATTGCATGTTTTTAAAGCGCTACAAGTTCAAAGAAAAGGGTAGTTTTTCAGGTTTTTCCGGAAAAACTCAGGAATTTTCGGGTGGCCATGTCTCTAAAAATATGCATTTTCCGAAATTATTCATTCAGTAAAGAAAAGCCTAATTTATATCTGTATTTTACTTTTAATGCATTGGTTCTGCTCTGTAATTACGATGAAACCGCTGTAATCTTTAATAATATTGACACTAATGTATTCTACGCTATTCTATTGTTACGTGCACCCATATTAATGTTTGATCATGACGTATGCTTCTAATTATTCTATATAACATTTACAAGAGTATGACTTTCCACATGTTTTACAGGTCGTCTCGCAATTGACATTTATTATTATTGTTTCAGAAATGAACACCACTCCCCCAGAAAAATGAACAACTCGGAATACTACTATTGGACATTATCGAATGCCACATACTACAACCTAGAAAACTGGACAAACACTAGCTCAGAATACGCAGATGCTTGGGAAAAATGGACAGAACTAATTCAAGATCGCGCAGTGATCGTCAGTCTTCTTCTATTATTCTCAATGTGCACAGTATTCGGTAACATGCTGGTTATTCTAGCTGTCATAAGAGAAAGGTACCTACACACACCCACAAACTACTTCATAACTTCACTGGCAGTCGCCGATTGCCTCGTAGGTTTGGTCGTTATGCCCTTCAGTGCTTTGTACGAGGTACTGGGTCACACCTGGTTCTTCGGGACTGATTGGTGCGACATTTGGAGAAGCCTAGATGTCCTCTTTAGTACTGCTTCAATTTTGAATTTGTGCGTGATTTCCCTGGATAGGTACTGGGCTATAACAGACCCCATAACGTATCCGATGCGTATGACTAAGTTTAGGTCGATATTCCTTATAGCTGCGGTATGGGTGTGTAGTAGTGCCATATCTTTCCCGGCTATAGTTTGGTGGAGGGCTGTGAGGACAGAACCAATCCCAGCGTTCCAGTGTCCTTTTACAGAGCATCTAGGATACTTAATATTTTCCTCGACGATATCTTTTTACCTACCATTATTTGTGATGGTTTTTACCTACTATAGGATTTACAGGGCGGCAGCAGCCCAAACCAGATCGCTTAGACTGGGTACCAAGCAGATACTCCTCGGCTCTGGAGAGCTGGAGCTTACTCTTAGGATTCACAGAGGAGGTACTTGCAAAACTCCCACGCCGGAGCCTCGTCATCTATACTCTACGCAAGAGGACGAACCCCTGACGGCTCTCCAGAATAACGGGCTCTCACGGGTTGCTTCTACTCGGTTGAATCCGCATAGCAAAAACTTTTCCCTTAGTCGGAAACTTGCCAAATTCGCGAAAGAGAAGAAAGCCGCCAAAACTCTGGGTATAGTGATGGGAGTGTTTATAGTTTGTTGGTTGCCGTTTTTCGTCGTAAATTTGTTATCGGGGTTCTGTCTGCAGTGCATCTGGCATGAGAAAATCGTGCTGGCTGTGGTAACGTGGCTGGGGTGGATTAACTCAAGCATGAATCCAGTTATCTATGCCTGTTGGAGTAGAGATTTTAGAAGGTAAGAGGCAGTGATTTGTGTTTTTTCTGTTTACAATACTTGAAAAAACATTACATATTTATGCACAGATTTATTCATTATACAGGGTGTAATTAGTTTCGTGTACTTAAAAAAAATGGTAATAGGGATCGACTAGACAAACAAAAAACCTACATGACTTTTTTCTCTAGGGGCGCTTTGAAAACACTAACCTAGGTTAACATTCAAATTTTAATTTTTTTAACGAATTGAGCGCATAGTTTTTCCTAATCAGGTATCGAAAGCTAAAAATCGAGTCTTTGGTCTCTATGATAATCAATGTAAACCATAGTAAACAGATCAAAACAAGACAGCGAATACTAATAATAATAATCATACCTTTAATGCCCAATAAGTAACACTCAATAACTGAACAATTCTTTTGAATTTTTCACAAAAATTGTTCGAAATGACCTCCATCTCCACGTATACACATTTGGCACGTCGAACTAAAGACATACGCATTTGGTAAATTAGGATCATTTTTTAAGGTTTCTATGCACATTAAAATAGGTTATTGCAATTGTTCTAAAGCTGTTCCGCACCAGCTGCATTTCCACCACTTTCTCCATACACCAAGTACATATCCGCGAGCTCTGGATAAGTGTAATCTCCCATAATGTCCAAAATCTGCGTTTTAGAACACGACACTAAACTGTGAATTAACGTTATCAATAAAGAGGACAAAAAGAAAAACTTGGTCCAAAATCTAAAAAGTAACACAAAAAGCAGGAACGAGAAGTAGTGTCTTCCGTAACCAAGCACTAACGACTTGAACGATAAGTCAATAAATTAATCTTAACATAAGTGGCACAAAATTCAAAAAGAACAAAAGCAACAGACGAAACTAAGGAACGGGGTGGTCGCGTCGTATGTACGTTGTTTACCAAGTAAGGACACAAACTGAAATCATTACTTGAGAATATTACAAGGGAGAGTATAGCACGCCTAATAAGATAATTTGGCTGCGAAGAAGCAAGAAACATGGCGGTGTCCTCTGTCGGTCGCTTTTAACTGCTTTGTCGGCATACTTATTTGCACGAATGTCAGGGTATCACGTGCGACAAGACGCGAGTCAATAAAACCTACCCGAATATGGTACCAGTTCTCAAACTATGTTATTAAGTATTTTGGAAATTGTTGTTTATTTTTTTACTCCAAATCTATGAGCTTTAGAGCCCATGTTATATAAGGTTTTTTTGTTTGTCTTGTCGTTCCCTACCACCAGTTTTTTTAATGACATGAAATTAATTAAACCCTGTATTGCTCCTTAACTTTTTTGCTTTTAGCGTTCTAATAAAGTTAGGTACAAAAGTTGTAGGGTTGGATGCATATTTTTTTAAATACCACTAAACAAACAATACCATACAGTTCATTTCAAGAATAGTTGAAAAATAATGTAGTGACCTTGAAACACAAAAATATGTTGAAACTGTTGATTTCTCTTCTCGGGTCCATTCCATACAATAACATAGGCAAAGAAAAAAAAATTATTTCTAATCTTTTGACCAGACTTCTCTACCCTTATGTATCTTGCGCCGCTGAATCCAAATCTGGCATCAAAATTGTGCTAACACCCACCAGATGGTTCAAAAATCTTCAAAAAATGGGTCAAAGTTCAGAAAAAATTGCCCAGCAACCGGATAACTATAAGTAAGCAATTTTTTACACACAATTCGCATATTACAGTAAAACATCCTCTTACAGGTTATAAAACCCCCCTAAATGATAAAATCCCATGTACCAAGTTAAATAATCTGAAGAATTTTTTTATGAGTGGATTTTTTTTAAACGTCATCATAGTGTACCCCCGGAGTGCTGTAAAACTACCCCCAGAAAAAGAAGTCATATGGAAATAAGTACAAACAAGCTAACCGTTATACTTTCGCCGATTTACTGCATTTTTCATATAATTGTTGCACATTCTATAGGATACTCTTCGCAGTGTTTTTGTAAATAATATTAGTGTTAGATATTTTTAGTTTAATAACAGAACATAAAAAAAAAATATGTAAAAAAAAATTTATTCAAAAAGAAAATTTATAACTTTTTTATTTATAGATCGATTTTGTTAAAAAACAATAGTGTTCTTCCTCTAGCTAACACTAACTTACTTTCCAAATTTCAATACAATCAGAGTTATGGTACTTACAAGAAACGTGATGGACAGACAGACAGACAGACAGACAGACAGACAGACAGACAGACGGACGGACAGACAGACAGACAGACAGACAGACAGACAGACAGACAGACAGACAGACAGACAGACGGACAGACAGACGAACAGATGGACGGACGGACGGACGGACATTTTGAAAGTGGTTCAGAATTCGATCACCAACACAGCGATATGAAAATTTTTTCTCTACGAGCAATATTATCGGTTTTAGAAATGTGCCGATCGAATGGAATATACTCTTCGTTTTGTATTTGCGAAGAGTATAATAAAGTCCTGCGATTCTCAGCACATTCTGTCTGTTATTTAAATAAATTTTACGACACTTGATTACAAAAAGACATAAAAAAATTATGTACACTTAAGGAGGGATATAACCACCCCCAATTAAAGAAAATAGATCTGATGCATTTTAAAGACTAAAGCAAATTTTTTATTAATTTTCTTCAATATTAAGTTTGCGTGCCGGTGGTATGAACAGATTTACTTTTAAATTGTTCAAAAACAACCCTTGACTTTTCCAGAAAATCAGAAGTAAAAAATTTGTTTATTTCAGAAAATTTTATTTTTGTTTTTTTTTTTTTAGTTTCTTGTACTGTAACGAATTTTTTTTCGAGGAAACTACGTGGTAGCAGCTTTCGTTTTTTTGCTGTTTCTAAATATCTCTTTAGCATCCAAACGACATAGTCAGCCAACATATTAATACTTCAGTTTCCCCGATACCTTGTTTCCGTAACTTATAAATCTTGATGAAATATTTCTACTTGTTCTTTACTGAAATCTCCAAGTTTTTCCGGAAATTGGTCTATGTTATTATGAACAAAATGAAGTTTCAAATTCATATTGCACCCCAATTTACCAAAGTCATTGACCATCCTTATAATTTTCACTTCTGTGATTCCCGAGTAAATTTTCAACTAATTCTTGGAAACGAAGACTGCTCTACTCGAAAATTAAAGATTTCGTTACGGTAGAGGCAACCAAAAAAAAGAAGAATTAATTTTCTCAAATAAACAACTCTATTACTTTTGATTTTTTGGAAAAATCATCGGCTGTTTTTGAAGAAGTTGAAAGCAAATCTTTTCATACCATCGCGCATTGGCACGTAAACTTAATATTAAAGCAAATTAATAAAAAATGTACTTTACTCTTTTAAAATGCAGTGGATATTTTTCTTTCATTGGGGGTAGTTACATACCCCTTAAGAGTGGTTTATCGTTCTGATGTCTTTATGTAATCAAATGTCTTAATATTTACTTAAGTAATATACAGAATGTGCTGAGAATCGCAGGACTTTATTTTTACTTATTTCCATAAGACTTATTTTTTTCTGGGGATAGTTTTACCGCACCCTAGGGGTGGACTGTCAAATTAAAAGTCCAAAAGAATTCGCTCAAAAGAAACATTATTTCAGATTTCTTAACGTGATACATGTGATTTTATCACTTAGGGGGGTTTTATAACCTGTAAGGGGTGATTTACTATAATATGGGTATTGAGCGTAAAAATATCTTAGTTATAGTTACTCGGTTGCTGGTCAATTGTTTTTCTATACTTGGACTAAAAGTACATAAGGGTAGAGTGGTTTGGTCAAAAGATTAGAATTTTTTTTTTTCTATCAAGCCGAAACTGAATAATTTATAATGGTTGTGTTTATCGAAACATTTCGATTTTTTACAGTAGGTGTGCATTATGCAATGTAAAAGAGTTCAGTTATGGTACTTTATGTCTGCCTACCATAGGTACGCTACACGTCCTTTGTGTAGACGAAGGTGTTAAAACAGAACAGTTTTCTTTAACTATAATAATTCTGCGTCTGTCTACAAATCAACTTTTAACCAGACATGTTTATGCATGCACTTTTTCAGATTTAGTGTGCAAAGAGCGTATTTTACTATTAAAATCTCAGTGTGTCTCCTTATTACATTCAGTAAGCATCTACTAATGACTGTCTCAAATATATTTAACGTTGCAATTTTTGCGACAAGCGAGGGACGTCTTTGTAGCGACATTTCGGCTTTAATTCCGCTTCCTTTTACGTCCCTTGATGCATGATGCTTCTCATATCCTTTACAAGTCATTATATTTTGTTTTTGTTTGCCTGAATATACTTTACCAAATGTTCGTTACTTCGAAGATTATTTCCGCTAACAATAGAAGACGTAAAATACTTTCTTTAGACGGCGAAGTTTTGAGGAAATTTAGTATAGCATTGTCGCATTTAGCATTAGCCATATTTACGGAAATTAGAGGACTAATCCTGATAAAATAACAAAGTCTGAAAAGTTGATAAAAATGCTAAGCATACTTTTCTGTTTTCAATTTTGTTAATGTTGTTAAAAATGGACTTCCTGTTGTAATTTTAAATCGTATAACTTTTTTGTTTTGCAGTTTTTCTTATTTAAAAATACGTTTTCTTACTACCAACCTGAGAAGTCACCATTATTTACTCCATTCCTTTAATGAGAAGTAGTATTTCTCTCCATAGGTAAACATTATAAAAATAATCACCTAGGTAAATAATGAAATGTTTTCTTTATTTTTAATAAAATTAATAAAGACTTTTTAACTTAAGCAAAAAACAAATAAACTCTGAAATTCAACACTGGTAAGTGGCATAATGAAAAAAAAAAAAAAAATTCAAATTATAGTTAATTGTATAGTTATAGCAAAGCATGTGAATTCCTGCATTTCCTGTATTAATAGATCTAACACTTGTAACAGGCATATTTACTTCTGCATTATGAATAGTTTTGGTATTTTGTGAACATTCATTGACCCTTGCACTAAATCATCACTATCCTGGAAGTTTTCTAGGACAGCATTTTGACGTACAAAGGAAACGGAAGGTATACTTAAATTTTCATTAGATAAGGTGGGTTTTTGTACTAATTTGGTAATTCTCTTCTTGTCAGCGCCTTGGAGAATGACCAGTATAACATTTAGGATTTTCTAATTTCAAATATTGAGCCATGACATAGGGTACTTTATTAATAGTATTGTGTCCAGTATTTTGTTTAATCTGTTTACCTCTACGATATAAAATGAAAAGTTTTCCATTATCAGTTGGACTGTTAGCTAAATATTTTTTAACAACATTAATCAATTGTGGCTCAACAATAACAAACTTTCTAGATGTTCCATTCTTTGAATTAGGAATATTTATTACAACATGTCATCTCGGACATCTAAATCATCAAGAACCATATTGCACAGTTCGTTCGTTCTGCAGGCACTTGCCACCCCAATTACCCCAATGGCCTAGATTATAGTTCTTGTAAAAGACTAAACACAAAATAATTTTGAAATGTACCTTCTTTAATAGATATTCATCATCAGGAGCTTCAATTATAAATTTTTTTAATTTAAAAATACTTAAGTTTGAAAAACTTTGAAATGTCAATGTTTTGTTTTGTTGCAACAGTGGATTTTAACATAGAATAATTTGCCCACAATGTTGATACTTTTTTGAAGTCAGATTTTTCTTTCAAATATGCCAATAAAACATTATCTGTTATTTTAACAGCTCCCTCTTTTACACACCATATTCTTAATTGAGTGTATGCATTCATGTACAATCTTTTTGATTTTTATAGCAACAAATCACTACTTACACTAATTGCCACCTGTCTAAGTTCAGGCGGGGTACACACTTCCATCTCCAAATACAAGTTAACGGAATCCGTGATAGAAGGGGTGTTCTCTATCCCTTCCGATTTTCTACTCTAATTATTTTTTCAACTTTTTTATTAAAGCCATTACAAACACACTGAACAAGGTTTCAATAAAATTCATTCACTGCCACTCAAGTTAGAAGTGAAACTCCCCGTTGACTGGAATTACAATACTAGAAGATAATGGGACAATATTCAAAGTGAGGTGCTATTAATGTCTTGTACACTATCATTTTAAAGTACATCGATAAATTAATACTAATTCTATTGAAATAATTAACTTTTTAATTTGTTGTACCCATTATATATTCTGCATGTTAGCAGAATTTTTACTTATCATCTATTATTATACCCAAATATTTACATTCTGTTACATATTCTAGGCTCTGATCAAACAGCTTAATATTTTCATATTGTCTTTTATTCTTATTTCCAAAAATTATAACTTTAGTTTGTTTGCGTATTTACAAAAAGATAATTATTTTTTAACCATATTTCCAATTTCTTAAATTCTTGCTGCACCATATACTGATATTAAAATGTCATCGGCAAATAAATCAAGTATGGTATCGTTTTCAAAACACTGAACAATGTCATTAATATACAACACTGAACCCCGTGGAACACCGAACTTCACCTTTACTTTATTTGAAATATCTTCTCCAATTCTAGTTTATTGATATCTGTCCGATAGTTAATTTTTAGAGGAGTTTTTTGCTTTATAATAATTTACTTTTAAACATGTATAGGCTCCATTACTAGCTAGGTAACACAGACGTGAAAATCTGTTTTTCTCATATAGTCGACGTCAAACAATGTCAAAAAAGTAGGTAATTGTTTTGGTTTTTGCACAGAACATTGTGTGAGTGGCTTTGTGCCTTTCTGATGAGTTCAGAATAAGGACGAAAAACGTTTCAAAGGCTAAGCATTTCCAGAATAACGGAATGACAGAATTCATGAAAACGTAATCCATTTGAATGAGAATATTCCAAAAGACAAGGTATTTAAATAAATTCATTTAGGCCTTTGTTCTCATTTTAACTGAGTCTTCATAGCCGTAGGGGATTGTGTGGATACTGGTTTATTCTGCATAGCCGTAGGGAACTGTGTAGAAACTAGTGTTAGAATGACAATTATCCAATAAGAAAGACAAATTGGTTTTAGGATTTTAATTGCTAGCATAACCAGAATTCAGGTTATCGAAATAATGCAAAGATTGCAAATCAATAATTTTACAAACAGTTTTTGTTTTAGTTCTAATAGATAGTTTTTTTTCCTGCTGTTTGCAAAATCCCCTAAAGCATATGTTTCATTACAAGTAAAAGCAAACAAAAAACAATTTACTTTTAAACACATTTAAAATTCACAAACACTGTTACAATCACTTTATTCTGATCTAATAATTCTTTCCATTTCGAAATTGCTAGCTCAATAGACGACTCATACGAATGTTGATGTCAAAATCCAGACTGATTTTCAGTAAGTATTTCATTTTCATTTAAATGATTTAAGAACTATCTATTTATAAGTGTCCCCATTTTCTTTTCTGGCAAGGACAGTGTATTAATGGGTCTATGTTTCTCACATTTTTTTGTATTGATCACCTTTCGAACTGGTATAATTGTAGATATTTTCCATTATAAAGACACCCTGTCCTCTTCAATGGACTTATTAACAGTGCAGAAAACTTTCTATTGAAATTTGGCCATATTCGTTATACGAAATAATCGCCAGAAGCGTGAAAACTATCAAGATTCATATAAATTATGGTATTAGTATATTTTTTTAACATAAACATGACCACATCACACATAGTAGTAAACCCCCGAATCCAAAGCATATGCTGTCCGCAAGGGGTTACACATTTGAAGAAACGAAAACAATATTCATTATCTATCAACATTTCCAGTACCGGAGCTGACGATCGAACCCGGTACACTATTATTTATTATAAATATACAGTATATTATAAATAATTAATTTATCATTAACAAATAATGTAGATCACACTTATTAAATAATATAAAGTAGTAAAAAAATATTCGATTTATTTAAAAAATTAATTAAAAATTCTAAACATTTTCAGTCGACACCCATGACATTGTTGGCATTATGTGCAATTCCTTTGTCAGTCTTTTTTATGATTTTCCAGTTGGTATTAGATAGACTTCAACAGTTTCAGTTGGTTTTTAAAACGTGTTTGTCATTTCTCTGTAAATTATTTATTAACAAAGATGACACATTACTGAATGTTTTTGTTAGCAGTAGCTTACCCATGAAATTTTCAACCAAATTGTCGAGCTGTATCAGCGTAATTCAATGCCAATTTCCAATCATAAATCCAACGCTAGGCACTAATTACTTCAACGAGTGTATATGTGCAGGTTTACCGCGTTCCCTTCGATAAAATAGAATCGTAGTTTATTAATTTTCCAATCCAAAGTATAAAGTAAATGCAAATGCAAGCATCCGGATCCACAATTCGCATTGTATTGATAACCTTGGAGCTTGCGCTGACAGACGTGAGAGGTAAACCTCCGTAAATTGAATATATCAAATCAAATTTTCAAGGAATAATAATCAGGACTAGCGCTCGTACATAAACTACCCGCTCAGCTGTCGATTACAGAGACTTTTTTCGGAACGAGGACGGATTTTGGGTTTATAGCAGCTCCCTTTTCCTCATTCCGACGGAAAATAACACCTGATGAGGATTTATACCAAACGTTTTATTTTCTATTTTCTTAGGCGGAAACGTAGCAGTTCACTTTTGTGTTCGTGACGTTTAATTATAGCCCAGGCGCTGTAGCTAATTTTTCCTATAAATCTCAAACATGTTCGGTGGCAGATGACTAATTTCTTTATGAGTTCTTTGACGTGTATTTAATAAGATAATCTAAAATTTACACGATTTCCAGACTGGCAATGTAAAAAAGAATCAAAAACTGCCTTTGTTCGGTACTTTTTCAAAATTTTTAACATGGGTCGATGTACGGGAAAATAAAAATTTTTTTAGCAGAAAAATTATTGAAGTAGAAGTAGTGAAGCAAGCGAGGTACGAATCTGTGTCGTGCTATATTCGCAATACATTACCCCAGATACGAGATATACTATTAAAATTGTATTATTAAACAATATTTGTTGAAGGAAATAATAGAAAATAATTATTATAAATGATATTTATTCTATAAAAAACCATACACAACATAATAGCAGCAAAACCGGAGTCGAGCATATCCGACACTCCCGCGCTGTACCTGAATATAGTGCTTTGTATTATATACAGGTAGACAAATGTGCCTTTCCCCTGTATTTAGTCCCTTCAAATTAGGAAAATTGAGGGAAATTTTTCCTACAGCTAAACCACCCATATAGAAAGTTGCCTTGTGGTTGTGTTAACATATTTTTCACCTAGCGCATGAAAAAAAAGGGTTGCTTTTTAGATATAGATACATATATATGTTTCTTTGGCCATTTTGAGAAAATATGACCTGATTTGATATTGTAGGTCTAGCGATTCTCTACAATTATTGCTCGTTTCATTTTTTTGAAATTCCGTTTAGTTGCGCCGCTAGAGCGCGCTGAAATGTATGTAAATGTATTGTTAGATATAAGTAATAAATCACAAAATTATGGCAAAATACACCAATTACACATGTTCATTTAAACAAACAAATAACTACTGTTGATAACAGTAACAGGTGAGTATAGGTAACACAGGTAACATAACATTAGTGAATAATGAGCTTAACTTGCAGCCGTGTATTCCAGGCAGCATCTAGGACCAGAATCACTAAATGCTGACAGGCGGCGGCATCAATTGTTTTATAAACATTCAACGATATGACTAACACGTCCATCCTGACAGGAACTTCGTTCTCGAAGTTTAGTAAGGTTAGTTATATCTGAAAACAATACAGCACCTTAGAAATCGGTCTGTTCAACTCGAATAATATTATTTAGGTTCCGAAATAGTTACATAACAAAATCATAACATGACGATAGTCTATTCATTAGAATACAGAACCCAAAGTTTTGCAACTTAAGCAAGTAACACAATGTATTTCTGCATTTTATGCATTTCAAACAACTGCAAAGGCCTTAACATGCCTGCTCTGCCTGTACTCTCAGCTCATACATATGTGCGCGGCTTTCCACCCGTCATAACACTTGCTGGCGTTTGGCACCCAAAACCCATCTTTCAAACTTTTTCATTCCGTCCACAGACGTGCTAAACTTGGTGTAAGGGTCCTACTTACTTTACAGATTAACAATGATTTACAAGTCTACAGTCCCGTCCGGCAGTTTTACCGACGTGATTAGACTACAGCCCACTGTTCGCAATTATTATTGCAGATCTGACGTTCCACCAGGTTCTACGACGCTGGCGTGATTAAACAATCTGATGTTCCACCAGGTTCTACGGCGCTGGCGTGATTAAATAATCTGATGTTCCACCAGGTTCTGCGACGCTGGCGTGATTAAATAATTTGATGTTCCACCAGGTTCTACGACGCTGGCGTGATTCAACAATCTGATATTCCACCAGGTACTGCGACGCTGGCGTGATTAAATAATTTGATGTTCCACCAGGTTCTACGACGCTGGCGTGATTCAACAATCTGATATTCCCCCAGGTACTGCGACGCTGGCGTGATTAAATAATTTGATGTTCCACCAGGTTCTACGACGCTGGCGTGATTAAACTTTTTATTAGTGTGTACAAGACTACCCCGTCAGGTTCTGCGACGCTGACGTGTGGTTTGAGCTTTCACATTTATGTCTCTCAAATTCTAGCAGCCAAAACACATCACACTCAACATTCATAAAAACAACTAGTAAACTGTAATGTTACACTACTCTGTAATGGTACTGACTTCTAGAAACGGAAATAAACCTTCAATTTGTTAGCCACTTTAACTGGCGGTCGTCTCGACGTTTAGCATTAATTTTCTCGAGATTCAGAGTATTACTTTGTAACGGTTTCCTTACCTTTCCTCGGTCTGCGTTGGTATTACGCACAGGACGAATATCGTCCGACAAATTTTGAACAACGGACTGTATTAGCAGAATAGTCGCTTCAATGCCCAACAGAGCCTATATTGGAGTCATCTTGAGTGATTTTTGAATAGTAGAGTTCAACACGAGCTGTATTTTCTACAAATTGCTCGACCATTCTGACTTAACATCCGTCTTTATACACATTGTCATAATGATAACATTACATAAGTATAGGGAGAGGGGTGAACCACCCCTAAGAAAAACAAACTAAACTCAAGAATACCTAGATGTACCAAAATACGCCACTTATAACGTCAAGTTAAATTAAACTATGTGACACGTATCGACGTTAGGCAATGAATGAATCAGTTGACAGGGTTATTTCCTCTCTCGTCGCCCAGCTGAGTTGCCCAAAATCTGCGTCTCAGCATCCAGAATCTCAAAGATGACCTTGGCACTGGCGACGCCAACATAAGTTCTGCCCGGCGTCGGCTACTATTATTTCAGGTACGCCAAAGAGCGAAAAGAAATTCTACAACTGACTCTTTGTTTCACTGGATGTGACAGTTTTCAAGGGTAACAATAAACAATATTTAGTAAATGCATCTATAAGCACTAGAACGTATGTTGAATTCAACGGACCTAAACAATCGGCATTCACGATGTGAACAGGTTCATCAGGCTTAGGCAAAGAAAGGAGACTAAGCCGTTACTTTGTGATAGTTAACCATGACTATATAAAAAAAAGGAGGCTACTCTGTTTCCCATCAGTAAGTTTACTGCAACATACACGCCACTGCCGTTTCGGTACCTTAACGCAACATTCCCAAACGTTGATTCAAAAGATTTTACATAGACTTGAAGTGGACCCTGTACATACATATTCTCTTAACAAACCAAACAATGTTTTATACAATTGTTAACAAAACTTCTAACTCGAGGAAACCAAAAATACTGTTTCTATTGCCGGAACTTTACAGCCCGTTGTTATTATATGGCTGAATTGGTCTAACAATTTTGATTTGATTGCCCTTTCATGTTTAGGAGGCACAATGTAAACATGTGATTCGATAGGCGATTCTTTAAACACTCGCCGAATACCGAGAATTCGACTTCGATATGTGACTGTTCCTGCGGCGTCAGTCGCGGCAGTTAAATTTGTATCTTGCTATAAATTACAACCTATCAAAACATCAAAATTTAAAACATTGTCGGGGACTAATAAGAATGTTAGCTAGGTTTTAACTCCTGTAATTGCAACCTCAGCATTACATTGCTCTCTTACTTCCACTGTGCCCGGTAATATTTCCCGTATAATAGGAACACGATTCAATTTTGTTTTGAAACATCGAGCGCTATTTCTCAAAGATCCGCGATACATCGGAGTCTGTATCAATGGGACCTTGAAATTCCTTACCAACTAAGTATACATAAGTAGGAAGTGCAGTTTTGCTTATGGTGGAAAAATTAACTTAGCGCCTTTGTTCGATTGCTCTTTTCGTAAACAATCTTTCTCAGAATGCCCTACCTTAGCGCAAAATGTACAAAGAGTGTGATTACCACCACTCGATCACGCCACAGTTTCATCCCCATACGATTCAGCCTTTTGCGGAATTTTCTTTTTACATTAGCTCCTGATATGCCCTAGCCTACCACATGCGGACATTTAATATTTTTATTGCTATTGTCTAATGGCAAAGAGAACTTTCACTTTTTAGTTAAATTTGTCTCCGAGCTATTGTCATAGTCTCGCACCCTATTTGTGAAAATGGTTAAATATACAAGCAATTCTGATACAGTTTTACAAACCCTAACCATTGCGGCGTCGGGATTCCCTAATACCATTAACAATTAACTTTACAAAGTCTTGCTCTTGCCGGGTTACCCGTAAATTTTCAACAAAGATGAATTTTATGAACATAGGCGTCGTACGTATTACAACGACTACTGCCAAAATTAGCAGCCTCGCTCAATAAACAGCCCAAATTATAAATGTACTGCAATCTCTTACCTCAGGTGAATAGTCATCTTACCTCAGGTGAACAGTCATCTTACCTCAGGTGAGCAGTCATCTTACCTCAGGTGACCAGTCGTCAACCGTGAGCAGTCCTCTTAGCTCAGGTGACCAGCTGTCAACCCATTTTCGTGCATTTTGGATCAAATGACTTCACCCTCTCGGTAATTAATTTCTCCATTTCCGGATGCCAGGATACACACTGTTGTGACACTATGAGCACTATCCACACTTCTGATGTTAGATATAAGTAATAAATCACAAAATTATGGCAAAATACACCAATTACACATATTCATTTAAACAAACAAATAACTACTGTTGATAACAGTAACAGGTGAGTATAGGTAACACAGGTAACATAACATTAGTGAATAATGAGCTTAACTTGCAGCCGTGTATTCCAGGCAGCATCTAGGACCAGAATCACTAAATGCTGACAGGCGGCGGCATCAATTGTTTTATAAACATTCAACGATATGACTAACAGTATAAATTTTTTTGGTGTTTGATTTTAAGTCAAAACTGATTTAATAAAAAAATATCAAGATATCAATGTTGTAGATAAAAAATTTTCGACAGATATTGTTGGTTTTTTTTCAAAGTCGCGTAGTTTTGCCGCTAGAGGGCGAAAAATATTTTTTCAATACTCTTGAGCGGATAAAAAAAATATAGGCATCGTCAACAGCTGTAGTATTTTGCCCCTCCACCTCCCTCTACTCAATATTTTTTACCGGCTAAGCTAATATAGATGACATTAAGGATGACATATACAAAAAGGCCCATCACGACCACTACAGCTGAATGCGCGTAGTTCATACTATTAGATGCACCGTTCTATGCGCTGCTGTATAGAAAATGAACGAGGGGTGTCAAAAAAAATAATTTTTTTTTGCTTTTCAAAGTTTTAATTAATTGACGAGTAATCTAAAAAAATGCATGCCTGTATATCAAAAATATATGCGCTATATTTTTTTTCCGCTCAAGAGTATTGAAAAAATGTTTAGTGTTGGCCTAAAATCAAACACCAAAATAATTTATACATTTACATACATTTCAGCGCGCTCTAGCGGCATAACTAAGCAGAATTTCAAAAAAATGAAAAGAACTAAAATTGTAGAGAATCGCTAGATCTAAAATATCAAATCAGGTCATATTTTCTCAAAAATGCATAGTTTTGCAGCAAAACGCAAAAACCGTCAAAATGGCCAAACAACCCTTTTTTTTTTTCATGCGCCTGGTGAAAAATATGTTAAAACAACCCCAAGACAACTTTCTATATGGGTGGCTTATCTGTAGGAAAAATTTCCCAAAATCAGTGATATTTCTTCTAATTTGAAGGGACTATGTATACGTGATACTCTTGTCTATTTATTAACATGCATGTATTAGCTTCACATGTATCTATCAATTTATCAATCCATCAATCTATTAATCTCTCAATCTATCAATGTAACGGAATCTTTCAATGTAATTTTTAAGCACTTCTAATTGTTGTATCATCATGAAATTTGGCAATTATGTGTAGCTCCGATGACAATACAATGCAGCCTACTCAACTTTATAATATATTCAAAATGGCCGCCACCCCAAGATGGTGGATTATCATTTTCTTTACAATTCCCTTGATATGGGTACCAAAGGAAAGGGCTTGACAAGTAGAAAACAAATATGTCATCAAAACTTAAAAATTCAAAATAGAGGCGTCAACATTGCGGATAGGTTTAATCAATTATCGTCGTATTCGACTAATAATCGGTATCTGTGGGTAACTGAGGTTACAGATTAGAATTATCTAGTCGAAATTTTTAAGACTAAAAAATGAAAAACTAAAAAAACACGCTATAATAGCAAACCGAACTGAAAAGTAAAAAATAATACAATACAATGCTTGATACAAACTGGTATAAATATTTCATAGTAATACGCACCCCACACTTTTTTGTATTTTATTGTATTATTTTTTTACTTTTTAGTTCGGTTTGTTATTAAAGTTTTTTAGTTTTTTTTAAACTATTATTTGTTCTGTAAGTATCATGATTTATATTATGTTTCTTAGCGAACTACATTCCCGAGACTGTAAATACAGATTTTTTTAAATAAATTACTTATTATTTGTTTGCTTATAGTAATAAAACATATTCTTTATAGGATTTTGCAAACTGCAAAAAAAAAACTATATATGAGAACTAAAAGAAAAACTATATGCAAAAAATATTAATGAAATCTTTTTCTATCTTTCGATAACCTTACTTCTGGTTATACTAGCAAATCAAAATCCTAAAATAAATTTGTCCAACATAGTCCCCTATGGCTAAGCAGATTAAACAAGTATCTACATGACCCCCTACGGTATGAAGATTCAGTTAAAAATGAGAACAAAGGCCTAAATGATTTTTTTTCATTCTAATGGATTATATTTTCATAAAATCTCTGATTCAGTACTTGGAAATGCCTTTGAAACGTTTTTCGCCCTTATTCTGAGCTCATCAGAAAGGCACAAAGCCACTCATAACGATGCTTTATGCAAAAGCTGATTAGCTCGGAATAAGGGCGGAAAATATTTCAAAAGCTATTTCCAAGATACTGAATGAGAGAGGACAGGAACGAACTCTACCTCACTTTTTACCCACTTTTACTCTACCTGCATCAGCACAATCCTAGGAGAGGGGCTAAGCAATACAATGCTCGTGGAGGAAATAGAGGTGTTTTAAAATCTCATGAGCTGTGACCTTCATATGTGCACATATATAATCCCTCTTTTTGACCCAGTTACACTTCTTTGAAATATTATGTTTATTGTTTACAATTCATCCCGTGCTCTTGTTTATGTATACAGCAATGCAGCCGCCTGCGTCTTCAAGAAAATACTTATAACGCAGTATAAACTTTGCGTTTTGCGCATTTCGCGGCTCATAAGATTCTGAAACACCTCTAACTCATAAACTCGAACATGCTTGTGCGCGTGTCTCCGTAGGGTGTAGGGTAGGTGTAGAATACGTCATAAATCACTTATGCGTGTTCAGATCACGTCGTGGTCACCAATTGTGGAGCTTGAAAATATTAGCGTTTCGATCCGTGGCTACTCCGTGAACTCGTCAGTAAGGCTGGAGTAGCCACTGCCTTATACACTCGACATGGTCGCTCATATATATACTTAGTGGGCCAAATGATGTGGTGGAGAGATGTAAAGGAAACGTCACACAGCACAGGGCGCATAGGTTTGGAACACATTGTGGACGCAGTTGTTTTGTTGAAATCGGTTCTGGAGTAATAATCGATTATGATAATCCATGTTAGATGGTAACTTGGTCTGACATCGTTTAAAACAGTTTTCGTTTTTCAAAAATTCGTGTCGTGGAGAAGTGCTGATATGGATTTCAGCGTATAGGTAACTGATTGCTGAAATATTTTAAGTCAAAACATACAGGTGTACAAAGTCGAACCCAGTTCTACAGGGTGTGTACCATGATAATTCCAATTAATATATTTTTAAACTGCCATAATTCACTTTTTTAGAATGGAACATCCGTAAGAAATGAGTGTATGTATAAAATGTTGCTAAAACTAATTTTCAATATCAATTTTGAATATTTGGCAAAATGCAGTAATTTTTTTAGCTATACACAACACTATTATTATTTTTTATACTCAATAAATTTTTTTTCGTACAGTTATTTTCCACATCTGTTCACTATCCTTTCATCGATTCACTCAATTTATGAACTTCTTCACTGACATTTATATTTTTCAATCTAAATAATTCATTTCTTGGAATAATACTCATCGAGACGTTAAATTATGTAGCTGTTACTTCACAAATGTGATCAAACTCGGCAAGAGTTACACACTTTATCACAAATACGCTGGATCATGGTGGCCAAGCGGATGTAATTTATGCAGACCCCTCTAAAGCATTTGACAGACTGGATCATGGGCTCTTACTGCAGAAGCTATCTGACTTTGGTTTAAGTCTTGACTTTCTAACTTTGTTCGAGTCATAACAGAACATTAAACGTGAAGTATCATGGATTTCCATCTATTGAAGTATCAGTGACATCAGGGGTTCCACAGGGCTCTAATTATAAATAACAGTGGGCCCAAAACCCCACTGTTATTTATAATTTTCATCAATGACATTTGCCAAGACATAAAAAGTAATGTCCTCCTATACGCCAATGATCTTAAATTTTTTGCATCTATTAACCCCGAAGAAGACTGCCATCGGTTGCAACATGACCTTACAAAGATAAACAATGGTGCGAAAATAATAGGCTACCCTTAAATATATCAAAATCTAATTCGAGAAGATATAACTCCATAAACTATTCCTACAAAATAGGCAATGATATGGTAACTAGGTGCACTTAATTCAAGGATCTTGGAGTCATATTTGACTCAAAATTAACTTTTGCTGCCCACACAGATCACACAATCGCTAATGCCTACAGAAATCTGGGCTTTATTATGCAAAACTCAAGACACTTTAAAGATATGTCCACACTTTCTCTCCTATTTAATGCTTCTGTACGCCCAAAACTGGAATATGGTGGTATTGTGTGGAATCCACAATACAATATTCATATTCTTAATTTGGAACGGGTTCAGAGAAGGTACGTCAAATATCTCTCCCTCAAAGCTGACGGAATTTATCCCCCCAGAGGCACGCCACAATCTGACTTATTAGCCAGATTTAATCTAAATAACTTAGTGACACGTAGAGTCTATTTTTCTGTTCTGTTCCTACACAAACTATTAATAAGTCGGATAGACTGCCCGGATATTCTCAGTTCCATACATTTCAATGTTTCATCTTTTCTGACTCGCTCATACGCCCTTTTCTACTTAGCTACGCCAAGAGCAAATGTATTAAAATCTGCTCCTATTCACAATATGTGCTCTAACTATTTAAGCTATCAGTTGAACCTTGATATTTTTAATTGTAGTACTAATAATATAAAGCAATGTATTTTAAATCACTCTAAAATTAACCTTTAGTTCCTACTATAACATCGTTTAGTTAAAGTATCTGCTCACATTACTTTGCATTTTCCATTTTTAATTTGATAGTTATTGTTCACTGTAAAATATTTAGTTTTAAGTTTTTACTTTGTACTGTATACATACTTATTTTGTTGTTTCTTTGTATATTTCCTGCCCTGTAAGTGGATGCACATCTGTCTGGGCAGCTATATTCATAAAAAAAAATAAAATAAAATAAACATGTACTGTATACATACGCACTACAAAACCAAGAAGTCTAAACTAACAAAGCTTTTTGCTACAAAACTACGAACCGCTTTCGATCGACAACGTTGCCGATGTTCACACGTGAATTTATCCAAGTCAAAAATTTATTATGAAATGCTGTTTACGTCATTACATTTTTCAAACAGTGTTTTTATATGAATTCCAAGAGTTTCAATATGAACAAACCATTCATTGAGAAGATATCGATTTTTATAATGGCCAATTTTTCTTCGTCTGAAAGTTGGCCATGACAATGCTAAAGCATAGAATCTGTTCCACCAATTTATCCACCAAAATCATGCCACCGGTACAACCTTAAGTTTTTTCTACGAAAGCACCTAACACTGTAATCAAATTCAACCTATTATTCGCACAGCAAACTTAAAACTGAAACTTTCCAATCTGTAAAATATTCATACATACTTAGCCAAGTGTGTCTTATTCTCTCGCTTGTGTGCTATTTTACTTCCAAATCTTTCTAACAACATTCCAGATTGAATGTTTATTCTGCTTATATGGATTTATGTGCCGTCAAAAAATGAAATTATCATTGATTTTATATTCCATCAATTCATTTTTGTCGTATGAATAATTCAAATAAAACTTCCTTTTTTTACGATCTTTGAAAACAGTTTAAGATTGCTGTTGGTGTAATGTTTTAGTTTTATCTACTGAGTTTATTGTAGTACTTTACCATGTTTCATTAGTTTAATGACTATCCGAGTAGTAGTATGAATTATTTTACCGCTAAGTTCTTCGTTGTGTAACTGGTAGAATAAATATATCGGTGATAAAGATAACTTATACTTGCCTATTAAAATATACATGAAATGTACGTTTGATTCGTTCTAGTTTGAAACAACTTTTGATTACATTTTATATAATACTGCAATTGGTGTTATTGTACATCCTGCTCGGTATATATTCTATTCTCCACTTCGCATCAACTCTCAGTTTCACTGATAAAAGTAATTTTACTTCCACATCTACGCAGTGGAGTGAAAGTATAGTAATCGTAAAAAAACTGTGAAAATATATTTTGTTGAAATAATAATTCACCTTTAAACAGGCTTAGAATATCACAAAACGTCGAGATTTTAAACTTGAGCCAAAAATAATCTGTATGTCTGTCTGTCGGTCTGTCGGTCTGTCGGTCTGTCGGTCAGTTTAAGATATTGACTTGAAAGACACACATTTATCATGACGAGGTCTGGAACTAGATTATATTTTGCGGGAATTTCGGTGGGTTGGTGGTTATATAGGGGTAAATCAGGGTAAAGTAAAGTAAAGTAAACTGGTAAGAGTACAGATATTTGGGATTTGGTGTATATTCTAGGAACTAAGGCCCTAGATCTTTTACAGGATTTTCTCACCTTCACTCTATTATTAAAGGGGTTGATAAAGTAAAATCGAGGCATTCACTCGAAATTTGGTATACGTGTGTATTGCAATGACGTCTTACTGAAGGGGGCAGGGAGGGCTAAATAGGGGAAGTAAGTAAAGCAAGCTAATAAAAGTCCAGAAATTTAATTCTTGGCATATATTCTAGAAGCCAGCGTGTTAATTTCTTTATGAAATCTGCTTCAAACATATTGTTAAAATTGTATTAATAACTATTTCCACATACTAGAGTGCCAATATGGTCAAGATGTTTTCCTTTAAAGGGGCTTGGATGGAAAATCTAGAGTCAGAAGTAGTGATACCCTAGGCAGCGATTTTTAATTGATCAGACCTACAAGGAATCAATTTTAATTATAACTAGATACCCCTCCAGGATTGATATCAAATTGTATAATTGATAATGAAATTGTTAAACGTGTCTGTTAGTTGGTTGTTGCGATTCGACAAGTCGCAGTTCTTAAATTTAAGTTAAAAAAGTTACCTAAGATATTTGTAACCTAGTTTCTTGATAATTCCAATGATTTCGTCAACATGAACTGTGTTATTGTTTTCTTATAAAGGTTTTAATTAGCTTCAATTTATTTTATTAGGTCATATTCGATATTCTCTTTCATTTAGAAAAAAAAATTAAGAACTCCCTTTTTGACTCCAAACTGAATGCTCTTAAAATAAATTTGAAAAGAATGTAAATAACAACTTTATTTGTAAAAGGCATATAATAAACAATATTTAAAGTAACAAAACATCAACAACAAATAAAAGGAAACAATTTTATTTTCTCTTTTCTGATATCACTTGATGAACCCATTGCTAATAAGTATATGTTATCATGTAATACACATTTCTTACTAATAAAATTTGGTTGCTGTTCTAGTGGCTCTACAGATATTTAAATAAAAAATTTTATAATCGTGGTTCGGTTTCATGAACTTCCTAACTTCAATTCATTTTATTTTATTTTTCCACTTTTAAGTTGTTCAGATTTAATAAATCAATCACAGCTTTGTTATTAGTAATATTTCACATTTTCTAAGTTAGCCATGAAAGTTTTAATATGTCAAGTTAAAATAAATCGGAGTAGTTATTTTCTGTTGAATATTAATTTGCTCGTCAACCTATTAACAATTCGACATGGTTCAATTTTCAACTTTGGAAAAAACAGAGATTTTATTGATTTATGGAGAATATAAACGTAATGCTAGAAAAGCTTGCTTGCATAGTCCATTCCCAACGGTTTCTTGGTAGACGCTGTCCTGACCATAACATTATTAATTGATAATCTTAAAAGATATGGTTCTTTTACCAAACTAAAGAGAAATAGAAGTCAACAAAATTAATAAGTCACAAGGTGAAATTTTGATCCTGGAAGCAGTTCTGGTGAAGTTCTCTTATTTTTCTAATCTTAGAATCAATTCTTGAATACTATTAATCGCGGCTTTCATCACAGAGTACAAGACATACATAACTGAAAATTATTATCGAACTGGCGCGCTGTGCTAATTAATGGAATATGGAAATACAGCGTTAGAACTATTTTCAGGAACACCTTCCAGACTGTAACGAGGTGAATTTTCCGTTGCCAAAAATGCAGTTTAAATTAATAATATACTTCGTTATTTGCTCCTCTTACATTCGAATCATATGTATTGTAAATTATTATTATAGATTTCTCCCAAATTTAGCTAGCTGAGACCGCGAAACAGATTTCTACTTTAAATAGGTAATTTGATAAACCTGGCAGTGAGAGGCCTGTCCATAATATCAACATAAATTACAAGATTTGATGCTGAGGGCGTTGGTAAGACAGCTGCGTAAATTAGTTTTATTAGACCAAATTTGAAATCACTTCTGTCCGATCCGTCAAACGGCCCAGTCGGGTATTGTTCCGTATATCCAACACGTGTAAGTACACCGTTTAATCATTGCCGCTGGTTTCTTGTCGACCTTTTTTATATTAACACCGATAACAATAATTCACTGAAATGTGTGTTTTAAAGCAATAATTTGAAACCGATTCCATTTAAATGTATCAGAATATAATTATTATTTCCCGACTTAGCCGAATTTAAATAAATTTAAAGTTAAATTATTACAATATAGTAAGAGAGTCCGAGTTAGGACCTGTCAACTTCTCCGATTTTATCCAAATAGCTATGTTCGCAAGAATTTCCAAATGGGAAAAAGAACATAGATGATATTTCGAGAGAAAACTGTGTACCGTTTACCGTTTATATTATTTTAATCCAGACCATTTGTGAAGGCACTGCGATAAAATAATCTGCTGTTCTATCAAATGGGTAGAAGTTATAATTACCGTATATTTTATTTTAGCTAGGTCGTAGCAAAACAAAATCTGTATTTGCAAAAATTATTTTTGTGAAATTTATTGTAGTGTTATTGTTAATTTACCGCTCATTCTGTTTCCAATATTTTGTACTGATACGAAATGGAACAAAATTCCTTACTTTGAAATAATTTGTAGAAATTTATTATAGTCCGGGAATTGAGAATAAAATCTAGGCTATCGTAAATAAATTAACTAACATTATATTCTGATGCATAGAAAATTTTCCGCATCAAATCCGACAAGATACCACGTGGCTGAACCGAAATGCATTTAATGAAGGCACCCAGCTGTGGTATTTGACGCGCTTGGCAAACACCGCATCAAGTGCTGATGTAATTTCAACATTTCCGAACCGAACCGAAACACCACCGTTCTGATTATTGCTGTCTGTCCGTCTAGGCAGAATAATCTCCGCCGTAAGCTGATACCAAATCCTATATCCGTTGTATTTTCCGAACAGAGTGTAACCAAGGTTACACACCGCTCCGAATCCGATAACCGTTTTATTTTCCGATCCGAGTGTGACTTAAGTTACACACCGTACCGAATCCGACAACCGTTTTATTTATTTGGTATCAATTTTATTTAGTTTTGCCAAGTTCTTCACACCCACACTCTAATGCGTCATGTAGGCATGATTATTGCTGTAGATAACCGCTTGCTTTTGCCTGGTATTTGCACGCTGTCCGTTTATTTGAATTACTTACTTGTGTAGTTTTTTTCCGTTTACTGTTTTTTATATACCGCTTTACTACTGTTGTTTTTCACCGCTTTCACCGTTTGCTTGCTTACCACCGCTTACTTCCGCATTAATGAGTAGCTAACTAGCTTCTCACCGCCTGGTTACCATATGTCACAAAATGGCGCCCTACCTAATTCAAATTAAATTAAAATGACATATCTTAAGTTTTTTTAATTTTATATATAAGAAACTCCCTATTTTGGTACCTAACCGTTTTTTATTGTTTTGTAAAAATTTCATTGTATGTTAATAAACTTTGTTATTTACCGACATCTGCCTTTTACTGTTGAATGTGAGTGAAAGTCTAATCTGCTGTCCGGACCCCTGGACATACCGTGTCTCCACTGTAGCTATCCCAGCCCTACTGCAACAGGCTGCGTTTAGGAGGCTAATGTGGGACCTTTGCCCCACGTAAATATTGCAAAGGTGGCGCTCGAGATTACCGAATTTAACCGAAATACAGCTCAGCGCCAAAGTGACGCTTCCACTTGCCTATGCGCTAGGCAACTGGAAGAAAGCACGTCATACAATTCAGCCCAGGCTAGGATAGCAGCCTTGGCAGAATTTGCGGATATGCCAAGTGCCGGTTATGGACCTATAAATTTGGTTGCCGCGCCTTCTCTGGCCAAGGAATCGGCAACTTCGTTGCCCTCCATACCAGAGTGGTCAGGTATCCAAATCAGAGTCAGTTTGTTGTTTTTGCCCAGTCGGGCAAGAGCTTCCTGGCAATTCCTAACCGTTTTAGAGTTACAACGGTAGGATCCAAGGGCTTTAAGAGCCGCTTGGCTGCCTGAAAATATTTATTGATCTGTGTCTAGGTTGCGTCTGTTCGAGCCTCCGTACACACAGTTCAATGGCATGAATTTCTGCCTGAAATATAGTCGCATTGTCACCAAGGCTCGAAATTATCCTTACCTTTGGTTTGCGACTGTATACACTTGCTCCAGTTCCCTCAGGGGTTTTGGAGCCGTTTGTAAACCAATAACTATCTGCCCTTTGTAGGTCGGTTTTGTTCCGATCCCATTAGTCTCTTCCAGGAAACAGGACTTTAAAGATCAATTCGTGGTTGATCAAGGTAGGAATCACATCTGAAGGCATTCCCAGCATGTTGTGACAGTGTAAGTCATCCAACAGCCTGTTGTGCTCCATGATGCTAGCTTCCGGCATATTAGTTACCACTTGATAGATTCTGTATATTGCCCACCTGGCCTCTCTCTCCAGGTAAATATGGAAAGGAGGTAGTTCCAGGAGGACTTCCAGAACAGCTGATGGTGTGGTGCTTATTGCACCAGTTATTGCCAAGCATGCTTGTCTCTGCAATCCAGAGAGTTTGGTTTTGGTCGTTTGTTGCAGCCCTTTCGACCACCAAACTATTGAAGCATACGCTATCATTGGTCTGATGACCGTAACGTATATTCAATACAATTGTTGGGGACAGTACTTCAAGGTGCTCATGTAGAAAACATGGTTTGGAATATTCATCAGCTTGCAGTGAACGTCAAGTTGTACTCTGCAGTAATTCAAATAAAAAAGATGTATATGGCGATCATGTTTCTGATGGAGGGCGATACATGTTCGAAAGGACGGTAGTGTGTTAATTGTGTTGGTAGTTTTTTCAGAGTGTAGGTATAGTAATTTAAATGATTTTGTACAAGTTTAATAGAGTTTGTTTAAAAACTTATATTATTATAATGTTTGTGAATTACCTTCTTTTATCATTATCATTTTGTAATAAATCGAACATGATAGAAACAAAATTAGATAAAGTCTTTATATGATTCCTGGTTCCAAAAACTTTCTACTTGCCACATACTTGAAGTTAAGCGGAGCAATATATGCATTTTATTGATTTCGAGAGTAAATGCAAGAAGGCGGCTAATGTGGCGGATTTCCCATACTTAGATTTTTCTAGACTTTTGATATGTTGTTGGGGATATTACTCCAAGTCTAAAAAACCTTAGCTTATTTACGATTAGTTTGATGTTTAATCTTTTGTTCACCTAAAATGACTGGTCTATGATGGGAAAAACATTTTACAAAATCTAACTTACAGAACCCATTCTTAAAAGCGATAAAACAAATAAACATTGAAATATAGTAATTGTTAAATACTTATTAAAAACCATTTCATGCTAGAAATAATTTCAATTTTTAAAAGTGAAGGGCAAAACATGGGCATAGATTTAAATCGTAATGTATTTACATAATCCATAAAGAATACACCCATTAAAAAAAAATGCTTTGATCGCACTTGGAACAAAACTAAATGTTTCATTATTACTAAGGATGTATTGAAACATTCTTTATAGGATTTTGCAAACAGCAGAAAAAAATAAAAAATAATTCATTTTTAAAAATACTAAGGATGTATTAGACCAATTAACATTTTACACTGGCGACTTTAAATTGGTATTTACAAAAGTAGTACTGTTTATCACAAAATTATAAGTACTAAAACATGTAATATATACCTGAAGTTGAAGCCTCCATAGCAAAAAAGTAGAATTTTAATATAATAATATACAAATAAACGAGCACAAAGATCTCCTAATGAAACTCTAAAATTAACAATGCACTTGCACTATCTGCACTAGTCGGTTTTGACTGATGTGGACGCTGAGATAAATCGTGTGACGGCCAAGTGGGATTCATTTTATTATGTATAAAGGTGTTGGCTATGCAAAACTAAAAAGAGCGATCCTGTTAACTTTATTATATATTTTGATTTTTCGCCACGTTTTTAGCTTTGTTTCCCCACTGTGCGGCGTATGTAGCCGGTCCGGCGGTATATAAAAATATCCAGATCGAATATCCGGAAGTGGCAGCAATGCCTACCATACGCTGGCTAATCAATCAATCAATCAATCAACTATGCCTAGAATTAAAAGCACGTGCACATTATTGCAGATAATGTCAGTGTGGAACATAACTTGAAAAGAATCGTTACAGAAGAAGGATATAAGTAAGACGACAGTTTTTAATTAGTGAGCAAGATAATTTGTGATATACGGTAGTGGCCTACAACCCCACTCTCTACGCGCCTGCAAGTTTGCATCAAGGAGACACAAGCGTCCCACCCGTTACAACCACCGATGGAAAGTATTGAAAGAAGTTAACTAGTTGTAAAATATGTATTTAAAATTAGATTTGCCGCCCCCTTAACGTCGTTTCGCAACGTGTCAACTGGGGTGAAAACTTTATATAATTTTATAAAATTTTCTGCTCGTTGCTCGACTGGTACATCGTACTACACATACACCAACATATTTATGATCTTTATGGAGGGAATATCGATTCCACGCAATCCCCTACCTAAATCTACACATAAATGAAATAAAAATGTGGGTTTGTGGGAGCACTATAGAAAGTGCAGTGCATACAAGTTCTAAGTAGATAAAATACGAAAACGGTAGCTTTTCTGCAGGCTATAGAATATTCAGGGCGTTTAAAAAAATGTAACAACATATATAGAGCATGTACATAAAAAACAAGTGGCAAGAAATTGTTTAAAAAACATATCCTAAATTGACTTCTTAAGCTAATTTCTTTATTATACAGGGTGTTATTAAAAAGTAAGTCAATCACTTAACCACAGAATTAGTGCGTGAAAAAAAGTTCATTCAACATAATTTACCTCTGTCCAAAATCGTACCCCTATGAAGGTGCAGTCCCCTAAAGTTGGAAATAAAAAACAAGTTTTTTTTTCAATGTTGTACAAATGGCTATTAAAATTTTTATTAAATTTCTGTACATTAAAACGTATGCCAAAGGGTAATAGTTTAAAGTAAAAACTTTTTAAAACCAAGTTTTCCAAAAGGCTGATTTACGGCTACATTCACTTCTTTCCTACCCTCTCTTTCTAGTGGTACGCCTATGACTATTTTGGTATTCTGTATTTTATAGAAAATTTAATTATACGGCTCTTTCTTATCCCGTGTTTTTTTCGTTTCAGTAACCATTTTCCATTGAAACTGGAAATACTAAAAACATTGCAGTGTCTGGTAATTAAACAGTGTAATAATAAAAATCGAGAGAAGTCATTCATTTTATCATTTATTACATCTTACATCTTACATCTTAATTTCAGTTTTACATAAATACTTATTTGAATATAATTTCAGAATGTGCTGAAAACGATTCCCATTTTCTTGTATATAATATTTCGCTCTTTTTAGAAGAGAACATCTGACATTCTGAAATACGCAAGGAATGTTTATAAATTCCTTGGCTGACTGCTGAAATCTTTGTCGCAGATGTTCAACGCTCTCTATTGGAGCAGAGTAAACTTTGTGCTTCATGACTGCCCAAAAACGCCCAGAAGTCAATTGGGTCTAAATCAGGTGACAGAGTCGGGCAATTGATTGAAGCATCTTCTCCTCGACTTATCCAACGTCCTGGAAAACGCCTTGATAAGCATTACCTGACCTGCAAGCTATAACTGGGTCAAGCGAGCACCGTCTTGTAAATACCACATTTTTTGCCTAAAATGTATATTTACAATTTCCAATTCTTCAGGCAATTCATTCAAACGATTTAGGAAAGAAAACAGATCCAATTTGATGGTTATCAACAATCCTCGCCCAAACATTAACCGAAAAAATACGCTGAAAATGCGATTCTCTCTTTGCATTAGGATTTTCTTCAGACCGAATTTGATCAATATGATGATTTGTAATACTATTTCTATTAAATGAGGCTTCATCTGTTGATAAAATTGCGTTTACAAAACTTACATTTTTCGAATTTTTTTTCAGAAGTCAGTTACAAAATTCCCTTTGAGAACCATAATCTTAGGGTTCCAACTTCTGAACAGTCTGTGTATGAAGTGAAGAGAGTAACTATTCTTTTAATGTTTTCCATACCGAAAAATGCGATACTCCTAATTGAGAAGCTATTTTACGCACACTGCTTTCAGGACGTTCTGATACAGTATCTAATTTTCCCCTTCGACTTCTGGAACTAGTGCAGAACTATGTCTGCCACATTTCCCAGCACGGCTTTCTAATAGATTTCCAATTTCCCATAACATCTACCTGCAGCAGAACCATTTCCATCACATTCGCCTGGTTTTCTAATCATATCTACTATTTCGGTGTTAACTATCTACTGAACGTTCACAGATGCTTTTGATTTTCCTCTGCATTTTAATTAGAATTGAATTAAATTTACTATTGTACCGAAATGATAGTTTAGCCTAAAAGTAAGGAAAAGGTACTCGTAGTACTTTTAGAACTGAAGTTAAGATGTAACCGGTAAAGTAAATGATTTTTCTCGATTTCTGTTATTTCGCTGTTTAATTATGAGGCTTTGCAATGTTTATAGTATTTCCAGTTTCAATTGAAAATGGTTACTTAAACGGAAAAAAAAAGATACGAATAAGCTGTATACTTAACTAAATTTTCTATAAAATACAGTATATTAAAAATGTCAAGTATTTATTTTAAACTATTACCCTTTGGCATACGCTTCAATGTACCGAAATCGAAGAAATACCAATAGGTATTTGTACAATATTAAGAAAAACAATGGGGTCGTTGCACTATATCGAAATTGAGACTGATTTTGTATGGAAAATATAACTGTGGGTTTGATAATGCCCTGTGTTACATGAATTGACTAAACTATTGCCCAAAATTTAAACTACACTACTTTAAAATAAAGCGCACCATCAGCAGAAATCCTTTGCCCCTACTACGTCATAAATTGAAAACGCTTATGCCCTTGCGCCGGATCATTGATCGGCACGTAGGTCTAGGTCATGGTCCACGTTCGGCTGCCAGGTTTTTGAATGGCAGGGACAGGTACGGATAGATCGTCATCATTTAAATGGTTTAAAGAGCCTTAGACCGAACTTTGATGCTAATTCACACCTTTAAAACGCATGCAACAAGAAAAAACAAAAAACACGGATCTAATATTTTTCTTAATATGTCCAGACTATGCAATAAAAGAAATACGTGCAACGACCCCATTTTTTATTTCCAACTTTAGAGGACTGTATCTCCATAGAGGTGCGATTTTGGATAGAGGTAAATGAAGGTTAAACCAACTTTTTCTGATGCACTGAATCCATGGTTAAGTGATTGACATATTCTTTAATAACAATCTGTATAACAGTTATATAAGAAAATGATAAGTACAATTAAGATAGTCCTAGTTCTGAATATGGCTGAAGCGCTCGATGTGACGATACCTCTAAGGTAGTTTTCACAAACATCGAAACGCCTGACCACTGTAGTTGTATAGTGTTAAGCTACGAGCATGTCGCCCTCTATGTTGGCATTATTAGGTGGTGATTAGAAATAGAGTTCAACTAAAAATGAGAGTACATTTGTACTAAAATAATGTCATGTTAAAAGAATGTTGTCATCCCCACCTAAAGTTGGTCTAGACTCGATGAACTGTGATCTAAAATCTAATGTTTGAAACAATAACCAATAGAGAATGTAATAACGTTTCCTGGCAATCTCGGACAAAATGGTACCCTCTATAATTACATGCTCAATAATGTACATATTTGATCACGGAATCGACATTTTAGGAGCATCCTTTGAGTAGCTTGATTCCCGAATAAAATATTAGGAACAAGTTGTGTTGAAAAATTAATTACTATACTTATTATCACGAACACTTTTTATTTAGAGAAATATTTTTACTAAATAAACTAACTTATTGCTTTATATATCTGAGACATGTTAGTACAGTTTTTTTAAACGCCCTCTACCTACAAATGTGTTAAAAGGAATTCATGTTATAAAAATATTTTTCTTGAATGTGTTCTTTTTTAGCCATTTGTGAAATAGCCATATTTTGCTGAGGCGCGCGGTGTACCAGTTTACAAAACAACTCTAATAAAGAAGTACTGTTGTTATACACCAGACTTTTGAAATAGTGACAGCTATATTTTCTCATTTGTCTCGTAAATTACGGGTTTCACGGTATAGAATTCTAATTGTATGTGCCCAAAAAGGCGCCTATCTGGGTCGTTGCTGTCATTGTAATTGTTGAAATATAGGTTACCCTTAAAATGTTTCTAGACTTTGCTAGAGGCAAAAAGTATTATTCTGTTTTAGGGGATTGTAAAGCGTAGTAAAAGGAATGGAAGTAACAATTTAGGTAAACAATAGGACATGTTTTAAATATAGTTTTACTTATATTTTTTAAGTCTAGTCCAAGATTTTAAACACTTAGCTCATAATATATGCAAACGCCGTGAGGCCCAGTTTAATGTTCATCACTAGGTTAGTTAGTTCTGAGAGTATCTGTGTGATTGCACTGTTTCAGTTTTTTTTTATGATGAGAGACTTTTTTAATTCTTTGTGTTACGTATGAGTGATACCTCTCTTTAAACAATCGGTAAAGGTATTTACACAGAACATCCCTCTTTATTTATACAGGGTGTGATGTTAAATTCACCCAGCAGGTGGTGAGGCGCGTCACTTTGACACTCGAGCTTCGGTTGTTGGTTGACAACAAGGACGGAATGCGGAAAGCTCAGGTGTCAGTTCCTTTTGTGGTGAAACAACCAATTACCCTCAAAGCCGGTTCAGTAGGGCTGAGTAGCTACATATGTATTATCTTAGAACCTGCTATTTATAACACTACTTAAAGCTACGACTACTATTATTAAAGAGACAACCAAGAGCTTAAACTAAAGTTAGGCTGCGGTAACCGGAAACGAAGCTAAGGCGATAACAGCGATGATACGATGATAAAAGCAGTCAGGCGGTGATAAGGTAAACGCTTGGTGAGTGATTCCGTCGGTCAAATGCGGCGAAAACGGGTGGTAGTACAGACAGTGCAATGCGAATAAGAGGAGTCAGAAGACACTTACCAAACTTTACTTACTTGCTCCTGTTGCTGGTGGGCACGGTGCTACTGGTAGTTTCGAAGTCGACTGCTTACGGCGGACGGTCGATGTGTATTGAATGCTGGCTTGCGGAAACTGGAATAGATTACAGAGCTTCTAGAGTGGGGAACTAAGTAGTCGGAATGCGCACCAGTTCTGGGACTTAGAAAATATAAGCGATCTTACCTACAAGTTTCTCTAATACTACTCCTTACACACGTCCTTTGCGGTCGGTCAGGCACCAACTAAATTCTTCAATTAGCGGTGCACTGCTTAAAGGGAGGCAGACTGGTTTTGCGCAGGTGCATGTTTACAGGCGATGGTAGGAGAACGAACTGCTGGCGGTGAGTCTCACGTACAGACTGAATAATTAATTGAAATAAATGCATGTATATGGTACATGGCAAACTACATTGCGCACGCCTTTACACTTCCAAAATCTGCACGGATTACCTAGCTTCTACAATTCAATACAATGTGATATAAATATATTACCTACTTAATGTTAAAACAAACGGTGGTTTGGGCTGTAATTTCCATAACGAAAAATGCTTCGTTACAGGGGCGGTCACTCTAAAAAATTATTAATTACGAAACGACATACAAGAATAATAATCGGAATTCTTTGCAAATTGTGTTAACTATATGCCAAATATTATTGCCATCTCTCACATTTTCAGTTGCACATCCACATAGTGGAGTGGAACTATAGAAGTGGTTAAAAAAATGTTTTTTTTTTACTTTGAATTAGGTTTAGAATGTCATGACACATAGGAATTTTAAATTTGAACAAAAACTATTTTTTCCATCACCTACTTTAGTAGTGGTAAAAAAAAATGAAAAAAAATTTTTCTTCCCTCGCATACCGAAGGGAAGTACTGTATTCGAAAAAAAATCACCCTCTGAGATTTGTTCGGATTTTCACGTTTCAGATCATCTAGATTACGAAAATATAGGTTTTTCGATTCCATCAGTCAGTCTGTCTATCTGTCTGTCTGTCTGTTGTTGCATTAACTAAAAAACTACTTGACGGAGAACAGTCAAATTTGGTAGGTAGCTGACGCCACTGCCACCGAAAAAATGGTTAGACTTTCACTGGCAAATATACAGGGTGGACCGTTTAAAGGAAATAGACAATGAAAAAAAAAATGTCTTCGCTCAAACTTAAAATTTCCACGTGTCGTGGCATTCTAAACCTATCAAATTTTTTTTTTGAAAATTTTAAATAGAAAAAAAATTGAAAACTTTTTATAAAATGGGCGATAGAACAAAATTTTCTTTGCTCAAATTTAAAATTTCCACGTTTTGTGACATTCTAAACTTATAAATTTTTTTTTTTTTGAAAATTTAAAATTAAAAAAATTTTTTAAATTTTGAAAATATTTTGTAAAATGGATGATGGATTTTTTTTTCTCGAGTCTAAAATTTCCACGTTTCAAGACATTCTAAACATTTAGAAAAAATTTGTTTTGAAAATTTTAAAAATACATAAATTTTTTAAATATTTTTACCACTACTACAATAGAGTAGATGACGAATTTTTTTTAATTTCCACGTTTCATTATATTCTAAACCCATTTCAACAAGAAAGTATTGAAACCAAAAAAAAAGTGAAATTCTTTTTCCCCCACCACCTGTATAGTGATGTAGATGATGGAAAAAAGTTATCTGGTTTTCTCTGTAATAATAGGACTAACTACATGGCGATTATGTTTTAATTAATAACTTTACCTTTACCGATTTTTTTAAATAGGTTTAGAATGTTACGAAACGTAAAAATTTTAAATTTGAGCGAAAAAAATAATTTTCATTATATATTCCCTTTAGATTGTCCGTATTTTCCAGTAGAAGGCTAATCATTTCTTCAGAGGCAGTAGCGTCAGCTACCTGCCAAATTTAACTGTTCTTCGTCGAATAGTTTTTTAGTTAATGCACCAACAGACGCACAGATAGACACAGACAGACAGATAGACTGACGGAATTGAAAACCTGTAATTTCGTAATCTACATGATCTGAAACGTGAAAATCCGAAGAAATATCGGAGGGTGATTTTTTCTCGAATACAATACTTATCTATGCATTTAAATGTAAATCTCATAATTGTTCCCATGTTATCGTTCTAGTCGAGTCTATATAGTATAATTGGTTGCCTACCGTTGCGATCCATGCCGCCCCCGAGTTCCTAACGTCTCGATTATAACCTTTTCAAGACCGTTATTGTGAATTAAACTTATTGTTTTGTTAATGGAATTACAAAATACAATATTATATGTGGAATATAGACGTCGCGTCGTTAGGGAGATTTATCAGATTTGTGGGTTACGTTGTATAGTGGTCATTTGGAACGTACCCATGAAGAGGTTTGGTCATCCTCGGATTTTTGACAGAGGTTTCCGTCTTGGCCATTTTTGTTGATTTTTTCCGTTTGCCCGCAAAAGGTAAGTTGTGTGCTAAGCACGTAGATAGCAATTTTGTGAATTTGCTCCTTTAATGGGATATAGTGCTGTAGTTAACAAATTTAGCAGTATTTTATTTTTATATTTGTGTATTATTTTGTGTTGGGAAGTACTGCTACGGAATTTTCCGGATAAATCAACTTGCTGGAAGCACATGGCAAAGGAATTCTTTAAGCCCACTTATCATCTAAGGTATGCCTCTGAAATCTCTTTAGAAAATAGGTTTGTAATGTTCGTTATTTCTTTATTGCATTATTTAATTTCCATTTTAGTTTCATTTTCACTTCTACCTTTACGTTACTTCTATTTTGGACTTTTACTGGTATCATTTCCTGTATGTTTGACCCTACGTCTTACCTTTTTGGTTATTTGTACATTTGAGTCTGGGTGGTATATGAACTTTGGTTTTGCTGAAACTTGGTTGTCAAGCTGTTGGTTGGATTTGGAATCCTGAGTTGTACCGGTGAGACTCTCCTGCCTGGTTCCGTTGGAAGCTACGCTCCCCTGGTAGACCTACGGTAGACATTGTGAAACCTGCTGGAGGTAAGCGTCTTTAAATAGCCTAACGAGGGACCTGATATAATATCCCACCTTCCACGTGAGGCATAAAGAGCCCGTCAGGTTTTTGCGGTACTAAATTGCTGTCATTCGACCCACGTAACTACAGTTTCTATACCTATTTTGTTTAATGTTTTATTTAAATATTTTGCATATAACAAATTGAATTTTTAGTAATCTTCGAACACCACGCATGCAGTTTTTTACTTTTGCCAATTTAACCTATCGTCACTTACCTAGTTCACATTAACTTGCTCATTGTAACGTTATTATTCAGCAGTTTAATGTAATTTTCTAATCTAGTATATTTTGGGTCATATATTGCAGAGTATTAATTAAGATTTTATTAGTTTTAAGTTGTCGTACATTTTGTGTTAGGTTAAGTGTGGGCCACACATCTAGGTATACTGAGTGTGTAATATTATTTTTGTGGGATATGGTTGTAAGCGTACCTAAATGTGATCATTAAATCTGTTATAGTAAGATGCTTATTTTTGTTTTCACCAGCGTACATCCAACACTCCAATATTTCGAATTCACCCCCAAAGACTTGACTAGTCGGCCGTGTGAGCCTCTTCCGCCACCAATTTAATGCAGAGAGGGGTCTGCACGTAAAACATAAAAAATTTGTTCAGGGTGACCACCCTACCCTGCTGTATAGTTGATACATCAGCCTCTAAAGTTAAATTTTTTATACTATTCCCCTTTTATCTGGGAGCCCTGCAACAGTTTAAAGGCCAAATTATAACTCGAATGTAATTTTTGAAAATTGTGGTTTCCTTAGTCTGTAAATACAAAATGACATTATTAAGAAGTAATAAAATTTCTCAGTTTTTAAAATTACGGAAAATTTGAAATAAAAAAAATTCACAATAGCGGTTTTCGGACTCGCTTCTACAGTAAGAACACTGTTATTTATTCAAACAAGCTTTTTCGTAGCATAAAGCAACAAATCATTACGCATGAGCCCTATTGTTGAAAGGTAGTCTTTCAAGAGCTTTTAAAACTGCCTTTTATATGTCTTGCGCCATAAATCAGATTTATACCTTTAATTTACACGACTACCATTTATTATAAATAATTTAGCGATTCGTAAGTTTTTGCAAAAAAAACCGGTTTAAACCCTAGATTCTGAATTTTTACATAAAATATAAAAACGAGACGATATTTCTAGAAATTCCTTTTTCGTTCTACTTAAATTTGAAATCAGCTTAGAAAGAACACAATTTCTCTCAACATCGATAATACTATGGAAAAATATTTAAGCAAACAAATTTGAATCTGCTGGCCTTGGAGTATTTGTAGAACTGTGAATAGAAAATTTGAACTAATAATATACATTTTCTATAATTTAATGTCAATTTTGAACTTCAAATTAACTGAATTGTGCCTCAATATCGCCATGTGGAAAATCAGTTGCCCAAACTGGAGTTGCTTCAACACCTCATAAGTCGGTAAGCGTACAATTTTGAATAAATGTTCACTCCATGAACTTACCTTCATAGAATTGCGAGAAATACCAAATTATTGACAGATACCTAGGAAATACCCTGTATGCATAACTTACTCCTAACGACATATTTAGTACTTTCTGAAGTGATTTTGTATGTATACAAATTACTGGAAATCACAAAAAATATTTTCTCATCATAAAGAAAAAGAATAAAATCGTATTTTATGGAAAACATGAGTTATAGTCAATATACAAGAAAATTTAAGTAATATTATGATTTACGACATATTTCATCGCAGCACGAGTCTCTGACCAGACGGTGTGCAAAAAGTATGATATTGGTTTTGGTAAATCTTACAAAAAGTAGAATCCCGCCAGGCAGGTGTAGATTTAAATTAAGAACATACAGGGCGCACACCGCAATAAAATCAATATGAAGGAAAATTAAAATATTGCTAAAGAACCTTTGAAACAGCAAAGTTCTATTTTAGATTACGCACCTTTCCGTGTGATTATCTCACTAATGATATCTCTGTCGTTTGCAATAGGCCTCTAGTTATGAAACATATTCTTTATAGAATTTTGCAATCAGCCGAAGGAAGAAAAACTATCTAAGATAATTAAAAGAAAAACTATATGTAAAAAATATTAATGAAATCTTTATATTCTTTCGATAACCTGACTTCTGGTTATGCGGCATGAAATCGTAGCTGCTCTAAGAGAAATTAAAAACAACCCCAACTTTATGATTTTCAATGCTACTGTTTACAAATAAAGTCACTTATTTAATTAATGGAATTTGACTTATTTGAGTAACTAGCTTTTTTTTTGAAGTCGCATTTTTTCCAAATTTTTAAGTTGTGGCACCTGAAGATGGTTTTCGGAAAATTCGAAACTCAGGGAAACACAGGCCTGCGAAGTTTTGGCGGTTTATATGAAATTTTTTTATTTTTGTCACATTAGATGCGTTAAAGTCGAAAATGACACCAGTTTTTACATATCACGTACATATTTTCCATAAATCCATTTTAGTGTCGCATTGTGTAAGGGTGAGAAATAATTAATTAATATTATCGCTAAAGAACAAATTAGCACTTGTTACAACATATCTTTACAACATTCTCAATATGAATGGTTCTTTGTGTAAGAAAACGGACTCAGCTGTCGAAAAGTATAAACAATTAACAGTCATAAATTAGAATTATATCAGTATTATACTAGGAATAACGCCGACCGGCGTCTCTTATACATTGGGCTTATATTTCTTAAAATTGTCAAATGTAGGTATATCATTTCATATTGTTTTTTATCTGAAAAGTTTTTGTTTTATTGCCACTTTAACTAACAGCAGGTATAAACACTTGGACGAGTCAGGCAATTTTAAACTTAACTGATTCAGTTTGATAGTGGACAGTATTGTGAAAGTTCTGTGTGTAAACCATTAAATCTGTGTTGGTTTATTTACTTATTTTAAAAATGGCAAATAAACCAGGATCATCTAGAAGAATTTGCATAAATAGTCTTGATTCCTTTTGTTACATCTTTGGCATTCCGATGGTTTGGCGTGAGCCAAAAAATCACTACGATGATTGTTATTTCTGTTTATGCAGTGTAGTGGGTTGGTCTAATACCACCGGTGGTGTTGGAGAATGTTGAATCTTCAGTCAGTAGTACGTCATCAGATGCAGCTGTAAATGAAGATGTGGATTTTTTACCAGACGATAAAGACACTGTCCATCAACTTTTTCATCAAACTGAATTAAATGATTTAATACGTGACTTAGGTCTAAGTAAAGAGAATAGTGAGATTTTGGGGTCGAGGTTAAAAGAAAAAAAATGTTAGCACCTGGTACATTTTATTGGTACAGAAATCGGGAGAAAGAATTTCAGCCTTTCTTTACAAAGGAAGATCAGCTTGTATATTGTGTGAGCATCACTGATGTTATTAGGCAGTTAGGAGAGGAGGTTTATAACCCTAGTGACTGGCGTTTATTTATAGATTCTTCGAAAAGAAGCTTGAAAAGTGTGTTACTGCATAATGGAAATAAATATGCTTCAATTCCAATTGCACATTCAGTATATTTAAAAGAAAGTTACGAAAATATGCGAACAGTCTTGGAAAAAAAATTAAATATAATGGGCATAAGTGGGTTATATGTGGAGATTTGAAAGTATCTGGGATGTTATTGGGCCAACAAGGAGGTTTTACCAAATTTCCATGTTTTTTGTGTGAATGGGATAGTAGAGCTAGTGATAAACGTTGGATAACAAAAGAGTGGCCTTCGAGAAAAGACTTGACACCTGGAGCCAAAAATATAGTATATATTAGCTTAGTTGACCCTCAGAAAATTTTACTTGGAATTATGAAGCAATTTGTAAAAGCGCTTTCTAAGAGTGGTGGTCCTTGTTTTCAATACCTCTTCAGTAAATTTCCAGCTTTATCTACAGCAAAAATAAAAGAAGGCGTATTTGATGGGCCACAAATACGGAAACTAATGAAGGATACAGAATTCAGTGATACCATGAATGTCGCGCAGTTGCAGGCATCGAATTCATTTAAACGAGTTGCATAAAAGTTCCTTGGAAATTTTAGAGTTCCTACATATAAAACAATTGTAGAAAATATGTTGGAAAAGCTGTGGATACTTGGATGCAACATGAGCATAAAATTACATTTTCTATTCTCTCATCTGGACTATTTTTCAGAGAACTTAGGTGACTACAGTGGAGAACAGGGTGAAATTTTTCACCAAGACATAAAAGAAATGGAGAGACTTTATCAAAGATGATGGGATGTAAACATGTTGGCCGATTACTGTTGGTCCCTAAAAAGAGAAACTCTTCAAGATCAACATAAACATAAATCAACTACACGCACATTTAAAACAAAGAGGAAACGTGTTAATCCTCAATCTGATCCCGCTCTATAATATTTGTATATTCTTTGGTTTTCTATTTATCATTTTGAATTAGACATTTCATCACAGTTATGGTATACTTTTTATATTTTAGTTCCCATTAATTTATTCATGTAGCTTTTGTAGCAATAAATACATATATTTCAAATTTAACTTGTATCGTCATTGGTTCGAGATTCTTACGTGATACCGAAAATTCCATAGAAAATTTAGATTTAGCATTTGAAGGTTAGTAAAAATTACCTTACAAAGTTAAAACCGCAGAACAAAAAATTTTTTTCGCAGGCCTGTGAAATTAACACGTTTATTTAAAGAAACTTTTAAGGGCTAGTCGCAAGAAAAATAAAAAAGTTGACTTCTTCGCTCCAGCCTAGCGCATATACACGGTGATTCAAAAGAAAGTACATTAAATTCAACTGTAGATTGGGGTTCCCCAGAGGTGAATATTTTACAGATAAATTTTCTTGCCCACCGCGCCCGAATCGAATTGCAGCCCCTTAAAATGGGTGTCTGGCAACCAGTTTTCTGCTAGTAACCTTCAGGCGGATTGGTCTACGATGATGACATTGTAAATCCGGCTGTTTATTTTAATCTGCTATATGCTCATTTTAGCAAGTTTGTATTGATATGCAAGATGTGTCCTATACAGGGTGGTCCGGTAAAGTTCAAGGTCAAATATTTTTTGTCCTGTGTCAAATTAAGAATTTTCATTAATTATTGAATATCTCATTAGAAGGTCCCACATTAAGAATGGCAATATGCCCCCCTCTCTGAATTTAAAATAAACTTGATACATTGGTTATGTGGTAAAAAAATAAGGTAGTCACAGTCCATATGACCTCAACCTCCTCCCCACTCTCACAGGTTTAAAAAGGGGTTATTTTCGTTTTTATTATTTTTCTCGGACTGTGTTTTTAGGCCAATAGTTTTTTTTTTCATTTTGTTCTAACTATCGAGTGCTACCTTCTGGAATATATCTTCAATGGCTTGGCTTGGTGCGCCATGCTCAAATTTCCGTTTTTAAGTTTTTTTAAGATGTTTTGAATTTTACAAGAATGGGAGGAATATAGCAAAAAAAACTCAAATAATATTTTTTGTAGATTTTTTTGAGACGAACAATTCATTTTTTGATTTTTATTCCTAGCATAATAGTGGAATCAAATGGTGATTTAGGTGGAAAAATTTTGAAGATGGAACGTGACAGTGGAAAATGTTTGTTTTGGTAAGAATGATAAGATTCCGAAATTTCTCCCTCTGTGAAGGGGTGCAATCACATTTTTTTGGCCAAAAAGGGGTATTTTGGACATTTTTAGACGTACACAAAAAAAATGTTTATCACCAGTTCCATAATGAGTTAAGAAACCAAAATGGTATCCTTTTATTGCCAATGTTGAGGGAACTTCCAGTTCAAATTTGGCAACGGTCCGACCATCCCCCCTTATGATATAGATGTATTTATATATAAAGAAAAGAGAAAAAATTAAATTTCGGCTAGTTTGGTCAAATCTTGACCGATTTGGCTGGAACTTGGAGATAAAGTAGTCATTATTACACAAAAATTGCCCTGCAAATTTTAGCCAAGAATATTGAACAGTTTTGCTGAAATTCCAGTTTCAGTCAAATTTTCTGAAACTTTCAAATTCAAATATCTCATGTACTACGAGTCGACTCAAAACGTGCTTGGCGGCAGAAGATACCTTATTTTATGTACTTTTATGTAGAATTAGTCAAAATTATAATTTTTTTCAACATTCGACAGTTTTTTAGCCATTTACGGTATATACAGGGTGGCTACTTTTTGTATTGAACAGTATTGCTATCTCGTAAACCACAGCAATTATAAAGTCGGTTAAATGGGACAAAAGTTTCCTATTTTAAGGGTCAATAAAATGGACTATAAAAATTAAAATTATTCCGACTGATTCTGGAGATATCACGATAAAACCAGAAATAGCTCATTTCGTGTTTTTCCTCTAGCGCTGTTATTAAGAAAAAAAAAACCATTTGAATGTTTTGCTATAAATTGACTTTGCTGCAACTGGTCGTATTTAAATTTGTATTACAACGTTTCGTTTCTCCAGGGCCACCATCAATAATATTTTTTTAAATACGGACCTGTCTTTTTTATTTAAAATGTTTAAAGCATTTAAAATGCTGAATTCGTGGGTATCTCACACTTGACAACTTTATAACGCTTCGTCAGAAAAATAATCACCTTTCATTTTATTGGCATTGCCTTTCACAAAACTGTTTTGTTTGTTAAGCAATACAAGGGGTGACTCATCATCTGAAACTTTAAATTATTATTTTATGAACAGTCCAATGTATTGACTAACTTTACTAGTCTAGTTCTGCTAAATATTATTGTGGAAAATGGGCACGAAATAAAAAATCATTATCAACTTAACATTCTATTTCTTTAAACAATATATAAAATTTATAAAAACAGTAACTTGGTGTGCGAACAAATACACTCAATATTATCCACCTTTTTTTAGTGTGCCTTGAAAAACAAAATAATTTCATTAAATGTAATTTTATTATAGTTTATCGTATTGGTGACGTTTATTTTTGTTAGCTGCTAACTATTATACTTCTCACTATGGTTCGCTATTCTGTAGATGGAAGAAAAGACATGTATGATGTTTACTTGTTCACACACCAAATTACTATCTTTTTGTAAATTTTATTTATTGTTTAAAGAAATACAATTGCTTCAGCTTCAGCGTGCCTCAGGCTTCTTGCAATTTGCTCGAAACCGTCCTAACTGGATGAAAAATTGCAAGGGCAAAGAGTTTCTAAATTTAAAAAGATATTCAATGATAAATCAAAATTAATAATTTGGCACAAGACAAAACCTTGAACTTTACCAGACCACTTTATATAGCACACATCTTGCGTATCGGCATGAATTTGCTCTAATAAGTATGTAACCTATCAAAATAAAGACCAGGGTCCACAACTTGATCATCGTAGGTCAATCCACTTGATGGTTATTAGTAGAAAACTGGTTGCCAGGGACCCACTTTATGGGGTAACTCGGTTATGACGCGCGGTAGGAAAACATTTTATTAAGAAAATCTTCAACTCTGGGACACAATCTACAGTTGAATTTAACGTACTTTTGAATTACCCTGTATGATATGAAATGACGAGTCCCCGCTAGCAAAAACCATTTATTATTAAACAATAATTAAAAAGAAACCTCTGTCACACTTTAATAAAACTTTACTCCGGCACCGGGAAGTTAAAGTCTTATTAAAAACATGCCACTAATTTTAGTGTGGGAAGACAAATGAGCTTTATTAGAATAAAGTCATGCTGATTAATTTCCTGATAAATGACTATTTTGTACAGATAAAATTCTGCGTGATATATTAGCAAACTTCTACACGCTCTCGCGTCATAATTGAGGAATATTTTAATTTATTAATTTCACATAGACCGAGATTTTCTAATAACATAAATCAACAGTTTAAAATAACTTCCAGATGTAGTACTTCATTAATGTGCCTGGAAGTTTTGTATATCTTCCCACAGTTTAGCAGTGTGATAGGTGTTACAGTATACAGACAAAATCCGTAACGTAGGTGTTCTTCAGAACATAGTAAAAGTTAAAATAAAAGTTTTAAAACCCCCGACACATGAAATAAACCTTTAGAAAAGAATGAATAATTTATATTCAGTGGTAGCCCAGGCGGTGCACAGTGGGGGATTTTGCTTCACTTTTTTTCAAAATTCTGTAAGTCGCTCAATGTTGAAAATGGAATTTGATGCGGTTGGACTTGAAGGGTTTCATTCTTTGACATGCAATTGCCACTTTCTCATAAACTACCACGTACACCCCTTATCAACCCCTAAAATAAGGAAAATTTTTGATAGAAATTTCAAAATCATTTTAAAAGTTAATGAATTTAAGAAAAAGGTCACTGGGTAATTTCTAGAGGTAAGATAATCATATATATGCTAATTAATTATATACACCCTCTTTGGGGTGAATTTTGGATGTAATGGATGAAGTCCATTTTTGCGTACAACCCCTAGAAAATATAATCTTAACCCCTAATATAGGGTAAATTTTAAATGAAATCTCAAAGTTTTTTAAAATGTTACTGCATACAAGAAAAATTACACTGGGTTTTACAACTGTCAGACAGGTCTTTCCTGAAAAAAATTCCAAAAGACGACATGTATAAATGAATTCATTTTAGGCCTTTGCTCTCATTTTTACCTGAATCTTCATGGCCGTAGGGGGTTATGTGGACACTGGTTTACTCTGCATAGCCATAGGGGACTATGTGGAAACTAGTGTTAGAATGAGAATTATCAAATAAGAAAGACAAATTCATTTTAGGATTTTAATTGCTAGCATAAACAGGATTCAGGTTATCGAAGAAATGTAAAGATTGTAAATCAATAATTTTAAAGATAGGTTTTGTGCTGTTTATAAAATTCTATAACGAATATGTTTCGTTTGTAAATACTTTGAGAAAACATTTTAAAATAAAGTTTCAGCATTAAACAGAAATATAGATAACTTAAATCCACGCCCACCCCTACGAGGGGGTTAATTCCACCCCTAACCTGTATTTATATATTTGGAATTACACACTACGGGGTTATGGTTTTTCACATTGTTTTGCACTATCATTCGCTATTTCATCTTAGGGTTGGAATTAATGCCCTCGTGGGGTGGGTATGAATTTAATTTGAATATATTTCTTTCTAATACTCAATTTTTTATTTTAAAATGTTTTCTCAAAGTACACACTTACTTATACAAATTGTTGCATTTCATTTCCAGTTTTGGCACAGAGTAGTTATATAATGGTTTATAAACGTAAATAAAACTGCTTCTTTAAAACTGTGTAACTTTTACTAAAACCAAAACATGGCTATCTCAATGTTCTCTACATGCTTATGTCAATAAAGAGAGTTAAATGAAAACTGGTCACTGAACCCCTGTAATATATGCAACCCATATTACATTTGCATATATCAACCGTTGCATATACGACACAGTCTCACTCCACCGCGACACCGCTGTCTTTTGACCTTGAACGATAACTGATAACTCGACCCCAATATACGAACATAAACATTTCCAATGTTAAAACTACTTCATATGCTTGTTGGCTTGTAAATTTTTCAGATTTTTGAAAGTAGTGGGTCATGGTGTAAAAAATAAGAACTCGTATTTGGTACGTTTCGGCTCAATACTATACGGTTTTCTTGAACAATGTGTAACAATTTTATGCAGCAAACAGTACATAAATAAACAATCAATAATTCTTCCTGCATGGCACTTAGTAGGTATATAATATGCACGTAATAGTATTAAGTAATCAATTTTCAGCACGATCATCGTTCATTGCAGGATTTATTTGAAAATATCTAGAACCTAAGGATGAAGTGATGGTAATTAATAAAACAGACACTGTAATATGTCACTAAACCGTTATACTATATTATTGTCAAAAACTACACAAATTAAATATAAAATTATGCGGCTAATGTACACAGTGTAGAAACATCCTGAGTATACGGCCTCTCAGTATCCATCAATATGCCTATCAACCAGGAAAATCAACAGAAATAGCATTAAATAACCTGGTTGGGAAAATTACGCAATCTCTACAGGCAAAGGAGATTGCGGTGGCAGCATTTCTCGACATTGAAGGAGCATTTAATAATTCACTGCCCGACTCCTTATACACAGCAGCAGCTGCCAGAGGAGTCGAGCCAACCATAAGTGACTGGATTCGAGCTATGCTAGAAAACAGAATCATCACGACATCTCTAAAGGGGGAAACGGTGAGCTTTAGGGCCGCAAGGGGATGCCCACAGGGCGGGGTTCTCTTACCGCTCTTGTGATCACTCCTTGTGGACCACCTGCTTGCCAATATCTCCCTGTGGGAACTCGAGATTCAGGTATATGCTGACGACCTAGTCATTCTGGCTAGAGGAAAATCTGAAGAGGTACTCTCAAATACCATTTAAGAGGTACTATATGCTATTCACATCTGGTTTGAGAGAGAGTAAATGTCTGTCAACCCCCACAAAATGGCAATTATACCCTTCACCAGAAAAAGGAAGCTGTACAACCTGAAACCACCTTCCATATCGGGTGAAATTATTCCATTTGTGGAAGAAGTGAAATACCTAGGTGTTACCATAGATAAGTCACTCAACTGGAATTCCCACTTGGAAAAGGTAATCCACAAAGCGAGACTGTCCCTGTGGACATGTCGAAGAATTTGCGGAAATTTTTGGGGCATTGGTCCCCAACAATTGTATTGGATATACGTTACGGCCATCAGACCAATGATAGCGTATGCTTCAATAGTTTGGTGGTCGAAAGGGCTGCAACAAACGACCAAAACCAAACTCTCTGGATTGCAGAGACAAGCATGTTTGGCAATAACTGGTGCAATAAGCACCACACCCTCAGCTGCTCTGGAAGTCCTCCTGGAACTACCGCCTCTCCATGTCCTGGAGAGAGAGGCCAGGTGGGCAACATACAGAATCCATCAAGCGGTAACTAATATGCCGCAGGCTAGCATCATGGAGCACAACAGGCTGTTGGATGACTTAAACTGTCACAACATCCTGGGAATGCCTTCAGATGTGATGCCTACTTTGATCAACCATGAACTGCCCTTTAAAGTCCTGTTTTCTGGAAGAGACGAATGGGATCGGAACAAAACCGACCTACAAAGGGCAGATAGTTGTTGGTTTACAGACGGCTCCAAAACCCCCGTGGGAACTGGAGCCAGTGTATATAGTCGCAAACTTAAAATAAGGATAATTTCGTGTCTTGGTGACAATGCGACTATATTTCAGGCAGAAAGTCATGCCATTGAACTGTGTGCACGGAGGCTCGGACAGACGCAACCTAGACACAGATCAATAAAAATATTTTCAGACAGCCAAGCGGCTCTTAGAGCCCTCGGATTCTACCGGTGTAACTCTAAAACGGTTAGGAATTGCCAGGAAGTTCTTGCCCGACTAGGCAAAAACAACACTGATCTGGAGACCTGGCCCCTCTGGTATGGAGGCAACGAAGTTGCTGATTCCTTGGCCAGAGAAGGAGCGGCAGCCAAATTTATAGGTCTAGAATCAGCACTCGGCATATCCGCAAACTCTGCCAAGGCTGCTATCCTAGCCTGGGCTGAATTGAACGCAATCCAGCACTGGCAGGAACTACCAGGATTAGTTCACTCCAAGGAGTCTATTACATACCCCTTGAAGTCAAGAACTAAAAATCTATTAGAGTTGAATAGGCTACACCTAAGAACTCTAATTGGCCTATACACTGGGCACTGCAGATTAAATCATCACCTACACAGAATTGGACTGGTGGAAAACGCCGAATACCGTCTGTGTCTGGAAGATGATGAAACGGTAGAGCACATTTTATGTACCTGTCCTGCTGTAGAAAGAACCAGGTTCTCACTGTTTGGCAAGGGGCGACTGAAGCCAGAGGACCTGGACGGTTTCTCACCCAACAAGATTATCAGCTTTATTAAAAAGCTGAATCTGTTGGGTGAACTATAACTAGGAGTGAGCCACAATAGACCTGATGGTCGCAGTGGAGGGCCTGACCGGTGCCCACTCACATATGAACCTAACCTAACCTAAGCTAACACGGTGTAGCCGAAAATCACAGTTCTCAAACACGACCTACTAATCTTTGCACAGTCGAGTCGGGTGTTGTTCGCACATAGCTGCAATTACACCGTCACGTGAGAGTTAAAAAAATCACATAAAAACCGGCCAAAATAGGGTTTACATGAGAAAAAAAATCCCACAAAAATCTGAAAAAATTCAGGGGTACGTGGGATGGTAAGGTAAATCGAATGGTATAAACCGCAGCTCTATATCTCTTTACGTTTTCGAGTTATGGTATATTAGATTTTTCGTTCGATTTTCCATAGCCCTGAATTTTTTTAAATTTTTGGTTGCTTTCGTTTGGAAGAAATGGCTTTCGAAACTAGGCCATTACCTTTGAACAATTGCAAAAAAATGAATGTGCCCGCAAAAATCTGAAAAAATTCAGGAGTATGTGGGAATGGCGCAGACCGCAGTTCTATATTGCGTTCTCGAGTCATGATCTCGGAAAGTGATTTTTGGCCCGTTTTCACGTGGTCTTTTGGCTCTAAATATCCTGGGGTGACGGGCCAATTCTGACCTCGGCGTACATAGGTGCACAGTGCATTTTTTGTTTCGTGTGCCGGTGTAATTTGTTACTTATCACACGCTCGATATGGTTCCAAAAATAAGAAAGTGGAACATTACTCGTGAATTTGCGAAAGGTAAGCTATTTTTACATGTCATTTTTCCAAAAGAATGGCTCAGGTAATAACATTTTTCTTATATCACCAGAAAGCTTAAAGAATATACCACCAAAAACAGTAAACAAAAATGTCTATTTCCATTAAAAAATAATTATGATGGCGTCATAACTCAAAAACCAATGACGTCATAAATTTTGGTATAGTGACAAAATGTAGCATTTACAAAACTAAAATCGACCTGATCGAGGATTTTTTTGAAAAATGACACATACCAAAGATATGAATTTTGTGCGTTTCTTTAGGATCACACTGTATATACTTATTTCAATATTTATGCACTATTTCGCATCGACAATATATTCAAGAATAAAGATCAAAAGCCCAAGCATCTCAAAATCGAGATTTAATTTTTTACACCATGACCCATCACTTTAAAAAATCTGCAAAATTTACAGTCAACAAGAAGATGAAGTAGTTTTTATTGTAAAAAAATAAAGGTACCTACTTAGTTACTTAATAATATCCTAAAAAATTTTTGTTTCAAAATTTCGAAAATGTTTGGCAAGCCGAATTTTAAGCATTCAGACTGCATGGATCCTGATTTTTTTCAGAATTTTCTCGGCAGAAATTGTTTACAGGAGTCTCTTTCTGGGAGTATTTCTCTGTGTTCAAAAATAATCTTGTAACGATCACCTGCTCATTTTTTTTACAACTTGTGACGTATCAAATGGCAGGTGCCCCGTCAGAATTCGAGTTTATTCAACTTTATCCATGAAACTATAAAAACATCTGATAGTGCATAAAAGGACGACGTACTGAAGCGCTATCCAGCTCCTCTACTATAACCTTCATTTCAATTACGAACTGAAGATTTTATATATAGAAGTATTTTCCTCGCTTTGTGAAAAGAAATCGTACAATTTCAATATAAATCTATTTTCAATCCATTTGACGTATATTATGAACAACTTCCGCTAATTTATGTAAATCACCACGGCCCCTCTGAATAGGGATGGTAATTAAATTATATGACAAACAAACCACTCTCCGGGTCTGATTTGTGTATGCAAATAGCGTTGTGAATCCTCAGTAGCCTTTTAATATTCCACAGCGAGATATAATTTAGCAAAAATGCTTATAAAAGATAGTTTTATTACGTTAGTTAGACAAATTAACGCCTTTGTAGGGATTTGTACATGCTGGACCAGACCACTATTTTTTTACCGAAGTACCCATACCCTATGCTTTGAATCTTGAGGAGCAGCCTCTTCACCCTACCACCCACGTTGCGGCCATCTTAAATAAAATGTGGCTAAAAACCAATTAAATATAGTTTATTAGGTTTTTAGGTAATCGTTGCTCTAACGAAATATACAAATCAATTTATTGTATGGCTAAATTCTTTACAAGAAGGGATCATAGTTTAAAAGTGAATTATTTTTTGTACACATATTCTTTATAGGATTTTGCAAATAGCAGAAAAAACTATCTCTGAGAACTAAAATAAAAACTGTTTGTAAAATTATTGGTTTACAATCTTTGCATTCTTTCGACAACCTGAATTCTGACAATTAAAATTCTAAAATCAATTTGTCTTTCTTATTGAACTATTCTCATTCTAACACTAGTTTCCACACAGTCCCCTACGGCTATGCAGAGTAAAGCAGTATCCACATAACCCCCTACAACTACGAAGATTCAGTTAAAATGAGAATAAAAATGAATTTATTTACATACCGCTTCTTTTGGAAAATTTTTCATTCAAATGTATTAAATTTTCAGGAAATCTATCATTCTCTTTCTTGGAAATGCTTAGCCTTTGAAACGCTTTTCGCTCTTATTCTGGAGCTCATCAGAAAGGCACAAAGCCACTCATACGATGTTCCATGCAAAAACTAAGACAATTACCAACTTGGTAATTGTCAATTGTTCAAGGGCATTTCTAAGAAAGAGAATTATAGATTTCATGAAAATGTAATCCATTTGAATGAAAAATTTTCCAAAAGAAGAGGTATGTAAATAAATTCATTTTAGGCCCTTGTTACCATTTTAACTGAATCTTCATAGTGTTGATACTGGTTTACTCTGCATAGCCGTATAGACTGAGAGCTGGCTCCCATTTGATCTAACCGAAGAGATCTAATTCTGTTTAATATTGCAGTTTCGAGTATTGTCCACATGAAATGGAAATCCGGCGGTCTGGCACTCCAAAACGGTCGGACATTAAAATGGCGACCCACCGATTTCGGAAAAAATACTTTAATTATAACCGGGAAGATCTATTTTTGTTTTAGAGTTTACTTGTTAGATTACTACCTCCTAAATTAATTTTAACTGGTCTGTCACTCGAAATTGGTCGTAAAATGGCGGCCAGATCAACTTACACTTTAAAAAAATTGATGTCAATTTAACCGAAAGTATCTAATTTTAATTTTTCAACCAAATTACAGGTCAGTGCGTGGCTTTTACGAATTGCTTGATCTGGCAGTAAAAAACAGCCGGATCCATGATGCCAGATCGGTTATTGTAAGGTAGCAAAGCTTGTTAATCGTCGATTACGACTGAGCTACATTATTTTTCGGTGGATGGTATATTAAAAATTTGATGGAAATATAATTTTATTGTATGAAAAGAATTATAAGTTTTTTGTCAACATTAGTTTTGACATTTAATTAAAATATAGCTTGAATCTCGCACTCAGATTTGTCAGTGATGCTATAAAATCCAATATTGTAATATTTTGCGGTTTCTACAACGTCACGAGTATTTTTGTTATTCTTCGTCTTTGCCCCCGTCATCTTCCAAAGGGAAATCAGAATTGGTATCTTCGTCGTCTAAAAAGAGTTAAAAATTAGGTAATTATTACTATATTGTATTCAACATACCTGAAGCCTCCGCAATTGCGTCGATAAGAACAGGTGGAGCAACGTCTCCATGAAACCACAAAGGTTCGTATATCCCAGAAGGGCCTATCTTCCAGCCATAGTCTTCAGAATTTAATGGCTGCATCAGGTCCTGTTTTTCGGCGTTCATCCATATATATGTTTAAAATATACTTTTTTCACATGCAGCAGCAGTGATGATTGGCACGGGGGAATTGATAGGGAATCAAATGTGGCGAAGCTCTTAATAAGAGACTCATTCATTTTTCTGGACTTGTAAGCCATCTCAAATTTTCTGTACCTTGCCTCATTACCTGTTGGACACCTAGGGAGATTATACATGAAGCAAACAAATTTCTCCGCCGTAGTTACGGGGACAGAATCTGGTTCCGGATCTTGGTAGAATGTTTGAAAATATTTTTGAAATTCGGAGCTCTTTTCCATTTGTGTAAAAGGAGTAACTTTACCCTTTTTATAGGAACAAGATGTTGTGTCACATCCTGTGAAGGCAGGCAGACCAGGCAAGGCAAGACATACATCAGGACCGAGTTCGACGAACAATTTCCCTACGTCTGATTAACGAAGTGAGTTGTCAGAAAATCCAACCTCCATCAAAATTTTGGATTCAGCATTAATTTTGTGGAAATTACCCAATAAAATAACAAGTACATCGGTGCCATTGCATCGCACTACAATATTATTTGGAAACTGGAATTTAGATATTAGATACAATATTCTCGTGTCCGCTTCTTCGTGATTGCAAGAATAGTCATCGGAAATAGCTCTGATGATCGTATTATTTGAACTGGTGAATTGGTAGCATGAGTTTTTGCCATTGACATAGACAGTCTTGTTTCTAAAAAAATCAGATATAGAAGGGTCCTGCCAGTGGTTAATAATAAATTCCACGAAATTTTCTTTTAAATTCGTTGCTTCTTAAGCAGTTTATAAAATTTGTGGGTTTTATCCGATCGGCTCCGCGCATTGCATTAACTTGTTGCTCTAGATGTTGCACTCTCCTTTGCCTTTCTGCATCTTTGATTAATACTTGGATTAAAATATTGGTCGAATATCACATTTCGCTTTATGTTTCGTGACCATCTGAACAAATTTACGAGATATTAGATCCAAAGTTCGAGGCACCTCTCCAATAGTGTGAAGTTTAGAAGAATCCATCGATTATGGCCACATCAATAGACCCAGGATTTTCTGCTACGATCTTTTTTCTAAATGATTCATCAGTGCCGATTTGTCGGTTTTATTGAAAATTCCATCTGAATGAATGAAAGCCCTATGAGTCGTCGTCAAAGGATACTTTAGCACTTCAGCAATATCAATTTTGTGCTATGTTGATAAGCCCAACATCCTTGCGAATAGATTTTTATTAATAATTTCCTCCTGCACCTTGTCATTACTCGCTTTCCGAGTAGGGGAGAGCGGGGCGCAGTGGTCACTTCTTTGCATTTTATTATTTTTTTAAGGCACTGTTAACATTTCTGCAACTTTTTTGTGCAAGGCTAAAGTAACATGTATTTAGAGGAATTTCGTATAACACCACTTTCAGAATCAAACGTTTTACATATGACAACAAAATAAAATTTCTTAGAAAATATGACAAGTGGGCCCCGCAGTCGGGGTACACTGGCCACGTTAGTGAGGTTCACTGGTCACTGCTTAGACAGATAAAACAAATTGTTATTTTACTGAGCAGGTACAAAATTATGTTTATAAAAATTTTCGGCCTTAGCCCATATTAAAGTTTGATACATTTATGTTAAATGTGAACATATTTTGAGTTCGGGTTGTTCCACCAGATTGCATAGGTTTGGGTAAGTGACAAACAATATTACATTTTTCTACAACCCGCCCTCCCATACATGATTTGTACGTTATTCGTCGTTCAATGAAATGCAGTGTTGCAAGAAATTTGATCTGGCACACAGTATCCGGCTGCTTTTGGTTGCCATACTTAACAATTCATGAAAGCCATTCAGTGAGCTGTAATTTGGTTCGAAAATAAACATTAGATACTTTCGGTTAAATTGACTTCAATTTTGTTTAACTTTGGATTTTGGTCTGGCGGCGAATTTGCGATCGATTTCGAATGGCAGACCAGCTCAAATTTATTCAGGAGGTAGTAATCTAACAAGTAAACTCTGAAACAAAAATAGATCTTCCCGGTTAAATTGAAGAAAATTTTTTCGAAATTAGAAACGCCGCCAATTTACCGTCCGATCGCCTTGGACTGCCAGACCGTCAGATTTCTATTTCATGCTAGCTCCAGACTTGAGTAGTATACGTAACTGTATTAGATCTTTCCGGTTATATCAAATGGGGGCTACCTCTTGGACTAGTAGGAGACTGTGTGGAAACTAGTGTTAGAATGAGAATTGTTCAACAAGAAAGACAGATTCATTTTAGGATTTTAATTGCAAGCATAACCAAAATTCAGGTTATCGAAAGAATGTAAAGATTTTAAATCGATGATTTTACAAACAGTTTTTATTTTAGTTCTCATTGATAGTTTTCTCTGCTGTTTGCGAAATCCTGTAAAGTATATGTTTCATTACAAGGGATTATAGTTTTACTCACGCTACATATACTACATTCTCGGTTGATTTGTTACATCAGTCTAGTAATAAACGAAAGCTAGTTATTTTTCTTTCAAATAAAATGGCCAATGTAGTTTGATCTAGTAGCAGGAAAGTGGTAATAATTCATAGTATGTCTGCTACTATTCAAGAAAGTGATTCTTATAGACTACTGCGGATGCTTTTCGAAGGTCTCCTGTGATTATTTGAGGTGAGAGCGCCAATACTATTGAAGAACAGTACATTATAAGGTTTTAGAATAATAATTGTTAATTTGATAATTCATTTCACGAATGAACACGAGTATTTAAACTTTTTTAAAACAATGCATACGTACAATTTGTAGATTTCAATTTGAACAATTGTGGGAAGCTAGTCTTAGTTAACATATTACAAAACTTTTTGAATCAAGGGTACATGTTATGCAAAGTAGTCTACAGAATTGGCAAAGAAAATATACAATTTGTGAATTTCTCATTTAAAAGTTTAGGAATTCTTCAGAATCTATTTCAAAATTTTACATAGCCATATTTTCTTCAGCCACAAAGCATAATTAATATTTTTACATACATTATATACTCAAAAGAGCTAATTATTATATTGTTTAAAGTACACAAATAGAGTTACAATAAAACATTTCTTAAAATGACACCTTTTTATTAAAAAGTGATTACTAAAATATATAAAGGACATAATTTAAATCATGATTTCAGTTATTTAAATATGCCCAACGCTGATATGTAGCAATCTATTAAATTATTAAAACAAACAGATAGATAAAATTTATTAAATTTCGTGCAAATAGACAATAATAATAAATATGTTCACTATTAGCTAAAATATATTTCCTTTAAACATGAATCAATTGCTACTATTAATATAACGTGGTATTTTGACTGTATAAAGGAGTTGTTGAGAGTCTAAAAAGAAGTACAACATACTTGTACTTTATGTAGAACTGAAATTAAAAGGTAAACTTGTAAAATGTAAAATCAATTATTTTTTTAATTATTATCACTTGACAGTTCAAGACTCATTTCAAAATTTTTAGTATTTTCAGTTTTATAAAGGAATGGTCCCTCGAACGAAAAAGAAAAAACACAAAATACAGGAAAGGTTTATATTTAAATTCTCAATAAAGTACAATGTATCAGAAAAGTCTTGGGTGTACCAAAAAAACAAGGGTAAGAGGAAGGGGTTGTCTACCCCCTAAAAGAGCCTTTTAGATAACTTCATTTAAAAGTAATTTTAAGCTATTTACCATAAGACATATGTTTCAGTAAACAGAAACTGAAAAAAGATCTAGTCATTTGTACAATATTAAAGAAAATATATTACTTTAGAAGACCGTATGTTCTGGCAAATAAATAAAATAAATAATATATAATTTAGTAAATAAAATAATATTATACAACTTAATAGGACAATTATAATATGCAACCAGCATTTTATTATTACATTGTAATTAAAATATATAAGGTTAATAATAATAATACAAAATACAACTCAGATATAGTATGGCAATACACATATTGTTAAAAGGGCAAATCATTTTTGTTAATATTTCTCAGATTTTACATCAGTTATAAAACTGACGAATTAAATTTTTAATTTTGTTTAAAAGAATCAAGATAATATGATAAACAGAAGACAGCGTGAAATACTTGTCAGTAGCAAGATATATCGATTTTCTGATAAAATAAAGCTTTAAAACAGTAAAAATTATTTGATGTAACTACAATAGTTGTAGTTCAAGCGTAATAATCCAGCTGAACCTTTGCTTACAGCATCGGGGCAGGATTTCAACGTGATATTTCTTGACAGTTTAATTTGATTGTTTGCAAATACAGATGCCCCACGTTGAGCGCCAAAAATGCAACAAATTCTGTGTTCTCCATGGAGCGTAAATTTCAGTCTTGGACAATAAGCCGCATTTCAAGTTACTCGTTACTTTCGGCAACTGCAACTACAGTGGATGAACTGGATGTAATTGTTACTTAATGTAAATTTATTTACATCCTTTTTAAAAATCTCTTTTTCAACTTTTTCTTTCTTCCCTCTGATTATGTTCATTTCATTTCAAAGAAAAAACCACCATCTCCTTAATTTTTCCAAACATGTTAACTTCACTATAAATATTGTGCATTTTTTAACAACAACATTTACGAGAAATGTGACGATGAAAGTTGGGTTTATGAATTACCCTTGAAGCCAACTTCCTTTCAGAAAATATACAAATATACTTCTTTCCAAGTATATTAAAATGATAAAAAAATAATATTATGTAGAACGAAGCTATTATATTATTAGTAACAAAATGATGTTTTTATATTATATTAGTACATTAATATTGTACCTAGGCTAATGGTTGTACTATTTTTGTCTGACATTTATTATGTGACACTTTTAAAAACATTTACTTAACATCAACCCTGAGAGTTATCAGCTTTTGCACATTATAATGTTACATAAAGTCGTTGTAGATTTGGATAAAAAATATCTCAGATATTCTTCTAAATTCAGGAATACCAAACTGCCGTTTAATGTAATTATATTTTTCTTCTTATTTCAAGTAATCACTTTAAACAGTTTTTAGCCGTATTTGTTAATTTCAGTGCTTAGCCTTCTAGTCTGCTTACAGCCTCGACAATCTCACTGACAACCGTACAAATCACAGTCCACATAAACGAACTCCGAGTTAACTGATTTTATCTCATCTCTGCCTCTACCACCGTAAAGGTCTAACTTCAAGCTATCGATGTCGTGCTGCTGATTCAACGAGATGTGCCGATTAGTTAAACTAGAACACATAGCACAGAAAATATAACTGCAACAACAGCTATTTCGACGTCTGTTTACTCTTCTCAAAGTACAACAATTTACTAGAACGCCAAAGATTGAAGTAACGATCTTCCATAATATGTAACTCAGGACGAAGATAGTCAAGTAGAAAGCTATAGGAGATTCCTCAAGAAGATCTATAATGTTCCTGTTTTGAAGTTTCTTTATTTGACAGGCTTGCACCATATCCTCATACACTCGGTTTTTAATGTCAGATTGTAATTCATTATTTTCAATTTTTGGTTTGTACCTTCCGTTATTTTTATTATTTTTCATAGTATTCCCTAAGGTCTTGTTACTACTAACTACATACCCTGGCCGATTGGTAATCCAAACCTTTTGACCACACCTTTCTGTTCTTTTAATCATTTTAAGTGCGACAGAGTTATTTTCCTTATCTTCACAGACAACAAACTGTACTATATTTTTTCCTCTTCCCAAAGTCCATATAGTGCCATTACAAATGCTTGGCGAATATGTGCATGTTTCATTTTGATTTTTTGGATTTATGTAAATACCCATTGTAGTGTTGGTTTTGTTAATGTTGAGAGGTGAGCACTCTTTACATAGGACTATCGGTATTATCCAACCTAAGCTGGTTATGAGGCATATCGCTTTCTTCATCCTTAAACATAAAAAATATAATTATTTGTTGTCCCTAAAATATGTCATTGATTGATAATATAATTCATGTTACATTAGAAAATCAACCGTGCATTTACGCTGGGAGAAATAACGAACTATAGTAACGTAGGAAATGTATAATTTTTTCATAAGAATGTCGCCTATATTAAATTAACACTATTCAAAGTTGTTAAATATTCACATACACCCAATAAGCTACTGAGGAAGACTAAAAACGTTTTAGTAACGTTTTGGATTATCGTATACACAAATAACGCATATGGAACGTATGGTAAACATTTTGTAGTTAATAAATATTTGGAAGTAGTACTATGATAGAAATGTAGACATAGATAGACAGATATATAGACAGATAGATATACAGATAGATATGAAGTATTGGTGTGCCTTCAGGTGTTCTTTCGCGTAGTTGATAGACTCCTGTGGGAGTCATGGTTGTCTAAACGACGCTTCAGTGAATTTCATCTGTCGTCAACAGGTTCTCGCTGAAATCTGCCTACTGCTGCTCCTCGTTACCCGAACTGAACTGTGCAGTTCAGCTCGTTCAGTCAAGTGCGAAACAACACATTTGCAGTGAACCAGTGACGATATAGAATTGTATAGTACATGTCATCATGTAATCAATTAATCTATATATATTCTACTTAAATATATTACAAATATATAACAACACAAATTTACATATACATATATCACTACAAAGAACATCATATATAAAAGAATATTATTCTTTAACAAATATTATTAATTATTTGAAAACACACCAGGCGTTATTTCTTTGTTGTCATATGGTTCGGCTGATACTAGCACTCTCTGATAAATGTCTTGAAATTAACAATATTGTTTATGGTTCCTATTTCTTTTGGTAGCATTCGGTAAAATTTTATGCGTTAAGAAAGAACACCCGTCTTCCAATAATTATGAAATGTGGTGAGGGATAGTAAAACTGGATGTTATATCGATCATCATTTGAAAATATACTTGGATTATTTGTAAACACACCATAAAGTTAATAGATTCAACTGTCTAAAACTGCTGCCTAAGGAATCATTACTTCATCATCCAGACTATCCATCCTAGTCTCTTTATAGGAAAAGATCTCGACTATATTTGCACTCCAGTATGTGGAAATAAATGGTTATAGAATTTTAACAACATTCGTGGCAGATACGCCAAAAATAAAATTTCTGGATTCTTATTAGCTTGCTCTACTTGTTTTCCCCAATTTACAACCTTCCCCAATCTACTCAATGGAATCATCTCAATCAGATGTCATTACAATACATACACTAAATTTCAAGTGAAAATCTTAATTTAATCCATCAACCCTATTAGTAATGGAGTGAGGGTGGTGGGGGGAGTTCAAAAATAATATAAAAAGCCCGGGTCTTGGCTTCTAATATATACACCAAATCCCAAGTTTCTGTACTGTTACTAGCTTGCTTTACTTATTTTCCCCTATTTACCCATATTTAACCTCAATCCCTTCAATAGAATCATCCCAAAACATAATTTAGTTCCAGGTGTCGTTACGTGTACCAAATTTGAAGTAAACATTTCAGTTTTATTTCATCAATCAATTTAATAATGGAGGCGGAATGGAAAATATTATAGAAAAATGTCAGAACTTGACTTCTAGTATATACACCAAATCCTATATGTTTGTACTCTCACCAGCTTGTTTTACTTATTTTTCCCTATTTACCCCCCAATCCTTCACCGGATGAGTTAAAAAAACAATCCAGTTCCAGATCTCGTTGTAATACATACACGTATAAAATTTCAAGACCAACAGACAGCCAGAGACAGTTCTTTCCGTTCAAACTTAAAATCTCTACATTTCATGCCATTCTAAACCCATTTTGAACAAGAAACATTTTTGAAAACTTGATTACTGCAATTCCACAGTAAAATGCCATTACAAGATTGACTATCTATTCGATCAGCTATTTACTCTTGTATGACAAACTTAATTTCTGAAAGGTCAAATAAAATTATATCATATTGCATAATGGATTAAAGATTTCCATTGCAGCAGCAGCAGCAGCATCATCTTGGCTTAATATTTTATTAAAGCTTCCTAAGTGCACAGCGAGCCGTTCTTAATTTAACACCCAGTTATTGAATGTGGCTCATCAATGATAACGCCAAGGAATTTTGTAGCTCAGGCTAGCTCAATATTTTCATTTTTCAGTCTCAATGTAGTTGAAAAACATATCTATTTACAGAATGTCTAGTTGTGAGACAATTAGTTTTAGATATATGTAAAATAAGAGAATTGTCTTGAAATCACTTAGAAATTTTTGTGACGTTTATTTCATTGATTCTTACAGCTTATAAAATGCTAACCAGTTATTAAAACATTAGTACCGATTTCGTAATTGGCTAAAACAGTGACTCACACCTTACAACATTTGACAGTTCATTTAAAAAGAAGATAAAAAGTAATGGCCCTAATATACTACTACTACTAGTAAATATTACTGAAACCAGTTATGTGCTGTACCGCGTATTTCATAAATTTCTAATTTTGATGACAACAAAGTATGATTGACACAATCAAAAACTTTGGACAAATTATGAAAAAGTGATATAATTTTTGTTAATTGCTCATCTTTAAACTTACTTCAATATAGATATTAGGTAATAAAGTTCAATTAACTTAAGGAAGTTGAAATTTTATTTCATATTTTTTTTAGAGATATAATGTTTCCCAAAAATTTGTTTTAAACCTTTCTAGTGTTCAAATTTTATATAAGCTACTCCGATAATACCTACTACCTAACTACCGCTTTGCAAAATATTTCCATAGAAAACGCCGAAGCCACTACAGCGGAATGACTGAATACACATAATCGAACCTCCCGGGACAGTCAACTTACGTCCCCTCCCCCAGTTATTTTTTTCTTGTTCAGTTTGCTAACACACATTAGTTAGACCTGGCATACCCTAGTACAGCCATTTTTAAAGCTAGCACAACCCCGCACAAATAATAAATAGGAGTTGTTTGGGGGAGTGGGGCAAGTTGACGCTAGTGCCCCCCGGTTATTTTTTTGGTCTTTAATTTGCTAGTACACAATGCTTACACCTAGCACAGGCTAGCACAACCACTTTCAAAACTAGCACACCTAGAGAGTCGGTAATATACAGGGTGTAAATTTTTTCCTCAGCCCCCTCCCCCAGTTATTTTTTAATTTGTCTCGAATTTGATTTTTTTTCTAATATGATTATGCTAAAAGTTGACTAAGTAAATTAAGTGAACAATATAATAGGCCAGTAGAATTAGGAAAAAAATGTGATTGCTATCAAGAAAATCTAAATAGAAAAAGTCCAAATTAAATTTTTCACAAATTTTGTCTCAAAAAAATTTTCAATTTCCACAACAGGTTTCGATATGTCCTCGGTTTTAGGCCAACTTATATACTTCCCCCACCTAAAAGTTTGTCGCCGTCTGGTAATATGTTAGGAGGTCGGAACCTACATTTCTATGTAAAAAAGTGCTGTCTCTCGTTTTTTCTCAAAAAACATGTTTTTTCCTAATTCTACTGGCCTATATATTATTCATTTTACTTGGTCAACTTTTAGCACAATCATACTAGAAGAAAAAATCATTCCGTGGAAATAATTCGAAACATTGCATATGCAGTACCTACTCTGTGTCTAGCAATGGCATATCATTAATAACATTCGTGCATATTATGCCACGGACACCATCTTGGAAAACGGCGGCCGTATCTTGAACTGAAGTATGAAAAAACACGAAATACAAGGCGACTTTTAATGATTTTTTCGCATAAATGTAAAATTTGACAGGTGACGACTGCCACATAACCATTTTTTTTTCAGGCCTTTTCTGTTGTTCCAAGATAGGCAAATTTAATTGGCCTCATTAAATTTTCCATGGAAACAATAATAAAAAAATTTCCAACATAAGAATTTCTTGAAAACCACAATACATTATATATTATATTTTAAGTATGTTGTTATTATTATTGTGGTGTGTTATCATATTACTTAAACGATTTTAAAAATCATTCATGAAATAAAGTTTAATTTATTTATTTAATTATTTAGTTGTTTAGTTTACTAGGTGTTAACATTGTGTGCTATCAAATTTGAGAAAAAAGTACATGTGACAAAGGAAAAAGTTTCAACTCTCTATGTTAACCTCTTTATTTCAACGCTCTCTTATGTGATTATTATTTGTAAGGTATTCTGAGTAATAATAGAGAATGTAATATATCTGTAGGTGGGACAAAATTTCTACCCTATATATTATCAACCCTGTAGGAGCGTTAGCTTGGAAAGTGGTTGTGCTAGGTATTAGCATTGCGTGTTAGCAAATTCAAGACAAAGAACTGACGAAAGAATTTACACCCTGTATATTACCGCCCTGTAAACAGCCCAATTTATTGTTTGCGCGGGGGTGCGCTAGATTTAAAAATGGCTGTGCTAGGGTGTGCTAGGTCTAAACATTGTATGCTAGCAAATTAAACAAGAAATAATAACTGGGCGGGGGGGGGGGGGGGTTCAAGTTAACTAACCTTTTCCCTATTTTTTAAAGTTAGTTAATAAATGAAGTAAAAAGTGCTTACGTCATCAACTTTGCCTTCAGCCTCTTTGGATGTTCCTATACAATGAAATAATGTGATTGTGAAAATGTCTGATTGAATAATTTTGTATTAATATCTTAAAACTTGAATTTATTAGACTGTTAGTGCTTTTGTCGAGGTAAGATAAATGTCTCATTGGGACCTCGTAGTATAAATACCTTTTATAAATAATTAACTACTATTGATTAACTTCCACTCAAATTTTCATTTACTTCGGACCGATTAAAACATTTTCATATTTGTTACTTTCACATTGCCCTTAATTGTTATGAATAATTAGATAAGAAGTATACGTCGATGAGAAAATCGTGACGCAGTATTGTAATGAACCGTTTAAATATATTTATTATTAATATAAACCGTAAGCGGAAATGCGTGCAATGTTAACAGCTTATAATATATTCAGTAATCAATATCAACAGAAATGATTCAATTACATGAGTTAGTAGAGTAAGATTTAGATAGTAATATTGTTTACATCGTATCTGTATTATGGACAGTAATAAGCTTATATTAGGTAAATTTAATTTGCGTTTGTACTCTCTTCATGTCTCAAATAGTGTTAAATGTTCTAAAGTATCAACACTTATCAATTTTCTAAACCTTCAAAACTTGCGTCAATACAACTCTGTTCTTAATAATAACAATAGACTTTTAGACTTGGTTATATGTAAGGCACATTTTGTTTTGGAAAAATCAGTTGAATTATTGGTTTCAGGATATACATCATCCTGCTCTTATTGTTAACTTCGAAACTCAGTTTATGAATCCGAATGTCAAATTTCGAATGAAATCTACTAATTCTTTCAACTTTCGAAAGGCAAATTTTCCTCTTCTGTATGAACAATTACTGCACATTAACTGGTTGTTCCTAAATGACTATGATGATGTTAAATCTGTGCTGACTTATTTTATAAGAAATTAACCGAAGTTTTTAATGAGAACATACCCAAGTTCAAAACTAAAAAATAAAAGACAGTTTCCCCCTTGGTTTAACGGTGAAATTATAAAAATTATAAAGCTAAAGCATAAGAAATTGATATTATTTAAACGCCATGGTAATAATGATTCGCTAACTGAATTTCGTAGACTTAGATCACAAATCAAGTCGGATATTAAAATTGCATTTCAAATTCATACAAATCGAATTGAAAATAATATCACATCTGAGCCCAATAAATCCTGGGCTTACATCAATGGAAAAAAGGGAAAACTAGCATACCTAATGACATGACTTATAATAATGAACCTCTGGAGATGCATTTGCAAGTTTTTCGAGCAATCTTACTTCCTTAACATCTCGGACGCCCCTGATATCAAGCCTAGTAATCTTTCGCTTGACTGTTTGGTAAAGCTTTTGAAATCCTACTAACTGATAACATTTATGCACATGTTCAACTGAAAATATCTACGCAACAACACGGTTTTATGAAAGGTCGCTCTACATTAACGAACTTAATCTGCGCTACTTAGTACATTGCTGAATCAATTGATTCTCAAATACAGGTAGACTCAGTCTATACTGACTTTTCTACGGCGTTTGACAGACTGAACCATAGAAAAGTTCTCTGTAAACGTGACAAAAGCGGATTATCTGACGGTTTACTTCAATTTCTTGAGAGTTACTTGACTTATAGAGTTCAATTCGTATCTTACAATGGATATAAATCTGTTGAATACCGAGCCATGTCAGGAGTACCCCAGGGATCAATTCTTGGACCCCTCTTCTTTAATATTGTTATTAACGACATCAGGGATCACTTAGACGTATATTTCTTAATATATGCCGATGACGTCAAGATGTTGCATAGGATTAATGTTTTTAATGACTGCGAAAAACTTCAAAACAACTTAACTAAGTTATCGGCTTGGTGCGATGAAAATGATAATCACCTAAATGTTGGCAAGTGCAATGTTATCAGTTGTACAACCAAGTAGTTCCCAATTATATAGAATTATAATGTTAATGGCGACATGCTGAATAGACCATCTGCGTTCAAGAATCTAGGTGTAACTTTTGATAAAAAATTAACCTTCATTAACCATATTGATGCTGTAATTTCGCATGCATGCAGGATGTTAGGCTTCATTTTGCGATGTTAATGATGCGAAAACATTAAAGATGCTTTATTTTGCTGTCTCTCGATCTAAACTGGAGTAAGCTTCGCTTGTCTGGCAATCTGGGTGTAGTACTCATAATGATAAATTGGAAAACATTCACCGCCGCTTCCTGAAATTTTTAAACTGAAAAACTGAAGGTACATATCCACCAATTGGAGCTTCTCAAAATCAAGTACTTGAAAAATTTAATATCACCAGTCTTTCCGAAAGGCGTGAGTCCTTTGCCGTGCGTTTTATAGATAAAATTATGCATAATAAAATAGATTGTAGTAAAATATTAAGCCAACTGAACTTTTATGTCCCACGGATTAATTCTCGTCATTCTCATAGCTTTTATTTATCCACTCCTAGATCTAACGTATTAAAGCTTTCTCCTCTGTTTAATATTTGTACTAGTTATGAAACTCATTGCAGTGAAATGGACATATTTGTCTAGCAGCCAGACATTTAATCTACTGTCGTCCAGTCTAATCGCCTTCATAATTTCTATTTGTATTTTTTTTAGTTAGGTTAGGTTAAGTTAGTTTATATTTCCATACTATAAATGGTTTTGTACTGTTGGATGATGTATGATTAAATAAGTAAATAAATAAATAGATAAATAAATAAATAAATACATAATTCATTAAATTTTTATAAGGGGTTACAGAAAATCTGAATTTCGTTCGTATGAACTAGCTTCAACTATATGACCGATTTATTTATCTTATATGTAAGACAGAACTTTAACCGCTGAATAAAATAACCCCTATTCTTTAGAAGAATATATCTACTCGGCAAAATCAGAACTTTATAAATGTCTGACCCCGACTCAGATTCCTCTAGAGAAATAATAGGTGAAATATTTTCTAACGAAAATGGCCCATATATTATGGCCAGTATGTAGTATTGCTTAGAGAACCTTCACCAGCTTGGTTATATTTATAATGATACGGCTATGGTTAGATCGCATCAAGTTCTTTAGAAGTTTCATCAGTTATCTAATTTTACTTCCACATCAACATACTGGAGTGGAAATACAGTAATCGTAATAAACATTTTTTTTTTCTGACATAGGTTTAGAATGTCACGACACATCCATATTTTATATATGCGCATAGAAAAATGTCTGCCTGTCTGTCTGTAGGTCTGGTCTGTGTATCGGTCTGTAACTTTTTTTGTGCGCACGTTTCCTCTGGAACGGTTTCAGATATGGACTTGAAACATTGTATATGTATGTTTACAATGAAATCTGAAACTGGATTGTTTTTTGAACATATCTGCCGATGGGTTGGGAGGGAGGATTAACTAGAAGTAAATAGGGGAGAATAAGTAAATCAAGCTGATAAGAGTACATACATTTGTAATTTGGTGTATATAGTAGATGAAGGCCTCAGAATTTTTTATAATGTTTTTCATAACTCCGTATCCACCACCACTCTATAATTAAAGGGGTAAAATAAAATTGAGATATTCACTTGAAAATAGTACACGTATGTATTATAACAATATCTGGAAGTAGATTATATTTTGAGATGATTACGTTGAAGAAATGGGGGGGGGAGGATAAGTAGAGATAAATATGAAAAAATAAGTAATCTGGTAAGAGTACAGAAACTTGGGATTTGGTGTATATACTAGAAGCCAAGGTCTGAAATAAAATTGAGATATTCACTTGAAAGTTAGTACACGTATGTATTGTAGTGCCATGTGATTGAGATGATTCCATTAAAGGGGTGAGGGGTGGGAGGTTACGAATAGGGGAAAATAAGTAGAGCAAGCGAATAGAAGTCCAGAATCTTTATGTTTGACCTACTTGCTAGAAACTAACGCCTTTCTATGACATCTGACCCGAATATTATTAGAATTTTATAACCAATAATTTCCACATACTAGAGTGTAAATACTGTCAAGATGGTTCCTTTAAAGTGACTTAGATGGAAGATCTGGATGTGGAAGTAGTTGTTCCTTAGGCAGCGGTTCTTTTTAGTTTAGTTTTGTAACAATCCTAAATGTAACGAATTTCATTTCTAAATTCATTTGAAGAATAAAAACTTAATCTGATTTGAAAATTTAGAATTATTTAGTCTCAAAGTTTGATGTGGTATACCTACTGAATATTAAGCGACGTCCCATTCTTAATTTTTCCTAAACTTTTTGATCAATTTGGATGAAATTTTTTTAGTATTGTAGGTGGATTCGTCGAGAATGTTATTATACAAGTGACTTTTTCCAGCCACTTAATTTTACAAGAATTACACTCGGTATTCATGTAATTTATACACAATGATAACGTTTTTTTACTCAATTTTGTAACACCCTGTCGGGTAAATCAGCAACAACAGCTAACTAGAATTCAAGTCAACAGTTAGTAGCCTTGCATTTTCTAAATATCCTCGTTTTTGGTTCACTTCGTTATCTCTATTATTAGAGCAGATGTGTTATAACACAACTTGTTTTTATTGAGATTGACACATATTTTAGGAACCCTTATTTTTTATTTTGTTAGTGACAAATAAAGAAACATCACCGAAATAGGCAATAAAATCCATAAAAAAATTAAATTTAATAATTTCTGTGTCTTCTAGCCCTTATTACCTATTATCGGCGTCCTGGCCTGCCGGAACTTTAATCTCGAATGTATTACAAAGGTAGATTTCCCAATTCTTCCAAAATGGCCATTCGAAGCACTTCATAAATATGTGGGTCAGGTTCTCGTGATCTTACTAATCTCTTCAGACAGCTCCAGGTATTTTTTATAGGACTGAGATCAGGTGAATTCACTGGCCAAACCATACGATTAATAATGTCTTGTTGAAAATATGCATTTACTTGCCTTCCGCGATGAGGACGAGTATTATCATTGACGATTTCATTTGCAACAGATTGCAACACGTTCCACCACTCACGGTAACGTTTCCAAGAACAACCAACTGTACAGGACGATCCCAAGTATGTATTATAGCGTTCACCTCTACCTCTCCATATTCCTAATCTCCCATCTGAGCTATGAAGACGAATTTTAGTCTCGTCAGAAAGCAGACAGCGACCCCAGTCTACGACACGCCAATTCTAAGATTGGCGCGTCCATTCTATCTTTTTCATTTGTGAGCTGCGGTTAACAATCTAAACATTTTTGAAGATCTGGATACCAAATTTGCTTCGTGGAGCCTATTTCCTACATATTGGGTTGATATTATCGAGCGAGTTGCGTTCACTGAGTTATCCTGAAGAACTCTAGCAGTAGAAAATTTACTTCTACCAAAGACGGACCCTGTCTGGATATTGTGCTGCTTTGTCGGCCTCCGCTATACTTTCATCAAGATGTATTCGAACTCATCTAATGACATTGTGCCCCACACTGGAATGAGACGCAACCTTTCTCAATGGTGCACCCATTATAATCATTCCCATGGCCTGGTTTATATCGTCAAGGTATAAATGTCTTAACACGATTTTTGAAACGTAAAATGTCGTTAGTTAGAATTATTGCTTGACAATAATACCAACATTTGTTGTGAAGTATGATTTCAGTAATGACAGTTAACGCTCGTAAAAACCGCTGCCTAAGGAATCACAACTTCCCAGATTTTCCATCCAAGTAACTTTAAAGAAACACATCTTGACTATATTGGAAATAATTGTTCATAGGGTTTTAATAGTACCTACTTGAGGAGGAGATGTCATAAAAAGTATAATCTAGTTCCAGATATCGGTATAGTATATACGTGTACCAAATTTCGAGTAAATATCTATTTAGTTTTATCAACCACTTTAATAATAGGGTGGGGGTGATTGAGGAGTGGAAAATATAATAAAAAATTTAAGGCCTTGGTTTCTAGTATATACACCACATTTCAAGTGTCTGTACTCTTACCAATTAGCTTTACTCATTTTCCCCTATTTAGCTCTACTACTCCCCCTCCCCACAATTCAACGAAATCATCTCTAAATATAAACTAGTTCCATATTTCGTTATAATATATACGCTTACTAAATTTCAATTGAATATTTTTATTTTTTATTTTTTTATTTTAATGCCTTATTTATATTAACGTCCTGGCGGAGTTCAGCTAATTGCTGCTCTACCACTCAACCAGGACACGTACACATAGACATCAATACAACAACCATTCCCTGCGATATTGCCATCTACCGCAGCTGAGACTCGAACTCAGGAGAGATAACAGCGACTAGACATGTTGTGCCACCCAACAGCGGTCTAGGTCACTGCTACCGTCTCGGTAACACATGAAAAAACGCCACCAACATCCATACCCTGGCCAGGATTCGAACCCGGGACTCCGTGGTCGCAAGCCAAACACCTTCAGCATTGCGCCACCGAGCGCAATATTATTTAATCAACCCCTTTAATAATGGGGAGGGGGGGTGGTGCGGGAGTTGAAAAATATTATAAAAGCATTTGAAGCCTTCTAGTATATACACCAAATTTCAAGTGCATGTAATTGTATCAGCTTGCTTTACGTATTTCCCAATATTTACCCCTATTTAATCCCCAACCCTTCAACGGAATCCTCTCAAAATATAATCTAGTTCCATGTGTCGTTATAATATGTATATACGGGTACCAAATTTCAAGTGAATATCTTAACTTTGTTTTATCAACCTCTTTATTAATGGAGTGGAGGTAGTGTAGGGGGGATGGATATGTTACTAAAAAATCTGAGGCCTTGACTTCCAGCATAAAAATCAAATCCCAAAATTATTTACTCTTACTAGCTTGCTTTACTTATTTTCTCCTATTTACCCTTATTTGCCCCCAATCCTTCTCCGGATAAGTTCAAAAAACAGTCCACTTCCAGATCTCGTTATAGTACATAAGTGTGTAAAATTTCAAGTCAATATCTTAAACCGTTCCAGAAATATCGTGAGGACAAAAAAATGTTACAGACTGTCAGATAAATCAACAAACAGACCGACAGACCTACAGACAGAAATTTCCTTTCTCTAAAATTTAAAATCTCGACGTTTCGTGACATTCTAAACCCATTTCAACAAAAAAAACCTTTTTGTATTTGAATTTTTGACTTCATGTCTGATCAAGCCCTCTCTTTGGTTTTGTAATTTTCAGACTATAATTTCTTTTTCGTGATCGCATTTCAATTAATATATTTATTTATTGAAATCAGTGTACGTGTATGTTGTTAGTGACTGTTCAAGCAGAACAACAAAGACATTATGTGCATTTAGATTTTAGAAGGATATATGAGATATTTATATTTCCTTCTTAAAGTACTGTTGAAAGATGACATGATCACACCAATTTATCAATGAAATATCAAACGTTCCGTCGAGCTTATCTCTTCTGGTATAGGTCTACTGTGGTCTAATGACGTCAAATTTTATCATTTCTCCATATTCATATTTTCCTAAGAATCGAATATGAGTAAGCGATGTTTCATATTATTAGGAGATCCCGTTGTCGTTTGATTTCTTTGGTATACACTATTATTCTTCTAGAGGTGTGAACAAAAAGATGAAAAACTAACCACACATAGTAAGAAAAGGAAATGGTGTGCATTTTTTTATAAGAATTTATTCTTGCCAAGTTAGAAAGATTGCGATTTTAGCACCGAAAATTAGGTACTTTGGAACTGAAGAACAGTCAAAAGGTTCAAAAACATTACATTTAACGAAAAAGTTGTACCAAGTAAATAATTATAAAATGACAAATATCTATACGAAGTTTTCAGCCATTTTCAATATTTCTTGTATCATGTTTGAACAGTTCTATCTCCCTTTGTTAGGTTACTTTAGATTCATAATCAGAATATTCTGCGTTATGCGTATCAAGCGTCCCACAGGGTTCTAATCTAGGTCTATTTTTGTCCATCTTGTTTATTAACGATATTGTTACTGATATGACCCTGAACTGTCTTCTATATACTGATGATCTGAAATTACTCTGTAGAATATCGTGCATCGACGACTGTTTGATTTTGCAACACAATGTAGATAGAATTAATGACTGGTGTATAAGAAACAAATTATTCCTTAATTCGTCAAAATGTAGCTCTATCAATAGCAACTAAACAGAATATTATAAAATGTGATTATACTCTTGAAAATAACGTGCTTTCTAGATCCGAGACAATCACTGATTTAGTTGTAGTGTTTGGTGTAGAGCTGTCATTTATCCATCATATTAACCATGTTGTCAAAGATTCCTCTAAATCTCGTGAACTTCTTATTAGGAATGCTTTCCGGAATATGCGTCAATCATTAGGTCTCCATATTATAAGACACATATACCTAGATAACTTAGAAAATATTTACCGTAGGTTCTTGAAGTATTTCACATTTAATATTGATAAAACATATTCGCCTATTGGTACTTCCCATTCTGAACTATTATCGAGGTTCTCAATAGTCTCGTTAGAAGATCGCCGTCTCATATCTAACTTTTCTTTACAGATAGATACGTACTATCGCAGACGACACATATACTTAATATGCTGCCTTCTCATACTCACAAAATTACTTCATGCCAAACAAATGTATTTAAACTGATCACGCCAAGGACAAATATAAAAAAAGTTCTCCACTTTAAGGCATGCCTAGTGCGTATAAGACAGTGTGAATCTAAAGAAACGCACAAAATTCATATCTTTGGTATGTGTCATTTGTCAAAAACATCCTGGAACAGGTCGATTTTAGTTTTGTAAATGCTACATTTTGTCACTGTACCAAAATTTATGACGTCATTGGCTTTTGAGTTAGGACGTCATTATAATTTTTTTAATGGGAACAGACATTTTTGTTTACTGTTTTTGGTGGTATATTCCTTTAGCTTTCTGGTGATATGAAAGAAATTGATATTATCTAAGCCATTCTTTTGGAAAAAAATATTTTTATTGATTGATACCTTACATAAGTAATTGTGAGAAAAAATCATCTCCATTGTTCAAATTGCGACCCTCCAACCATTGGGCATTGACCAAGATGGGTGTGGACACTTTGCACGCTGTTCTGAATCATCTCATGAGCAATTCGTCTCATCTCCGAGCCCATTCTGTCTTTCAATTCTTCTATGGTATCCGGTCTGTTAAAATACACCCTTGACTTTAAGTAACTCCAAAGAAAAAACTCTAAGGGGGTTAAATCCGGTGAACGCGGGGGCCACTCAATCGAATCTCGATGACCTATCCACCTTCCAAGTGTCATCTAAAAACTGACGCAGTGCTATCCCAAAATGAGGTGGGGCCTCGTCTTACTGAAACCAGACGTTTTCAGCAGAAGTATCTCCATCTTCATTCTTCGAAATCATAACTGCTACGGCTGGCACTAACTCAACTCGCAAAAATTGTAAATTACTTCCGGCCGTAAGATTTTCTTAAAAAAAGGTCCCAATAAACGATCACCAATCATACCTGCCCACACGTTTACTTTGCCTCGTCGCTGTGTATGGGCTTCTTGAGTCCAATGAGGATTTTTGCGTGACCATTACCTACAGTTATGCCGACGTACATTGTACAGGCCCATCTAAATAAAATGTAGCTTCATCAGAAAAAACCATGTTTTTTAAAAATTTTGGGTTTTCATTGCACAAGGTCATCAACTATTCACAAAACTGTATGCGCCCATCTGGATCGTCCTCATTCAATTCGTGGATTAATTGTACTTTGTACGGATGATACCTTTCTTTTTTCAATAGACGTACAACAGAAGTTGGACTAACGTTATGATTTAAAGCCAGCTGCCTTGTCGACAGATGGTGGTTTTCCTCACTTTCTAGAAGAATATTTAATTTGCTTACGTTGCTTATGCTAGGGCGATCAGATCGAGGGAGGTCAGCTACACTGCCTGATTCATCATATCTAGCCACCAATCCACTTACAGTGGATCTAGAAATTTGCTTTTCAGGATACTTGGCATTGAAAACATCACATGCTTCCTGATGAGTTCTCAGCCTATCACCATATCCAACCACCAACAAAAGTTCTACGGGTTCTCTTTCACTTAATCGTGACATTGCATTCACTAGTTTTACACTGTCTCAGAAGTGTCACAAAACTGAGGTTCCACACGTGCTAGGAATAAAAAAGCTATCGATACTTTACACAAAAAGGCCTGTATCTCTCTGTTGTTAAGGTGATTGTTTTTTTTTATTATTTTCTTTGTTTTGTTTTCATGTCAAAAGGTTTTCATGCTAGTTAAAACAAAAATGTAGGCAACAAGATTTATTAGTCCATAAGAAAGTGGAACATTACTCGTGAATTTGCGAAAGGTAAGCTATTTTTACATAAAATGTCATTTTTTCCAAAGAATGGCTTAGGTAATATCATTTTTTTTATATCACCAGAAAGCTTAAGGAATATACCACCATGAACTGTAAACAAAAATGTCTGCTACCATTAAAAAAAATTTATGATGGCGTCAAAAATTAATGACGTCATAAATTTTGGAATAGTAGCAAAATATAGCATTTACAAAACAAAATCGACCTGTTCGAGGATTTTTTTGAAAAATGACACATGAGAAAGATGTGAATTTTGTGTGTTTCTTTAGATTCACACTGTATATACGAACTGGTTGATATATTCAACTGCAACGTTGCCTCTCTATAATTATGTATCTTTAGTAATTAACTCGTTAACTTGTTCATTATTGTAACACTTGTACTTTTTGTTCTTCAAATGCTATTATAATTAATTAAAATATTTTATTTACTCGATCTGCTTATGTATGTATGCAAATCTTTGTTTATTAATTTATATTACTATTTTCCTTTTTCTTCGTAATCTTATTTGTCATATCCAATAATTGGGTCTCTCGACCTGTTGGACAGTGTATGTAATTATTTTCTTATTTTAAAATAAAATTAAACTAACAAAAGAAATATATTAAGACCTTTGTACAGCCCTTAGCGATCTTGCCGTCTGATAGAAAAATTATCAAAAATTAAGTATCATTGTTGATAGTTTTAAGCGCACCTACATTGTTGTACAATAATTAAAATTGTTCGTTTTTTGCATAAATTATTAAAAACAATAATAGTATCTATTTTTCACAGTTTCGGTAATCCAATGAATCAGATTGTTTAGGGTGTAAAATACCAGGATTTTATTAAAATGTTTAAAATTCGCAAAAAATAATGACAAACGGAAACATTATTTTTAACTATTATTATAACAACTTATGATTTACCTTAAATAATTAAACTATCCTTTAAACAACACTGTACTGCAAAATGTTCACATCACTATAGATACAAAAGAAAACCAAACGACAATGATAAAGAACTGGATTTATCATAAACCATGTTATAATCTAACCGCAACCGTATCATTTTTCCCGACAAGTAAAAACTACATGTATAAAATAAGTTTACTTACTTCATGTCTACAGAGTGGAAGTAATTAATCACCCTAATCGTTTATTTTGAAGACCAAAATTCGAAATAGTAAGAGTGTTCAAAAACATAGAAATGTAGAACTGTAGACCAGCTAAGTGGTGATCATTCAGTGGCTTCGTAGTTACTTAAACGATAGAACTCTTATTGCTAAAATTGAAGACTGTAAGTTCATGTCGTTTTGTCTATCATTCGGTGTCTCCCAAGGGTCCCACCTAGATCCACTTTAGTTTTCGATTTCTATCAACGACATATTAGTGGCTAGAATGTCTTTGCGGCGAACCTAAATTTATTTACTAGTTAATAATAATAATTATTATATTATAAATTTTAAAATGATCCTAATAAACTATCGTAATAGTGTGGAAAAATAATATGGAGTTCAATACTGACAAATGCAAAACAGTGACTGTTTGAAAAAGTAACAACAATTTATTTCTAATTATAGCATAGTGTGGACCTGACTCGTCTTAATCGTATTAAAAATTTAGGAACTACAGGAAAGTTGCTTTTTTAGTATTGCATTCGAGAAAACACCATCCTCTGAGATTTCTTCGGATTTTCTCATTACAGATCATTTATTTAGATACATCTCCATGTAGAATACAAAAAATATAGGTTTTTCAATCCCGTCAGTCAGTCTGCCTGTCTGTCTGTTTGTCGGTCTGTTGTCCGTCTATTGGTGCATTAACTAAAAATATAGACAGACAGACCGATAGATAGACAGAAAAATGTTTTTTCGCCCAAACTTAAAGTCTCGACGTTTCATGACATTCTAAACCTATTTAAAGAAAAAACAAAAATTGAAATTTTCCTTCCGATTATTATACTTTCAATCCACTACGAGGGTGTGGAAGTAAAACTAATTGAAGGATAACAGTCAAATTTCGTACGTAGTTGACGCTACTGCCAGCGAAGAAATGATTAGACTTTCACTGGACAATATACAGAGTGGATCTTCTAAAGGGAATAGATAACACAGCCCCACAAATAAAAAAAAAATGGAACCGCTACCGAGACAAGTGTATCCCTATGTAATTATCGACGCTGAATCCGAACCGGGGTCAAAAAAAATAGTACACCCCCAAAACCAACCCATAGCGCTAAAAAACACTCCCTAAACAGGGTAAAAATTACTTAACGCTCCACGAATAGTCTTAAATCTCAATAAATCGAATTAAATATAAACATTCAAGTATATAACGCATAAATACAGAGTTAACACTACTTCCAATTGAAAATCACCCCCACGAATGGGTGAAAATTATCCCTCACACAACAGGAAATTTAAAAAAACTGCAGTGATTGCCAAAAAAGCTTACGATGCCCAGTTATTTTAGAAACAGTACTGCATTAGTCTCGAAGAAATGCTCAAAATCTACCCCCATAGAGTGGCGGAAACCACCCCTATATCGAGGAAAACATTTTGTCATCGTGATTTCTATTTTAATCGATGCTAAAATTGACTAAATATAGGCAGCACTGCAGTTTGGAGGTGAATACTTGCAATGCACCAAAGTCGCTCAGTGACATCTCCATGAGAGGGTGAAAATTATTCCTCACATAACAAAAAATAGTTGCAGTATCTTTTAGAAAAGCTCAAAACATCTGCATGTTCTTATTTAAGAAGAATCTTTGACAACTTACTTGAAAGGTACCCATATTATGAAGTAGCAAAAATGTACCCGTAGTCTTAACTCAATTAAATTTATTCTTTCTTTTTGTAATACCTTTTAGATTTGTTTTCGAATGATCTTCTGACCGACTGCCGTTTATGCTTTTCAGACGTCTCTCTTTTCAAGGACCAACAGTAATCTGCCATCATGTGTTCGTCCCATCTTCTTTGGTACTTCTTTCCATATATAGCTTGGTGAAAGCATTCACCCTGCTCTTCACTGTAGTCGCAATTTTCTGAGAAATAATCAAGATGGGAATCGAGAAAATGCAGTTTCATGCTATTATTGCACCCTAAAGATTTGAAATTTTTAATCATTTTATCAATTTAAATTTAGGGGTGGTTTCCGACACTCTATGGGGGTAGTTTTTGAGCATCGCATCGAAACTAATGCAGTTATATACTGTTTCTAAAATAACTGGGCATCGTAAGCTCTTTTTCAATCGCTGCAGTTTTTTTAAATTTCCTGTTGTGTGAGGGGTAGTTTTCACCCACTCATGGGGGTGACTTTCAATGGAAAGTAGTGTTAACTCTGTATTTATGCTTTATATACTTGAATGTTTATATTTAATTCGATTTATTGGGATTTAAGGTTATTCATGGAGCGTTAAGTCATTTTCACCCGGGAGTGTTTTTTAGCGCTAGGGATTGATTTTGGGGGTGTACGATTTTTGCTGACCTCGGATTCGAATTCAGCGTCGAAAATTACCTAGGGATACAGTTGTCTCGATAGCAGTTCCAAAAAAATTTTTTTTGTGGGGCTGTGTAATGGAAACAATTTTTTTTCGCTCAAATTTAAAATTTCCACGTTTAATTCCATTTTAAACCCATTTAAAAAAAATTGAAAACTTTATAACCACTATTATACTTCCACTGCACTACGTGGATGGGCAACTAAAAATATGACAGATGGAAATAATATTTAGCATATTATAGTTAACACACTTGGCAAGGAACACACCTGTTATAGTTTTATTAAAAGATACAGGGTGATCATCTTAAGATATAATTCAACCATGGTGGAAATTTGTAAAGGTATTTACGCAAGCCTTCCATATTTGTACCTTCAATAATACTCTTCGCAAAAACAAAACGAAGTTTAAATTGCATTCGATCGGCACATTTCTAAAACCGGTAATATTGCTCGTAGAGAAAAAAATTTTATATCACTGTGTTGGAGATCGAATTCTGAACAACTTTCAAAATGTCCGTTTGTATGTTTGTCCAACTGTCTGTCTGTCTGTCCATCCGTCCATCCATCCGTCCGTCCATCCGTCCGTCATGTTGTAAGCACGATAGCTTAAGAACAAAAAATCCGATCGTATTGAAATTTGGACAGTGAGTTAGTGTTAGCTAGAGGAAGAACCCTATTGAACCTCTTTGAACAAAATCGATCAATAAATAAAAAAGTTATTAGTTTTTTAATATATTTTTTTAATGTTTTGTAATTAAACAAAAAATGTCTAAAACCAATATTATTTACAAAAGAAATTGCGAAGAGTATCTTATAGAATGTGCAACAATTATATAAAAAGTGCGGTAAATCGGCAAAGAGTATAATGATTAGCTTGTTTAATATTGAACTTTTGGTGTCGGGTGACCATTCTGTATATTTTTTTGACCAAGAGTTATCAGGTTTTCTTTGTAATATTATTATAACTACATTCCGAATATTATTTTCATATGTCGTTTCGTAATTAATATTTTTATAGAATGACAGCCCTGTATAAATAAAGAGAGAACTTCTGTGTAAATACCTTATTTTAATGGCCTTATTTATATTTACTCCTACATATTCACATATTTGATGAACATATCCTTATTGAAAACAGTAAAAATTTTCCAGACATTAAAAGTAGAAGTTTATATTATAGTGAAAGAGCCTGTGACCCCTTCAACATACCCATTTCTACACAGTTGGAAATAGGCAAAAATGTTAGACTGGACCTCCTCAAGGAAGGCATAGCCGGTATGGCTAATAGTCCTGTGTTGACGATTTTTGGTACAGAATTCTTTCGGAAAAAACTGATTGACGTGAAATTTGTATAGTAGGTAGTAAATGACTCAAGGAATGAAAGTTGTATAGTACCGATGTGCGCTTTTACCCTAGGGATGGACGCTTCCCCTGCCTGGGGGTGAAAACTAGTACACACAAAATAACCTCAGAAATCTATAGGAGGATGAATTCTAGGCAAAAAATGTTCTATGGAGTTTTTTCATCTGAAAAATGCATGTTTCAGAGCGATTTTTCATGATTAACTCGAAAAAAAAAAAAAAACTAGAAGCGAAAATGAAGCTTATAAAATAATGTCACGTAGAAAATATTATTAAGTAGTCAAATCCGGGAAAGTGGCAAATGTTCGTATAAACAAACACACTCGACCATTGTCCACTTGTAAATCGGAAAACAATAAAACAGAGTCAATGTCGATATTAGAATTATTTAATAATAAAACACAAGTATATATAAATACCACATTGACATTGTTTAAGTTCTTACAAACAAGCAGTTACTAAACATAAATTAAATAATCGAAACAAGCCGGTAGATGCAATACGAACCTTGTTATGGCTCGTTGGCGGTGACTGTTTGTTAGCAGAAAACTGAATTTGAACATTTCAACGTTAAATGAAGGAAAAACAGCGAATTATTGGAGAAAAACTCATCAGACCTTTATTAAAGTACTTGAAAAGACCTCTAAAATAAGCTTTAGTAAAAGTCGTTGGCATAAAAGGAGTTATAATGAAAATAAAATAGTTGTCTCGCTCCTTCGAAGGAAAAAAATCAGAAATGAAACCAACAAAAAAAAAATACAATCAATTTGTTATATTATAAGCTTCATTTTTGCTTCTGGTGACTTCTTTGACAAAACGTAAGGTTTTCGAGTTTTTCGTGAAAAATCGCTCTGAAACGTGCATTTTTCAGATGAAAAATCAACATTTTCAATTAGGAATAACTCGAAAAATATTGATTTATGGAAAAAGCTTCATAGAACATTTATTCCTTAGAATTCATCCTCCTATTTCCATATGTCCGTATTTCCGTTATGTATTACATAAACAACGAACTGTCATGGTTGACTGCCAAAAAGATTTTGAGAACGGAAGTAGATATTCTTCCGAAACGTTCACTGCCGATAACTTAAATTTTTATTTTTTAGTTTATAACTTTGTTCTACTTTATATGTTTTCAGGTGTGAGATTTTTGAAACAATTAAGTACTCAAGAACCAACTTCTGTCTGATTCGTTTGGCGAGGGTTTTTCATTAAAATTTTAAAGATTTTTCAGTGGCAAAACACCCAAGGAAAAGTGAGAAAACCTGAATATGCCACAAATAAACAATTATAGGCAATATATTAATTATTTTTTTGAAAATGCTTACATTTTGTGAAATAAATTTTAAATACATTGATAAATAACCGAGTATACATGGGGTCACGTTTTTGAGAATAACTGCAAAATTTTAGAATAAAGATTCATAGATTTTGCAATTCTTACAACCATCGGGACATTGGAAATAATAACACTATACATAAAACATAAACTTTTTCCGGAAACAGCTACGATCCACTTTCGATTTCGACACCGCTGTATTTCGACCTTAAATGAAAACTGGTAACTTGATCCCCTGTGATATGTGTAACCCATATTACATTTGCATATATCAGCCGTTGCATATACGACAGTCTCACTCGACCGCGACACAGCTGTCTTTTGACCTTGAACGAAAACTGGTAACTCGACCCCCATATACGAACATAAACATTTCCAGTGTTAAAAATTATGAAAAAATTTGCTCGTACAAGAAATGCCTTGCGGTCTCTAAAATATTGTTTACATAGTAGGCATATTTTCCAAGATATTATGGATCTAAAACTGGTATGATCAAAATTTCCTTAGAAAGTAGGACATTTTTCAATATAGCTCGGCAGAACTTCAGATATGTCCAATGTACATTATTCAAATTTCAGTGAATGATTTAAAATAGACACATAATGAAGACATAATTTTTTGAATTTTCTTCAATTCTCTGTTTCTGAGATATTCGCAGTTAAAATGAAGGATCAATACATTTGAATCGTATATTAGCTATCATCAGTGCAAATATAAGATCTGTGGATTAATTAACAAATCTTGTTGGTGATACATTTAAAATGACAATTATTTCGCACTGGGCAGTGTATGAACTTGCCTCGTTGACTACACCAGTTTGCAAACTAAATACGCTAATCACTGAACTACTTACCCTCGTATTATTATATTGCATTGTATCGTTGAACAGCTTATTTTCTTCGACAAGTAATAATACTTCTATGTTAACTCTCTACAAGAAAAACGCCAATGTTTTTGTATTTAACATGTCCAATTTAGTTCGATAATATATACATAACATTTTTATTGATCCCGAAAGAGAAAACATCAACCTGAAGTAGAGGCAATAATAAGAAATCACTATCTTGTGATGTAAAATCGATTGTTCCGTGGGAAATTGACTAGATATAAACCAAATCTAATATTGCGAACTATCTCAGACATCACCTCATCGTTTTCCTCAAGGCAGTGCTGCAATGGCACCTCATCAATATGAAATGTGCAGATTTAGTGGGAGCAACGCGAATGGATTGGAGGAAGTCATACCAGAATTGTTTATCTGACAGCAAAGTCTAGTTGTTTCTGTGTGACGAAGTGCTTGATTTTGTTTTCCATTTTACAACGTCACATAATTCAATTCCTTTTAACAGCTTTAGAAATATACAATGTGTGTTAATATTAATGTTTGCTACTAAGAGAATCGATGCATTAAAAAATGAAAACAAAATTTGCAAAAAGGAGAATTTCAGAAACAACAACAAAAAAAACTGGTGGATTTAGCCGTTACTTTGTGGTAGTCATCATAATGATTTATTAAAACACATAGTTTCAATACTTCAACGTACCATCTTCAAAGATAGAATTAGCCTGTAACAGCATCTATCCTCCTATTAAAGGACGTGAGAATAAATTTTGATGTTAACATATTACTGTAAAAGTATTAACATTTTAAAAGTAATAAAAGTATCAAGTATTAAGTAATTAAGTTTTCCATATGGGTATTAATACATTTTTAGAATAAACTGTACTTTTCTATTATTACATTTTATTCTAGAATTGTAAATAAATGTTAAATACAAGTGGAGGAAAAAACGATAGTTCCGTGTATTTTGATTAAGACAATAAAAAATTTTAATGGTACCTTTTTGCAGCCCTTTTAATGGTCTGCAAAAACATTCTAGTATTTCGTAATTTTACATGGCGATTGAAGAAATAAAGCCAATCAAATATTAACTTTAATGAAAAAAAATTGATAAACAAAAGATATTTGGTTGTTATCAAGTTTACATAGATTACTTATAGAGTTATAGCTCCAATCAAAATTTGAAAATTTTATCTTCAATATAAAATTGGAAAATAATTTATTTTTCTATCTCACTTTAAGAGGATGTACTTCCTCAGGGATGCATTATGGGCTAAGGTAAGTTGGGTTATATGGGCCCAATATGAACTCAGGAATCACAGGTTCCTGCCCAGCAACTTAATTCTGGGACACCCTGTATACTCTTGATTTACTGTTCTTTTAAAAACATTTACAATCATTCTGATTTACGAGAAGATAAATATAATTTTCATCCCATATCACTTGTACTCACAATATCCAAAACTATTGAAAAATTAGTAAAAAAAGATTGTTCCCAAAATTTTGTTTCCAAAAAAAAAAAATCGATAAAGGCATTTACACAGAACTTCCCTCTTTATTTGTGCATGGCGGTCACTTTAACAAATTATTAATTACGAAATGACATTGAGAATAATATTGTCTAAATGTTATTTGTGGCATTATCTTAATTTTTTTTCTCTTTCTTCAATTCTTTGGGACTTCCTGCCACATGTATGTTTTCTTTTTAAGCGGTGCTCGGGGAATCTACAAAATATCACAATTAACCAGCATGTTACTGGTAAATAACCTCTACGCCTGTGACTTTTACGTCAAAGGATTAGTTAGAGGTTTCTGTTTTTTAAATAAACAACACAAATAAGCATAAACACTTGAAATTAAATATTTCGCCGACGTTTTGGAAATCTAATCTGTTTCCTTTTTCAAGGCTTTTTTTGAAATATATTTTTTGCTGTGTATGGTAAATACACAGCTCTAAGAATGGAACAATTCGACACGCAATTCTGTAGATGTCTGTACAACTTGGTTGCCAATGTTAAAAGAAGAACTTCACAAACTTAACATTGTATAAAAGACCAAAAAAACTGTTAATTATATCAACAGTTCTATGTAAATAGTAAGTATCTATGGATATTGAATTTAACAAATATTCTTAGAGCTGTGTACTTACCATACACAGCAAAAAAGATTTTTCAAAGAAAATCTTGAAAACGGAAACAGATTGTATTTTCGAAATGCCGGCGAAATATTTAATTTCAAGTTTTTATACTTATTTGTGTTGTTTATTTAAAAAAAAAAAGGAACCTCTAACTGATCCTTTGACGTAAAAGTCACAGGCGTAGAGGTTATTTACCAGTAATATACTGGTTAATTGTGATATTTTGTAGATTCACCGAGCACCGTTTAAAAAGAAAACATATATGTGGCGGGAAGTCCCAAAGAATTGAAGAAAGAGAAAAAAAAAATGAGGATAATAATCGGAATATAGTTATCACTATTATCACAAAGAAAGCCTGATAACTTTTGTTCAAAGAAACAGCAAAAATTTAGTACTAAACAACAGGTGCTTAATATGGAAGTCTTGCGCAAATACCTTTACAAATGTCCACCATGGGAGGACCACGCTGTAAATTTTTCAATAAAAGTATAATAATTATGTTTGAAATTTTTTCAAAAATATTGGTAAAAAATTGTCAATTTTTTTCTTCTGAGATAGACTTAGATTGTCATGAAGCGTAGAAATTTTAAGTTTGAGCAAAAAAAAGGTTTCCATCTATTCTATAGTGGTGGTAAAAGAACATTACAAATTTTTCAAGAAAAATTTCAAATTTTTTTAAAATAGATTTAGAATGCCATGAAACGTGGAAATTTTCAATTTGAACGAAAAGTTTTTTTTTCCATCTATTCTAGTGGTAAATAATTTTTCCAAAATGGTAAAAGATGTTCCAATTCTTTTTTCCCGAAATAGGTTAAGAATGTCATGAAACGTGGAAAATTCAAATATGAGCAAAATATTTTTTTCATCTAGGTATTCCATAGTAGTGATAGATTAAAATTTTTTTCAAAAAATTTTCTATTTTTTTTTTTAAATAGGAATAGAATGCCATGAAACGTGGAAATTTTAAATTTGAACAAAGAAAATTTTTTTTTCACCTTTTTTAGTGGTAAACAATTTTTCAAAAATGTTGTCAAAAAAAAATTCAACATTTTTTTTCCTGAAATAGATGTAGATTGTCATAAACCGTGGAAATTTGAAATTTGAGCAAAAAAAAATTTTTTTTCATTATTTATTCTCTTTAGACAGTCCACCCCTGTACATTTTCCAGTGAAAGTTTAACCATTTCTTCGCTGGCAGTAGCGTGAGCTACCTACCAAACTTGACTGTTCTCCGTCAAGTAGTTTTTTAGTAAATGCACCAACAGACAGACCGACAGACAGACAGACCGACAGACAGACAGACAGATAGACAGACAGACAGACTGACGGAATTGAAAAACCTATATTTTCCGAATCTACATGATCTGAAACGTGAAAATTCGAAAAAATCTCGGAGGGTGATTTTTTCTCGAATACAATACTTCCTTTCGGTATGCGGGAGAAGTAAAAATATTAATGATGCTACGTTCTCATTTTTAAAGATATCTTACACTCGCATCAATGGGAGAGTCTGCTGTAGCAATATTGTCATTCACTCTTATTTGTAGAACAACAGCTCAGTTAAGAATTATATTTCTATTTCAATAAATAAAATATCTGTCATGGGGTGCCTCATGATTCTGTTTGTGCCCCAATGTTACTCTTGTTATATACTGATGACCTAACTAAAATGGATATTAAGGGAAATGTCACCTCTTTTACTAGTAGTACTATTTCTGTTATGATACAATATATTATTGTATCATAACAGAGATGGTAATACTCCTTGTGGACAAATGCCTTGTGATATAAATAAGGTCAAAGGTTGCTGTTTGATATCAATGAAAAGGGAATTCATGATTCATGTAAGCCAATTTATTGGCCCATGTAATTCTTACAATGTTTTTCATTTAAATTCTGGAAACAGTATTATAGTATAATGCCCTTTTATTGCTGACGTTCACGTTATAACCACTATTAGTCCTAGCCTCTCCACTTCCGAATACATACTGTACGGTTATAAATTAAGGGCCACCCTCCTACTGTACACACTACAATTAACAAACATCACTGTCTCTTAGCCGTCCACATATGAAATGCCAATATCCTGCAAGTATGTTTAATTCACAAGCATAGTAGTAATGCCCAGCACTTCTTCTCCCCATTATGTCATCAAAGTAATTCTTGCTTTACCTATTCCAAAATCGTCCCTGGTCATACTGTATTATTTCATTTACTAGTTTGTGTACCCCTTGTTCGTCTTTGCTTTGTAAATGAGAAATAGTTTTCTTTCGTAAAATAGCGTATATTCTGATTTGATCTGACACATAAGTGTTTAGCTAATGTGAAGAACATTTACGAATTTAAAACTTGCCATTTTAATTACACGTAGTGGAGTGGAAGTATTTACATCCACGTAGTGGAGTGTACGTATAGTAATTGTAAACAAAATTACAATTTTTTTTGTTTAAGGCTTAGAATGTCATAAAACGTCGAGATGTCAGTCTGTCGGTCGGTTTATCGATCGGTTTGTCAGTCGGTCTGTCTCTAACTTTCTTTATGGGCACGTTTTCTCAGCAATGATTTAAGACATGACTTGAAATTTGGTACACGTATGTACCATACGAGATCTTGAAATAGATTATATTTTTCGCTAATTCCAGTGAAGGGTTGGTAGCTAAAAGGGGTAAATATAGGAAAATAAGTATAGCTAGTAAGAGACTTGGGATTTGGCATATGTACTAGAAGCCAAGACCTCAGATTCTTTTATAATATTTTCAGCACCCCGCCCCAACCACCATATTTTCATTATTAAAGGATTTAATAAAATTAAATTGAGATATTCACTTGAAATTTGGTACACGTACTACTTATTTTAACGACATTTGGAACTAGATTGTATATATAGAGATGGTTCCATTGAAGGGGTGAGGGGGGGGGGTAAGTAGGAGTAAGTAGGGAAAAATAAGTAAAGCAAGCTGGTAAGAGTACAGAAACTTGAGATTTGGTGTATATCCTAAAAGCAATGGCTTCAGATTTCTTCACAATATTTTTCAACCCCCCCACCACCTCCTCTCCATTATCGAAGATATTTGAGGGGGGGTGTAAATAGGGCAAATGAGTAAAGTAGGCTAATAGGAGTATAGAATCTTCATTTCTAATAGCTTTTATTTAAGTTACTTTGTATATTACTTAGTATGTTTGGGTCAAATCTTGCCATCAAAATGAATCCTGGAGGGCAGTGTTCGATAGTGGACTCGGCGCGGCGGCGCATAGAGAGATTCGGCAGCGTCCGAATACAGATACGACAGCACCCGAATATGAATTAGGCAGCGCCCGGAGGTCACCTTAGTATTCAGCAGCACCCGAATATGGATTATATAGCACCCAAATATAGATTCGCTAGCGCTCCCATTTAGATTCGATAGCGCCCAGAAATTACCTTAGTATTCGGCGGCAGGTAAGAATTAGGCACAGTACTAATATGAATTCGGAAACATTCGGATATTGTCTTGGTATTCGACAGCGCCCGGAAGTCTGGAGGCTTGGCTGGTATTGAGCAACGCCCTTTTATGAAGATTCTATGACCAATTATTTCCACATACGAGAGTGCAAATATACTCGAGATGTGTTCCTTCCTTTAAAGAAACGTGGATGTGGACGCAGGGATTAATTAGGCAGCGGTTCTTTCAAAATATTTCCTTGAGATTTAGAGCATAACAAATCTTGTAGCGCCTTATATTAACCATTATAATTCCATTAGACAGCCAAATTACATTTTTCAATTTACCCTGACTACAAAAGTTCCCTGTGCAGAAATCCGAAGCAATGATAAACTTATTACCTCTTATAGCTGTTTTCCTCTTTGCTCAAATTAAATTTTGTCGGAAGCATCATTATATGAATTGTCGAATTCTATTTGTAAGTTTGTAGTACGATACAGCTAACAGTAAAGTTTTCATTAGGTGGCGGTGAAAATTACATTAAGAAAAATATTGCTTTTAGCAAAAAAAAAATGATTCATGGACAGCTAGGAAGTGGGTGGCACCACCCCTTCAAATATTAAAGAAAATTCTCTAATTTAGCTAATAATCGGGTTTGTTGCACTGAGCTATACAATGCAAATGAAAAATAAATAAATAAATAAATTGACATTTGCAATGATTTTTGTTTTCATGGCTTACTTAGGTCTTTATTTAAGATTAATTGTTAGAAAAATGGTAGGTATGTACGAATTAAAATTTTTTCCTTATTAAATAAATAATAATTTTGTTGTAAAACCAATTCAAACTAGTATAGTACGTTATTCTGAACAAAAAATTAAGATTTTGTTTTTATTTGAGAATCCGTTTTACAAATAAAAATTACTTTTGGTTGAAAAAATGTTCTTTGATGGCCCCTCTCTCAAACACCTCTGAACCCACTACGGCGTAATCTTAGATTCTAAAGGTGCTGATTAAAAATATATAATAGTTCATTCTAAGAAAATCGCTAATACTTTTATTTGAAAATTGATCCCCCTTTTCGATACTAGAGTCGGCTATGACTAAAATCTTTATGTTAATTGAGTCACACTGTAGATAATTTCACAAGTTTTAAAAGGGCCGAATACAAATTTTTCGAGGACAGTTATTTTTCAAAATATGAAAATATCGCAATTTTTTTCGTCCCCTTAAAAAAAAGTTAGAAACTCAACAATTTTCAAGGTAGGAACTAAAAATAAATTTTCATTATTCCTTCATTTGTATTATCCGATTTAACTGAACTATTGATGGAAGTGATGATTAAGAATATTGATGGAAGTGATGATTAAGAATGGTTCACACCGTCTATCGAGGATGAACAATGTAATTAATGCCGAGGAAGAAGGGAATCCTCCTCCGAGCAAACTCCTAATAAGATTCCCGAGTTTAACTTGAGATTCTGCTGAGTGCTGGCTGACACAACTAAATAACAATTCCAACAATTTATTAAACGCTTATTATTTTCAGCTTCCTTTTCTCTGTTGCCTTCTACAATGTAGGTATCCGATATCAGGGATATTGGATTATTTTCCACAAACCAATTTTATTGTTTCAAGAAAAGAAAGTTCGCATTTTTCTGTAGTTGCAACTACAAAGATTGGAAGGCAGTGGTAAATGATGTCAGAACCAGGGTTGACTCTAGATAATGTATCACCAAGTAAATATGTCCTTCATGAATATATGAAACAAAATCTGACTTTGTGATTATGTTGGCTAGTTCGATAACATCCAACGTTAATACGAAGAAGGCTGATTGGTGAATGCATTAATGATTATAATACTAATGTCATAAACTGTAAGACCTGCCGTCAGGTGTTCTGCATGTCCGGTGTATGCGATTTCGGCCTACATTCACCGCCATATCGCGGAGTTACGGATGCTATACTATCATATACGGACTCGAACGGGATAGACGTTTAGTTTAGTTTAGTACTCGTTTCTTACAGTCAGGCTAATTCAAGCCAACAAGCCTGACATAGTCCTCCTCGACCATCAAAACAAGGTGATGTTTGTGATCGAGTTCTCAGCATCTTCTGAGTCAAACATCGCGTTAAAAGAGAAGGAATTGACTAAATACCATGACCTCCTGTACGAGCTCCAAGTACTATGCCCAGGCTATTCGGTCAAGATGGTCGTCCTATTAATCGGTGTTACCCGGAGGCATGAAGCCTACGCTGCTCGCGGAAATGAAGATCGTACCGGCCTGTCAGAAATCTGCTGATTGGTTGGCAGGCCAAATGCAGAAGGCAGCCAACTTGCAGTCCCTTCGCCTACTTAGAGCACACGAATTTGAATTCTACAGTTAATAACTGTGCGGAATGAGGGGAGTGGATATTTTGCTGGAGGTATTTCCGTGTGAATGTATGTTGGAGGTCACGAAAGGACTATACAGGGTATCCCTAAACTCCCACCTTCCCCTTTAGGTGCTAATTCTAAATGCAAAAACAGTAAGAAGTCCCTATAAACATCTGTCTGGAAATGATTCCTAAGGGAGCTACGGCGTTCTGAGGATGGCCAAAAATAGGCGTTTTTACTAATTATCTCGGAAATGGTTTGGGACAACTTTATGAAACTTGGTTAACTATTTTCGATCATTAAAGGTTATTGTTTTACAGTATTATCCAAAATTAATTTTATCCAGGAGCGGAGAAACGAGGGGTCGGTGTCCTTTGTTTCTACATATTAATGTTACAAGCTGACGTTTTTAGTATTTTAGTCCCTGATTATGATTCCCTGGTTAATTCTGCATAAAGAAGGTCCTCTTTACAATTGCCAATATTGCAAGCCGTTTTCGAGTAAAAGCGGTCTAAACGAAATATTTTGTGTATTGTTTTGCTAAATGCGCATTATTTATTTTTCAAAGTAGGCGTATGTCATTAAGTAACAAAAATGGCAGAGTACACCTCACAGGAGTATCTCGATATGATTATCTGTTATGGTATAGCTCATCAACAAGCAACGCAGAGAAAACGGTTTCCCCACGCAAAAGTTATCACGCGCTACCCCAATCGTGTACGGGAGAGTGGAGGGATTCCAATAGCTGAAGAAGATATGATTCTTGATACATTTGCTGCTCAGCCAAGATTGCGTACTAGGCGAGCTGCTAGACTACTGGGGACTACAAGAACACGTATTCATCGAACCCTTCGACGTGAAAATCAACATTGTTATCGTTATCGTCAGATTCAGCAACTCTTGCCGCGAGACCATGAATCTCGAATGACCTTCTGTACAAGTAAGCTGAATTTTGTATGCAGTATCTACATGAAATAAAGAACAAATTTTAAACAAATGTGATAAATTTGTAATTCAAACTATTCTACCACTTAAACTGACCATTTTTTTTAAATTTCACAGATTTGTTGGAAAATCATTTGGCCAATCCTTCATTTCTTAATCAGATATTGTGGACTGACGAAGCGACATTTGCTCCAAAAGCAATATTTAATTCAAGGAATTTTGTTTACCGGGCCCATGAAAATCCTCATTTAATTCGACAGACACGTTTTCAATACCGATTTTCAATTAATGTTTGGGCGAGACAAATAGGGAATCTAATGGTAAGTACAATTGCATGTTCATTGAGTAACTAATAGGTTAAGAAAAACTTGAAAATAATATTTACCACCAATTTTGCAGATTGGCCCCATATTTCTTCCCGCATGACTTAATGGACCGAATTATGTACGATTTCTCTGGAGACAACTACCCGGTTTACTGGATGAAATCGCTGCTTTCTCTCTTGATTCTGATTGTTACCCACGATAGGGCTCCGGCGCACTTAAGTAGGGTAGCAAGGCGTCATTTGGACAGAGGTTTTCGAGGGCGCTGGATAGGAAGAAGTGGCCCAATAAGTTGGCCTCCTCGATCGCCGGATTTAAATCAGATGGATTATTTTTTATGGGGCCATATAAAAAAATGGTTCATTTTAATGAGACAGTTACTGAGGACGACATGCGAGCCGACATAATTGCGGCTTTTGACAATATTACCAGGGAAATGGCACAAAGAGCCACAAATAATATTGTTCGCCGTGCAGAGACCTGCATTGAGTAGGAAGGAAGGCATTTTGAGCACATTTTGTACTAATAATAATGTTAATTCAGGCTGTTTTTTAAATCATAAATATTCATTCAAATGTTCACCAAATACCTGAAAGTAGTTCCTTTAGGAAAGCATACCATAACAAATAATCATATCGAGATACTCCTGTGAGGTGTACTCTGCCATTTTTGTTACTGAATGTCATACGCCTACTGTGAAAAATAAATAATGCGCATTTAGCAAATGAATACGCAACATTTCGTTTAGACCGCTTTTACTCGAAAATGGCTTGCCATATGAGTAATTGTAAAGAGGACCTTTTTTTATGCAGAATTAACCAGGGAATCATATTCAGGGATTAAAATACTAAAAATGTCAGCTTAAAACATTAATTTGTAGAAACAAAGGATACCGATCTCTCGTTTCTCCATCCCTGGATAAAATTAATTTTGGATAATACTGTAAAACAATAACCTTTATTGATCGAAAATAGTTAACCGAGTTTCATAAAGTTGTCCCAAATTATTTTCGAGATAATTAGTAAAAACACCTATTTTTGCGCCATCCTTAGAAGGCCTTAGCTCCCTTAGGAAGGATTTCCGGACACAAGTTTTATAACTTCTCTTACTATTAGCACCCAAAGGGGAAGGTGGGAGTTTCGGGACACCCTGTATATAGGAAAATATATTTATTTTTCTTAAAAAACAATAACACCTGTATAAAAATAGTCAATAGACAGCATAAGTAAAAGACTCATCATGTTAAAAGACAACTAAATTAAATTATGTGTAAATAGATAAAAGTTAACGATCTAAGATTCGTTTTAAATAGAAATTTACTAGACTTTATATAGTAGGGTACATGACTAATGATTCGGGCACCATTATGAGAAGGTGAGTTCTTGTTATTACATTTTGAAAAAAAATGTAGTATAGGTTTTGGATTTTTCCGGTGGATTTACTAAATAAAAATAGAACCGATGCCCTTTCTGTGTTTCAAAATGTAGTTAGCCTTTACTTTAGTCAATGCAAAAAGAAAAAAAAAAAGAAAAATAAAACGTGTCGAAATATACTGAGACATCTTGCTGATTTTATATTTTATAAAAGGTACATATATTAAAACTTTATACTGTGTGTTCACTGTGTGAATGTCTGTATTAAGCTGAAATTTGTTTTTATTAGGTAATGCATAAACAGATAATTCTAAAATACTTCACTAATTTTTTATCACTTATGCAGCCGAATTTCTTGCTAGATTACAAAATACTACAGCACAGCACTCGCCTGCGTTGATAAAATATATTAGTTTGTCGTGAAAAGTGAGTAATGTTGTAGATGTTGATTTTCCAATGTCAGAAGCTAGTGTTTTGACAATTTTGGGCATTAAATAGAACTACAAATGTTGTACAGTTACAGCTACGTCGTGGTAAGCTAACAAAGTTTTTATGTTCTTGGCGTAAACTCACCTATATCGTGGTGACAACTTATCACAGATCCACCAAATGACATATCGTTCGAATCTTATATAAAAGGAGAATTCAAATATGGAATAATGTAGTGGTGTTGTATTTAAAAAACATAACTTTATGACGTCACTCCTAAATTGATCACCCTGTATATTTTAGAATATTATCAAACTGTCTACCCCTTTATGCCCGCTACCACTCTATTTCTGAAAATTTTTGTTATCTTTTATGAGAGAGCCAAGATATTTGGACGACACAAGATTGAGACACCTTGTAGACTATTGTGTGTAAAAGTCTCTGATATTTATCGCTGTTTCCCGATTTATGAAAATCAGAAATATCGGATTATTTTCTGCAAATTAACTTAACACTTAACAAGTAATTAATATGGTGAGATTTCTTGAAATGTCACATTCTATGAACTTTATTCGCCGTTCTAATAGGAAAAAAGCTAAAAATTTACGGCCTCCACAATTTCACTTTAAAATATCCTAGTGGTGGATTTAATTAAAGTTTTAGCACGAACTTTTAAAATAGAACTTGAAATAAAATTAAAAGTTGGTGGCTGGTCATGTGCTTCTTTATAATCGAATTCTGGTGGAAGCAAACTATTTTTTTTATTTCAAACTGTCATGGAATGGCAATTTTACTTTTGAAGTTTGTTCTTGAAATCTCTAGAAATTACAGTTAGAGAGCTGTAAAAGAAAATCGTTAAATATTCTACCATACCAGAAATGGTTAATCTTATCGAATCAAACATGAGCAATAGAAATATGGGCATAAGAAATTTTCAGTTACTCGTTTCTTATTCACATCGTTCTGACCGATTTTTGTGATGCATTCACTGTTCATGTTGGACTCTCATTGCTATATAGCACGTTTGACAGTATAATGCCATTTGCCGTGGTTGCATGTTGGGCGCACAGTATCCAGAAATCAACTACCTGGTGACGTAAAGCCCAACATATTCTCCCTGAACTGTTCCACGCAACGTAAGGCTGTTCAAAGGATGTACAGTGTAGTGATAAATAGTATTTAGTGTTTGGGCTTGTCAGTGGACAGCCGAATATCTCAGTGTATGTTCTTCGGCACTCTTTTCGTTATCCCAATGTCACGGTGTATCAGATGAAAGTAATATGATGGGTATCCTAAAGGATATACTGACGTTTAACTAAGGATGTATTAGTACATCCGGGAATATTTCTAGATGTCCTAGGTATTATGAACGGACAGTTCTATTATGGACTTATAAGGTACTAATAAATCCACAGTATAGAATGACTTTGGGTGTAATATGGACGACAAACTGACATGCATATTTTATCCTTTTCAAGCGATTATAATATTTTGCGTATTTGAAAGTATTATCAGTAAAACACAGCGCGTTCTTTATAATATTTATTGTCAGTCACCTCTTGTGTCGTACAGACTGAATAGTTGGGCACATTGTATCTAACTTACAAACCTGTGTTTGTCTTTTTGCTGAATACATAATACGCTGATGTCCTAGATCTCTCTTTATGCAAATGTTGAAAATAACTGTATTTGATATGGCTAACATCTCATACATTTTCCCTCGTTTCTTTAAATGATTTTTTAAACTTATATTTGCCAATAAAACATTAAATACTGTATTGAAATAGTTACAGTTATATCCAAATGAACATAGAAATACATAATTAAGTCAGAAATGTTCTAGTTAAACAATACCTCAAAAATTTTGTTATTCGTATATATTAACATTACTCAGGGGATAATTCAGGGATTGTCCTTTCATATTACGATCGTCGTCAATGTAATGTCCTGCCTAGTTATCAGTAAAACACATTATAACATTTATTGGTCTTCACTCTTCTTGTATCAGATAAGATTACAGTCGACTAAATTGCACCTAATCTACACATTTGTGTTTGTCTTTTTACTGTTTCACTGTAAAATATTTAAAAATCCAACAGTAGCGTTGTCCTTATGAAGAAAAAATATTCCAAGAAAAATATTAGGCAAAGTTTTAAATGTCATAATCTTATTCGTTCTTATTAGAAATTCACTAATGCCAAATTTCATTAAGATAGTGGACTTGGTATTCACGTAATGAGAAAATAGTATTTTCCTTTTTAAAGTACCAATTATTATAATCATAACTTTATTTTCAGACATAATGAAGTCAATTAAGCTGGAGGAAGACAGGCGCTCCATTTGTAATTACGTGACTTCAGTCAGTTTACCTAATAGTCTAAATCAAATAATAATTGATTTGCAAATAAAAATAGTTGAATTTTAAACAAATTTAATTCATTAACAATTCAATAAATAACAAAACTTACATAGATTACTAAATCACAGTTAGCTCAATAATTTTCATGACCAACTTATGTTTAAAAGGTAGATATAGAAATATGATCCCACAAAAAATGTGCTTTGCTATTATTAGTATGATTTTAGAAAACATAAGGAATTGGATATCGATCAATTTCGTTCAAATTGCACATATCGTGCTTATTATTACATTAAAAATGTTAAATTTGTTTGTTAAATTATTTTTTGATTTTTATACTATTAAGTAGACTAACTGACGTCACGTGATTAATTCTAAATGGAAAGCCTGTCTTCCTCCAGCTTAATTAACGTTTGATTACGTCCGAAAATAAAGTCGTGACTGTAATGCTTTACTTTAAAAGGTACTTTAAAAGGGTAATTTTATTTTCTTATTACGTGAACACCAGCTTATTGAAATTTGATAACAACGAATAAGACTACCAGATTGTTTTACAGTTAAAACTTTGCCTAATTTTTTTTTTTTGAAAATTAGGTTCAGTCTTCTTCATAAAGACGAATGCGAATGATGGGTTCTTAAATATTTTACTGTGACGCAATCTTCCCTTCCCCCTGAATTAAAAAGGAACCGCATTGTTAATGAGGGCGCTGTGACAAGGGAGTCATGAAAAGTGAGACCTACTGTATAAGTAAAGAGGTCACGTGATTCATTTTTTAAAGTGTGGGATCTGCTTAATTAGTATTTTTCTTACATTATTTTGTATAGTTTTTAAGCTATAAAATTAGACAATATTTGCTTCTATAAAATTAGATCCACTTTTTTTTATATCCAATTTCAACCTAAAATGGAACAAATTCGGTTCGGAATATATTTTATTTGATTTTTTTCTTGTAACAACTCCTATTATTCATATTAGTGATATAGATCTACAGTGTAATACGCAGTGAATAATGCCATCGAGAAAAAACATTAAGAATGAATGTATTCTTTCTTTTATGCACGCAAGTTTGAATACAGAGCTCGTTCTTAGTTTTATCTCTGCGCAAAAACGTGTTTGAGCGTTGCCTATATAAACTTTTAATGAGTTGATTAGCAAAGATTGCGACAATAACTTTTTTAAAGGTTGCACCGTCAAACTTAAAATGGTTTCTTCCACAAGGACGTATTTTTAATTAAACTGGCAGGTTATCTGTCGATAGTAACAATTTAAAATTTAGTATTCCGTTTTATCCTTGGCCTGTACGTACTCTCATCTTGCTTAAAAAATAAATGACTGAAATCAAATGAATTCTTCATGCAGATCTTAATAAATATAATAAAGTGTGACAAGTAGGAGCTTGTGATATCTCATTTGAAAGGTCTTTTTATTCTCCATTCAAGATTGCTATGGTTTTAATATTTTTAAAAATGAATTATTATTTGTTCGCTTATAATTGTATTGAAACATATTCTTTATAGGATTTTGCAAATAGCAGAAAAAATAACTATCTATAACTAAAAGAAAAACTTTGTGTAAAAATATTAATGAAATCTTTGCATTCTTTCGATAAGCTGAATTCTGGTTATGCTAGCAAATTGAAATCCTAAAATGAATTGGTCTAATTTCTTATTTGACAATTCTCATTTTAACACTAGCATCCACACTGTCCCCTACGGCCATGCAGATTAAACCAGTATCTACAAAACCCCCTCCGATCATGAAGATTCAGTTAAAGATGAGAACAGACGACTAAAATCAATTTATTTATCTACCTTGTCTTAAAAATGTTTCACTCTAATGGATTACATTTTCATGAAATCTCTAATTTTGTTTCTTGGAAATGCTTGGCCTTTGAAACGTTTTTCGCCCTTATTCTGGAGCGCATCAGAAAAACATAAAGCCACTCATAAAGATGTTTCATGCAAAACCAAGACAATTTCTATGAATAAGTGTGAAATAATTATATTTGACATTGACTGATAAAAACAACCTCATCTATCTATTAGCTAACTACTATTGGAGCCTATATACTCTATGCATGTTTAAAAATGAATTATTATTTGTTTGCTTACAATTGTATTGAAACATATTCTTTATAGGATTTTGCAAACAGCAGAAAAAACCGCTGCCCAAGGAATCACTACTTCCACATCCAGATTCTTCATCCAAGTCGTTTTAAAGGAAACATCTTGACTATATTTGCACTCTAGTATGTGGAAATTATTGGTCATAGAATTTTAATAATATTTGGGGCAGATGTCATAGAAAAGTTTGAGGAGTTGATTTCTACCATATACGTTAAAAATGAAGTTTTTAGTTCACCCTACTTATTTTCTACTATTCACCTCCCACCCCTTCAATGGAGGCATCTCAATCAGATGTCACTACAATACATACGTGTACTAATCTCAAGTGAATATCTCAATTTGATGTTATCAATCCCATTAATAATGAAGCGGAGGTGGTGGAGTTTGAAAAATATTAGAAAGAAATCTGAGGCCTTGGTTTCTAGTATATACACCGAATCCCAAATTTCTGTACTCTTATCACCTTGATTTACTTATTTTCCCCTAGTCACTCCTATTAACCCTAACCCTTCTACGGAATCAGCCCAAAATATAATCTAGTTCCAGATGTCGTTATAATACATACGTCTACCAAATTACAAGTGAATATCTCAATTTTATTTTATCAACCCCTTTAATAATGTAGTATAAGGGTAGTGGAAGGGTTGAAAAATACTGTTAAAAAATTTGAGGTCTTGGCTTCTAGGACATACACCGAATTTCAAGTTGCAATACTCTTACCAGCTTGCTTTACTTATTTTTCCCTATTTACCTCTACTTACCCCACTCCTTCAACGCAATCATGTCAAAATATAATCTAGTTTCAGATATAATTATAATATATAAATGTACCAAATTTCAAGTGAAAATTTAAATTTAATTTTATCAACTCTTAATAAGGGAGTGGGGGTGGTGGGGAGAAATAGAAAATACTGATAAAAAAACCTGAGACCTTCGCTTCTAGTACACACACCGAATTTCAAGTTTCTGTAGTCTTACCAGCTTGCTTTACTCATTTTCCCCTATTTACCCCTATTTAACCTCCAACCCTTCAACGGAATCATCTCAAAATATAATCTAGTTCCAGATGTCGTTATGATACATATGCGTACTAAATTTCATGTGAATATCTCAATTTTATTTTATCAACCCCTTGAATAATGCAGTAGGGGTGGTGGGGGCTGAAATAAATTATCAAAAAATCTGGGGCCTTTGCCTCTTGTACATACACCGAATTTCAAGTTTCTGTGGTCTTACCAGCTTGCTTTACTTATTTTTCCCTATTTACCCCTATTTAACCCCCAACTCTTCAACGGAATCATCTCAAATTATAATCTAGTTCCAGATGTCGTCATAATACATACGTGTACCAAACTTAAAATGAATATCTCAATTTTATTTAATCAACCCTTTTCATATTGGAGTAGGGGTGGTGGGGGTTGAAAAATATTTCAAGTTTCTGTAACTACTCTTATCAACTTGTTTTACTTATATTCCCCTATTTACCCCAAATTAACCCCCAACCCTTCAACAGAATCATCTCAAAATATAATCTAATTTCAGACGTCGTTATAATACATACGTGTACGAAATTTTAAATGAAAATCTCAACTTTATTTTATCAACCCCATTAATGGGGTAGGGGTGGTGGGGGGTTGAAAGATGTTATAAAAAAATCTTAGGCCTTAACTTCTAGTACATACACCAAATTTCAAGTGTCTGTTCTCTTACAAGCTTGCTTTACTTATTTTTCCCTATTTTCCCCTATTTAACCCCCAACCCTTCACCAGATTTCCTCAAAAAACAATCCAGTTCCAGATCTCGTCATAATATATACGTGTACAAAATTTCTAGTCAATATCTCAAACCGTTCCGGAGAAAACGTGCGGACAAAAAAAAAAAAAGTTACAGACAGACAGACCGACAGACAGACAGAAATTTTTTTTCGCTCAAATTTAAAATCTCGACGTTTCATGACATTCTAAACCTATTTCACGAATAAAAATTTTTGAAAATTTTTTTGCAATTACTATACTTCCAATCCACTACGTGGATGTGGAAGTAAAATAACTATCTATAACCAAAAGAAAAACTTGCGTGTGTAAAAATATTAATGAAATCTTTGCATTCTTTCGATACCTGAATTCTGGTTATGCTAGCCAATTTTTCTGCTGTTTGCAAAATCCTATAAAGAATATGTTTCAATACAATTATAAGCAAACAAATAATAATTCATTTTTACACATGCATAGAATACAGAGGCTCCAATAGTAGTTAGCTAATAGATAGGTGAGGTTGTTTTTATCACTCAATGTCAAATATAATTATTTCACACTTATTATGAAAAATGAACGATAAAAAAATTAATTCATGTGCTTGAAGTGATTCGGTACAGTGAACTAAAAAAATGTAATTTCTATGTAGAAAATCTTCAAAATGAGTTCCTTGAACGTCTTGGCAGCATCGAAATCATAAATATAAATGGCTTCTAATGCTTCCAACATCTGAGGCGTGACTGACCTAACCATATACGTTATTCTTCTTCTCAGGTGAGCTATGTCGCGTGGCTTAGTTTTGTATATCATACTTTTCACATATCTCTATGGAAAGAAATCTGAGGGTGCAAGATCAGGAGAACGTGCTGGCCACTCTAGTGATCCTCGTCTGCCTATCCACCTATTTGGAAATGTTAAATAGAGATATTTCTGGACTTCGATTAGGTAATGTGGAGGGGCTCCATCCTACTGGAACTATATTACACCCGCAGGAACTTGTGGGTTTGCTCGACCAGGATGTAAGTTTACCAAAGTCGGCACGACATTATTTTGGAGCAAGGCTAAATAATTATCTCCATTCAAATTACCATCAATGAAAATGGGACCAATGACAAGGTTTCCAATTATCCTCGCCCCAAATATTAACATTTTCAGGATTTTGCGTTTGTAATTCTCTCATCCAGTGAATATTCCCATTAGCCCAGCAGTGACAGTTTTGACGATTAACATACGATGAAGAATAAAAGTTGACTCATCCGAAAACAAAGCATTTTCTAGTTCGATAATATTGTCATCTAACCTTTGCATTATTTCTTTACAAAAATACGTTCTTCTATCAAAATCATCTTCACTAAGTCCTGAGTTAGGGTCAGTTTATAGGGGTGCATTTTATTTTCTTTTAATACGCGGATAATTGAGGATGGGAAACATTCAATGCTGAAGCTGCTTGTCGACTTGAACTATGTGGGTTTTCTTCAAACTAAAGCAGTATATCTAATTTGGTATCGTTACTTTTCCCACACATCAAAAGCTCATTAAGTAAACAGCCACGTTTCTATAAACTGACGCATTATCTGTAGTAGGTTTTTTGTTTGTATTTTTGTAAAATTTCTTAATAATACTTTTAGTATTTTATATCGTTTTACAAAGAATGATTCAATAGATAAATAGGCATTAATTGTCGAGAAATGTCTTATACAGCTGCTATAGTAGTGCAGTAAAAAAGACCAAAAATACTATGAGATATGCATAGTCTTGTAACAGCAATTTTATGATTTTATACCTTCTGGGGTATTACCAGGAGTATGTATCTGAGTTCTCAACTTTCAAACAATTCTGTTTTTTGAACAATGTTTTTTTAGGTAACACGATCAGTTCTAGAGGTCCGATCGGGACAAACAAAAAACGGAAAGCCTTCGAATTAAAATTCCAATAAATATGCGTTGGTTTTGGGTCATTTGAGTACGTACACAGCGTACAAATTAGAATATACTGGCTAAAAATCGAGTTTCTTTCAGTTTAACGCCCAGGAACGTCAGGAGTTTCGATCGGCTTGAAACTTTCAGAAAATATGCCTTTTGTTAAAAACAAAACAACCTGAAATTTTGGTGCCCAAATATTGAACCTTGTGGACACAAATTAATTTGTTATCTGAAATTTGAATTGCCCGCCGTTTTATGCCATTAAGTCCAAAATGGATCAAGTTTATTTCAAAATATAGATATGGACGCTAGATTTCTGAATTTCCTTTTTAAAGTCATTTTTGCCACCATTTTGGCCACCATTTTGGCATTTATTTATAAGCCAAATAACAATAAATGGATATTTTCGGCTATTTCAGGTAGACGAAAATTAACTTTCTTTTTTTTTAATTAAAGTTCTCGCAATTATCTTTCTTTTCTGATAAAAATGTTTCAAAAATGTTTTCAAAATGGTCGAAAAAATCAATTTTTTGTCATTCGGCTCGTAAATAAATGCCAAAAAGTGGCCAAAATTACTTTCAAAGAATTTTTTTTAATCTCATCGGAAAGCTCGTGTCCAGATCTTCATTTTTAAACAGAAATGATCCATTTTGGATACAAAATGGCGGGCAATTCAAATTTCACATAACAAATTCATTTGTAAGAAATTGATTGAGGAAGCCGTTACTCTGTGGTAATCCATAATTATAACGAAAATCGAGTAAAACAGTATTATGTTTTTTACCACTATATTTGCACAAAACGTGACTGCAGTTTCAACCCTTTAGGTCATTTTCAAACGATGATTCAACTAAGAATGAAATACAAAAGATTTAGTCCCTATTTAAATATGTTTCTAGAATTAAGTTAGAGAATTATGAAAGTACACAGGTAGTTTATAATAGCCTAACTATCTAAGGGTGGGGTTTCTCAGAAATATTAATTACATTTTGGTAGCAGTAAAAAGAGGCGAATACATAATATCTAATTGATCATTTAACAAAATTAAATCATCCTTATTATTGTATTTGTATATTGCCAGTACCACTGCCACAGTACTCTGATAAAATAACATTGAAAAGATGTGGCAAAAATAGGTGACCTTCAGCCATTTTATTGGGAGCACTCTAAGGACCGGCTTTGCACAAACGGAGTTGACAGAGTTGGCTTAACACGCACCTCTACCAGATTTTGACGTAAGTTTTTCAATTATTAAAATACAAACAATAGAGAAGTAGAGATGACTGGGTGTCAATAACTTAGTTTTGCATGTAAAATAATTTGAGTTTCTAAAGAATTTTTAATGCTTTTTTAAACGTTTTTCTTGTGTAAAATTAATTGTAGGTTTTCTTTATCTATTACACATTTCGCGAATTGCTAAACTGACTTTTATCTAATGCTTTTATTTATATATTCGAATAGGCATGTCATCTTGTTCACATGTCGAAAGTTATTGCTTTTACATATGGTAGTGAATTTTAGTGAATTTATTATAATTGTATTTATATTCTACATTTTAGGAGTCCCCTCATTACATTGCTAAGCTGAAATATATTAATGGAGCTAACCTATATGATTTAAAAATGGGAGATTGAAACTGTATCGTTGTATGATTTTCCAAAAATATAACAGCATTCAATTAATGAACCATTGTGACCCTTCTTGAAAATAAAATTTATATCTAAACTATAAGACTATTATTATTCATACTTAACCTTTAAAATTATGTATACTTAATGTGTATAATTTAAAACATTTAATTATGGTAGACGATGCTGTTAAAAGTGTGTTATTTTTTAAGTTTTTCTGTTGTGTTTTAGCTCACTTACCTTCACTGATATTTTATTTGTGTACATTATCAATATTTTGAACGTCTGTAATTATAATTGTAAGTATCAAAACAGATACCAAACTAGGTATATATAGCTATATAAAGTATTCGGAGCATATTACCTTGCACATTTGCTTACAATTTAAATTAAATGGAAACTGAAATGGTCTCACAGTCCTATCTTTACATTAGATTTGCTATTATTCCTGCATTTCATAATACAAACCTCTGATTGTTGTTATTAATGTGGTAAACACTTAAACTCGTTACAAACTTTTGAGCCTAACGAAAGTAAGATATAAATCAATAAAAAGTTGAGGGGAAATATTTTAAATTGTCAAAAAACTTAAATTTTACAATAGCTTTATAAAACCATTAATACCTACATGATTAATATATTGGCATAAATCAATGAGTATTGTGTCAACTTTTAACCTAGTGTAAAAATACTACCTAACCTATGTCACTGCTTAGCTGTAACTGAGCCTATATTAATTAAACATTTACTAAAATTTGTCTTGATATTATATATGTACAAAAAAAAGTCAAAAACCCAATATAGCCTTTATTTTCATTAATTTATAGGTTCACAAAGATGTCAACGTTCTTGACGCCAAATTTTACACTTGTAAAAACAACACTAATAAAGTATATATGAAATTCTCGCTTACGCTAGATTTAAAAAAAAAATATTTATAAACATCACTACATATATCTGATATTAAGAAATCCTCCACTTTAATTTATCTTGAACGAAAATTGACACCAACTCAAACGTCAAATTTCTGAATTTGCCACCCAGTCAACTGACAGCTGGCAAAACTGTGATCTCACTGCTAGTGCTCTATTAATATACACACTAAGGACAAATCAAAAGTAAGTAACAATTCTAACACCATTTAACTCCAACTGGAAATGTATATATATGAAATATATTATACAGATATTCCACACTCGACTTGGCGACTGTGACTAAAAATAAAACTCGGCAAGGTTACAAACGTTCCCAAAAACATGGCGATTTCACGTGCGCCAACTTGGATGCGCCAACACTTCCCGCCAATGCGAGTTCCACTTCAGGTTGTTCTGTGCTAGTACTTCTAACAAATTAAGTTTCAAACCTTTGCTAGCATAGTGTAGGATTTCCATATTATTAATATCTGGGAAGTTATGTCCACTCTGTAATATGTGATTAGAAAAAGCAGAATCTGTTTTTTATACAAAAAACAGATTCTGCTGAGATTAAATTTAGGGATGAAATTTGCATGTTGTATTATGTTATTTTAGAATCCAAAATCGACGTGTCTCGGGATTTTTTATAAATATGGACAATAATGAATTTATTCCATTTTGCTCTCCCACACTGTATGTATACCTAATAGCCCAGAAATTAGGTGGCTTTTTTGGCACGTCGTCAATTTATGTTCGTGCGGGTTATTTTCATTGCTTTATGGATGATGACGATTCACAAAATCGACTTCTGGCGGGACACTTCCCATCAGTTACATCATAAAAATAAATTGAATCATGTCATCGTTACAAGGCTCATTTTAGTGTACATGCAGTTATTACGCCTAAAATAAATAAAATGACAAATTGTGTAACATTGGGAGGCGCTACCAGAAAGAGTTATAGCATGCGATCATTACAGACTTCTCCTCATGGTGGAAATATTTATTTAAACATTTTGAACGCAGATGAATAATCCCAGAATGAAATCCTGTCAGAGTAAGTTGTCAGAAAGAATAACATTTTTAAATGTTAATGAAATTGAATATGTTACCTAACTATTAACTCTAAAATCGTCACTAAAAGACCTTTCTCCTTAACAAAAGTATCACATATTCTTAAATATGCGAAAAAACTTTCCTCAGATTGTTTGTACCGCATTTCAAAAGCATCGTTTAATAATTTTTTTTTATTATTTTTAATAATTTAATATAAGTCCTCTGAACAAGACCAAAGTAGTTTTTACATGTGTATAAATACGAAAAAGTGTGTTTCGTCTAGTGTTTAAAATTGTTGTTTAAACTCCATGTTTTTTTTACCTTAATATAAGTTCTTTTAGTAACAAAATATGGTTCCTAGGACTATAGCAAAATAAATAATGGAGGTTAGGTGAGACTAAAAGCTAACTTTGAAACGTATTACTGCTGTTTGTTATGAAGAAAATCACCCAATAATTATGAGTACGCATCTCAGAAGTATTGTATGTTTTTTAAAAATTAATTTTTATATTTGATAAATTGTTAAAGTTCGCTGAATAAGAAATTAATTACTTAATTGAGAATAATTGAAACAATTTTTTGTTAAAAAAAAAGTAGATCAACTGTATAATCACGTGCCTAATATCTAAATAGGTTTTGTGGCAGAAGTTTAAAAAAGTCCGCGTAACCACTCTTTATTATTAACCGATCCCTTCGGCTATTTCCGAAAAGCTTTCAAACAATTATGAAACTTCAGCGGCTGCTCTAGCAATAAGTAGCGATCGCTTTGGATGCGTTGTATGCGGGCAACCTTTTTAGTAAGGAGTTCAATTATGGGTTTGCAATGGAGCAATGCGTTACTGCAAAGCAAAGCTATTAGATACTATAAGGTTATACAGGGGGATCGAGAGAGACTGAATGTGCCGCTCCCTAAAGATTTTTTGTTTGCCACTCACACTATTTTATGATATTTTCAATATTTGCATGTTGTCGACAATGACTTATACAGATTTATATAGGTTGCGTATTATTTTTAACGTGGGTATATATTGTGGGCCTCATTGCTGTTGAAACATTTTCTTTATAGGATTTTGCAAACAGCAGAAAAAATAACTATCTATAACTAAAAACTCTGTGTAAAAATATTAATAAAATATTTGCATTCTTTCGATAACCTGAATTCTGGTTATGCTAGCGAATTAAAATCCTAAAATGAATGTGTCTAATTTCTTATTTGACAATACTCATTCTAACACTAGCAACCACACAGTTCCTACGGCCATGCAGATTAAACTAGTATCTACATAACCCCCTAAGATCATGAAGATTTAGTTAAAAATGAGAACAAGGGCCTAAATTTAATTTATTTATCTCCCTTGTCTTAAAAAATGTTACATTATAATGGATTACATTTTCATGAAATCTATCATTCTGTTTCTTGGAAATGCTTAGCCTTTGAAATGTTTTTCGCCTTTATTCTGAAGCTCACCGGAAAGACATAAAGCCACTCAAAGATGCTAGTGTTAGAATGAGAATTCTCAAATAAGAAATTAGACAAATTCATTTTAGGATTTTAATTTGCTGGCATAACCAGAATTCAGGTTATTGAAAGAATGCAAATATTTTATTAATATTTTTACACAGAGTTTTTAGTTATAGATAGTTATTTTTTCTGCTGTTTGCAATATCCTATAAAGAATATGTTTCAATACAATTATAAGGAAACCAATAATAATTCATTTTTAAACTCATTGCTGTGTTACAAGGCCAGAATTAAGTTAGACTTCCTCTTAATATGACATCCAACTTAAACCCAGATATGAAACTGAAAGTTGTTGTGATAAACTAAGTGTTAGAGCAATCTATAAACAATTTAGTAAAGAAATTAACAGTTTATATTGGTTTCACTGATATTTTCGTATCTAAACTTGAATTGTGCGAAGAAGAGGCTCGTTCCGAAAAAGAAAGATGTTACAGAGATAACCGTTTTAAATATGGTACAATTCAAAAGGTACTTCAAACAAAAGCTACAGATTGTATAAAATCTGATGAACTTTATAAATTAAGAATGAAAGTTCAAAATATAATTGTCGTCGATGATCTGCAGCCTAAATGTATTGTTTCAAAGTATATATTGTGGTTGTTTAAAAACTGGACTGGAGTGTTGGATTGTTTAATATTTGAAAACTGAGTCTGAACACTGACTTTAATCCATTTTCTCAGTTTTGTAATTAAGTATAAATGCCATCTAAGTTATATTACAAATGTTAAACTTGGCGATAATAAATAATTGTATATTTAGTAGATTATTTTGTTTTATTCTCATCTACAAGCATGTATGCACAGGTTCAGCATAGTGGACATTCAACCTACTCCTAACGATAGTAGTAAGTGATAAATAAAACAATAAAAGGAAAGGAAAGTATTTAATAACACACTTAAGTTAGACAATAGTAGCATTAATACGACATGATAAAAATAGTTCTTACAAAAATTGCAATGGTTTGCACAGCTCGGTGCATATATATACCATAGACGAAGGTTCAACCGCTAGATAAATTGTATCTACTTTACTGCAACTTGAAGTCCTTTGTTTAATTTGTTTCTTTTCATGAGTAGATATTTCACAAAATCTATGCATTGTATTGCCGCCTAGTCATAGCCATTCTTACTGCAAAAAACTAAAAGGATTGACGTTTCTTCACCTCACTCTGTACCTTATAAATTGCAAATCAGGACGGCGAACGTGCCTGTACTGGCAGCACAATCACAATGAGGATTTTATTGGCAATGCTGAAAGTCCATATCCTGAATAATGGATGTATGTTAGTAATTATTCATAAAGCAATATTTAATTATGCAAGTACATGGTGAAAATGATTGATAATTTATAACTAGTCCTTACCTTTGCGATAATAAGCTGTTGTCTTGTAAATTTCTTGGAGAGGATTTCCTTCACCCAACCACTAACAAATGACTGTAAGCTTCAACTTTTGAATGCCCTGTACTCATTCTTATAACTATGCAGTCCTTTAAAGAAATCATGTAATTACAATACATGTATGTCTATATTCGGAAATACATCGGAATCTGCAATAAAGTCGTCTTATTTAAACTGAAAGCACCAACTTTTTTCCATACACCTATCTTGTACAATATCATAATTGATAAGGCAATTTCGTAAAACATAAACTCGTCTCCATCTTAACAAACAATATCCGCCGCGTGAATTTATTAAGGATAATTGTGGATGTTAAGAGGGAACAACACGTAAGGCTAGTGGGGAGGGGGATAAAGCACCAAATTAGGAGATATTATAATCAAATTTTATTCAAAAATATTCTTCAACAATCCTGTAGTATTCATTTATGTACAACTTACACATATTTTCAGTTAAATAGCATCACCCAATTTGCAAAAAACAGCTTATTGTTAATCATTAAAATTGTGATTAACAATAAGCTGTTTTTTGCAAATCGGGTGATGTTATTTAACTGAAAATATGCGTAAGTTGTACATAAATAAATACTACAGGATTGTTGAAGACTATTTTTGGATAAAATTTGATTATAAGGGAGATATCTCCTAATTTGGTGCTTTATCCCCCTCCCCACTAGCCTTACGTGTTGTTCCCTCTTGAACAATCCAAAATTATGTTTTAGAACATCAGAAATTCTGCAAAATAAGGTGTTCGATCAGCTGATCACAAAGTGGCGGCCATTTGCATTTCTTCAGAATTCCCTAAATTAGTAACATACGAAATTAATTTTAATAATATACGTAGAATAGATCAATTTTGATAATTTTAGTGACTTTTCTGTGTCACGTGACGTTCATTCTTTCTCGATCGCACAGTAGCATACCTTCAACCAATGATGCCTTATTGCCAAACTGACGAATGAAGTTAAGTAAAATATCGGTAAAGGTATTTACACAGAACTTCCCTCTTTATTTGTACCGGGTGATAGGTAGTGGTCAAAAAATTTTGTAGAAAATTTTAAAAATTTTCAAATATATTCTATAGTAAAAAAAAAATTACAAAATTTTTCTTTGACAAAATTTTTAAACAATTTTTCTTTTTGAACATTTTTTTATGTGAAATAGAGAATGTCATGACGCGTGGAAATTTTAAATTTGAGGAAAAAAAATCTTTCCGTCATATATTCTATAGTAGTAAAAAAATTAAAAAAATCTTTCTTTGACAAAATTTTCAAATTTATCTTTTTGAATTTTTTTTATGAAATTGATTTAGAATGTCATGAAACGTGCAAATTTTAAATTTGAGCATGAAAATTTTACCACTTTTCTACTAGTAAAGAAAAAAGGGGAAAATTTGTTTTTTCATTATCTACTCACTTTAGACGATCCATCCTGTATATTTTCCAGTGAAAGTCTAACCATTTCTTCGATGACGGTAGCGTCAGCTATCTACCAAATTTCACTGTTCTCCGTCAAGTATTTTTTAGATAATGCGCCAAAAGACAGACAGACAGACGGACGGACAGCCAGACAGACATACAGACAGGCAGGCAGGCAGACAGGCAGTCAGACAGACTGACGGAGTTGAAAAGCCTATATTTTTGAAAAAATCACGGAGGGTGATTTTTTTTTCGAATACAATACTTCCCTTCGGTATACGAGGGAAGCAAAAATTTAAAAACCCGTGACACAAGAAATATACCTTTAAAAAGGAACAAATCATTTATGTTCACAGGCTCGACATGCCGGCTCTTCCTTTTCCTGTAGATTTATTGTTGCACCCCAAATTAATACTATTCAGTTATGTAGGTAGGTACATACACCTTATTTTACTCTTCTCAAATACAAAACGAGAGTATATTGCATTCGATCGGCACCGTCTGTCTGTCCGTCCGTCACGTTTCTTGTGTGCACGATAACTTAAGAACGAAAGGTCCGATTGTATTGAAATTAGGACTGTAAGTTAGTGTTCACTAGAGGAAGAACCCTATTGAACAAAATCGATTAATAAATAAAAATGTTATATATTTTTTAAATAAGAAAAATTTACATAATTTTTTATGTTTTATAATTAAACAAAAAATGTTAAAAACTAATATTATTTACAAAAAAACTGCGAAAAGTATCTTATAGAATGTGCAACAGTTATATAAAAAGTGCATTAAATCGGCGAAGAGTGTAACGGTTAGCTTGTTTGTTTTACTACAGATATCATCATTATTCGAGACAAAAACCGCTGCTTAAGGAATTACTACTTCCACACCCAGATTTTCAATCCAAGTCTCTTTAGGATAAGCATAAGCATAAGATCTTGACTACAACTGCACTCTATTATTTTTCCCCTATTTACCCCTATTTAACCCCCAACCCATCAACGGAATAATCCCAATATGTAATCAAGTTCCTGATGTCATTATAATATATACCTATACCAAGTTTTAAGCGAATGTCTCAATTTTATTTTATCAACCCCTTTAATAATGGAGTGGTTATGGAAAATATTCTAAAAAATGTTGAGGTCTTGGCTCCTAGTAAATACACCAAATTTCAAGTTTCTGTACTCTTATCAGCCTGCTTTACCCCCCAACCCTTTACCGGATATGTTCAAAAAACAATCCAGTTCCAGATCTCGTCATGATACATATGTGTACAAATTTAAAAGTGAATTATTATTTGTTTGCTTATAATTGTATTGAAACATATTCTTTATAGGATTTTGCAAACAACAGAAAAATTAACTTTCTATGAGAACTAAAAAATCTATGTGTAAAAATATTAATAAAATCTTTGCATTCTTTCGATAACCTAAATTCTGGTTATGCTAGCAAATTAAAATCCTAAAATGAATTTATCTAATTCCTTAATTGAAAATTCTCATTTTAACACTAGCACCCACACAGTCCCCTACGGCAATGCAGATTAAAGTAATATCTACATAACCCCCTACGGTCATGAAGATTCAGTTAAAAATAGAACAACGGCTTAAACTGAATTTATTTACCTACCTCGTCTTAAAAATTTGTCATTCTAATGCATTACATTTTCATGAAATCTATCGTTCTGTTTCTTGAAACGTTTTTCGCCTTTATTCTGGAGCTCATCAGGAAGACACAAAGCCACTCATAAAGATGTTTCATTCAAAACCAAGACAATTTCTATGAATATAGTTCTCATAAATAGTTATTTCGGAGAAAACGTGCGGACAAGAAAAGTTACAAATAGACCAACAGGCAAACCAACAGATAGACAGAAACATTTTTTTCGCTCAAATTTAAAATCTCGACGTTTCTAAATCTATTAAAAAAAAAAAAATTTTTTTTTTTTTTTTACGAATAAATTAGGTAAATTTACTTTATAAGGAATTATTTTAATGCATTAAACAGAGTGGATTGATATATGTTCATGGCCAACTGGTCATTTAGAAGATTGTTTCCGGGAATTTTGTTGGATTTGATACGTTAAATTAAGCTACCGAAACTTCAGTAACGTGTACGTTACAATAAATCAGTGATAGAAAACAAAGTAGTGCCCTTTCTCATACCGTCATTATTAACTATCACAAAGTAATGACTTCCACAATCGATTTTTTTTGCGTATGGAATTTTTACCAAAATGTTGCTTTTGTAAATTTGATACTGTTCACTTGCCACGTCACATTTTAACTACATGTGTTGCTTTGAAGGCTTTTCATTATGTTTTCTAAAACAGTTAAAATAGCCCTGCAAACGTTTCACACAATATCCGATGACAAATAGTGTCCCCACTATGTTATTTCAGTACAAACAAAAGCATTTTTTTCAATCATACGCAAAAAGTTATTTAAGCTCGACGCTATTGTTACATAAATCAAATTTTCCAATCGTTTCACGATTAAAACGTATTTATTTTTCCCCATATAAACAAACACAATCCAGTTACACAATGCTAGGTCTGAAACAAAATGTACTTACCTGATCCCTGATAATGCTCAAAGCACGGAGGTTCTTTGATATTTCCTCTGGGAAACTCTGACAACTAATCACCAAGGGATTATTTTAATAATGGTGTTGAAATCTGTTTATATGAAAATACCCTTTCGGGAGAAAGCGAGGAATTTTCTTACTTAATGTTGCCCGAGATGTTACCCTTTCTACTCTTTCACAATTGCGTTCTCAAACGGTTATTGTTCATGGGCAGAGACAGTGGCAGAACGAAACTTTTTACATAAGATCTCTTACTTATGTATCCCTTTTATACCTTTGAGACCTTCTGCTGTTGCTTACCAAGAAGTAGAGATCCTCCAATAATTATGTCTACATTAGATTATGCAATAGCTAGAGTGAGCTGATTTGTCGGCAAGTCAGGAGTGAGACAGATGATGAAATGTTAAAGTCAGCTGTTCGGTGCCTGTCGATATTTTCTCCTTGTAGAAAATGACATAAAAAAATAATTAAAAAAAAGTACTTACCAAAAAGTAAAACATAATTTTTAAATTCAAACATTTGGAAACTAAATGATTTGGGTGCGGTCATATAACATTTCAGTTGACCACCCAAGATTTTTGTTTCCAGATATACGAAAATAATAATTATGTTTTACTTTTTAGCACATTTTTTAAATAAAAATTTTGTTTAAATATGTTCTTTTTATACAGTGTGACACATTTTGAAAAAAACACCCCTGTAAAGAATGTGTCTGTTATCTGATTTTAATGGGGCTTTTTTAGAAGATAGGCCATCGAAAGCTCTACTTTATGACAACAATTTAGAGATTAATTTTAATTTTCAAGACCTACTATGATTATTTTTCAATGTCAAAAATGGACAAATTTCATTCGCGTTTTTTTTTTGGTAAAATCTAACTAAACCTACCGCTGGATTCAGAAACAACTCAAATGGGTAAATCCAAAATTTGGTGAAAAAATATTAAATAATGATAGATTTATGACAAAATTAATGTAGGTAATATTTTATAATAACTTAAAAATGATTTCTTCTAAAAATCGAAGTAGTCCATGAAAAATAAACAATAGAAAGATAAATTAAATAGATAGTTTTAAAAAATATTGTCTTTTAAACAAACTTAATCATATTTGACTTAAGAACATGTATGAACAATTGAAAATAATATTAGTTAGGCATTTAACCTTTCAGTGGTTGCGTGAATTTTTTTTTACTTTAGTGGTGGAACACGATCCCAGACACCAGCTTAAAAAAGTGCGTTTAAAAGTAAAAATTCAGAAATAATTTTGAAGGGACCTCAAAGCTATATACAGACTGTCTATTTTACGAGGGCCACACCAAATATCTCGCTTAATATCTATTGTAGAAGAATAAAGTTTTAGAAACAGTTATCCCATTTTTTGTGAGCTATATTTCAGTAAAAAGAAATTTGAAATCCATAGCCTACTTTATGAGATAAGTTACAAAAACCTGAAAAATAGGAAAACCACAAACGGTTATAGCTTCCTTATTTGAGGAGATACGAAAAAACTTAAAGGAATGAAAGTTGACGGCAAAGACAATAAGAATAATAACATGTAACAAAAAAATCGAAAAATGCAGTTGGCTTTGACATACGCTATTGTGCAAAAATGAAAAATACGTATCTCAAAGTAGGCCATGACGCCATTAATTCCGTTATTTTTTTCTCATTCCAACGATATAAAACATGTCACTGAAATTTTAACCGATAGTGTCAATATTTAATATTTTACGAATACCACAATTCATATAATTGAATCGTAACAATCAGCTGTGCCATAATTAGTGAAAAACAATGTATACAGTTATTAATAAATTTGACAGATTGTCACTGTTGTATGTTGTATGTTGCGTTGTCGAGTTCTAAGACAAATTTTATATCAGTAATTATGGTGTACACCAATAATAACAAATTCGATATGATTAGCATTTATTGTCAGTGCAATTTTGACGCTGAGATGGCAGTCACGGTTTACGGAGATAGATTTCCAGATGCTCCGCAGCCAAATCGAACTATGTTTAGGAAGGTAGTTCAAAATCTAAAAACGCACGGTTCATTTTCAAAAAAAGTAGTAAGGCGAGCGCATGTTGCGGATAATGTAAGAAAAGTGAATAGAGTAATGAATTATGTTAACCGAAATGAGGAAACCTCTTTGAGACAAATTCAGAGAAACTGTCGCATAAAAAAAGACAGTGCAAGAAAAATATTGAAAAAAAACGGATTTCGATGCTACAAAATGAGGAAAGTTCAACATTTAAATGAGGGAGATAAGCCATGGAGAGTAAGATTTTGTAGATGGTTATTAAATAAGAAAAGGAATGACGCGCTGATATGTAGCAAAATTCTTTGGTCGGACGAATCAAATTTTTCTAATAATGGATTTTTCAATAGAAATATGCATTATAAGTGGACACGAGAAAATACACATTGGTGCAGAGAGACTGCTTTCCAAGAAAGATTTTCTACGAATGTTTGGTTGGGTCTTTTAGGGACTAAAGTAATTGGACCTTATTTTTATGATCGCAAATTAACCGCTCGCAGATACCTTAATTTCCTGCAAAACGAATTTCAAGATTTTCTTTATGAATTAACAGTGGCAGAACGATTAAATTATTCATATTTTCAACAAGATGGGGCTCCACCTCACACTGCTGTAATATGTACAAATTATTTAAATCAAGTTATGCCAGATAGCTGGATAGGCACCTATAGACCCATTCTATGGCCAGCTCGATCACCAGATATTACTCCCTTGGATTTTTCGTCTGGGGTTACATTAAAGACAAGGTATTTCAAACTGCCCCTGAAAATATTGAGGACATCAAAACCAGAATTCGAAACGCGTGTGAGGCAATTACTCCTGAAATGCTCCAAAATGTAATGCGTGACGTGTCTCGTAGAGCACGTTTATGTGTCAGAATGCATGGTGCACAATTTGAGCATTTGTAGTTAGAAAAATAAATACACACAATTTCTTTTCAATATAGTAGTAGGTAGTACTGTTATACATAGTTTTTCGTTTTTTTTTTTGGATGTTCGTTTTGTACTTGTATTTTTATTTATGAGATATTTATTAGTTTGTATTAAATTGTAATAAATAATTACGGAATTATAATTATTATAAAGTGAATTTTTACTATTATGGCATAGCTGATTGTTACGATTCAATTATATGAATTGTGGTATTCGTAAAATATTAAATATTGACGCTATCGGTTAAAATTTCTGTGACATGTTTTATATCGTTGGAATGAGAAAAAAATAACGGAATTAATGGCGTCATGGCCTACTTTGAGATATGTATTTTTCATTTTTGCACAATAGCGTATGTCAAAGCCAACTGCATTTTTCGATTTTTTTGTTACACGTTATTATTCTTATTGTCTTTGCCGTCAAGTTTCATTCCTTTAACTTTTTTCGTATCTCCTCAAATAAGGAAGCTATAACCGTTTGTGGTTTTCCTATTTTTCAGGTTTTTGTAATATATCTCATAAAGTAGGCTATGGATTTCAAATTTCTTTTTACTGAAATATAGCTCACAAAAAAATGGGATAACTATTTCTAAAACTTTATTCTTCTACAATAGATATTAAGCGAGATATTTGGTGTGGCCCTCGTAAAATAGACAGTCTGTATATGTAATTAATAGATGCTAAGTATTTTCGAAATATTTATTTAGCAGAACCTTAATTTGTCAATATACAAAAAAATAAACAAAATACTGGCTCAACCTATATATACTTGAATAACAGAAAGAAGAATTCTCATAAAATCTTTGTAAAACTAAATTTGTCTTCTGGAAACATCAGGGAATCTATTTTTGTACATAAAAGTCTTTGGTTTCGTTCTAAAAAAAAGCATGCAGGTTATAAAAATCATAAAAATATTTTTAATTTTATTTCCTTGTTCTTACACTTTTGGGTTTACAATGTTTGCTCCATTTCGTTTTTTTATCTCTTCCCATAAAATATGGTGCACTTCCATTCATTTCCTCACCTTTATTTTCATCAAATTCCTGTTCTCTATTGTTATCTTCTGATCTTTCATCAATCTTGTCTTCCTCTCCGTTTCTTCTTCGTTATCATATTCTTCTCCACTGGGTACTTCTTCGAACAGCCTCAATAGCCTTTCTTGCTCTTTGTTATAGTCAATGTTAATATAAAGTTAGAATAATAGAAGGTAAATACTTACTAAAATATATATTTTTCAACGAATAACCCAAAACAAATGACAGAAATTTTATCTCACTAGTAGTCGCGTCCTGTCTAAGACACCGTGTGTGCGTTTGCAACAGTTATAAGGACATATGGCATAATAATACCTGCAGCAATGTATAGACGATAAACTTTATGAAAGCTACACCGACGGAAACGGATTAGTTTATCCGATTATTTGAAATATCACAGATTAACCGTTGCGCCCGTCTCCTACACCGTGCGCGACCACTGAAAGGTTAATAAACACATTGCAACATTACACTAAAACTAAAACACGATAATACAACTCATCTTAAATTTTTGTAGCCTCTACAAGGCCGCCGTTTATTTCGATGCACTTGTCGAATCATTTTTAATATTCTTTGTGACATTCTGTAATTGTTGCCGGGTAACTTCTGCACAAGCTTGTCTTATTCTTACACACAAATCTTCTCTATTACTCGAGCATGACCTGTAAACTTTAGATTTTATTAAACCCCATACAAAGAAGTCCATTGGTGTTAACTCCGGGGATCGGGGTGGCCATCCAATTAACGGGCTACCTCGACCTATCCATCGATTAGGAAGGTTAGCATTAAGCCATCCTGTAACCATTCTTGCATTATGGACAGGGCTGCCATCTAATTGAAGGTGTAGATTTACTCTTTCTTGTATTGAAAGTTCGTGTAGCATATTCCAAAATTTGTTTCTTTGGAACTGTAAAAACTGCATGCAATGATTGTTTCATTGAGTAGAAGACACCAAATATTAACTTTTTGGGAATATTGTCGTTAATAATTAATGACCCACTCTGGGTTTTCTGTAGCCCAAAACCTACAATTTTGTGATGATACCGCCCCATTTCTGGTAAAAGTTGCCTCATCACTGAATAAAGCAGTTTTCAAAAATGTCTGTTATTGAGATACTCTCCTTGAGCCCACAAAATTTCATCCGTGTTTCATTATCACCAGGTTCCAACGTATGTAAAAACTTGGGTTTGAGTGGTTTTATCTTAGTATTTTTAAAGCATCGGAGAATATTTTCTCTAGGTAAATTCAAATCTAAGCTAGCTACTCTTACACTGACGTTGGGATTGTTGTTAAAATAATTTAAAACGGTTTGCTCGTACCTGGGTCTTCTTTGCACATTATCCGTTGTTATAATACGCCTTGCCACAGCGCCACAATAAGAGATATTTGGGACATGTTTGTTGATAATTGCAGGAAGGTGTTTGAACTGTACGAAAATACCACGATTGACGAACAGTTAGTGTGTTTCCGGGGAAAATGCCTATTTAGGCAATATATCAAATCAAAGCATGGACAATATGGGATAAAAATTTGGGCAGCCGCTGATGTCAAAACGTCATATTTACCTTTAGGTGTACACTGGAAAATCTCGCACGGGTGTAAGAGAGAAGAATCAAGGCTTTCGTGTCGTGTAAGATTTGGTAGAACCATACCATGACAGTTGGCGAGGAATAACCACAGATAATTTCTTCTCAAGCGTTTCATTAGAGAATTAATTATTGACGAAAAAACTCACATTACATGGAATTGTTCGCAAGGACAAGCCGGACACACCAACTCAGCTAAAAGTAAGATCCAGGTCAGTCGAGTCATCTATGTTTGCATTTACCAAAGACCTAACAATGGTCTCTTATATTCCGAAAAAGAATATAATGGTACATCTAATATCAAGCCGACGTGATGATGATAAAATCTGTGCAAAATGGCTGTCAATTCAAATTTCAAATAACACATTCATTTGTGTCCACAAGGTTCAATATTTGGGCATCAAAATTTCAAGGTGTCTTTAACAAAAGGTATATTTTCTTAGTTTGAAGCCGATCGAAACTCTTGACGTCCCTGGGCGTAAAACTGAAAAAAAAACCGCTCCTCAGCCAGTTGATTCCATGTTGTGCGTTATGTACGTACTCAAATGACTCAAAACCAACACAATATTGTTGGAATTTTAATTACGAAGATATTTGATTTTTTGTATGTCCCGATTGGACCTCCAGAACCGGAGGTATTCACCTTTTTACCTAGAAGAACACAGTTCAAAAAACAAAATTGTTTATAATAAAACGCAATAGGCTTTGGAAATTCAAAACTCAGATATATACTTCTGGTGATATCCCAGAATCAAAACTGGAGTTCGGTTAACTTGAACTCTTTTTTAGAGTTAAGTGGTAGAACGGGACCATTTCCTGAACTTCCCCATTACAAATAAGTTTGCAGATTTTATTTAATTATCTTCCATTTATTTATTATAATTGTGGCTGAAAGACCTAGGTCGATCGCCTTTTGATTGTATTATATTACATTGTATATTAATGCAATCAATAAATAACTTTTATTATTATTATTATTATAATTATTGTATGTTTTACTACACTCTACCACAAACTCTGAATTGTTAACATTTCTGATATTGAAACAGATATACAACTAAATATCGATGTCGTCTTATACCCTATGTATGTCAATTTAACGTTACGTCAACGTAAATGTAACATAAATATGTTAATTCTAATTTTGCGACGAAATTTATTATACGTAATTTAGATAGTCTCGACGTCAAACTGAACCAAAATGCTTGCCGGGCAATCTCGAACGAAAACTTAACTAGAAACTTGCAATGAAAATTGAGCGAAAACTTCAACGGAAAATTGAATAATGTCAATGGGTTTAACTATTAGATTCCATTAGTCCTAATTTTCCTTATATATAAGCTATATATTTATTTTCACATCCATTTCAGCTAAATGCAGGGTTGCGTGTAGCTGTTTTAATAAAATCACTTAGCATTTCCTTGAACAAATATTAATTCATTTGCAAATGAAATTTCACCGGTTAGTTTATTTTTAGCTATCTGTTTGTCCCATTTGGATATTAAAAATGCAATAAAAGTCTTGTAATTTAAATCAGCCGTAAATGTTGGGTCCTAATCAGTACATCGAACATTAAAATACACGTTATTTTGATATACCGCTTCCGCAGAAACCTTTACAGTTTCGATAGATCCATCCATCTGTCCGACTGTCTATATTCTCTCATTTTTATACCCATTGAGCTAAAATACGTAAATTGATGACCACTCGCCGATATTCTTGACCTTCTTGTCTCGGATGATTATGGGTAGAGCTTGAGCTCTTTGCCCCAATCATCGCTGTAGACCTGGACCGGCATCGTAAGGGGTGGGCCTGCTTTTTCGCCTATCCCCCTCGCAAATGCGGATGGTATTGGAGATGTTAGCAAACCTCCCCTGGTTCTGGCTGTTGGACCCTGCGAGCTGGGTCGTTACTTCTGGCGCTCTTCTGTCTTGGTCTTCTTTCTTCGCTGGCATGCATAGGCTCCCGGGAGCGTCTTTCGTCTGTCGTGAGAGGGAACGGCTGCTACCGAGCCCTCTTGGAAATTGATGATCAAAGGACAAAAATGAAGAGATTTAAGAAACAGTGTATCATTCAACGAGCCAAATGATGGCTATTCTTCACGAGGGTGAAGTTTAAGACACAAGCTGTAGGCGAGTTTTGTAAATCACCAGACTGAATAGTCGTCATTTATATGCGAGTAGAATGATATACTCTTTGTGCACGACTATTAAAAATTTCATATTTACTTATTTAATTTTCATTTCATTTTCATTTCATTTCACCAATTCAATAAATATTCATATTCCCTCGATTTTTCGGGCAGCAAGTTTAATACGGCGATTTCTGCGGTTTCCCTATCTCTGGCGGTGTCAATGAAATCTCGTATTCACTGTCAGTGTCCATTTATTTATTTATATTACCCGTTTTGAGCAATATGTAAAATTATTGTAAATAAAATTGAAGTTTAAATCGCACAAATTTTGACGATAACAAAATTACGCGTTGACACATTGTCATGGCTTACGAATAAAATAATACAGGTTGTATGCCACGTAGGTAAATGATTTCAAAAACAATGTTGGAGATTGCCGCGTGTTGCTAATAGATGATGCTTTGAAAAAACTTTCTGATGTAGTTTTTCTGTATTCATTAAAGCACCTCTTCGGCATATACCATTTGAGTGCTTTCTAGAAAACTTAGAGACACTTGTCTTTTGGTTGCTGCAATTTTGACATTTTAACTTTTTAGTAAAAGGTCACTAACGTGATTTTTTTATAAAAAAAATTGACTGTCCTTATTATGCACTAGTGAATAATGACATTATTATTCATTGCACGGAATAATGGATAGCATTATCCTTGAGAAAACACATACATAATGATGAAAGATATTATTTATAGGATTTTGCAAACAGCGGAAAGAAAAACTATCTATGAGAACTAAAGGAAAAACTATATATAAAAATATTAATGAAATCTTTGCATTCTTTCGATAACCTGACTTCTGGTTATGGTAACAAGTAAAATTCTTATTTGCCATTCTCATTTTAACACTAGCATCCAGCACAGTCCCCTACGGCTAGGCAGGTTAAACTGGTATCTACATGATCCCCTACGATATGTAAACTCAGTTAAAAATGAGAACAATGACCTGAAATTAATTTATTTACCTACCTTGTCTTTAAACATTTTTTCATTCCAATGAATTACATTTTCATAAAATCTCATTCAGTTTCTTGGAAATGCTTAGCATTTCAAACGTTTTTCGTCCTTATTGTGAACTCATCAGAAAAGCCCAAAGTCACTCATAACGATGTTCCATGCAAAACCCAGACAATATCCTTTTCTGATGAAATTTGCTTAGAATGCTAATTGTAGTCGTAGCTGCAGGAGTGGTGCAGGGATGTATTCTTGGTCCCCGGTGATTCAGCTTATTCATAATCGATTTCCGATATGTTACGTTGTTTACCATTCATTTAGAAAAAATATTGCTTTCAACCAAGATATTTGAAAAGATCGATTTTTACTTTGTACGTAGTTCTTTATTTAAAAATAATTATGAAGAATTCATAATAAATGTAGTTTAAGAAAAATAAAGCATGCCATTCTATTGAGTGATCAAAAATACATTGGCAAAAAAATCGGTAATTTCTAATTTTCATAGGACCACTAATGTTCTTATACAACTGCAAAGTTGAAAAATGAGAGACGACAAGAGTTTGCGTTTAGCATTGCAAAATTTGAAAAATGTTGAAAATCAGTCTAACCCTAGTCAAGAAATTAATATTAAAAAACACCATCCTCAAAATTTAAATATATTTCCATTAATTGTTGAACCAATTAGTAGGCTCAAAAGTACTTACAAATACCATTTTCATCGAGCTAAATCGAATGGCACCTAAAAATATTTTTTTCGAGTACCGGAAACTTGCAAGTGACTACCAACTGTACTGCACTAAGTGAATAGAAGTATATTTAGTAACAATATTTTATTTACTAATTATTATTGAATATAAATGAAAAAGAAATGTGTTGAAAGTGTCTCTTTTTAAAATCAAGAAAAAAAAGCGCCGTTGACATTCAGATCTAGAGTGCCTATAAAAATGAAATCTGACGAAACATATTTGCCTCAACAAATTACGGTAGGGGACGAAAATATAATATTACAAACTTAATATTAATACGCACAATGTGACGGCATTTTCACACAGTGGCGTCAGCATACAAAAGATTACGGAAGTTTATACATTCGTTTAGAAAACTGTGTGAATATATAAAAAATAGCAATTATGCCTAATGTCTCTCGAATGAATTTTAGAAGGTTTGCTTATCGTATGCTAAATTAGAATATAATACTCGAGCGAAACGAAATCATATTTATACGATAGCTACCAGCAAGTATATGTTGCCCAACAAACATCTATGAAGGAATTAGTAATTTTAGGTATACTACAAGGATTTACTTTCTTGATTATGGGAAGGTAGTCAAGCCTCTTGTGAGAACTAAAACTATAACAGGAAATGAAGATATTGGGATATTTTCAAGCTTATTCTTCTGATTTGGGAATTTCTTATACCTCGTTGCAAAGAATTTTTTGTCATCATAAGTTACATCGTTATAAATTTATAAGTCTACAAAAACTACATCCCGGGGACTACGTACGTAGGATCAACTTTTGCGAAGAATTTTTGATAAGGATTTATGAACCTAATTTATTACAAAAAATCATCTGGGCAGACGAAGCAAAATTTTGTTAACGATGGGTATTTAATCGAAATAATCTACATTTTTGGGTTCACGAAAATCCTCGTATTGTAACGGAGGTGGAAAATCAATTCAAATTCGTATTAATGTTTTCTGTTGGTTAATGGACAGTGAGGTGCAATTTTTTATATACGATGAAAACTTGTATGGGTTATTTGAGAATCTTAAGGGGAGTTGTGGAAAACTACCTTATGGCGCTCAATCAACTTATCAATCGTTGGCATCAAATGGATGGGGCTTCAGCACATTCGACTAGAGCCGTAGATGCCAAATTAGATTTTCATTTATGAGGTCGAGTCAAAGAATTGGTGTACACAAATCCGATTTTAAATTACGAAGACTTAGGAATAAGGTTTTAATCGTTTGGAATCTTTCTAAATTCGGAGAGCAGCGCAGTCTGTTCAGGAACGTATTCTAGACTATTTCAATGAATACAGTGCACACATTGAGCATTTGTATTGAAATAATGTTGTTAATCTCTTCATATGTTATTATTCTGTTTTTACTATTTGTTATGCAGTACGATTTTTGATTGATTGATTGATTGATTGATTTTCCAGCGTAAGGTGGGCATTGCTGCCAATTCCGGTGCATTTTTGAATAAAAATTCAAATGAAACGATTATTTCCAAAGCCCTACACTGAGGAAGAAAATGCCAATAACCCAATAATGACTGAAGACATGCATACATATTTTTAAGCAAATTGTTAAAATTGTCTTTTGTTTTCGGGTCATACTTGAAAAACCAAGCAATATATCGGCCAGATAGGTATTTCTTGATTATTGTTGAATAACTCGATTGGGGGTGAAGTTAGGTATAGGGAATGCTTAAGTGACACATTATAATTCGATTTTCCTTTGAATGGTGTCAAAATCAGTAGGTGCCATTTGAAAAAATTGCCCTTTTGAGGATTTTTCATTGCGACATTTGAAAATCGCCTACGCCCTTATAGTACAAAATGAGACCACCGATGGGACATCAGGTGTTAGTCTGGACTTGCCGCTAACTGCTTCATCAATTTGGTTTCGTAATTTTGAACGGTTTATTATATACGAATTTGTTCGTAAACTACTACAACGGCATTTCTTTTTTCAAAAAATTGACATATATCAAAACCCGTAACAGAAAAGTTAACATAACATGAGCTGCATAAACTCAGAATTGGAAGGCCAATCAACTATGTAAAAAAAATGTAGGTTTCAATTTAATATAAGAAAATTAGTACCGACTTTTGGCACACTCTGGATAGCTGGAAGACTGAAAATATTTTAAGTAGAACGGGCAAGGTCGATTATGGTTGCATACCCAGTTTCAAGTTTCTAAGTCAACTGGAAGTTGAAAAACTACTAACGAACGGCCTACGTGAATCACCCTGTATGTATCAGTTTCTTTTAAAGCTTGCTACGGGCAGTTTCTTCTTTTTGGTATGATGAAGTAGTAAATTCGGAGATATTTACAGAAAACAGCTGAAAAATTGAATATTGCAACATAAATCTGTTTTTATACGAAGCAACAGCTGATTTAATCCCAAATTACTTTTCATATTTCTTGAGATGCACACATTTCAAGAGTAATATTGCTGTTCCAAGATAAATACTTTATGTATGTAATTTGGACTTGCATTTAACGTCACCAACTTCCTGACCTGTAAACTGCATTGTAACAGTACATCCTGAATTCCAAGAACGAGATATATTTCAGAACCTCAGCAAGTTTATGTCTATGTGTATGTATGACTATTACGCGGTTGTTGGTTGCTAAAAATGCTCGTGATACGGCGAGGAGTTTTTATTGGCGTTTTATGGCTACTAGGATTTATGGGAATTACTCCGCTGAAGCCATAAAAGCAATTAGATATATTAGTTGGCACGATAAATGACATTAGAATACAGAGTAGTATCTGACAAAATAATGAAGGCAAACAAGCGGACAGTCTCGTGAAAACAGAACTGTCTTATCTCTTATAAATATTATTCTATACATCATGGAGTGTCTGTACACCAATTTACCAGTTATGATTAAGTAACAGTTACACAGGTCTACAAAAAATTGTTTTTGATCTGGGGATTTAACCTATGATATCCTATATATTTTAATGCGCTGAATCTGATAAGGACAAAAAAAATCTGACGAGACGTTTTTATTCGAATACAAAGACTGACACCAAAGAATGTATAATTTATTGATTACAACATGACAGCTGTCAATCAGCTGTCAAAAGTCTTGGAATTATTGGAAATTCGAATAGAGTCAGGGCCCTTAAGTCTATTGATACGCCGAGCACGAATTTCAGGATGGCATTAGATCATAGCATCGTGACAGCTGCCAATCAGCCGTCAACACTCGTGACAGTGTGAAGCAAATTAAGCATTACAGATTTTGAGAAAAATATTGATTTAAAATTCTGTAAATATGTCTTCAATCCCAATTTCCCATTTCTGGAAATATACGTCTGTTATTCTGCTATCAAAGAAAAACCTTATATTCTGAAACAAATACTTATCATGATTTTCTCTTGATACATTGTCACACAAATTATGCAAAAAAATTTCTCTTGTGCTAAGTTACTTACCTACAAGCATTCCGTATGCGACTTATTTTTGTAGCATGTATCAATAGATATTATTTCTAGAACCCTGTATCATCCAACAATAGGATAGTACCCTAAAACTTTAATGGTCTAAAGCTGAAGCTGTTGATATGGTCTCAAAATAAATTCCACTTATTTACATCTCTTTCTAAACGATTTAAAGGAGGGATATACATAAATTCTGTTCGTTTCTCATACCACTAATTATATTTTCTGAAGTAATGCATTAAAATATAACTCTACATTAGATCTATCTATTGTATTAGAAACCATAACATTAAACGATGAACTAAGATAGCTATGAGGTAGCACAAAGATTATCCGTCCTTTTGGTCCTAACAAGAGCACATCATGATCAGGTTATCTCATTTAATGACAAGAATTATAAAGACGGGTAGAGAAGGAATAGAAATAAAAATTCCTGGTCAAATAAAGTCTGCATGGCCTTATAGATACTAGGAGACTATTATTTTCATTATTTGGGAAAAATTTCAAAATTCATACTGGGAAAACATTAATTTTGTAT